>JAVRXN010000001.1:28810062-30165062 GCA_033556935.1 Timema podura
TATCGAGACTATCCGACAAGAAATTTAGGTTAAAAGCCAAGCTTTGTAAATCAAGTTTTCATATTGTTCAAGAATCAACTTAAAGCCTTGGTCTACTTTTGACATATCTATTATGAATATAGTCAATTTTTTTAAACTAGTATAAAAACAAATAATATATTTTGATTTTGATTTAAAAATTATAAAATGGAAAAATATTTAAAAGTAGCTCTATTTTTAAATATTTGACCAAACATGTCAAGCAGATACTATTTTCATCCCAACCATTTTCTATATAAGTAGTATTTTGTTCCTGGGCTTCATGTTACCCGAATCAAATAAAACATAAAAAAATTTAATGTACTGTTTGATATTGAGTTATGAGTTTTAAAGTTTGAATAACTAATTCTACGAGTACAACATCAATACTATAAAATATTATTTGGATTAAAGCTACATGTTATAAAATTGTGCTTGAAGTAGGTCACATATTTTTATAAAATGGTAAATGTTAAGGAATCTAAAATACAATTACTGAACAAATTTCTCAGTCAAATTATAAATATTATATGGATATTTGTTTTGTTTCCAAGGTTGATAATAATTCAGCTAGGTTTGTTCTGAATTTTTAAGTAATTCTTTTCTTTAATTAACTCATCTTCTAGTTAGAATAAATATAGAAAATATACTTATTAAAAAATAATCAAAATGAAATTTACATAACAATTGAATTTAGCTTATGTTAGCAGGATTAATGATTCAATATAGCTCCAACATAAATCTAATTAACAGATTTTAGTCTTACATTAAGTATTTTAATGTATCCATTATATTATTAATTGATTGACTGTTGCATAAAACTAATTAATTCATATATATTATATACAAAAAACTAGATTTTACTGGTCTTAGATGTAGCCTAGCTGATGTTTTCGTTATGTTCGTCATAATGAATTAAATGATGCTAAATTAAGTTTTGTATAATATACATTCTTGAACAAATGAAGTAAAATTTGACTATGCTTCAAATATTTTAAACTTTGTGTGTCTTTATAAAAACTTATATCTTAGTGAAATATATATTTAATATATTTGAAAATTGCTATTGTAAATACTTTTTTTATTTTACTTCATATCTCATGGCAATAACATTGCTTTTAAAATATATCTCAACTGCCTGAACAATTTTACATTCGTTCCAGTAATGGTGGAGTGGACCTGCTAGCAACAATTTTGACTGGTATTGCCGAACACGTGTCAACCAGAGATCAAGCTGAAGAGGTAAGATCACTTATGTCGTAATAAATATTAGCATATCATGATAACCGATATATTATGTAAATAATACATGTAAGTGGTAAATATTAGGCAAGTGGACAACATTCGTATAAGAAAGCCTAAAATTAGTTTTGGAAATTTAAAATAACAATTATGTGCTCCATTTAGGAAAAAATCTAACATGCTATCACCTTAGTGATTTATTTATTCTATATTAATTAAATTTTCAATATATTTGACCACGATTTGTATTAGTATGATTTCACGAAATTAATTCAAAACTATCTTTCAATATCAGTGGTGTACCGTGGAGTATAATTTCCAGGGTAAGAAGAGCTTGTTGAAGCTGTGCCTGTGATATGCTATCACCCCCATGGTGCCCATTTGACCAATTATTCATAGACTCTGCCCCACATTCCTCACATGGGAAATTTATTTTCATTGATACTTGAAAAATGAATGTTTTACTGAGCATAGGGAATATATTCCAATTTTATTACAAATAATTAACTATCTAGAAGGCCTTATTTTCCTACCAGAATAATTTTACTATACATGAGTGTTCTAGTAGGAAAAACTTTCTTCAATAAGGTTTTTGTTTAATATAATCGTGCTATAGTTTAGTGCTTGTTAACTTGACTTTAAGCCAAAAATCGATATATATATTAAATTATATCCATATTTGCTTTTACATTATTCTTCTTCTATTTTCTTTCCAAGAAAATTCGAAATTTTTTTCAAAAATATTCATATAAAAATCTTATGGCCTTATATTAGTTGTAGCAAGTTGTGGATGGCCTGAGAATTAAGAGGCGTCATTAAAAGGAAAATTTTGCATTAATTCAGGATTTGAACCAGTTAAATTATGTAGTTCGTTTTGCATTGCAATATTTGCTTAGACTAAATTAAAATAACGTATATAAATGGCTTTGTGAAATAATATAGTATTTCACAAAATAGTATTTTTAAAATTTAAATAATTCTTATTTTTTATCGAAATGGATACCAACCTTAAACATTCAGGACGACCTACAAATGAGTCTATTTCTCTATAAGAGGAAGTATTATTTATATAATTGGAACAGTTGTTGTGGCATGTCACATTATCACGCCAAGCCGATCATACACAGCTGTTGAAAAACCTTTAAATCATTTTCCGTTGCAGCTACGGAATTTCATAGAAGAGAACCAAGCCAACCTAGGCACCGCAGTGGGGGCGTCCCAACAGGCGCTGGGAACCGTGGAGGCAAACCTCGCTGGCTTGACCAGAATGGTGAGGAAATCTCCAACTGGCTCAGCGTATCTCTTCCTTCTACGACGCCAGCGCCTTCTCTAACGACGCCCCACGATGGGGCTGGCAGTTTCTCCGCCAGTGTCTTTGCCATTACTGTATCCCTCATTCTGACTTGCGTCAGATTTGTGTAACATATATAATCACAGTTCAAGACTGATCCATTCATTCACTCAGTAATTGTTATTTGGTTTTTTATAAAATAAATACGTCAGTTTGATAAATGTAAATAATTGTCAATAATCCATCGTGGTATTTAAGTTGTTTAGTCATAACAATAACCATACCTTAAATTATGTTTAGATCTAATGTCAAATAGTCTTACTCTAAGCCATGTGTTCTGAAGTTGAAACTTTTGGTTTTTAATTTATTATGTATCACAACTGATAAATGATCATTTCCCACAGATTAAAATTTGTTAAAATAATAAATTTCAATCAACTGAAAAATTACAACCTGGATATGGGGATCAAATTCAGGAAATTTGGCTTTTTGAATAAATAATCCACCACTTAGCCATCCTACGTGTTCTCTTATCAAGGGCCACCTTTCACTTTTACCAGTTACCACAGTTACAGTACGCTTAATACAACAAAAGATGGAAAGATGGCCTTGAAAACGACACACATGAGGATGGCTCAGTGGTAGAGCATTAACGCGTCCAATAAAAGAGGGCCCAATTTGCATGTTCCTCTTGTCATTTTAAATCTAATTTGATTTGAAATGTGGTGTCAAAAATGAAAACTGTACGATCCATGGGCAATGTTTTGTCCATGTTGAATAATCCATGACTATTTTTATGTTAAAGACACTTTGTAGAGCGCTATTTTAATCGATGAGTTTTAAAATTTTATTTAAAAAACCTAATATTATTCTTATTATTTTCCTTAGGAAGTGTATCGAGAAGATTTTTGGTATTTAAAATAAAAAATAATATATTTATTACATTATCTCATAAAATTGAAAAATTATATAAAATAAAAACCATTACTAGTTGAATTTGGTTAAGTTATTCATGAAATCAAAATTAATTGGACTTAGTTTAACTATTAATTATGTTTTACATTCTCTCGACCCTTCGGAGAGGGAAGAATTGGAATCGTCAAAAAAATTGAACTCGATATTTTAATTAATATCGACGTTTCATGACCGCCTGAAACAGAAAATGTTGTTTTCGTTATGTGTATGCTTATAAGTGTGTTTGTATCTTAGCATTGAGCAGAAAATGTTTAACCGATTGGGATAAAACTTGGTATCTAGAGTTTTTATAAGATACTCCGAGCAATTTCTGGAATTAGATAGCCAACCAAGAATCAACACTAGTTTACTGAATGGCAAAAATAAAACAGCTAAATATTCTCAAAATCTACTATAACGATTTTGATTAATTTTTGTTATCTATGAATTGTTAGTACAATACTATACACAGAATATTAAGTTTTTTTATTTAAAATTACTTTTAAGGTACTTTACATAAGTATAAACTTCCAATTTTGATCATATCCTCGCAATATATTTCAAATAGGCTTACAAAATAATTTATCGTTATAGTGTCTATTAGCATTAAAAATCTTTTATTTAAAATATATTTTTATAAAACCAATAGTTTATGACCCAATATCAAAAATATATATTTTTTCAAAGATGTATTTGAAAATTTAAATTGATTGTTATGCTCTTTGGTAGAAAGATATGTTCCTATTTTATTAATATTTCTGTAACAGTGTATATAAAATTTCATTTAGATCTATGCTCTTTGTTGAAATATTTATGCAAAATTTATCATATTTTGTTTTACAAATCTTACGAGTTTTTAGTAAAAGTCTTTATTTTAAGAAAAATGAGATAGAAAGTCTGTGTGATGTATTTTACCATTTATTTTTGTATGAACTGACAGTTGGCTTGTCTAAACACATGGATTTATACAATAATTGCAATTTCACACGATATAAGATATATGTATGATACTATTTTTATACAAATACATTTTAAAGATATAAAATAAATTTGTCATTAAACATTTATTTTTTGTGTCTTATTTAAGCCATATCTAATATGGTTAGGAAAATCCCTAATTATTATTTAGTAATTACTTAAACTTTTTGTGCAAATGTAGATATGGGTTGATTAGTTACTGATACACGTCTTATTAAATACTCTTACTAATGTTGATAGCTATTAAGAACGACAACAATGGTTTAAAAACGATTTTAAATTTGTATTACAGGTTAAGAAAACTACAGAGGATAACTCTTTTATTGTGTGGGGCTAACCTGCTTTCATTAATTATGAAAACTACACATATTTTTGAGAATTTCCTTAAGTATCCTTAACTTTCTTGATATGACTCGTTCAAGAGGTTTACATTATATTTCATATTTTATTATATTTAATATTAAAGAATGTGTGTAAAAACTATCTTTTCTAGTGACGGTACTATTGTTAAGGCTGACATTAGAACAAAATAGTTTTGAAATAAATTCATTACTATTAAGTTGACAGTATGAGGGACGTGAGCTATGGCCATTAATTTTATTGCAGTTTTAATATCAAAACTTTTTCGGTCAAAAATTAATCAAATATTTCTCAAGTAGAAAAATAGAATTTAGTTTTCTTCATATTGTTATATAAGCAATTCTTGAATATATTTCACGAGCATAGTGGTTAATGGACGACAAACTTTTTAAATTAAGATAAAAGATTGTTATTAAATACCTGTATACCCTTCACAGATATTCAACAACCGTTGAAATTACTAGGCGAATAGAATTAAACGCATATGTTTCTACTGGGAAAATACTTGATATCTTTTGACTAAAATAATGTTTTGATATAAAAAACTGCAAAAACACTGCCATTAACACTCGTTCCCTACATTCCCATATAAAATATAAAAATCATAAAATGTATTTAAGTAAACTATTTTCAATTAAAAGGTGTCATGTGACCAACACAAAAAATCATACGGTCATTAATCTCAGTTTTATAGACAGGAGCCGCTAGTTTTTTTTCTTTTAAGTAGCTCCTCGTTTGTCATCATGAGACTGAATTGATCTAGTTCTAGATCCACTGCTTTACAGAAAATCTGGAAACCCTGGAAATTGAACCCAGGATTTGTGGATCTGTAGCCAGGAGCTCTGACCACTAGATCACAGATGCGGTAAAAGCAACCATCTTAAGTTCCTCTAGAATAATGTCCACTATGACGTCACCCACTGTCATGGGAAACAGTGGATGTGATTTATAAGCTGGTATTCACAATCTTTCATTTCATTGTTTATTCACATTTCCTCTGCAATGGTTTACTACGTTGATATTAAAGTGAAGAAAGAACTATATAAATGTGGTGGACTCTTAGGAAACATTTTAATGGTGACGTTTTGGTTTCCAAACAAGGTTTGTTCAATTTTTTTTTCTAGATATTTTACCATAGTTAAATATTATAAATTAGATTAAATATTGCTAAAAAACATGAGTAGAGTTAAAGTATCGAATATTAATAGTAAACTATGGATTATTTTCATCATTTTAATCTGAATATTCTCAGGAAATATTCGCCGGGGAGGGGGTAGTCAAACTTCGTTAAGAGCATATGAATGTGGGCTTAAAAACGATTCATTCAAATGCTTCCAGTACAATTTTGAGGCCCCAATCACCACACTCAAACAATACAAGAAAATTTGATGGTTTTATAGAGTGGTGTTATTTGAAAAGTGGATGGGGTGGGCAATAAACTGTGCTTATAGCTAAAAAAAAAGCTTCATTTTCAATGGATTTTCACTAGCTTTCTCCACATTTCGCCTATCTTTGCATACTCCCTTCGCTTCATCAACATCAATTCACCGAGTCATACATCCTAATTTATTCTTATAAATCTTAATGTTTCTCTTTTTCACACATTCGTCTACTACATTTAGTCAAGCATTACATGGCCTACCCCTTCTTTTGATCCACACAATCTACCTGCATACACCTTAACTTAGCTATTAGTGCATCTGTCGACTGAGCTAAGGGTCCCGTAATCATTCCTTGGGTAATTAAGTTTGGGCTTTATCGCAATACATGAATTTACAATTGATAGGCTGGGTACAGTGTGTGTTTATAGTTAAATTAGTACTTTATGCCATGTGCTGATGCACCCAGTCGATTCAAAAAATGTACCTTAAATACCCCCAGTAAAGAAAATAAGAATAACGATTTTATTTACTACGCTCACTAAACCAATTAATTATTATTTGCTCCATGTAATTTAGTTTTACTCTAGTAGCCAATAACACACTGTTACGTCTGCTTCCATTGAATGTACAAACCTGTAATCAGGCTACCTCAGCCAACTAACATTAGGTCAGAGTCCTCTATACTTAGTCCGTAACTGGAGGTCCTGATTATTATGATCGTGTCCTACCCAATTAAATACATTATCAACAAGGGAGCTTAAAGAGGAGGCAGAGGACAGCGCGCATTGGCGGTCTAGGTTCAATGACAAAAGGAATGAACCGGTAGTAAGACAAAACACATGATAATAAGTCGTAATAAAGAGACAATATAAGTTCCGCCAACAAGTTTGGAAAAGATGTTTTGTCAATTGTAGAGTAGTTTTATTTATTTACTGTTTTAAGCTCTGCATTTTACTACCCATTCGGGTACTAATTACACCAGTGTATTAGGGTTGAGGAAGGTTGAATATAGAGTAAGTGTATCAACATTTGCGTGTATGGGGAGTAGGAAAAAACACCTCAGTACACCCAACCAGGATTCGAATCCTGATCTTCCTGTCATCGGCAGTCCAGTCTAATGCGAGAGTGACGCCTTAGACCAAGCGGCCACTGAAGTGGGCTAATAGTATTTTAAATAATTATAAATGTATTAATATTTCACCATAAAACACACGCAATATTTTATTTTTAAAATATTATTTCACTATTAGATGTTAACCAGCCTAGGTGGCGTGTTAGCAAACGCGCTAGTATCGTGCTGAGCTAAACTGCTGAGGACGGGAAGATTGAGGTTCTAATCTCAGTCGGGTGAACTGGGGGTGGTTTAACCTAAATGGTTTCCCATTCTCCTTCTACGAAAGTGTTGGTTCCCTTCCTAATTCAAAAACCATTATTGTAATTAGAACTTAAGCGTACAAACCGAGCGGGTAGTAAGACGTGGTGTTAAGTAAATTTAAAAAAGTTAGATGTAATTTTCATAAGTTTTTAAAATATTACGTGAGCTTGACACAAAACAAAGGTTCTTTTTCCCAAGTTATTAGTAATGTTGGGTGAATCAGCAATATTTCTTCTTATGATTACGACTACTCTTGAAGTAAGTGGGAATTATTCTTGTCAACTTTATTATTACTCTAATACAAATTCAAGTGAAAACAAAATAAAAATAACAATCTTAAATAGTTTCATTATTAAAGTGCGTGGTTTTTTACACTTGTTAGCTAACACTGTATCTGTGTATTTCCTTTTTGAAGATTTAATAGATAATTTTTTATTTATATTAATATTTTCAAACAAATAACCGTGATCATTTGGATTTGATTAGCAAATATATGGATATAAGTGTTCAGAGTGAGATTATTATTGAAATACTAAATCATTTCGCATATCTAATAATAGAATATAAAACATCTGCTATAGATTAGTTCAAATGTTTATTGAATGATTATAAAATAAAATATGTATGGATTAGGCCACCCCAGAGATAATTAAAGTTGTTTGTAGTTAAAAACGTCTGCCTTTTTAAAATATACAGCCAGTATCAAATATTAATTAAAGATATTAATAAATATTTAGTTAGTGGGTTAGAAACACCTTAGAATAATGATTAATTGGTAAGAACCATTATCTATCAAATGATAAAATTAAATTTATATTTTGTGTTTTAATATTTAATTAATGGTGTTTGCATTATTTACATTATTTATTAAAAGGGAATTCCATACATTACAATTATACCGAGTTGTACCTTCGTCTTTATGACAGGATGATTATAACAATTCTCAAACTAGCAAAACCTTACCTTCAATTGAGTTATCTTATGATTAAAAACATAACTTATATTCGACATTTAATTCTTTTTTTTAGAACCACATCTTACTATGCATTCGGGCTATACGACTATTTACTAATTACACTAATTGTTTGAGATTAGATAGGTTAAATTTAGATGAAGTGTACCTTAATTTACGTGGAAAGAGAGATAGATAGAGAGAGAGAGAGAGAGAGAGAGTGAGTGGAAACCGTTTAGGGGAAAACCATCCTCATTAAACCCGATCGGGATAAAACTCGATCGCCCCAACTTTGGCAGTCTAGTCTATTACTAGAGTAGCGCCTTAGATCATATGGCCACCGAATTGGGTCATGTAAATTATCAATCTAACACGTAGGTTTTTGGGTTGTACCTATTGTACAAGTACTCATACAGACATTATTTGATATTTAATAATAGCTTATTATTATATAATTTTCCTAGTTAAGAATTTTGCGCGCCTGTTGGGGTGGTCCTCAATATTTTTCCGAAATTACATTTTTCTATCTCATCGGAAACACAATATATATATATATATATATATACCATTGAAAAGATGAAATATTATAATATATATAACATATTCTAGCATAATATATAATATAATATTTAACTGATGTGAATTAAGTAAGTAAATTCTCGAACGCGTACATGTTCTAAATCTAATTCGTATTCATCTGTAAAGTTATTAATACCATTAAAGGCTTATAATTACTTGGGACCCCCACTTAATAGTGATTTTTCACCATTAAACTTATTTCGCACCAGATACCGAATATAAATTCCAGTATTATCCCTGGGAGTCAAATGGTTGGTCAGCGCTTCTATAAACACAGAGACTCAGTAAGCTTTCTCTCCCCTCTAGACTCATGAGACATAATCTTGCACCTCGATATCATTGGCTTGAACTAATCTATTAGATCAGGAAAAAAAAGCGTGTTTTATGAAAAATTAACAATCACTCGAGTGAAAGAGATTTTTTTTTTTTAAAGGAGGGATGAATCTTTGAATGCAATCAGTCAGAATCGAATCCAGCTATTCTGAATTAAAATCGGATTAGCTAATAACCATTCTAGTTTTTGTCATATTTTAATCGGCAATGAAAATATGGTTTTATGGGGGTGTTTCATCAGCTCCTGTAGCAGTCGTAGGTATGCAAGCCCGTAATACACTCATTACAGAAGGTATACAAAGTGGATTTTGGATAGTAGCCATTCTCCGCGTTGTAAATATTAGTCTCACTACCAGTACTATTTCAGAAATAAATGTGCCTTATTAGTAAAATAGGTTTAAATCCAAATCTTTGAAAAATCCAAGCAATTGTTAGAGTTAAAAAATAAACATAGCTAGAATTATGTTGCAACATTTTTAGAATGAGTAGGATTTCGGTGATGTGGTGTCATGATAAATAGTCCTTAGTGCTTTGTCTCTTTTTATCTTAGATTTTATATCTTAACTCATTTTAACAAAATGAAACATTAATCTAAACATTCAATAATGTCTAGAGATGATATAATCTGTACAGTCCTTATCAAAACGAGGATGATATTTTAATCAAATCTGTAAGTAATTTGTATAATTCTTTTGTGAATTATACTGTACTTATAATCACATATAACTCCTTTGACACCAAAATACTGACATGGACAGACATATCTTTTTATCATTTGATAGGTAAACTTTTTGTCTTAGTATGATTTTTGAAAGAGTGTGTCTTCCATCATGTGGAGTTATAAATGATGATATTAAAAATGATAGATAGCATATTTAGGAAAATGTGGGGATGGAGTGGGGGGAATATTTACACGTCTTACTAATCGTTTGAGATATCAGCATATAACAGTAATTTAAAAGTGTTGCCAATTTGTTGGATTTAAAGAATGGGTGTAGTGCTGGTCGCATCTCTAAACACACAGTTTTGAGATTTATTCTCTCGCCTCTTCAGAAAGTGAGAGCTACCCATCCTCACTACATTGACGCGACAATGGATCATTTGTCCTTTTAGACTGCTCCTTTACCTTATTCAAATGTTTTTATTATTTCAATTCTACACCACACAATGCATACACTCTTAATCCCTGTGTATCAATTAAAAAAAGTTTTAGTTTTTTATTTTAGACATACTTGTAATTCTATAGACATTTTTAATTTTAAAGATTTCAAGACGCTTCCTCAAAGTCATTCTCTCAAATTACTCAAATTCCATGAGCTACGAATATTTTACATCAAATAAAAGATAATAGAGAAAGGGTGGGGAAGTAATATTTCACACATGTTCCAAGACAACTGCTTTTATATCTCAAAACCCATTAGAACCCTGGAAAATTCATTTTTAAATTAATTAAAATGTGGTAGAGACCTCTGCTAACCATAATATAAATTGTATCATAAAGATATAATGATTGTCTAACTGCAGCGTTTCCCGACATGGGGTACGTGTACCCCCAAGGATACGTGCCAGGACGTTTAGGGATACGCAAAAATATTTGAATAATGGCGGAAAGAGCCAGCAGTGTAAGACAAAAGATCAGTCAAAAGTTATGAAATTAGCTCAACGATGTGGCAAGGGGCTTAGCCGGTTATCTTCTATATTTGACTTTGAGAAAATTTTTCAATTTAAAACATAAAATAATTTCATAATTATTAATAAAATAATAAATAAATTAAATGTGTTAGTGTTTATTGTAACTTTTGCTTTTTGAATGTAAAAATATATTTCACCTTATTATTAAATTGTTTTTATTCAATTATTAGCCTATTTTTTTCAGTCACAACAAATAAATTAGAAATAACTACTAGAATACTAATTAAATATTTTGTTAAAATTAGGGGTAAAATTTATGGAAAGAGGATGCCAAGGGGTATGAAAACGAAAAAAGGTTGGGAACCGCTGGTCCAACAGATGGCCGCACTGACTGTATTTGAGTTCATTTCAGTATCCTTCTCACCGGTACAATGTAGCGTATGTAATTTCTCATATTGGCCCTAGTCTATTATTATTTGTAAAAAAACACAAATACCTATAAATAATTTATCCTCATAAAAATAAACATTATTTTGATAATTACTATACAGTCTTCTTATATCAATTTTGAGCAAACTAGTTAAAGCCATTTTCAAAACATTTTGAACTTGCATAATATATTTGTCAGTAATCTACTCTTAATTTTAGGCCTAGAATATGAAATCCTAATTAAGCCTTGAGATATGACCACATAGCATCTAACAAGTTTTAGTGAAATAAATCCATCACACAGTTTCACTGTAGCCCCAAGTATAGACAAAGTGATAATAATGAAGAAAAACTTGCGTACAAAAAATTTGTAAGATCCAATTTTTTCGGGGGTACATGAAACTTCAATAAACATAATATAAGTTTAGAAATGTTTCATGATTACTACGGTACCTCGTTATGACATACATAAATTCAAATCATTAAAATCAATAATAATAATATAAAATGTGACTTTTTTGTTCGAGCTATTCACAAATATTTTTTTAATTGAGTAGGAATATGGATGATATAAATTTAGAGAAATAATTGTACTTTTACTGACGTGGAAGCCGAGTGTGAAACCGATTAGGAAAAATCACCCTCAGTATACCTGGCCAGTATTATATCTCTGATATTTCCACCATAAGAAAACCAGAATAAACGGACTCGAAGCTTGGTTTGAGTGCCCACCAATGCAACTATTTGTGAATTTGTCCACCATATGGGGTAGTTAGTTTAATCAATAACAATATAAGCAGTAATAGTATATCTCTTATAGGCCAGCGTCATGGTATAATTCTAAATACTAATTGCCAAATTTTTTAGGGATTGGGAAGGTTGAATTTATAGGACGTATCCCCATATTCTTGTGGAGAGAGAGAGGAAAACAATTTAGGAAAACAACCCTCATTATATCCAACTGGGATATAGATCGGATCTCCCCGTTTTTGGTAGTCTAGCTTATTACGAGGGTAGTTCCTTATAGCCGTATCATACGACACTAGCTCGTACTTGAAATCCAGTGTGCTAGCACGTCATCATCTAGCGTCGTGTGAATCAGAAAAAGTATACTGGTTCTGCCTCTTGGTACTGGCTACAATACTAGTTGTGAGGATAGAACAGGCGCTATTTTCGTACTAGTTCCGACACTAGTCCGTGTAATTCGACCAATCAATGCGCTCTGAGACTGTGTGTAGAGAAATGGTAGAAATGGCGATAACATTGTCATCGGATGTGATTTTGTTGTTGGCAGAAAATTATTCTAAGCATCCTTCTTTATATAATACCAAATTACCACAATATGACAATATATTTAATATATAGTTAAATAAAAACATGTCATCTATAAACGACAAACTGTGTTCCAGACCCAATTTTAATCTAAATAAACTTAATAGCATGCCAGCCTTAGATGGTTGTTTTTTTAGAATATAAAGTGTGCGTAGGACTAAAAAAGAATATTTGTGTAACAAGGATACTGTACTTGGACACCCATGGGCTTAGGGGCCTCTGACCACTTCGTAAATAAATGAATACAAGTTTAGAGAGATAATAAACGTTAGTGTCACCCCGAATTTGTCCTACCTAACCTCTGAATGTATCATTTTTAGCATCTCGCGACCATTATTTCGTCTTTCCATCCAGTCCCATGTCCATATTATTTTCCTACGCTCCCTCTCATAATTTTCAATATCATTATTTATAATTAATGCAGCTACTTCACCCAAAATTAATAGCTGACGTTCCATAAATATTTGCACTAGAACCTAGTACAAAACTAGCAGCGTGTGAATACTCTAGTCCCGTTTCTATTGTACTAGCTAGTATACAGATATCTAGGCGCTAGCTAGCACACTTGATTTATAGTACAAGCAAGTGTCGTGTGATAGTAGCTTTAGACCATGGGACCACCGAAGCCTGTTATACGTATATTCACAAGTAGAATTAGGGAGAGGGGTAGCCTACTGTATAAATAATGGGTTTATTTTTTTTAATTTAAAACTAGTTTGTGTTGTACAACCATGTTAACTTTTAATATAAAATTAATAAATTAACAAGGAGAAAAAAAAATACATATAAGAGTTTATGGAGTAAAAAAAAAATCAGTTTTTAAAAATAGGTAGGCCTACTAAATACATTTTCAGCACGGATTATTTATCTATAAGGCCAAGATAAGTAAGCTTAGATTAATTGTATTATTCCTTTACCTACAAAAATAAATTCAACTGCAAAAGTGAAAAATAAAATTAAATACTAATTCTCATTATTTTTTATACATATAACAAAAATGTTATAAATAATGTATTAAAAAGGAATACCGACACTTCTTACTTCATAAACTGTATCACAAGCTGTAAATTATTAAACAGATATAAACTGATAGGAAAGCGATATAATTGGAATTATATGGCATTTTTTTTATCCATATAAACAATGAAGGGTTTATAGCATAGGATTATTAACTTCACTGATATAGAGATCAACTATTCTTCATCACCAGACTAATTAGGATATAAAAGCCATCCGGATCACTAGCACACGTCTCTTATCAGAGAAACAGTTTTAGGGGTATCTCATATTTCTCTCATAGGATATCCATGAGAACAAACGGAGGACTTAACCCATTTAAGGTAAATTAATATTAATTTAAGTCATAACATAATATTAATTTAATAATTCTTTCAACGTATTCATAAAATAAATGGTACGGCGCACCGCACCGACTTTCTCTCGCTTTTATCTCAAAATTGAAATTTACTAAAAACTCGTAAAATTTGAGAAACTAATAAATAGGTATATATATATATATATATATATATATATATATATATATTACTGTAGAAACTCTACATTAAAGTTCATAAATGAAATAATATACACTTTTACTTACTAACTCTACAGCACTATGAACTCCCTTGTTACAGAAAAATTAAGAAAAGATAAACATCTTTGTCTAACAAAGAGTATAAGAATCCAATTCGTTTTCAGAGGTCCGATTTAAAAAGTATATATATTTGCTTATAGCTCAGAAATTATTGGTTTTATAAAAATATATTCCAAAGAAATATTTTTATCTTTAATAGTACTACAACTTTTCTAAGGTTATTTAGTATTTCAAATAGTTGCACAGAAATGATTAAAATTAGAAATTTCCCCAGTGTAAGGTACCTTCAAAGTTATTTCCATAAGAAAATTAGAATTGATATCTTTTTTATAGTAAAATTTAATCAAAATCCTTTAAGGGAATTTTGAGAAAATCGAATTTTTCTCTTTTTACCCTTCATTAAACCACTCTTAAGTTTTGGGTTGTATGTCTAATTCCAGAAAGCTTTTTGGGGAACAGTATTATTATTTTTATTATTATTAATTATTTATTATTATTATTATTATTATTATTATTATTATTATTATTATTATTATTATTATTATTATTACCGCGTCTTACTACGCGTTCGGGTTATACGCACTTACGCTAATGTGTAATGGTAGGGCGATTGTGAGATGAAATGGAGGACCTACAGTTTAACGTGGAATCTGAACCACGGCGGAGGCCTGGCATTCCACACATTCACAATTTATGAATAATACGCGTCTTGTCAGAGGTGAAGGAAGGGTTTGGCAATCAAATAAATTTGTGCCAGGACCAAGAGTTGAAACCCGAACCCCCAGCACAAAAGTCCGACACCTTACCCCTGGACCACCAGGTCACCTCTGGGAATCTTAAGAAAACCCCATATACCAGGTTTGAGCCCAATTGGTAAAATAGTTTCATAACTAGCCCGTGGTACAGACAGGCGGAGAAAAACAGCATTTCAAAAATACCTTTTTTTTTTCATAGGGTCATGAAACCTTGACATTTATCAAAAACTCGGTTTCAATTTTATTTTTATTTATTTTTACGATCACAATACTTTCTAAATACTTATTTAATTATATTCACTCAAGTGAAAAAATATCTTTAAGATAGTCCCTTCAAATTCAAACGAAATTCCTAAATTGGTGTTTATAGTTTGTAACGATTTGATATATTTTAAAGTGTTAACATACTTAAATTGTAAAGCATTTCCTTCTTTAATATTTATAATCTTACCATCCATATTTTCTATTTATAAAAAGTGTTTTATTTTCCTCTGTAACTATACAAAGAAAGAGGGATTCACTGAAACTAAAATATTATAAATTATAAAATCTGTTTTCAATTGGGGAGTAAAAATTTGGAAAATAAGTCATAGATATAATAGATAAGGGGGTGGGGGTTGGGAATTGTTTCTGGGCTACCCCTTTCCTGGACGGGAGCTCAGTCGCACCTAAAGCCGTAAAACGTAACCAAACAACGAATTCGTAGCGTACCTCCCTTTTTTTGCACGATTCTCAATGGGGATTGCCATATATTGCGCATGCGTATTTGAAAGTTTCTAACAGATCTTTTACTCGGCCTCTTTTTGATAAATGATTGTTAAGCTTACATTTTAGTGAATGAAGTCAGAATACGCATGGCTTTATTTAATTTCTCATGTTTTTAAAAAACTTTTCACAGTGGTGAGGCTGATACTAGTAAACCTAGGTAGGCCTACTACTTTTTGAACAAAGTACATCATAATCAAAACTTACTCAAGACCTTCATTAAAATTTGTCCGAAACTATTCTTTGAATTTAGCCCAGAAAATTTATTTTTACGACAGTAGACCAAATGCAATAAAAATACTGCATTATTTTGAGGGATAAATTTAATTATGTGTGAAACTAGCGTAAGTTACCAATGTATTTATTGCCAATCATTATTTTTTATGTTTCAATTTGTTTAAGGGAGCAGGGAAAGAGTATGCACACCACTTTTTAAGGAACATAAGGCATATTATTTTATTATTTTATAAATAAAATTCACATGTGTGTTTTAAATACAATCTATAAATTAATAATAAATGAGCAAACTTTTTTTAATCTCAAAAGAGGATATGACTGTATAAGCAGAAATGTGCAAATACGTACTAATATCCACACAGTCGTCCAAGAGTACGCAATACGTCGTTCAAGAGTACGCACTAACAATAATCGCACGTGATAGAGCCTTGACCCTCAAAATCAGAACATTCTTCATGCCACCAGGCTCCACACACTCCACATTGTACCCAATCCTCTTCAGATGACTCTCCACAACCTGCACAAAAGATTTCTTCCTGAGATTCGTTAATAACATGAGTGTCCTTTAAGGGGCAGTGGATCCTGATTATTGGATGTTGATGGTCTTGATAAATCAAGTAATTTATTTTTGACTATTGACTTTTTTATTCCTGCAAGTTTTCTATTTTCTTCTCTATCCAGTCTTTTCTTTTTTCCGGCAACTTGTTTTAGTATGGAGATGATGAAAAAATTTCGGATTTTTGTGCTGGTCTGCTTCATTTTTTAGTCATGCTGACTGTTTGAAAGTGGATGGATCATAATTACACTGACCTTTGGACTTGTATTAGTTGATCCAGGTGATACAGGGCTAACATTTGATGACGAACATGGTATTTTAGTTGCGATTGTTGAATGGATTATTAGTGATGCAGGTTGGAGATGATTTGCTGCACTAGAAATTCCTTCTATCACTTCTTTTTTAGGCCATCTAGTTTTGTTGGCTTTCTCGACGTTTTTGAAAGTCACTTCTAATGGGGCATAATCTTCTGCTGAATAAATTTCCGGATTATAGGGTAAGATCCCTAGTGATGAAATCGCACGTTCGGTTTTTTGAATACTGGGTCACTCTAGTGTATGCTGCTTGGAATAGTCCAGTGACTTGCATCTGAGTGACCATTTGTCCTGGATTAGTAGTCATCCATTTTTCTACTTCAGTTGCATAAGCAGATTTTAAAGGACCAAAGAAACCCTTGTCAAGAGGCAGTAACATGTGGTTGGCATGAGGTGGCAGTGAGAGAATGGTAGTAAAATTATTTCTACAGAACAGCACTGCTGGAATAGAGCAGTGAGACACATGTTTTTTCAAAATCAACAGGATTCGCTCATCCTCTTTAGGCTTAACGTGTTGTACAAAATGCCTTAACCACCCATTAAAAGCTCTGAATTCATGTAGCTGGATTCTGAGATCAATGGAAGGGTTCCCACAGGAGAGTCACTAAACCATTCTGGTTTGATACATTTGTGCGTAAAGATTAAGGCAGGTGGAATGTAACTGCCAGAGACATTTACACAACAGGCAGCAGTTACCAGTTGTCCCCTCTCCCCTGAAGTCACTTTACATACAAGCTTTTCCCCTTTTGGGAAAAATACTTTTGGAATCTTGTTTAGAAACAGTTGATATACCGGATTCATCCATATTAAATAATCTATGGGGTAAGAATTTGCCTTCTTCATAACATTTACTCAAGTTGTCAAAGAACATTTGACACTGAGTTTTTTTGAACCCCATCGCTCGGCCTATACTGCATTGCTCGGGATTACTCTTAGCCGCTTTCCGAATGCGTACACTTGCCCTCGACTCTCTTAATGTACGTGATAAACGTTATTTAGTATCACATTATGGAACAAATCTGTGTTGCCACACTGTGTTCTACGTTTTAACTATACAATTGTTTTCATACAAAAATGTATTCGATAAATGTTATTATTTATATTGTTTCTCTTAAGTTTATAGCTTGAAAAATTACATTCTAAAGTAAGAAAAGCGTTTCTTACCTGTCAATTAAACAGGAATATACTCAGTTAGCTTTGGTGCTTGCTCAACTAGCAGTGACGTCACACTAAACTTTTCTTTCTCAGAGCAGCCAACTGCTGAAATTTGATATGCTTACTCTTAGACGACTGCTTACTCTTTCCCCCCTCTCCTTTGAATATATTGACCAGTTAGTTTATTTATTAATATTCGTTTAATAAACGTAAACAAATTTAAATAATGATATAGATTTTAATTTGCTGTGATTAAGAGATCCTCAATGGCCCTAAGCCCATATTTTTTATTGCATGCCCAAATATTAAAAAATATCTTAAGAGTATATTAAAATATTCACATTATTTTAGTAACAATAAACACAATTTGTCCTAAAATGTTTAAAGTTTAAAATATATTCCAAATTCAGACAGGAAGGAGCTTTATAATATTGAATACAGATTGAATAGAATAATTGAAATAAGTTAGGAATAGTTTAATTGATATAAAATGTAGGTTAATATTATATAAAATAGTAAATTTGGTATATTAATTATAAAGAGATTCGAAAATAAGGAAAATGGAAAGTATAACAACAATTATAAAAATGTATACAGATTTTCTCTGATATAAAGTATAGTAAAAGTTTAAAAGGAAATAAAACAAAATGAACGGTTAGTTGAAGGCTATGAGAGATTGGTCAAAAATATAATATGAAAATATACATAAAATTACCAAGTGTGCTCCACATTTGCCCTCACAAGGTTAATTTGACACAGTTCCAGACTTAATGCTTCACTCAAAATCTGGAAGAGCCAGGGATCGAGCACGGGACTTCTGAATCTGTAGCCAAGAACTCTATAAAGATTATACCACAGATGCGGTCACGTTAACCGCTAGTAAATTTTAAAATTAAATATTTTTAATATTAATTTTAATTCAACTTATTGGATTACAACTTTCAACAGTTGGCATGAATCCAAATGTTTGAGTCTCATCTTGATCTGGTTTAACGGTGAAGGAGATTTCTAGGTTTGGGTTTGAATCTCGTCTGAGTGTAACTATGTGGTTTCATTCCCACTCTCAAAGAAAATAGGAGTAAATTTCTTCTAAATAATACCTTGCTCATATCTACCCTATTAACATAAGATGGGAGTTTTAGGGACTCGAGAAAGGTAAGCCTTTTTGCAGGTTTTATAACAAAATATTTTCTTAGTCAAATTAAACCAAATATTTCTGCAGTGGATACATAAAGCTTAGTTTTCTTCATATAAAGATATAAACAGTTCATGAATATCTGTCGAGATTGTCCTTGAATTTCATGACAACGTTTGTCTTAATTTAAAAAGGGTTTCATCTAATGCCGCTATGCTCATGAAAGATATTCAACAGCAGTTGATATCACCTTGTGAAGAAAGTTAAACTCTATGTTTCTACTTTAGCAATATTTTATTTATTTTGGCCAAAAAAATAAGTCTTTCTATAAAAACTGCAAACACACTGGCCTTTTCTCACGTTTTCTGCATCCCCACCTTAACTATACAAATATACCGGACAGGTAGTAATAAAGGTATAAAAAGTAAATAATCTTTATTCTTAAAATTATTTCGAATAAAAAAAATCAAAGAACACATAGTGAAAGATGACATTATAAATGTAGCTCAAACAATATTACTGAAACCTGCTTCGGTGGCCATATGGTCTAAGACGTCACTCTTGCAATAATCTAGACTGGAGATGACAGGGATATCAGATTTCAAATACCGTTTGTGTGTGGATTTTTTCTAAATAATCTTGCACTCTTCCTACATGTGAATACGGGTGCAATTCCTCTAAATTTAACTTTACTCATCCCTATCTCACTATCGTAATTAGTACACATACGTATAGCCTGAGCAGATAGTATTACATATTTCTAAAAAAAAAATTACTATAAACATCTTACTCATTGTATTTTAATTCATAAATAATACATTTAATCCCAGTTTATCCAAATAATTTTTTCTAAAAGTATTTGAATCATACTTGGGTCCATGGTCTACTAAATATAAGGTCACACACAAAACACAAGATAACTTACAACTTCTAAATATTTCTTAGTATTTTTGATACATCATTACTTTAATAGGGATCATTAGTGTCGCAATGTAAAAGTCATGTATGGTATTAACTTGAGCTTAAGAAAACAATATCATTGTTAATCTGTAATCCCTTGTTGACACCTGATTAGTACGATATACAGTGTCACCTAACATTAATACCTTAGATTTCAATAAGCTTGTGTAATTGACGTCACAAAATGCAACTAAAAGAGCTTAATGAAAGTTGACAAGCGGCTCATAAATTCACTGGTTTTTATGTTAAGATAAATTAATATCTCTTTATTTCAATATTTACCCTATTTTATAACCATAAGTATAGTACACTGTATTCAAGATTTTTTAAATACCTACCAAAGCAAAGAATGGTCTTAAACAACATTAGACATATTATAATATTTAACAAAACAAGGTAATGTAAAACTAAATATTTGTTTGAATAATATCTCACAGATATGAACATCCTTCTTTCATTATTTTTTATTTTCAAATTATTATTTTAATTTACAACACTTGAAACACATGTTCATATACTTGATTTATTTTCTTAGTTTAGGTAGCCACCTCAAAAAATATATTTTACAATATTAGCGAAAATGATGAACAAAATTAAATAAGAAATATACATAATAATTCAATTTATTATTGTAGCTATTAAGGAAAATGAAATAAATTTAACATATAGTAAAAAAAACAAGAATATATTATATTATTTTATCAACACGAACAAAAAATAAAACAATGTTAAAAATAATAACATACTACCCGCTTTGAAGGCCTAATGGTTAAAGGATCACTTTCACAAAAGACTGGATTGCCAACAGAGGAGATATCGGAAATCAAATCCTTGTAGGGTGTTCTGTGGGTAAATATTCATAAATACTTTCCCACTCTCCTTACACAAAAATTCAACCACACTTCATTTAAATTCAACCTAATTCCTAGCACATTAGAGTAATAAGTGTATATGTATAGCTCGAACGGGTAGTAAGACGTGTTGCTAAAGAATGAAACATGTCTTTAATAATATTTTTAGAAAATAACACACTATGTTAGAGAATATTTATGTGGCTATATTCATAGATTTTTGATCTCTAGATATTATGCACAATGGAAAGTAAATGCATAATATGAGCTGTTATTTATTTTTAAATAAAACTTAAATTCTAGCGAAATGTGTAGGAATACGACAATTTATTTTTCTAAATATGTCTTAAGAATCTAAAATATATAATAGCTTTTAATCAAAATAGTTTAATATAAATAATTAATTTTATATAATCATTTCATATAAAAAAAGCACTTTTCTGCAGATAAATACATTAAAACAGTTTACCATTAAATCAAGTTATGTAAATTAAATTGAATACATTAAGATATTGTTTACATATTCCATCTGTATAAAGTTATCAAGCCAAAGGCCAAAAATATTAGTTTGTTAAAATTTCAGGATAGGGATTAGATATTCAGTTAAAAGAAAGTACAGCCTTGTCAGCGTGTAACAATGTTAGGACAACCTTAGTGAAAAAGTTACCCATATGGATAGATACCTTCAATATACCGTGGTAATATCCTAGCCTCAATATACTCGACATTGATAGAACATCCTATTACTAAACTAACACCTTACACAATGTGATCTTTGATACAAGTAATTCATTGTGTCAATTCTCTTAACATGGATTTTATTGTGGTGAATAGAAACTATTAAAGTTTCAATAATACCTTCTCTCCACCAAGGAGATATAAATGCTCCTCAAGCATGATTCTGGCTAGTTTGAATAGTAACTATTATTGTTTTAGTAACATTTTCTCTCCTCCAAGGAAATATAAATACTCCTCAAGCATGATTATTGCTGGTGTGAATAGTAACTATCATTGTTTCGGGAGCAACTTATCTCCACCAAGGAGATATGAATGCTCCTCAAGCATGACTATTGCTGTTGTAAATAGTAACTATTATTGTTTAAGAAACCCCATCACTCCTCAAAGAATATATGAATGCTCCTCAAGCGTGATATTTGCTGTTGTGAATAGTAACTATTATTGTTTAAGAAACCCCATCACTCCTATAAGAAGTTATGAATGCTCCTCAAGCGTGATATTTGCTGTTGTGAATAGTAACTATTATTGTTTAAGAAACCCCATCACTCCTATAAGAAGATATGAATGCTCCTCAAGCGTGATATTCGCTGTTGTGAATAGTAACTATTATTGTTTCAGAAACCCCATCACTCCTCTAAGAAGTTATGAATGCTCCTCATGCGTGATATTTGCTGTTGTAAATAGTAACTATTATAGTTTCAGAAACCCCATCACTTCTCTGAGAAGATATGAATGCTCAAGCATGACTATTGCTGTTGTGAATAGTAACTATTATTGTTTAAGAAACCCCATCACTCCTCAAAGAAGATATGAATGCTCCTCAAGCGTGATATTTGCTGTTGTAAATAGTAACTATTATTGTTTCAGGAACACCACCTCTCCTTCAAGGAGATATAAGTGCTCCTAAAGCATGATTCTCCTTCATTATGATGTCCTCACCATTGTACTGCTGACAATTGCAAGTGTACAGGCTTTTTCGATCAGTAACAAGTCTGACGCCACATCAAGAAGTAAAATACGGTAAATATTAAAAATCTACTAAAATATTATTAGATTCTTAAAAGGGGTTTGTAAATAAAAGGCTTTTAAGAACTTTTGTATAAGATTATTTATATAATATCGGTATATCTCCTTATTTTTTTAAGCTGATAAACTAACCTCAATCACATTTACTATACATGATGTATCACTTTTTAAGAACACAAACCTCAAACAAATTAATATTACAGGAATCTTCCAATCTGATAGCTTTGAAAAACATATTCTTTTTATTTACTTCAGAACAGCTTTAACACCAGAATGGTGGGCTGTAGCAAGATACATTATATATATAGAAAAGTTGAAAGTGAATCCTACATGTCTATCGAGGTTTCTCTAAGTTTACTAGAATATAATTACAATCTGTAACCCATGCACAGTTAAATAGGTGGACTAAACGTTCGAGAACCAGTGTTTTATTTGTGAAAGTTTAACAGTTTAGAAATAATATTACACACTCGTTTTATCATAAAAATTAGCTATTTCGTTGGTCTATATTATACTTATTTATTAAGAAGTCATATAATGTTGTTTTATAAATTATTTTCTTGGTTTTCAGGAAATTTGATCTCACCCAATCCAGTGCTAACTTCTACAGGATAAACGATGCCATAGACGGACCTAACGTAAATAATATCAAGACGTATTTCTCAGCCCTGTGAGTAGCGTTTATTAATACAGAGGTGCCGGCAGGTGTTGGGCCAGGGGGGCAATCGGCCCCGTTGAGACTCTGAGGTTGTATAAATATTAGAGGTAGGCTAACCCCGCCCAACAGTGTTCTTAACTAGCGCTCAAACAGAGCGTTATAGAATATAACTAATAAACTAATTACTAGCGCCCGCCACCAGGCCAACTGCTTACATTAGGGTTGATAGTTTGGCGCATGCGCGAGCAATTTCAATAGCATTCACCATTCAAATCATCAAGATAAAGTGCCCACCCACTGTAGTTGAAGTACTGGCGGCGTTTGATGTCAATTGTTCATTGTTGATAGCGAAACTGCTCTTTTTTATATTGGCCAAGTATGGTGCTTCCCCTGTGTAGTTGTAGAACAGTGAATTAGATCTCTGATCAGTGCTACAGTGTTCGTGTGTTTAACTAGTGTGTGTTTAATTATACTCATAGGTATGTAACATTATTATCACTATTATTATTATTATTATTATTATTATTATTATTATTAGCACCGCGTCTTACTATCCGTTCGGATTGTACGCTCTTACGCTAATGTGTAATGGTAGGGTGATTGTGAGATGAAATGGGGGACCTACAGTTTAACGTGGGATCTGAACCACGGTGGAGGCCTGGCACTCCACACATTCACCATTTTTTATTAATACACGTCTTGTCAGAGGTGAAGGAAGGCAATCAGATAAATCTGTGACGGGACTGAGGAATGAACCCCGGACCCCCGGCACAGAAGTGACACCATACCCCTAGACCGCCAGGCTACCAATTGTAGATAACAGAGCAGAACAGATAACTGTTAATGCACTTTGAATAGGCTATATTTACAACTAGTCAAAACAAGAAATTTGTAATTCTGGTTACTCGGTATTCGGATTCAATTCGAACCGTCTCAAAATTTTAGGCTATATGAAATTTTGCTACACATCATTTTATTTGCTCTTTTAACCCTAAAAGTGTCAATCATTTTGTCACATGTCAAAACGCCTATGTCATACTTTAACAATATCTTTTTACAATTTAATCAGTTTTACCAATTTAGTGAAGATGCGGTTTTTATGAGAAACATTGCCCAAACGAGTGTGAAGAAAAAAATTTCATTTATAGCCCTTATGTTTATGTTGTCTAACCTTTTTTTGCCATATGACATAACTATAGTCCAGATTTTTATGTAGTATTAACCTACAAAATATGTACGTAAATATGTAGCAAAATATATTAAAATATGGAACAGTGAATAAACCTTCTCAAACGAATTTAGATACATTTGATACTTATGTTGTATCTTAATTTCAGAATTTCAGGAAACAAGGATTGCCTTAAAAAAAGTCTTTTGAGGCTTCAATTTAATAAATTTTCCCGGACCACCCGCTGTACTGGGGGATATTCCATACTCCCCCATACCTTTTGGTTTGCCCCATACCCCCTGGAGAAAAATCCTGCGGGCGCCCTTGTATTAATCTCGTGTTTTGTTTATTCCCTTATTTATTTGTAGCTTGTAATTTCTAAGATTGATAAAAATATGAAACTAAGATATTATTAAAGTTATACATAAGAAATCTATCCAAAATCTAAAACTTATTTTTAAGTATTGTAAGAACTCAATTTTTTTTTAAGAATTATATGAACGTAGTGTTTATTATAAAATTGGTTTTATTTTATTTTAGAGAGGATACTCAGCCCAACTTGGTCTCTTACCTGGTAGATCAAGATGAAATTCAAGATTCTCAAAAGGTGAGCTAAGAATATTATATTATTATTATTATTATTAGCACCGCGTCTTACTACCGTTCGGGTTGTACGCACTTACGCTAATGTGTAGTGGTAGGTGATTGTGAGATGAAATGGAGGACCTACAGTTTAACGTGGAATCCGAACCACTGTGGAGGCCTGGCATTCCTCACATTCACAAGTTATGATTAATACACGTCTTGTCAGAGGTGAAGGAAGGGTTTGGCAATCAGATAAATCTGTGCCGGGACCGAGGATTGAACCCCGGACCCTAGCACAGAAGTCCGACACCTTACCCCTAGATCATCAGGTCACCAAGAATATTATAAAAGCCAATATAAGTTCATTAGTTGAATAGTTTATAGAAATTTTCATACGATGTATAATTTTTTTTATTATTCCAAAAATCATGTTAAATAAGACTAAAAACTAAAGGTATTTGTTTCATTACCAACATACCAATAAAAACAGTTTGTATGTTTGTCTGAAACTGGTGTATGCTTTAATTATATTACATTTGGGAAGTTTTCCTCATACTGGTGTTTAATCTCTTCTCCAGGTTGATTCTGGTTAGAATTTTCATCTACTTAATTATATTATCCTAGATTACATAGCTTTGACTAGTATACAGTATAAAATAATCAACTAATTTTAATTCGTATCAATGGTTGCATGGTCTAAAAGTCACTTTCGTGATGGGATGGAATGGATTGTTAGAGACTGTGATTAGGAGTTATAATCCGGGTCGGATTCTTTTTAGCACCACGTATTGTATTATTCTCTTTTCGAGTTATAAGCCTTATATGTTGGAAATAATAAAGGTTGAATTTAGAGGAAGCGCAGCGCATTTGCCTGGACACAGAGAGAGCGTTTAAAACCACCTTTAGTATAACAGACTGGGACTCGAACCCTGATCTCCCCGTCATCGACAGTTTAGTATATTGCGAGAGTGACGTTTAAACCACGTGGCCATAGAAGTGTGTTCAATCGGGTGTACTGAGGTTAGATTTCCTAAATTATTTCCTATTTTCCTTCCACGCGAATGTGGGTAAATTTACTTTAAAGTTCTGCCTTTCTCATTCCTATTCATGTGGGGTAGTAATTAATGCTTGTGTCCTAAGACATGGTGGAGTAAAAGAATAATTCTAAATATATGTAATATACTTTGTTTGGTATATTATTCTAGAAGGCGGAGACCAACGTGGACGAAACAGCGGACAACCGACTGCCAACGTCAGTCGTCCCAGACCGTTACGTCGTCACGCTCATCCCGAACCTGGACGACGGGAACTTCACATTCGTCGGCACTGTGGAGATCACCCTGAACGTCACTAACGCCACCAACTCCATCACCGTCCACGCCAACGACCTCGAGATAGATGACGAGAGCGTCTCAGTTCGCCGTTTGACAGACGAGGTGGATTTAGTAGTCCTTGGTTTGAGTCCTGACACCGGACGGCATTTCTTCACGGTGACAGTGGCCGAGAGTTTGGTCGTAGGCCAGCAATACAGGCTCAGGATCAACTACACAGGACATCTCCGGGAGGATATGGGAGGTTTCTACAGGAGCTACTACTACGTGGGTGCCGAGAAAAGGTAGACTGATTACAATTAAAGGGGGAAAGGGGAAAAGTCCTATTTTAACTATTTTTTTTTACATCAATTATTGTTTCCAGCCTGTGGTCTGGATCAGTTTTTTATTCAACCCATGCATTTTCCACTACCGGCTAGGCCTGTCGTAGCTTCACATGCCTTACAATCTAACTTAATACAAGGACAGGCACAACATCCAGTCTCCGGCCGTCAATTTATCAATTTGAAAGAGTAATAAACCTATATTTCACCAATTATACATTTTTCGACCATGTCGGGAATCGAACCGGGACCTTTTAGCTCAGTAGGCAGACACTCTACCAACTGAGCTAAGATTTTGAACCATTTTAAATTTGATTGAGTTAATCTGTTTTGTTAAACAATATTGACACCTTTATAATACACTTTATATAATGGTTAACAGAAAATTCTTTTATATTTAAATTAAATTAAAACACATTATTTGTTGGGGTATTTATGGGGGTTTGAAATAAAAAAAAAGTTGTCCTGGAAAATGTGTGTAATTTGACTTTCAACCTTTTTCTGCCAGACCCTTCAATTTAATTTTTTCTCCATTTATTCTTGAATTTCAACAGTGACCGTCCAAATTGTCTTGTAAGTAATGACATAGTTTTAGGTTCATGGTTTTTTAGGACGTATTGGAAGTAATGGACCTATATAGAATTTATTTTAATGTTTGCTGTACGGGCTAGGTTTAACATTATAGATTGGGTTCTGATTCTATGGTGTACTGGTACATTAAAGTGTTTAAATGCACAATTAAGATCTATCAATATTAGTAGAACTCACCTCAGGAGTAGTATTTCTTCTCTATTGAGGTTTAATCTCAAAAATTGCTTTGAGTTATATTTTTTTTTTTCTGTGTTATTTTTTGTGTTTCTGCCTTTAAGAGTTTTTTAATTTAATACAGATTATTTAGACCCCTCTCGTCAAGTATATCCCTTATACTAACCGTGTTAAAATGTACTGATTAAAGAAAAAACTAAAAAAAGTACGTTATGCCATGTATTAAAACACATTTCCACACAAAATATATACAAAGCTAAATTTACAATAATTTACCAAGCTATAATTGTAATGTATATTTTAGATGGTTGGCGTCCACCCAGTTCCAATCTACGAGTGCCAGAAGGGCCTTCCCTTGTTTCGATGAGCCAGCTTTCAAAGCGAAGTTTAAGATCAGCATCGCAAGAACTGAAGACAGACACGCCCTTTCTAACATGCCCGTGGCTAGCTCCGTTTATGAGTAAATATTATAAAATAGTTAATTAAAATTTTGTTTAATATTATCCACAACCTATTTTTTACTATTTATTTCACTAGAATATTTTACTATTTTTTACTATTATTTTTAATTAAATTACTGTTGAAATAATTAACCTCTAAAACACGGGAATAAAAAATCGGGCTATGGCTTTTAAGGTGTGATTTTTTTCAATTATATTTAATTGAATTGAAATATATATATAACATAAACGGTAAAAATCTATATAACTACAAGAAAATAACTACCAACTATTATTGATTATTATTCATTTTAATATGCTGACTATTCTAGATTGAGAGCTTATCTGTTTATTTAAAATCCTTATTCTTAAAAATATAAGGTAAATCTTCAGACAAATAAAAGTATTACCATATAAGTAAAATAACAATCAAAAATATATCATATAAGCCTTTAGATTACCGGTGACTTGGAGGTCTAGGTTTGAATCTCGACCAAATAGACTGAGTTGTTTTCCACCTATGATTTAAAACTGTTATTTTACTATCCCTTATTTCCATTAATATGGGTGCATTCACTTTAAACTGAACTATTATAAAACGTACTACGGTATGGGTGTAGAAACGCGAGTTAAAGACAATCAGTATTTTTGCAATTTTTTTAAAAGGAATAGATTTTTTGTCTGAAATACAAAACTAAAAATATTCCTCTAGAAACATAGAGTTTAATTCTCTTCACATGGTTATATCAACAGTTCTCGAATATATGTCATGAGCATAGCTGCATTAGACATAAATTTTTAAATGAAGAGAAAAAGTTGTCATTAATTTCTGACACCCTTGATATATGTTCAAGAAAGGTTGAGGTTACCATGCGATTGAAATTAAACTCTATGTTTCTACTGGAGAATTGTTTGATTTATTTCAACCCAAAAAAAATTTTTTTATATAAAAACTGCGAAAATACTGCCCTTAGTTCAAGTTCCCTACACTGATCTTAGAGACCTTTTAAAAAAATATAAAAACCCTCTATAATGATTGACATTTATAGAATTCTACTATCATTATTAATGTTATTTTATAGGCATTGATATCATTATAAACGTGACAGCTGAAGATACCATGACAAGACGTATGAATATATTAATGTAACTGTCATATACGTTCCTTCCTAACATATTTTTCTACTGTGCATGACTGTTAGTTACGAGTATATGTCAATTGTATTTGCCTTAAAATAATGCATATTCGATGACATTCATATTTATGCTTGCATATTTTAGCCAAAATCTCAACCTGACGTGGGACCACTTTGAAGAGACGCCGATGCCGATGTCTTCCTATCTCGTCGCTTTTGTGGTCTCGGACTTTGTCAGCCTGAACGCCAGTGATGGAATGTTCCGGACCTGGCAGCGGGCGAGCGCTCTGTCTCAGGCCAATTATAGCATCGAGATAAGTCCGGATGTCCTTAAGGCGCTGGAGAACTTCACGGGCGTCGAATACTTCCTCCCCAAACTGGATCAAGTGGCCGTTCCTGACTTCTCAGCTGGAGCCATGGAGAACTGGGGGATCGTCACTTATAGGTATAGTCAAGATCCCATTGGTGAATTTTGACTCAATCTTATACTCGTTTATTTTTTCTTGGGTAATTATTTTTTGTTACTTAGTAATACTATCAAATAATCTTTATAATCATAAAATAAATTAAAATTTTGTGAAAATAAAGCATGAGACAATTTAAGTTGTCCGTTGTTAAATACTTTGCAAAACGGCCAAACTTAACCATACGTTTAAGAGATGATTTAGACCGCATACAGCCCGCGACCATTAGGTTGAACACCAGCTTCTCTAAGATTTGTTTTGTGCGCCATGCCTACTACTTGTTAAGGCTAACAGCATAAATATGCATTTGGGTTGGAGATAAGGAAGGCTAAATTATAGGTGTATAACCGGATTTGCGTGAAAGTAGATTGATAATTTAATTATATTAAAAACCTTCAGTGTACCAAACTGGTAATCAAGCCTCTATCACCCCGTCTTCAAGTATATTGTGAAGGTGTCATATTAGACAATGTGACCAATAAAGTGGGTCTTGTCTATTCAATCGTTTTTTATGTGCATTAACGCTACAGAAGGTCCAATAATAAGTTTAGCTTTTTTTACCAACATAATTTTCTTAGCATTTTAACGGTTAATGTAATGTTTCGTCAGATAAGTTAGTTTTTTAGGAAGTTCAGCCAATCAAAGTTCTGCACATCAGCGGTCTAAGGCTCTAAGGCAGCGATTACCAACGTGGGGTACGCGTACCCCTAGGGGTACGAGCCAGGACTTTTGGGGGTACGCTAAAATATTTAAATAATAGCAGAAAAAGTTACATATGCCAGAAGTGTAAGACAATTGATCAGTCAAAATTTATGAAATTAACTTAATGATATGGTGAAAGGCAGATTTCTTCTATTTAACAATCTAACAATTTTATCTGATCGGGTCTTGTGAACTTTTTTATACGTTAATTTGATCCCCTCCTCTTACCATATACGTTGACTGCCAAAGACAGCTAAAGTTTTTATCAGATCGTAAAATATAAACAATCTTCAAGTAGGTAATTCCAAGGCTTTTCATTTATTAGGAGAAATTTTATATGAAAAATCGATATTTTTTTAGTTATTTTGAACTTTTGTGAAGTGTCTAGCAATTTTGTAGGTTTAAAGTACACGAGACACCATTTAAATCTAAAATTTTATCTGATCCGGTCTTGGGAACTTTTTCATTTACGTTAATTTTAGCCCTTTCTCTTACCATATAAGTTGACTGTCAGAGACAGCTAGAGTTTTTATCAGATCGTAACATGTAAACTCTCTTTAGGTAGGTAATTCCAAGGCGTTTCTTTTATAAAAAGGAAATTTTGTATGAAAAATCGATATTTTTAGAGTCATTTTGGATTTTTGTGATGTGTCTAGCAATTTTGTAGTATTGAAGTATATGATACACCATTTAAATGAACAATTTTATCTGAACGGCTCTTGTGAACTTTTTTATGTACGTTAATTTAAGCCCTTCCTTTTACCATATACGTTTACTGCCAAGGACAGCTAAAGTTTTTATCAGATCATAACTTATAACATGAGAAAATTATTTCAATTTTAAACATAAAACTGTTATTAAAATTTTTAATAAATTAATTAAATGTGCTAGTTTTTAATGTATCTTTTACGTTTTGATTGTAAAACTATATGAATTCTATATTAACCTTTCAGTGTTTTTTAAATTCCATTATTAGCCCATTTTTTTCAGTTGCAGCAAATATATCCGAAATAACTAATACTGTATTAATTAGGACTTTGCTAAAATTAATGGCGCAATTTAAGGAAATGGGCTGCCAAGGGGTACGCAAGCGATAAAATTTCGGGAACCACTGTTCTAAGGCATTAAGCAAACAATACCCTGAATTGCTGGCAAAGTTCCAGCTGAAGTTTAAATATTGAACGGGCGCAATGAGGATTATTCTCAGTACATGATTTACCATCTTCTTCTCGTGCTAGTGTGGTTGTACTTTATCCAAAAACTATCTTCCTTGTTCCTAAATCTTAAAGAAAAACAGTGATATCCATTGTATTAAAATGTAATAATGATGAATATCTAAGTTAAAATTAAGTAAGCCCTACACTTTAAAATAACAGGCCTCCAGAAACAAATACATTTAACATTCGTGATGCTATTTTATTTGTTTCTACGCATGCGCAGAGAGCAAAACATTCTTTTCGAGTACGGCGTCTTGACGTCGGCCAACAAGCAGCGCATCGCTGAAGTGATAGCCCACGAGCTGGCCCACAAATGGTTCGGCAACCTTGTAAGCCCCAAGTGGTGGAACTACCTCTGGCTCAGTGAGGGGTTCGCCACTTACTTCCAGTACTTCGCGATGCACAAGGTAACAAACATCACTCAGTTGTTTTAGGGTGGTATGCAAGAACGTTAGTGAATGCTTAGTGGACCGATAGTGTGGTCCCGAGCACACTATCGCTCCACCTTTCAACCTAGGATGACCCAAGCAAACCCACGCTAGTGTCCACTTAGCAACCACTTAGTCAATTTCTTGCATATGGCATGATATTTAGATGTTGCTTTAACCTTAATTAAAATCTTTAATAGCTTGGCTAATTAATTCATAGTTTGAATTTGGTGATTACCAACAAGTGAGCAATACTCAGCCTTTAGTCATATTTATGGTAGATAGTGATAAGTGTATTTTGTGAAACAATTTTTTGGGAGACGCTACAAGAAGCAATTAAAGGAAGAAGAGTGGTGGAAGGATAGAGGAAGAACTGACTCCGTCACAGGCTGGAAACAGTTGATGATGGTAATGATGATGATGATGTAGGATACGTTGATTGGCCTTGTTGGTCGTACATGATGATTTGTTGGAAATCTAGGATGAGTAATGAGATGTGTGTGATTTATGCGACTTGTTGAGCAAGCCACTCAAGCTGGTTTAATCAGGTTATGGTTGTAGCCGGTGGTCAAGTGCGACCCTAGGAAGGTTGAAGACGTCAATAGTTTCCTGGGTTAGCTGGTGGTAGAATTTGAGTAGCAGGCGAGGACCAACATTAAGGTTGCAAACTCTCATTCAATGCTCTAGAGGGGCTGGTCTCGTGGTTAGTTTTTCTAAGTCCGTCCTCCCCTCTTTTCCAGAAGTTTGTACCTCTAATTTCAGACTAACAGCATATTGGGTTGCAAACTGGGGCAGGGTAGAGTAAAAACAGGCAGGACAGCACAGCGCAGGCATATTAGAAGAAAGCACAGGATTTAGGACAGTTTTGTATATTAAAACCACACACACAACAGTAATTCAACTCTTGGCGAGCAGTGTGAAGGCCTTCCCTGCGCTCTCCTGCTACGTAATGTGCTCTATAATACTATGTAGTACCCGTAGATTCTCTCATCACTCAGTGTAACATACATTTGACGGTCACCAAAGATAGTGTAGTGGAGTGCGAACTAGTTAAAACTGTGTTTATGAATGTTTTCCTCCAATAGCTCCCCGTTAGACCAAAATACATAGGCTCTACTCTATATACTTTAATGGGGAATGTATTCCCGTTGAAATCTGACCAATGAGTGTTCTACTGAGTCATGAGAATATATTACAGGATAGATTGGATTAACTTTGCTTACCCTAACAACACACCACAACACGCCACGATCAAAGAATAAACAGTCTCAAGATAAGGTGTTTTTTTTTTAAAGGGTCAAAATGTAATAATGGTTAAATTGGGAGATAAGTATGAGAACATAAACAAAAGTCACAGTTTTAACACGCTCTCCTTACGCTGTTCACAATCCAAACCACTGCTATATTTGCAAATTATGAATAAACACTGCAATTCAATTCGTCATTAGTGAAGGGGTAACATTAAGAGCTCGCCTCTTCCCACCTCAATAATCTGTTTTCTATTCAGAAAATGGAAAATTCTGGTTTTTATAAATTAAAACTTGATTATGGTATATTTTTATATGGCATTTAATTAATTCCTTCATCATTATTATTCCTATTATTCATTTGGTACGAAATAATAAAGGATTAATTATTTCCCCCTATTAATTAAGAGTCACCTATGCCTATGCAGTTCAAATATAGGTTCGCCCCATTGTGCTTCTGTATATAGCTTACAAATAATTTCCCTAGAAATATTCATTACCGCAAAAACAATGCATCAATTGATGAGAATTAACGACCCCCTTTTGTATATCAGCTAATAGTATTACTAAACACAATTATTTAGCTAACAGCTTAAATTAGAACTACAAATACTATTACTAAATATATATATATATTTCAGGTTGACCCCAAATGAGGTTAGACCATCAGTTCCTTTTTCTTCATCACCACACGGCGTTTCAGACAGACTCCTTGGAATCGTCACACCCAATGACAAACTCGCCAACTGGTTCTTCAATTACCAGATTGTATACAATAAAGGTCAGTAGCAGAATTATTCATTATGTCCTTAAATTAATACAATACACTTTTCAACTAAAATAATTTCTTGACTATTAGTTTTGAAATGTGTCGAGCTTTAAAAAAATATGTTATATATTTTTTTAAATTTCCTAGACAAATGTAAACATAAATCCAAGATCGATGTTCGCATGTTCAAGTCAATAGCAACATAATGAAACTGCTTGTGACGCGAGCGTAGGGTTTGAATTTCAGATGAGCTTATTGAGGAATGCTTAACTTAAATGGCTTTTCACCATCCCTCCACGCAAATGTGATTAATTTCATTTTTTCCTCATACCAAAGTTATTAAATGTGGTTGGCAGGACGGGCATTAAAATGCAGTGGACATAAAAATAGATTATTAAGAGTGTGAATGTGGTATATAAGTGATAGTTAGAACTACTATTTATTTTCAGCTGGTTCCGTTATCAGATGATGGAACACATTTTGACCACAGAAATATTCCGCAAGGGACTGAACAGATATTTGACCGAACGGTAAGATGAATTTTTGGATGAAAATTAAAGTATATAATAAAAAAATGTTATGTATAATTAGGACCAAAAAAAGTGTTTATTCATAAATTACATAAATAATTTTATTTAATAAACACATTAGTACTTTTATTTCCATTGAAAATAAATCATATAAGATTAATTGTGTTGGAATAAAACATAAAAATATGTGCAAGTTGAATTAATTAAGTCCTCCAAATTGAGATGTTATGGAGGCTGAAAACAATGAACGACTGTTTCAATATTTGATTTTATCTTAAAATATTGTATTTTTGTTTGACTCATATTATTTACGAGGTTCGTTTAATGCACTTGTATTAGTATAAAAGCTGGGGTAGTTTTACAATTGAAATTTAGCTTTGTGAATTTTCCATCTCAACCTTTCTCCAAGCTATTTTAAGGGATTTTTTTATCATCCAATCTTCCTATATCCTTTATATTTTGTGGTGAATGAACCTTTATTTAATTCATAGATAATTTTAAAAATTATAAACTACATTTATTATTGGTACACAAAGCAAAAATTCCCTCGTTCAATTCCTGTTTCCAGTTTGTAATTTTTCTCTTAATTGAATTTGACATTTTATTCTCACTCCCTCTAATAAATTTAATACTTACTAGTAAAAATTTTGACTCCATCACATATAAAATAATAAATCATAAGTTGAAATATAATTGAGTGAATTATTTTGATATTAGTTAAAAACGATAATTTGTAAAATTTAAGAACAATTTTAACTAGTAATAAGGATATAATATTGGAAATAAGGTTCAAGAATACAGTCGTGAAATGCGTGCTATTACTCACTCAGTAAGTTGTTGACGTCTCACCTGCTGTTTAGGAATGTAAAACTCAGAATACACAAAACACTAGTTTTACTGGTTGTTTTCTAAGGGCATGAAACGTGGTCTCTTACCTTACATGACGAAAACAAATTTAGGGTTTTCAAAAATTAGGTGCTTAGGAAGATATTTGGTCCAAAAGGGTATGAGGTTACCGGGGAGTGTGGGGACGTTATATAATGATGATTTAAATATTCTCTGCTCATCACAAGACATTTTTAGGATAGTCAAATCTCGTAAATTATGGTTTGCAGAACATGCCGCTTGAATGGGATAATCTAGAACCTTGTACAGAGTATTGACTGGCAAACCCAATGGAAAAAGACCATTGGGAAGACCTAGACGCAGATGGGAGGATAAAATTAGAATGGAGCTGAAAGAGATAGGGTGTGATGAGGTGGACTGGATAGGACTAAGCTCAATATAGTAATAGAGTGTAATGAGGGAGGACTAGATAGAACCAGCTCAAGATAGAAATTGGTGGCGTATTTTGTAAAGTGTGGCAATAATCTGTCGAGTTCCTAATGCCATAGAGTAAGTTAATAAGTAAGTGAACTTTTAAAATTAACCAAATGAAATAATTCTAGTACCATAACACTTTTTTTTAATTTGGTTGCTAAAACTTAAGCTAGGACCAATTAAATTACTGTAATGTTAAATATCTTTAAATTTAGTTACGGTTTTATACTTTTGACGTACTTCTAAAATTTGACCAACTATTTGAACAATGTAAACGTGTTCAGGTATAACAACATTGCTGAAGCAGACGACCTGTTCTCCGCTCTTAATGCTCAGTATATTGAAGACACCCCAACACCCCAAATAGATGTGAAGACAGTGATGGACACTTGGACATTGCAGAAGGGCTACCCTGTCGTTACTGTTAATAGGAACTATACCACAGGCAGCGCCATTGTTTCCCAGGTTAGTCACTGTTTCGAGGAGAACTACGTCATTATTTTCATGTTATTCATCATAACTGTGTACAATATAGTCCAATTTTCATATAATAGGCCTTTTATGAATTACAAAAAAAAAATCTGCCAACATTGACAACATTTTATTTAATGTTATTTCCTAAATATTGTTTTTGATAGTATTTATCAAAAGTGACAGCAGCATTTTAAATTAATCAATATGTGAGAGTGTGTAAAAGTAGATCGAGTAGCTTTTCTAGTTGTCAGATAAGGAAAGCCCTTTCTATTAAAATTGGACTTCTCCACGGGTTGTATGACTTTTTTTTTAGGTCAGTCACTGTCACTAGTGACAGTATGTTGCACCATCACTGTTTTTAAGGTAAGTTAGTAATTATGAATTCGTTAAGTCTACAGAGAAAAAAATATCCCCTCTTTCAATTGTAGCTTTGATTCACCGTTATAGTAACACAGGTTTGATACAAAAAGGTTTTAAATTAATTTTTATTCCTATGCATTAACACTATTGATGGCCGGCCTTTAAGTCTAGTGGTCAGCATATCTATCTTCTCATATAGAAGTACCGGGTTCTATTCCTGGCGGTACCATATGTATTTTTCCCGAAGGAGAAATGTTTCTATGATTGCCATGGTCTGGTTAATTAGACTAAAGTTATGTTTAATACCTCTACTGGTAACATATCATCATCATAATCATCACATTATTTCTTTGGGATAAAGTAATCACACCTACATAATAGCCCACGGTTACGTATTCGCCAATGTCAGTAGAAGACCAGGCATGTCTAGCAGACAAACTTTGGTGACTGGCATACGCTAAAAAAAAAGCATTAATGCTAATTACGAAAAGTGAGGCTTAATTTCGATAATCTCTTTACATAATATTGAATATTTATCTCTAAATGTTAAACTGAAAAATCAATACGTATTCATATATGGGTTAAGACGTAGATGTTTTATGTATAAATTAAAGAAATTTTTATTATAAAGTAATGTTGTTTAAAGTATCAATACTTAAGAAAGTAGTATGATGCTGAAAGACATTTAACAAATTTAAACTTAAAAAAAATTGTAACAAATTTCTGAAAACTTAAAAATACTTTATCGACTCATATTTCCAATATAAAAGAGTCAATAAATATTCAAAATAATATTGTATAACATATTAAAATATACAATACAAACATATGTGAATTGACATAAAAATGAAAGTGTAAAACTTATTGAAAACAATGAAGGTTAAAATGACGTTAACATCTGCTTGTCAAATCAAGTTTGTTGAATAATGGTGCGATATAAATAAGTTGAAAAAGTTAACTTAAATTGGTATCAAACTCTTATCTGAAATTGACGTCCCTTTACTCCTTTGATAAGTCTAGACCAGATGGAGAATTCTGGAAGAATTAATAATCAAACATGTTTCGGTACGTCATTTTTCATACCATATTCATGGAAAGTTGCTGTGTAAAACACAATGTGTTCAAATGACTGATAGATGTTAACTAAAATGAAATAGTAAATTTTATTCAATTTATAAATAAAAAATCTAAGTCTTAATTCATATCTATCAATTCCTTATTCAAAAATTAAAGTTTTAGAATGTTTTATAAAATGACGTATATAAATTATAGCTACTTTCGAAAAACATAGATATGGCAGGGGTAGTCTAATGAAGTTCTAGGTTGACTTTGAACCTAGAAGTAGAAATGTAAAAAAAATATCGATACTTTACTAATATCAATATTTTCCTTTAAATACTAGTTTTTTTACTCGATACTTATTCCCTTATACTTTTACTGATATTAGTACTCGCACTCCGGTATCGGATCGGTATCGAAAGAAACAACATTTTTGTCATCTTCATTCCTGCTGGTATTAAATGTTTACTATGGTTTAATACGGGTACAAAATAGATTGAAAAATAAATTACTAATCATATTTAGCTATTAAATAACTTTCCAACAGCTAAATTTTCATAGATATTTTAAAAGCTGGTATGGTAAAACTTTTTATAATATCCATTATACAATACACTCTATCATACCTTCCAAGTTCCAACACATAACATAGACGCGATAGACCTAAATATATGCCTACTATAATATAGTTAAATCATTATAATTTTCATTGTTTAAATAAATATGAAAATACAATTACTATCAAAAGTTGAAATTATTACTTAATAAAGACAATATTTTCCAGATTAAAATTTCGATACCGATACTTAATGCTATCAATCATTTTCTTTGAATACTAGAACAGTATCGATATTTTTATTCTGATACTTTAAATGAGTACAGTATCGATACTTTTCTTTCGATACCACATCTCTACCTAGGAGCAACGGTACAATCCAAAATGGCAACAATCAGGGTGGTTTTATTGTATAGACTCTCCCCTAATTCAATAAACTGATTTACTATAATCATATTTAAAGATAGTAATGCTATAATTTGCTATATCGTTTGTCGCAGAAACGTTTTCTCCTGAGAAATAATGAAGCTGAAGCGGACACTTCCAACTCCAAATGGTGGGTGCCATTAACGTTTACATCACAAGCAGACCAAGATTTCTTATCGACAGCCCCTAAAATATGGATGAATGATTCCCAAACCGACACGACCATCGCAGATATTGGAGCAAGAGCAAACCAGTGGGTGATTTTCAACATACAGGAAACAGGTAGGTTTGAAGTTAAGAGGACTAAAGTGACATTCTCAATGCTTGGAAACGATGTAAACATGGGCATTTTTGAAAAATCTGCTTGTGATTGAAATGGTTTTGGCTTCACCCTCAAACCCTAGCTCCACCTATTGAAGTAAATTTATGGTTTGTGTTTGACTCTTGATCAAGGTATTCGAATATGGATTAATCCGATATTATGTGAATGATTTAGAACACAGAAGTGTAATTGTCATAACTATCTAGCACTTTTCTAGCTTTCAACTGAGTCAGCTTGATAAATCACCAACAACTTCCTCTACGCCTCTACTATTCTTCCTCCTTCACCCTAGTACACTTTTCTTATCTTATTTGCACTCTTTCAACATTCTGCTCTTACTAGTTTCTTCTTTATTCTGGCCTTCGTATCCTACGGCTCCAACATTATTTTTGTAAGTCCCCCCTCTTCCTATTCTCTTGATATTCCTATAACATCTCATTCTTGATTAATATACTTTCTCATTCAGGTACTGTATGCTTGTTTTATCCTCGTACAACCTTGTTTCTCAACTCATCTCTCCTGGTAACACCAATTATTCTACTCATAAACTTATACCCATCAGCTCTTCTGTCCTGGCTTTATCATCATCATCATCAAGTATTTATCTCCTACAGATTCAAACTGATTCATATCTACCCAACGCGAATAAGTTCATTTAACAATCTATAGATATACAACTATTTAATATATTTATCTAAAACCAATATATTAATAATTATAATAATCTTCCACACCAATAATAATCTGTGATGAATGACCCTGAACCAAGGTGATCCTAGGTAACTTCACGGTACGAACATTGATACATTAAGTCAAAGATCTAAGGTTGCTTCCTGTGTTAAAGTAACATTTTTTAAACATATTATTGTAGAGTATATAAATAATTCATAAGCACAAAAATAGTGCATATCAAACCTATTAATGCAGCTCTCCTCCAAATGTTCCGATAGGTTTCTATCGAGTGAACTACGACGCTCAGAACTGGGCTTTTCTCGCCGGCTATCTGAATAGCGAGAATTTCACCAACATCCACGTGTTGAACAGAGCCCAGCTGTTGGATGATGCCTTAAACTTGGCCAGGGCTGGAGTTTTGAGCTACAGGACAGCTCTGGAGACAACTAAATATCTTTCCCGGGAGACAGATTATATTCCATGGTACGCAGCTCTTACGGGGCTTTCTTACCTCGACAAACGCATCAGAGAACTCGGAGAATACGAACATCTTGCATTCAGAGTAAGTAAATGTATTTATGTATCAAGCTTGAGTATTAAAAGTAATTAATTAACTGAATATTCGTGAGTGAGAAGATAGTAAGGGCAACAACTACCTTCTCTGTCAAATACTAACATTCAAAGCACGTGAGTTTGTCGTTTAGTGCGTTTTTTCCTCCACGTCCTGTTCAGGTTGTACGCATTCAATTATATTAATGGTTAGGGATAGCCAAATTAGAATTTATTAGAAAGTGGTAAACCATTTAATAAAAACCATCCTTATTACGCCTGGTCAGGTCTCAAACCTTTAAAGCCCCGTCAGCAGAATTGTATTATTACTCAAGTTAATGTGTCTTTTGATAAGAGATGACAATTTTTACAAATATATATATATATATATAAAATATTAGCAACTAACAATTAGAAATTATAAAAATCCATAACACGTTTGAAGGAGCATACATCAAATTTTTATCAATAAAAAATAAACATATAAAAGTTTATTTTTTTAAGAAATATTTTTATGCAACTGTTTAGTCAAACGCTCACGTGGTTGGGTTTTTTTTTTCAGAACTACGTTCTTGAACTGCTGAGTGACTTGCAGAAGACGATAGGGTTCGAGGAGCAGACCAGTGACGATCACACCATGAAGCTGCTGAGGAACCTGGTATTGACTTGGAGCTGTGACTATGGCGATAGAGACTGTATCTCCTGGTCTATTGATACCTTTGCGACAGCCATGTCAGAAGGAAATACATCCTCGTGAGTTCAAAACTAAATGTCTCATCATATGCCACTGTATCTCCTGGTATATCGACACCTTTGTGACAGCCATTTCAGGAGGAGATACAGCTTCCTAAGTTCAAAACTAAAAACCTCATCATATGCCTCTGTATTTCCTGATGTATTGACACTTTTGAGATAGCCCTCTCCGGAAGAGATACATCTCGGTAAGTTCAAAACTGCCATAGCAGAAATAGATATGTCCTCGTGATTTCAAAGTTAAGTTCCTTGCTATATGTCACTGAATCTCCTATTCTATTGTCACCTTTGATACAGCAATGTCAGAAGGATATACATCTTCGTAAGTTACAAACTAAATACCTAGTCACATGTCACTGTATCTCCTATAAATTTAAGAGATACGCCCTCCTGAATGAGTTCCAATGGCTCATTCCATAATATAATTGGTTTTATAAGTTATTTTAGCTGGTGGAAGATTTTTCCTGTTGTCGAATTGTTAGAAAGATTTACGGAAGGTCTTGAGGAGCTTAGTTCACTCTTAAGTAGTTCCTAAACAATCATTTACCTGTTAGAATATAATAAACTACAAGTCAGATACCATAAATATTGGGTTAATATTAGGTTAATAAATTTATTTAATGTTATTTTAGTAATCAATCTTGTAAGTCATGCATATAAACAACCCAATGTGTAGAAATTACAACATAAATATTAATATATAATACCTAATTTTCAAAAATTAAGAACTAGCTTTATTAAAGGGCTCAGAATAAAGTAATTAATTTAAATTAATTTTAAATTGTTAATTTAAATAAATCCAGGTGTAAAAGTTATTTTAAGATATTTCAAAAGTTAAGATTAAACCTAAAGATTGTTACATTTTACCCCATGTTCCCGGGCCTGTGTAGCTCTAATGTATATTTGTTATTCATTCTAGGATACCTCCTGACGTCAAAACAGTTGTTTACTGTAACGCTCTACGTCAAGGAGGGGAGGCGGAGTGGGACTTCCTGTGGGAACAATACCTGACCTCTGAGATTTCAACGGAGCAAGCACTCATCTTGGGAGTCCTGGGCTGTACCACAAACGAGACTGTCGCTCACAAGTCAGTGGTTTTGTAACGTTTTACTATGGTTTGGTTACATTTTAGTGCCGGTATCAGCCGCAATCCGTTGTCACACGGTCTGCAACCAGACTTTCGCGATCGACGGGCCGATTTCGCAGTAATTTTTTAGTCGATCACGTAATAAAAACTACATTGTCATTAAAATTCTATCTTTGAGTTTTATAGACTAACAAATATATAAATGATCATCCCATTAAAAGTTTTTAAACAAAATACCTCAAAATTTTCACAAACTTTCTTCTAATATGTATTTAACAGAATACCTTCTTAACAAAGGGTGTGTAAAGAAGAGCCTAGTTGTTATTGCTTAGATGGTGATAACATATAATAGGAATAGTTTTAACAAGCTATTCTTAACCTGGCAACACCACACGACAAGCCGCTGGTGGTGAACGTTATGAATAAACACTATATTTTTTAATCTTGTTAATTAGGGAATTAAATGAAATGTGCTTAACAGATTATAGTTGCCGCTGGATGATTAACCAAATTTAGTGTAAACTGCTGGAAATGAGTCCAGGGGGTCAGACCCAGTTGTGACAAAAGCGCAACCAACTCTAACGGATAAAGGTTATTTTTCTCATTCACAACAAAATAACCATTTGGCCTTTTTTTGGTCTAGTTTTCAGAACTCCTGGCTATTAATCTAGCGATACTGGGTTTGGTAGATACTATCAGTATTTTTCCAGAAGAATAATTGTACCTATAATTTCCAGGGTTTAGATAATTGTGACTTCTACTGGTACCACATAATCATAACTATCACATCATCTCATAGGGTTGTGAAAATTGCACCTACATGGTATCCCAGCCTCAGAAGATGGTTACATATTCTTTACTGCGAGTGACCAGGGATATCTAGCCTACAAAGTCTAGTGGCATACCTTAAAATAAAAAGGCCTGTGTTAGATTGGTTCAATATAAAAACACATTAGAGTTTGGCTAATTCGAAAAATTATATAATTCGAACCTACCATGCTTCCCCATGAAAGTTCTATCTAAATAAATGGGTTAAAAAAACATTCAATTCGAATTTTAGAAGGAAATATTTGGATAACTAGAAGCCTATAAATTGTTAATTTTTTTCTAGTTTATACTAATTTCAAACCTAACTTGACGATCTTTATTAAACCACCCCATATGCTTAGAATGTCAAATAAAGTTGGATTATTCTATTAACACAAAAGGAGATGAGAAGGCATGGAATTATGCACCGGTGGAGAGCGGGCTTCCTAATATAGGGGATGTGCAGGCTCGGCTTTCGTCAATTCTGATTTAAGTCTGCAATTTTAGTATGCTAATTTTTCCAAATTTTTATATTTTTTATTTGAATTTATTGATTTTTATTTTACCTAAAATATCCTCTGGAAAAGCTTGTGGAATACATAAAAATCATTCACGTACAGGTCTCCTTAAAATATTAGAATTTTAAAGTATGTTTTATTGCCTATACAATGTTTGAAAAAATATTTTGTTTTAGATATCTGCGAAAAACCATCACAGAAGATTCTTATATCAGAGCCCAAGACAATTCAAGAATCTACCCGTCTGTGTATAACAATCCATACGGGGTTGATTTTGCCATCAATTTCCTTGCTAACAACTACAAAGAGATTCTAGAATTGTAAGTAGATCACAGTTTGATTCTGAAGAAACCCATTGTTTGACTTAATTTATATTATTTATAATTTGATTTTACAAAATAAAAATGTTGATAGATTTTCTCTTAATCGGATCATCAATTTAATATTTAAAAGGTAACTATATTAATATAATAAATTATGGCTTCTATAGTATTTTTATTAGTTATAATTTGTTGAAACTTATATATAATTTTTTTCAGCAACAATAACGCCGTTAGTTCAATAACCAATTTGGTATCAGGAATAGCAAGTGCTATATCGTCGCAAGATCAACTAGACAAGGTAAGATGAATTTCATTATTTGTATTGAAAGATATACGGATTAATATTTACTTGTCATAAATAGTTTTTACTTGAATAAAATAGTAACTTGTCTCAAATTTCCGTAGAAATTCTAATTATCAGTCAGTTTGCTTACTCATTTAAATAATTTGACTAAATTTTTCGACAATATTTCAATATAGTAAAACATATATGTATATATTATTAAAATATATATTAAATTATATTCATACACGTAATAGTTTGTACTAACAATTATTTATTAACTATTGATGAAATATATATTTTCAATCAAGTATTTTATAAACTAAAACAAACCTCTAGGCTCAAATCAAGGCAATATTAATTTGTAAAAATATATTAAATAAACCCTCACTATGTATATAAAAATTAATTCCATCCTAATTATGAATAAAAATCAGTCAAAAAATTAGCAATAAAACCTTAGCAATAATATTATTTTGCTATTAGGGACAGATCTAAGTTGAAAATTCAAGTAACTTTTTAATGTACTACTATATTATAGAATCATATTGTACCAAAGTTAATGGATTTTTTTAAATATATCTTTATTTTAGCTACGTAGTTTCTTCACAAATATCTCGGAAGATCTCGGTGAGAGTGGATTGGCCACAGCTGAGGCAAATCTTCAGTCCGCTCTGAGGAACCTGGCGTGGCTCGAAGAGAATGGCGGAGTAATATCGACTTGGGTGAAGGAGCAGGATTACAGGCTGCCAAGAGATATAGTACCAGACTATTACGTTGTGAAACTAACGTCGGATCTCGACGGAGACACCTTCACTTACGACGGGTCCGTAGATATCACCTTGAACGTGAGTGTGGATACGAGCCACATCATACTCCACGCCAATGACTTAGAGATGATCAATACAATCGTGAGGAAAGTCGAGGATGAAGAGAGTATTGTGATCACGGCGACAAATTTGGACACTCTGAGAAACTTCTATTACATCCAGCTAGAAGAAAATCTGGTGGCAGGAGAGCAGTATATTTTGTCTATAGTCTTCCAAGGACACCATAGAGAGGATATGTACGGGTTTTACAGAAGCTATTACTATAACGAGACCGGCGACAAGAGGTGAGATTCTTTGTGAGAAAAATACTTTTACGTTCATCTCTTTCCCGTTTATTTCTAAAATAATAATAATATGTATATACACACATCTAATCAGCAGAGTTTCTCTTTGTCATTGTTGATAGAGAGATCGGGGTATTTTGTCAATTCAGGGGTGATTTTCCACATAGGACTTATCACTTTGGTTTTCCTAGCTTCTTTCTGCTTAAAGTTTGATATTATTTTCTCTATGCTACCCTCCTACTCCCTGCCACATAGATGAGGTAATCTCGATATCCTTGGTTATTACTTACTTAATCTATGGAACTAGGAACTTGAAAGTGCTATGCCTCACTTAACAAAGTACGCCACAACTCCCTATCTTGAGTGACAGTAGTTCTATCCATTCCACATCATTATACACCATCTCTTTCAGGTTCTAAACGTAACATATATATATATATATATATATAAAATCGAAAAAGGTGTCGAGGCTCTCACAATAAAATATATATGGAAATAATTAAATATAATGTATTAAAATTGAAATAATTTATTTAATTGAAATATTAAACAAAGTAAAAAATTGCAGTGTCTCCACAAAATTTAGAGCAAAAGTCACATTCATTTTTCAAACATTCATGAAGATATTTAATCACGTAATCACTGACACCTCTTTCGACGATCATGTAGATCAAAGTTGGCATTTGTTACTGAGAGTGCAAGCAAGAGCTATTTAAGTTTTAGGATGAGACCCTCACGAAATCAATGCAGAGCGAGATATTATGAATTGGTTATTATTTTAGCTGGATTGCATCCACCCAGTTCCAAGCAACGAGTGCAAGAAGAGCCTTCCCTTGCTTTGACGAGCCTGGTTTTAAAGCAAGATTCAAGATCAGTATTGCAAGAACCGAAAATAGACATGCTCGTTCGAATATGCCTCTTCTTACCTCTGATGAAATGTAATTGCAACATGTTTTATCTCAAATGTATTAAAATACTATAATTTATTTAAACTTCATTTTTAATACAAAACTTGTATTCCAATACAAATTGCCTGTTTAAATTAAACTGTCTTCTAGTAATAACTTATCATTTCATAATGCTTGCAAATTGTAAACATAACCAATACGGTTATCTATATTCAATGCTTTATCCATTTAAACAATATTCCAATCCAGAATAACATTATTTTAAATTTATTTCAGCAATGATGCCGGTCTAATATGGGACCACTTCCAAGAGACGCCAATGCCGATCTCGACGTATCTGATAGCGTTTGTCGTGTCAGACTTTGTGAACCTAAGCAGCAGTGACGGTTTCTACAGTACTTGGCAGAGAGCAGGAGCGGTATATCAAGCTCAGTACAGTATTGACGTCAGTCCGTTGATCATGAAGAGTCTGGAGAACTTTACAGAGCTAGATTACTTCCTGCCCAAGATGGACCAAGTGGCTGTGCCAGACTTTTCCGCTGGGGCCATGGAGAACTGGGGTCTCGTCACTTACAGGTTGTTAATCCTTTATGAAGCATTTATTTTCTTTCCGTTCTTATGATTGAAATTTGTTAACAAGAAACTACTTTTCTTAGTATAATTAGTCAGTGACCAACAAATGAGACCGAAAGAGAAATTATGATAAAAAATGCAATTAAAAACTTAATATGATCTCTTTTAAGTTATATTAGAGTTCATTCAGTAGAAACGTAATTTGTAAACAACCAAGTAAAATTTTACCTAATTCTGAGCAAGTTACAGTAAAGCTAGCTAAATAAATCTTACAATACAAGTGATTTGGAGTCACTTTTGAATATACCTGTGCAGTAGCTTAATCTTCACAAAATAACCTTGAATGTGAATACAAATGTACTTTCAAGGAATTTTCTGAAATGGTTTATTCAAGCTTTAATATTTAGCTGCGTATTGTTTTATCGTGAATACATGATACAATTTATGTTTGTAATTTTTTTTTGTTGATGGAGTTAATTTTTAAATCTACACTTAATAACTTCAAAATTTAAAAATTGTTCTGAATAAAATTACTTTTTAAGCATTAGTCTTACACACAATAAATATTATAATGTTTTTGGATATATATTATGTACTAATTGATATTTTTTTTAAACATGTTAACAGTCTATAAATTGTGGAGCAACTAATCCATACTAGCGCTATTTTTTAAAATTGTACAGGATGAGGCTGAAACAATAGTTGATTATTAACTTTAAAATTAACACTTTAATTGAAAAGTAAATATTCATTATCTAAATTAAAGCAAACTAAATACTTCACTTTGTTCACTTTTTGAAAATTATTTCACTCAGCTGAGCTCCGCCGGACGTCAGGCAAGCCTCAGCACGTTGTCCATGCCTTTACTCAGCATAGATCGTGTAATTGTTTCCGCCACACTTTATATGACTTTATTCCGTGAAATTAAAAAAAAATCATATCGTGTATACAATTTTTGTAGGAGATAATTTATTTAAATGTTGTAATTTTTGTTAGGGAACGTAATATATTGCTGGTAGAAGATGTTACACCGTCCAACTACAAACAAGCTATTGCAGCTGTGATCGCCCACGAATTTGCGCATAAGTGGTTTGGTAACCTGGTCAGCCCTGTATGGTGGAAACACCTTTGGTTAAATGAAGGCTTTGCTCGGTACTTCCAATACTTTACCACAGCAGATGTAAGTATGATACAACATACAACTAACATTGTAAATAAATCATGACCATATATTTTCAATAATGGATTAAAGTAAGTTAAAACTTTTGACAATTTACTACTATTGCTCTATTTTAAAATAAATTAAGTTGTTGGTGCCAAATTTATTTGTAATTTGATTAATTTTCATGATGTTTATGCACCTATTTTCACAGGTGGAACCTACATGGAGGGTGGATGACCAGTTCCTGGTGGCCCAGCTTCACACCTCGATCTTGGCAGACTCCTTGGAGACAGCACATTCCCTAACCGTAGACGTGGGTTCTCCATCTGTCGTCAGCTCCATCTTTGGTACCATCACTTACAACAAAGGTACGCCATTTTATCGTGGGCTTTTTTCAATCCCTTCTTGTAGATCATGTTTAAATCCTATGTGTTTATACCTTGTGCTGCGATCAGGATCGTTTAGGGCCGCGGTTCCCAAGCTTTTCAAATGGCGTAAGGCGTACCACCCAAACAATTTTCGTAATTTTGAGTTTTACCAAAATAATGCTTAACATTTACAATTTTGTCCCATTTTTAATGGTGACGAGGGATATAATAAACAGACTCCGCGACTGTCTGAGCTTGAATAAATGTCGCCATCTCTCCAACTTCTGTTTAAATCTGTTTTACTCTTGGCTATACTTTGTCCAAATATATTTATAAGTTTTGAGGAGGCAGTATTTGTTTCTAACTTTACATTCTTTTTTTCGTTTGGCTTATCATGACGTACCACAGATAATAATAGTATATATACCACAGTTTTGGAAACGCTGGTTTAGGGTATTACACCTTCAAACGTTGTCAACCTTCCACCATGAGAATTTCATTTGATCGAACCACTTAGAGGTAAAAGTGTCTTATACCCAATATCATTGCTGAGGCAACTGCAGGTCTTATGTAAAAAGAAAAGCTACATCTTCGCCGTCTCATTTAACTGTTTTTAAATCTCCTTGCTCTTAGTTATATCTGAATATGGTGTGTTAGGGTAAAAATGAGCTACTGGCAACATCGATTAACCAGGGTTGTGAAACTTGTTTTATATTTGAGAGGAGATTGACCTCACGAAAACTAGAGAATGACAACGTTATTTCGCAAAAGTAGCCATGCAGTTCCTTCATCGATAATATCCAGTGTATTCTTTACATGGTGAAATAAATATCGGTTTATTTCACTAGGTACCCGTTCTAGCTATACGAACTCCTAGTTTACTCTTTAAGGCAGTAATCTTACCTTGCATTTAATCAATTATTTATATCTTATAAGGTAGGTTAATAGTGTAATCCAGCAAGGTAATTATACTTTCAAGGGTAGACGGAATGTGGACGTATTAATCAATATAATAGTATAGGGATTATGTAGGTATAATTAAGAGGAAATACATCCGTATTTTAAGTGGAGGAATGTGTAAAGCTATCTAGGAAATAGCCTCTCGATACACGCTGCTGGAATTCAAACCCCAACCTTCTTGCCACCAGTAGACCAGACCAAAATGTGCTAAACATTTAGGCTACATCACAACCAGTGCGGATGATTCAAAGTTCTTTGTAATTTCAGTCCTTGGAAATAATAACTGTTTAGGCTAATGTTAATTACGGTGAAAATATCACGGAACATAGTTTTAAATTTGCTCAAACATTATATCAACCAATAGTTTCCTTAGACGACAGTTAGATAAGTCTATTGCAGGTCTATAGGGCCCCTTTTTTTTTATATCCATTGTGTATAAAGTGATTCACTATTTGTGCAAAGGCTCATTTTACTAGTCAAATGAACCTTGGTCATGTCCTAGAGCGAGGAGATGATAAGATTCAGATCATCTTTGGGAGATTCTTGTTCGAATCCATTCAACAGGCAAGATGCAGTCCAATTTTAATATTAGGGTCTTCCTAATCTGACAGCAATAAAAGTTATTAGATTTATTTTCACGTATTCATACGTCCAGTCATGTGACTTTCAGCTGGTACTTTTGATAGATATAATCAATACTAATAATATAATAAAAAGTTACCAATTATGGCTACAAATAAAATGGGTTTGAGTTTTCTAAAAGGCTAATTACTATTAAAATTGGATTGAATGAACGATTCGGAGCTCTTTCACAATACGTGTGATCTTAGGAGCTGATAATAAATATGTTAAGTGCCTGTAAACACAATAATAAAGTATTTACATGAAAACATCCCTGGAGAAGGAGATAGACGTTTCACGTTTAGTTTTATTGTCTTAGGTTAAGTTACATTTAATGTAGTATTTTGATGCAAACATATGTTTAGAAATTAGATGTTTCCCACCCTAACAAAACTTAGTTCTGAATAAATTTCCAAAAGTAACAACTGTACGGTTATTGCTTGAATCCTAACTATTCAAACTTTATACATTTCATAAAAATTAAGATATATTTAAAAAAAAATACATCTGAGACTTTTCAAATTTACTTTTCTATGTGTAGAAAATAAATAAACAAAACTGTTTTTTATTAATTTAGAACCATTCATATCTGGGCATGATAAAAAAAGAAGCTATATTGTGTTATATTTACTGAGTAAAACTAACGGTTTTAGCTAATAATAATCCACTCCACAAAGGTGCAACACTTACAAGATCAGATGTAAATGTGGGATTTCATATTTATTTAATTTACGTTTCTTTTTTTGGGTTTATTATTAAAAATTATAACATTGATATTCGAAACTGTTTCAGGTGCATCTGTAATCCGCATGATGGAGCACTTTCTTGGACATGAGACCTTCCGTAAAGGTTTATCCAAGTACCTTGGAAGACAGTGAGTTTTATTCCTATACAGGAAAAAAGCATTATTTTGCCATTTCAAAATTTACCTAACCAGTTAACTTCAAACCTTCCCCGGTGGCCACATGGTATAAGGCGCCACTCTCGCAATAGACTAGACTGCCTATGACTGAAAGATGGTGGTTCAATCCCGGACGTGTGGACTGAAATTTTTTTCCTAAATGGTTTCTAACTCTCTCTACGCAAATGCTGATACCTTTCTATAAATTCATCCTTCCTTATCCCTAACCCATTATAAAAATTACTACATAAGCGTATAACCCAAGTGGGCAGTAAAACGTGATGATAAAATAAATGTTAAATTCAAGATGGATTTAAAGAAAATACCCTAGTATAGTGGTTAACACAATATATTACCCACTTCGGTGGCCTCATGGTCTAACGCGCTACTCTCCCAGTAGATTAGGCTGCCGAATACGGGTAGGTAAATGTTCGAATCTCTGCAAGATATACAGAGTGTGGTTTTTTCCAAAATGGTTTTCCACTCACTCTCTCTCCAGACAAATGTGGGTACACTGTCTTTAAATATAACCTTTCTGACCTCTAAAAACCATTAGCATAGTTAGTAAATAAACTTATAACCCGAACAGGTAGTAGACGCAGTACTAATAAAAAAGCACATACACACAATCTATTGCATCAAGGGTAGAAAATGCCATAATATTGGTATGTCATAGCTCCAGTAGGTAAGTTTTCTTACAACGCCAGAACTTAATTTATCTCATGAGGTCCATAGCTTATATAACTGAATTTTAGGCAACGGAAGTAAGGTCCATTTAAGGCGATTGGCCCTTTTCATTTAACGTGGTAATGCAGAGCCATGGGAACAAAGGGTTATCTTCAAGAATTTTTAATATTTTGCAATTTTCTTTTCGGAAACGGTTTGTTCAACAATAGAAGCATGTTTGTTAAGTTATACTTTTTATATACACAGCTCCTCTATAGTTTTAACAGTGATCAAATATCGATAAAATGGAAATTTTTCAATAGAAAACTGCTGGCTTCATAACAACAAATAAGAAAATGTAACAATTAATAAACACCGATACATTATCCTAGAAGGGGTTTTGAAAATATTAACATAAAGATTTCAATCGCTCTCGAGGGAATTGATATTTCCAAACGTATGATATTTCCCCAAGACGTGTCCGGTAGCTAGCGCCATCTACGGTTTCCGTGATCCATCTGTTCTTGTTGGCGGGGAAGGATACTTTGGTCGGTTGTGAAGCCACGCCACGCCTTTCACCCTCCCGCCCACCATCCACCTAAGTTTGTTTTAGACTTACACTTGACAGAGTCAAGGGTCTTAAATATAAAGTGTAAAAAAATATGGTGATGAAACTATTCCAAATAAAGCCAGATACATTTGAATATTGGCCTCCCACATCAGCACCAGATATTCCATAAGTATAATCAAACCTGAGAGCATAATTAAAAATCTGCCATATAAGTATATTTTATAGGAATTTAAAAAACATTAAAAATAACAATTCAGGGGTATAAAATATCAAAACCTACTAATATTTGTCAGATATTTTTAAAGTAATTTCTGATAAACTCAACAACTGAGCAAACTAGTATCAATCAGTGTGCTCTTAGGCCACGGCCATACTTGAGACAAAGACGCCAGCATGTATGGTTGACCCAAAGTCTCCCACTTTTGCGACGATGTCATTGTAACTAGGTGGATTCTGAGTCTCCCAATTTTGCGACGATGTCATTGTAACTAGGTAGATGCTGCGTAACATTGTCACCTTCATATACAACTAGTATTTATGTGCTGACATCCCCATTGAAGCGTTTCTGTAATGGGTATGGTTCCAACCTAACTTAAATGGCATATAACAGTTGGACCTCGAGCCCCTTGTCCAAAAGTTCATAGCTTAGTAGGGCCACGATCATTGGCCAGGATGACTAAAAAGACAATAGACCTACGGGTAGGTATGAATTCCACCCCACCAATCATTTTGCCTCCTATTAGGTTATATTAGCTTATCATTTTGCTGTGTTTTACTATCCATCACTTGCTCTTTTTCGGTCAATTGGGAAAACATTTACAACCATCCTAAATGGAGCACTACAAAAGCCGCGACCAATTTAATACACCAGTACGCCTTGTTTACAATATCCAAGAAGGAACTCGTTGTCCAACTGTAAACCCTTTTAAACTTAGGTCATAACAGGTATGAGTGGCCCAACAATAATCCGCCCAACTAAAGTATCCTCTTTCCTCTTGTCGCGTGACAGTGGTAACAAGACTGCGGAACCGGACGACCTGTTCGCCGCCTTGCACGAGCAACACTTGGAGGACTTGGAGAGTGAGACGCGTGCTACCGAAGCCCTCCCCGTGCCTATGAAGACTATTATGGACACGTGGACCTTGCAGAGCGGTCATCCGGTTCTCACCGTCACTAGAGACTACACTACGGGGACTGCAACTGTCAGCCAGGTGAGTAGAGGGAACTGAAACTCAGAGGAGATCACAACTCTGAATGTGGAGTATATCAATGAATATGCTATTTATTTAGGGTATTTAGTGTGTCCATTTTTAACCGACTTGGTATAGGTATAAGCCTATTACGACTCACCAATTAACGTAATTATAGAACAGACTTAACACCCATTCTCCCTGTTGGTATTTCCTTACCCAATGAAACCGGCCTTGTGGTATTATGGTCAGAAGCCCTGGGTGCTGACATAGAGGTTCCGCGTTCAATTACCCGCTGGTACCGGAAAATTTTCTCCAAGGAATAATTCCCATGGTCTCCAGGGTTTGTTAATTAGTTTTAAGTTAGGTTAAGATCTTCATTGACCCAATAGTATGTCCTATTTTTTGTAATTATTCATCAGTATGTATCATTATTTAGATACATACCATCGATTATTTAATTGTGTTAATATACGTGTTTTTATGTTACTTACGTACTTTTCAGTGCTGGCCCGTCATAGGTCTCACGACTGTTGGCCAGCACTATAATAAAGGAGAATCGAATTGAATTATAATCACCCGATGGACTTTTTTTTGCCTGTTCTGGGAATCGAACCTGAGTCCCATAGTTAATTAGATAGACGCGCCACTGACTTAGACTCCTACGGACCTAGTAGACCTAGGTCTACACTTTACCATAACAACACCGACATTATCCACTAGACACGTTGAACCTCAACGGTGGTTGGGTGGTGTACGGGCTATACTCGCATTACGGTTGCCGTCGTTGATGGTGTGTTCATGGCTCTAATCCTGGTCAAGGAAACGGGGTTGGTTTTCCATTTGTATTTTCAGTATCCTTTGGCCACACCAATAAAGGTGCAATAATTAAGTACCAATAAATAAATATTCGGTTAACACGTGGATCTAGACGGTTATTTTTATCAAATGGGGTGGCTGAGGCTTGAACCCAAGATATGTGTTCACTATTCGTCCACAGGAATCCGGGTACATTCTCTATTAATGGTTCCTTTCTCTCACATGCCTCAATAGTGTAATTAAATTAGACGAGCTGTAAGACGCAGTGGAAAAATTGAATAAAACATCTGTTTGATGTAAAATAAAAATTCTGTACCTAATTCACTAGATGGTGTGAAACTTAATAAATATGACATTCTGAGCGCAGTCATTCAAAAAAATCTGCTTCCAGTGTCTTAAAACTTACACTTTATTTGGGAATGTAAGGGACGCAAGAAAATACAAGTGTTTTTGCGGTTTTTATAACAAAATATTTTTTAGTCAAGGTGAATAAAACAATTCTCCGCTAGAAATATAGAGTTTAATTTTTTTTTCATATGGTGATATCAACATTCTTGTATATTTGCCAAGGGTGTCCTTGAATTTAATGACAACTTTTTCTCTTCATTTAAAAAGTTACTAAGCTCATGAACTATAATCAACAAATATTTAAAATGGGGAGAAAATTAAACTCTATATTTCTATTGAAGTAATATTTGATTTATTTTTGTCAAAAAAAAATTTGGTTTAAAAAAATGCACAAAACACTTAAATTTACTCGCTTTCCATACATTCACACCTTAAAAGATTAAATATTACAGGTGGTCAAACGGTAAATAATTTACATAATTTTATTAGATTCAGACCAGAAAACGTATCGAATTGCAGTTTTATGTATTCTTTAGCAACCACGAAATTTGGATTAGTTTAGTTGTCTTTCTATTCTTATAGTAACTATATTTTAATTTTGTTGTACCTTTTCAAATATGGTAGAACTGTTTCATTGGATTCAATTCCTTTGTTTACCAATGAATACGTCTGAAAACCACCCCACAATGTGACGCCAGATTTGTTTTGTATTTTCCATCGTTAATTTAGTTTTTATTTTATTTAAGGTATTTAAAGCGCACTTTATGAACTGAACGATTATATCAGCACACGACTTTTAACTAATTTAAATCTGGAACAGATACAACACCCAATCACTGGCCGTTAATCAGTTGCTGTCAAATGGGAAAATCACATTTTACCAAGGATAAATTTTATCGGTGATGCTAGGAATTGAGCCCGGGACCCTTAGCTTATAAGGCAGACACGCTACCACCTGAGATAGGGCATTGTACTGTAGCCTACCAAAAGTAAATTCTATCAGAAGAGAGGGGAGACAGGTGCTTGATTAAAAAACTCACCTGCTCCTGAGGATGGTGGTTGTAATTTTTCTGATATTTGCTATAAATAAAAAGTCCTCCTCCAAAGTGTTACATATCCTCCTTCTTGTAAATTTAGATTTTGTCTATTTAAGGTGATTCAACGACTTGATTGCTGTGTTTGTGAATAGGAACGTTTCCTGTTGAGGAGAAGCGAAAGCACTCCTGAAACGAGCCCGCGCACCTGGTGGATCCCTCTCAGCTACACGTCTCTGGCCTCTATCGACTTCAGCACGACGACTGCGAGGAAGTGGCTCTCAGACGAAGAGACGCAGAGCACAACCAGCGACCTCAATGCTACGTCCAACGACTGGGTCATCTTCAACATACAACAGACGGGTAGGTGCTACATTCCAATTTTCAAAACAAAGGGCCATAAACGAGAGCTAGAAAATGTACGACCCACTTCGGGGGTCGAATTGTCTAAGGCGTCACTCGCGCAATAGACACGACTTAAGATGACGAGCAAATTGAGGTTTAGAATCCTAGTCAGGTGTAGCGAGGGTTGTTTTTACTAAATTATTTCCCCCTCTTCCTTTATTAATATACTGATATATCTTCTAAAATCATACATTCCTCATTCATTTTCCATTAAGGTAATTAATATAGATGCGTATAGTCCAAACGGGTAGCAAGAAGTATTGGGAAAATAATTTCTACTTTCACATATTCATTCATACGTCAGATCATATGATCTGAAAATGTCATTTTTATAGATACCATCAACACCTATAAAGTAAAAGTAATAATATAATGTTATAGCTTTTGGCCAAAAAAGTTTGCATTTTATAAAATGTCTTTTACATGATAACTTAACTATAACAAACAATATTGGTCCTAATAGAGCAAGAGGGAGTATGGTACCATTTAAATCAACTCTGCTTGCCCTCACAATCTTCCACGCCGCGTCAGTTATGCACACATAATTTTTGTGCAGGATTTGTAACGGCTTATCCTTAACCACATAAATACACAGTGATGCATTTACTACCCTCCATAATAATTAAACGCCGGGCCGTTATATTATTAGAAAGACCCACTACCATCTGAGTTAAGGTGTTTTCCCAATATTCTATGATTAAATAGTTCCTTTCTACAAAACCTTTGACTAGGGGTTCTCATGTCTATTTGGCCTTTCATTGTCAGAAGAATTTCCATACGTTTAATATGTCTAAAGAGATTAATTTGTGTGTACTAAATATACATAGATAACCACAATCATTACTTCAGTTATCTTTATAATCACATAGTTACAATCTTCTGAAAATAAATTAAATGTTTTAAGAACATATATTCAGCCCTTAAAACTTTAATAAGGCATTGTAAATGGCATTCTAAAGCATAGACTTATTAAAAAAAATTAATAAGCCACATGATCCCAAATATATTTTTTAAGGAGTTAAAAATTGTTTTATAGATTATTTACAATTCATTAATTTTAAATAAATACATACAAATTGAATCAAATAAAATCTAGATTACTCCATTATCCGCGATAGGTTTCTACCGAGTGAATTACGACGCTAGGAACTGGGCTCTTCTCGCAAACTACCTGAACAGCGACAGTTTCACCAACATCCACGTGTTGAACAGAGCTCAGCTACTGGATGACGCATTCAACTTGGCCAGGGCTGGAGTTTTGAATTATGGGACGGCTCTTACTCTTACTAAATACTTGGCACGGGAGACTGATTATATTCCATGGTTTTCTGCACTAACGGGATTCACCTACCTCGACAGACGCATCAGGGGATTGTCCGAATATGACCATCACACTTTCAAGGTACCGTTTTGTTATTATAGATCGAATGAATCAATTTTAATCTAGTACATATCCTCTTGGATGTATATCGATAAATTCTTGAGGATGTTGAAAAGAGGAATGATATTTAAAGAAAAACCTTTATTACAAATCGAGGAAAACCACTTAGTTATAATTACATTCAGTTAAAAGTAAAATTAAATGTTGATAAATTGCCAAACGAGTAAGATGTTACAACACTATTACATTTCAATGCCAATTTGGATGAATAATTAAAGGTATTGTGTATATAATTTTGTAAATTAGAAAAATTAAATTTTACATTCAATACAACAAAGATAATAAAAATTAAGAATTTAAAAATCAACATTTTGTTATTTACTAACACATCTAATACATGAAGTCAGTAATGAGCATTCTTGGAGCTAACAATAACATATTTATTCATACAGAAATATTTGAACCAATAGGGACCATAAAAACAATATTTAATGACTTAGCATTCTCATCACAATACATTGTTAGGATAATCAAGTCTCGGAGATAAGGGTGGGCAGGACATGCAAACTGAATGGATGAAACTAGAACCGTGAAAACCCAATGGGAAGAGACCATTGGGAAGACCTGGACGCAGATGGAAGGATAATAATAGAATGGATCTGAAAGATAGAGGATGTAATGAGGTGGACTGGATATAATTCAGGATTGGCGACATAATTTCGTAAGTGTGGCAAAGAACTTTTGATTTCCTAATGCCATACAGTAAATAAGAGCATATTTAATAATATTGTTCACATAAATTTGTAAACTTTACGTCATTTTGCAGAAATCAAAATGTCTCCCAGCATGAATTATATAGTAACCATATAACGTTTGTGAATGTTCCACATATTTAACTATCTTGTTTAAATGTAACTAGATAATATCCACATGTTAATTTTGAGCTGTAACTATTTTTTTATATTTTCTAATAGAATTATATCCTTGGATTGTTAAATCACACCAACGAAGTCTTGGGTTTGACGGAAGATGAAAGTGACGGCCACGTAACTAAGTTAAACAGGAACTTAATTTTAACTTGGCAATGTAACTATGGAGTTAGCAGCTGTACAGATATGTCTATAAATGAATTCAACAAGCTCATGGACGATCCAGATAATTATAAGTAAGTACGCTAAAACCATATTGAATTAAGTGCTCTTATATTTTTGGTTTTATTCATAAGAAAAATATAATAATGAAATTACACCTTGCTAATTAACCTTATTCTTAGTATAAGCATATATTATTTCCACACTATTTCCAATAAATATATACATGAATATATTAATTTTAATTAGGGCTCTAATTTACCTTCAAACCATGTTATGCATCCTAGAATGTTTATAAAGTTAATCAGTTATACAAAGAGGTAATGAATGCTGTATAGAGGGAATTAATTCTATTTTAAACGTGACTTAAGTTAATTTAGGTTGTATTTTGCTTATAAGAAGACAAAAATGCACCTATAAAAATATTCATTTAAATTTCAGCTATAAGTTATTGAATTATATGTGAAGTCATAGCTATATTAAACCGGTCATAAAAATTACTGTCATAATTTAGTTTATGAAAGCCTATAGTTGGAATGACACGTGCTAGTACAATTCGTATATACTTTTACTTTCTCTCTATCTTACAGGTAGAGAAAGTATGGTGATCGTCAAAAAAATCGAACTCGAGATTTTGATGAATTTTGACGTTTCATGACTTCCTGAATCCGAAAAAGTGGTTTTTGAATTTCCGTCTGTCTGTCTGTCTGTCTGTCTGTCTGTACCTCCAACTAGAGCCTAAACTATTTTACCGATTGAGCTGAAACTTGATATCTTGGGTTTTCATAGGGTTGCCCCGAGGGGTTTTTGGAATTGGACATCTACCCCTAAAATTAAGGGTAGTTTACTGAAGGGAAAAAACAGAAAAAGTCGATTTTCTCAAAATCGGCTCTAACGATTTTGATTAAATTTCATTTATGAACATTAATAAATATTCCAAACAAAATGGCTACCCTCAATATTTCGGCAAAATGGCTTTAAGGGCTCCGGTCTGATGCGTCAATTAAAATTTTTTTTAATAGCTCCGAAACTATTTGAGATATGAAATTACTTAGCATTACAATATTGTATATATATTATAATACAACTATTTTATTCGAAACATATTTTTATAAAATCAATAATTTTTAATCTATACGCAATTATATATATATTTTTAGCTTTTTGGACATTAAAGCTTAAATATTGCGATCGTAAAAAAAACTAACCTGAAATGTTGATGGATTTCGACGTCTCATGACCCCCCGAACCCTAAAAAATAGTCTTTGCAATGCCGTCTGTCTGTGTGTCTATTAAAACTTAAAATTAAGGGTAGTTTACTGAAGGGCAAAAAGAGAAAAAGTCGATTTTCTCAAAATCGGCTCCAACGATTTTGATTAAATTTCATTTATAAACATAAATAAATATTCCAAACATAATGGCTACCCTCAATATTTCGGCAAAATGGCTTTAAGGGCTCCGGTCTGATGCGTCAATTAACATTTTTTTTAATAGCTCCGAAACTATTTGAGATATGAAATTACTTAGCATTACAAATATGTATATATATATATTTATAATACAGATATTTTATCCGAAACATATTTTTATAAAATCAATAACTTTCAATCTATACGCAATTATATGAATTTTTTTTAACTTTTTGGACATTAAAGATTAAGTATTGCGACCGTAAAAAAAAAAACTAACCTGAAATGTTGATGGATGTCGACGTCTCATGACCCCCCGAACCCTAAAAAATAGTCTGAAATGCCGTCTGTCTGTGTGTCTATAAAAACTTAAAATTAAGGGTAGTTTACTGAAGGGCGAAAAGAGAAAAATTTGGTTTTCTCAAAATCTACTCAAACGATTTTGATTAAAATTCGTATCTAGGCGTTGATTAAGATTATAAATAAACTGGCTATTTTCATTTTCCTATGAAAATGATTTTTAGGGTACTTTACAGAAGCGTTAATTTCCGTATCTCCACAACTATTGGAGAAACTAAACAACTTATCATTGCAAAATTGTAGGACTATCAGAAATAAAAAACTTTTATTTGACATATATTTTTATAAAAGCAGCAGTTTCTGAGATATTTGCAAATATATTAATACAATTTTGTGAGCTTTAGTTGTAAACATATACTACTTAAGTCTTAACGCAATAATTCTCCAATGCCATAGAGTAATTAAATATAAGTATCTAAAAAAGTATGTTATTTTTCCTTAAATCTCTTAGGAGAAATGTTTGCATAGCAATGATCTATCTCCATTTTAGACTCAATAGTCAATATTTACATTTTTATTGGTCAAAATGTATAAAAGAATAATTAAATATCAATTGCGATGACTTGAAAATCTGCAACACCTTATAAAATGTTAAAATTTTAACCAGAAATCGAAATTTTAATACGAAGTGTTGACCCTTGTGGAAGACATTAAACTGTTTAAAATGCTCTTAGGTGGACAAAGATGCGCCTCTTTTCTCATTGATTCTATATCATTGTATATTATTTTATGCGTGTTCTTATGTGGAGTGGTGATGATACAATGTACATTATTCCGTTCAGAAATCTTACGAGTTTATAGAAAGAGAGAGAAAGTCTGTGCAGTGTGCCGTACCATTTATTTTGATATTGTAACGAGATAAATGTCTGACAGCAGGACGAACGCACTTCACCCAACCGCGCTCTTTGTTCTATCTTCCTCCTTGTTTAGCAGGTATGCAGCGGCAGTCTCACTGCCTGTAGTATTAGAGGGAACAGGGGGGAGTAAAAGGGTCAATTCTGGGAGAGTCTGGGTTCATTTTACTCTAGCCCGATAATCTAGAAATATAGGATTCCAATCTCTTAACTGTGACCCCTATATATACACGTTTGACGATAGCCAGAAGGGCACCCCAATCCGAGTTCTGGATAGTGAAGTGAATGGACCGGCCCGTCTGGGAGTGTGCTGGCGTTTCCAGTATGTGGACTAGCGTGTCCAGTGTGTGGGCCAGCGTGTCCAGATAATGGGTTGGCGTGCCCGGGAAAGGATAAGCGAGTCCACCGTTTGTGTAACGCGGGTCAGCGTAGTGTGTCGTGGGCGGGGGAAAGTGTTGACTACACGGTTGACGTAGACATTGATTATTTTTGTGAACTGTGTTAGTAATGAACATTTTTATGATTGTTTTAAATACTTGAATAGTTATTTTATGTTTTGTAGTTATTAATTTGTTCATACTTTTAATTCTATTATTTGTGTTATTATTTTCTTACTAACCTAAAGATTTAATAATTACTCCTATTATTAATTCAGTGACTTACTTAATTGCTGATAATTTAATTATATTAGTGTATGTGTTTTTTAGTTTTAACAATCAAAAGCTTTAATGTTCCGTGTGCATTTTCATACACGGGGACGTGTGAACGGCCTATGACCTCCCAGGTCACGCGTGGCCCAATATACGTAAATAGATTACAATATATATATAAAATATACATTAAAATAAAGTAACTTAAGTTAGACAATATGCCTATCACTTAAATATAAACAGTTAACATACACACAATTTGTTAGGGTTGCTCCTGACCTAAAGACCGTTGTCTACTGCAACGCTCTCCGCTACGGCGGTGAGGAAGAATGGAACTTCTTGTGGAACCGTTACCTCACTCATAATGTCAACACGGAGCAAGTTCTTATACTGGGAGTTCTGGGATGTACCAGGAATGAAACGCTGGCTCACAGGTTATTATAATAATATACAATATTACTTTCATAAATATACATTATTAATGTACAAGTTTATAGACCTGTCTACAAAAGGTTGATTATAAAGCTAACCAACCTAACAAAACCTAGCCTTCTTATTTATGAGAACGTATAAGTTTAGGCTTTGTCTATATAGTAAAAATGCTATCAATTATTAGGTAAAAGTGGTTAAAGGGTGAGTGAACTAAACTATTTTCTATTTAATGAAAAGGCCACCTACAATTAGCCATGCCTTAAATAGGGATGGGGAGATAAATACCAACCATGTCCAAGGTTTGCCCTTGTGACTAATTAATAGTAGTTGAATTAAGAACATCATCTTAACTGGGAGCTGCCTCCGTCTCAAAATAAAGGGGTTTGCATTATCTATAGGTACCAAATTAATTGTCGATAAGAAACATATATTTCCTTGAGATAAATCTGTTAAAATTGTTGCATAGATTAGATTTTAATCAAATTCTATCAGTGTTAAAACGGTTCCATTGCATAGGCCAGTAAAGAACTTTATTATACTTCCTATTTTTAAGTTTAACCTGTGTGGCGGTATTCCCGTGGATGTGAAATTGTTTCAAAAAATCTTTACTTTATTGTTGCCTTATTAGTCTGGACGATGTCTGTCCTATGCACATGTGTAGGAATAGTTAAACATTACCTGAAATCATCACCTAACAGTAAATCATTAATCCCAAAAGGGAAATGATTATTATAATGTTATGATTATATATTTTTCTAAAACTGGAAGAGATAAACCAATAAATGATCATATTTCTACCTTTTAATTCATTTTTTCAATAATTATATGGCTTGGTTTTGTTTTCTAGTAGTTATTATTTGTAACATTTTGTCATTTCAAACACACGTTTGATAAAAAATAAACTCATATAAAAAGCAGTTTACTGTCGCAAACTAATTGTGATATTTATTCACTTTTACACATCCATAAGGAGTATGGCTTAATCATAAATAAGATCCACCAAAAATATAAATTACATATTTATGAACTTGTTTTCAACTTCATGACCTATTTAAATGCATTCATAATATATAAAAAAAAACTGACATTTGAAATAATATATAAATATACTTATACTTAAAACTTTAGATTACTTAAATATATATTTATTATTATATTTAACAATGTGAGTAATCATTTTTTACCATAAGAACAGTGTGAGCTATTATATTTAGACATCCATATTTCAATAAAAAAACATAAAAATACATTTTTTCACAGACATCTGAGGAAGACCATAACATCAGACTCGGGTATCAGATTGCAAGACATAGCTACAATTTATCCATCTGTGCATAATAATCCTTATGGGGTGGACTTTGCCATCAATTTCCTCAGTCAGAACTTCAGAGAGATCATTCAATTGTAAGCATTTATATAAACTATTTTTGATACAAATACTAATAAGTTTTAAAATTATATTCACCATATACCCTCAATTATATCAAAGGTAATTATACTTTTATGTAACCTTTTAGATAATGTCATATAATTATTTATAGTGGGCTTTCTTTGTAAATTGTGGCTGTATCCGAATAGTCCAAGGCTCCCTAGTTGGACCCTTGAGTTTTAGACTTGGTGCAGTCTTGATGATTTTACATTTCTCGCGCTGTTCATAGGAAAGACTGCATCAAACTATTCGAAAGGTAACAACATTATTTAAAATGGTGGAAAATGTAAGTCAGTGTTCTAGCAGAAGAAACGATAATACTAAAACAATTGTCAGTCAAAACCTCAACTGACACCGTGAGAACAGCGCACGGCTGATAGCCTTCGTATCCATGGTGATCAAGACCTCGAGAAGACGCCATCGGTATCCTTCGCGACTATTCTTACAGCTCTACACTTGTTCACGTGATTTCCAATGCAGCTATCAATGGCACGAGTCAAGGCGACGCCGCATAAGTAGACTATTCGGATACAGCCTGTGTCTATTTTATATCATTTAACTAAACATTATAATAAAATTAAAATTTTATTTTTTGAATCGAGCTATTATCATGAGTTAAGATGGAATACAATTTAAAGAAGCTTTAAATATTTTCAAATTAAATGTTATATTACTTGTTACAGTAACGCATCTGTACCGAGTGTTGTGTCAGGAATAGCTGGAGCCATATATTCACAAGAACAATTGGACAAGGTAAATATGATTTACAATAATATGCTCCTTTTTTAATAGTTCCGATGAAATTTTTAATATTAAAATGTATCTATTCAGTTTTTATAGCTATTGTATTACTAACTCTAAACCTGTTTTAATTTTAAAGTTGGAACAATTCATCAATGACAACGCAGAAGAACTGGGCTCTAGCACCACAACATCGGCGCTAAACAACTTACAAACCGCTAAAATCAACCTTGAATGGCTGAACACCTACGGTTCAACCATAATGACCTGGATCAAACAGCAGAATTACCGCCTCCCAAATCACATCGTCCCATATCACTACAACGTGGTCCTCAAACCCAACCTTGACGATGACACCTTCCAGTTCATCGGGAGGGTTGAAATATCCTTAAACGTGACAGAAACTACTGATCGCGTTCAACTCCACGCGGATGACCTTGAAATTGACGAGGACACCATTGCTGTAGAAGCTTTGACATTGTGGGGAGAGTTCGACAACCACACGGTCACTCAGGACAGTCTTCGACACATATACGACATCAAATTTTCCGATTCTTTTAGAGTGGGTCACCGATACCGTCTCCACCTGAACTATAAGGGCTATCACCGAGAGGATATGGCTGGCTTCTATAGGAGCTACTATTATAAGAATGGAGTGAAAAGGTAAGACTTAGGTATTTATAAATAACACCTAAACAAACATCTAAAACACCGGTTTGTTGGAAGAGATTTATAAGACAATAGTAAATCAAGAAACGTAGAAATATGCTGATATGTTCAATAACTATTAGGAACAATTATTATACACAGGCGTGTAAATGTATTCAAATATAAATTATAATATTTCGTCTAATTTAAACATGCTGTGGGATTATTTTCACTCCTTTATTTGGCACCTTAACCATATTTAATTCGAATGCTCAAATCTTAACACAGATTATTTAAATAATTTTTTACAAACAAAATAGAACACGCTATAAAAACAAAATATTTTCCAAGCTAAAATTTGAAGCTCAACTACACTCTCAAATATAGGTTAAAATATATATATGTGTGTGATATTAGATCTATTAAATGATATGTTTCAGATGGTTGGCCTCAACGCAGTTTCAGCCGACAAGTGCACGCAGAGCCTTCCCTTGTTTCGACGAGCCAGGACTGAAAGCAACATTCAAAGTGTCCATAGGGGTTGACTCTGGAAGACACGCTTTGGCAAATATGCCAGTGGAAAGCATTGATATGAATGAGTTAGTAAATTTCAATAAATTAAATTTTAGATCTTAAGGACCTCTTGTATGACTTTATGTTACTCTTGTGCACTCCGTTTATTGTGAAACTTTTTTAATATTAATCAAATAATGTCTAAACTACCCTGGACATTCTAAACATTTCTTATTTTTTCCATTTCAGGGAGCCTGGGATAGCTTGGCACCATTTCCAAGAGACCCCCATGCCAATATCGACCTACCTAATAGCATTCGTTGTGTCTGACTTCTCTAATCTGAGTAGTAGCGATGGTTTCTACAGTACTTGGCAGAGGGAAGCAGCTGTAGAACAAGCTCAGTACAGTATAGAAGTCACTCCGAGGTTACTGAGAGCACTGGAAGCTTACACAGGGCAAGAATACTTCCTGCCTAAGTTGGACCAGATCGCAGTGCCTGATTTTGATGCTGGTGCCATGGAGAACTGGGGGCTCATTACTTACAGGTAAGTTTACATTTTCCAGCAATGTTGCCTTTAATTTCAACTTTCATTTAGTAGTACAAGATTACTTTTCCGGATATTTTGTTTACCAAGATGCTGTGGTTTAAGTTTAGGCAGAGATTTAAGAAACAACTTGTTTAATACAAGTGTATGATGCACCTAGTTACTATTACGTTTAATTTTCTAGGGAAATATACATACTCTACCAGGAAAGAGTATCAAGAGCTATGGATAAGCAAAATGTGGCCACAATAATCGCCCATGAATTGGCCCACAAATGGTTCGGTAACTTGGTTAGTCCAAAGTGGTGGAAATATCTATGGTTGAACGAGGGCTTTGCCACATTCTTCGAGTACTTTGCAACCGCCTCAGTAAGTTTTTTTAATATAAAGTGCTTTACTAGTCTAAGTTTGGCAATTTCTAAACAAAATATAATTTGATATAATTTTACGATTCAGTATAAATTCCCCAAAAATCATGTGGAAATGAAACCCCTTGTTTTGTTCAGAGATCAAGGTCAGAAAATGGCATCATAGTTCCACCAAGTCTTTCCTCAAATTGGCTCGTACACAGTCTAATTCACACCATTTAAGCTACTGTCTCAATTTTATTTCATTAAATTAATTAAACAAATGTTTTTGTAGATGTTACTTTTATTGGACCACTTTCATTCTGAATTTTGACATCAATATGATACTACGCTTCTCGTTGTCATTTTGTAAATAAATTGTTCGTAAGAATTGTAGCTTGCATAGTATTATTTATTATTTTATTTTACTAACCAAACCCTTAGGTGGGGATGTAGGGCACGTGAGTTAAGGCCAATGTGTTTGCATTTGTTTTATATCCAAACTTTTTTTGGTCAAAAGAAGTCAAATAATCCTCCAAAAGAAATATGGAGTTTAATTTTCTTCCCCTGGTGATATCAACAGTTCATGAATATTTGTCATTGGTGTTCTAGAATTTAATGACAACTTTTTTTCTTCACTTAAAAGGTTTCTTATCTAATGCTACTATGCTCAATGCTCTTGGTAGATATTTAGATGAAGAAAATCAAACTCAACAAAACAAATGGGATTAATATTTTATTTATTCTGGCCAAAAAAAGATTTTTTGCTATAAAAACTGTTAAAACACTTATCTTATTTTGCGTTACCTACTCTCCCATCTTAAATCCAGCCTTTTATAAGAATAAATAAAAAATACAATACATAAATAGTATTCTTTTTAAAACATTACCATTAAACATTACAAATGAATTGCAGGTTTCCTACAAATGCATTAAGAGGGCGTTATTGCTGTGTTTTATTTGCGAATTTGAGTGTAATTTTTTAAATAGACCATATTGTAGATAAATAATATCAAGAGTAGGGTGAATTTTAATAATATAAAAAGCAATATTGTTGTTTTAGGTTGAAACTAGTTGGAGGCTGGATCATCAGTTTGTACCTTACGCGGTTCAATCGGCCCTCTCATCAGATTCCTTACAGTCCTCTCACCCTATGACAGTGGATGTAGGCTCACCTAATGAGATATCGTCGATATTTAGCACTGTTTCTTACAGCAAAGGTCAGCACGAATGACTAATTGATACTATTTTACAAAGAGAACATAAATAATAGTTTTTAACGTTAGATTCATAGATTTGGCTTTCGCTGAGTTATAAAAATCCAACATTGGTGTCCCTTGAAATATTTTAACTAATTATATAACAAGGGCTAGTTAATATATTACGAATTTATCACGAAGAAACAACCATTAATTAATATATGATTTTTAATTTTTCGTCATGCAAAAGCATAATTCTGTTTTTATGTAAAAACTTATTTATATAATATGGCATACAAATAGATTTTAAATGTTTAAGTAAAAAAAAATATTATTTGTATATTTTAGCTGGCTCTGTGATAAGAATGATCCAACATTGCTTGACTCCAGAAATTTTCCGCAAAGGCATCAGTCAGTATGTGACTACTCAGTGAGTACATTTGAACAAGTTTTAATTTAGATATTTAATACATTTGAAAAATATTCCAATACCTTTGAATCCACATACCTAACCACACTGTTCCCTTACGGGGTTGGCAATAAAATGTGCATGTAGCTCAAAAAACACTAACCCCCTACTTAATCCAGCCTCACTAACCATCTCCGCATTTCTTTATCTTCGCATACCGAGCCATGCACGCTCTTTTATTCCTAAAACTCTTAGTGTTTCTCTTTTTCACACATTCGTCTACTAAATTTAGCCACGTCTTACATGATCTACCCCTTCATTTTGATCCACACACTCTACCTTCATATATTTGGCTATTAGATTTGATTTCAGTACTCATTCATTACTTACTCTGTCCATACGAGTTCCTCCCCAAACATTTCTTAGATATCTCATTCTAAGAGCATTCACAATTCTCTTATTTTTCTCCTGACAAACCCACGCTCCACATTCATAAAACAATGTTGGCGTTAACACAATTTTATATACTGCTATCGTTGACTCTTTCGATATTTCATTCTTTGCTATAGTCCACATACATCCAACTACTCACGATATTTTTAAGTTTTAATTTATACTTTTAAAACAATGTAGATTAGCTAAATTAATTGCAAAAAATATTATATCTCAAACATTCCAATAAGTTGCATATTAATTAAAATTAATATTTTTGATAATCTTATTGCGTTCAGGGTGTGGTTCGTGTGTTACTGTCATGGTGAATAAGTCTTTCTATATAACGACTGGTAACATTTCCTCTTTTTTTATGAATACACATTTGTCCAGCCATACACACAAAAATGTAAATAATGAATTAGCTTTAAATTGTAAGTTTGATACAGAATGGGAAGAAACAAAATTTTAGTACAGTGATTTCAAGCGTCCCTTGACTTGGCTAAGGCCACACATATGCGTTCCACCTACTTTAAAATTATGTAACTATGAAAATGTTAGCTAAAATATATATGTTTGTTTTTTAATTTAAAAAAAAATGAGAACCCTCAGCTAACCTCAAAAGAAAGACAATCGAGCCAAAAATAAGATACTAATTCACTTCTTGTCTGTCACAGTGGTAACCAGACTGCTGAACCGGACTACTTGTTCAGAGCTCTACAGGAACAGTACGAGAACGAAGTGGAATCGCCTGAATTCGACGTCAAGACCGTTCTAGACACGTGGTCCACGCAGAAGGGGTATCCTGTCATTACCGTGACTCGTGATTATAGCCAGGGGCAAACAACTGTTCGGCAGGTGAGGTGGAACACAAATCTTTATTTGACTTGTGCTCAAATAGATGGTAAACAAAGATATATTAAAGGTTTTGAATAAAATTCATTCAATGCATTCAAGAGTCTGTTATTAAATAAAAGGGTTGAGTAATAACTTTTAGTTGTATATAAGTAGCCTTTTTAGCATCACTTCATAATACCTACTAAGATTATACGCATTTCATTTACTATTGGAATTTAAATATTTTATTTTTGTAATTTTTACTGTGCAGTTGTTTAAAAAGTAGGTTTCTTACTATAAGGAGTAGATAGACACGTGTTTAATAACATTGACGGTTCCTTAAGCAATCTTATAGTTTTGATTTTCTATTCATTTTTACAATTGTATACGTTTCAACTCAATCCTATATACCATTTCATAAGCTCCTTAGACCATGTGGCCACCGAAGTGGGCGTATGTTTGATTTTTTTAGCTATTTAATTTTCATTATTAATTTGGTTGTGAACACAACGTCTAAGGGGAAGAGAGAACTAGTTTTGTGCTTATCTTCTACAAAAGAACTATAATAATGTTTGATTTTGCTATTAGAAACTCATTTTATATCAGCCAACCCAAAAAATAATAAATACTACAGGAAATAAAAATCTAGCTATAGGTGTGCTAGCCAGTATTGACTTGACTTAGGGAGAAATTAATATAAAGTAAGATTAGTAAGAACATTATGAATTATTAAATGCCATAAAAACTTGGTTTTCAAAGCTTTAATATAATTTTAAAATGACGTGTGCATCCTTTGATGTCAAAGCTACTGTATAGTTAGGTTAATCACATAAAGTCGTGTGCTAATATAGATATACTATGTGCAATTTTTATTTTGTAAAATATAATCTGATATTTTATATTAATGATGTGATTATAATTATATAAATTTCTATGACAGAAAATAATCCCCTTTCGCCCATTTTCCCTTCCAGGAACGGTTCCTGCGCAATATGAGTGAGAGTCCCACAGACACCCACGACTACAAGTGGTGGGTGCCTCTGACTTACACGACTCAATCTCAACTGGACTTCAATACAACCGCCGCTAAAACATGGCTGGAAGCATCTCAGGACAGTTCTCTGGTTAACGTCAGCACTGCTTCGAACGAGTGGATACTTTTCAATATTCAAGAAACAGGTGAGAGGACATGACAGAATAATGGGGTTTATTGTTACAAGCTGTGTTTGATAGGACAATAGTTGGAGTTAATAAATGAATGAACAGCTTCTCATGACAGTTTGCTGGTAGACGTCAGCGCTGCTTCGAATGAATGAATCCTTTTCAATAGTCAGGAAAATGTTATTTGTAACTTAGGACTTATTTGTTACAACCTATGGTTGGCAAATCCATAGTTTATATTAAAATAACTTAATAGGGCGCATCTCAAGACATTTCACCTGTAGACGTAATCATTAATTAAAAATTAATTGATCTTAAATATTTAGGATTATGCCAAGAATGAATGACAGGAAACTATTTGTGACTCGGGTTTAATTTGTTAAAAGCTGTGTTTGTTAAGGCCATATTTTGGTTTAATATAACTGAACAAAACAGCTTTAATGGTGGATGTCAATGCTGCTTCAAACGAATGGAAATTTTTCACTATTAAAAAGACTTGTGAGAATATATGGTAGAATTCTATACTTAGGTTTAGGCATATGTATAATCCATTATGTGTTTGAGTTCGTGATCATTTTAACAAATTAACATCCATGAATGAGAAACCTTAAACATGGTGTAAAATATATAAATTATCTAAATTTTCACTATCTTTTAATTCTATAAATCTTGTAAACATTATTTGGGTATTGAAGTTTGGCATTTATGTATATTTTTATACTAAAAGTAATTAAAAAATAATAAACTCAAAATAAAATTTGTTCTAAAATCATTCTTGAACGTAAAATTGGAGCGAAGAAGAAATAACAAATATTTGGCTTCAAATTTCTTAAGAATCTAGCTTACTATATGATAGGGATCTTAACTAAAGGTTCAGTAAAGTAATTTTAGTGATAGCACGGTAATCTCATACAGTAAAAGTGGATTCATGGACTTGAAATAATTGAGGCTCTAAGTGCCATAAAATCTAAAATGAGATTATTGTGGATTTGAGGTCTATGTTCCCATGCCTATACGCTAAATAGGGGTTTATATCTCTGAAAAAAAATTCTAGTTGTAGCAGCAGTTTGTAGATGGCAGCAGCTCTAAGTGACGTGCTAGCAGACATAGTGTTCTATGTCGGCACGCCTCTTCTCATTATCTCCAGTTGTTTCTCAAAAAGTCTGCCGTTGTTTAGCCCTATACGCTAAGCGTGGTGGGTTTTCATAGTTTTTCTTATGGCTCTTTACGTTTTAATAATGTCACAAAGTTATTCAAATAGTGACATTGATGCGGTGATTGAATTATAAGTGGTTAATCCTAACTGTAAACGAAGATTGAAAGGTGAAGGGAAAGCACCTGATGAAAGTAAGAAGCGTATAACTTCAGGGCTATCATACGTTTCAGTCAAAAATGTGATTGTACCAGTGAAAACGCCTCCTAAGCCATAAGTATCTTGCAAATGTGGTTATAAATGTAAGGACATGACCTTTGCTCAAAAGTCACTATTGTTCAAAGAATTTTAAGAAGTAGACTTTGAGAGGCAGCAAACATACTTGTTGAGGTTAGTTTCCATTAATCCTGTACAAAGAAGACGCAGCTGCAATAATTCAGGATGGCAGTAGACGACAAGTTACAGTTATTTATACGGTACCTGATGGAAGCGGAGATATTGTTCAGGTTTGCAGAAAAACATTTTCCGAAATTTTCAGTGTATCTCAAAAGCGTGTTCAAGTACTTACAGAAAATAAAGAGAAGAAAGTTGAGGAACTATATGTGGAGAAAAGGGGAAACAAAACGAAGTATCGAAAATTTGAACAAGCTGATGAAGAGGCTGTGATATATCACATAAACATTATTCCAAGACAGGCCAGCCACTATGGAAGAAGCAAATCAAATAACGAATATCCAAAGCCTGATTTAAATGTCATTCGTTTGTACACTGCGTTTAGAAAAAAATTTCCCGAAACCAAAATCACATAGGCCTACCGGTATTATTATAATGTTTTCAAAACCAAGTTTGATAATATTTCCTTTCATCATCCTCGAAGCGATACGTGTGCAACGTATGATCTACTACACGCGCAAATAAAGTTGAGTACTTCGATTGAAGAGAAGAAGGATCTGAGCACGAAACAGAAGCTTCATCATCTGAAAGCTGAAAAAGAAAGAACGTTGATGGAAGCAGACCACAATCATTCTCAACGCCTTGCAAGTGAAATAAGTGTTGCGTCCGTGGACAAGCACTGTTTTTACCTACACGTACACATAGCCATATGTTTTATTTGCGGAAACTCTCAAAATACAACCTTTGTTTACATGTCGGCAACAACAATAAAGACATTATTAATATTTGGCACGAGGAACAGAATCGACGAGTGGGAAATGAAAGAGCTTCATGTGTTTTTAACACTATTAAGAATGGTTTAACCAATATTCCTAAAAATAAATTGATCGTGTGGAGTGATAACAGTGTTGGGCAGAAAAAAAAACAAAATTATAGTTTTACTTTGGATCTATTTTGTGAGTATTGGTGTTTTTAAGAGGATTGATCATAAGTTTATTGTCTCCGGGAATTCTTTTTTAAACCGCGATAGGGATTTTGCAGCCATTGAGAGAAGGAAACGAATCACTAAGTGTTTCGTTCCAAATGATTTAAAAATGATGATTGAAATAGTACGAGAAGTGAATGCATTTATTTTAAATATAATGTCTGCATAAGATTTTTTTGAATTTAAGGAATCAGCCGAAAGGTTCATTAACCCTGCTAAACTCAAGATCTCGAAGGAACAATGGATAAGAATAAGCGGAAAAAATCCTGGTGTCATCAAAGTAAGGAAGCCATTGAATTATCTTGAAATGTGGGAACAAGCAAACGTATTAAAGAATGGTGTGAATCTAAAAGATATTAAAAACTGTGAACTGCCATATTTGCAAACCAACAACAAGATCCCTCAAGAAAAGAAAAAGGATTTTAAAGGTATGATAAGCTAATTGGAGGATGAAGATCGCAAGAGATTTTTTCAAAACCTTATTGCTGAATAAGCTAAGTTGTGCCTAAAAAACCTATTTTTTATATAAACTTTGTTCCTGCTATTCATAGGAGTTTGAAATATTAATATCATAACATGTATATCTACCTCTTTTTTTTATGACAGTGCTTTTATTTTTGTTATTTTTATATAAGACAACGTACAGGCATTATTTTTTACGCTTACTAATAGGCTTGTACTATAATTTATTTGATCGTGGTTTTTGGGAAAGTGATGTTACTAGCTACTCATTTTAAAAAAGGTTTCAAAACTTTTCTCTTAGACAATCAAAAAACATACCAAAACCTTTCTTTAAGTAAAAGTTTAATATTAAAATTCAAGATTTCTTGAGATAATCGACTGTAAGAAACCAGTTTAAATAACTATTTCTCACCTTATTCAATTATTATGTTATTACAATCGTTTACTTTTAGTTGATTGAGTGCACAATTCCCAATGCACTCTTACTTTCTTCAGGTTTCTACCGAGTGAACTACGACGCTCGGAACTGGGCTCTTCTCGCCAATTACCTGAACAGCGACAGTTTCAACAACATCCACGTGTTGAACAGAGCTCAACTGCTGGATGACGCATTCAACTTGGCCAGGGCTGGAGTTTTGAACTACGGGACGGCTTTTACTATCACTAAATACTTGGCACGGGAGACTGATTATATTCCATGGTACTCTGCACTTACTGGCTTCAATTATATCAATAGACGGATCAGAGGAATGTCTGAGTATGACCATCACACTTTCAAGGTAATCATTTGTGATACAGTATACCTAAAAGAGATGACATAACAGATATTCCTAATAAATTTGAATACAAGTAATCTAAAAACGAAGAAATGGGTGGATATTTGTTTTTATACCTACTAGTTTTAAAGAAACATAATCCTTATTTACAGTTCAACTGCAATTTTGAAGATGTTCTGAAAAGTTAATGTTTATTATATTCATTTTTTATTAAGTATGCTATTAAAATGTTTATTATTCTATCGATTATAAATATAATAGTATGAAAAGGAAGTTAGGTTTAAAATATTATGTACAAAATATTTCTCATTTATATATTAACATAATATTTCTTTAATTTTAAGTTTTTAGTTAGAATTTTGTTACGTTTATATATTACTACTCTTATCATAATTGTTAGTTATGTGTACAATACATATATTATAATTCAATTATTTTATATTATGTAAATTTCAGAAATACATACTGAAGTTATTTGAACACGTTCAAAACTCTTTGGGATATGATGAACTAGAAATAGATTCCCACACAACAAAGATAAACAGAAATCTGATTATGTCATGGCTCTGCAACTACGAGGTGAAGAGTTGTACTGATTATGCTACGAGAGAATTTGCGGCTCTCATGAACAATCCAGACAGCTACTAGTAAGCATTTTATAACATAATAATTTTCCTAACTTAAAACAAATTATTTAGTTAAAATAAACAATCTTTACTTAGGGAAAATGGCTTGAATTTTGAAGAAAAAAAAAAGTTATATTCTGATAAAGCTGTTCAGTATGATATATTTTATGAAAAATATATAATAAATAAGTTTTAAATGATATTGTGAATTATAAAACTATATTTTGAGTGGACCGAAATCTTTACTAACACAGTATACCGTTTAAGATATATGCGCTTCCAAACAAATTAGCAAATAAGTATACAAATGTAATGAAACAAATCCTACTATGTATCGTGGTGCATTAAATTTGAAACGGTTCTAGCTTTAATTTAAATCAGATAGAAGTCGATCAGAACATGTATGAAGACAAACTTTTAATCTTGATTTTAAATCTAACAGGCACTTACCATAGACTATATTGATAAGATGTAACCAAACAATGGTATAAAATTAGGTATGTATTAAAGACAAGGCTTGGCGAATGAAAATTTATAATTACGTAAATAAGCCGTTGCTAGAATATATTATAATAAATTGATAAACATAAGTAACTTTCAGTATTCAGAACAAATATTATGTATACAATCTCCTAAGAAAACTTATTACGGATCCTTTACCATTGGTTATGGATTTATTATCTAATATAACCAGTGTTAAAGTTATAGTAAACAAATATTGATCATAAAATATATAGTAACATTATATTAAATGAAGAAGATGGTTAATCTCTCCTCTTTGTTCTCCATTACGTAGTATCTCCCCCAACCTGAAGTCCGTGGTGTACTGCAATGGTCTGCGCTTTGGAGGTGAGGAGGAATGGGATTTTCTGTGGAACCGCTACCTTAACCACAATGTCAACACTGAGCAAGTCATTATCTTGGGAGTTCTTGGCTGCACCAAGAATGAGACTCTTGCACACAGGTTAGCCCAACAATGTCAACACTGAGCAAGTCATTATCTTGGGAGTTCTTGGTTGCACCAAGAATGAGACTCTTGCACACAGGTGAATCCAAAAATGTCAACACTGAGCAAGTCATTATCTTGGGAGTTCTCGGTTGCACCAAGAATGAGACTCTTGCACACAGGTGAGTCCAACAATGTCAACAATGAGCAAGTCATTATCTTGGGAGTTCTTGGCTGGACCAAGAATGAGACTCTTGCACACAGGTGAGTCCAGCAATGAGCAATTCATTATCTTGGGAGTTCTCGGTTGCACCAAGAATGAGACTCTTGCACACAGGTGAATCCAGCAATGTCAATACCAAGCAAGTAGTTGTCTTAAGAATTAAGAATGAATTCTAGACTAATATAACTTAATTAATTTAGTTAATACACTTATCTATATGTTTACAGATACCTCCGAAAGACTATCACTGCAAATTCAAGCATCAGATCTCAAGACCAATATAGAATTTATTCTTCTGTAAACAACAACCACTATGGAATTGAGCATTCAATTAGTTTCTTGGAGGAGAACTACCGTGAAATTTACGAATTGTAAGTACTTGTTAACCTAATAATTATTGATTTAGTTTTTCAACCATAAACTTTTAAATTTATAGTTTAGCAAATAATAGTTATAATATATTAATATTGGTAGGCTGGTCCTATGGTTTATATTTTAACAAACTCTGCAAGTATTTTGTCTGAAATACTGTTGAAGGACATTATATTTATATATCAAATCCAAAGTATGGTATAAACAAAATCAATTATTTGATAAAACAATTACATCTATTTAGTGTTTGTCAAATATTACCTAAATTCAATATTCCAGATTAAACAAGATCTGATCTGCACCATTTATTTTCATCAATGTCTTGTACATTGTAGGAAATAGAATACGCCCTAAGTCGGATATTTTTTTTTGAATAAATTTTAATAAAAAACTCAGTCTGGCAAATTATTTTTAATGAATTGCTGTATAATTTTTAAATGTAAAATACTTTATTAAAAAAAACTTTTAAATCCAAATAGAAAGATGTTTGACTGTTTAAAAATAAAATTGTAAAATATATTCCTATATTTATATTCATTTCCTCCGATATGTAAATAATATTTTAAAATGTACTTAATGGAGAACTAAATCATAGTATTTTTCAAATATTGGATTGTATTTTAAGTATTGTATTTGTTTGAATAATAAGTATATTATTTATAAAATATCTACAGTGATTTTCAAAAACTTGAGAAATTTAGTTAATAATTTTATAATATATTCTCTGTGAATACATTAAGTTAGGCAGTTATATTCGATTACTAGTTAGTTATCAACATTAACCCATTGTAAAACACTATTATGATAAGTTACATATCCTGTACTCATCACAAGACATTGTTAGGTTAGTCAAATCTTGTAGATTACGATGAGCAGGACATGCAGTGAAAATGGAAGAATCTAGAACTATGTTCAGGGTATTGACTGGTAAAACCAATGGGAAAATACCATTGAGAGGATATAGACGCAGATTGGAGAATATCATTAGAATTGACCTGAAAGATATAGGTTGTAATGAGGTGGACTGGGTGGATCTAGCTCAAGATAGGGATTGTTGACATAATTATTTTAAGTTCGGGAGTGAACTTTCGAGTTCTTGATGATATAGAGTGTAAATAAAACACCAAGCACTCAATTATACATTCTATTTTAGCGCATAAAATTCTTCGCACTAATATTATTAGCATATATACACTAACATGTTTATCATTCTGAAACAATAATATAAAATGTATATTTAAATATATTTGTTTCAGCAATAACAACTCTACAAGTTCCATAGTTAGTGTTATTTCAGGGATATCTGGATCAATATCATCACAGGAAGAAGTGGACAGGGTAAATATGCTTAGTCATGGAATCCAACACTTTTAAATTAATAATCCTATATATTATTTCTGTAGTAAACATCCCTTTTTCTCAAATAATACAAAACCTACAGCGATGCATAGGGTATCAGTGGATAGGATTTTTTACTGACTTCTGACATGGCATACTCAGTTTACGTTAAAGCGTATTATTTGCTTAAAATTTAATTTAAAAGACAAATCTAACAATATATTTTTGTATATTATTTCTGTAGTCAATATACTTTTTTCTCAACTAATACAAAGCCTACAGCGATGAATATGGTATCAGTGGATATGATTTTTTACCGAATTCTGACATAGCATACTCAGTTTACGTTAAAATACATTGTTTGTTTAAAATTTAAATCAAAAGAAATATCTAACAATATTTTTATATCAATTACAGAAAGTAAACTCTCTTTGCTATTTTGTGTATACACTTCGCTGAGTATTTAATTTCAACAACCCAACAAAGGACTAAATAATTTTTGGGGGCTGGGGGGAGGGGAAGGTTGAATTTGCGAAAGTTTCGCAAGGGTTTCCAGGTATAATATACATTAATGGCCTCTGTGGTCTTTGGCTTAAGTTCTCAACTCACGAGCCGATGTTCGTGTGTTCAAACCTCACTGAGGTTGACGTTATTAAAGTTTAGCTGAGTGTCAATATGGACTTTTAACAATATCTAATTATAAGTAAGAAATGACAAACTGGACATGGGACTTAAACCCATGACATTGGGATTTGCGAACATGAGCTCAATTATTATTTTCTTGTAAATATGGTCACCTTACACTTTCATTCTGATGTGTGATTAATTTTTTCAGTTGAAACAATTTATTTCGGACGTCGTAGCTCAGGAATTTGGAGCGAACGTAGCCACTTCCGCCTTAAACAGCCTAAGAACAGCTGAAAACAACCTCCAATGGTTGAACACCTATGGTTCAACGATAATGACTTGGATCAAACAACAGGACTACCGACTACCTACCGGAATAGTACCGGACAATTATTACGTCGTGCTGAAACCAAACCTCGATGGAGACACTTTCCAATTCGAGGGGAGAGTGGACATCTTGATAAACGTCACTGAGAACACCGATAGAATCACCCTCCATGCTGATGATCTAGATATTGATGACGAAACTATTCATATTCAAGGTGGTACCGAGGTGAGCGTTGTGACAGTGACACGCGATACAATACGTCATTTCTATGACCTGAAGCTGAACCAAGAACTATTGGCTGGTAGGAGCTATAGGATCCTATTGTTTTACAAAGGCTACCACAGGGAGGATATGGCTGGATTTTATAGAAGTTATTACTACAAAAATGGTGAAAAAAGGTGATTTTATAACTAATATATCTTTAACCTAAATTTTAAATATCTTTTATATCCGCACTCACTAATCATTATATAATTATTACCCGCCTCGGTGGCGTAGTTGGCTAACGCGCCAGTCGTGTTGAGCTCTACCGCTGAGGACGGGGAGATCGAGGTTCGAATCTCGGTCGGGTGAACTGGGGGTGGTTTTTCCTAAATGGTTTTCCACTCTCCCTCCACGCAAATGCGGGTTCACTTCCTTTAAATTCAACCTTCCCCATTCCTAATCCATTAGCGTAATTAGTACTTAGGCGTATAACCCGAACGGGTAGTCAGACGCGGTGCTAAATATTATTATTATTAATATAATTATTTGTCTACATTTACGTTTAAAAAAAACCTGAACAGATTATCAATAAATTTGTATCCAACTTTAATTGGAAAATCGAGATAAAAACATTTTTATTCACCTAATTATTTGACTAGTTTTACTATTACATAACAATATAAAAACGTTTTTGGTATAAGAAAATATAAATAAACTTCTCTAGATATTATTTTTTTCCTATATTTTTTTGGTTCAAAATATGTAACCAAAAATAATAATTTAAAAGTATTTTTGTGTCTCTTTAAAGTAGAAAGTAAGTACCACTATGATAGTAAATTCAAGAAAGATAATTTCTTTCAAATATTTATCTTATTTGTACTCGATTCTTTTTGATTTATTTGTTTGGTACTTTTTTTTTCAGGTGGTTAGCCTCTTCGCAGTTCCAGCCGACAAGCGCTAGAAGAGCCTTCCCTTGTTTCGATGAGCCTGGGCTGAAAGCTAAATTTAGGGTAACCATAGGAAGAACTAATGACACTCTTGCTTTGAGCAATATGCCTGTCCAATCCACAACTATAGAGTAAGTAAGATTATTTATGATAATCCTCATACTAAGGGAAATAATCCTCCAAGTCTTGCTCGACCAAATCACAAGCTTTGTAGTAAATCTCAGAAACACTGCAGATATTTTGTTTTGTATGAAAATATAAAGCTCAATAATTTTTTTAAAACCTAAAACACTTATTATTTTTGATCGTGGATATACTGTCATAATATAGTTCATACATTCACCAACTAATGATAATTATATAATTATAGATAGTTAATTTGTAAAAATTCTTAGGACCACCTTTATACCAGCTCATATAGTTTTCAAAGCTTTAAACATACCTAGTTGGAAGTTGGATCTATTTGGATAATAATTGATATTTTAAAAATAATCATACCTAGGATACTACATTTGATAGTTTGGTTAAATTTTAAACAGGTGTTTATTAATATCCCATTATAATTAGTTAAAACTATTAAAAATTAATTACATCACATAGATTTTTACCTTCCCATCAATAATTCTGTACATACGAAATTTAAAATTTTCAAATAGTTGAAATACTATTTTGAGGGTATTTAAAATTAACTTGTCATCATACTTACACAATATTTCTTATTGTTATTAAGTCGACTTCAACACAATAAATATGAATAGTTATGGCGGGAATTAGTAAGTTGAATACAGGGCATTTAGCAGTCATAAAAATAATTAAAAAATAGTTTAAAGAACTCTTTAATTAATTTAAAAGCTTTAATTGTACAGTACATAAGCAAACACATATTTAAACATACTATTTTTGTTTTTAGCGAGTTAGAGCCAAACATAGAATGGGACAACTTCCAAGAGACTCCAATGCCGATATCAACGTATCTAATAGCGTTTATCGTATCAGATTTCGTGAATTTGAGCAGCAGTGACGGTTTCTACAGTACTTGGCAGAGAGCAGACGCAATCAGCCAGGCTCAATACAGTATTGACGTCAGTCCGTTGATCATGAAGAGTCTGGAGAACTTTACAGAGCTAGAATACTTCCTGCCCAAGATGGATCAAGTGGCTGTGCCGGACTTTTCCGCTGGGGCCATGGAGAACTGGGGTCTCGTCACTTACAGGTGAAAAGAATTAATAGCCAGAACTATTATTTATGCTTATTTGTGGGAATTACACCATCTAGATATCATATTCTGAGAATTGAAAAATGACACCTGAACACAGGTCCCGGGTTCGATTCTCGTGTCCAGGTGTCATTTTTCAATTCTCAGAACTTACAGGTGAGCTTGATGGGATATTGTAAAACATTTTAAATACGTTATTGTTGGTTGATTCTATTAAGGCCTAGAGTTTCATAAACCTTATTTAAAAAAATAATATATAGCCAACCTCAATTCGAGAACTGATTGGAGATATCAATATTTTTTTAATCTTAAGTGTTTTTTGAATGCGTAGTAGTAAGAATGTCTTAGGTGATAACTTATCTGGTGTTTTAAGACAGTTGGAGAGTATTTTAGGGGTAATTTCTGTGTTTTTTAAAATGCAATATTTGGATAATATTTTTGGGGGTAATTTTTCTGGTGTTTAAAACAATTGGGTAATGTATTTTGTTATAATTTGTCTGTTGATTTAAGACAATCTTTATAATGTTCTTAATGTTAATTTAATTGGTGATTTAAGGCAATGAAATAAGCTTTCAAACTCCGATTTAAACAAGGTTCTTGATCCACAACCTTTGTTGATTGTTTTAGGGAACAGTATATACTTCACGAAGAAGGTGTGTCTACTTCAATCAACAAGCAGAATGTTGCTACTATCATATCACACGAGTTTGCGCACAAGTGGTTTGGTAACCTTGTCAGTCCTACCTGGTGGAGGTATACATGGCTCAACGAAGGGTTCGCAAGATACTTCCAGTTCTTCACAACCCACACTGTAAGAAACATTGCAAACTTATTTTTATAAATTTCAATATCTCTCAGTGTAAAATTATTTGCATTTTTAATAAAATAATAATATTTTTCTTAAAATGTTCAAAACAAATTATAGTTTAAAGTTAAAATTTAATATATTTTTCTTGAAACATATAGTATAATTTCAAGGAATTTTTTTTGTCCAATATTAATTCGACAAAATATTTCCCCTTGATTAAGGATTGATATCTAAAATTAGTATGATAATTATATTCAGTGCATAATATTATCTCAAAACAAACCTATGATTTTTATTAACAAATTAGGTTGAAACCACATGGAGAATGGAAGATCAGTTTGTTGTCCGACAAGTGCATACCTCACTTTCCTCAGACTCTCTAGAATCAGCTCATGCTCTGTCATCGGATGTTGGATCTCCAAGTTCTGTATCATCAATATTCAGCACAATCACATACAACAAAGGTAAATAAAAGTGATAGAATACACAACATTTCGATTATCAATGTAAAATATTATACTTAATACTTATGCCGCAAAAAAAAAAATCAATTGATATTTGAAATTTTACAAATTCTATAATACAACACAACATTGATGTCTAATGTACCTCACGTTTGTTTAAAATGAACGAAAATGTCAAAGTTTTTGTTGTATGTCAAATTATATTAATTTAAATTCACAATAAGTATATATATTTAAATAGCAGAAGTAGGGTCGTGAACTAAAATACAAAAGGGGGTAATAAAAAATGCAATTATATCTATGATGTATCCAAATTTCTATTCTACAATTAAACATTTAAAAATAATTTAAATGAAAATATATTTCTCCTTTCCTTAGGTGCTTCTGTTATTCGAATGATGGAGCATTTTATGACACACGAGACATTCAGAAAAGGATTGAGTAGTTACCTTTCTACACAGTAAGTTAAATATTTACATATTAAATATGTTGATAAAATGTTAAATTATTTTGATCGCATCTAGGCATTGTTCATTTCAAATTGAATAGCCAACTTACTCTAGATTACATATTTTGGATAGTACAAAATAGTGTTACTAAGCATTCATTTAGTTATCCGTAGTCATGTGATTTAGTTTAGATCCACGAAATGTATAAAGAATCGTACTTACATTAAATCAAAAACAAACAAATAATTGCCTGTGTGTCCTTAGTGGTAATAGAACGGCAGAACCTGATGACCTGTTCGCGATCCTCGACAGTCAGTATCTTCAAGACTTCCCCAATAGACCAGTTAGTGTCAAAACTGTAATGGATACTTGGACTCTGCAGAGTGGTCATCCTGTTATAACAATCACAAGGAACTACATTTCTGGAGCCCTAACAGTAACACAGGTTAGTATGGTGCAATTATACCATGCCTATTGTATTTAACATACCATTATTGGTAGGAAAACTAATATTCCTTAAATATGCACTGTGTAAATATGTCTGTTTGAATACTTGTTGATAAATCCTTCAATTTCCCTGACATACTTTATTTTCATGAATACGTAACAAATAATAAATGTATACTAGATGGTACATTTATTTTGTCTCGATGTGTAAAAAAGTTAGTTTGAGCTGAAGTTTTATTAATCATATTGTAGTTCCGAAAAATGAAAGAATCTAAAAGACATTAAAAAAATCATTATTGGGGTGCTGACTTTCACTTATGATTCTAAGTGGAGTTAAAGTAGTTCAGTTTTAACCGAGTCCATGAGGGTGGTTTTCCATTGATTTTGTTGAGAAGTAGTAGAAGTCAGTGGCGTTAGTTTAATATTTAAACTTTATGATTGTGTTTTTTTTTAATAGTTATCATACATCACGGATAACTCGAAGGAGTAGTAGGACGAATAGCATCAAAAAATAACCTGAAGAATGGAGAAAATATTCACGAATTCAACGAAAAGTTTACTGTATGCATTGGAGATGTTTCGAGTTTTATATAAAAATTCATCCCAGCCTAAAGTGGCAATGAATGGCCTTAATCATTACAAAGTCACAAAGAAACTCTCTTGTAGTCACGAATAGATGAAAAAATATATTTATTTTTTATATTATTTTATTTCATAGTTTTAACCATTTATATTTCAGGAGCGTTTCTACCTTAGAAGAAGTGGTGACTCTACAGATACTCACGACTATAAGTGGTGGGTTCCTCTGACTTACACTTCCAATACTAACCGTGACTTCCTTTCCACAACCACAAGAACTTGGATGAACAGCGCAAGTTCACAGATCACCATCAACAACTTAGGAGCAAGTGCCAATGATTGGGTCATCTTTAACATACAGCAAACAGGTGAAATTATATATTATATTTGAATGGTATAGTGTTTTACAAATAATATTTTAAAATATACTAAAGGTATTTAACGAGTATTTTATATACCAAGTGATAGACTAGCACAAGATTAAAATACAACCTATGTAAATCCGCTAAGACCAAAAATCAAACCATTGAGTCAAGAATATTTGATTACCATGAAAAACCAATAAAACAATATTTAAATATTTAGTTGGCATCAGATTTGTTATTCCTGCAATCAATATTTGTAGAAATATAGAAAACGTTTTAAAATTATTTTTGACTCTCCAGAATCTTAACAACACGCTCGTTGCAGGTTTCTATCGAGTGAACTACGACGCTCAGAACTGGGTTCTTCTCGCCAACTATCTGAACAGCGACAGTTTCACCAACATCCACGTGTTGAACAGAGCTCAGCTACTGGATGACGCCTTCAACTTGGCCAGGGCTGGAAGCTTGGGCTACACCACAGCTCTGGAGATAACCAAATATCTCTCCAGGGAAACGGACTACATCCCCTGGTTCTCGGCACTTACAGGATTCACTTACCTTGACAGACGGTTCAGAGGATATGGAGAGTACAACTATACTGTATTTAAGGTTGTTAAATGGTTAAATAATGTGTTAATAATTTTACAAGCAAAGAAGTAAATATCACAAACCTACGGTGGCTCGTTGTGAAATGTTACCAGGATAATCAAAGCTTGATTAAACTGTATCTGTAGTAGGTTATTCCCCATTTGGTCTCATATGACTAATCATAGATAGACACTGCTATACAGAAAGCACATACGGAATATTTTTTAACCTGGCCGATTTCTTCTCTACTGAGTGATCATAACAATTCACGGATTCAGTTTAACTAGTTTTGCTTACTCTAGCAACACTCCACGGCACGCCAATGTCAAATAAATTCCAAAAAAGAGCAGGTTATAATAATATAATTGTTTACTTGACGTATTTAAAAGGATGATTTGTTTACAATCAAAACAAAAATATATTCTGTAAACTACAATTAACTAAAATCTAGTAAAATTGCCAATTCATCTTCTAGTCGATTTGCTTATCAGCCACTCATATAACTTGTTATTGCTAAAAATATTTTAATCATCACAGAATACTTTTTCCTTGTTTATCTGCTAAATAAATAATTTTAGAATAGTATTACTGTAAAAATCTTACCAATGAACCTTTAGAAGTTATCTTGTACTTATTTAAAATACAATTGTCTTAATTGACTTCATAATTCATATAGAATGAGTTCTTTCTCTAAATAAATCATCTTGCATGTATTTATTCTTGATTTCTGTCTTGATTTGACTAACTAAAATAATCACTTTAAAGTAATGTAACATCTGAGTGCGTTCCTTAAATTATTAATACTCTGTAAAATTAATATGATGCTGACGATCTCTGTAGAGCTACCTCGTTGGACTCCTGAGTACAACTTATCAGACTCTAAGTCTAGAAGAGAGCGCAGACGACGATCACACCACCAAGTTGAACAGAAACTGATACTGACGTGGTTGTGCAATTATGGTGTTGAGGACTGTACTAACATGGCTAAGAGCGAGTTCAACAAATTGCTACTCGACTCAGACTACAGGCAAGTAACACAAATATCACGAGGATATACGTTTATAGATTCTATTATCCTCATTAAGAATTCAGCTTATGATCATAATCAATTGATGGTTCTATATACTTTTTATTTGAAATATTCTTCTTTTAGCTGCACAAACAAAGATTTTAAGCCAAAGTAGCCTATACCTAATATATTTGAATTAAATTAAATAACACACAAGGACGAAATTGTATTAAAAGGATTTAGGTATAATCTCAATAGTGGCGCGACTAATCTTTAAAAAGTAGTGACATCTTGTTAGTTGGTTTCCAAGGCAAACGAGTCTTGGCCTGACTGTATAGTTCCAAAGTCTATAAACAAGCATCTGAACAACACACAATTATGTGGTTTTGGTCTAATTAATAATAATTGGGGGGGAGAGGCGGAATCTTTTAATAGTACAGTCCTTTCGAAGTCTGGTAGCAACCACAAATCACATCTTATAAAAGGAAAACTTTTTGAAAATGACACTCATATAAGACAAAGCTATATCCTCTTATCATCAACTTAAAAAAAATATATTTGTGTGTCTAAAGTCATAGTAAAGTTTTTTCGCACAAATATATGTTCATCAAAAATGTAATGTGCACCCATTCTCTAAAAATAAATGTCAGGGTGTAGATGGTACTAATCTTTCCCCTTGCGCCTTAATCCTCATCAAGTTCATATAAATATAGAAATAAGTCTAGAATAAGATTAACTAATTATTTTAAATTTTTTATCGAAGGTGGGGGAGTTTCACAAAAATATTTATTATAAATAATTTTGGTTCTTAAACGGCCATTTTAAATTCCTACTTTTAGATACTGTCAGTCTTAGAGCTGGCACTAAAGGCCTATTAACTATTATTTAAAGTTGAGCTACTTATAAAGTGTGAACTTATGTAACTCGAATTTTAGAATGTGGAAGCTAAATTATGTTTTTAATATCTTGTTACGTATGGTATTTATAACGTGATATCGTACCGCGCGATGGGAGCCATTTGTTACGATCGTACCTATTAAGTTTATTCTATGTGAGGATTGTGCACGAAGACCGTACTAAACACGTCTGTTTTATTTGCCAATACCACGAGGAATAAAAAATACAAAACTAATCGTAAATAATTAGTTTATTCCATATGAGATTCTGCAATAACACTAGTACAAAACACGTCTGGATTCCTCGAGGAAAAAACAATACATCCCTCTGTCAAGACGCGTACCAAACTTGTGTCGTCTTTCAAAGTTTGAGTCTGTCTGTCTTCCCCATAGTTTTGTACTCTCAAACCCACATCAATACTTGATTTCTTTCCATCTACCAATAGGTTATTTTATCTAAGCGCGAAAACTATAAATAGGCAGGGCTTAATTATGCACCTGCTCTTAAATACTGCGTAATACAACCCGGAAATAAACCAGGTTTTGAACACGTGCAGTTAAAATAAAGAAAAATAGAAATATGGCTGTCGTTTAGAAAAGATTAATTTAATTTAAAATAATGAAAAGAAGAAAATTGAAATTATTTACTTTAAAATATGATTTTAAATGTCATTACAATTTATTTGAGTGTTAAATAATTATTTATGAGCAAATTATTTTATCTTAAACTAAAGTTTAGCTCGGATTTTGATTTTGAATAGATCTTTAAGATTTAAATATTATATTCTTTAAAAAATGTTTCATTTACAACTGCAGGGTAACTCCTGATCTGAAGACCGTTGTCTACTGCAACGCTCTCCGCTACGGTAGTGAGGAAGAATGGAACTTCTTGTGGAACCGTTACCTCACTCATAATGTCAACACGGAGCAAGTTCTTATTTTGGGAGTTCTGGGATGTACCGGGAATGAGACGCTGGCTCACGGGTCAGTACAATACACAAATAAACTCTGTACAGTACCTAATTAAAATACTTTAATATTGATAGTGCATTTATAAGATGTTTAAGTAAAAATCCATTATATATTATTATTATAATAAAACTATAATGTCATGTAGTTAAATAATATTATTACTGTATAACATTAGCGATAAAGCATTTAATATATATTTGGAAGAAGGTATATAAAAAGTGGAATAAGAATATAAATGTTACAAACACAATATGGCTTTTACAATGAACAAAGAACACAGTTCACACTTTTCGTCGCTGCCGTTGGACAAAGATGTAATGACTACCTCTTGAAGAAAATCGGTTGCTACTACCCAATCCGCTTGACCTAGTCTCATTCTATTTGAACTCCTATCTTCCTTTATCAATTTTATTTTCTCCCTTTTGTGTTTATTGGTTTCCTCTTTTAGGATGTTACATTGAACGTGTCGCACTCCTGCCTGATGAGTTCCGATCTAATGAAACCTAAGTCGAGAGATTGGGTGGTAGCAATCAATTTTCTTCAAGAGGTAGTTATTAACTCTTTGTCCAGAGGCAGCAACGTAAAGTGTGAACTGTGTTCTTCTTTTCATTATAAAAGCCATATTGTATTCGTTCCATTTTATATGTTTTCTACCCACATTTCCTGTTGCTTTTTCCAAATATAAATCTTAAAAACTACCTCAAAAAGCGAAAAGAGAATTTCCTTAAAGAGATATCTTAAAGTATTTAGCGATCATTAAAAAAAATTGTAATATCCAAAGTCCCTTTAAAATAAAATACTATAATCAGATATAGATAATCTTCTTTTGCTATGATTGGTCGATCTACCCTTAAGTTAAAATGACTGGTCAAATGTTTAGGTCTCGTCTTATTTCAATAGATAACAATTTTATAACTATATTGCACCTTGCATATATCTAAAGTTAAACCCTTTTTGTAGGTATCTGAGGAAAACAATCACATCAGATTCTGGAATAAGATCGCAAGACATATCTTCAGTCTATCCTTCTGTGTACAACAATGTGTACGGAGTGGACTTTGCCATCAACTTCCTTAGTCAGAACTTTAGAGACATAATTGAATTGTGAGTATTAAAACTACAAGTTATAAATGACAGTAGCTAGTATATTGTGTAAAATATTTAATTCATACCGTCATGTTAAAACTTGTTTTAATCAATGAAATATTTTGATTGAATATATTAATGTAATATCGTTTTTTACAGTAATGCATCTGTATCGAGTGTTGTGTCAGGAATCGCTGGAGCAATATCTTCACAAGAACAATTAGACAAGGTAAATGTGATAATCTAGATTTAATATTGATCGGTATGACCACTTGAGGAAAGAAAATTTGAATGGAAATATTTTTAAATATTCCAAGCCATGTTTCAAAGGTAATATTTTTTATAGAGACCAACATAATTAACTTTTTTTTAGAGCTACAATGTCACTGCTGTTGTAATACTATTCAAATATCATACAATACAATACAATATTCAAACATGTTTATATTATATACAGCTGGAACAATTCATCAATGACAACGCAGAAGAACTGGGTTCTGGCACCACGACATCGGCATTAAACAACTTACAAACCGCTAAAATCAACCTTGAATGGCTGAACACCTACGGTTCAACCATAATGACATGGATCAAACAGCAGAATTACCGCCTCCCAACTCACATCGTCCCATATCACTACAACGTGGTCCTCCAACCCAACCTCGACGATGACACTTTCCAGTTCACCGGGAGGGTTGAAATATCCTTCAACGTGACAGAAACTACTGATCGCGTACAACTCCACGCGAATGATCTGGAAATCGATGAGGACACCATCGAAATTGAAGCTTTGACTGTGTGGGATTCGTTGGATAACTTCACAACTACAGAAGACAGCCTGCGTCACATTTATGACATCAAGCTGTCCGATTATTTAATAGCTGGACGGCAGTATAAACTTCATCTGAATTATAAGGGCTATCATCGCGAGGATATGGCTGGCTTCTATAGAAGCTACTACTATAGGAATGGAGTGAAAAGGTAAGCAGTTCTAAATCTTTTCATAAATAATGTCATTTTAAAAATGTCAACTGTGGCACACCCTACCAAACATTAAAATGAATAAATAATAATTTAGACACTTACAATGGCCATTAACATTATTAATATTATTATTTACATTACTACTACCTGTTCAGGATAAAAGCATATTATTATTATTATTATTATTATTATTATTATTATTATTATTATTATTATTATTATTATTATTATTATTATTATTATTATTATTATTATTATTATTATTATTATTATTATTATTATTATTATTAAGACCGTAGTAACGTTAATAACATGGAAGGAGCAAGGTATTCTGTTCACAGAACAACTAATATAACTTTGTTTTATTTATTAAAAAAGCCTTATTTAAAGTAATCCAGACTATCGCCTTGGATACGAGTGTGCTTTATTTTCAGGTGGTTGGCATCAACACACTTCCAGGCGACTAATGCCCGCAGGGCTTTCCCATGTTTCGATGAACCAGCGCTTAAAGCTCAGTTTAAGATCAGCATTGCCAGGACTGAAGACCGACATGCGCTTTCTAATATGCCTGTGGAGACCACGGAGCAAGAGTGAGTAAAATAAGATTCAATACTAAGGTTATTTTTTCAATAATAAATTCTTTAAAATTAATGATAAAACATAATAATTATTATATTTTGATTAATATTTTTAATTGCATCATTTTGAAATTTAAAAAAACTCTTATGTTATCGCAGGTTGTACTTTAAAAAATGGCAGCTCATTATAAATAATATAGTTAACGTAAGTAACTATTCAATGTTTAATTAGATTAAATTAAAATATTTTTAACAGTTAATGAGTGTCCCAAAATACACTTTTGGATTTTTTCTGCTTAGATATTAATTTTTGTTAAATGTCAGATTCAATATATCGTCTGTTAAAAACAGGAATAATAATTCTAATCATTCATAATTTATGGACATGTCAGTATAAAGGCAGCCATTGTCTTCCACCGAAGTATAGATAGGAAAATGACCCACTGGTACACAACTTAATTTCATAGAGAATATTCCTGTATTTTTACTGAGTCATTCATTGCCAGTTGATTGAATAAGGAATATAAATACTAGGGATCTGTATAGTAACTATAATGGGAGTTTTATTATGTCCAAAGCTCTAAATCATTAAATCATCTAAGATACAAATAAGAGTTTATGTAAAGGACGTCTTTTAGTACATACACATCTAAAATTATCAGCAAATATAATTTTAATTTGTAAAACTCTTGGTAGGAATCCAAAGGTTAAAGTTTTTCGATCAGAAAAGAAAATATTCCTGATATTTAGGCATGTTTATTTTATGATGATCCTCATTTAATTGACTACACCTAGTTAAGTAAGCTTACATCGCTATCCAATATGTCTAGCACTAATAGACATTTTAAGCACCGATACTAAGTAAATTCATTGCCAAAAGTTGAAATTATTTGCCATAATTTTAAGAATAACACTTTATGTGAGCTTAGTTTGTCCTAACAATAATTATATTCTGTATATCTCATGTTTAAACATAAATATTTGAAATATATTAAATGCTAACAATATCGGTAATATGTATTTTATTTTATAAATTCTCTGAAGTATTAACAATGCCTTCAAATAAAGTTAGTCTTATTCTAATGTATCGCAATTTTCTTCACTACTAGTATAATCACTTTTGCTTACAGTCGATATTATATTTTTAAAACAAAACGTGTTTAATTTTTTTTGATGATAATATTGACTATAAAAACTCATGGCTCTATACAACTCTGTAAACTATTAAATTCGTGTTTCATTTCCCTCGACAGCAATGTAACAGGCCTTTGGTGGGACCACTTCCAAGAGACTCCCATGCCGATGTCCACCTACTTGGTAGCCTTCGTGGTATCAGACTTCGTCAACCTGACGAGTGACGATGGCAGGTACAGCACCTGGCAGCGTAGTGACGCCGTGGATCAGGCGCAGTACAGCATCGACGTCAGTCCACCTATCATGGCGGCGCTGGAGAACTTCACCGAACTGGACTACTTCCTTCCCAAAGTAGATCAAGTGGCCATACCGGACTTCAGTGCTGGAGCCATGGAGAACTGGGGACTGGTCACTTACAGGTGAGTGACGTGGATTCTGGAAAGTAGATATTATAAACTATAAAGACTTTTGAAAGTTTCAACATTCAACAGTGTTTCAATAAGCTCGAATTATCTTTTAAAAATATACTTCTTCCATTCTATGTGAAGAACATAGATTAGATTGTTATACGTTAAATTAAAGTATGTGAATTTATTGCTATAATCAATAAATATGATTAAGATTATTAATGAAAGCGTAACTTTTTAGTCAACTTTTCCACACCAAATCCAAACTGGAATAAGTTGTATGAATAATCTATTATAAAGCAGGATCTAAGCAATTTTTGGAATCAAAAATTGATCGTTTTTCTTTTAGTTTGCAGCTGATGTAAATATGTATTTTTTAATTTCATGATTTTTAGCTTTTAATTTAAGTTTCAGCATTAAAACATTTGCATACAATTCCGAATACTCTCAAGGTATTTTCTTGAATAAAGAAGACATTAAACAGTTAAACAAGATACAGTGTACAGTACATACGCCACATTTTTCCACCCATTCGGTCTACCCACCTATTTACACTAATTTGGATAAAGAAAGTATAATTTATAGATATTACACCCTCATTTTCATGGGTAAATATTGATAGGACAATTAAGATGGGGTGGTAGTGAGCGTGAGTTCAGGGCAGTATTTTCGAAGTTTTTATAGCATAAATATTTATTTGGCCAAAATAAACCAAATATTTTTTCTATAGAATCATAGAGTTTAGTTTTCCGCACATGCTAATCTCAACAGTTTTTTAATATCTGTCAAGGGTGTCCTGGAATTTAGTGACAACTTTTTCTCTGCATTTAAAAAGTTTGTCACCAAATGCTGCTATGCTCATGAGAGATATTCAAGAACTCTTGAGATTAGCATGTGCAGAAAGCTAAACTCTATGTTTCTATAGAAGAAATATTTGATTTATTTTTGCCAAAAAATGTTTATGCTATAAAAACTGCAAAATTAATGCACTAAACTGGTGCTCACTAGCACCCCACCTTAAGTAAAACCACCTCAACACATCTGACCGAGATTCAAACCCCAACTTCACCGTCACCCACAAATCTAACAGAAAAAGACTAGATCTTTGTCCGTATGGCCATTGGTGCCAGAAAGTAGCTTATTTGAAGAGTTTTTGTGAATTATCTAAAAAAACAGCATGGCATCAGTATAGTATAACCGAAAGCATTATTTTTGTTTGAATTTCCAAACTAATAATTTTGATTGCTTGAATTTATAAATATAGCAAGGATTGTAATGGGAGAATATGTGGAAGGAGGTTTGTCTGGTGGAATAAGAACTATGAAAAGAGTAAATTATAATAAAATAAATAATGGTAAATTCGTGGTTAACATTAAGGTATAGTAGGTTAAATCCAAACAATCTTCATACTAAAATATTATTGTTCCGTACCTCCAATCCAAACAATAACATTTGACGAGCATCTCTGTTAAATAAAACTTTATGATTACCAATAGCAAATAACTTCAACAATTTTTAACACCTCAACGATAGTTATGTTGACTGGAGGTATCAGTCTTGTCTTGTCTGTTTTGCTTGTGATTAAGAGGTTGTGGTTCGACTCATGTCCGAGTATACTGAAAGTATTTATCTAGACTTGCAAATGTTTATACATTCTCTTTCAATTCTGAATTTCTCATCTCCATTCCAAAAAATGTAAATATACTTATAGCTTGCATATCAATTGGGGTGTGGGAGAACCTGTGTATTTCTAGTGGCGTGTCGTGGAACGTTGCCAGTGTAAGCAGAGTTAATATTTTCTGTATACGTGATAAATGTTCTCATCGCTGAGTAGAACGTTCATTGGCCAGGTAGAAACAGAAGTACCCTTCGTTTATGCTCTAACGTAGAAGACTTACCTAGCATTATTCCACTATAGTATAGCTTATAATATAGGTTAATTAAATAGCTAAGTTAATATAGTTGTTAAATATGGCTATAGCTGCATTTAATTATCATATTTCTTATATTAAAAAAATATTGGGAGGTAATCTACCCACATTTTCATGTAAGTAGAGTGGGAAACCATTTAAGAAAAGCCACCCTCAGTAGACCCAACCGGGTTTCGAACCTCGATCTCCCTATCATCAGCAGGGTAGTCTAAGGCTCGGCTACTAAAGTGGGTGTGACAATGTTTAATTTTCTGAAATGAGGCCCCCTTGGTATTTTCAATTTAAAATGTGTTCCTTTTGATTAAACGAGTTGGACATGCCTGGTTTAAAGTTTAAACTAACTCTGCTTAATATGGAAACATTCTGACGGCACGCCCTTGATTGAAGGATGTGAACTTGAAACAATTGGCTTATGTCAACAGGGAGCGTAACATCCTGTTCGTGGAGGGAGTAACACCTTCCAACTACAAGCAAACCACCCTTCAAGTGATCGCCCACGAGTTTGCGCACAAGTGGTTTGGTAATTTGGTAAGCCCCGATTGGTGGAGCTACCTCTGGCTGAACGAAGGTTTTGCCCGCTACTTCCAATATTTCACACCCGCGGAGGTAAGAATTAATTATCTATTACTTTTTTTCAAAAAACATGTATTTTTATTGTTTTCTAACACTACGTCACGTTACCCATCCGGGCTATAGGCATATTCACTAATTATGTTATTGTGTTGGGAGTGAGGATGGTTGAATTTAAAGGAAGTGTACACTCATTTACGTAGAGTGAGAGTGGAAAAACATTTAGGAGAAACCATCTTCCTTACACTTGACTGGAATTCGATCCAAATCTCCCAGTTATCAGCATTTCAGTCTCTTGCGAGAATAACGCTTTGGACCATTATTTTGGACACCGAAAGGGTGTGATGAAGTTAAAAAGGTGAATTTAGAGTATTAATTTGTTCATTCCCCTACCCTTCATTTCGACATAACTTTATTATCGTGTCAGGTGGAGCCTGATTGGAGACTCAAGGAACAGTTCGTCGTAGCTCAGGTCCAAACGGCTATGAGCGTAGACTCCCTGGCCAGCACCCACGCCATGTCTGCTGATGTCGGCTCTCCAACAGAGATCAGAACTCTTTTCAGCAGTATCTCTTACAACAAGGGTGAGTCAACTAATCACAAGTAGTTTTAATCTTTGTGGTTTCAGGCATCATACCACCAGTTCATTTATACCCTTGGATTAATAATAACACTAGTGGAATAGTATTAGAAAAGTAAAGTTGTATAGGAAATGTACCCACATTTGTAAATTAAGAAATAAGAAATATATTAATTTGATTATCTTTTTAAATATAGCTACGGTAGATTGAACCACCCTCTTCACCACCTTCACTCCCCTTCTAATGAAATATTAAAAAATTGTTATTAATATTTGACATAAACATACAGGATGTTCGGAAACTCATAGCCCAAACTGCAAATATAGTTTTTTTGAAGCATAAATAATACAAAATCCCTATACACTTACATCCGACAAGCTATGCTAATACCATTAAATTGTGTTCAAAGTTTAGACGTACAACACAGGGAGGTCAAAGCTGTTCAAGCATGCGTATACAACAGGTTGAATAGGAGTTAGGCAAACGGCACTGCACACCTCGATATCTTGGAGCATGGTAGCAGAGAGCATACCACAATAATTAATAGTAAACAACACACCAGTCCATCTAGAAATGTGAATATTTTCTGAGGGTCATCATTAACGGTCCTACATCACAAAAAGTGCTTGTCATTAATACATGTGCAGTTCTGCGCTCCTAACTCCTATGCAACTTGTTGTACACGCATGCTTGAACAGCTTTGCTCTACTGGCGCTGTACGCTGAAACTTTGAACACAATTTAATGGTATTAGCAGAGTTTTCCGGATGTAAGTGTTATGTGAATTTTGTATTACTTTTGGTTCAAACTAGCTTTATGTGCAGTTTGGACTATGTATTTCCAAACACGATTCAAAACCCATAAAAAAAATACTCACTCAATTTAAACTCTCATTATTTAGTCAAAAGGATATTTTGTCTGACTTAGCTAAATTTAAACAGCTTTTGATTATGTTTTTTCTTTCTTGATAGTTATCCAGTGCTTCTTCCAGGTCAGTGTCTAGTAAATAAATATATGTTATCCAACCTCCCCCACCCTTCCACTTAAATTCAAAATAGTTTTGTCTTTTAACATATAGTGATAAAGTAAGCATACGTTTATTTTTATGTTGTTAAGTTAACATATTTAACGGAGTTAATCTATGTCTTTTTATGTGTCCAGCTGCTGCCGTGATTCGAATGACAGAACATTTTATCACCCATGATAATTTCCGGGAGGGCCTTGTGAACTACTTGAAGGACAGGTAAGTTTGTTTCCTTATATGTATAGGTCCTACACTATTAGTAATATTTTAAAATAGGTTTTATTTTTATGTTAGCCATTATTAGTGGTGACCGCTTATGTGGTCCCGGGTTCGATCCCCGTCACTTCCGGAATCTTTCTATGCATCAGTGGGTCTGTAACGGGTTCAAACTCAGCCTTGTCAGGACCAATGAGGATCTAATTGATTAAAATAGGTAGTGGATTTTGTCTAGAAAAGTGAGATTAACAGCTGGAGTGTCTGTTATGTTGACCATCCGATACCTGTTTTCCTCAAATGTTAACAATATAATCGCTAACGGTGGTGGCTGCTTGGTTGGTGTAGCTCAATCGTGGACTCAATCTATGGAATTTCAATTATATTTTACGTACACGAGTTCCGTCTCAAGGCGTTTGACCAGAGATTACTTTCCCGAAAGCATTTACAAGTACCACCCCCGCGTTTGTTTACCCATTTTTTATGCCATGGCTCGATTCCATCACGAGAAATCAATTTAATGAAGAGTTTTGATAAGCTGCAATCACGAGGTAATTAATAATATTATTTTAACTGAAATATTTTGTGAGAAAGGCAGGCAAGAAACTTTATGTCGTTAATGTAATTGAGTATCGTGTGGCTCATACTTCCATAACCACGCCAAGGTGTGACAGACCATGGACTATTATGATCTAAAATCATGTTAATTATCATTCACAATTTCCCCCATCATATATCGGCTGGACAATCACCAGTGTGTCAACGGACAACAAATTGCTGTGAATCATTTCCCTCTCGGCCTCATTCTACCATCCTCATCCTAATGATTATGTGTTTGTAAAATAACTTGTCAAAAATTATTATTATTAGCACCGTATCTTACTACCCGTTCGGATTGTACGCACTTACGCTAATGTGTAGTGGTAAGGTGATTGTGAGATGAAATGGAGGACCTACAGTTTAACGTGATGAGGAATAAAACATTTTGGAGGTAATCTACCCACATTTGCGTGGAAGGAGAGTGGAAAACAATTGAGGAAAATCCACCCTCAGTAGACTCAACCGGGATTTTGACCCTTATCTCCCCTCCCCTCATCATCAGCAAGCTAATCTAGAACAAAAGTGATGCCCTAGATCATTCGGCCTCTGAAGCGGGTATACAAATTAATAATTATTATAACTTAAAATGATATGATTCACAGTATGTTAATAAAATTAACGATTGCATAATTCTATATTATATTCGTCAGTTTAAGGAAAAATAAATCCCTAAATACCGATACAAATTTGTTGATTTGATATCCGAATTCAGTTTTTTCCGTGCTACCTCATAAGTACGATTGCTGATGAAATATAACGACTGAATTTAACTATGGCCGTGAAAAATATAAGCTGTGCCATTTTTGTATTTTCCGCCTTGTGGCGGAAATCAGCTTTTTCCAATTTGATATACTAAATTAAAACGTTAAAAAAATGTAAAATTAGAAGAATTTTTTTAAATTGAATTATCTAAATGTTATCTGATTTTAACAGAACCTTAAATTCGCATCATACTAGAATATAGTGTTTTGAATAACATTTAGATCTTATCCTTTTTTAGGGATGATTAGTAAGTCATTGCCAAGGCCAGCAGTACTTGACAAGTTACTGTATCCTCTAATTAAACATTAAGCTTTCCCCTGAAAATAAGTATGCATTCCGTTATATATGTTATTGTGTGAGTAGTTGGTCAATAGACAAAAAGGGGTAGTGAATAGTTTACTAGTACAGCTCCGTCAAAACTTGCTTGCCCTGGAAACAACCCACGTAACTACCCTAATCCTTTTTAGTATTTTAAAATACAAAGCATGCTGGATATCTCACCAGGAGAAATAGGATTATAAATGAAGATGTCAGTTGGTATACCTCAGTTTTAGCTTATGTGGTGCTGACTGACAGTTCACAGCTGACTTCTGACAGTCAACATTTAGGAATATACCTAAATTTTGACTGTCAGAAGTGACAACTGCTAAAGACATGTTTTTTGTAGATCATATGGTTCGGCATAGGGATACATAATTTGGTCTGGTAGCTTTTTAAAGCCGTCAGAAGTCAGCTGTGAGCTGTCAGTCAGCACCACATAAGCTAAAACTGAGGTATAGTAGGATCTCCCGTGGCCCCTTAAGATAGTAGAGGAAACAAGGGTGAAATAGTATGGACACGCGATGAGAATGGGGAAGGAAAGGATCACAAGGAGAAATATAAAGTTGAAGTGTGGAGGGAAAATACCGCAAGAGAAACCAAGAAAGAGAATTTTAAAAACAAACCACAGCACGTGCGAAAATAAGTGGTAAAGGATTGACGAGAGTAAAGGAAGAAGAATGTTTAAAAGATAGAGGGAGATGGATGCATTTTACTAAACTGACCTAGAGTAAAAACAGTTAATGATGCTAATGATGAGATTTATGACACCGTTGTGATGTGTTTATTTTAAATTATCAATAATGGTACATTTATTGTGTTATTTTTCTCCAAACAGAGGGAACGACAGTGCAACACCAGACCACTTGTTTGAATCGCTGAACGTCAACAATGAGGGTCTCAGCGTTAAAACTGTGTTGGATACATGGAGTTTGCAGGAGGGGTACCCAATCATCACCGTTATCAGGAACTACGATGTTAACAACCTTTTCCGGACTGCCTCTGTACATCAAGTGAGTTCCAAAATTTCGCTGCTAGGTGGCGATAAAAAAATAATAATCACAATACTACCTTCAATAAAGCAATATAAATCTATTTCTCTTTTAGAAATATATATTTTGTGTGTTATTGTGAAGTTGATTATTTTAATATATTAAAAATTAAATAGAGTAAGGCTTTTCTAATAATATTTCACTTATAAAAAATACACATTATGAAATTTTGCTTGAAGTAAAAATAATGTGATATGTGAATGTTTGATCAATCTAAAATTATATATTTTGGAATAACTTTATGATGAAGATATTAAATATAGAAACCTGTGGTGGCAAACTATCAATTTTTATTTAGGGTTTCTCACGCAATTTCGATTAATAATAAATGGGGAACGCTGCAATAATAATAATGATAATGATGGACATAGTTATAGACTTACTACAAAAAACTTAATTATTTTATTTCAACACATAGCGCTTAAAAAATCACATTATAATAAGTACTCATGGTCTAAGGCGTCACTCTAGAAGTAGGCTGGACTGTCGATGATGGAGATAATCTTGGTCGGGTGGACTAAGAGTGTTTTTCCACTCTGCCTCCATGCTAGTACGGGTACACTTCCAATAAATATAACCTTCCTCGTACCTAAAACCATTAGCGTAATTGGTACATAAGTGTCTAAACCAAACGGGTAGTAAGACGTGGTTCTATAAAAAAAAGTATTCCAAGTTTTGGTTTATCTTTATTTTCGCTTTAGTATTTTAATTCGTGCAATCTTTAGAATATAAATCTAAGCCTGGACGTAGAGTAGAAGCCTTTGATGTCTTTCTTTTTAAAATTTTAACCACATAGCAATTTTTAATAATGAGGTAGAATAATTTAATTTAATTTAATTTCAAAGCATAATGAGGCTAGAAATCTTCAAACGCGACCATCATCAGATTTTATTGGAACACTTTGTGTATTTTTCTCGATTGTAGTATGCAACTTAAAAAATGAAACTTTTACCACAAGTTGTACATAAGTATAACCAAGATTTTCTAACATTTTTAATATATTTATATATATTTGAACATAGATATTTTGTAAAAAAAAACCTGCAAATGGAAATGCCTTAAGTAGTGGGACTTATATCCAATATTAATATAGTAAGATGAGGATGGTTAAATTCAAGTTTGTACACCAGCATGCATCACGGTACAGTTGGAAGAAGTTAAAACTCTGAACTTTAAAGGTAGAACCAGGGCTGGTCTCATTTTACACTATCCAACCAGCTGTCTACCATTTTCCTCTCGCAGGAACGATTCTACCTGAGAAGAAGTGAGAGGACCTCTAACACTCATGAATACAGATGGTGGGTCCCTCTGACGTACACCTTCCAATCAGAACGGAACTTCAGCTCGACCACCACTAGAGATTGGCTCAGGGTCTCTCAAGAAAGTTCTCTAATTACTGATATAGGCGCAAACGCCACAGAGTGGCTCATATTCAACATCCAAGAAATAGGTGAGAGAGAAATTATCGCATAGATGTTTGCGTTAAATAATGTGCTTTATTAACTATCAAACAATTTTCATCCAAGGGGATATCATAGGTAGATTTAATTTATAAGTAAGTTTAAAAACATTAACCCAAAGTGAGTATGGAAAATTAAATTATCAATCCCCTCAAGTCTTCAGGTTTGGATCGACTACCGGCCTTCTTGGATCAGAGCCTAAAGATCTGACTTATCTTCCAGATTTACCTGTAGCTCTAAATTTTAATGATTTAATATATTACTTATTGTGAAATAGTTTTATGACAATTTTGTCATCATAATATTTGAAGAAATTTATATTTTGGTTTTAGGATAATTTAGATGTTTCTGCTGAGTCAACTATCATGCTACGAACTGGAACATGATAATCTCTCACCTGAACAGTGACCAGTTCACTGATATCCACGTGTTGTTTGTTACCTCTGTACAGGTTTCTATCGAGTGAACTACGATGATACCAACTGTAACCTGATCATCTCTCACCTGAACAGTGACCAGTTCACTGATATCCACGTGTTGTTACTTCTGTTACAGTTTCTACCGATGAACTACGATTATACTAACTGGAAACTGATCATCTCTCACCTGAACATGACCAGTTCACTGATATCCACGTGTTGTTAATTCTGTACAGTGTTTCTACCGAGTGAACTACGATATACTAACTGGAACCTGATCATCACTGTCACCTGAACAGTGACCAGTTCACTGATATCCACGTGTTGTTACTTCTGTACAGGTTTCTACCGAGTGAACTACGATTATACTAACTGGAACCTGATTATATCTCACCTGAACAGTGACCAGTTCACTGATATCCACGTGTTGTTACTTCTGTACAGGTTTCTACCGAGTTGAACTACGATTATACAACTGGAACCTGATTATATCTCACCTGAACAGTGACCAGTTCACTGATATCCACGTGTTGTTACTTCTGTACAGGTTTCTACCGAGTGAACTACGATTATACTAACTGGAACCTGATCATCTGTCACCTGAACAGTGACCAGTTCACTGATATCCACGTGTTGAACCGAGCTCAGCTATTGGACGACTCTCTGAACCTTGCCAGGGCTGGGATACTCGACTACAACACAGCCCTGAACCTTACTTTGTATCTGACCAGAGAAACAGATTACATCCCTTGGTACACAGCATTGAGCAGCTTCACGTTCCTGGATAGGACACTACGAGGATTGGGCGACACTGAGCATAGCTACTTCAAGGTATGGGCGTTTGCCGAAAAATAGATTAAATTAATTAATTGGAAAAGTTTTGCTGTAACAAGCCAAGTTCCTCAACATGAAACTATGTAATAAAGGTTTCAGTGGATGAGAATTCTGACTAAAGTCCAGAAAACTATTACTAGATTCCAGATACTACCCATAAAAGATTAATACTTATGCATTGATTATTCCTTTTTGGTCTGGATATTTAAAATGCTAAAGCTTGTGCTAAATATTTGCTATTAATTATATTTTCTCGTATTAAACATTTTTTTAAATCATGTGCATTGTATCCCTACGTTTATAAACATAAAATTAAGTCCCCAAATATATTTTTAAAATGAGGTATGAATTTTAAATTTATCTCAAGGAATATAAGTGGTGTTTTCTGCTTAAATATTAAAGATTGAATACCTATACTGTAATTATTTTATATCAGTGATGTTAACTTGATAAAATTGGACATGGTTAAAATTTTCATCCCACACATTATATATGTCTAGAGCTACGCCGGTTTCCACAAACAAAGTTTTCAACAGCCAAGTGAAATTATTAATATAATTGTAAAATTGTAAGAAATATGTGTCTTATCCTTACATTTTATTACAAAATATTTTTATCTATAATATTGATGATTTATATTTCATAGAGTTGAATTTTAAAGAGCTGTGACAAGGGTTCTTCAACTGGCCAAAGCACCCATTATTAATAATAAGAATTATTGTAATACTCTTGTAGTTATAGATCGTTATAAAAATGACGAAGCTCACAATTTATCTTTCCATATTTACTTAAACAAATTTAAAGGGATATTTTCAAAATTCACCGTTTTTATCCCATTTCCTTAGAGTTAAAACATCGATGATGATTACTTCCGAAAATAATAGCTTATTAGTAACTAACGATATATAGAAATTATTTTTCTCAAGTTTGCGTGAACGATATCTAGTCTGAATTAAATTATATCACACATTTTTTGACAGGACTACGTTTTGGAGCTCATGGAGTCTGTTAGACAATCCCTTGGTTTAACTGAAGACCCCAGTGACGATCACGTCACCAAACTTCACCGGAACCAGATTCTTACTCGTCAATGCAACTATGGTGTTCAGAGCTGCATCGACATGGCAACAAGCGAGTTCACCAATCTCATGAATAACCCTGACAATTACCTGTAAGAACCCTTAAATGAGTCAATCATTATATTTAACACTTTTATTAGTTTTATTTATCTTTGACAACGTTTTTAATAAATTTATTCAAATAAGATACATTATGTTTGATTTGAAATTCAAAATGTAATTTATAATTTTATCAGATTTGTTTTGATAAACATGTATTCTTCTGGATGAGGTACGTATTACCTATTACTGTGTATTCAATCAAATAATCCAATCAAATAAAGACGCAGGAAATATTTGTTCAACTATTTAATAGTATTTTAATATCAATTATAGAGTGGACCCTGATCTGAAGACCGTAGTCTACTGCAACGCTCTCCGCTACGGTGGTGAGGAAGAATGGAACTTCTTGTGGAACCGTTACCTCACTCATAATGTCAACACGGAGCAAGTTCTTATTTTGGGAGTTCTGGGATGTACCAGGAATGAAACGCTGGCTCATGGGTCAGTAATATAAGCATTTATGTTATAATTACTTTAATTAAATGGTTATAGTAAACCCATTTCAATGGGCATGGACGTGTCTGACTGTATCAATTTTCAACTTGGTGCAAGATACATAATTATTAATTGTCTCCTCACTATTCACAACTTAAGAAATAACATAAACAGAACATAATCTAAAATGATCCATTAATTACTTGTATTCATTTTCACAATACTCTATTTCATTGGCATATCAATTTTATTACATTGCAAGACTCAATTAAGTCTAACACTTTTCACAAAAATTAAAAATTAGACCTCCAAGGACTACTTACAAAAGTGCTATTATTTATATGTTAAAACTGACTTCTACAAACACCTTTTTTTTCTTCAACTATATACGTAAACTTAAACAAACACATCTTTTCATATGACATTATGATCATTATGATGGAGTATTATGTAAATATGTAAACTGGTTTAATTAATATCGTAAACTCTTTATCATGTCCTAAAACACATATATGTGTATTACACAGCCACATGATTATTTGTATCTGAGACAAAATGTTTTTCAATTATGTTTGTTTTAAGCTAATATATAAATAGACAACGTAAATAAAATGGTCCACCTTGCAAAATGATCTTACGCTTGGAGTGTTGGTTTTAGCACCACATCTTACTACCTGTTCGGATTGTACTCTTTTGTTTTGATTACACTAATGGCTTTATGGATTAGGAAGGTTATATTTTATAGGAAATGTACCCACATTTTTGTGGAGGTAGAATGGAAAACCATTTTGGAAAATCACCACTCATTACACCCTACTGAGATTCGAACCCTTATATCCCCGTCGTCGGCAGTCTAGTCTACTGCGAGTGTATCACCTTAGACCATGCGTCCACTGAAGTGGGTGCTAACAGTTTTACTGTCCGCATATGTCCAATCTGTTTTATAAGAGCATCCAATTTATGTGTGAACTAACTGAGATTACTAATAAATTTAATTATTTAAATAAATCGATCAAATTAAATTCTATATTGAAAGGTAATTTCCTAAGCACATGTTCTCCACCACGTATGCCCATGATTATATGCACTTTTTTCAACTTTATTTGTGAGTGAAAAATTCTGGTCCATTTTGCTGACCACATGACACCCCCTATCCACAAATGTTGGCACTATCTTCGCAAACCTAAGACTGTCACTCGATCAGTATATTTCGCATGTCGAGTTAACGCCATGAAGTTTTTAATTTTTGTAAACGACATATATTTCGAAACAAAATAATAGTTTTAATACCATATATTCATTCAAAGACAGTCCCTTGGCGAAGCACTAGACTCATTAGCTTTTTATTATTGTAGTCGACCATCTTACAAGTCCATATAGACTCAGCCTTAAATAATATGTAATATACTAACCATGGGCATAGCACTGATCTTGGTGGCTCAGTGGTAAGATAATTATAGGTAGGCCAAGCGATGGGTTTCATGTTCGAATAATATATCCAATTAGTACTTTTCAAAATATATTTTGTGATGAGACAAAATAAAATTTGTGACTTCATTTAAATTTTGTGTTATTATATTATGTTAAACGGTTTAAAATAAAGATCTATCATAGAATAATAGGATAGTAAGAGGAGGGAGTGGGTAAATTCACACGAATAAAAATAAATGTTTTAATAAATAAATGTATGTGAGCGACTTAAAAGAAACCAGAGTTAAGAAGAACTCATTTTTGAGTATCCAATTCCCTTATATGTTATTTTAATGTTCGCGTTCAGTCCCATATTTACTTTTTAAGTTTTTAACTAGTTTAGAAAATATCAGTTACTATTTGTGCCCTTGACTGTTACTGTGCACTAAAGAAAATATCAATTATTTTATATCTGTACCTGTAACTCAAATATAACTACTTAACTTTAAGACTTATGTAATGAAGTTTAAGTACTTTGAAATTAAATTTTAAAGGACTGCACATTATAAGATATAACTTAAACAAGTACTAAGTAATATTATATTTATATGGCTAGATAATATAAATTTACTATTCCCAACACAATTAAAATTGCAGCTAAATAAAAGACGCTTGTATAACGAAATTAATGATTAATTTATAATTCTCTGATTTAGAATACTGATTACGGTTTGTCAATCCTTTTTTAATTGTGTTGTTTATTCAGAAGTACACATTTAATTCCTCAGTCAACGGATTAAGAATCTAATATTTTAATTAATTGATCAGCGATCTCTCATTTAATTAAAATATTTATTATCTTCTCTGTGAAACAATTTGAATCTATTAATCGAACCATATTTTACAGGTACCTGGCTAAGACCATAAGTTCAGACTCTGGCATCAGAACGCAAGATCTGTCGACAGTATCTTCCTCTGTGTACAACAATCCTTACGGGGTGGACTTCGCCATCAGCTTCCTCAGTCAAAATTACAGGCAGATGATTTATTTGTAAGAACATTTAATACTAACATTATAATTTTAACCTAATTTATAAAGTACAAATTATTCTAAAAATGTTCTTTACTAATAATTTTTTCTAAAATAAAGTAAATTTATTTTTTGCAGAGGTTTTTTTCTAAATGTGGTTTTTATTTCAGCAATAACTCCACCAGTACAGTGACAAGTTTGATATCGAATATTGCCGGGGTGCTCTCCACACAAGCACAGTTGAATGAGGTAAATATCGACACCTTAGAACTATCATAGCTATAGTTCTAGCATGAATAGACGGTGTGTATATATTATTGCTAATTGAACACAAATTTGCTTTAAAACTCCACATATCATAATCATTGACTGTCAAATTCGTTCAAATATTAGTCATTTATTGCCGATCTCAAAATTCTTAGAGCCATTTCCCCGAAAGTACCTGCCAAATAAGCAATCTAATTTTCTTCTGTATACACAAAATAATGAATTTGTATGAATCGAGATTATAAACACGTATGGAAAGAAAGTATTTTAAAATACTGATATTTTTGGCACTAAAAATATCTAAGTGTAGAAATAGATAATGTCAGATTATATAAAATCAGGACACACAAAGCAAGTTTCATATAGGAAGAAACTTTAATTGACGGTGATAAAAGGTCGGGTTTTGAATCCGGGATGGGTGTACCTAATGTGTTTTCCCTTTGAATTTTAAATGAGATTCCCCCAAATTTGCTAAGAGAGAAAAAGAGAAAGTGTGTGTGTTAAACCATTTAGGGAAAACCTCCTTTCGTACACCTGACCAGGATTCCAACATCAATCTCCTCGTCATCTGCAATCCAATCTATTGAGCGAGTGACGCCCTAGACCAAGCTCACTGAAACGGCTGTATTGTATGCACCTGCTTGTTTCAGTTGAGGAGCTTCATAACGAACAACTCAGCAGAGCTTGGTACTAGCGTCACCGCTACAGCCCTGAACAGCCTCCAGACGGCACAAAACAACATGGACTGGCTCGCAGAGCACGGTACGACCATCACCAACTGGCTGAAATCACGCCGGTACCGCCTGCCCACTGATATCCTCCCGGATCGATACGTCATTGAACTAATCCCATACATCGACAACGATAACTTCACCTTCAACGGTAGGGTGGAAATATTCCTGGACGTCGCCGTGGCCACCAACGCGATAAGGCTCCACGCCAATGATTTGGACATCAACGCAACTAGCGTGACGGTGGACCCAGTGGTCGCTGATGGAACCATAGTGAAGCCCACAATACAGTCTCAGGTGTACTCCGAGGATCTACAAATATACACCATCATCTTGTCCGATAACCTTGTGGTAGAGGAACAATATAAGTTGAGCATCAGCTTTTTGGGACATCTCAGGAGTGACATGCAAGGATTCTACAGAAGTTATTATGACGTGGAAGGGGAAAGAAGGTGAGTTTTTTATAAAATTCTTTTGTATGTATGACTGTGATCCGTGTCTTACTCGCCTATCCAATTAATACTTAGCACCGCGTCTTACTACCCGTTCGGGTTATATGCTTATTTACTAATTACGTTAATGGGTTAGGAATTGGCAAGGTTGAATATAAATTAAGTGAATCTGCATTTGTATGGAGGGAGAGTGGAAAATTATTTAGGGAAAACCACCCCAGTTCGCCCGAGCGAGATTCAAACCTCGCGCTCTCCGTCCTTGGCAATCTAGCTCAACACTAAACTAGCACGTTAGTTAACTACGCCACCGAGTGGGTCTACTATCCAATTGGTTAAACCAAAAGGGTAGGGTTGAGGAAGTTAAAATTCTGAGAAAGTATATCCAATGGAGGAGCTTAGAATACCATTTTGGAAGATGTCCCTCAGTATATGCAGTCTTTATTCGAGCCTTGACCTCTCCTTTACCCTTAAACCAGACAGGATGAAACTGACGCCCTTTTCAGTGTGCCAATCGGGGCGGGTAAATAGAGCACCAACTTTGATCTGTTTTATTAGCACACAAACTATATACCTATAGTAATATACCTTACACCTAAAGGAAAGTCTTTGCACTAACACAGTTAAAGGTCCCAAGTTTGACTTTGAACATGGATTCAGGATTAATCATGGGTACATAAAAGTTTTTCTTTAAATGCCAAGGGGCGTGTGCTGTGTTTGTACTAGATATAGATACGAGATATGTCATATGCTGGCATTATATCGGCTTATAATGATAAATATCCCTAGTAGGAACACTTTAAATCAATAGCAGTAACTATCTTAGAGATTTTGTATTGTACAAATTAATAATTTTACTAAACAACCTAAATTGGAGTATATTTAAAACAGACATGACTCACACTTCAAATATAATCGGAATGTATTTTATACATGAAGTTGAATAATATATTTTCATCCAGAGTCATTTTAAAAGTTACACTATAGTAATATTAATAATTTCGGTCCCATTTGTGTATATAACATGTAATATTAGGCATTTTGTATTTCAGATGGTTGGCATCCACCCAATTTCAAGCAACGCATGCGCGCAGAGCCTTTCCTTGCTTCGATGAGCCTGGTTTTAAATCAAAATTCAAGATTAGTATCGCCAGGACTGAAGACAGACATGCCTTATCCAACATGCCAGTAGAGTCCAGTATTCCGAGTAAGTGAATAATTGTATCAAACTTGTATTAAACTTACTCGCCTATTCTTAGGCATTAGAAACTCGAAAGTTCATGCCTCACTTACAATAGTACGCTACCTATCTCTATCTTGATCCAGTTATATTCAGTCTACCTCATTACACCCTATCTATTTCAGGTCTTTTATAATTTTATCCTCCTATCTGTGTCTAGGTCTTCCCAATGGTCTCCTCCCATTGGTTTGCCAATCAATATCATGAACACGGTTCTAAACTTCAAATTAATAAATAATAAAATCACTTTACAAAATTATATAGAGTATATTTATATAATGTTTGTGATTTTATGAGGTGTTAACAGTTATGGTATTGAATATGTCTCAGCTTTAAAAAGAAGAAGTTTTTTTATGTTTAAAAATTAATATGCAACTTAAGCCCTCTAGAAGTTAACTTAATCAATCCTCAATTATTTTACTCAATATTAAAACATAATATATAATTATATATTTAAATAACAACAATTCTCAATTACTTGGGCGTGCCAAGTGGGAGAAGTGGAGGATAGTGCCTTTGGGAAAATAGCTTTTAATATAAAATTTAGCTAACTCGTTAATGGTTGGATATATACTTACAAGATTTAAATTATCTAACTCATGCATTGTATACCTTTATTAAATATATCGACCTTGACTTCATTTATGTGGACAGTAATACTGCAAGTCTAAACACTTAAGACATAATTTTTAGCTACTATGTAAGTTTAAACAGAATAGAGAAACACTATGATTAATCATTTTGTCACAAACAAATACATTTTGGACAATATGGAATTTATTATAGTATTAAACAAGTTAATATGCTTAGTTGATGAAAGAAGAAAGAAGGTTTTTGATGAAGTCTGTTCAATTAAATCGAATGAATTATGAGAAAATTGTTGGACTTATTTGAATATGAAGGCAATGAAAATATTCAGTTTCTATAAATGCCCAGCTGAAACTGGGTATTTTGAAGACTAAGCTAAGCTTTAATAGGTAATGTTAGATTAGCCTACATTTATGTTTTATCAGAGTGGTGTAATCTCGCAGATTAAGGTGGGCAGGATAAAGAGCACAAATGGGATATTATAGAACCGTATTTATAGTATTTACTGACAAACCTAATGGGAAGATGCCATTGGGAAGACCTAGAAAAAAGATGGAAGTTAACATTAGAATGGACCTGAACGAGATAGGGTGCTGAATAGAACTGGATCAAGATAGTGACAGGGTTTAATGGGGTGGACTGAATGGAAATAGCTCAAGATAAGGATAGGTGGCTCACATTTGTAAGTTTGGCAATGATCTTTTGAGTTTGCATAGAGTATATAATTAAGTATTTATTAGTGAGGAAAAAATTAATAATATAATGTGTGTGTCCCAAAGTTCGAAAGTCAGGTACATCAATGTTAAATTAATAGTTTTTTATCCATTTTAATCCACTTAAATATGACTGGGAGTTCCTTGAGACATGCCAAAACCAACTTTATTATTCTTATGCTGCCAGCCCTGCACTTGGTCTGACTTGGGACCATTTCGAGGAGACGCCTATGCCGATGTCCTCGTATCTGGTCGCCTTCGTGGTGTCAGACTTTGTTGCCTTGAACAGAACCCTTGAAGACACAGGGGTAGTATACCGCAATTGGCAGAGGGCAGCAGCGATCAACCAGTCCATGTACAGCATAGACATCAGCCCCAGGATAATGACGTACTTGGATAACTTTACCGGAATCCCGTATTTCCTGCCCAAGGTAGATCAGGTGGCTGTGCCAGATTTCTCCGCAGGAGCCATGGAAAACTGGGGGCTTGTCACTTACAGGTGAGCTACAGATATAGGTATTATTATTGGGAGAATTTTTGATTATGATAAATCTTGAGGTTTTATGTACCCATTGGCTTAAAAAGTGGCTCTACAATAATTCATTCTGTTCCTATTTATGTCTGTCCGTACTCAGGGCTACAGCTGAAATATTTTGATGGTTTTCTTTTACGCGTCTCACTAACTGATTGGGTTAATGAGAGTGATGCCTCAGAGCATTCTACTACCGAGGCGGGTATTGATAGAGTTTTAAACTTAATATTTGGATGTTCTCTGTTGGTCCTTCAAGTTCAAATTGGGATTTTGAACTCATGTCTATAGTTAAGAATAATTTACTGATAGCTAATTGCTAAATGATAAAGATTTATATTATTATTTAAATATATAAAGCATTCATAGTACGTTTATAGGAGCTTAAAAAATCTTAAAAAGTTGTTGCATCATTTAATTCAAAGGAGCAATAATTGCGTATGCTGAAAGAAAGACCGGTATGATGTTACATACGCAATCATAACCATACACGCTATAATTCTTTCATATGCAGTTTGAAGAGAACTTTTTTTTGGTCCCCATATGATCAGTTACACCTTTTAGCCGAAACATGTACAATTTGGACCTGATTTACCGTTGAACTGATTGAACAGGGAACGTAACATCCTTCACGAGGTAGGGGTGGCTTCAGCAGAAAACAAGCAAAGGACGGCAGACATCATCTCCCATGAGTTTGCCCACAAATGGTTTGGTAATTTGGTTAGTCCGAAGTGGTGGGGTCATCTCTGGCTCAACGAGGGGTTTGCCAGATACTTCCAATATTTCGCTACCGCTCAAGTAAGTATATATTATAAATCAATATATTTAATTTAATAAGCCCATTTCAGGTAATATACATTATGATAAAACCACTAAAACAATTTTGGCAAACGAAAACCTATTTCAAAGGTTATGGGGCCAGGATTTTGTCAAAAATAGTAGCCTCCAACTAAAACAATAATGTTTATGGAAAATGTTCTGATTTTCTTCTTTGTGTGCGCAGTGGCTCATCTGTACAATCATTTTTTATTGACATCACTATGAAAATCCTGAATTGTGTATAGCTGTATATCAGTAAATAAAATATTTCTCATTGGTTATGATTAGAAACCCAATACTGTCATATTTTGATATATTTCGTTTCACATAAAGTGTACAATTCTATCGTAATCTAAAACGCTAGCCTCAGTGTTTATAAATTAGCAGTCACGCGCCAACATAATGTTTGATATTGTTGTTAAATGGTGTTATGCCTATTCGCAAAGTAACTATTGTTAATGATGAAAAATTAAAAGGTACAAAGAGCCTATTTGATGGCTACATAAAGGCTGAGGTTTGCTCATATCTAAAGGGAGGACTGGAGAATCGTATTTAGGGGTCGTTCTTCTAGTGTTTTGCAAACTGCAGCTGCCTGTTTGATTACCAGTCTGGAAGAATATTCCGGAGGCAACCTACACAATTATTTGACGCTACCTAACCCAACCCACTAAGATATCTTGACAGATATGCCCGCGGGTTGGGGTGGGTAGCGACATTATTTAATTAATTGATATGGCGCAATAAATAAATAGAGAATTAGGAGATGAATCTTTTGAAGTTATCATCATGGCTTGAAGGGAGAAAATATTTGTTTTACTTACAATTAAATAACGAAAGATCATAATTGTTCAAATAGGTGGGTGTACTTTTGTAAGGGTAACAATGACCTTTCGAGTTCCTAAAGCCATATAAGCTCAAAATCTATGGCAAGTTGATTATAGCCTTTGACGAGTAATCATTCAATTAGAAAGTCGAGTGAGATCTCATTTTATAGAACTTTCTCAATAAATAGATTTTAACACATTTTGAATTGATCATCTGCAGGAATAACTACAATAATAATCTACTAGTACAGTAGACGTGTATATTTTAATAGTAATTTTGCTTGGAACACTTGCAAGAGGGGGGAGCGTGGTTATGGAGCCTTCATTGACGTCACTGGTACTTGATTACTGAGAATGACAGAATGAACCCACTTTTACTTTAATTTTTTTAGTATAATTTACCAACTGAACAATTTACCTTAGTCATTTATGCATTCATACAAAAATTGATTTTATTTTTTCGCAATAAGACACTTAACTATTTCTTTTAAGGTATCAATAAAGTCCAATTTTTGCATTTAATTGGGGGAGAACAAATTAACTAAAATATTGATTCATTAAATCGATTTAGTTTAGTTTGAAACATATAGTAAATCCAAGAGCTATTTTATATTTGCCACAGGCATTGCAAAATTTGAACAGGATGATCTATCTACATTTAAAATGTTAATGATCACATTCCCCTATTCCCATGGAAAATAAAATAAATAAACATAAAAAAAACTTGTTCGGTGATATTATGTGTAGAAAACTAAACTAAATCAACAAACTGAAGTAATATTTTTATTTTCTCGCAAAATATTGTTATAAAACCGTAAATATACTTACCCTAACTCGCATTTCCCTCCACCCTACCTTATTCTGACAACATAGTTCGCTATCTGATTGATGTATTCCAGTCTTGGCCTCCGTCTTGAATTTCTCTCTTCCATATCTTCTTTTATAATTATCTTCGTCAAACTATAATGTATCTGTATATTTCTGACTATATTAACCCTTCTTTACTGTATACTTATCAACTAGGTAATTAAATAATAATATTTCCCTTGACCCCAAAGCAAACGCTAGGGCATATCAGAGATAGGTTCGTTGGTTATTTCTCCAAGGAAACCAAGATTTTACTGGACTTAGCTAGTATATTGTCCCCCACCATTCAATATTATTACTATCCTTGAAAGTAAATAAACATGAATTTATTCACTACACTATTATGTGTTTGTTGTTTGTTAAATGGTTAGGGTAGAGGAAAGAAAAGTGCATTCTGCAAGGACTTGCAGCTTTGCTTGTCCTGGCAACAATCCACGAGCTGGTGTATATTTACCTGTATCTATGTATTTCCTCCATGAAATCAGCGCGGTTCTTAACGTTTTGCGTTCAGGTGGAAACCGATTGGAGGTACGGCGAGCAGTTCGTTGTGAGACAAGTCCATCAAGCCTTATCGTCAGATTCTTTGGAATCTTCTCACCCCATGACGCATGAGGTCTCGACACCCTCAGAGGCCTGGGGGATGTTCAGTACCATCTCGTACGCAAAGGGTAAGAAAAATATTCCCAATCAAGGACTATAATTAAAATTACTATTATGATAATTATTATGTCATATTGTTCTTGTGAGATTCAATTTTTCAAAGCAAGGGTCTTATCTAACATTTAGAAAAGTTACTCGATCTAATTTTACGTATTCATAAGTTAAGCCATGAGTTCTAAAGTAGTCAATCTTGATATATATTATCAATCCCTATAAATAACACATATTATAGTAAAATAGTATCAATGGTTATCACAAAACCGCATGTTTGTTTTTTCTAAAAAGTTCTTCCTATAATTATTGATATATATATATATATATACATATTGGACTATGTATATATCTATAATATATTGGAATATATATACCTGCTTATCTTATTATGTGAAATTAATTCACCATAATGGGTCTGGTTAAAAATAACTTGAATTTCACACCTTTTACAGCATAAGTATGTATATTTTTAATTACGTTTTAACATAAGCTAATTCCTTTTCAGTGCTTCTGACTACTTGTCTGGGTTATACGCAATTAGTTACATTAATTAGATATAAATAAGGAAATTAATAAATTACACTCTTTACACCTAGCTGGAATTCAAACCCCAACTTTCCATTCACCCAGAAAACCGGAATAAACGAGCTTGACTTTAAAATACATCAGAAGATGGAATCAGGTTGAGCTTGAGACCTTCAAATTATTAATCCGCCACTTTTTATATGATAAATAATTATGCTATCACATTACACATGCTATACATTCATTCTTTAAGCTATTTCTTATATTTTTCGTAACGCAAAATAGCTCAAAATAAACGTTGCTCGAAGCTTTGCTTGGAACACAGGCTATAATAAATATGGCCTTGCACCGACCAATAAGTTGCTGCGGCCATCCAACCAAAATATAAACCCCAGTTATTAGAGTATCTATGTTTTGTTTAGCACCACATCTTGCTATCCGTTTGGGTTGTACGCCAATGTACTGATTACGCTAGTGTGTTAGAGATTATGGAGGTTGAGTTTAGAGTAAGTATACCCGCAGTTGCGTGAAGGGATAGTGGAAAAACTTTTCAGAAAAGCCACCCTCAGTACACCCGACTGGGATCGATCCACGACCTCTCCGTGACGCCTTAGACCATTCAGCCACCAAATCGGATATCTATGGCTGTTTTTTAATGTATCAAAAACGTTTGTGAATGATTGAATAGTTCAAATCATTAATATAACTTACATAGTTTTCTCCTTTGACTTATTAAACTGGCATCCAAACCAGAGATGTGGAATCGCGACTATGATTATTATTTTTGTAAATACAGGTTCCCTCATGTGTACACATTTAATTAAAATATGTTGAGATATTTAATGAAACTATTGTGTTTTCAAATACAACAAATGTTCTTTGTTATTTTAGGAGCATCGGTTATTCGCATGGCAGAACACTTCCTAGGAAGTACAGCATTCCAAAATGGTTTACAGGAATATCTTTCAAATCAGTAAGTGTACTATGAGAAAAACAAAAAATTTACAATTTTATTTTATAAATTTTATCTCAATATTAGTTTTATCAGTCTATAAATAAATATTTATGGCATTATTGGACAGCTTATTATTTGAATTAAAAATCCACTAGCCAACATTAAAATGCATTATTGTTGGTTTCCAAAATAATTACTACTATAAATATTAATTAGTTAATGGATTGATGAAATATTCTGAGTACAATTTTTACAGAACAGTTCTCAATTTATGAAAGTTTTCACCACTTTGAATAAATACACATTATTTTTATAATTAAAATAAGCTAAAAGTATAAATTCCAAAATAATTGTTTTTAATGAACTCAGAGTTAAGATATAATTTATTTTTTTAATTTTGAAGATTATTTGAACGTGATATAGCTCGTTCAGTTGTATTTTCTACTAGTAAGTTTAAAATATAGTTTGAATCCCACCCACATTTTCGTGGAGAGGAGATGGAAAAACTACCTATTTGGGAAATAGCCACCAGCTAACTCGGACAAAATTTGAACCCAAACTCCAACATCAATTTTTGCCATATGCAATGTAAGTAACGCCTTAGATCCAAATGTACTAATGTGGATCCTTTCGGTGGTGAGTTACCCTGTTGTCTACAAAGTTATATTGTGTTATTATAAGTTGTGTTGAAACATTACAGTGGAAATCAAACAACTGAGCCGGACTACCTATTCAACGTCCTCCAGTCTCACGCGACAGGGATCGACGTCAAAGCAATCCTGGACACGTGGACATTGCAGAAGAACTACCCCGTCATCACTGTGACTAGGAACTATGGGACAGGAGGAGTTACTGTCAGACAGGTCAGTTATAGACATCCAACAGTGAAGTGTGTTAGTATATTCAGCACAAGAAAATAACATATCATTTTAATTATATCATGATCATAATTAACTGTTGAACACAAATCAATAGGAGAATATATTTTTACATCCCTTTAAAAGGGGAAACTGAATATATTATAGAATTAAAATAAGTATTTAATTAAAATTAGTAGTCAATCATTAAAATTACTAAAACATCATCATAATCATGAACAGTGGCCAAGTCTGTTTGTAACATAATCCTCGTCATTGTACCCACCACTTCTTCCTTCAAACACGAGTTATCTCCTATCTCTTTCACACTTCTCTGCACTCCCGTCATCCACCTGTCCCTTGGTCATGGTCTTAGACTCCTTCTCCCCACTTCAATACTCAGCATTTTCTTTAGTATTTTTTCCTTCTTCATACTTCTCACATAAATGTACTACCTTAATCGTACCTTCTCTAAACTGTTGCACTGGCTTCTTCTTTAATAATCCTCTCACCTTCTCATTTCTCATCCTATCTATTCTTGTCACTCCTATATTAGTATATACAGGTGTTTCACTCGCTCTCAGCCGTTGAGTGCTTCTCATACACCAATTATTTCTATTAGTTTGAAAATTATAAGGGAAACTCGGGGGGCCAGGACCGAGCGAGACACCCTGTATAGCACAATATTTAAGACTATAGTTGGTTCACTTCTCAAGACAAATAATTATAAACGTTGTGGCCCATATTCCCGGCAGAGTGGTTAGGGAGTGAGATAACATGTCTAGAGTACCTTAGTTTGAGCTTAGGAAGTATCTTATGAGGTTTATATATCATTATGGTTCCATTCCACTAATCCATTAACCAATAATTTGTACACCCATGATTTTGGGGGTTAGTGTTATATGTCAAGTGGCAAGTGCTATGTCCCGTGTTAAACTATGTAGTGTGTAAGTTGTGTTCTGATTCATAGCTGTGTTTAGAGAGGGTAATTAGATACCACTTGAATAATAACCCAGGAAGTAAAAGGAGTTATACCCATATTCCACCTGGTCACCGTTGATGGGAAGGTCAGGATTTGAATCTCGACTGGGTGCATTTTTATATTGTGGCTTACTCATCCTCTCTCAACACTAACCTGAGGAAGTGTACTTGTACCTAACCTCGTCATCCCTAATCTCTTAGATTAAGTCAATGTTGGTAACCAATATATTAAAAAGTTCTAGCCTAAAACAACCTTTGATACCTCGAAATAAATGTAAACTTCTTATGGTCCAGGAGCGTTTTCTTTTGAGGAGGAGTGGTGTCTCGGATAACCACGTGTACCGATGGTACGTACCCCTGACCTACACCACTCAGACCCAACTCGACTTCAACACGACCTCAACCAAGCAGTGGCTTCCGGACTTCTCGACACAAGCAACCATTGGAGAAACTGTCAGTGCTAACCAGTGGATCCTATTCAACATTCAACAAACAGGTGTTTATCATCAAGGGGCCAACCTTGAATGGGATTAATTAATTTGGTATAATATAAGAGAATGTGTTAATATAAGAAACAACATTCGCTTGAGATCATCGTGTGTTCTATAGAAACAAGAAACGTGCTATTAGGATATTGTGTTCTCTTTGGAAACATAGCTCATTTGAGATCATCGTATGTCCTACAGCAACAAGAAACGTGCTATTATGAGATTGCGTTCTCTTTGGAAACATAACTCATTTGAGATCATAATGTGTTTTATAGTAACAAGAAACGTGCTATTAGGATATTGTGTTCTCTTTGGAAACGTAACTCATTTGAGATCTTCTTGTGTCCTATAGCAACAAGAAACGTGCTATTAGGATATTGTGTTCTCTTTGGAAACATAACTCATTTGAGATCATCTTGTGTCCTATAGCAACAAGAAACGTGCTATTAGGATATTGTGTTCTCTTTGGAAACATAACTCATTTGAGATCATCTTGTGTCCTATAGAAACAAGAAACGTGCTATTAGGAGATTGTCTTCTCTTTGGAAACATAACTCATTTGAGATCATCTTGTGTCCTATAGAAACAAGAAACGTGCTATTAGGAGATTGTGTTCTCTTTGGAAACATCACTCACTTGATATCGTCTTGTGGCTTATATCAACAATCAACGTGTTATTATTGCTGTTAGTTATTTAAATTTGGTTTCATCTTTTGGTCCATAAAATATTTTGATTTTTAAACAAAAGTCTAAGTGGTATAATACATATTTCTTCACAATTGCTTGTAAAACAGCTTTAGTTTGAAGTTTGACTTTTTTCCTCAGTCAGTAGTACAGATTACTATTAGATAATGAGGCCTAAATTCGTTTCCTGGTAGCTTACATATGTAGCCATGTTATCTGAGGCGTTAGACTCGCAAGAATATGTGTTTTCCGTTGACGGAGATTGCAGGATCTCAAATATTAGCTGAGCTCACTGGTAGATGACTCATCGTAAGGGACTTTCAATAGTTTGCCCATACCCACTCAATACTCATGCGCCAGCATTTCATCTTACACTTCTCCTTAATTGAATAATAATCCATGTGTTAAATAATATATCTATCTATATTAATAAAATGAAGAGTTTGTCTCTCTGTTTGTCATGAACATTGTGAAATATCTACCGCACGCAGAGGGCTGAATTATAAGTATTCGGATCCCTTGTGCATAATCATGTACCCCGAAGTTGGAACTTTAATTTTTTTTATTAGATTTTTAAAATTTATTAAAAACTGAGTTGGAAGAAATAAAATGAGACGTTTTTCTGTCTGTTTGAAGCAAAGCAATGTATTTCTGCTATCAAATAATAATATTAATTTCCTGATATCTCTAAAATATATATCTGTAAAATTAGTTTTTATATTTTCCACTAAAAAGAGGTAAATTTGTGAATTGTAAAATGTGATTGTGAAATGTATTAAACATAAAAATTAATAGAGAAGTCTTAGTTTTTATCTCACACATAGCTTATTTAATGATACCAGGATGCGTAATTAAATCAGGGACAGCAAACTATTCGTATTTTGTCAGTTCAATTTGTAAACAATATTAACATTATTATATTTGTCTTTAGGTATTTACTGATCATGTTTTACATCTACTTTGATTTGATTATGTCTTTTAATGATATTTTCTTAATATTGACAAATCCACATTTATTTCTCTAGCCTGCAAAGGTTTATACACATGTCAATCTAACTTAATACTACTGTCACTGGTATTATTTAAATAAGAACAAAATTGCTTTAAAAAAATACAAAATGCTTACTAGTCACTGTAGAATCAATTAATTTATGCCTAAATATTCATATGGTTTATTGCAGGTTTCTACAGAGTGAACTACGACGCTCAGAACTGGGCTCTTCTCGCCAACTACCTGAACAGTGACAGTTTCACCAACATCCACGTGTTGAACAGAGCTCAGCTGTTAGATGACTCCTTCAACTTGGCCAGGGCTGAAATCCTGGACTACACCACAGCTCTGGAGATAACAAAATATCTCTCCAGGGAGACAGACTACATTCCTTGGTACTCCGCGCTCAGTTCCTTGTCCTACCTCAACAACAGGCTCAGAGGAGCTTCGGAATATGACTACTATGTGTTCAAGGTTCGTTATTCCCTCTTAGTTGAAATGTTTTACATGCGATCAGCCCAAACCGGTTTCAATGAACACTTCGTTTACCCTGGAAAGAAGCAGTCCTATCCTGCAGTCCTACTACGACCCTGTATTACAAGGTACGCCATATTGGAAAAATGTAAGTACCTTTCAGGGCCAATGGAGCGTACATTGGGTTTCATACCCTAATATAAATCGATGCTATATAGTGTTCTTTGTTTAAAATCAATTTTATCACTAAGTGATGCCTTTTATAGATAGAAAAAATCATTATACTAGGATACTATTACATTTAGTGTATTATGAAATATTATTTCATCAATCTCTTTAATCGGAGTCTTTATTATTAATTTTCATTTTCTGAGGAAGAATAATTACTAATAAAAAATTATTAAATCATCTCATACCTCAAATTCAATTGAATGATTTCATAATCTCGCCTTATAGAACATTCTTATGATGAATTACCTTTATTATCAAATTAAATTCTAATATGGCAGAACAAGTGTAATGGACCTAAGCCCCATCTATAAATAACTTTTACCTTTTGTTAGAAATACGTTATAATGCCAACATGTGCTAACTTAAGTTTTCAAAATAGAACATCTTTAATACGATAATCTGGTAAGGAAGAATTTGGCACTGCATGACAATTATCTACCACAAAGCTAATCTGGTTCATCTCATATTGGTTACCTGGTGGTCTAGGGGTAAGGTGTCGGACTTCTGTGCTGGGGTCCGGAGTTCAATCCTCGGTCTCAGAACTGATTTATCTGATTGCCAAATCCTTCATTCACATCTGAAAAGACGTGTATTAATCACAACTTGTGAATGTGTGGAATGCCAGGCCTCCACCGTGGTTCGGATCCCACGTTAAACTGTAGGTTCTTCATTTCATCTCACAATCACCCTACCTTTACACATTAGCGTAAGTGCGTACAATACGAACGGGTAGCAAGACGTGGTGCTACTACTACTAATAATAATAATCATAATCATAATCATAATAATAATAATAATCTCGTATTCTGAGTCACTCTTCCTTTGTTAAATAAAGCCAAGTCAATATGTCCAAAATAACAGACCCAACAAATTACAAGCTGTTTTCCCTATCTCCTAGAACTACCTGAAGGTCCTGTTGGGTCGCGTGTACATGGAGGTCGGACTGGAAGTGCAAACTTCAGATGGTCACGTGACTAAACTACTAAGGAACAGTATCTCGACATGGGCCTGCGACTTGGGTGATCAGACCTGCATAGATTTCTCCAGGAGAGAACTAGCAGCTTATATGGCCGACCCCGAAAACTACCTGTGAGTAAGAAGGTTTAAATTAGTTGGGTAGCGCGGATAAAGGATGTCCAGATATGGCGTACTTGTCATAGTTTTTTTCATTAATCAAGCATTTAGCTAAATGTTTTACTTAATACCATTTATAAAATAGTTGATGCGTGTTGATGTTGCTGTTACAAATAAACACATTAGATTTAGAACTTGTTATTGTTTCTTTAACCGAGAGATTGGTTTGTTAAAATTAAATTTAACTTCATTGGTGGCCACTTAAACATTGGCTTAATTTTAGTATTGGGCTGATTTTATGGCGATGAGAAGGTTAGAGCTTGAATCCCTACCAGATATACTGAGTGAGTCGGTTTTTCATGCATAGTTTTACACATTTCCTCCACGCAAATGTTGGTACACATCCTCTCAATTTTATTTTATTTGTCCTTTCATCATAAGTGCAAATATGTGGGCTATAAGATCTGACACACATACACAAACACATTCAAATAAATCTAAATCTAGTATTTAATGAGTAATTGCTTCAATAGATTATTCCATTAGTTAATGTTAAAACTTATTTTAAATTGTTTTCCAACCTGCTTCAGTGGTCTAAGGCGTTACTCTCATGTCATGGCAAGATCAAAATCAACTTAACTTTAACTTAACGTAACGTTCACTTAAGGTTCACTTAACTTAAGACAACATATGTGTGATCACGATTCACGTAGCTTAACGTAACAACTCGAGCCAAACCTCTGCATTCTGAAGTACCTATGTGTTTTGATCTGTGATTTCTACTATTTGTAGAGTGATGATCTGTGAATGTTTACATTTTTCAATCTATAAAACAAATATCCATTACTAAACTTTTTTGATAAATTTAGCTTTCCTATTTTAGTTTAATTATTTTGTTTTAATGTCTGAACACTATAACTTAAGCTAAAGAGTAAACCTTGGTCATAAAATCAACAAATGAATTACTAAATAGCCCTGTAGACGTCACTCGCATAATGATTGGCTGGCTAATCATGTGATACTCATCATGTAACGTTCACTTAACGTGAAAGCCCTCCCAGGACATCTAATACGTTAAGTTAACTGCATCGTGATCGCTTCCATTTAAAAACACGAGAAGAATCTTTACGTTAAGTTACGTTAAGTTAGCCTTAAGTTAAAGTTAAGTTGATCGTGATCCTGGCATTAGACTGGCCTGCTAATGTTGGAGAGGTCAGAGTTCTAACCCCGATAGGGTATGGACCTACTGACGGTTATTTTTCCTAAATGGTTTCCCAATCTTCTTTCCACGCAAGTAATGGTATATTACCTCTAAAATGGTTCCTTCCTCATCTCTAGCCCCTTAGAGTAATTTTCACATATGCGTATAGCCTGAACAGCTACTAAGACGAAGTGATTAAAATGAAAATTGTGTCAATGTATTTCTGTTTCTGTTTGTCAGCGTGGATCCAGATGTCAAGTCCGTGGTGTTCTGTAACGGGTTGCGTTACGGAGGGGAGGAGGAATGGAACTTCCTCTGGGGACAATATCTTAAGAGTGAGGTTTCTACAGAGCAAGTCCTCATACTGGGAATACTTGGATGCACCAACACAGAATCACTCGCTCACAGGTACGATTTATTACTCACCAGTTTCAGGACCGTGGAAAAGCGCCGCAGACAAATAATAATCTCTCTCATAAACACTCCCAACTGCCCTAATTCTGCATATAAATTTAGATTTAAATCAATGCTTCTTTCATAAAAAAAAGGAGTAAAGTCTTAAAACCATCAAATTTCAACCAACTATAAAAATAAATTTAAATATAACTAGAGTGATTCGTTCTTTAATATATATTTCTAAAGAAAATTATAAATTATCTTAAACATTTGATAATTTAGCTGCTCAAATGGTGCTTTGAGATATTTATTAATTCCAAAATGCTCGATAATATTAATGAATTTCGTTTAGTATTTTAAATCCAAAAGCACTAAGTAAATGCAATATATGAATACTTTGTTTATTTCCAAACGTATCTTTATATAATCTTAGTATTTATTTAACTTAACATATCACATTTTTTCAGTATGGCAACTAATATTTTTTAAACATACTTATAGATGTTTATTTCAATTAAAAAAATTACCAACTTGTTTTTGGATTTATGATGTTTTAATCGTGCTGTTGGTTTATTTGACAAGGTATCTTAACCTGACTATCACCGAAGACGCTGGCATAAGAACTCAAGACATCGCTCTTGTGGCTCCATCTGTATATAACAACCCTGCCGGAGTAGACTTTGCAATCAATTACCTCTTCTCACATTATCAGGACATTGCAAATTAGTAAGTAGTGAATAGAAGATACTTCAATACAGAACATTGTTTAAGGTAGGGATGTAGGGCACAAGGAAAGGTCAGCGTTTTTGCAATTTTTATAGCAAAAAATTGTTTAGGTCAAATATAGAGTTTAAATATAGAATTAGCACAAATATAGAGTTTAATTTTCTTAACAAGCTGATATCAACGGATGTTGAATATCTCTCATGTGCATAGTGGCATTAGGTGACAGACATATAGAAGAAGAGAACACGTTGTCATTAAATTCAAGGACACCCTCAAAAGATATTCAACAATTGTTTGTTTAACCATGTGAAGAAAATTAAACACTATGTTTCTATCAAAGCAATATTTTATTCATGCCAAAAATGTTTGATAAAATAACTGCAAAAAACACTTAACTTTTCTCGTTTTCCCTACATACATACTTTAAACAATGGTTGTACAAATATATTACGTTCCTTAGGTGAGGGTTTGGATCGCAATTACTGGCTAGTTTTGTTTAGTATTGAATTTATGTATCTCAAATTATTAAATGTTAAGAATTCTAGTTTCATAAAGACCTATAATAATTGTTTTTGATCTTTGAAATAAAGTGAAATCTGTGAATATATTTCAGTTTAATTTACTTTGTGTTCACATAAATAAATATTTTAATGACTTAATAATACTTGTATTTTTTTTTTTTGCAGCAATGTTGGCTCCTACAGCAGTGTCATAAGTCTAATTTCGGGAATAGGAGGTGCACTTTCCAGTCAAATTCAATATCAAAGGGTGAGTAATAATTAACGCAAACACAAATATATGTATATCATAATATTAGGGTGCCGCAGCCTTAATTTTTAATCTATATCTTACATTTAAAATAACTATAATGTAAATACTTACCTATGATCAAGTCTAAACCTCAAGGATCAAAAAGGATGATCCCATGACAGGTACAAACGGATAGTGATGCTTATTAAATAATATATACCTGGGAAATGCCCCACATTTTAGAGCTATATAGTCTATAGCATTGCTATGGTAAGCAAATAAGTTAAAAAAGGATCTAGATTTTAAGAAAATGTCCACTCTAAAGAAGTGGTATTTTATTTTGTTGAATTAAACAGTACTATTTATTTGTTATTAAAGTTTCATGTGCAAAAATGCATATATACAATAATATTATAGTGAGATTAAAATTAAAATGTTATTAAATCTTAATTTTATTCGATACAATAATTGCTTTCAAACCAACATTTTTTCAAACCGCTATCTAAGGGAGAAATGTAACTCTTGAAGTGTGAATTAATAATTTGATTTGGCGACATTGTCTTATATGAAATTAACCTCGCGTTTAAGAGTCTGTGTGACACTATCGATCAAACTATAAATTATACACTTCATATTTATGTTTGTATTAAAAACTTAGAGGAAACTGCTTAAATATGAGGTTTATTAAATTTTCCATAAGGCTAAAGTGAATTTAAATAGCTGAAAGCAATAACTATCCACTTCTCTTTCAACGTATAAGACATAGTTTATGTATCTTTGGAATCTCATTGGCAGGGACAGAAATTATTTGCACGTTGTTACGTCACTCAATATGTTACAGATTGTATAACCATTGGGTTCTGTTTGCTTTATATTTTATGAATGGTCTGGAGTAGTATGTCTACTCTGGAAAATTTAATTAATTTTAATATATAAGCTGTACATTTTATTTTATATTACATAAATCCATTTATTTTTGACAGAAAAATAATTCAAATCACATTAATACAGAGTAATGTACTATGACGCAACTCTTGATTTTAACTGAGTAAATGGAGACATTTGCTTTCATGGGGTGACTTTTCATATTTAATAAAATTTATATAAATAAATATTTAAGAACATATAGCACTCACGCCAATTTTTCTATCCGACGAATAGTGTGGAAAACTCAATTGTAATGTGATTTTTTATTGGCGTATAACTACGTATATGATTTTACGGTTAATCAGTCCTAAACTGGGTTTGAATCTTGTCCTGTCCTTTCCCTTAAGCTGAGAGACTTTATCGAAGAAGCAGATCTGGGGGCCTCCGCATGGAATGCCCTCGCGACAGCTGAAAGGAACTTACTTTGGCTAGAAACGAACGGGCCTTCCATCACCGCCTGGTTGAGGTCACAGAACTACCGCTTACCTGAAACCATCGTGCCCGACACTTACTCCGTCAAACTCATACCGTACTTGGAGGGTGACGTATTCACATTTGATGGGGAGGTTATCATCCTGATCAATGTTACCACCGCAACAAACAGGTGAGGAGGATAAGTCTATATTTAAATTATAGTTTATACTTTACTCTTATAGCTAAATAGAACATATGTTTATAGTAGACTCTAAATTATTTTTATTTTGCATGATGCATTTTCACTTTAAACCCCAATAGCAAGATTAGGAAGGAACATCGAAAATCGTCTGTGATTTTGAAGATTAACGTTTTGACTTAAAATAACTATGAGTACTTTCACTATGCTGATGTCAAGGTGTAATTAAAATGTCCTTGTCACAATGTTGCCGAAGGACTAGCTGGTTACGTTGATATTGAAATCAACGAGCATTTATTTGTGATAAAACTAACAATTACTTAATTTACAAAATGCAAAATAATAAACTGAAAACTATTATAAAATATGTATTTGAGGATTCAAAACAATCTATTTCAATAGTAAATTTATATTTTTTGATATAATCGAGCATTTTGTTTGATAGTTAAAAAGAAATAAAACCTTTAAGAAACATCAATTTGAAATTTTAGAACAAAGTGATATAGTTAAGTGTTAGAGTTTAAGATTAAATTATCCCAGAGGTTAAGTTAATGACCTTTAATCATTACTAACCACCAATTGTAAATTAAAGTGAAAAGTAAGGTCAGTCAATTGTATGCGTTTATAAGTGGGAGCCCTTCTTGTTGTAAGCTTGGCGGTTAATTTGAAAGGTTCGCTATGAATTGAGTCTGTAATGAATTCAAACCGTAAATTACCTGTGTATGTTTCGTTTCTATTGTTCCAAAGGTGAACGTAAGTTTAGGCTCGTTGTTTACCTGAAGTTGAGCTAGTTATCAGCTTATGTCAAATAATGCCAAGGTATTCATGAATAATTAAAAATAAAACGCTTGTTGAAATTGATGGTTAAGAGTTTCATTTCCACAAGAATTCCCCCCTTTAAATTCAACTTTTTCCTTTCGACCTAACCTAACGTTAAGAGGTTGTGAGATAATATTTTCATACGTCAGAGGTTAAACCAATTTCATTCTTTTTGTGGTCGGGGACTAAAACTTACACAGAATTATGCAAACATTTACCAAAACTGATTTAATTTGTTTAGCAAAGATATACCTGATGAATGAATTGATAATGTTTTACAGGATCACTCTTCACGTGAATGACCTTGAAATAGAGGATTCCAACGTGTTGGTGAGGCCTCTGGACAGCGCCGAGAATCTGACACTTGGCGTCATCACCCGCGACGAACCACGTCACTTCTTGGACATCTCCGTGCCGGCGGGACTGACGGCCGGTCAGCAATATGAGGTCAACATCCAGTATCAGGGATACATGCGGGATGATATGTTCGGCTTCTATAGGAGCTACTATTACGTCAGAGGAGAGAAGAGGTGAGCTATGGGAGATGTGGATGGTCCTTAGTACATTATTGTGCCGGTGCGATGGATATATGTGTGGGATAGATATTAGGGTGGAATGGATACTAAGGTTGGATATATATTAAGGTGGGATTGATACTAGAATGCAATGAGTATTAGAGCGGGATGGATATTAAGTTGGGATAGATATTAGAGTGAAATGAATATTAGGGTAGGAGGAATATTAAGATGAAATGGATATTAAGGGGGAGTGGATAAAGGGTGGAGTGGATATTAGGGTGGGATAGATAGATATTAGAGTACCTACGATGAATACTAGGTTGTGATGGAGCTATTAAGTTGATATGGATATTAAGCTAAGGTGGATATTAGGGTTGGATGGGTCGATACAACACAATACTTATGATCATCATAAGTTCCTATTTTCGGATTTCAATTCGGAATTAATAGGCAAAATTCGTAAAATAGTGGATTCAACCCAACTCTATTAATAAAAGTTCCTCTTTCACTGTGATAAGTTGGCAACTTTAATTTAAAAAAAGACAAAAACTCGGCTCTTAATTCTCAAATTAATTGTGCAATAAAAGAAATCAATAAACATTTTGTATGATTCACTATTTTATAAAACAAGCTAAACCTGATTGTTGTTGCAGATGGTTAGGCACCACCCAGTTTCAGCCAACCCACGCCCGTAGAGCTTTCCCGAGCTTCGACGAGCCTTCCTTCAAGGCCAAGTTCAAGATGAGCATTGCTAGACCCGCCAACTACCACGCCTTGTTCAACACCAGAAAAATAGAACAGGAAATACCAGAGTGCGTCTTAATTCTGACACTTTACTATTTAACTATCGATTTTAAATATTTAATAATTCAATAAATTAGAGAAAATATTTTGAGAATTCTGAAGTAAAAAATACTAATACTAATACTAAGGTTGAACGTTCAAAGTAAGGAATATTTTTTTCCTTTTTTATGTGATAGTTTCTTTATATGAATCAATTTACCACAGATGTTAATAGCTACGTGTATTTGAACCAAATTATTTCAGAAGGAGTTGATGACAAATATTTAAGTGAATGTGTCACAATAAGTTCAACATCAACCTCGGTGGTCTTGAAGTAAAGGGCTCGGCTTAGAACCCGATGTTCATGGATTCAAACCCAGCCGGGGTCGATGAATTTTTCTTGAGTAATATGAATCCGTAGCATAACTTACTTCGGAGGGGAAGTAAAGGCTTTGGTCCCATGTCGATTGTGTGTAAAATAACCATGGAAGATATGTGAAAATACGTTTCCCGGCGACTTTTTTTAGGATCTTTCAGTCTTGCTCATAGAAATTCTCGTTTGTTGATATAATCATGCGGTTTAAAAAGTGCATGTTAAATACCTAAGCTAAATAAAATGTATAGTATTAATTCAACAAAAAAAAGTTTAAATACTTAGTGTCGCAGTGGTCTAGGCATTAACATGGTAGACAAATGGTCCCAGGATCAAAATATAGGTGATATTTTAATTATATTTTTAGTATTTATCATAATTATTGGGTGAAACCTTTCCTCGAAGACTAAGAAACTCCCATGGTGACAATACAATACATTTCCACAGACAAACCGAGGATGGACGGATCTGGGACCACTTCGAAGAGACGCCGTACATGTCAACCTACCTGATCGCCTTTGTCGTCTCCGACTTCGACAACGTGACCAACGCCGCCGGCAACGTGACGATATGGCAGCGCGAGGAAGCTTCCCCCCAGGCGTCGTACGCCCTGAGCATCAGTCAGCCCACCGTGACCGCCATGGAGAGGCTGATAGGACACGACTACCAACTGCCAAAGTTAGACAAAGTGGCTATCCCGGACTTCTCCGCTGGGGCGATGGAGAACTGGGGTATTGTCACATACAGGTGAGAACAGACTTGCTATATATATATATAATCTTAATCGTCCAAAAGATCAATAGACACATTTTGTGCTTGTATTCCGTAAACAATCGTTTCGGTGGCTACTTGGTCAAACGCGCTACGAGTTTTGAACCTCGGTTGGGTGTACCGAGGGTGGTTTTTCCAAAATTGTTTTCCACGCAAATGCGGGTAATCTTCCTTTAAATATAACCTGCCTAATCCCTAAAATCAATAGCTTAATTAGTACATAAGCGTATAACCCTAACAGGTAATAAGACGCGGTGCTAAGAAAAAAAGTATTCCGTAAAAGATATATATCATGAAGCTAAGAAATATAATATAATCTAATCTACATATTCCAGTGGGTGACCTGGTGGTCTAGGGGTAAGGTGTCAGACTTCTGTGCTGAGGGTCCGGGGTTCAATCCTCGGTCCCGTCACAGATTTATCTGATTGCCAAACCCTTCCTTCACCTCTGACAAGATGTGTATTAATCACAACTTGTGAATGTGAGGAATGCCAGGCCTCTACCGTGGTTCGGATTCCACGTTAAACTGTAGGTCCTCCATTTCATCTCACAATCACCCTACCATTGCACATTTAGCGTAAGTGCGTATAACCCGAACGGGTAGTAAGACGCGGTGCTAGTAATAATAATAATAATACATATTCCAAATACCTAAGATCCTTAGTCTTATGTTTGTATAGTATAAGATATTGCCACTATGCACTAACATGATTTGTATATCAAATCTATATAAGTATATATTCTCCGTAGGATTTGGATTGACTAATAGCAATCTGTGGAGTGCTGCAATTTAATCAGAGCTTGTTAAAACTGTAACTGGTTTAGACATAATTATGTTATCCTTTACTCAGTCCCCGTTTGACCAATCACATATAGGATATGTTTGACATATCTCACATGGAAATATATTTCCATTGATATCTTATCAATGAGTGGTCTACTGAGTGTTGAGGAAAGAATCACGGGTACAGTTTCAACAAACTCTGCTTATCCTGGCAACCCTGCATGTCACATCACTGGGATTAGCTTCAACCGTTTAAGGACTATTGTTACAAGGAACCTATTATTAATAAGCAAATAAATAACCATTGGCGTGTGTGTATAAATTAAAGCACTATGAGCAGCTAAGAAATCTGTCAACATTTTATAAACTTATCGAGTTTTTATTTACCTAGATTTTAAAAAATTCTTAGAAATCGTTACTTAAAAATGTATCTGTTTAGTAATTAAATAAATAAACAAAAATAATGAAAATGTTGTTTGTATTTATCGAATACGATAAAACATTTTTATTGATTTCATCAATCAATACGATATCATAAAAGTAACAATAGGGAAATTGGGAAAAATCTTGAAATAACTTCTAACTTTTAGCATAAAAAATAGGACTAGAAGTACGAAATAAAAGAAAGCACATTGCATTAAAAAAAATCTTGTAGGCTCAAAAAGGATTAAGGAAATAGATTCAAAGAAAATACACAAAAGCTTATCCATAGAGAAGGGATAGAATCATTACGTAATAAAACCCATCCGCGTTTCTGGTGATCAGGTTCCTCCATTAGGTCTGGCAATGAAAATACTAGGTAAATTAGTTGTAGGAGTATTTAATGGCGTTTAATTGATAGCTACTCATCCTGGATACGCAAATGATGCCTTTATCTCTAAGCCCTCTCTTTGCTTTTTCCCTGTAGAGAGCGTCTGATCTTGTGGGACGAGATTGTGTCTACAACCTCCAACAAGCAGACGATAGCCACGATCGTAGCTCACGAGATAGCTCACAAGTGGTTCGGTAACCTGGTCACATTGCAGTGGTGGAAGTACGCCTGGCTCAACGAGGGGTTCGCCACTTACTTCGAGACATTCGCCACGGCTCTGGTGAGAAAACGAGACGTTGTATAGCATTTCATTTTCAGTAAAGTGTTGCCAGGGTAATCAGAGTTTTTTAAAACTTTACCTGTAGTATTGTATCTGCTACTTGGTCTCCATTTGGCCAATCGTACGTATACTTGCCCTGCATAACTCACATTGATATAATGTCCAATGAGTATTCTACTACCATGATGATGATAATAATAATAATAATAATAATAATAATAATAATAATAATAATATAATAATAATAATATTGCGCGTCTGTGCTACATCATTGGTAGCCCAGTTTGTGGAAATATTGGCTAGTATTTAGGTATCGTTGGTCAGGGGAAGCCAGAATGTATTATTCATACATCCTTTCCGTGGAAGCTAATTTATTCCATGTCCCGATGAGATGAGATGATGGTGATAGTGAATATAAGGTTGTGGAACCAGTAGAAAATTTCAATCCTAACTTAGGCTTGACTAACCAAACCCTGGTCACCGTTGGAATAGTTGCCCTTTCGTGAAAAATACTTAGGGTGCGAGCTGGGAATCGAGGCCAGGACCCATAGTCTTGAAGTCAGGTGCACTGACCATTACACCACGGGGCCGATTAGTGTTCTACTGAGTGAAAAGAACAATAACTCATAGTTTTAGTTTAAACTAACTCTACCTACGCCAAGTCATGATACTGCTGCATTAAGATACCCGGTAAATCGGTGTGGCAGGAAATTTGCTTCAGTAAAATTTTACTTTTAAAACAATACTAATCTCCTGTATAACCTGAATTAATAGTAAGACGTGGTGATAAACCAAAATACTGCTCCCTTTTTCAATTTACCAATGACAACATATTTATAACATGACATTATACTGCTCTGAAATTGGACATGAAACCTTTAAAGTTACTCAATGGTAAAACTGAATGTGCGCATGCGTAGGTATCTCAAAAGAGAAAACACAATTGAGAATTTTTCATTCTTTTTCTTACTGCTTTCAAATAATATAGGAGAATAAAGGTAAATGTGATGTAATAAATAGTTGTATTTATTGTTTCAGTATTTTTGTTTTACTGGGGTACTAAAACTATTTTTAAAATCTTTTAGAAATAAATAGAGTAAATATAGAAAATTCTAGCATAAACTTGTTTTGTTAGTTCACTAAGTTAAAAATGACAACCTGGACATGAATTCGATTCTTTTGTCCAGGTTTTCATTTTTTTACTTAATTGAATTTCAATCTAGTATCAGGACTGATCTTGTATACGACCATCACGTATTAGATTATCGATTAATATTGACTCGTTGTTTTAGTATTACTCTAATTGTTTTGTTTGGTTTGCAGCTTAGTAAGTTTATGTACATTTTAAAATATTTAACTTTATATTTTAGCATGATTTATGTTATTATAATAATATTCTAAAGACTTATGTACATTTAAAAATATTTAACTTTATATTTTAACATGATTTATGTTATAATAATATTCTAAAGACTTAAAGATTATGACAATGTTTAACTTAACTATGAATCATCTCCTCACAAGATTATGTTTTATGAAAGGTTGAGCCTGATTGGAGGCTGGAAGAGCAGTTTGTGCTGATGGACCACCAATCAGCCCTCTCTTCAGATGCTCTCGAGACCTCTCGACCAATGATGTACGATGTGGACACGCCTTCGGAGATTTGGTCAGTCTTCGATTTTGTCAACTACGCAAAAGGTAACAATTTTTCCCCTTCTGATATCTAAACATTCTGCTAGTATCAAGTAAAAGTGGAATAAATAATCTAATCTTGGGAAACTATAATAGAACTTCAGACTAAATAAATGCATCTCCATTTAACTGAATATATTGTGAAACTATATTTTGGTTTTGTGAAATACACCTTCGGTGAGGTTGTTGCCATCGAATTTCCACCTCCAATATCAGAGTTGATTATATTATTCATGGATTAAACATTTCCAGACTTTTGAGCTATATACTCTTTCCAAATAAAGTAGCCTTAGTTGCAGCTCAAGTATAAATAATGACACCCTGACCGAAATTTGAGCCCTAGTACTGCAGTTCTACGTACTGACCGCTCTACCAACAGAATTATCCAACACGGTCATTGTGAAACTTAGATTTCTCAAACTCACATAGCTCATTTAAACATAAACTGGGATAAAAACCCGAATGGCTCAGTTGGAAAAGACGTTAATGCTTAATGTTGGAAGACCACGTTTCAAATCACTATCCGGGTATTATTTTACCTAATTAAAACAATAATACTATTAATTAGAAATTCTAAAGAAATCATATTCGTACAAAACTCTTATAGGAAGGAGTTAGATAGATTTAATTGAGATTAAAATATGTAGATGTTGCTAAAACCTGAAACGAGCAGCATATATATTTGACGCAGGTCTATAAACGATAAAACAGACTCTTTCGAACAAAGCTCTCGATCATCGCTTTTATTAAGTTTCGCCTTTTCTTAAATGCCCTAAGGGAATTTTAGTTCACCATAAATTAATTAATTTAGTATATATCAAAAAATTTTAAAAAACTGAATGGCTTATTTGTTTCCAGCTGGTACCGTGATTCGAATGATGGAGCACTTTTTAACTCGTGATACTTTCCTAAAAGGACTACACACTTATCTGGCAAACCAGTAAGTTTCTAATATTAATGTAATACTTTTAAATAAATACTACTTAAGAAAACATAAACATAAGTTTGGTTTCAATTATGTATTGACTCATGTTTGTAATAAGATATTCATAATTTTAACAAAAATTCCAAGGAACTAGGATTACTGGGACTTACATCATTGGTATACGAAATAAACGAAAAGCTCCTTTAGTCTGGTTTGCCACAAAAAAAATAATTAGGGCTTGATTCCTTGCCAGGTGTACTGAATTTTCCCACTTTCCCCCTACGAAAATGTGGGTACATTTCATATTTATATTACATTCCTCATTCGTACCCCAGTAATACAATTAAATGCAGATAATCTGAATGGGTATAAAGACACAGTAAAAATTATGGGGATACTATCACCTGTACTCGAATCAATTCATAGACTGGTTGATAAATCTTTTAGATAGAGTACCAACAAAAGTGCTTAAATTTCCCTCGACCAAGATTCTTAGGCCCCCAACCAAACCTCCATTTTCTTTACGTGACTATGCTACACTAGGTTGATTAATTGTTTTCAAGTGGCTACAGCAACTCAGAACCGGACAACTTGTTCGCGGCGCTGCAAGAGCAATTACTTCTAGACTCGCCTGACGCTGACCTCAACGTGAAGACTGTGATGGACACGTGGATCAACCAGATGGGCTACCCTGTGGTCACTGTCACCAGGAACTACAGCTCTGCGTCAGCTTCTGTCAGTCAGGTCAGTCTTTCTTGCATCTGGTTTAGTGGGAGTTCCACAAAATATATGTACAGTACGTAGGTACACATGGAATAAATTCACTATCGGCCTCAAGTAAAGTCCCCCTATTAAGCAGTGGCGTGGCATGGAGTCTTCTTACCAGGGTAAGTAGGGATTGTTAAAACTATACATATTATAAATATGTTCTTCCCCACTCGGTCCCCACTATACCAATAACTTTGATCCTAATAAAAATGTTGAATAATTTAATAGTTGGCCCTGTAAAAATGTTAATAATATGAACACAACAATTACAGAAATAAATGGTACGGTGTATCGCACAATCTTTCTACAACTTTTATCTTAAAATATACATTTACTAAGAGCTCGTAAAATTTGTGAAACGAAATAATAGTTCCATTTATTGTTGTAGAAACATTATACCAAAGATCATAAATGAAATAATATACACTGTTAGTTACTCTATGGCATTAAGAGCTAGAAACTTTTTTACAGAAAAATTGAGCAAAGAGAAACATCTTTGTCCACCAAATAGAATAAGAATCAAATTCATTTTCAAATACCTGAATTAAATATAGTCTATATATTTGCTTATAGCTCAGAAACCATTGATTTTATAAAAATATATTTCAAATAAAAGATTTTCATCTTTAATAGCACCACAATTTTACAATGATATGTTGTTACGTATTTCAAATAGTTGCGTATAAATGATGAAAATTGTAAAATTTTCCTAATTTAAATTACACTCAAAGTCATTTTCATGAGAAAATGATAGTTGCAATTTTGTTTATAATGATAAATAGTGTTTAGATATGAAATTTAATTATAATTATAGCGAATTTTGATAAAATCAGTTTTTGTTAACTTTGGTGTTAGATATCTAATACCAAAAACACCTCGGGGAGGGGGGACATTTAAAATTCCAGATATGAGGTTTTAGCCCAATCAGTTAAACAGCTTCGGCTCTAAACCGAGGTACAGACAGACAGACGGACGGCATTGCGAGAACAACTTGTTTGTTTTCAGGAGATAATTGACATTTATTAAGAATTCGAGTTTGATTTTTAGACGATCGCACTACTTTCTCCGAGGTGTCAAAATAAAGTAAAAATTAGGAATATTTGCTTAAGATGATTAATCAGCGATTAATTTAATTCAATCTCTATATTTTCCAGGAACGCTTTCTCATCCAGCGGAATCCAGATTCTACAGACAGTCACGATTACAAATGGTGGATTCCTCTCAGCTATACAAGGAAAACTGGTGCCCAATTTAATGTCACAACTCCATCAAGATGGCTACAAGCGAACGAAAGTCAAATCGTTATAGAAAATATAGCCGATAGCTCTGATTGGATCATATTTAACCTTCAGGAATCAGGTAAATGATCATTTTATGACTTTAACACACGTGTCAAACTCGTTTGCTCTTAAAGGCCACATAAAAATTAAAAAAAGTGGTTTCAACAAATTTTAGGAACTGATCCTTGACGAGGAGCACTGATCTATTAAATATGATTCCCCTAAATTTTACTAAATTTTCAAACTATAACTTCTCTATTGACGTTTTTATATGACGTCAGTAAAAGAAAGAATTGGTCTACTTAGTCATTCTAGTCTATCATAAGGTCGAAGGGCCGCGCTGCCCCACACAGAATCATGGATGGAAAGTTTGACATAAATTATTTACTATTTTATGATAAACGGCATGAAAGTGTTTAAAACACGAGATTCTACCTCTCGTTTACCCTAAATGGTAGCAAACTTACCTTGCATGTTTACACTATGGTGCATCTTATAAGATAGCAAAATGGTTTAGGCCATCAAGGTAAAAATGCTACCTTTCATGGTAAACAAAGTGTAAGTAATAAGTTTGTCTAAACAAAATGTTAAGTAAGCTTTATTACTTTTTGCACAATATAAGACTCATAATAATATAAAATATTATAAAATATAACATTTAAATATGATTCTACTATGTAAAATTAATAGTTTAGAAAAAAAAATCATTGAAAGGTAAAATCTTGTTTTATAAATGACTTTATATATAGGCCTAAGCAGTCTCGATCAATCGTTTAAATGAACCTTATTTTGTCCAAGCTTACTACCGTGTGAACTATGACGCCAACAACTGGAACAGCCTTATATCCCAACTGAACAGTGAAGATTACACTGTCATTCCACCCGTGAACCGTGCTCAGCTGCTGGACGATTCTCTCAATCTTGCGAGGGCAGGCATATTGGACTACGCAACAGCCCTCAGCGTCACCAGTTACTTGTCTAAAGAGAGCGACTACATCCCTTGGGCGTCTGCTTTCACGGCTTTCTCCCTTTTGGATAGGAGACTGAAAGGTGCTTCTGACGAGGACTATCAACTGTTTAAGGTGAGGGGACGAAAATTCAAAGGGATTACTATTTTATGGTGGAGATGTAGTATCACTATTTTACCTTATTTGGGTCACTAATGTAATCCATAAAGGTCCAATATGATGAACTAGAATGACTTGACAGCATATTTTCCGCTGGTACAGTAATATTTTTATAACATTAGCTAACAGTATTTTGCTGTTTGTAATGCACACATTTATTACTCGGTCAGTAAGTTGTATGTCGATAACTCACCTGATTTCAATTAATATAAAACTCAGAATATACAGATATACTGGTTGTTCTTTATGGGTGTGAAACGTGGTCTCTTAACTTATAATAAGCTGAAACAAAATAAATTAGGGTGTTCGAAAACAAGGTGCTTAGGGAGATATGTGTTCATAAAAGAGATGAGAGTTATTGTTTGACTAATCAAGTCTAGTAGACTACGGTGGGCAGGACATGCAACACTAATGGGAGAGTCTAGAACCTTGAAAAACCCAATGGGAAGACGTCATTGGGAAGACCTAGACGCAGATGGGAGGATAACATTAGAATGGACCTGAAAGAGATATGACGTATTGAAGGGTACTGGCTCGAGCTAGCTCAAGATAGGTTTAGGTGGCGTACTTTAGTAAATGTGACAAATAACTCTCGAGTTCCTAATGCCATAGATTAGGTAAGTAAATTAAACATATTATCGTTAAGTTTGCCACCCAAGAATTTGGATCAGTAATTAATATGATTAGCTTTGATAAATAAAAATAGTAATGAAAGCTATATATAGACTTTCTTGAATATGTTTAAGCAATTTCTTTAATTATCTAATAGAAATAAATATAAGGGTTTACTATATAATATCATATTTTTAAAAACTATAACATTTCAAAATTAAAATATTTTGTTTACACATCGTTGCATGTTATTTTTTCACAGAACTATGTCTTGAATTTGATTGGAGACCTATACAATACGCTTGGTTTCGATGAGAAACCAACTGACCATCATTTGGACAAATTTCTGAGAAGTAATGTTCTGACATGGGCTTGTAACTTGGGCCTGGAAGACTGCATCAATAGGTCCAAAGAGGAGTTGGCGAAACAGATGTCTAACGCTAGCTACAAGTATGCTATGATGATAATCTGGTTTTTAATTTATATAGTTTGGTACCAAGACAGGTCTCTATAAAACTGTAACTTAAAGTTAAGCTAGATAGTTTATTCAAAATAAAACTATGTGAATTATTTCCAGTATGAAATATTATTTGCACAATGAAAGCTCAATGCCACAACGGCAAGGTTTTACACACGACTTTTAAACGGAATCACATAGCTATGTAGTGAATGGCCAATTAACTTCATTTAGTCTAAAATTTAATTTATAATAGTATAAGTGATATATTTATTGTTTTATTGGTAAAATACACATATGTAACCTAGTGATCTTTTCCTGTTGCAGTCGAATTTTATTTGTTCAGTGTATTACTAACCCAAACCATTTCTACCCATCCCAAACTCAGAGCCTACTGTTAGTATTGTTTCTTTATTGATATATTTGACACTCTCATCAGCGGCATCAGTGATATCACAATTTAAGGCGTAAATCTTGTAGTAGACTGGATTTTTTCTGGTAATTTGGAGTTAGATATTCAAATCTCGGCTGGTGCTTTAAGGGTAGTTTTCCATGTATGATTTTCCACTGTGGTTTTCCTATTCTTTCTCCGAACTAATGCGGGTGCATTTCTTAAACATCCTTCTTAAAACAAGCTTTTAATAACCGTAGGTTTAGAAGTAATAAATGTATACGTTTGTCACCAGAGCTACAAGTGATCACAGTTTACTTTTTAATATATTTGCTTTTACTTTTACCAGAGAAGGTGTTGGGACAGTTTATAGAGACTGACATAGGCCAATCACTGTATAAATCTCGATCATCACTACCCAATCCCAGTACGCGCAAAATCTCTGGTCATAAAACATAGTCCTACACAGAGGAGTAATGGTACATAGTTTGACCGATGTATTTGTCTGTGTGTTTGCAGCATCTTGGCTGACGTGAGCAGTACGGTATACTGCAATGCTCTTCGCCACGGAGGTCATAACGAGTGGAACCACCTGTGGGCGCGATACATGAGTTCCAATGTTGGAACCGAGCAAGTGCTTCTACTGAACGTTCTGGGCTGTTCAAACAATGAACAAATCATCAACAGGTGAGAGCCAGAGATGGTGGTATATTGTATAATTGGTAAGAAGATACGGAATCACACACGAAACAGTAGACAGCTTAGGATACTCCGAGGTACTAGATGTATATTTTTACATCTGTCTGCATACTTTTTTTTGCACCTGCTGTATATATTGGCCTAATAGGAGCTGGATTTTTAAACGTATCACTACATTAGATATCATTGCTGAAAGAACTGCATGGTTACTATTGGGAAACAGCGTTGTAATTATCTCGTTTCCTCGTGTTCATTTCCCCTCAGATAAAATACAAGTTTCACAAAGCTTCAACGCGCTGGTTACTCAAGGTTGCCGGTATCTCCTTTTTAGCCCAACACACCACCTTACAATCTAACTGAAAGCAAGGAGATTTGGCAACACTTAACTGAGATACAACGAAGATAAAGCTGTTTTCCGTAAGATCTGCAGTCCCCCAAGCAATTATATTGGGCGTGACTCGTAAAATGTAATATATTCATAGCTATGTACAAATGTAGTAAACATATTCATAATATTTTTTTAATCCAGAAAAAATGGAATGGAAAAAACGTTATACTAATGTTCACAATATCTCATGGTTTTATTTGATCTTTGTAATATTATACTTGAAAAAATTTTCCTATTTTAGTTTAATTAATTGCTGCAATAGGGGCCTATAAATTAAATCTACAAATGTTAAGTTTAACAATAAATTATAGTAAGGCTTTGTTTTATGACTTTTTATTTATTGGTTACTTTATAAAATCGTCCTTAGTAATTTAAACATCCACGGGAACAAATCGGAATGGATAATACACGATGATTGTGTTTGGTTAATTTTTAGTATACTCCATCCAATATATTGCTCCATACGTTCGTATTACTATTCATAAATATATTATTATTCACCATTTCCACTTGAACATTGCCTGATAAATATTCAGTTTATCTTCTCTATCGGGATTCGATCATGAATATCTAGAGCAGCTCTGAAAGAGTGTAAGATTATTATCAATTATATCAAGGCATTTCTTACGAGTGATTCTCTAGGTAAGGTGACTTGGTGGTCTAGGGGTAAGGTGTCGGACTTCTGTGCTGGGGTCTGGGGTTCAATCCTCGGTTCTGGCACAGATTTATCTTATTGCCAAACCCTTCCTTTACCTCTGACAAGACGTTTATTAATCACAACTTGTGAATGTGAGGAGTGCCAGGCCTCCACCGTGGTTCGGATTCCACGTTAAACTGTAGGTCCTCCATTTCATCTCACAATCACCCTACCATTACACATTAGCGTAAGTGCGTATAACCCGAACGGGTAGTAAGACGTGGTGCTAGTAATAATAATAATAATAATAATAATAATAATAATAATAATACAAATTCTCCAGATACCCATAATCGGCGTCTTATTCTGGTTGTTTCTTGCAGCTACCTCAGCCTGTCAATCACACCGGATTCCGGAATAAGGAGTCAAGACGCATCCAGTGTGTTTGTGGCTGTATATAGTAATCCTGCTGGGGTGGACCTGGCCTTCAACTTCTTGAGGGACAACTATCAGAGCATTTCAGAATTGTAAGATACGTTAATATTATCACTGTGTTGAAGGTCCTCCTCCCCTATATTTGATTCTATACATTTCAAGTCCTTTATCATCAATTATTTTTTAAATGTTGAAGGACAGTGACATCTTAACAATTTTGGTGCCCGCCTCGTTGGCGTATTTATCTAACGCACTAGGTTCGTGTTGAGCTAGATTGCCGAGGACGGGGAGATCGAGGTTCTTATCTTGCTTGGGTGAACTGGGGGTGGTTTTACCTAAATTGTTTTCCACTCTCCCTCCACTCAAATGTGGGTTCACTTCCTCTCTATTCAACCTTCCCAAATCCTAACCTATTAGCGTAATTAGTACTAAAGCGTGTAACCCGAATGGTTAGTAGGACGCGGTGCTAAGTATTATATTTTATAATTACTAACAATTTTGACACAATGGATAGTACTGTACGTAACTAAAATAAATATTTTAGATAATATGATTTATTTAAAAATGAAATATAATATTAATTCGCATTTTAAATTACCTAAAAAATATTTCACAGAAATATTGAGGAAATATATTGTTCTTCTCTAATCAATTTAAATTTATTTATTTCCCCTTCTGTCGATCTCAGTGGTCTTGGGGTAAAGTAATCGCCACAGCACCAGATATACTCTGGTTCAAAACCGGTTGGGGTCAACGGATTTTTCTTGAACGATAAAAATCCGTACCAAAATTTCCTTTCGGAGGGGAAGTGATGTGGTCGGTCCCATATCAATAATGTAACACCGCCGAGGACGGGGAGATCGAGGTTCGAATCTCGGTCGGGTGAACTGGGGGTGGTTTTCCTAAATGGTTTTCCACTTTCCCTCCACGCAAATATGGGTTCACTTCCTCTAAATTCAACCCTACCAATTCCTAATCCATTAGCGTAATTAGTACTTAAGCGTATAACCCGAATGGGTAGTAAGACGCGGTGATAAATATTATTAATAATGTAACATGTAAAAGAACCCTGAAAGATATGTGAAAATACCTCTCCAAGTAAAATTGGTAGGCCCTTTTGCTTTCGCTCATATAAATTATCGTGTACTGATACAAACAGTTGGTTCAGAGAGTGCATTTTAAATACCTCCAAAAAATAAATGTCTTCTTTCAGTATATACTGTATTCGAAAATTTACTTTAGATGTATAGATAAATATCAACCTATAACACATATATATACATATTTATAATAGCTATCATACCTTTTACTGTAACTGTATCTCTCTATTATAATATATAATGTTATCTTTGATTCTAGCTATGGTGGAATGGGCTCAATAGGAAACATTTTAACCGGCATCGCGGCCCGCTTATCAACTAGAGAGCAAGCTGATGCGGTAAGAGCAACCCTATCCCTAACACCGGAGATTATTCTCCATGACAAAATGGCTGAAATTTTAGCTCTATAATTCAATGACAAAATTCAACATGGAGAATTTTAAAAGCATCCGAGTATAATGTATTCCTTCTATGAATCTTTCCATGTGTAATTCAAGATCAGTATTGGAAATACATATTAAGGAGATATTCTCAATATATATTACAATTTTGGTAGAAGTATCCTTATCTTACATCTAGAAAATTTACAAGATCTATTCTCTCATATACATACGTCAATTCATGTGATCTGAAGTTGTTGCTTTTGATAGAAAGCATCAATAACCATAGGATATCACTAAAATAAGTCTATTTTTGCGGCATTTATTTTTTAATTTCTATAAAGACTTTACCATGAAAATTGTACTTTACTATTCCAAATAACTAGCTATCTATATGCTATATTAAATTTTATACAACTCATAAGACACATTTGACTATGGTTACTTTACCTATAAAAATCTAATGTTCTCTGAACTATCAATGTAATGTACCGTTTTAATTGAATTATTCATCAAGAATTAGAGCAAAGAAAGGCCCTCTGTAAATTTAAGCGAAACGGTGATAGATAATTGAATTACTTCTCATCTCATGTTTTTCCATCGCAGTTACGGGAGTTCGTGGAAGAGAACCAGAACAACCTAGGCACCGCCTTGGGGGCGTCTCGGCGCGCGCTCGAGACTGTGGAAGAAAATCTCGTCTGGTTGGGACAAAATGGTGAAGATATCTTCAACTGGCTGCGCGACGTCTCACCCACGACGTCAAGCACTGAATCGACAAACACGACGTCTACAGGCACGACATCAACCGGCACGACATCAACCGGCACGACATCTTCAACGACGACATCTACAAGTTATACAACGCAACCCACAGTTACGGAACCGATTGCCCCTGATACAACGACGCAAGGAGACGGCGCCAACAGTTTTACCGGCAGTTTCTATTTTATTTTGTTCTCCCTTCTTCTGACTTACACTAGATTTGTTTAATATACTGATCTAGTCTTCAATTCTTTTTTTAATTGAACTCTTGTTATCTTAATTTGAGAGTCTGCTCAATTTACATAATATAAAATAAAATTTTGCTTTAAAACAATACGTTAGTTTTAAACCTATTTAAAACATGATATTTCAGTATTCAGTATTGTTTGCGTTTATATAACGTGGAAAGGGATCATAGTTTTATTCTAAATATTGAAATATTAAATTGACAAACCATTAAAATAGATATTAAAACGTGTAAAGCTGATTGCTAAGTAACAACAGTGAAATTGTAAATGATAATGTAAATAGTTTATTATACATTTTACCAAACGCTTTTTGCAATAATATGCCATGCAATATCTTAAGGTGGCAATGAAAATTAATTACCATAGGAAGTAACTTGTAAACGTGTTTACTTGTTAAATACAGACATTAATATGAGTAATATATAGTTTTTTATAATTTGTAAAGCTATAAATATAATGTGATATACGTTTTGTATAAATAGTTTGTGACGTGACACCTTATTACGTTGAGCTCGTAGTAAGAAAAGAAAGAAATATACAAAATAATGATATCAAGCTGCAAGGCTTAGTGTGAAATTCAACAATAAAATTAAAACTGTTTATGAATTTATAATTGTTACCACTTTAAAAGTTATATTAACACAATAATGGCTTAATATTGTTTTAGTTTCGCACCAATTGTAATTTATATGACTTGACTAAGATTGTTTTGTGATTTTACTGGCTAAAAAAATGTTTCTTACAATTTGTAAACTGAGTTTTATAAAAACGTAATTTGATATTTATGTACAATATTTAATTAATAAATAACTATTAAATAACCTGACTTATTGGTTTTTTAATCCGTCTGATTAAACCTTAAAAAATTTAAATAAGGGACCTACAAACATGTTCGTAAATAAACATACAGAATTAAAATAAGTTGCTTTGATAAATATATACCTATATACTAAATTAATATTAAATATCATTTACTTAAGAATATAGAAATTTATGATCCCTTATATGCTTATTTGCTAAGATGTGATAGTTAGATTTTTCTGATTATATGTTAGTCTTCAAATTAAAAATTGTTCTTACTCCTAAGTAACCACCCGCTTCGGTGGCTTCATGGTCTAACGCACCACTCTCGCAGTAGATTAGACTGTCGATGACGGGAATATCAAGGTTCAAATATAGGTCATGTGTACTGAGGATGTTTTTTTCCAAAACAATTTTCCACTTTGCCTCCATGCAAATTTGGGTACACTTCCTTTAAATTTAATCTTTATAATCCTTAACACAATAGTTTAATTAGTAATGCTTTCTTTTTTATCCTATTTTTAGAATAATTATCATATATGCGTATAACCTGAAACGGTAGTATGACATGGTGATTAAAAAAAGTTCACACGCTCATTCATATTGCGAGTCTTAACGACAATGACAAGGAAAGTGACCTTGTAGAGTATATTCTCAAATCTTCTATTCAGATAGTGCATCATCATGGTACAACATAGCTACATGTCACTCGTCTAGAAAGTTGTTTTGGCTTTTCACCAAGTTCATTAACACTACCCAGTCGCGAACAGACCACCGGTGAGTTAAGTTTTGTCTGGATGTTCGTCGTGTGGCATTAAGATAATTTAGCAACAGTGAATGGACTATTACTTAAGGTAATAACTATGTAAAGTTTATTTAATATTCTAAACTAAATGAGTTAGAATAAAATAGCAAAAATATCAGGGAACTTTATTTAGGTATTAACGTATATAGGAAAAGATATCAGGCTAGGTTATATATAAAGAATGATGAAAATGGTATTCAGATGGCAGACAGGAGTGATTTTTTAGTAGATGGGACGGCCATTTTAGTTGTATCTTGAATGTTCATAAAGAATCTGAATTGGGTGATTTAATCGAAATGTATATTGCTAAAACAATAGTCCTGAAGTAAAGACGTAATAGTGAAGACAAAGAAGCTAAAAAGAATTTCTATAATCATAAATCTCTAGAAAGAAAAAATGCTTTTTTATGTGTTAGAAAAGCTAAATTTGGCAGGCAGCTAGAAGGAAGGCTCCAGATGGCCATATTCATCTTAAAATTTGACATTTCTAAGAGTTGTATAAATGGAAAGAGTAGGTTACATGATAGAAACCACTATTTTATATGTAGTAGAAAATGGCTATATTGCAAATAGTTATAGGGAGAAGAGACTGAAGATTTTACATAGAGAATATAGGGAAGGAGAAGGGAAGGAGTTTAAGTAAAAAAGAAATTACCGTTTAAATGAGAGAGAGAATTTAAATTTGCCAGGAATACAAAGGGAATACTCCAATAGCAAAATAAGTGTAAAATAGTTAGCATTTTAGGAAGGGCGCTGACGAAATGGGGGTTTCAAAACTCCAAAAACTAAAATAATAATTTAACTTTCAGTGTAGTAGAAAATTGAGGTTTGCCAGACGAGTATAAGAAACACCCTAAACAACCATTAACGTCTGATCCTGAAATTTCAAAATAAAGAAGGAGTAATTGGAGGATTCCTATGACTAAAACAAAAACATATTTTGGTGTGATTTAAAATCGAAGTTTGATATGTAAGTCAATAAGTCTTCCCGGAGAGCCGAATGACGTTCGAACATATTGAATTTCATAGTTGAAGCCCGAGAAATGAAAGAGATTTAAATCGATAAACTAATATAGAACACTATTTTTCAGTGTGGTTTGCAATTTAAATTTGTCAAGCACATAAACAAATCATATAAGATAATCAAATAAATCTTAAGATTTCAAAAGGGGAACGCTGGAAAGTAAAATGGGTAACGGGGTTAGGAGGGAGTAAATTTAAAAGCTTGCCAAAATAATTATAAAATCTTCCTTTTAGTATGGAAGACAATTTTAACTTTCCAAGTTAGTAAAAGGACCACACCAAAATAAACATAAAAGCGAAAAAGCTCGGAATTTAATAATAGGTGGGAAATGACTAATAGAAAAGAAAAAGTTATCTATAAATTAATAGTATAAAAATTAAATTTTGTATAGGCATAAAAATAGAATCTAAAAAAAATGAATGCAAAACACTAAAGATTTTGTCAAATAGATCCATTAGCACATCTATAAGATTGATAAAAATCAAAGTATTAATTAGCGCCTATCTAGCAGTTACATAAAGATTAAAATAAATTATTCTGGCTACATATTTCGGTGAACCGTGATGATCTTTAGAAATCCATACTACTTATTTTTCGATATGTTTCTGTAACATAATATTTTATTTGTTTGTACTCTTTGGAGAACTGTAATGCTCTTTTTTTCCAAAATATTTCTGTAGCAATGTATATTAGATAGCTTAACTTATTTTTTGATCGTGCTTAGGTAAATATTGGGTTGTTAATGGGTTTCGTTTGATTTTGCCCTCAAACAAGGTAATATTTTATCTTGAATATTTAGTTTATTTTATATAATTGTTTATGATTCCCGTAGTTAGCTCAGGATTGTACAACTAGAAACTATACAAATGTGGGCAGCCAGATGTTGAACGTTATAATTTGATAAAATTTAGTTGCTGCTTAACCGTGAGAAAAGCGGGTCCAGCTGCTAGTGAAATAATAATGGAGGCCTTTAACAACAGCCTTGATCCAAGAAATTATGATAATATCAACCAATCACTTCACCAATAAAGTGAGAATAAATTTTATAAAATATTAATTGGTTTAAATTATTATGAATTCACATATTTTTAACAATAGAAACTAATTCATCAGTCTCAACTTTTAAAAACATTTTTCCTTATTAATCATCTACATCATTATCATCATCATCAATTGTTTCTAGCCTGTGGCTGGGTCAGTTTAGTAAAATTCCTCCATCTTTCTCTATCCTTCCAAAACTTTTCCTCCTTTATTTGCTTTCATTCTTCTCTCATTTGCACACTTTCTATAATCTGCTCCTCCCATCTCTTTCTTGGCATCACTTGAGGTCTTTTCTCTATATATTTCATTTTCATTATTTGCTTTGGTCGTTCTCCTTCTCCATCCATATTAAGTGCAAATACTTTCTCAGTCTTGCTTTCTTTGTTATCTCATGTATTCCCTCTACTCCCACTATATCCCGGATAACTTCATTCTTTATCATGTTTCTCCTTGTTACTGCTAACATTATTCTCACATTCTTCATTACCATGGGGTCCAATTTCCTAGTATCTCTTACATTCAGTGTCCATGTTTCTGCTGCATATGTGACAATGATTATAAAGTACATCCTTTATAACCCTTCCTTACGCTTTAAGGGCACTTCTCTTCTTCATAGCAAGTATCTTACATACCTACAAAACAACTACCCCTGATGTCCTCATCCCATTAGATCCTCTCTAGTTCAACCTTCCACCTCAATCACGCCTCAAAGATATTTTACGTTCTGTACTTTTCTCAGCTCTACTCCAGCCAAATTTATAGCTTCACTAGGCTTTATTCTCTTTCTTGTTTTTAACATCACTTCACATTATATCCTGCTAAATTTAACTCAACACTTTATCATTACCTAATTCCTGTATATGTTCCTGTGCTTACTTTTCCTTTTATCCCCATAGCATCAAGTAATCAACAAACATCATGTATTTCATTCTTTCCTCCCCGAGTTTTCCAGCCACTTTATTCGTGACCATTTCCATTACCATTACAAATATTAGTTATGAGAGGGCACCCCCCTATTTCACTCCATTTTTTATTTGGAGCCTCTTAGTCCTCTCCAACTTCATCTTAACACAGCTCATGTTATCCTCATACACGCTTTTCCTTCTCATTACAACCCCTCTTTCCACTTTTGCCTCCTCCATCGCTTTCCAAACTTTATTTCTATCAACGCTATCATATGTCTTCTTAACATCCAAAAATACCACTACCAAGTTTTTCCCAAATTCATACCTTCTTTCCATCAGCTGTTGTAAGGCAAAGCTCAAGTCTATTGTGAACCTCTGTTCTCTAAATCCGTGCTGTTCCTCTCTTCACCTTTCTTTCATTTTATATCTTCTGTTTTTTTTTCAGTATTTTCTCATCTATTTTGATAGAATGTCACATCAGCGTTAATTCTCTATAATATATACACATCTGCCTGTCTCCTTTCTTGAAAATAGGTATTATAGCTCAGTTATTACAGTCTTCTGGTGCAATGTTCTCCTTTCAAATCCCTCTCAGCAGCCCGTATAACCATTATAGACCAGCTTCTCATGCAGCGCTTATCATTTCTACAGTCAGTTTATCCACACCCGGTGTTTTTTCTTTGTTTCCTCCTCTTTAATTAATCCTCTGCCTCTTCCCATGTGGAACCCCTTTCCTCCTATTCTGATATTTATTCCTGCTCCTCTGTTACACTCTCATCCCTTTCCTCTTCCGGGTTGAACATCTTTTCAAAATATCTCATATATAGTTCATTATCTCTTCGCCCTTTCCTTCTTCTCCACATATTATTCCTCTGCTTCATTCCTAATTTGTAAACCCCTTCTGAATGCTTTATCTTTCTCTTCCACTGCTTCCTTCCCCCTGTCGTTCCACCAGGATGTCTCCTTCCACCTCCTTTTATCACTTGTCCTCCCACACACCCCCTTTGTAGCTCCCAGCAAAGTTGTCTCAAACCTTTCCCCTTTCAACTCTACACTTTGCAACTCATCTTGGGCATTAAACTTATTGCATTTCTTAGGTACAGCTCTCTATACTCTTCATTTTTTAGCCTCCATACCCTTATTTTTCTTTCTTGTCTTACTTCCTTTCTCGTCTTAGTTACTTTCTCCTACTTTCACACCCCTTTATGTTTGCCACAAACAACCTGTGAGTGTGTAACCCGAACGAGTAGTAAGACGCGGGGCTAAATAAAAAATAAAGTAAACAATCTGTGGTCACTATCTAAGGATACACTTGGTATTACCTCAATGTTTACGGTCAGCTTTTCATTTACTCATCCATGAGAAAGTAGTCTATCATACACCTTTGCTCCTGTCTCAGCTGTATCGATCTTATGGCTTTCTCTTTCTTTCTTATACCAGCTGTTTGCCAAATATTATAATTGTACCAGTTACTATTAACATTATTTTTGATGGTAGCCGTATATTATTTTTAATGCACACAAGTGGTCTACACTGATCTATTATCTAGATTAGCAATAAATCAATATATTTATCTATTTTATTCAATTGTTTTTAATAATTCATTGCCCCACTGATAAAACCACAATTATAATCCATCATCTATCAATGTCATTATATCCAAAATCCTATTTAATATGTTTGTAATTATAGGCTATATATACAGTGTAAATGATAAATATTTTCTTTATCATATAATACTTTTAACAGCCAAACATTGAATAAGATAATATTGTTTCACCCACCTACATCCATATACTGGTTATACTTTAGTGAACTCCATGTTGTCATATACATCGTTTCTTCAATTAATTATTTATGTCTTAGGTACAAGTTATGTCTGCAACATGGATGATCGTCGCAACATACCTTCTTTACTCACTTACCTACGCAACAAATGTAGGTACTGTCCAAAAGCGAGCTACAGAATATGTAAATTCATCCACCTATAGATTACCAAAGTCAGTAATACCTGATCAGTACGTAATTTATCTAGTTCCTTTTCATCCGGAGCAGTTTAAGTTCAAAGGTAACGTCACAATAACACTTAACATAACAGAGGCATCAGACAGAGTCATGCTTCATGCCAATATCATGGAAATTGATACCTGGACAGTAACAAAAACATCAACGGAAGGTGTTCCAGTATCGGTGAATGAAACTTTTCAAACGGAATCTACGGACGACCATCAGTTCTTCATCCTGTATCTGAATGACACGATGACTGAGGGATCACAGTATGCAATTAGTTTGGGGTTTACCGGAGAGTTGAGAGATGATATGTTTGGATTCTACAGAAGTTCTTACACATTCAATAACGAAGTAAGGTAAGACGCATTAATAAATCTTACGCATATGCTAATTTAATCATATAAAATCAATTAATTCACTTTTTCTTACAGTTGTAAAGCTATCAATATACCTTATCATTCAACTAGAATCTAGATTAAGTTTAATCACGTTGACAAGTAAATTAATTTTAGTCAGACTCCAAATTGGCAAAACATATGTACGTTGCTAATGGATGTGGAACGTTTTTAATATCCCTCGAAACCATTAGAGAAACCAGAACTACTATGTAACTGTGATTTATATTTATTTTTAAATAATTAGATAGTTTCTATGCTATTTCATCAATATATTAAATCTTATTTAGTCATCATTGCTGAAAATTTGTTTCTAGGCAAAATTCGTTTAGATGTTTTAATAAAAATACTTCGTTGTCAGGGTATCACTAATATAGGGTGTGAAGAAATAACTAGACGACCTATGTTGAGGAAAGTGATGGACAACGTGCTGAGGTTTGCATGACTTCCGGTGGAGCTCACCTGAATGTCATTATCTAAAGAAAGTGAAAAGATTTAGTATGTAGTTTGCTTTTATTTAACTAGTGAGTATTTACTTTTCAATTAAAGTGTTAATTTTCAACTTACTAATGGTATAAATGTTTCGGCCCCACCCTGTATAGTGAAGAACGGTATTATCATAATGCATAATGACTTTAAACATATTTAACTGTGTTTTCCTGCGTTCCCAGGTGGATAGCAGCGACACAGTTTTCAATGACTCAGGCACGGCGAGCCTTTCCGTGTTTCGACGAACCAGCATTCAAGGCCAAGTTTCAGATCAATATCGCCCATTACAACAACTTGACTGCCTTATCTAACATGCCACTCATGGCTACATCAGATCCCGAGTGAGTACATTACATATGAAACATAAATGTATGTGACAAGAATTTCTCTCCTTTCCATGTCTCGACTAATGAAAGTTAAAGACCGAGTTACAGATCTACATCCAGTTCCCCTTCATTTTATAATCGTTCCTGAGCGAGTTCATGTTTCATTAATTACCATCGGTGATACAAACTTTCCAACTATCTCTTTGATTTGTTTGTATGTGATATTTCTCAAACTTGTTTCCTATTTGATTCTTTGCCTGTTTAAAACAATTAAGACTTCGTTGTATGAAATCAATCTAAAGACAATTTGAAAACACAATAATTTAAAAAATATATTTTCTAACACGATTAAAATATTTTTAATGGTATTAAATTAACAAAATGTTTACCCTAACCGTATATATAGACTTTTTAGCAAGTTGTAATGGTAGGAATGAGGGTAGGGTACAGAATATAATTGTTTCCTAAGTTTGTTGTCTTACCCGCCTCGGTGGCGTAGTTGGCTAACGCGCTAGTCGTGCTGAGCTCGAGCGCCGAGGACGGGGAGATCGAGGTTCGAATCTCGGTCGGGTGAACTGGGAGGGGTTTTTCCTAAATGGTTTTCCACTCTTCCTCCACGCTAATGCGGGTTCACTTCCTCTAAATTCAACCCTCCCAATTCCCAATTCATTAGCGTAATTAATACTTAAGCGTATAACCCGAACGGGTAGTAAGACGCGGTGCTATTTATTATTATTATTTGTTGTCTTGACCAACAGACAATCAGCCAACGATCGACCCAATATGAATTTAAAAGGTGAAAATAAGATATTTTAGATATTTCTCGGCACTGAATACTACATTCTAATTGAAGATTATTGTGTATTGTTTCCAAGACTATTGAACAAAATTAATTTATATATTTTTATACAGTTGTTTATTGATTAATTAGAAATATTTTCTAAAGTTTTCCTCTCGGAGCTTTTAGATTCTCCACTTCCTATGTATTTAAAATAGCTGTTATCGATAGCCCATGCAAATTTGAATGTATGATTTATTATTTGCTTGTGTTTAGGAGAAGGATGCACTAAACTCGAATTAACTTCGCAAAAAATTATTTAATAATAATAATAATATCCTCTTTTTAAATATTTGCCAGGGTAGGATCAATCCAAATAGCTTATTGAGGCATCAAATTTTCAAATATTTTCCTGAGTAGTAGTACTACTGCAATTCGATTATAAGTGCATCTTATAAATGTCAGTAATTTGAGGGGGACAGGCAACTTGAAATATTTTCTCTGGTTACATAGTTTTCAAATGCTTTAAAAAATCCAAAATATAAAAATCTGCCAAAAATGGGCCAGCTTAAATAGACACTTTAGAGGAACAAAATTAAAAATGTCTTGTTGAAGACCACACAAAATAACTATTGGTGGAATCCCCCATTTAGAAATATTTCATAGTTGAAGACTCGCTAAATATATTTTAGGCTCATCACACTCTCAATATCTTTCCAAAGTTGTTTCCCTGTGCTCTTCTTTGTCTTGGGGACAAAGCCAGAACTTCCTAGATTTTAAATATTTCTGCTAATTTCTCCCTTTCCCCTACACAAATAAGGTTCCACCACCACTGACCATACACAGGCTATCATCATCATCTGACAAGTAATTTCATTTAATATAGTCATAAACTAAAATTGAATGTGAAATAGCTAATCATTCCAACTAAATTATTGAAAAGCCCATTTTATTTTGAATTATATATTTGTGGATCTAATAAAATGACTGTGTGGTTAAAACTACGTTACTACAAAATATACATGCTGAAAAAATAGTAGGGCCTATATACCTAGAATACATGTAATATTGCTGGTAAACTAAAGGGTTATTACTATTTTTACAATGATATCTCAACATAAATATGTGTCTAAATAGTACCCTTATGTTCATTTTTCAGCCCAGTACTAAACGGCCGTGTGTGGGACCATTTCTACGAGACGGTGCCAATGTCTACATACTTGGTCGGGTTCGTCGTTACAGACTTCAAAAATATTACCAACGATTATGCCAACTTCACCGTCTGGGCTCGCGAAGACTCCATTGAAAATGGAAACTTTAGTCAGATCATAGGGATGGCTTTACTCCAAGAACTGGAGAGATACACGGGTATAGAGTATCCTCTTCCAAAGATCGACCAGGTTGCTCTTCCAGACTTTGCAGCTGGGGCCATGGAAAACTGGGGGCTTGTCACATATAGGTCAGTACTTGAATTTAAGGAAGAAAAGTAAACTTTAATCTAACTAACATTTTACGCTCTTATTTATGAATTTCTAAACTTCATTTAATCTAGACCAGCCTAACATATCTTAACCTTATTTATCCTAACCAGAGCCAGTAATATCTTAACTTAAAAAAATATATATGTTTTGAAGTATTTAGCTATTATTTTATTATTTAGGTTTTAAAAATCCCTTTGAAAAAATTGTTTAAAATCTCACACTTGCCTATTAAGGGTGTGCATTACTTGCTCATCTACTCTGTGAAACAGTCGGCTCGAAATCGTAAATTTACACAAAAACTATGCACATGGATCATTTCTGATTAAACATTAACGAAGATAAAGAGTTAATATAAGTTCATAATACTGAACATTGATGAAATATTAAATTACTTTTGATAAAAACTGCATTGAAAAGGCAGTTTTTGACCATATTAGAATGACTTCCCAGCTAGGTATTGTGCACAAATCTTTATTTTGTCTTAGTATGGACATACTGTAACTATTAACAAGAAACTTTGTTGCTTTGTCCCCCATTGTCACCGCAGAAAATTTCGAGTAATAATTCAAATATGAATGAACTGCACACATTTTTGGCATATTGAAGGTCTTTTCCTTTCCCTTTAACTTCCAAATATTGCGCGAGCCGGGAGCTGAGCTGGGCCTGCTATGATGCACGCACGTTCTTAATATTGTTCTTTAACTGCTCACACAGCCTGGGGATTGCACAAAAATATGTGAGTGATCTCTCGTGAGTTTTTACTAGATAATTATTGCATTTTATGACCATTATTTGTGGATATGGCTTAGCTAAAATAATATGTTTGTAGTAAATTCTATAGGTTGCATTACTTTTTCGTTCGTTAGATATTTAATCTCAATATAGTATAAAGGCTTCCATCCTTACTCCCACCTCCCACTCCCAGCCACCGCCCTTCTGTTATATGAAAAACAAAAACAAATTGCGAACAATATAGTTGGCTTACATATGGTTTGGTGACTTATTGTATTCCTTTTAATGTTCCCAGAGATACGAGTCTTTTGTTTTACGAGACAATATCAACTATTGCAATTAACAGAGTTGGATAACATAGTATGGTTTGGTGACTTGTCATATACCTAGGGATCACTCCCCGAGAGGTGAAGTACCTGTTAGACGAGACATAATCAATTGCAAGCAACAAAGTTGGATGGTATCTGGTTTGATGACTTGTTGTATACCTAGGGAGGTGAATTCTCTGTTATACGAGACATAATCAATTGCAAGCAACAAAGTTGGATGGTATCTGGTTTGGTGACTTGTTGTATACCTAGGGAGGTGAATTCTCTGTTAGACGAGACATAATTAATTGCAAGCAACAAATTAGAATTGTATTTGGTTTGGTGACTTGTCTACTGATTGTTCCCAAAAAGACGAGTCTTTTGTTGGATGAGACAGAATCTATTGCAACCAACAGACTTGGCTAACACATCGATTTTCTAGTTCAGAAGTCTCAAAAATCTCATTTTTGAGTTATTTATAGAATTCGATTGCAAATTTAAAGCTCTATCTGGTTACATTTTAGGTCAAGTTGTATCTTTCACATAGATCTAGCTATGAGAGATAAATTACTTTAGAATTATTAATAATTTTGTTTTTGTTCAACTCAATACAGATCCATATCTAAATGTATCACTAATTAACTAAAACACGCTGCTATCACACCAGTATAATTCCATGTAATTTTGAGATGTATCGGTTATCAACTAGCATAGAAACATTATAGAACTGAAACTCAATGCTTTTACCTTGTATATCTTGAAATGTATCAGTTCAAAACTATAGCTCTTCATGTAATTATGGTTTGGTGACTTGTTGTATACCTAGTGATTGTTTCCATAAAAAATGAGTCTTCGTACTAACATAGTTGGCTAACATATTATTGTTTGGTAACTTGTATATTGATTATTCCCAGAGAGACGAGTCTTCTGTTTGACGAGAAAGAATCAACCGCAACTAACAGAGCTAACATAGCCATGATAATCGGTCATGAACTGTCTCACATGTGGTTTGGAAACTTAGTGTCTCCTGATTGGTGGAGATATACTTGGTTAAAAGAGGGGTTTGCACGGTACTTCCAGTACTTCATTACAGATAAAGTATGTATAATTTTAATATTTTGTGAGAAATATTCTACCCATCGTATAAATAACTACAACGCAGCCGTTCCCATGACTAAGTAGCTTTACCCAGTGTTAAACTGCCTCTACCAGGACCCGTTACAAGAATACTGCTAAATATTCAAGTTAGACACACATCATACCATTCTCAAGCGTTCTGCTTGCAGCTACTACTATTAATTGATATAATGGAGGTTGATAGCTTACAAAATAAAGTTGGGGGCATTAAACTGTATGCATTTATACTATATTGGATGTGTTCTTGAGATGATGTCAAATTCTACAGCTATAATCTAAATAGAGTAAGCCTTTGTCGATAGAACTCGATAGGAAATATAATTCCTAGAGTTTATAATTCCGCAATTCGGTTCTTTCTATTAAGCTATTAAGAGGATTGTACAAATAGATATTACTTCATACAAGTCTCGCAAGAGACCAGATTCATAAATACAAACCAAGGCGCATTGATGAAATATTCTGGAAATTTTAGTAGAAGATTATGTGATCAATTTAAATTGTTTAAAATACATATGATTTCAGCTTTTATAAGGTATTTTTAAAATTCTATTTAAGATTTGTTCAAAGTGAGAATAGAGTACATAATTGCATCTTACTCTATATTAAATATTATTATTATTTTTGTCGCCGGGTACCACTACCCGTTCAGTTTATACAGTAATGTACTAATTTACGCTATTGTGTTAGGGAGGCAAGAGGTTATATTTAGAGGAATCATATCGGCATTTGCATGGAGAGGGATTTGAAAACAATTCATGGAATGAAATAGTACAACCGACATATATTCAAACTTCAATCTACCTGCCATCGAAAGTCCAGTCTATTGCTTGAATGACTCTTTAGACTATTGATAAGTAAACCTGCCTGTGAACATATCTTGTACATTTTTTATATTAGCTAACAAATATAAACAATATAATTATTGCTTATAGCTTGAGCCAACGTGGCGACTCAGAGATATATTTGTGGTCGCTCAGCAACACGAAGCCTTCTCAACAGACAGTCTCAACACGACGGATTCTTTGAACAACGATTGCAACACACCTGATGAAATATTAGCAAAATTCAGTACTATCACCTACAACAAAGGTGAACAAGATGTATTTGAAGATAAGTTTAGGTAGTTTTTTTTTATATACTGCGTGCCCAATATTATAGACCAATTATGGTAGTATAGTGAACATTTTTAATAATATGAGTATATATTATAACTCGCTTTGCCCCAGTGAATTTTCTTTGCAATTGGATGTAAACTAATTTAATTCCAGAGCCGGTTTTTGATAGGTCTTACCGTTTAGCCACAAGAGACCTCCAAAGAAAAGCCCGCACCAACTTTAAAGTTGCTCCACTATTTTGAATTTTTTTCGGGGGATAAAAATTATTTTTTTAACTTTTTGGAATTTTCCCGTCGGTTACAGGCTAGAACTTATAAGTTTGCCAAATTTCAAGTTTCTAGCTCATCTGGAAGTGGGTAAACTTTAATGTCAGTGAGTGAGTGAGTCAGCCATGTGGCTTTAAATATATATATATATTTATATTTATATTTATAAAGTGTTGTGACCCTACCCCCGGTGGGCTCATTCTCTCAGGATAGCTTGCGGGAGGGGTAAGGTTTCAGGAAAGTTAGCTGTGTGGGTTCGAAATAATATGAATATTTGTTTGTTTTGGTTTAACAGTAGATACTAAAAGATGATATAAAATGTGATGTTGGTCGTAAGATAAAGAATAAGAATAATTGACACCCATGTTCGTGGAAGAACACTGGTTTAACTTGAGAATACTTAGACTGACCAAAATGACTGTTACTAAGCGGTGCTTCTACCGAACTAGAACCCGGGACCCTGGGCTCTAACGATGCCCTCCAAGTGCCAGTACTATGGATGGCACGAAAATGTCATCTGTATCAATAAGGCTTCGGGCAGAATGACCACCCATGAAATAGATTGAATTGTGACGCCCTGTTGCCAAAAGTCTTTTATACCACGATATTGGCCCCTTTCGGCCTTGCTAGTTTACACATTGTTATGAATTGTCAGCTCTCTACTGTAAACTCCAGAGTATGCTACTTCATACATTCTAAACCAGCAATTATAACACGTGCGTCCAATGTCAATAGTCAATACAAACATTGAAATATTGCTCGGTTGTTGTGACAATAGCATAAATATATTATACAGAGATAAATTTTAATCAATACATTAATTTATTTATATAGCCCTTGTTCATATAGGATATATATTTATGTATTAACTCTCAATAATAGGTATTAATTAATATTTATAATATAATAAAACCTTAAAAATATCTCCATCCTGAATATTTAGATATGCTAAAATTATCATTTACTATTGAACGGTATTTTTTAAACTTAATTTACATTAGTTTTTATTCCCACAATAGGTTTACCAACCTACCCTTAGTAAAATGATGGGATATCCATTAATAACTTGCCTCATCCACTTAGATAAGTTAGCTTAGATTGCTGACAACTAAAACTGTTATAAAAGATTACAAATATTACAAAGTAGACCCTAAATGTGTTCTTAACTGAAAATATGAATGGACATTCACCGATATTAAACTAGAATACCATTGATATAAAAACAAATATTAATAAGATTAGCTTACATCACTAGGTTTTATATTACTATTTATAATTTTAAGTTAAAAATAAATGTGATTACTTGTCACTTTTTTTTTAAATAACTACGGATATTTCAGGCGCCTGTGTTCTTCGCTTGATCCGACATGCTCTCACTGAAGAAACTTTTAGAAAAGGATTGCAACGTTACCTTAACGAAAGGTAAGAACAATGATACAAGATCAACATCTATAAACTGATACCCTTCCAGCCTAGCATCTAGGATAATAGTTATATATATTATTTTAACTCGTATCCACAAATACTAACTTAACTACCTACTATTTCGAATGTAGTCAGGATTTTTTTTAGGTATTAATTAAGCTCGTTGTGACCTGGTAGTTTAGGGGTAAGGTGTCAGACTTCTGTGCTGAGGGTCCGGGGATCAATCCTCGGTCCCAGCACAGATTTATCTGATTGCCAAACCCTTCCTTCACCTCTGACAAGACGTGTATTAATCACAAATTGTGAATGTGAGGAATGCCAGGCCTCCACCGTGGTTCGGATTCCACGTTAAACTGTAGGTCCTCTATTTCATCTCACAATCACCCTACCATTGCACACTAGCGTAAGTGCGTATAACCCGAACGGGTAGTAAGACGCGGTGCTAATAATAATAATTAAGCTCGTTAACACTTCATAAAAGCCAAAGAACTACCAATTATTATTATTATTTCAGACAATACAGCACAGCCGAGCCTTACCATTTATATTCCGCTCTTCACGAGCAGGCAACGGCTGATAACAGGCTGTCAGGAGTTGAAGGAACAGTTGAAATCTTGTTTGAGAAGTGGGCCTCACAGCCCGGCTACCCCGTGATAACAGTGACCAGAAATTATGAGGAAAACTCTGCAACCATCACTCAGGTAAGTCAGAGAAAACCCCACTCACGTTTCGCGAGATTTAGGGGTGATCCAAAAACCACGTAACGCTGATAGATGTGTGGAGGGGTGAGCTCTAATGTTTACATGGTGTTACATAGGAGGAGGGTGGGTACATAACAGTGTTACGTAACACATATTTTATACTTAAATTCTAATGTTGTCTCTTAATTTTTAAAAGGTGTTAATTCTCCAAATAGTCGTATATATGTGCAGTTAAACCATAAATATAATAAATAAACATAATTAAGTATTGTAGTATATTTTTTAAAATCATCAAGAATTTAAAATGAACTACAAGAGTTATTAAACCTTAGTCGCTCTTTTAGTATCATAAAAGATTCCCTATGAAATAATTAAATTTACTCTTGATGTAAAAAGCTACGTATCACAGGCTGGAGAGGTCAAGTTAAATATTTACCTTGGTGGAAACTGGGGGGGTAGGATGGTAAAAAAACCTAAGAAAAAAGCGTTACATGGTTTATGGTTATCCCCTTACGAGAAAATAAAGAGTTACAAGATTTTTAGTGCGAGTTAAATATGGGCGTTGAAAGATTGTTGGTAGGAAATGGAGTAACATAAGTTCCTTCAGAAGTGTACCTCACAGTCTATTTGTAGCTGCCCGGTTGAATCAACTTGAGGAATTATAAATACAGCTCAAACAGGCTGGATTGAATTTATCTTTTTTTAAGGGCATCTCAGTTACCCACCTCAGTGATCACATGGTCTAAGGCGCTACTCTCGCAATAGATTAGACTGCCGATGTCAGAGAGATTGGGGTTCTTTTACAGTCGGTTGAACTTATGATGGTTTTACCTAAATTATTTCCCCCACTCAAATGCGGGTACACTTCCTCTAAATTTAACCTTCATATTCCCTAACACATTAGTGTAATTAATACAGAGAACAGGAGTATAGTCCAAATGAATATTAAGAGACGGTACTAAAAAAATTTATCTCAGTGGAAAACAAATAATAATGATAAATATTTGACAGGTGTTAAGGGAGATATCAACAAATTATTGTAAAAATAGGTGTCATCTCCCTGGTGAATTATTACAACCAAGATTAATGTATAAAACTTTAATCCAAGAGGAAGTATAAATATAAGTAGGAGAATCTGTGCCAAAATTTATCTGAACACAGGATGGAAAATTAATATGGGTCAAGAACCATCATGGTGATTCCAAACACTTCCCGTTTCAAAGTAAAAAAAAAATTTAAAATATCAAACCTTATTTATATCTAACTAAGAATCATTCTAACGGTAGATCTAGTTTTAAATACATATATATCTCAAAATGATATTTAAATAATTAGATCTCACAAAATGTATGCTAATGTGCTGGTAGTAATTTGTAGTGAAATTATATAATTACGCTCAATTAGTTTGTAAATATGGTTTCAGGGTTATTTCTTGCTATCATTTATTATATTGTTTGAGATGAACATATTAATAGTGAAAAAAACCGTTGTGGAAAGTAACAATATAACAAAAGGTAATTTGGTATTATATTTTTAAATGTTACATCATAAGTTGAATCTAATGCTTAGAAACTTAGCGCTGGGAACAATTTATTTCCTTTCATAGGCCCGTTTCCTCCTGGCAGCTTCAGATGACTCTTCTTTGAAATGGACCATTCCTCTTAGTTGGACGTCACAAAGTGGCTCACCTGGTGGTTTTAACATCACCACCCCTAAAGAATGGTTTTACGACACCGATGCGACAAAGAAGATTGCCGATATAGCGACTAATGATGAATGGATCATTTTTAACAATCAAGAATCAGGTAAAACATGTTTATTTTAGAGGTTTAAACTAATTTTAAAACTATTTCAACAAACAAACAACAAATTAATTTTAATATGAGAAATTACATTTTAAATGAAAAGAAAAATCCAACGTAAAATATTTTGTAGAATAATGTATTATATTAGCACTGTGTCTCCCTACTAGTTCGGGTTTTATGGTTGTGTTTTAATTACGCTAATGACTTTAGGAATTAGGAAGGCTATATTTACAGGAAGTGAACCCGCATGTACGTGGAGGAAGAGTGGAAAACCATTTTGAAAAAAATCGCCCTCAGTATATCAGAATGATTTACAAACCTCAATCTCCTCTTCATCGGAAGTTTAGTCTACTGCGATAGTTGCACGTTAAACCATGGGTCCACCGAAGTGGGTTATTTAGTATATAGAATTTCTAATATTGTAATATACTCGACACTCCATTTTAAATAATATCTTTATATACTTTTGACATATCCCCATAAAAAAAAGGGCGTAGGGTGTTGTCACACTATTGCGGCTTAGATGATTTTCATTGTTAAAAATATAACATGAATTTTTTCCTTGTTGAATTAAGTTTTTAATTATTTGTTTTGTTTTACATTTGGTTAATGTCTTTGTTTATTTATTCTTAGTTTGATAATGTTGTTTTCTCTTTTCTTAGTAATTTTTTAAGTTTGGTTGATGATTATAGTTTTCTTCTGGTTTAATAACAAACATTGTTTTCTCTTTGCTTTGATAAGATTTGATTTGATAGTTCTGTTGTTTACACATTTGTTTAATAATGTGCTTTGTTTCTCTTTGGATAATAGTAATAAATCCTTCATAATCCCTTATGTTGTCAATAACGATTATATATTTCCTCGTTTTATAAAATGACGCAAATTTGTAGCCTAAATTTATATTTATCATTGTTATCATTAAAGATAAATTCGCTTCAATAGCCAAAAAGGCGGTGGAGACTTTATCCAGAGTTGCCATGAAATCAAAATCTCACAAGCACGATAGTTTATAATAATTCAAAATTATTTCTAAGAACCAAACAAAATTGTTAGGAATGGATTAAATTATTTTAGTGTTACGGCTCCAATTCTTTGAGAGTATATTAAAATGTATCAGCAGCTCTTCTTGTTTTATTGAAATGTGATTTTTGTCTTGAACTATAATTACGTGTCCAATTAATAGTTTATCAAAATAGTCAAAGAACTGGCTTGGGATGGACTGAAATGGAGAGATGCAGCCAACCAATCATAAGATTGCTAACTGAAATAGTTTAAGTTGAGTATAAATTATTATTATTATTATTATTATTATTATTATATTATTATTATATTATTATAGCACCGCGTCTTACTACCCGTTCTGGTTATACGCACTTAAGCTGATGTGTAATGGTAGGGTGATTATGAGATGAGATGGAGGACCTACAGTTTAACGTGGAATCCGAACCACGGTGTAAGCCTGATATTCCACACAATCACAAGTTGTGATTAATAACGTCTTGTCGGAGGTGAAGGAAGCGTTTGGCAATCAGATAAATCCGTGCTGGGACAGAGGATTGAACCCCGGACCCCCAGTACAGAATTCCGACACCTTACCCCTAGACCGCCAGGTCACAGGTTGAGTAAAGTTCCAAAAAATATACACGTCGACAAAATTGGAATGTTGGATTGTTACACATTTTAATATTTCCTCACTAAAATAACCACGTAATAAGGATCTATGTGGTCTTTGAGACCATGGAATTGTTGGAACTGAATTATCAGGCGATGATCTACTGCCCGAAAAAAGAAACAAAGGCGCTATTATTTTAGCATCGCATCTTACTACCCGTTGGTTTATACGCTTATGTACTAACTACACTAATGATTTTAAAGATGAGTTAGGTTTTATTTATAGTAAGTGTAGCCGCATTTTCGTGGAGTGAGAGTGGAAAATAATTTTGTAAAAACCAGCCTCAGTACACCCGAATGAGATTCAAACCTCGATCTCCCCATCATCATCAGTATAATTTAACAGGAGAGTAGTACGTTATACTAAATGGCTACGAAAGTGGTTCAAAAAAAGCTAATCAAATAAGATACTGACACTATGATTAAAACCAGAATTTTAACCCTATCTTAAAGTGACGGGTTGTCACATTTTGCTAAACACAATCTGAATAAAACAGTATGGAGTTAGTAAATACAAATTAGTAAAAACCACGTAAAGCCTATAAGGGTTTCTAAAGGTGTGTATGATCGCATTAATCTACTGGGTGAGAATTCCCCACGAAAACCCAGTGATCAACCTCTTTCTTATTCGAGCAAGTCTGTTGGGTGTCTGTGGGACCCTTCTAAGTCAATCACATAGTTACCAAGCTCATGGTTTGCACTAGCTTCTGAAAGTAATCCTCGATATATTACGTTACCATAATTTGGTGGAGTGTCCTAATGGAATAGGATGCATCCACAATGATTCTAAGAAAATGGTTCTTAAATGATTGGGTCTTGTCACATAGTGTTACGCCCACGTGGGGCAATCATAGTTAATATTAGGACCAAGGAACTATGAAGGTCACCATAGTTCATCTCTAATAAATACCTAATTACATTTTCTCACATTCAGCTAATCAGAACTAAATATGGGTACTTCTGAACTCCACCAAAACGAACAGTTATCAAGTTTAGGATAAACAGTTCATGGAAATATAATATATAAAATATATATTAAATATAAAATATATATTATATATTTATATATATTTAATATATATATAATATATTTATATATTATATTTAATATATGTATTTATAAATATATTAAATATATTGCATTTTAAATAGGCTGTATTTATTATTAATATTATTTAACTATATATTCTAGGGGTTAGTGTTAGATTTAATTTTTATTTGCAAAATTTAATAATATTTTGAAGATGTTTCATGTTGTTTAAGGTCTACCGACATTTCATCGTAGGAAATCCGTGTCAATGTAGAAACAAACACAATGCGTTGTACGACTGTGTATTGTGACAAGTTGATGTGAATAATTTGTAGACGAGTTAAAACGGAAAGGTCACCTTGAACAATAAAATCTCAATTTTCTACTAATGAAGAATTACTACCATTAAAATAGCTATACAAAGAACCATTTGTTTCAGGATATTACCGTGTCAACTATGACTATGAGAACTGGAACAAAATAGCATATTTTCTGGAGAGTGACGTCTATGAAAATATCCACGTGGTGAATCGAGCCCAGCTGTTGAATGATGCTTTTAATCTGGCTCGAGCTGGTCAGCTCAGTTACGAGACAGTTCTTAACGTCACCGGTATTTGTCAAGAGAGAAGGACTATATTCCCTGGAACTCTGCATTCTCTGGATTGTCCTTTATAAACAGGTTTCTTAGAAGCAGTGATGAGTATAGCATGTTTGTAGTAAGTATTTTTATAGATAAATATAGGTCTATACTTATTTCTATAGTTTTCATATTGTACTAGATACTGTATTTTCAAAGATAATGAAAACTTGTAAGGGGCTCTATGTGAAAAATTAATATAAAGGTTTCAAGCACTTATTTTAAAAATTTGTCAAATTAACTAACATTTAAAAAACCATAATACTATATATCCTGAAATAGTGTCACACTTGAAACCGTAATCAAATTTAATTTTGAGGCTTAATGTTATCAAATTATTACGTGTATAATATATATAATAAAGTCAAATAAAATTTAAAGTTTCACCATAGTGGAACCAAGCAAGGTATCTGGAAGGAAAATAAATACTTTAATATTTTAAGATCTGAGTAATTTATATGCCCACAAATATTGAAAATTCATTTAATCATTGGTTTTATTTAGATACTTATATTAAAGCATGTTTTTAATTTAAACTATGCCAACAAATAATGTTGGATTGTTTTGGATAGCGTTGTCTTGAAATTATTAAGGATAATACTTTTGGATCTTAAGGCTTCACTCAGTTTGGAATATACTTAACGTGAAACTGAAGACATGTTCAGAAAACAATTGTAGATCATCATTTACCTAACTTATTTTATTTATGTTTTTAAGTAGCACACAATGTTATATGTTTAATATGAATACTAAGTATTTATGTTATATTTTGTGTTTCAGTCGTATGTACTCGGACTGATAGAAAGTCTCTATGACTCGGTGGGCTTTGAGCAAGGTGACAATGATGACTATACGACCATCTTGGTCAGAGCCAGTGCTTTGTCTTGGGCTTGCGATCTTGGTCATGAAGATTGCGTCAGTAGAGGAAGGGTCTTGTTTAACACGTGGCTTAATACAGATAACCCTGATGAACAAAACCCGTTAGTATATTTTACGATTAACATAATCATACCTTAGTTGTAGGGGCATTTAGGGAAGGAATATTCAAATATATCCTCGTTGTTGATAAAAAAAAAAGTTGCATAGTTTAAACGTTTATCAGGAATATTTAATTATTATAAAACATGGTATATCTTGCATGATGGGAAGAAATTAAGGATGCTCGAAAATCAAGTATTTAGGAGGAAAAAATATTCCAAAAAGAGATAAAAATAATGGAGAGTGGGAAAGCTTACATAATGACTCAAATACATACGCATAACCAGACATTGTTAGGGTAGTAATATCTCACAGATTACGGTAGACAGGACAAGTATAACATTAAAATGTATATTAAAGAAATAGATTGTAAAGAGGTGACCTGATAGTACTAGCTCAAGATAAAGATATGAAACGTAATTTTAAGGGTGCAATGACGAACTTACTACCTAATGACATAGATTAAGTAAGTATCCAACTCTGCGGGTTATTGAAATTAATGCATATTAGTTTTTACTTTTTTTTGGATGAATTAAAATTGTTATAATTTAATAATTTAAATCTAAATAAAACCTTTTAAACTAAAATATTAGAGGAAATACTTTCATCGTTGCAAGTCTAGTGCATATCTACCTTTTAGAATTATTTAAAACTTAGACATGATCTCATCTCCCGGGTAACACCTATCTTCGGTAGATATTACGACTCAAACAAGACGCCGTATTGTGGTGTAATTTCCAGTGTCTAGTAATATTTAGGTAATGTCAATGTAACATAACAGACACGAGCTTCTTTGTTTGTGTTGTAAGCCTGAGTCAGCCAGTTAAATACAAAACAGTCTGTAGCATCGAGCTGTATGGAGCAGAAACGTGGGCTCTAGGGAAGGTGAAAAAGAAATACTTGGAGAGCTTTGAAATGTAGTGCTGAGTAAGACTTGAGAAGATCAAGTGGACAGACAGGGTGACAAATGTAGAAGACCTAATAAGAGTGGGTGAGAAGAGAGCAATTTTGAATGTGATTGATTCTTCGGTGAAAAGCAAACTGGATCGGACACGTCCTTAGGAAGAAATGTCTCCTGCACGACGTCATAGAAGACAAGGATGAGGGAATGAGGAGATTAGAAAGAAGGAGGATTCAAATATTGTATCACTTGAAGTTAAGAAGAAAATTCTGAAGCTGATGAAGAAATAGAGGACAAGGCGTATTGGTGGTCCAAGTTCACTGGCTAAAGGAATGGACCTGTCGTGAGACAGCACACCTAATAATAGTAATAATAATAATAATAATAATATAATAATAATAATAATAATATATAATAATAAATAACACATCGGTGTTTTGTAACTAAGCAATGAAACTAGTTTAGTTGAGCTGGTTGAGCTAGGGAGGCATCGCTTGAGTACAGGAGCACTCTCGAGGACCAGTTCGATGTAGAGTTAGACCACCGATGTAAGAATACAGAGTGACTGTTCGGCAGAAAGGACTGACTTGTTCTAATGACTTTTTCAGACGAAACTAATTATTATAACTCCTTACATCACATGTCTACAGTAAAATTCACTAAGAGACTAGGACTACTATTTCAACTCTCCTTCCGGCCATCCCTCTTCGCATTTAAGCCATCCTGACCACTTGCCACAGGGAGTAGGAGAAGGGGTAGTGACGCAGTTTTTTTTATTACATTTAAAAATACTGTGAAAAGGTCAAGGAAAATAAGTCGATTTAAAAACGAGTCTATTAAAATAAAATATTAACCTTGTCACAATTTAACTGTTGATAGACGAAGAACGCAAAAAACCGCAGTTCGATAGTGTTCTGATTCGAGTGTAATCAATTCTGTGTTTAAGATCCTGGCTAATCAACCTATAGATGATCTCTCTGACTCTGATTACAGGATTCTTAGCAATTTAAGAAGGGTAATTTATGTTCCGCTGTGTCTAATGGGGACATGGCAGATTGGAACTTCTTGTGGGACCGCTACAACAATGCCACTCTGACCGCTACAAGAACTCTCATCATAACTGCACTGGGCTGCACCAAGAATACAACCATTCTTGAAAGGTAAATGACCATACCCTTCATTTACCCTGCAAAGGACACCCGTTTAATTAGGGCCTAGTAAAGTATAAAGCTCAGTCGAATGACAACAGTTCTTTATATTATATATATTAAAATGAAAAGAATAAGAGGTTATTTGAATTAGCCTTGTACTATAAGGCTTTGACCTCGAACAATTATTACAACATCCCGTTACTGTAGCCTATTTTATTATTATCAGGTGGTTTTTTCTTACGACAGGTCAATTCCTTTTCTCAGAGAATTTATAACATCAATACGCCCTGTCCTCAGCCTCCTCCTTCAGCTTTCAGAATTTTCTTCTGTCCTTTAAGTCATCCAATATTAGAATCCCCATTCGTCCTAAGCTCCTATTTTTACCTCAACCTTGCCGTCTATGATGTTGTGCAGAAGACAGTTCCCTCTAAGAATGCGTCCAATTCAGTTTGTTTCTAATCAAAAATTCACATCCAAAATGGTTCTCTTGTCACCCACTATTCTTAATAACTCTACATTTGTCACCCACTCTGACCACCTGATCTTTTCAAGTTATTTCCATTGCCAACATTTAAAAGCACTCCAAGTATTTTCTTTTCCAGCCTCCGTGTGAATAATATGTTTCAATCCCACTAGTGTTAAAACAAAAAATCTTAGAAATGGTTATGTGTTGTCTTAAATTCAATGTCTTAAAGCTCTATACCATGCCTGATAACTAAAATCATTAATTTTACTATCGGTTTTCGAAGAATAATATGAACATTTTTGTAGAATTCTGGGGTCAATAAAAACTAAACCCTCATAAGTTTTCCAAAAACAATTAGTAGAATATTTTTCCATAAATTTGAAAAAGTTATATAAAAATAATTTTAATTGATCATAATATTTGGCTCTAAGTAATTAAATTTAACTCGTAACACTTCAAGAGCTACATTGAGAACTCTAAGCATTTTAACGTGAATTTATATATTATATATTATTTGGTGCCACCCATCTTAATATAAATAACCACAGTTGAAGAACTTCTTAAATCAGGGCGTTTTTTTATTTGTAATGGTTTAAAAAATGTAAAGATATTTATTTGTAGACAACATTGATAACATTTTACTATATTATTATTATTATTATTATTAGCACCGCGTCTTACTACCCGTTCGGGTTATACGCACTTACGCTAATGTGCAATGGTAGGGTGATTGTGAGATGAAATGGAGGACCTACAGTTTAACGTGGAATCTGAACCACGGTAGAGGCCTGGCATTCCTCACATTCACAAGTTGTGATTAATACACATCTTGTCAGAGGTGAAGGAAGGGTTTGGTAATCAAATAAATCTGTGCCGGGACCGTTTACTATATTAATTGTGTTATTTTATAGGTATCGATAATATCTATCAAAGGTGACAGCTGCAGATAACATGACTTTATGTATGAATACATGATTATTTATTAGTAATTTTAGTATCTATCAAATACAGTTCTTCCTAACAAAATCAGCCTATTTTTTTCAATCTTAGACTTATTTTAATTGTAAATACTCCATATCTGGGGGCACTTGAATCAAATTTCTGGCTAATATTGTATGGTTTACCGGTGATGGGAGGGTTAGAGTTTGAATATCAACCAAGTGATCTCAAGTTGATATTTGATAAATTATTTTAAACTCTCTCACTCTCCACACAGTTTGGCGTTAGTTTCTATTAAATGCTAAATTCGTAGCCAATTGTATCAATTTAAATGTGTTTGTGTATACAAATAGACCAGTTTCAGAACTATCTTCGAGAATGGCTTCAAAATCAGTTTATGGAAATATCACCTTAAAGTCCTGAAGTATTTGTGTTACTATCCTTGTTATGTAATGGGATGCTTACAGGTGACAGTGAAATATTGATACGTATGTTACATGGCTTACATTGTCAAATAACACCTACTAAATACCCTCTGTTTTTCTTTGTCGACAGTTACCTTTTCAAGTCTATTGATGAAACGTCAGGAATTCGAAAACAAGACGCGGCCACGGTATTCTCAGCTGTTTACGCTAACAGGCAAGGGGTTGATATTGCTTTGGACTTCCTTGTCCAAAACTTCGACAATGTCAGTGTCTTGTGAGTACAACAAGTGGAGCAGTAATTAAAATATTTGTTAATTTAAATACATTGCTTTCATACATCATATAATGTAAAATATACTTAGGTTTTTTGTTTCATCTCTAAATAAATATATTTATACTAAGGTATCATACAGTAAATAGTTTGTTTACGCACTGGTTTGAAATAAGAAATTATTTTAAATAGTTTCAAATTTATCTTTGGTTTCATCCCAAACAAAACATAGATTTATGGAACTTAGGTCTTGAGTAAACGTTTTGGTAGCTTAATTGATAATATAGCTATATCCTATATTTTAATAAATTAAAGTTAAATAATATTTAGGTTGCGCTAATTAATTATGAAGTGTTGCTATCCAAAAAGCGTACAAACAAATATATACAATAATTGTAAAACAACAACAATACATATGTTTCCAAATAGGGACAGAAACAAACAGTAGGCCTATAAGAGCTTTATTAGAGCACATTATATACAATAGTGACAACCAAAGAAAAAGGAAAAATATACACTTTGCTTAGAATTAAGCACCGAAAGCTCAAAATCTATGAACATTTATTAGCTTTTAGTGATTAAAACTTTAACTAGAAAGTCAAGTGAGGCCTCATTCAATCAAACATTTCCCAGTAATAAAAATTATGAATACATTTTAGAACGATAATCTGCATCCATCGCTGCAAAGATCCACTAATATATTTTATATAAAATGATTAATAGACGAAATAGTTCAAAAATTATAATAAATATAGCCCATATCGCCATTTTATATAACAAGAATCAACCCTTATTCTAGCTATAATGCTTTGTGACATTAATACTATATTAACACCTTAAAGAGTGTCATTATCTCAATATTCATATCTATGGGTCTGTTTCAGCTATGGAGGATTGGGTGCTTTAGGAAACGCTATATTAGACCTTGGAGACCGATTGACCCTTAACGCACAAGTAGAAAAGGTAAGGTTATGATAAATATGACTAGTCGAAATTTTAATACTCTCAAGTATTATTTAGAAATGTTCAATAGTTGACTATTAGTGATCCTACGAGTTTGTTTAATTATTCTATTCGTACACCCTAATTATTCTAGTCGGATGTAATAAAACTAAGTTATCTAAAACTAATAACCAAGTCTAAGAGGGTTTGTTTTATAAAACTACATCAGTATTTGTCCAAAGAGATAATAAAAATAGTTACCTTAACGGGGAGATAATTTAGAGGTAAAATAAATTATATTTAACAACTAATCATCAATTACATCCCACTACCCCATTATTCTCCAAATCATAGTCAGGCGTACTAACCGCTCGTCTAATCTCCTCAGCCCGGTTGTTTATTGACTACTTTACAAATTGAGATATTTTTTTTTAGCTGAGGCAATTCATAGAAGACAACGAAAGTAAATTAGGTACTTCCCTGCTATCTGCACGTAAAGGTTTGGAAACTGCCGAAGAAAACATTTTATGGCTTGACAAGAATGGAGAAACCATCTTAAGTTGGTTGCGAAAGCAAACCTCTGACCTTGAGACTACAGCACTTGCGAGAACAACCGCAGAAACAACGACACCTACGGATAGCGCTCATAAACATTCCATTAGTTTGTTTATTCCTTGGTTGCTGATAAGCTTAACATGCTACAGGTTGCTGTGATAGAACTGTAGAATTATATTACCAGCATTTAACAAGTAAACTCACCTTCACACTATAGCGATCACAAACAATCAATTAGTTTGGAGTGTGATTTGGTTGCTGACAACCTCAGTATCTTACTTCTTATATTAATTTATAAAATAGATATATGTACAACTAAAATATAATATTTTGAAATACAATTAAATGTAGATGTATATAAATAAATAAACACAAATAATAAAATTCATTTTATATATATATATTGTGTTTGGTACTTTTAATTATATAATTTGTGAAAACATTGTAAGAAAATAATTTATTTTACACAATAAGTCCTAAAATGACCTGAAATGCGAAGTAAAAGCTTGGGATATCGAACAATCTTGGTTTCGTTCAGCTGCATCTTAAATTGATTGTAAAAAGAAAAAAAAATTTCCAGGAGTCAAAACGCCAACTGAAAACAAAGGAGTAGGGAAAAAAGTCCGTGTTAAATTACATTGTGCTATCTGAATCCTTACACCCCTAATAATCCCGTTGCGAAATTGACGTGTTGATCGCCACCCACGGAGGTATTTGTCAATTCAAGTCACGTAAATGATGGTCCCACATGCTCATTCATACCGCGAGTCTTAGCGACAGCATGATGAAGTTGGCGGCCTTGAAGAATACTATCAAATCTTACATTCATTTAGTGTATCATCCTGGTATCATATAGTCGCTCACTCCTCTAGAAAGTTGTTTTGGTTTTATCATCAAATTCGTCAATAACACCCTTTACCGAGCTATTCACAAGTGGCTTAAGCTTGATCTGGATGTTTGTTGTGTGGCATCAAACATATCTATCAACTGTGAATTGACTTTTTATAAAGTTAATAATTATATAAAGTACATTCTATTACATGTAGTTCAGTGAGTTGGAAACAAGTATTTTTAATAGAGTATCTTAATGATGACCTATATCACATCATTATCTTTAGTAATTAAATAATAATGAGCCTTTTAAAAACGGGCTATAGTGATTGTATTTACAAACAAAAATTATTTGATAAAGGAAGGAGAAATTGTATACAAAGTTTGGTTAAAATTATATATATAATGTTGATACTTAGGTACTCTTTCGCCATTGATAAATTTTTTTCAATACTAGTTAACCTTTGTGACTTTATATCTTCTAAGCTTGGTTAAAAATTGCAATCATCGTGACTGTAGCTCAATTCAACACTTTTAGAGTAAAAAATACTATCGAAAAGGTTATCTTTTTTGTCGAGCTATGGTTAGTCTAGGATTCAAGTACAAAATATGTAAATAAACAATTTACAAAGGAAATATATTATAAAAAGAGTTAGTTGATTATTAATTATTATTTAGCACCGCGTCTTACTACCGTCCGGTTATACGCTGTTTAGTTGATTTTTATCTATAATCATCTCCCTTCCTCTGCATTCGTTCAGGCTTTGTTTACGATCCTCCCACAGCCATGTTTCCAATTGCCTTAGCTTTAATTTTTTTTAAGTATTTAATCAATAAGTTTTAACTATTTAGTAGTGTTTGGATCTCTAAAAACAGCTCTTTCGCCAACGTAAATAAATGTATTATTTGAGTATGAAATTGTTAATCATATTTAAACAAGGTTAAATGTTTACGTTAAGAGTTTGGGGGCTTTACTTTCGATTATCCTCCAACGAATAAGCTAAAATATTGGCATTATACTCTATTCTAGTATTTGTTAATTAATATGATTAATTTCAAATATCCACATTGAATTAAAATATCTTTTTATTGTAATTTCCCACTTTAAGCTATAAATGAAATATAACATCCTGTGTCATTGCAGTATATAATTATAATAAGTTTAAAATTATATTGTTAAATTCTATTCAAACAGTTAAATTATGTTATAGATGTAAAAAATTGTTTTATAATTTGCGTTCTGTAAAAATAAAATAAAATTATTGATATAAAATCTAACTATAGCATCAAGGTCCAAGTATTATTATTATTATTATTATTATTATTAATAATATAATATAATACAATGCTATAAAATTGTAAACTTTGAGGTATAACTGTATATGTATGCTTATATTAAAAGGTTATAAAGGCTAGAAGCTTTGAAGAATAAATCATGCGATAACAAATTAACAGCTATAAAGTTATTTCAAGATTAGAAACTCTGAAATATAAGCCTTTATTTGTGATTTAATTCCCATTTATATTAATCAAATGAAGAGTTTGTTTGTTTGTTTCTCAAGAGCATTGCGCAATATCTACCATAAGCAGTGGTTTGTAATTTTAAAATTAGTAGCCCCATGTATACCTCAAGCTGGAATTTTTAGTTGTTGATTAGATTATTAATACTTTATTAAAAACTGTTTCGTGAGAAATAAAATGATGAGATTTTTTCTGTCTGCTTGAAGCAAAGAAAATCTTTGCCCTAAGTAACCAAAGTAATTCATTGAATGGTTAGCCCTGGAAAGTCGAGTACTTCTATAGCTATGTTATATGATTCGATTCTTTGAAAGATAGTTTTTAATTATAACTTAATTATTGTAGAGTTATCAATATGGAATTATTATGAAACAAGTCATTGCTCGTAAATAACCATTCCTAATTTTTAATTTATTTTATGTTTCAATCAATAAAACACATTTGTTTCTTGCCTGGAAGCAGATTGAACTGTATTACAATGTTGTTATGAAATAATAAGACTTGAAATTTGATGTTCTAATAATGTTTTCATATAATCAAATGGAACCAAATCAGTAAAATTCGTTAATAATTATAAAAAGAATTTACAAAAAAAAAAAGTTAAAGTTGCCGACAGCTTTAGCTTATTACCAGCTGTTGTGATAGAAATGTAACATTATATAATGAGCACTTAACAAATAAGATCAACGTCACCATCAATTAATAACGTTCACAAACATTCTATTATTTTGTTTCTGCCTTGTTATTAACAACCTGCTGAAGGCTTATGTGATAGAACTGTAACATTATATAATGAGCATTTAACAAAAAAGATCAACATCACCATCAATTAATAACGTTCACAAAACATTCTATTTATTTGTTTCTGCCTTTGTTATTAACAACTTTAACTTGCTAAAGGCTGATGTGATAGAAATATAACATTATATAACGAGCACTTAATAAATAATCTCAACGTCACCATCAGATAGCGTTGATAAACATTCTATTAATTTGTCTGTGCCTTGTTTGCCGACAGCTTTTTCTTGTTACAAGCTGTTGTGATAGAACTGTAACATTATATAATGAGCAAGTTAACAAATAAAATCAACGTCACCATCAATTAATTAATAGCTTGTTCACAAACATTCTATTAGTTTGTTTGTGCCTTCGCTATTAACAACTTTAACTTGCTAAAGGCTCATTATATGATTACCATTCAACCTTTATGTATGATTGTATTTTATATTGATTGACAACAGTGTTTTTGAGCATATTACTTTTACAATAAACCTAGAAAATGTATTATAATTATGTGTACCATTAAATTAGAGAATTTCGAAATAAAACACTGTAAACTAATTACTAGTTTTAAAAACATTTTTATGATATAATTTATTTAAACAATATCAGAAATGTACCCTTGCCTTGCTCGAGTGGAGAAATCAATTTTTTTCGTACAAGATATCTAATTTTTATAGAGCCGTTTATTTTCAAACTAAGAAAATATAATTTATTTCATGCCTGCAAAGTCTCAGCTTTCTGGCTCATCTAAAAGTGGGTTAGAAATTATTTTGGTGAGATATCACGGAGACATTGCCTTCAAGAAGTATAGATTACATTGATAGAAAATAAGGAGTTGTAATTTTAATAAAATAAAAAATAAATATATTATTACATGCTAAAATAGTCACCACTTGGAGATACTATTCCTGGAAACGTTAAAACAAACGTTGAAAATTAGAGTATGACAAGTATTTTTTGAACGGTGGAAATTAACCAAATATTTGAATCAAGGGAGAATTGTAAACAATATTATGGAAATAATCCCCCTAGTGGTATTAAATTAGATCTTTTTTTATTTAACTTACTATCAATTTGAATCTCTGTTGAAATAAAAACTATGATACGAAATTCAGTGAAACATCCCGCATATAAATCACCATCTGACTCACCCGCTTCGGTGGTCACGTGGTCTAACGCAATACCCTCACAGTAGACTAAACTGCCGATCGTCGGGTGTACGAAGGCTGATTTCTCCCTTAACGCAAACGCTGCTACACTTCCTATAAATATAGCCTCCCTAATCCCTGAAACCACTAGTGTAATTTAGTACTCAAGAGTATAACCCTAACGGGTAGTAAGACGCGGCGCGAATAAAAAACACAGCCGACTCGTAGACGACTAAAGCAGACCTATAATGTCTTGTTACATCAATTTTATTTTTATTTTTTGAGCAGTGTCTTGCTACCCCCTAGGCTATCCGCATATAATTACGTAATGGGTAGGAACGAGGAAGGTAAAATTTATAAGAAATGTACTTGCATTTTCGGATAGGAAGACCCTGTGAACCCTCAAGAAAATGCATCCTTAGTCTACCTACACCTGGAGAGTATTCGAACCGTGACTTACTGTTACCAGTGAACCTGACCAGACGTTCTTAACATCAACTCCACGTGGCCATCAACGTGGGATACTGGTTTATTATGTGTGATGAACACGAGTTTCTTACCGTAAAGGAAAAAAAAAAATTACTGTTTTACAATGCCTTACCAATTCTCCCATTTTTATTGCTAATGCAACACTTCTCAAATAAAATACAAAATAGTTTTTGATGCCAATTTTGCATTTCACAAGCATTCAAGACTTTGTTTGAATTGTATGTCCCGATGGATTAAAAATGTGTGGTTTTATTAGTAGCAATAAAGATAAAAGACGTTGTCTCTCTCGAGCTGTAATATGAGCGTGTTGGATTAGGCCCAAATAGCTCAGAGAAATGTTGCACCATATCATCTGTATGTAAATTTTAAAACACACCTAATTACTTCATGAAACATACCAGAGGACACCAGTAAAGGCAAGTGTAACTATAGAGTTAATAAACTATTAATTATGAGTAAGGGCGTAGAAAGCTCATTTTTAGGGGGAGGGAGGTCAGCTAACAAATTTTAGGGGGGTCCGGACCATGTACTTTCTTTCAAACTTTTAATAGCTAGCAAATCATGTTTTGAGTAAGTCGGTGTGTTGAGATAATGGGTGGGGAAGGGTAGTAAATTTACCTATATAAGCTAAAAAAAAACTCCACTTCTGACAGTTGTTCTGTTACTTAAGTTGCTCTTTTCTTAGGGTGATTCCTAAAGTAGGATCTTACAGGTGATAGCAAAAATGTTTGTCTCATTTCCTAAGACCCCACTTACTCAGCTCATTCCAAGAAACGTCCTTTGTTTTTCAGTACCATATGAATGTATGAGAAAAGATATATACAGTATTTGAAATGTTGACAGAGCTAATTTTATAATCGGAAGTATTACAAAGTATATCTTGAAGGTGAAAATTAAAATATTGACTATTATTTGGTCGATGACATTTACTTATACAATTAAAACTGTAGTAAGAGAAAGAACATTCAAACAATAGGTTTTTAGATGTATTTGTGGACCCTCCTTTACGCCCGTGATTGTGAGAGTTTCGTACATTAAATGTTATTCTTAATTGATGATTACTTTCAAACTCAAATGGACAGAATCGGTAATGAGTGCGGGTGCTGAAGGAGTGCGGTTTGAAAATAAGCCAATAGGTCACTCTGAAAGAAGCGTCTTAGGTTGGTTTTGACATGTTAAGAGGATGAATGTGGATTGAGTGACAAAAGGAAGCGGTAGGCCATGAAAGACGTGGCTAAGTTTTGTAGATGAATGAGTGAAAAAGAGAAACATTAATAGTTTTAAGAATAAAAGAGCATGTATATGACCCGGTGAGTAGATTTTGTTGAAGCGAAGGTAGTATGCAAGGATAGGGAAGTGTGGATAGTAAAGATGGATTAAGTACGGAGTTTTTTTTTTAGCTATATGCACAGTTTCTTGCCTACCCCTTAAGGGAACGGCATGATTAGGTATGTTATGATTACTTCAAAAGGCAAACGAACAAGCATAATAATATTTTTTTCAAGCTTGAGTGCCAGATACTGAAAATTTTAATAAATACATAAGTAACCACTCAATAGCATGGTATTACATTACAATATGACAACTTAAGGCACTCTATTATTAACATTAATTTAATATTATAGATTTGCTAATCTAGTTTATAAAATATAGTTTGATAACTCTAGTATTGATCATTATTGATCACGTTTAAGCATACTAGTTTTATTTATTATATTTCAATGAGATAATATCGCTTATTAGACAATGTCCTGTACTCCTGCACTTTACGACCACACATATAATCATAGGTGTTCTATATACGCATTTGATAAGACAAATCTTGTACAAATATTTCATTTATAACACTACGTCTTGAATGATTTAATCTAGCTATCCATCATAATACTTCACGTCCAGTAAAACTGATTGATTACCAATATATTGATGTGCTGAAATAAGTGGTTCTATTAAAAAATTACTGAGGACATAACTTTTAAGAGTTGGATATTGGTGATAACGTCCTAGATGCATTCACCAGTCACTATGGGAACCTCAAGGATAATCCTACTGGCGTGCGTCATCGTCCTGATCGGCGGCGCCACCACCAACCCTCACCATGTCGTCGCAAGGGAGAAGAGAGAGACCGGAGTGAACTACCGGCTCCCGACGTCCATCTCTCCCATCAGCTACATCGTGTACCTGGTCCCTTTCCACCCGGAACAGTTTAAATTCACGGGTAACGTGACGATAACGGTGAACGTGACTGAGGTGACGAACTCGGTGCGACTGCACGCCAACAGACTGGACATCGGTAGCTGGGGTATCACGAGCAAGGTGGCGACCGAGCGTCCGGTGAGCGTCGAAGGGGCGCCCGTGCCCGACAATTCTACCACTACAGACCTCCACTTCCTCACCCTGAACCTCAGTCGGAATCTAACACTAGGGCAGCAGTATGACATCAGCTTCAACTTCACCGGGACGTTGGAGGATGATATGTACGGCTTCTACAGGAGCTCCTATACGGTGGATGATGAAGTCAGGTAAGAAACGGAAGAGTTAACGTATGTTATTTATTACTTTCAGCACAATGTTATTTAATTATTGTGTTTACAAGTGCACATTCTGAACTGAAGGCCTACACTATCAGACAACCTACAAACTAACTTAATTCTACAACAGACACAACATCTGATATCCCGTAATTAATTAAGCCCTGGTGGGCCTCTTGTCTAGAGGTCCGCCCTCCCAGCTAAGATACTAATCTAGAGAGGTACTGGGTACAATTCCCAGTGGAACCACAGATATATTTTTTTGAAGGGGATGAAGTAGCTCCATCTACGTGGTGGCCCACCTCAGAAGATCCACTGTCCTAAGAAGACCAGGAATGTCTGATCGCTAAACCTGGTGGCATACACAAACAACAAAAAACTCATATGAAGGTGATACATTTTTCTGCCTTGTCTGGAATAAAACCCGAGACCCTTAATTCACTAATTTGATGCGCTATCGACTGACTAAGAAGTGGGATATATCAATATTATTGATATTTAATCTAGGGAATAGCGATGAGGAAGGTGACTTAAAGGAGATACAGCCACATTAGCGCGGGGCAAGGATGAGTTATCCACATGTAAAATCCTATGAGGAAAACAATTTATGTGCACCTTACCGGATTCAAACACCAACCTCTCCATCAACGACGACAAAGCGGGATGAATTGCCCCATTTCCACTGCAGCAAAGGTGTTTCCGAGATATTTAAAGCTAGATTTTGCGATTAAGTACACATTAAATTGAAATTGTATTTTATGAGAAGGAATATTCTACTCCCTTCATATCGTAGCAACTACAACCAACAAAAAAAACTCAAGATTCAAATTTACCTAATTCTCTTTGCCATTGATGTTGTACTTTGACCACCTTTTATAATTATTTTAATTATTTTACCAAGCCATTTTTTAAGAAACAATAGGTTATAGAATGTGCCTGAGAAAGTATTCAAACCTCAGACTTATTACTTATCATTCCTCAGCTAGGTTGGCAAAGCACAGAAATAATAATTGTATTTGTTGTTTGTCAATCTAACTGGGGTTTTATCCTTAATTCACGCTTGTATCGAATTGCTATCTTGCTATTAGTAGTTATGTGAACAGTTGAACTCACTCTCTCCGTGTTCTTATCATTACAACACTTTAAATATTTCTCACCCACTTCAGTGGCCGCACGGTCTAAGGCATCACGCTCGTGTTAGACTGGTCTGCTGATTACGATAAGATCGGGTCTTTCCTTCCAAGCAAATGCGGGTATATTACCAATAAAACTCTTTCTTACTCTTCCCTACCCCATTAGAGTAATTATCTTATGTGCTAATAACAGAACAAGTAGTAAGACCTGTGAAATGTCAAAAACATTTTAGATTTCAAGTTGAATGTGCTCCTATAATTTATCCTTGGATCTCAAGTTGACAAGTTTCATTGGTGATCGAGTTAAACAGAAAACAAATGAATTCTATATTCAAAGCTGCATAAACCTAGAGAGTGCGTTCACGGTTTAAGACGCCAACCACAATAGTGTCGAATTAAATTTTTATCCGTACTCGACTACTGCTAAATATAAATTCAGATACTTCAAATTTAACCACCAACAAAAATTTGAGCACAGCATAGTTAAAATAGCTAATTGAAAACCTCTAATGAATACACTTATATGACATATTATATGAAAACTTCACTTTAAAATTAAGTACACTTCTCTGTATAAGATACAACACATGAAAACATTTTTTCCTGATTTCTGAAGGATTTTAACAAATATGGAGAAGACATGTTTTGGAAATACTCGACTCACTTAAAGAATGTCCCAACTAATGTCATTAAAATTAGTCTACAATTTGGAAGATATCGGGAACAAACAAACACACAAGCTTATATTTAGTGGCTGCCATAATGAAACGGGTAAAAATATCGGAAAGCCCTTTAAAATACGTTGTTTGGTTTATGTTTAAAGAGTGTACCTGCAAATTTTCTTTAAAATTGGCCAACGAATTTTGACAATTATCACGTAGCAAAGACAGATATACAGTCAGGTAGACAAAATGACAATTGATGCTCAGGATAAAACAGAACCTCCCTTTTCTCGGTTGCTATTATTGCGAATAGCCACGGGCACACCCGCAATTGTTCCCAAAATGGATGAAAATTCATTACTCAAAATCACATGAGTCTACATCCTTTCACAGTAGCTTAGTAATAATATTACTATGGCTTCTATAGCCAATTTAAGCGTTTCACCTTCTCTTACACTAATTCAATATCAAGAGCTATGGGAAAGAAGTTAGTCATTTCTATCACGATGGCGAATTTCAGATGGATCGCTGCGACTCAGTTCGAGTCAACATCTGCCAGAAGGGCCTTCCCTTGCTTCGACGAACCCGCTTTCAAGGCCAAGTTCCAGATCAACATAGCTCGCTTCACCAATATGTCGGCGATATCCAACATGCCTCTACTGAAAACCTCCTCACCCGAGTAAGTGTGTAGCCCGTGAACGTTGCAAATATTTGTTATTTTATTCTTAAATAATCACACCAGATGTCCAGGACTGTTTTGAAAAGTTCTTAAAATGGCATACTGCCGGTTATAAAACAAAACTCTTACAATAGAACCCAATACAGTACTTAAGAGCCTATTTCATGTCGTGTTAACTTGTGACCTCAATATGCGACTTAAACTTACTATGTTAAAACATGGTTCTATGTCTAGATAAATTGGAATTATTGAGAAAGTTATTTTATTTTGGTATTTGTATTGGTACTTTTTAATACATCAAAATAATCTAAATCATCTCAACTTCAATGTCTTCTTATGACCACTACATTTCATAGCAATACGATGCTAAGCCTGGTTACCTACATAAGTTGCACACTTGCCAAGGGGTTAGATGGGCTCTTGGGTGAATCTTATTTCACTAGTTCTACTGGATATGATATAGATGACAACAAAATATACAGCCATATTGTGACTAAGTTGTTACAAACCCTCAGTGGTATACATTTCTAGATTAGTATTGCACTTGATGACGTTTGTTGATGAGAAGTTCGAGTATAGAACATTTATGTTCCTAAAGGCAGGATGGAAAACCTCTAAATAGAGAGAAAACTCTCAAGGCAAACGATTGTGTGTATAGAACATTGTCCTAACGGCTAAGAATCAGGCAGATTATTCATGAGACCTTATGGTACAACCAGGTTTCTCACGTGTCCAGTTTTACTAATACTGTGTAAATCAGCCCCAATTTGGACGGCCGCGTTTGGGAAGTCTTCCAAGAAACAACGCTCCCCATGTCTACCTATCTGGTGGCCTTCATCGTTTCGGACTTCGCCAACAAGTCTAACGTGTACGGGAACTTCACGGTGTGGGCCCGTCAAGAGGCCATCGACCAGGGCGACTACAGTCAGGACATCGGGGTTAAGAGTCTCGCGATCCTCAACGACTACACAGGGATCAAGTACGCCCTGCCTAAAGTCGACCAGGTGGCTCTACCGGACTTTGCCGCCGGGGCTATGGAGAACTGGGGTCTCGTCACTTACAGGTGAGGGTTTGGAGCATGTGCTCAACGGTATGTTCATCTTGAATACTTATTTTTATTATTTTTATCAATTTCTTTCTACCCCTTTAACCATCAAGGACTGGCGCTAAAAAATAACATGAGGATTGGCGCCGTTGCATTTTTTCAAAATCCTATAATGTTTTAAATAATAATCAAAAACACATATTTTAATGCATGATATTATTGAATAATATTGTATTTTTGTAAATTTTATTAAAAAAAGAAAAGAAAATTACAATAATGTTAAACTGCGTTACAAAAACATAGCTTATTATTAGAAAGTGTATATATATATAACAAAATATTGTAAGTAATTATTTTATTTATCAATATATTCGATTATAATCGAGATACAGTTCGTTTCCGTAATATTATAACCAAGCATCCATCCCCCCAAGCTTCGCCTTTCATATCTACTCAGTAATTGTATAGCCTTCCTTTTTCCAACTAATTGTTTTACTAATGTTATTTTTATTATTATGTTTAACATGAGGTATATTAACGCTGTATTTAAGAGTTAAGGATTGGGAGGGTAGATTAGGGCCTAGATAAAATCAATTTGCATTAGTGTGAAGAAGGAATCAGAAAACTATAGTAATAAAATAATAAGATGCAAAACCTAGTCGAGACCTCAAACTCCCTCTTATCGACAAATAAGTCTTAAACAAGATGTACGCCTTAGACCATGTGACTATTGGTGCAGTCTTCACTAATATTCGCGCTGTCTAAATATTGCTATACTCTTTTTTGTGCTTGATCATTTTAGATGGGAAGGTTTGGATTTGAATCTAAACTCATTGCAATAAAGTTGTATTCCCCTTTGAATCATTTTGGTTTCCCACCCTTTCTCCACACTCTTGTGGATGCATTTACTCTAAATAATATGCCTTCTACTCATTCATTAATTAAGCTGTTAACAATTTTTATGCTAAAATCAATTTTTTTTAATGACCTCAAATACATATTTGATGTAAATCCTTCTTCAAGATCCTCTTGTTTTAATGTATTTATTTTCAGAGAAACAGGTCTTCTGTATGATGAGAAGGAGTCCACGGCATCTAACAAAGCCAGCATAGCCATGGTAATTGCTCACGAGTTGACCCATCAGTGGTTTGGGAATCTTGTTACTCTTCATTGGTGGCAGTACGCGTGGCTGAACGAGGGTTTCGCGAGGTACTTCCAGTACGTCATCATCAATGAGGTTAGCAGGATATATTGCTCTTTCATCAGCTTTATTTATACAAGGGGTATCAATTTATGTGAGAAGAAACTGATGTATTGATAGCAGACTTAAAATTAACACTAAAACCCTTTTGAACTTAATCATGTCCTATACTCGATGGTTTCCTAGGGAATGCATTACAAGATTCTGCTGGAAATGTTAATAGCTATACTTGATACACCTCTGCCTGTGTACCAGCAGTGATACGTCACTTATAGACGGTGCAACAGGAATGTACCAAGTAGGGCTATTGACAATTCCAGCAGAATCTTGGAAGGCTTTATCTCGGGGAACCATTCACATAGGACATGCTCATAAGAATGTTTTCTATTGTTTTGAGGAATACTATCCACATCCCACATAAATCGATACATCCTATATATACACACATAAATACACACCTTGGAATCTTGGAGCACAGCAGCAGAACATACCACAATTAATAGTAAACAACACACCAGTCCATCTAGAAATGCGACTACGTTCTGAGGGTTATAATTAACGGTCTTACATAACAGAAAATGCTTGCCATTATTACACGTGCAGTACCGCACACCTAAATCCTATGCAACTGGTTTTACACGGATGATAAACAGCTTTGCTCTTCCGGCGCCGTACATCGAAAATTTGAACACAATTTAATGGTATTAGCATAGTTTTCCGGATGTAAGTGTAAGGGGATTTTGTATTACTTTTGGTCCAAACAAACTATATGTGCAGTTTGGGCTATGAGTTTTCAAACACCTTTATATACATAAAGTGTATCGTCGACAATTTACTCAACCAGTTATTTACTCAGTAGTATATTAATACATTTCAACTGCAGCTCCTTTAAGACCTTAAAAACAGTTTTTTGATAGATTTTTCACCGGGACTCATAACCCTTTCGGGTTGAACATAAATATATTAATTACACTAATGCAGCACTTTATGGCTGTGAAACATGGACCTTTAATAAATCTGAGAGAAAGAGAAGAGTTTGAAACATGGTGTTGTACAAGACTTCAGAAAATATCTTAAACTGATAAAGTTAGTAGCTGATAGAAAAATGATAGAAAAATATTTGAAAATTTAGAAAACTACTTATAGATTATTTGATAGAGTGAATACAGGTACAGTTAATCTATGAATATCATTATTGAGGGTAGTTTGGATGGTAAAATATGAATAGGATGGCCACGACTACAGTATTTGAAGCAGATAATGAGTGATATTAAGACCATATAGGATGAAGAAATAGTCTAAACCATGGTTTAAATTAGGAGGGATAGCCAGCACACTTAACTTAGTGATTCTGTAATAGAAATTGTTTAGATAAAACAAGTACAAACACAATTTTAAGTACAATTTTTCACTGTCACAGACAGCCTCTTTAGGTCAACCTTGAAGTCCATCTAAGAGCATCGGTCTACTCTCTTTACCTGAGGAACCTGTGTGTGACATTGAAGGCTTATCCTTAAAAATGAGTTTGTGTGTTTTTTTTAGTGTTTTATCTCAACAATTTCTACTCCAGTTACACCAAGATAAGTGTTCTGGCTATCCTTCCTGATCCAAACCATGATATTGGGACCAGTAATTACAGTTAGCTAAAGGTAATACCTTATATATATATATATATATATACTCGATATATATATATATATATATACTCGATATATATATATATCGAGTATATATATATATACCGAGTATATATATATATATATACCGAGTATATATATATATACCGAGTATATATATATATATATACCGAGCAAAACTTTTGAGGCCATTTCTACTCCCAAAAAAATCATTGTATATATATATATAGATATATATATATATCAAGAGTAACAAAATAGTGTGTTGAGTTTTCTTAGTTAAACATATTTAAAGGTAGTAGTTTACAGGTAACAAAACTGCCTCTGTGGTCTAGTGTCCATATTTCCTGACTACAAATTCAAAGTTCCAAGGTCCAATGCCCAGAGCTTTCAGAATTTTTCTGTAAACCGGTGGGTCTGGAACGGAGTCAAACACAACCTCGTGAGGGCAAATGAGGAGCTAATTGAATAAATGAGTAGCAGCTCCGGTTTAGAAAAAAATTTAGATTAACGGCAGAAAGGTCGTTGTGCTGTCCACAGAACACCGCAAAATCTCGTGTCATCATCGGGCGGCTACTCGTTCAGTACAAATTTCTTATGGGCTCACGCCATGGAAAAGACTTAAAAAAAATTAGATAATAATTTTTTTAAATGGTGTTTCAATCCCTAATAGCCTAAATGAGGAAGTATGTACGATTACATCGTATCCTGTACTTCGTCTAGTGTTAAGTTCGCCGAGTTTCTTTCTTTTTCTGCCCAATTCAGATAGAACCCTCGTGGAGGGTGTTGGACCAGTTCGTGGTGGCTCAGCAACAGTCCATCTTCTCGACAGACTCTTTGAACACGACGGCGTCCCTCAACAGCGAGTGCAGCACACCTGGGGAGATAAGTTCCAAGTTCGGGTCCAACACGTACAGCAAGGGTAAGGGATCTGCTATGTTAGTACCAGGTTACTATAGTGAGGGTTAAGTGGGTAGTTTAGGGTACGTTCACCCATAATAACGTGGAAAGGGGGTGGGAAAACTTATTAATATATTGCATGTGAGACCTCTTTTCCCACTCATATGTACCCAGCCTATTTAAGCAAATTAGTATACCCCGATTTTCTTACGAATGGACATATCAAACATTCATAAATGTTAAATTTCAAGTATTAATACACAAGTTCTGTTATCTGCACTGCTCTTTTGATAGATATGATTAGTACCTATAAAATAACATTGATTAAATATAATAAAATATAATCATCTCAACCATAAAAATGTAAGTTTGTATTTTAAAAAGGTGCTCCAAATGTCCATTAAAATAAAATCAAGTTATATGTTGCGAACAGAGGACATTTACTTTGGAGAGCCTGAACCCCATATAAGGGTGAATTGTAACTTTCTTATGAACGCCCCCTCCCCTAAAGTACACTTATTTGAGACTAACAGACCAGTATTTTGTAAGCTGGACAATTTATATCACGTTTCCATCAATGATAGTAGTTAATTTCTTTATTAAAACTTGGGCGGTAGCCTTATTAAGAAACTACAGTGTTTTCATGTTCCCAAACGGCCATTGGTTTGTCACCTTTGAAAGATACCTAAGGTTTTAACCTTTGGTTTAGATCCCAAGAAAGCCGAAATTTGATTTTACAATGCTGAAAAAAATCAGCTAAGATGTGAGATACTTAAATTTTAATCTAAGGTTAGGTTTTCAGTGCATTTTTAAAGTGAAATATTCGATTTTTGGTTATATTAGAACCATGGCTACTAATTCGGATATAGGGTTTCTATACGTGGTAGGTACATCTGGTTAATTAGGAAGTAAGTTTACATTATTTGGAAACCATTAGGAACACCATTACGGGACGAAGTAGCCTGCAACCTAACACTGATGGCGCGACCCTGCCACACTATGCATTAAAAGACGGAATATCGGCCAACATTCCGTATTATAACTATCAATTAAAAGACCAGGGATGTACTGGCTACATACCTTAACTTCAGTAAGGTAAAATATCTGGCCACAATACCATTCAACTATCGGAGAGATCCGAACTGAATGTCATGGCCACAATCCCTTCAACTATCAATAGAAGACCAGGGATGTCTGGCTAACAATTCCTGCAATTATCAATAGAAGACCAGGATGTCTGGCTAACTACCTGAAATTATCAATAGAAGACCAGGGAATGTCTGGCCAAACAATTCCTTGCAACTATCATAGAAGACCAGAATTGTCTGGCCAAAAACCTGATGGTAAACGCTTTTTATAAAAAAAAAAATCCAGGGCAGTTGAAGCATAGGTCATACATGTAGGGAACTCTAACCAACTCGTAATGTCTCTTTATATTGGCATGAAAATTAAATCATGACCTAATAAGAAATAGAACCAAGATTTTTCAGATATAATAATAATTCCGCATGTTTTAATAATTTCTGATGATACAAAAATTAATACAAAAGTAGTTTATTTATATTGTTTCCTAAATAATTTAATAGGAGTTAAAATATTGAAATATTTGACACATTGTGATTTTTGTTGCATAATATGAGGGTTACTGATATCTTTAATGTTTCCTTAAGGTGCGTCTGTGATACGCATGATACGGCATGCCTTGACAGAAGAAACGTTCAAAAAAGGATTACAGCAATATCTCAATGCGAGGTAAGTGATTAATCGCTCACATGAGTCCTGTCAAGCTTGTCGGTAGATAACACGTTTCAAAGTACCTTCGCACGGTCCAGAAAATAGTCTTACTTCATCTTTAGATTGGTCGGTGCCATGAACGATTATCTAGGATGACAGATGTGTGCCTTGTTAGATACGAGGAGATACCAAGAATAATATATAATTCGTGTATGGTTTAATCCTGTTAACTAGATCAATTTCTTACTAGAGTACATTTTATATCATTATTGTACTCTAGTATAATATATATATATATATATATATTATATATTTTAGTGTTAAATTAGCTACCATAGCTTAAGTAACATTATTATTATTATTATTATTATTATTATTATTATATTATTATTATTATATTTATATGTTCTGCCTTACGACAGGTCCATTAATTTTGTCAGTGAACCTAGACCGCAATGTGCCCTGTTCTCTGCCTCCTTCAGCTCCCAGAATTACTTATCTCCTTAATCACCAATATTTGAACCCTTCTTCTTCCTACACTCCTTTCACCTTAGACTTGCCTTATATGAAGTCATGCAGAAGATAATTTACTCTAAGGATGTGTCTGATCCAGTCTAATTTGTACCGAAGAATCACATCCAAAATGCTTCTCTTTCTATCCACTCTACTTAGGACGTTTTCATTTGTCACCTGTCTGTCCACCTGATCTTCTCAAGTCATATCCAGCACCACATTTTAAATCTCTCCAAAATTTATTTTCCATCTTCCTAAGAGTTCAAGTTTCAGCTCCACACAACGCAATGTTCCAAAGCTAGCGTTTAATCAATGTTTTCCTTCATTTCAAACTCAGCTTGTTGTCCAGCAGTAAATTCTTTTTGTTAAAAGCTCTTCATTAGCTTCAAATTATGCGGCAAATATGTGATAAGAAGATTCCATGCATGTTGAATACACTGTGTATTCTTGTTAAAAATAATTTTCTACTTGTTTATATTTATTGAAGTTCTAATACAATTGTCTGTAAGGACCCAAGCCAGGCCAACATCCAGAAATAATTGGGTAATAGACAGGCTACAAATATAGAACATAATATTTAAGGTTCCGACAGAAATGAAGGAACTTCAAATAACTCTATGAGTTGTAGAGTTTTTCTCAGTAAAAGAAAATAATCTGAATAATATGTAAAAAAAAATACAATAGTTTATTTAAGGTAGGAAGAAACATTTACAGCATTTTTTCGAGTTCAATAGTGATAGCAGTTTGTTTTATATAGTCAGAAGTGATAGGGTTGGATCACATGATTTTTCACCTGTATATGGAAAAAAATCAGTAAATGTTTTAAATGCCATAAAGTTCCTTCCTATATAAAATGAACTGGTAAGTAAGTAGTAAATTAGATTAAAAGAAAGAATGCACAATCATTTTGAAGGAAATAAGCTGTTCCGGAGGTGGGTAAATAGAACGATAAAAAGGAGTGCAAAGAAAGACCTATTGCATTCAGAATTAACGTGATTATCTTTGATTAAAACAGTATAAGAGAGCGATGGAGGGAGTATTTTGAGCAACTGTAGGGCTAAAATGTAGATAAAGTAGCATAAAATATGGAAAATGTTAGATGAGTAAAAGAATTAACAATGCTAGGGTGTTAAAAGGTAAGCAAGTGCTAAATAATGGCAAAGCTGGGGGTGCGTATGGGATCACAAGTGAAATGCTTAAGTGTGGGGGCATGGTACCACTTGCCAGATTCTGTGAGTTATTAATTTTGTGTGTGCTGGGATTTCAAATGTTCCTAATGATTGAAAGAATGCTATCACTGTTCCTTTGTACAAAGGTAAAGGCAGTAAGAGTGAATGTAAGAATTATAGGACGATTAGTTTGTTGACAATTCCAGACAAAGTTTTTGGGAGAGATTTAATTGAGAGGGTGCGTGACAAAACTGCGGTCAAGATTTGAAGTGTGCAATATGGTTTCATGCCAGGTATAGGGTACATTGACCAGATAATTGCATTGAAACAAGTGTTTTAAAAATGTCTATCATTAAGGAAAATACTGTATTGTGCATTTGTTTATTTGGAGTATGCGTATGAACGAGTGAATAGGAGTATGTTATGAAAAGTTCTGGGAAGAGTATGGTTAATAAATGCAATTTTGGCTGTGTATGATTGAAGTAAAGCATGCGTCATGTTGGATGGAGCTTTTGGCGAATGGTTTGACATTGAACAGGGTGTTAAACAAGGTTGAGTTATATCTCCTTGGATGTTTAATGTATTCATGGATAAATGGATGAGTGATGCTTTGAGGACGCAGTTGGTGTAAAAATGGACAATGTGAATATGCTGCTAATGCAGATTGTGCCGTACTATTGGCTAAGAATGAAAGAAATTTGCGGAATACATTAAATCAGTTGAATGTGGTGACAGGCAGAATGTCTTCAAAACTAGGGTTATAGTTTTTGATAAGGCAGACAGGAAATGATTTTCATTGTGGTATAAATGGAAAACTGTTAGAAAAAGTTAATAATTGTATGTATCTGGGCAAAATGTTCTGTAAAAATGGAAGGATATATTGTGAAATCGATAATGGGTGAATGTATCTTTGAGAGTAGTTGGATGTATGTGGACTATTGCAAAGAATGAAGTTATATTGAAAAAAGTAAAATATGGCAGTATATAAAAAAGTGTGTTAACGCCAAAAAAATTTATGGATATTACGCGTGGATTTGTCTGGAGAAACACAAGAGTCAAGGTGAATGAGGTTGGAATTAGATATCTAAGAAATGTAATTGGAAGAACTCGTATAGACCGAGTCAGTAATGAATGGGTGCTGAAGGAGTGCGGTTTGAAAGGGAATCCAATAGGTAAATGTGTAAGAAGAGTCTTAAGTTTGTTTGGGCGCATGTTGAGAGAATGAGTATGGACTGAGGGATGAAGCAAATATATGGTGAAAGATTGTGTGGATTGACAGGAAGTGGTAGGCCATGTAAGATGTAGCTAAATGTTATAGACGAATGTGTGAAAAAGAGAAACATTAAGAGTTTGAAAAATAAAATAAAAGAATAAATTTACTCGGTGTATGTGTGTTGTATGTGTGTTGTGTTGTATGTATGTATGTATGTATGTATGTATGTATGTATGTATGTATGTATGTATGTATGTATGTATGTATGTATGTATGTATGTATGTATGTATGTATGTATGTATGTATGTATGTATGTATGTATGTATGTATGTATGTATGTATGTATGTATTATGTATGTATGTATGTATGTATGTATGTATGTATGTATGTATGTATGTATGTATGTATGTATGTATGTATGTATGTATGTATGTATGTATGTATGTATGTATGTATGTATGTATGTATGTATGTATGTATGTATGTATGTATGTATGTATGTATGTATGTATGTATGTATGTATGTATGTATGTATGTATGTATGTATGTATGTATGTATGTATGTATGTATGTATGTATGTATGTATGTATGTATGTATGTAGTAGTTTATGTATGTATGTATGTGTATGTATGTATGTAAATAACAGCTATCGAACATGATTAAAGCCAAGTATTTGTGTATAAAGCAATTGGTCTAATGATTTGTAAATGTCTGATTCTATTACTTTCAATTCTCAAACCACAGATGCTGAGATGAGGATCGAAGACTAGAAATGTATATCAATAAGTTTTAATTCCAGGCAAACAAAGACTGCTGAGCCAACTCACCTGTATTCTGCGCTTCACGAGCACGCACAGACTGATGGCAGATTGGCAAGTGTTGAAGATACAGTTGAGACCCTCTTTGATAAGTGGGCCTCTCAGCCCGGATATCCGGTGATAATGGTCACCAGGAATTATGAGGACAATTCTGTGACCATCAGACAGGTAGGTGATAGCACACTTGCACTCCACGCACAAAGAGCAGGTAGCTGGAAACACGCCGACAGGAGTTGGAGTAAAAATTGTAAACTTATTTCATAAATGGGATTCACAACTAGATTACCAAATGAGAACATTCATAAGGATATATGGATGCAGCTTTGAAATATTCATACAGGTAGTTGAGAATAAATAACTCTAATAATGGTATTTTCTTTTCTGGACAGTCGCGTTTCTACATGTCAAAAAGCCAAGCCTCATCAGAAACGTGGTCTATCCCCCTTAGTTGGACTCTTCAAGAAAATGCTCCCTATGGATTTGAAACAACCACTCCAGAAAGGTGGCTACATGACTATGAGAAGAGCATTGAAATAAATAACGTGACGGCCAGTAACCAGTGGATCATCTTTAACAATCAAGAGTCTGGTATGAAAAGAATATATGTAAGCTAATTTATCCATACAGTTTAAGAATATTATACTAAACACAATACAAAAGCTTGGCTTATAGGCGTAGCTGTGCAAACATAAAACATGAAATTTCTTCCGAATGATTTCTTTTCTTAAAGGTGTTTTTTTTCATGTTGACGTATAAACGACAACTTAATAGCAGTAGCTGCTTTAAATGTGTTCATTAGTAAATCTCCTTGTCATTCACAGGATATTATCGGGTCAACTATGACTCCGATAACTGGAACAGGATCATATCTTTCTTGAAGAGTGACAGTTATGAAAATATTCACGTGCTGAATCGCGCCCAGCTTTTGGACGATGCCCTTAATCTTGCTCGTGCAGGGCAGCTCAGTTACGAGACAGCTCTGAGTCTCTCTCAATATTTAACAAGGGAAGAGGATTACATCCCGTGGTACTCCGCCTTTACTGGATTTTCTTTTATAAGCAGACTTCTTGCCAACAGTAATGGTTATGAGCAGTTTAAGGTAGGTTAAAGTATATATTAATATATAATATACATATATCTAGCTTATTTTCAAGATTAGTTTTTTTTTAACTGTTCGAATGTTTTAGATTGAAATAAATTTTTATTTCAGTCAAATATGTGCTGAGCCCATGTCAAATAGACCTATGTTTGTCATAATATACCAGCTTGATCACAATTTTTAGAATGAGAACCCCACAAACTCTACCAAACCTTCTAAATGTCATTACTATAAGGCATTAGGAGCTCTTAAATACATTGATTAACTTATAAAAAATACGCTACACATCCAAATCTTGAGTTAATTCTAACTAGACCATCTCAATACACTATATCCCTATCTTGAGCTTGTACAATCAAGTCCACCTCGCTGCGCCCTATCATGTTCAGTTCCATTCTAACCAAATCCCCTCCATCTGCGTCTAGATGTTCCCACTGGCCTCTTCATTAGGTTTGCCAATCAATTAAGTTAAACTCTGTTCTATTTTCTTACATTTACGCGTAATGTCCTAGCCACTATAACCTGTGCTATTTGACTATCCTAACAATGACTGGTGTGACAAAGCTTTTACATTAAACGTTCCTTCTGTTAAACCTCAAGTCGGCCATTTGTGGATATGATTCAAGTTTTCTCTTAAAGGTATATCTTTCAAAACTGTCTGAATGGATACCATTCCGAGTGGATACAATTCCAGTTTTTGTGGATATAATTCAGGATTTTCACAAAAGTAGTGTATTACAAAACTGTCGGAATGGATGCCATTCCAAGTGGATACAATTCCAGTTTTTGTGGATATAATTAAGGTGGATACAATTCAGGATTTTCACAAGAGCTGTTTATTACAAAAGTGTTGGAATGGATACCATTCCGAGTGGATACAATTCCAGTTTTTTAGGGTATAATTCGATGTGGATACAATTCATGATTTTCACAAAAGCAGATTATTACAAAACTGTCGGAATGGATACCATTCCGAGTGGATACAATTCAGTCCCCTCTCTAAATCAATACCAAAAGCAGAAATTTTAATAAGAAACTAATATTTTGTGATTTATTTAACCCAAATACAAAGCATTATTTTTTTACTTATTTAGTAACAATAAATAAGGTTTCAATTAAAATATATATTATCGATAGTAATAATAATATTAGTAATTTAATTAATTGTAGTAATTATTTATTTCTTTTTTTTTATCGGTGCGTTTTACTAACTTTTCAGGTAGGGTGTACGTGGTCCAAAAAAAACTGTTCAGGTTATAAGCATTTAAGCGTATAGCTCGAACGGGTAGTAAGACGTGGTAATAAATAAAAATAAATGTAATCATATAATAATATGATGTTACGTGACGGTAAATGACTACTCTGAAAACAATGTCAGAAGGAGTGCAACCTCTTCCCCACCGCGATCGACAAGTAGTAGCGCTTGTGGTACATTCATTTCTTAACAGAGTGCAGTGCAACAAATCAAACCAAAAATTCTGTATACAGATTAAAAATTGAATAATCTTTAAGCTTATGTAAATATAAACTTTAATTTCTATTATTTTATACATAACAAAATTCCAATATATATAAAATTTGTTAAATATGAGACAAACTAGTATTGAGTCTACCACGGTAAAATTTTAATGTGTTGCCAGGTAGCTAAGATGGTTTATGTGTTGGTCAGGTAAATGGGAAATTCATAAATAATTTTTGTGATAATATCAATAATCCATTCGAAAAATTTATTTCTCTCTAATTAAGTACAATAATCCAGCACGTTTGAGAACCTTATTAATATGTATATATTTGTAAGGTTAATTTACCTATGAAGTATCCCTACCGAGGCTAGTGTTTAACTTATAATTATCGTATTTTTCTGTTTCATGTAACACTTATTATATAATTTTATACAAGAAAAATAATATAATCAATGAGTATATAATGATATTTCGAGTATTTAAATACCATAACCAAAATTTGATTAGTAAGTTCACTGTTTTATCAATGCAACAGGTGTTTTTAATTTATTTAATAAAATAAATTTAATAATTGTGCATATCTAAATACATACATATGTTTATGTACACAGATATATATATATATATATAAAATAACATACAACTTAATCTTAAATAACAGCAACATGCTAAAAAATTGTGTGCATATATACAACTTAATCTAAAACAACAGTTGTGTGTACAATGTATAAATATTTATGTACACACATGACATATATATGTGCATGTATATATTAAATAATTCAATAATGCTATAGCGACTAATCTATAGGAATTGGTTCATTTGTAGCATGTTGCTGTTGTTTTGGATTAAGTTATATAAATATATACACTTACAACTTAATATAAAACAACAGCAACATGCATATATATACATTTGTTGTTTTAGATTCAATTGTGTGTGACCCGCCTCGGTGGCGTAGTTGGCTAACGCGCTAGTCGTGTTGAGCTCGACCGCCGAGGGGTTAGTTTTCCTAATGGTTTTCCACTCTCCCTCCACGCAAATGCGGATTCACTTCCTCTAAATTCAACTCTCCCAATTCCTAATCCATTAGAGTAATTAGTACTTAAGCGTATAGCCCGAACGGGTAGTAAGACGCGGTGCTAATTATTATTATTATTAATTGTGTGTGTGTGTGAACTTATACGTTATATATATATATATTTTGTAACATGTTATTGTTGTTTTAGTTTAATGTGTATTAATTCGTACTATATTTTATATTTATTATATATATATATATATATATATATTATATACACACAAAAATGTTGGTGGATATTCGCTTAGTTAATAAATAAAAGGGGTGCAAGATGCAAATGTGGTATTTAATTTAAAAGAAGTGGATATTCTATGGTGGATATGAAGACATGTACAGTACGTTATGTAGAAATCGTTTGAACAATAATAATTATCTAACCACTTTTATCGCAACCAATTATTTGTATTTCATGCATTAAAAATTAAAATTATTGTATTTATCTAAAAATTGCAGAACAGCTCAATTGATTCATTTCACTGTAATGAGCTATTAATTTAGCTATTTCAATAAATAATTAGAGAGATATAATATCATCTTTATGGTTAAATAGTTCGCGAACTAGTTCATATGGAGAACCTGTACATTTATTTTAACTACTAGTTCGTGAACTACACATCTCTAGAACAAAAACACACACAGAATTAATTTTTATTTTATTAATAGTACATATCTTGTCCCATAGATGGCTCTAGCAGTTATTTTAGTGGGTTAGTTTGTTAGCTCAGAAACAGAACAAATCGCTTTGATGTATTAGGAGAACAAAGCATATCAAGAGGTATTCCAATGTTTCTTTTAAATCTTCCAAATAGTACACACGACATAATATAGATGGCTCTCTTAGTCATTTAAGTATAGTTGAATGATAAACAGTACATGATTAATTCCATAGATGTCTCTGTCAGTTATTTTAGCATAGTTTTTATTTTATTTGTTAGCTTATAAACAGGACAAATCTGACAATGATGTACTAGGAGAACAAGGCACGCCAAGAGGTATTCAACACCCAACCGCTTTAAAAACTTTTCTCTTTTATGAATAGGACAAGCTTGTTATCGATTATATAGCTTTAGAGGTGTTATACACAATTATTTATTGATAGTTTAGTAGATAAATTATTGTTGATATATTATCAATCTTCTCCAAACTTTCAAAAATCAGTTTATAGGCTATAAGCTGTTCCTAGTTTTGATATGGCTTTATTGAAACTTTTTATAACGTATTGTTGAAAGATTTTGCATTTGTAAAATCAATTTTGAATATTAACATCAACATTTAATATCTAAATTTACAATATTTTCCATAGTTCTAAACTTTTTTTTTATTTACTCTCACAGGTTGCATTTTAATTTATCATCATCATAATCATCATCATCATTAGAGTAACATAATAAAGATCTATAGTGATACTGATACTGTCAGTGATTACATTTTTCTCGTGTATTTATAGTTTTATTCTAATTTTTATGTATGTGCATTTTTCCATAATTCTTTTTGTAATTTAAGTCCCAAACACTCATTGGAAACTTATATTTCACAGATATTTATAAATAAAGTAGGTTTGTATCTTTAATTATGTAAAAATCTCTTTTAGATTATATCCTAAATATTTATTTCAGTACCTATCATGCTTAAATCTGGCCAATAGCTACTCCAAAGTAAAAATAAAAAAAACTTGGTCGAACAATTAGGCCTATGTTTTGTGGCTATGATAGATAAATTATCTATGTTTCAGATATTCATGTTAACTCTTCTAGAAACTTCATACCAATCTGTAGGGTTTGCAGAAAGTACTAATGATGATCAACTAACAATTCTGCATAGAGCTAATGTTTTGTCATGGGCTTGCACTCTTGGCCATAATGACTGTGTGAGCAAAGCAAATGCGCAGTTCAGATCGTGGTTAGAATCATCTAACCCCGACCAAATTAATCCGTAAGATACAGGCTATTTTTTTTTCTTTATATTTGTAATGTATTTTAGGTGGTTTGCCACAATATGAAACTTTATCTTATAAATGATATGCTGTAGCTGATGGATCAACTTTCATAAAATTTATTCATGGTAGAACCAGTTTGGTTTTATAATGCTTTCCTCCACTTTATACAAATGACTACATTTAAAAAAAAACTACTTGAGAACTTGTTGATGAACACATTAAAACACTTGAAACATAAAAATTACATATATTGGCTGGTTGTATCGTACAAAAAGTTGTTAAACTCAACATGATAAAAGAAAAGCTTACAGTGACCCGAATATTGTCTAATTCAAAAACCAATAGTTGTAGTATTGAAATTTCAAGTAAAATACATGTTTATTGTGAATAATGATTGCCAACCCCTTCCTTCACCCTCTGACAAGACGTGTATTAATCACAACTTGTGAATGTGTGGAATCCAGGCCTCCCCGTGGTTCGGATTCCACGTTAAACTGTAGGTCCTCCATTTCATCTCACAATATCCCTACCATTACACATTAGCGTAAGCGCGTAAAACCTAAAAGGGTAGTAAGATGCGGTGCTAATAGTAATAATAATTTATTCCGTAGGTAGGCCACTGATAATATATATCAAAAGGGACAGATGCAGATCATTTAAAACTTGACATAAAATCTATATAAATGGTAATAGTAACTTTTATCATGTCAAAATTTAACCTAATTCCCTTCTTGTCTAAATCAGACTACATAATATTATAGATCAAATAGTGAGTGCTTTTAGGTGAAGTTTCTATTTAAAAACTAGAAATTAATCAGATAGCACAGTATCAGAATACTGGTTATTAATGATAGAATTTTTTTTTTTCAGTATTTCACCGAATTTAAAGAGTGTTGTGTACTGCACGGCAATAGCAAATGGAGGTTCAACTGAGTGGAATTTCTTATGGGAGCGCTATGGCAACTCTACGCTGGCCTCCACTCGGACACTCATTCTCTCGGCACTCGGTTGTTCCAAGAGCACGACTATTCTCAATAAGTATGTCAGACTGTGACTCAATTCCATAGTGCGTTGATAGACAAAATGATTTTAGTATAATCTTCAAAATTGAATCTATTTCAACCACATAGAGACAGTAATAAATTGTATTATTTAGGAAAAATAACAATCCTATTAAGAGATTTTAATCATATTCATTTATTGACAGACATCAAAATGAACCTCTAGTAAGCCTCCTGAATTAAATGTCCGTTTTTAAATGATTCTTTATTGAAAACCTCATTTCCCTCTTAGGTTAAGAAATTGTATGTATGTTCATATGAAAGAAGTTTCGGGAAATATGATTGAAAAAAAAAAAGAGGAGAAACAAATAGATTTTTTGCTTAAATAATGAAAAAGAGGAACAATAATTTGAGCTTATTGTTTTCCTTTTTAAAATAAATAATAGCCATCACTTTCCTTTTAATAGGCGAGCGTTAACTCTTTATCCGGTGGTGGCAGTGCTGCACCCATAATATATATATAATAATATATAATCTCAAAATTTATGCTGTTAAAATGTAATCAAGATGCATATGGCGCATCTTCAGTTCTATATAATAAGTCTAACTCAATCTGTTTTAATCTTTTAATAATTCTTTTCTTTGTCTTGTGAGGAGGGAGGTGGGTGCACTTCATATACATTTTGCCTTATTCATCTTTACTCCATTAGTATAAATAAAGAGATCGACTAATTGTGTTAAAAGTACATTATTAATAATCCTTTACTCATCTTGCATTATTATATTAGTTTTAGCTAAAAACAATTTATGTTTATGGAGAGTTCAAAGATAATTTTCATTGATAAATAAAATAAATATATTAAGCCTAGTATCCTGCTTTGACTGTCTAATATGTCACTCTTGCAATAAGCTGCACTGCTAATGACAAGGAGATCATGCTTAAAATCTCAGTTGGGTGCATTTTAAACATTGTTTTCCAATCTCCCTTCAAAAAAAGCGGATACACTTCCTCTCAACTAAACATTCATCTATAACATATTATAGTTTGTTTGTTTGCATACAACCGGTGATGATGAAAATTATAAATATTCTATACAACATGGATAAATGAAATAATTTATTTTTACTGTATTGTTGAAACTAAAATTTACCTGTAAATATACAAAAAAATGTTATTGAGTAGAATCCTAACTCTATCTTTAATAAGAAATTTCTCAACTCCTCTTGGTAACAGCTACCTAAAGAAGTCGGTGACCAACAATTCGGGAATACGTAAACAGGATGCTTCCTCTGTCTTCTCTGCGGTCTACAGCAACACTGGTATCAACACAGCTCTGGACTTTCTCATTGATAATTCACAAAAAATTAAAGAATTGTAAGTTGAGAAACATAACTTTTACCTTCTTTTTTTACTATTCTATAAAATATAAGGTTTTAGAAATAAAATAACCAAAATTATTCAAATCTGATTTATTTATTAGTTTTCAAATACAATTATTGTATGAATGTGAATGTTCATTATTCAAACATCATACAAATATTTTTCTCATAGAAATAAATTACTCACAGAATGGTAAATAATCCCTGTGTTGCAAAAAGTATCGTTTACTAAGCTTTTAAAAAAATAATCTTATAATCCTTTAATAAATGCTATTTTCAACAGATACTATTTTTACAATATTTTGACAGGGTATTTAGTAACAAAAGTCACGCTGTAAATGAAAATAGTGTACTAAACGAGATGCAACATAATAATTATAAGAAAATGCACTAACATTCCCTTTGGGAGAGATGGGATACCATATTCATGTTAGGAAATTAACATAGCCCTCCTAAAAGTACCCTAGTATAACTCTTAGTAGCCTAAGCTAAAAAATTGATAATTTTTTATTATTTCAGCTACGGTGGAATGAATGCAGTCACAAACAGTCTCACTGGTATTGCAAGTAGATTGACGACAACTGAACAAGTTGCTAAGGTAAATCGGAATTAATGTTCGCACATTCACTAATAATTAAACATACACGCTTAGCCAGCTATGTATTTCCTTTCAGCAGGTTTCTAAATAGATTATTAGTTATACTATGTTATCTGTATTTATATTCTTATCTTCAAAGTACAAAAACAACTTTTTTTATGACCTGAAACATAAGATGTGCCAAGATTATGCCTGAAGAAAGGGATTAAAATGTTCCTACTTCTTGGAGTTTCAATATTTTGATATATGTCCATTTGAAACATATAAAATCATTCAACTTAAACTAAATAAAAATGTATGCAATCAACTATCTTTAAAAACATATTTATTTTGGATTTAACAGATTTTTATTGTTAACCACCTAAATCTCCATGCGAAAACACTTCTTTGTAACTGTTATGATTTTTTTCTGACAGTTTATGTGATAAGTACCATACCTAATAGAACCCTGGCCACCGTGCAAATAACACAGTGTTCTTTTAACAAGTGCCAAACACAAACTATATATTGAATTAATTTTTATGTGTTTGTGTATAGAAATCTACATTTAATAATATGGAAAATCTTAAACTCTGCTTTTGTATTTCCAATTCCCACCTTTAAAAGAGGATAGAAAGGCAACACACTTTCATAAAAAAAATGTAGACCTCAAAGATCACAATTAAAAACAAAACACATCATTATGAAATTGTCAGCTGATATCACTCATAATTACATGTTTTTAATTGTGATCTTTGAGGCCTACAGTTTTCTGGTGATTGTTTAGGCCTTGCCCTGCTATCCTTTTTTCAATATTTAATTTAAAATAGCCGTTTGGAGCTTCGTTCCTCAGTTTACAAGTCGGTGTTAATTACTTTATATTTTTCAGCTGGAAAAATTTTTAGCCGAAAATCCTGACATATTGGAGTCCGCACAAACGGGAATGAACGCCGTTGAATCGGCCAAATCAAATCTGAATTGGAATAATGACAATTATGATACAATTGTAAACTGGCTGAAGAACAGCAATCCTAGCAACAGTGTTGGCAGAAATAAAGCTACAAGTATTTTTACTTGTTCAATTTTAATCTTTATAAATATATGGTACAGATATGGCAATTAATATTTCAAAGCATGAATTTATACCACTATTTATGTGTAAACAAAAAGAGTATTGAACAATAATCTATTCCATTTTATATTTTAAACTGGTTTTTTTTCCTTTCCTCTTGGTGGTCCATCTTTTATTTATTTCATTAGTTTACTTTACCATATGTCCTAATTTTTAGAGTAAAATAAAGTATTAAAAATATGATTTGACAACAGTAGTTAAAATGTATGATAGCTATACATCTTTTTCCCCAAATATTTGACAGCAAACATTATCAAAGCTCCTGAATTAATTGTTAAACCTTATTTCTAACTATATCTTTAAACTTAAATATGACAATAGTTTTATTAAATATTCATTTCAAGGAAAAAACTGCAGTAGGAATGGAATAGGACAAATTATTAGAAAAATTACAAACATTAACAACTTTTTCTTCTTCAACTTTATTTTTAATTCTGTTATAAAGGTTTTTTTTTTTTGTCTTTTGATCTGCTGAATAATATTTTTTTTCCCTCCGGTAATTCAGACACTTGTAACATCACCACCATTTTTGATGGACATATTTCAAACTATTGGTCATGTTTTTATTTTTTTGTATGTTATTTTAAGTTCTGAAAGAAGATTTAAAATAGCGTGCATACCACATTTAAATAATTTGTCTTACAAACATCTTTTAAATGTACTGGAATGAAAGAAAATAAATATTACTCAACAGACACAAGAACAATTCATTTTGTTAAGTAAATAAACGAAACAAATATTCAACATGCATCCATGGAGAAGTTAAAGCATCTAAAACCTCTGATTTAAGAAAACAGAGATAGAAGGCTGACCATAAGATGCATATTATGATCTAAATATTATGCTAGGCACAAACAATGTTAATGTTTAACCTAGCATATAATAATAATAATCATAATAGTAATGAATATATAAAGTATGCTATGATTATGATGTCTATCTAATTGTGATTTATCTTTTCTAATGATCAGCTTTTCATATATATTCATATGTTTTATATATATATAAGTTTGTTTAACAGACTAAGAAAATCAGGTGGAAGTATGTAGTTTTTAAGTTTAATAAATGTCTAATGAAGGTGACCAGGAGGACATTTGGAAAACTAACCCTAACATAGGGTATACACCTAGTTATAGCTTTTATTTTTATTGTGATGTTATTTAAAGTATTTGAAATTTATTTTCAATATACCTAGAAGTACCTATATTAAGTTAACTGCAGGAGCATTTGTTATACTTGTAGTTCAAATTAAGATTAAAATTAGTCAAATGGAAAATAATGCATTAATAATGATTAATAAATATATTTGTCAAGTTTTAATTACAGTTAATGTGTTTGGAAATAAACCTTATTATGGTATTATTAGTATTAAAATAGTAACAACACTAATTATCAGAAGTGTATATAATATAGGCTCTGTTAACTTATTATGTGGCAATGGGCTGCTGATTGTGAGCTGATGAATTTGTTTTTTCCCCCACCCTAACCCCTGAATTCTTTCACTTTTTTTTTTTTTTGCTTGTGATGTAAATAAGTCATAAATAACTATTTTCAGATAAAATAAAGTGTTTTGATCATAGTACATAAATAGTCTTAATAAACATGATAAAAATGTTGAGAATCGTTCAAAAATAAAAGTTAAAAAACCTCGCACACTAACAAACTTATCATTTGAGTGTTTACTTTTATTTGCAAATATTTTTTAACTATTTATTTATGTCTTGTTTTTAAGGACATAATGGGTGTATCTTTAAAGAAAACCTCTTTTTACGCTCTGAAGGCGGAGAAAAAAAAGCGACCAACTCAGTTCAATATATTGAGCTATTAATTTAGCGAGATGCTCTATTTAGCTTTTCAGAAAAGAAAACCCAATTCACATTTCTGTCACTAGGCAAAGCAGTAATGGGTTTTTCTTAAATAAATTATATTATTTTATTCAAGGTTTAACACTCGGAATAATATATATACTGTATTCAATGGTGTGACCTAGTTTTGGTCTAACCAAACAAGACCAACATAGTCTTATTTAGGGTGCTAGGCTATCAGTAATATCTGCTTAAAGAATATTAATAATTATGGAAAATATTTTCTTCGACAACTAGAATTTCCTCTGGTATTATAAATCCATAGACTTAAGTTTAGCTTCATATTTTCTTTCAATATTTGATTACTGATAGTTCTAATAGTGTTATATCATCTGATAAAGAATTTTGTAAGTTTTTTTTTTTAAATAAACTTACTCACTAGTTAGAGAGTTTTAAAATTGACTTTGCTCAATAGTTTGTCAACATATTGACAACAGTGAAGCTTCATTGATAAAAACAATGAAATACCCATTTATATTCTGTTTTGTTATTTTGTAAACCCAAAATTAATGTTTACATAACAAAAATCTGTCGTTATTGAATAGCATGAGATTTTTACACAATTCAGCTTTGGCCAAGACTATGAAAATGAAGTTTGTGAAGAGCATGTTAGCTGTAATGAGGAAAAATAGGAAAAGGAATGAAATTATCTGTGAAAGAGTGGGTGTACAGGGAGTACATGAAGATAGTAGAGGAAACAAGGCTGAGATGGTATGAGAATGTAATGAGGATGGAAAAGGAGAAGATGCCTAACAGAATGTTGGAGATGAAATGTGTATGAAAAAGATTGCAAGGGAGGCCAAGAAAGAGATGGGAATAGATAACAGAAAATGTGCAAGTGAGAGAAGTATGGAAGCAATTAAAGGAGGAAGAAAAGTGTAATGAAAGAAGAAGATTGAGGCATTTTACTAAAATGACCCAGCCACAGGCTAGAAACAGTTGATGATAATGAATTTTATGTTTATGGATATTTTTTTTGGCCAAATATATTAAAAAGATTTAACACAACATATTGTAAAGGAATTAAATAGAACAGTGTCAAGAAGCTCAATGAATATACATTTTACTAAAAATAATTTAAGTTCTTTATAATTTAAAATGACTACAACACCTTCATTTAACTCAAAATTTGTTTATAGAAGTGTAAACCTATCAAAACCATGATCTTAACTAACGATATTAAATATAATGCAAATTTTATTTCCTACAGCTACAACATTATTTAGAATAATTATGAATTTGCCTGAGCTTACACATAAATGTTCAGACGCAATGGATTTAACCAAAAGGGGTAAGACTTGATATAAGTTAAATGCAAAATTAACCTAACATACTCGGTTTAAAATATATAATTTTAGCTCGAATAAATTTTATTTCAAATTACTGCTGATTGGTCACCTTCATCATCAGTGTATGGATTAAAACAAATGCTACATTGTATATATATAGTGGTATTGGTTTTATTTACCAATCCAATGTATAATACACTGGTTTTCCTTCTAGTTTAATTGGCGATACTTGCCAGCTAAAAACTGAAAATCTTATATTTCTTTCATTGTGGCTTATCGTAATATACAGATTTTATCTAATAGTCCAAGTCGCAAGCAACAGAGGTTAGAGTATGGTTATGCTTTATCAATTTACTTTTTAAAATGTTTAAAATCTTCTAACTCAAATTTCACAATTTTCATAAATAACAAAAATAATTGTTATTTTAAATTAAACTGTAATCTCCACAGCATTTGAAAAGCTCAAACCACACTGATATGCTAATTGTAGCTATAATTAGTTTCATACACAATTCCTATCATTCCAATTTTATGTTTCTTTTAAGATTTCATTTTAATATAGTTTTATAAGTTAAAAAAAAAATCACACAGATACGATTTTTTTTTTCGCAAGTAGCATGGCACTTCATGTAATATTTTTTATCTATTACATTCTCATTTTCAAACCAATAAAAAATATTTCTATACCTTAATACTGTTTCACAGATAACCAACTTTGATTATTGTGTTGACTTGTAATCTAAAACAATATTCATCTCACTCTCTCTCTAGCTTTCATAAAAACGCACCCAATCACACATTATTTAATCTTTCATATTTTGTTTGTTCTAACTAAAGTATTACTACATAGATTAATAAACAAAAATAGAGTTATACTAGATAAATAAATAAAGTAAACAAGACTAGAGTAACACTACATAAGTTATTTTAATTTACGTGTATATTTAAAACACTAAAAATTGTGTATTAAAGCAAAGACTAGATATTGTTGCATTATTTTGTAATTTTGATTACTAACAAAATTTGAAGTTTAAAAATGTAGGCTAGTTTTTAATAATACTAATAGTATCTTTAATAGATGATGTATGTGCTAAAATATACACTTCATTATTAATGAAAGCTAATTGAGCTTAATTTATGTCAAAATAAACTTTAAAATAAAAATATTCTTGATATGTAACATTGAAAAATCACATAAAGCAAACCCAGTTCAGCGAGTTTCAACAATTGAAATTAGGGTTTTGGATAAACAATGCTATGGGGAAAAAGTGATAACAATAAATAGATCATTTTAATCACAGTGTTTACTTATAAACTAAAACTTTGTTTGTTTTAGTCCAAAGAGCCAAAACAATTTAAAATAAAAATTGGTATTATACAAAATGTACATATCAAGAGAAATAAAATAAATGAATATTTATTTACTATCAAAACAAACTAAACAAATATTTATGACTAGTTTTATAGAATACTTTATAAAGCCTAAAATATAAAATTATATTTATTTATCATCAGTGAATGAAAATAATTAAAATCTTTTAACTTACATGCTTTGAGTAATAATATGCAAAAAATAAAGTATATATTTCACATTTACTATATAATATGTTACTGTCACTAAAAATCAATTTCTCATTCTTTAACACCATTGCTCCAACCTCTTTTCAGTTAACAAAGAAATATGTTGGTAACTCTTTTAAGGATTTGATTAACAATGTTTGGATTTAAAAATAGTACTTGCTAAAAAAAATGCAGCCTAAATTTGCCAAGAGGTGAAAATATATATATACACACAGTTTCCGACAATATGATTTAATAGTTGCCGAGCTCTCAGAGATTAAATGAAGTCGAAATAAGCCCAAACAAAATTAATAAAAGTTTAATTACATTTCTTTTTTTTTTAAAAAAAGTCAAATTCACCAAAACAAAAACCAAGAGCTTGGTCCCAAAGAGAATCAAATATTGATAATAGTCTGCAGCTGTCTGAAACTTTGCAACCATTTTGCCTGGTGTATTACTCCATTTCAACCTCTTGGCAAAATCTTATATGCACCCTTTTGCTCTTGCCTTTTGTACAACGGGCAAGAACGGTTCAAAATATATATATACTGTATATATTTTACATTTTTATTTATATTTATATATAATTAATAATAGGTTATAAATAGCAAAAAAGAAGGAACAGGCTACATCATCAAACTCCTTTTAGGGTAGGTCAGTGCACTATAGTACATAAAGAAAATGCGAGCCATTTCAGTCAGGTGTATATAATATATATGTATAAAGAGTTCAATTTTTATTTTTTTTCCCACATGTGACGGCTATTTTTTAGTTTCGAAAAGGTGTTCCACAAAAAAACACGCAATCAAATTTTGCATCTCTTTTTGGACTTTTCTATCTAGTGCCTAAGCCAACTTGCGGCATTTGGGGTGGAGTGATACAAACCGGACGCCTATGCCTTCTATGTCCTTTTAACCGCACATCCTCACAAGCTCTCACAGTTACAACTAATTGATATATTGAGAGGCTATAGAATGCCTTCACTGTTCAAGATTTAGCTTCTTCACTCCCAGTCAATCAGTTGTTCTGATGATCCAAGAGCTGCTTGAGTCCATGAAATTGTGATATTTGTTTTGTAAATACATTATTGTAGTTATTATAAACTTTATAATGTTGATACAATATTAGTGATATAAATATTAATGTAATGTACATAGCATGGATGGCAAGTTTTATAATAAATTCAAATGATTTTAGATAAACATATAAATCCACTAATCAAAATGGAAAAAAAAAAAAAAAATTAGAGTAGCAGTATGCTTGCAGGGATCTGTTTTACACAATAAATAGTATTTTATTTTATATAATTTAGTGATCATATCTGTTTTTCACTGTTCTAAGCAATGATAAATTGTGCTCGACAAACGCTTGAGAATTAATTGTCGTGGTTTTTGATAGAGTCAGTGAGCACCTGACATTTCTCAGGCTAGCTAGATGCAATGTTTTTTACCGCACTTTTATGGAACATCCGATGTATGTAGCTTACAGATTGTTATAGTTCATTATTCTGTCAGCAAGAAAATATATCTTTGAAAAATACCTTTGAAAGGTTTTGATTTCCATATCCCCCTCCTAGTTTCAGCACATCACTTACGCAGTTTGTCCTTTTCATTTTACAGTCTAAAAGTGATCACTAGAGTTGTGAAAAATCTATTAAGAGAGTACACCAATTTTTTTTTCTGCTTCATATTTTTTTTTGGTTCCACAGAAAAAACATTTACACAAATAATTGAAAAAACATACCCTGTATCCAAGAATCACGTCTTTTCAGTTTATTTTCTTAAATGGGGTTTTATAAGTCATACCAACAGACAAATTGTGAAAAAATGTTTTTGCAATTTGTTCTATTACCAATTTATGTTCTCCTTCCTTAAGCCCCCGCGCACGATCCAGATTATCATTTGCAGTACCAATGTTAGTTTATATTATAATGATTCCTGTGTGCAACGAGATCTACACAAAAGGCAGCGCATTAATTGAACTGTTGAGAAAGAGTGATAGCACTATTTGTGTACACATGTGTAAATTAAGTATGTACGCATATTAAATGTTTGAATAACCTAAAATTCACTTTCATTCAATCTCCCATAGATTAAAGTGAAACTTTAAAAAAAACCTAATAATTTGAGAAGTAATTCACTGACTTCAAGAAATATTTATGTGAAGTTAGTTTTATTAAATAAGTGTATAAAGGACTAGTTAATTAGATACATATATGTTAAAATTAAATATTACTATTATTCTTAATTGTATATTCTGGATAAATTTAATAATAAATCCACAAGATTAACTTGGTTAAGGCGGTGTCTGTTTCAACTTTTAAGCGAACCTACAAATTTATTTTAAATTAAAATCCTGTCTGAAGCAATGGAGTAAGTTATTAGCTTAAGAAGTGGCAAACAGTTTAAGGTACAGATTCCAAAATGTACAATTAATAACTATAAAAATTAACCACTTCAAAGAGTCATACTAGTGTATGAGAAGCGAGGAATTCTTAAATGTGTTCAAATAAGATTTTTAGCAAGTACAAAATGTGTTCCCATTTATAAAAATTTTGTGATACCTTTAATAAAAGGGGAATGTTTACATTTTAGTAGAATAGGAATGCATTATTTAAGTTAAAAGAAATCCAAGAACCCAAAGCTACAAACTGAAGCGTTTAGAAAATTTAATAGATATGTAAAATTTTGTGAGTTTAGGAATTGTATGTTTAACAACCTATTGGCTAACTAAAAATATGAAAACATGTCGGGTATTTGTAACTAAATGGTAAAAGAAGAAAATTTTCATTTCAGTAATCTCATAAGAAATTTACTCTAATATTAGGTATTTAGTCAAATCAAAGGAAGTTAAAATACAGGAGATCAAATAGTACTGGACATTTAAAAGAAAGAAGTGTGAAATATTTACTAACAACAATTAATGTTGGTTTGTTCAACTACTAAATTATTAGCTAAATAAAATAAACTTAATAAATAACTAATATTTTTCTTTTTACAAATTTATTATCTAATACTCCATACTAAAATAACAAAAATAGTGTGATAGTTCATATTGCACACAATCTAAATGTCGATAGATTTTTGTTTTGTTTTTTCTCCTTATTGGGACTAAAAAATGAGAACTACATTTTCTTTACAATATACATGTTTTTACACCTCAATTTCCATTTTTACCCCTGTATAATTCTCCTTAATGCTATAAATTATCATAGATCTACATTATCTAAAATTCTACAGTTTTTTTTTCTATATAAATCTGATCTCTTTTATAAGAGCTTATGGTACACTTGTTGACTAGATTAAAAATGTTTTAGTATCGCAACATTTGCAGCTAATTTCTCACTACTTGTATGCTCTCAGACTAATTTTGAAGATGATCACCTTGAAGAAAAAATTTAGCAAAACTTATGTCCACATTCTCATCTCCTCAGATCTACCTGCAATATTTTATACAACAGAAAAATTACAAAATAATAATAACCTTTCTACTAAAATGGTTGGTTTGAAGCCAACTGAACACATTTTGACAGTCATCATATGAGTGCAGCTACACGATTTGCTAACCGTATTATCGCGTGTTTTGAAATACCAAGTGAAACATTCAATTATAATTATTGTCATCCCACTTCTAACTATAAAAGCTTGATAAATTTGTTTAGCAACACCAAATTACATTAAGCATTTATACAATTGTCACTGTCTTAAACTTGACTGAATACAGCTGCAATAATATGTATAATAATTTTCAACAACCATTAGGATTATGATAAAATAACAGTGCCAAACAATTACTTACATATTTAAATAGCTAGTTTAAAAAAAAACTCAAATGTTGCAGGTAGACAGACACCAATCGTTTTGTTTATTCTGCGCAAACTTGTGGCTTGGATAAAAGTTATCCTCAAAGTCACCATCTTCAAAAATTTGAATGAAAACATAGCTTTTGAGTTAATAAAGATTTATCGCTTTCATGGTAAAATTTACCACTCCATCGCACAATAAATTTGAAAAAGTAAACAAGAAGGAAGCCAGAATTTCTTACAATCTGTTCATTATATCCTTTAATGTTACTTGTACCGCTGAATAAAAACCGAACACAGAACGTTGGTGATTAATAATAGTGAGTTTATTAATATGGTTCGCTAGTGGGTTTTTTATTTCAAGAGAAAAAAAGCTAAGAGGAATTGGTTGTCTTTGGTTCTTACATAGGGTAATCTATAACTATTAATAAGAGACTTGTTTATACCTCTGTCTCTCATTTGACATATTATGTGATTTTCTAAAAACTAACTACATTCCTCCAGTGCTTATCAGCATTTTGGTACTTTGGTTAATTAATGCTCACTAAAATATTGTAGTAGAAATATTACATTGTTAAGTTTTATATACTTTTTCAATATAAATATTAGATAATACTATACCATTTAAAAAAAATGTTATATCATTGATGCACATTTAAAAGGGGGATGGGATCAGGGTTAAAATCGGTGGATAATTGTGCAAGTTGTCGAGTTGTCTATTGGTCTATGGTCTCCGACATGCAGTGCAAAGAATCACACCAGCTTTCAAACACCAAGAAGTATTTCCGGAAACCTCGGAACTGAAGGCATGTGCAGGTATCAAGATATAGAGAATAAAGACGAGAATTTTTTTTTCAACACCACAAATTTCTTTAGCAATAAAAAATAAATGCTACATTTATAATAATCCATATTTACTTTTTCTTTTATCTTAGCTAGGTACTGTTGTAAAATGACCGAATTCTACCGACCAACACACAAAATGACATCAAAGCAGTTTGTCGTTATGTCGACAATAATAAACTGTATGTTAACTTTGCTATAAGTACTTTACGAACGAACAAACGGACGAACGAGAAGACAAAACGGCCTGTACAATTTTACATTATTATACTTTGTTATTATTCTTGTTGATCACAGCCCATTTGGAATTTCTCGAGCAGTTAAACTACAATCCGATAACATTAGCTGGGGTGAGTTTTCGATAACTTTCAAAATTGACAGAACTTTTAAACAGGTAACTAAACTCTAGCTTTGCTACTTGTTTAGTCTTGTGCATTTCCTAGCTATTTTACATGTTGGTGAATGCATATTTCCTACAACAACATTTCTTCACTCAAATTATAACAATGCAAGGTTCCTGTCAACTCTGAATCCTACAGAATCTTTGCTTCGTTAGCCTATACAAGTTATGCTGACGGAGACCATGAGCTATAAACATTTCATTTACACTGCCATATTCAATATCTTAAATACTAAGCAAAAAATTGGTTAGTTCCATTTTTTAATGGATAGTTATTTTTAAATATTAATTATAATAAATACTCATAAGTTATAATAATAATTGTATATAATAATATGATAAGAATATGAAGCTTTGTCTCCAACTATTAACTACACTAAGTATATTATTTTTTTATCTAAGTTTACTACCAAGTTAATTTTTTTTTATGCGAGGGTGGACCTCTAAAATTCTGAGTCCACTACGATGGTTAATACTTTTGTCAGGAAGTGTTAAGAACGATGTGTTGACCCCGATTCATTGTAAGTTTTTGCCTCTTCTCAACATCTTGTCAATGAAAAGGAAATCTCATCAAAATTTGCAATGAAGAATTTCATCTGTGTCTGTGTGTACATCATCGGCCAATCAGAAATGTGCCAGTTGAAAGAAACTCTTCGGAAGAAACAGTTTCACCATCTGAAAAACTCTTAAAGCAAACACACAAAAAAATTAAACTTTGTCCAAATACAACTTTATGTGTTTCTAAACAATGACAAATTATTTGGAAATAATCTGAAAATTATGAACAAGACTGAACTTTGCACCTAATCATTTAGGGCAGATTTTAAAATTATAATGGCTAGTTGTTACTACCATTTTAGTGCTAGTTTTGTTCATTTATTAATACTTAACACAAAAAACAAATTAAGTTTTTGCAGGAAAATAAATAGCAAATTGATAAGTTTTTAATGAAATCAAATCTTAAGTACCTATTAGTACTTATATGCATTAAATTCCATAAAAAATAATATAAAAACTTTTAATAAAGAGAATAATGCATTGCATTAGAGATTTTGATAAGAATATTTAACAACTTTATAATAATCAACTACCCACACAAATAACAACAATAACGCGACAGCTGAAAGCACAAAGCTGCAACCGAAGCATTCCACAGTGACAAATGACAGCTGAAATTGTAGCCATGTTATTCCAAAATACAACACACTCAAATCTACAAAGGAACCAAGCATTTCCTCCTAAGAGACTGTTCCGATAACTGCAAAGTGTCCAAAATCTAAAATGCAAAGACAGAGAGGAATGACAAATATTTATTCTTTGTCTCTTTCTTCTTTCATTGTGGTTTGGGTAGGAAGGTATGTAACCTCCAAAACAAAGTTGAAATATTATTCTAAAGTGTTTGATGAAAAAACCTCATTTAAAGTAATTAAAATGGTAGATGTTAACTTTTGTTTGGGATGCTTCAGAAACATAGTTCTAAAAAAAAAAGTGTATTTGCCTGTAGGCAAGGCGGATTTCCCTTTACCTAAATTTTTAAAATACATTTGTTGCCTCAAAAAGTTATTCGGATATTACTATATTAATAGAGGATTGAAGTCTAATTATTAAAGGTTTAAAAAAATAATTAGTAGTCAATTAAATGTAAACCCACCTAAGCATTATTTTGGTCAATCCGATGGGGACTAATCTAGTAGCTAACTAAAAATATAAACAAACTGTTGAAATATTCACTACAATAAGTGAATATAAAATAAACACAATTTCATAGCTCTATTAATTTTACAAACAAATTCACAACATTCTGTTAGGCCTGAGTTGCACCCCCTTACCCTATACATGCTATCAAAACAATAGTTTTGGTATTTTTTTCCTTTGGAAACAAAATTATATAAAAATATACAAAGTCCCAAATTGATGAGCCTCGCTATAAAATTGTTTAGTGAAGTGAGGGGAAATACTTGTCACTCCTTTAGCTCCATGTGAAGTCTTGGAAAGAGTATATAGCTGGTCTTCTGGCTGGGATTCATGTCCTCAACTTTAAATAACAGAGGCTGGAGAAGTTTCGCGCATAACTGTGGTTTGTTATGCACAAATACGGATTGGTTGGGAATAAATAGTATGAATTAAAATATAGGGGCTATTAGAGGTTTCAAAACCAGTGACCAGTGTTCATTCTAATCACAACAGTTTTAGCTCAAGGGCTAAAATGGTATTTTAAAACATGGAACATGAGAAGAAGACGAATGAGATGTAGCAAGAAAAGAAATCCTAAATGATAAAAGAGGTCAAATATCCATAAGAATTTGACATAATCTTGTGAAATCTTATTCCTTTAATTTCCTATGGTTGAACATATCATTTGAGATGACACAAACTTTGATTTTGATTGTGCCTAAGTGTCAGTTTGGAACAAATATCAAATCTCAGGGGCGGAGTTCATGGGCCGTTTGTTGCCAAGGCAAGCATAGTTTGACAGGACTGTAGTAGTAGATTTTCTCCTTACCTTTACTATTCATTTGAATAGCCACACACAAAATAATGTACAGTAATAAGTGAATATACGTAAAGCTCATATGGACAGAGTCAGTAATGAATGGGTGCTGAAGGAGTGTGGTTTGAAAGGGAATCCAATAGGTCAATATGAAATAAGCGTCACATTGGTTTGGGCATGTTGAGAGGATGAGTGTAGATCGAGTGACAAAGCCAATAAATGAAAGCAGAGTGTGTGAATCAAAAGTAAGGGGTAAGAGTGATATGCAAGAACGTTAGCGATTGCTTAGTGGACCGATAGTGTAGTCCCGAGCACAATATCGGTCCACCTTTTAACCTATGATGACGCAAGCAAACCCACGCTAGTGTCCATTTAACAACCACTTAGTCAAGTTCTTGCATACAGCCCTAGGTCATGTAACATGTGGATAAAGGTTTTAGATTAATAAGTGAAAAGGAGAAACATTAATATGTTTAAGAATAAAATAGCATGTATAACTCAGTGTATAGATATTGTTGAAGCGAAGGAGTATACAAGGATAGGAAAGTGTGGAGAAGGTTAGTGAGGATGGATTAAGTAAAAAGTTATAGTTTTTTTTTATTTATATGCACAGTTTCTTGCCTACCCTATAAGGTAACAGCGTGATTAGGTATGTATGTTTGTATGTATGTCCATGGACTTTAAAGTGTGTGTTTGAAACTGAATGGGAGGCAACACTTTACTAGTACAGTCCTGTCAAGACTTGCTTGCTTCGTCAACAGCCCACAAGTGATCCCCAAGCAGCATTAACACTGCAAAATAAAATTAAATTACCCCAACTGTACACCTCACACACTGGGCCAGTTAAGTTGGGGATAAAAAGGATGTGAGAAAAGGTCAGTGTTTTTTTGCAGTTTTTATAGCAAAACTTTCTTTGGTCGAAATAAAGCAAATATTGCTTAGATAAAAACATAAAGTTTAATTTTCTTCATGTGGTGATACCAATAGTGGTTGAATATCTATCATGAGCATAGCGGCATTATCTAAAAACCTTTTTAAATAAAGAAAGAAAGTTTTCATGAAATTCCATAACAATCCTTGACAGATATTCAACAACTGGTGTGGTAGTCATGTGAATAAAACTAAATTCTATGTTTGTTTGGAAGCAATATTTGATTTATTTTGACCAAAAGAAAAGTTTTGCTATAAAAACCGCAAAAACACCAGTTCTCACGTTCCCTTTATACCCACATTAACATCCTGCCTACACAATCTAGCTCTGTTGATTCTGGATCTTAATAAACAAGGAAGGATTCACTTTTATTAAATCCAATTAGTTTATTTTTTCCAAATATTTCCCATGTATCATGTTTTATTATTGTTTTGTATATTCCCTCTCTACAATGAATAATTCTCAAAGTAGAATGTACACACACATTACATTTTTTAAGCTAGACATTGTTTTACCAAAATAAACAATTTCAGTTTTGTTCAAAAATGATTCCTGAAGAAAGAAACTAAACCCAGGACTTGTGGCTTTCTATACTGACATTCTACTGTTGACTTACACATAACTTTCTTGTGCTGAGTAGTATATAGAATTACATTATGCAAATACTGTATACAAATTGCTTTGATTTGTGCCCAAATAATAAATATGAAATTTTTCATGTTATTGTGTAAAATACTTTCTAAAAGTATGTCCAAAAAAATTGTGATTTTGCTATGTCAATATGCATACATGTTGTAATGTTACAAAGAGCAAGAATCCCAATTCCCCGAGAAAAAACACGTACACATAAATGCATACATATATCCCTTTTCCACCGAGGAACTAAAAAACTGATAGAGGATAAAGACATTCTTGGTCCATAACCTAGCTTAATATGTTAATGAAAACATAGTGTAACTGTATTTCTTAAAAAACATTACTGAAGGTGAGTCTATGAAACAATTTTTGGTTTATTTTGTGTGTGTTGTTGGACTATAAATCTTGTGTTATTTCTTGCTTTTGGATATATTTTGACTTTGTTACTCATTAAAAAATTAGATAGGCATTACTTTCACATGGCTTATAATATATATTTTAAAAAAATCCGGACATTGATGAGAAAATCCTTTGTGATCTGTCACAGACTCATACAAACTCAGACTTAAAGAATGGGTAAGAAATTACTTTGAGTAAGAGGTGAGCCCAGAATAACTCACTGGGATGATTGACACAAAAAGAGAGAAGTCCTGGGTTCAATCACCATTTTTCAACTAAATTGAAAATTGAGATTTGCACACAAGCTATACATTGTATCAAGTATTCATTTGAATTCAAAACTGTAAAATATAAACAAAAATATTATTTTTTCCTTATCAAAGAAGCACCAATATTACTTTAAGCTATATTATAGTGAGACTACAAAGTATGGCATTGATCATTTGATTTTGAGCAGTCTAATATTTCCCCCTACAAAGTTCAAAATATTAATTTTCCATGTGTGTGTATCAAATAAAGTGCCGTAAGCATGTTATAATATGTCCTGAATAGGGATGTGGTATTGATACTGTACTTTCATTAAATGTATCGGAAGAAAAATATCGATATTGTACTAACATTGAAAGAAAAGTATTGATAACAGTAATTAACAGTATCTTAATTTGAATCTGAATTTTTTTTTTTTAATCTAGTGATAATAATTTCAACTTTTGCAACATAATTGTATTTTCATAGTAATTTAAACACTGAAAGGTATAATTATTTAGCCATATTATAGTTTACATAGGTTTATCGCATTTATGTTATATGAAGGAACTTGGAAGGTATGATAGATAGTATTGTATGATGGTTATTATAAAGGGTTTTACCATACCAGCTTTAAAAACGTCTATGAAAATGTAGCAGATGGAAAGTTTATTTTATCAGGCTGTTTGATAAATAAAGATAAAAGAACAGTTATGAATTATGAGCCAAAAGAGATTGAATGCTAGCATTGATTCTTGCTTGTTGCGCAGAAAATGAGTGAGAATTAAGAAATAGTGTCATTTGTTCTTCCTCCACAGTTCACCCTAGTAAACATATTTTAATCCTAAAATGAGTGAAGATAGAAAAAAAAATTTTTTTTTTTAATACCAATCCAATACCAGAGTGTGAGGACTAATATCAGTAAAGGTATCGGAAAAAAAGTACCGAGTAAAAAAAATACTAGTATCGAAAGGAAAATATCAATATTAGAAACGTATCAATACTTTTTTCGCATCCCAAGTCCTGAAATAAACGTGATAAAATTGTAGAAAGTAAAACACCAATAAAAGTAAAAATACAAACACAATGAGGCTTTATATTTTGTAAATGTTTTTTTAATTTCATTTGTGAATAATTTTATAAAATTCTTCTCTCTGTGTGGAATGGCGGAACTAAACAAACATATTAAATTATTAAAAACTTATGATTAATTTTAAGCTTAGCATCAAAATAGGCTATTATTAAACATATTTTGCTGTCGTGTTATTGTCAACAACAGTTTTACTCTTGTACCTAAATGTAGCATTACAGAAACAGAAAACTGCTAACAACAAAAATAAACTATGTGAATATAAACACAGCACTGCTTAACACGTGCCTCTTTCAGGCAAAAAAATAAATAGGCGTGTTAGAATGTATAAATATTACAAAGAATATCAGTTGCACAGTGACACAGATAAAAACAGCTATATAACACTAAAAATATAAAAGATTTCTGTTATTTTACACCAACACCCATTTGGGAAGCAACATTAACACTTTCATGGCAGGGTAAAAGAGTTTAGATTTCTACAACCACTTCTGTGTTTTTCATGTTTCCACAACAATACTTAAAGATGTCAAGTGTGTATACTAGTTGTGGAGAGAGAGAGAGAGGTATTAAGGGATTGCTGCCAACTTAACAGAATTTTTATGACGGTGAGATCAGGGTTTGAGTTTCGGTCAATTCTAATGGGTGTGGTTTTTTCCCTAAATAGTTGACCACACTCCTTTTACACAAAATGCAGGTAGATAACCTCTAAAATTCTTCTTTCCTCATCCCTACACCATTAGAGTAATTATCATATATGTGCATAACCTTAACAGGTCATAGGACACGATGAAAAAAAAGTTATTACATGTTTTAAATAATAAATAAAATGATTTTTTCATACATATAACACGTTATAAATAAATATGACCTGCTTTGCAAGCAAATGCGGGTACACCTCCTATAAATAACTTTCCTTATCCCTAAAACCATTGGCATAACTAGTACAAAAACTTACAACCCAAAAGGGTAGTAATACGCAGTGCTAAAACAAAAAATAACTAAAAAATATGAGTTAATCTTAAAAGAGAAGCACAGATAAAACATAGACTGAACAATAATATGGCTTCAGTGGTGCCAACCTATTCATTGAAGGATGAAAACTTATCTTAAGGATCAAAAATTCATTCTAGATTTTGTTATTGTTCTAAGTGGATGGCAGATATTAGTGGTGCAGCATGGTTTAAATATGAAATTGTTAACAAATATTTAAGTTGGGTGGTATTCTTGACTCTGTGTCTCTTTAAAAATTTTGTTTGAAACTTGCGGCAACATTAAGATAATATAATGTTAAATCGAGTGATCAAACCACAAAGTCTCCAATTAGTGTTTATATGAGCAATTTGCAGATTTACTAATTTTAACTATTTGTTTAGACTATTATGTGCTAATTTTTTTCTTTTGAGTGTTGGCAGCTTTGTGAAGGTAAACGGGATGGGAAGGCATGGTGGGCGTTATAACAGGGGGAGGTAAATCCCATTCCATGGATTTTGGAGTTAAAAGCAGCAGTGAATATTTCAAAGGAAAAACTAAACACATTCTTTTCCTTAAGAAGCTAGTGACACGATTTTTTTTTACTAAGGAAAGCTATAAAATATTGGATTGTGCCAAAACCATTGAATAAATTTAAAATTGATTTTCATTTATGTATTGTATAGAATTGTTGTTTATTGAAATTTGAAATTATTACAAAGACGAATTATGTTTAGTAATATATTTTTTTACATTTCCAGCCATCCATTAATATGTCTACAGATTTAATAATTGTAAATAAAATTGAAGAATAGACTTGAAAGTTATATCAGGACTATTTATAGTTATCCACACCTATGTCAATTTAGCCATTTGATATTGTGTGACATAAATAGTGATATTTTAAAATGAAGTAATTAAATAAACGTAAAATGAAAAATTGGATTAAATGTTGGTGGTTAAAATTTTAATATTACTTGTCATTTTCTGAGATGAAATGTTTAAAGACTGTTTAAGGGTTAAATATATGAATATCTTATTTATATAAATTCAGAATAAATTTAATGGTGTGTTTTAAAATTAGTTTCAGGATATTTAATTTGATTGTGTTGTATTTATTGATGGTACTGATGGTTCAGACCTATTAATTCTGACACATGATGTGAAATAAAATAGTATTATTTCAGTAAAAAGAATATTTGTTTTGATTGACTTTATAAATGAATAGAATGATAGTGAAGGTACTGTACTTTACAGTAAGAGTTTAAAGTAAATTAAATATATATAGTACAAGGAGAATATTCAGTGACTGGGTACACAGCCAGTTTATGGGTTCTGAAACCTCTGAAAATAGATAATATACCAATAATACTACATTTAAATACTACCTTTTCAGGCTATACACATATAAGATAGTTAGTCTAATGGGATAAGGATGAGGAAGGAAGCGTTTTAGAGGTAATATACCAGCATTTGCATGGAAGGAGAGTGGGAAATTCATTTATTAAAAATCACTCTCAGTACACTAAACAGGAATTCAAACCTGAATCTCCCCGTCTTTAACAATCAGTCTAACACGAGATAGACTCCTTAGACCGTTCAGCCACCAAAACAGGTTGGATAAAATTATCACCATAAGTGGCCTCTCAGGCTAAGGCATCGACCTCCTTTGGTCGGGTTTGTTGGTGATGAGGAGGTCGGGGTTCGAGTCCCGGCCAGTGCTCAGAGGGTTGTGTTTTTCTCCCCAAATTTTTATTCACTTTCTTTCCACACAAATGTGGATTTATTTCCTCTAAATTATACCTTCCTTGTCACTATCCCTATCTTATTGGTGAAAATATGCGACTAGCCTAAATGTAGAGTAAGATGCTTTGCAAAAAAATAAGTAAATTAAACTAAACCTTTTCAAGACATTATATGAAAAGTTAAATTATGTTATTATTGAATCAACAGTTATCAAACTATCCATATCACATTTGATGTAATAGTAATAATATTGTCTTTATTTGAGTGAAGTTAAGACCAGCGGCCTTTCTTACACTTGACCCACAATGTAAGCATTCATATGAGCCATACAGTCATTCAAAGTATTGTATGTTGGCAGCAACTAGCTATTTTAATGTTACAAATCAAACGGTGTCATATTAAAAACTGCAAGTGAATGATTTTTATACCACATCGATAAAGGTATGAGAGAGTGCTCTTGAAAATGAACCCTGAATATGTGCCTGTCATGGACCAAAATTACAGTTTTTTTTTTGTTTTTTTTCTAAATGTGAAAGGGTGATTGGAATGAGATCAGAAGGTGAGAAAAGGTTTATCTCTGTTAAGTTGGCGCCTAAGACAATACTAACTAAAGATACAGATAACTAATATAATTTTATACAAGGAATAATTTACAGGAAGGAGTGAGTGACAGGAAACATGTACAGGGACAAACACAATTTGGCTTTCACAATGAAGAGGGGAACACAGTTCACACTGTACACTGCTGCCACTGGATAATGAGGCAATGGCTGCCTATTAAAAGAATATCGGTAGTTAGAGCACAATCCCCTCGACTAGGTTTTGTTCTATAAGAACTCTTCAGGAGGGAGTGTGAAATGTGAAACGCAACTTCCTAAAAGTGGAAACCAAAGAAAAAAAACAACAACAGAGATCTCTCTTAAGAGATAGCTAATTTAGGAATACTTTCATCAATATCAACATAGTCAAAAATGCATTTTCCCATGGTTGGTATGTGGTTTAACATCAAATCACAAAAGCATTTCATCTAAACTCTGCACTATTTCAAGGCTATAACAACACTGGTTAATAAAAAAAAACAGAACAAATAAAAAACAACACTAACATTAATGGGCATTGGTGAAACCAGGCAATTCTCACCATTATTGTTGTTAGTGTGCACATTAAAAAATCGAGTACACACAATAAATTACAGATGGGAGGAAAAGTACCAAATTAACATAACACATTTCATTTAAAAGTTCAAGAAGAATGTTTACTTAAATTTAAAGATTAGTAAAAAAAAATAAGTAAAAAAACTGTATAACGCAAAACTCCGTACATAATAAAATCTGTTAACGGGTAATCCTACATTCACGATCAAATTACACCTCAGCACCAACGAAAAGAAAACTAAATTTATAGGAACTAAAACGATGACGAACTTGACAACATTTTGACAACGAAACATCGGAGAGATGTGAGTACAACTTACTGAGTTTTGTTCGTGTTTACAAGTAAGGCAAGCGGAGCATGCACTTGCTTGCAATCGCACCATTGGCAGCTTAGTTCCCATGACACTGAAGGGGAATGGCGGGAAAAATATGTGATTAGGGAGACTTACACTTAAATGAAATAAATCCACACCAAGCCTGCTTCAGTGAAATCTAGTTACCAATACATGTGTAGCTTTAGTGTGAGTTTTAACTAAATTTTCACTTATATTTGTATGAAAATTTATTTATCTAAATAATAATTACCTTTGCCTTAAAAACCAAGCATAAATCTTCAATCATAGTTTCCATTTACCCATTAAAACTACACTTAAATACAAAAAAATAAAAGCAGAAAATGAGAATGTTGAATTATCTGTTGTGTTATTATCAAAGATATTATTAAAATGAAGAATTAACAATTTTGTATCTATATAATTTTATAGCGGTCAAACTTCAAACTTTTGAAAAATAATATATATATATATTTTAAAACCTAAATATTGTTTTCTTTGGAACAATTTAACATTAAATTTTACTGTAGAGGCATTAACATGATAAGAACAAATATGCCACACAATATGAGTTGTGCAGTGGCAATTAAAACAAAAAGCCAAACAATTTTAGTAACCAAGGCTTTACAATGAAAAAAAGAAAATAATGTTTATCTATTAAAGTGTAACCACAGGATTTAAAAAAAAAATCTTATTTACATGCTCTGCTACCATTGTGTTAAGAGACGTGATCTTATTAAATTTATGGTAAGCATACAATAGCTATCAGAACATAGGCTGGTAACTAATCATTTAATGAACGAGAGCAAATGCACTATCAATTCCCCCCCCCCCCCTGATAATGAGATCAACTCAAGATCCTTACCTATACTAGTTGAAAGAACTGTTATCGTGCTTAGCAGTTGATAGAACTTTTTATCGACATATTAATATTTAAAACTAGAACTTAAAGTGGGTGTTTACATTTACAATGCATAACTTTGAGCTACTATTGCCTAGTCTAAAACAATAATCTACCACCAGTAAAATAATATAGTGCCATTGCAAGGGGGAGGGGGGTCAGTCTGAACTGGGTACCCTCGGTCAAGGGGGTGTCATAAAGGTTTTGATCCTAATGTTATTAATTATTAAATTATGATTGTAAAGTATTCACTTTAAATCATTAAAATATAAGTAAGGTACATATTTGAAAGGAGTGCCACATTTACACGTCCTCCAGTATTGACAGACAGCAACTAGAGATTTCCAAGCTCTTATTTATCAAATGTCAACTAAAAGTGTTATTTTATAGGTAGTGATGATGTCTTTCAAAACTGTAAGAAAATCCTTCCTACTGAAATTGGACTGTAACTTCTCCCCCATGTATTTAAACAATATGTTGAAGCAGGCTTTAAATAGGATTAAAATCAAGAAAACTATCGACAACACACAAAACAAAAATTGGAATAAATAGGGTAGATACTGAAGAAAAACAAATATGTTTCATCAAGTTTACAGTAAAAAAAAAGCAAACTGTTTATTTGACAAGATAAAATAAAGAGTGTAATGGGCCAATGGGTTGAATTATAAAATATGTATAGTATATTATTTGTACATATTTGGAGTATATCTAGAGTATGAGAATCAGAGTAGAAAAATATTCAGATGATAGTTCTACATATCGAACCGTATATAAAAACTTACTTTATTGATATATTTTTGCAAAAACCTAATTTCTTGTAAATAAAGTTTGCTAGTTAAATAATCATAATAAAAATGGCGCCAAACGACTATATTAAATTAAACATTAAAAAGAGGATAGAAGGGCAAGGCCTACACACCAAAAAACTGTAGGCCTCAAAGCTCATGATTAAATACAAAATAAAACATGACATTAAAATATGATATTTTTAGGATACATCAGACCCCTTCTTCAGCAGAGAAGAGTAAAACCCCAACTGGACTAAGTCTTACTTTCGTCTGCTTAAGAAGGGAACTGATGTTCCCCAAAAATTTCATTTATGCATTTTGTTGTGTTTTTAATTGTGAACTTTGAGGACTACAATTTTCTCATAAGTGTGTGTGTTCTATCCTTTTTTAAATATTTGATAAAATATTCTAATTTAATTTTACATTAAAGGCAATACCAAGATTGTTATAGTATTTTTGGGGTTTTATAGTTTTTCAGAACATGTCCCAAAGCTTCCTGGTTGTTTCTGACTGCTATAAACAGTGTTTCCATGAAGAAGTTCTAATTATTTCTAAATGTTGATAGTTGTTATTAAAATATGTGAAAGTGATTTACCTGGTCGACGTGTCCTCTCCTAGGCTCCAGTAGAGGTTAGTAAGGACGATTGGCGTCCTTGGGCCTCTTCAGTTGAACTTTGAGACGCTTCATGCCAATCTGGAAACCGTTCATGGCTTGGATTGCTGCCTGAGCACTTGCAGGGTTATCGAACGAGACAAAACCTACAGTAAAAACAAGAAAGTTTATAAAAGTATTAAGAATAGTTTTAAGAATTACTGGGACACTGTTTCTAGAACTTTGGAATAGCCACAAGTAATAACTTTTAGTGAAATTGTGTTGTTTTAAGACTAATATATCAGAAAATAAAGTTGATATAACTGTAGAAAATTAAATATAAATAAAAGTATTGTACAACCGCTGTCAGCCCAAATAAAACTAACAGTGCATATTGCAAAGAGGAATTTACTTTTGTTAACTTAATTAAATTAGACTGATTATTTGCATTTAACAAAGTACAGTCTTTTAATGGGTTGATCAATATTCCATAAAACATGAAAAATTATTAAGTAACATTAGAACTGAGTATGTATCAATATAATTATTACTACAACTTAGTGCTAAAACTGAAAAACTGCCGTACAAAGGGGGGTGGGGCCTCAGAATCTTACCCTGGGCCTCACGTTATCTTAAAACGGCCCTGAGACACACACACTCCCTCCTGATAAGTTGTGATAGAATGAAACCTAGGCCAACAGATTGGGCAGTAATGATTGATTTCCTTCAAGAGGCAACCATTACCGCTTTGTTTAGTGAGAGCAGTGTAAAGTGTGAACTATGATTGTCTTTTCATTGTAAAAGCCATGTTGTGTTTGTTCCCTCCTAATTTTTTGTGTTGGTGATTAATACGGTAATTTTGTACTTCATTTTTTACAATTCTATCATATTTGATTAGATACATATTACGAAACACTTAATGCACTTTATTTCATATATCCTATTTTAGGTACAAAACATAATGAAAAATAGAAATGGAAAGTATCAATAACATTTGATTAGTTGATAAAAAAAATACAATAATTTAAAAACAATTATTTTATTTTAGTGCCCTTGCTTGATATTTTCCCTTTATTTATTTATATTTTAAATAATAATATACAGTGAAAATGTCATAATAAAATTGAGACAATCATTCATTTTAATATCCTGATTAATGAACAGAAGTTTTGGTTTCTACGCAAGGGAAGAAAAGACAGAGAGAAGCCTATAGACTCACCAAAACATTTGCTCTGATTGGTGGCGCGGTCAATGAACACCTTGGAGCTGATGACATTCCCAAATGGAAGAAACATCTGCATGAGCTCGGCATCTCCGAACTCCTGAGGTAAGTGGTAGATGAACAAGTTGCACCCTTCTGGTCCAGAGATCGAGCAACCTCCAATCACAAAACAACCACAAGCCACATTGTACTGGAACGACTATAGCCGACGATTTCCACTAAGTCCATCATAGACTCTGCCTTAAAATATAAGTGAAGAATGACCCTGGCCACGGGACGAATACTGGATAGCTCAGTGGTTAGAGCATTGGCGTACTAAGCCAGAGGTCCCGGGTTCGATTCCCATGTCCAGGTGTCATTTTTCAATTTTCAGTATAGGATTGTATGCGATAACTAGGATAGGCTGTGAGAAAAACTTTAAGCGATAACGTAAATCAAATATAGTATGATGGGAACATACCATAGAATATTTAAGAAAGAACATGAAACTATGTTTGATTTGAATACATAGGTAGGTCGGTGGTACATATCCCCACTTATAAAAGATTTACCAAATTTATTTTTAGCAGGAAACCAAAACTTTACCACGTCGAAATTGGGTTCAGTAAGTGACAAATTAAGGGGCTGAGATTGGTTGTTGTGTTTGTCCAGATTAAGTTATACTAAGCTATTAATTATATGTACAGGAATTATATGCACAAATATTTAAAATATATATAAATATTTACAGGTAGCACACGTGTGCATTGGTTTTTAATTGCACTTTGTATGGCGAGGAAGATTAGGAGGGCTGCGGTGAATTACCATTGGCTTCAGGGTGTCTGGGATATTGAAAATGTTGGGAGCCAATGCAATAGAGTATCGACAGTTCTAGATGAATGGGACCAGGCCCACCTTGAACTACACTAAATAGCAATACAAAATTAAAATAACTAAGGGATTTTTTATATAGTTCTTGAATTTCCATTGAATTTTCACATCTATGAAGTTATCATCTTAAAAGGACTGTAAAATCTTCCACATCATCAGTACTAAGATTGGTGATATTTTAGAGATGGGTCGACCTCTATATTTCTCAAATTCAAATATTAAATTTTCTGTCAAATCTCAAATACAAATTCAAACCTACAAATATTTAAAATTTTAGTTAAAATGAAAATATTTAAAATCTAATTTAAAAAATGTGTTTAAGGCTTGGTGCTACAGACCAATTACATTTTGTTTTTTATATTTATTATGTCAAAAACAACAAAGAAAACCCTATATTTAAATTAACTATATTAATACAATTTTGTCGTTTTTAGTGATTTTATTACCATACCAACTACCTACACAAGTATATAATATATGTATATAAAATTCATCTTACCAGTTGCTTAAGGTTGTTATTTGAAGTTAGGGCATTCATAATTGAATTTGAGATATTTGTCTCTTATGAATCTCGAATCTCTCGAGTGCCGTAGGATTAGAGGGATTCGAGGAATCGAGGATTAAAGCGTCTCATCTCTAGTGATATGTGAAAGGATAAGTGATAGGTGTACTCCCGCATCAAACTATCAAGACTCAAACAATCAAAGAATCTTCAATGTGGTTAATGGGTTTCAAAGTTTCCTTAAGAGGATGTTATTTCGCAATATAAATTAAAGTAGACAGAAAATATCTAATAAAGAACACACAAGAAAAGAAAAAGGAAAATTATGGACATAGAGAGTAAAAAACAAGTGAGAGATATAGCGGAACATTTAAGAGTCAATATTATTAAAACCATATGAATAATAAGTACATTAAAACAGCACATGTGTTTGCAGCGGCAAACGTGAACGAAACATTAACACAAAGATACATGTATTTATAAACAAATGTTAAAATGCTTTAGACATTCAGAAAAAAAAACTGCGAATAAATAATGGAAATGATATTAAAAAAAAGTAGACATAGACACGAAAGAAAAAAACCAATGCAATGCATTATGCACCACAATAAAAATAATGTTACTTATTTTTTAATGTTAGGCACCTAATAACTTAGATATTTACAAATAAAGAGTACAGTCAACAAACAAATAGTCACATTTATTTTGAATAAGGAAATTGCAAATTTTAGTTTGGATTTGGACACCGAGTGTTTAATTTTTAACTGGGAGTATCTCCTTAAAGGGTTAGGTTGAACCAATGCAAGTTACTTCATTATCAATTGTTTTTAAATGTAACTGAATTGTTTTTTGCCTGTATTCTTAGAATACTTACGATTCCTGGAGAACTCACACAAGTAAATTATTTAGTCTATTACCAGACATTGATTTCAGAACCATTCAGACCAAAAGTTTTATATTTATTAGCTAGGTTGAAAGTTTTTATTGTTTTAAACTATCCAAAAATCAATGTATTGCAAAAATATATATCATAATGAAACTTTTGAACAGTATATTTATTTACATTGTGTCTAGTTAATATTATGTAGAGTTTGATGTTGACATTTTGTAAATTAATGCTTTATTAAACTAGTGTTATCTAAATGAAATGAAAAAAAAATAAAGAAATGTTTGTAAAAACAAGAGAAAAGATGAAAAAAAAGTTCGTGTTAATATTATAAATGATGCAATCTGGATTACAAGAAAACAAATAGGAGTGAAAAACCAAAATTTTGATAATATAACAAACTTATACAGACAAAATAAGCTTGTATTTCAAATTTACTTATACTTTTATAGATTTATTTAATGTAAATCAACTATTATAAGCGAAAAAATTACTATCAACAAAATAAAATCCATTCCATTAAAATAAAAAACTAACAAAATAAACTAATTAAATGAATAAATCCATTAATATATTATATAATCTCAACCATATATTTTTATTAGTATGCATGATTATTGTAAACAGCATCTACTTAAAAAAAATAGTCCTGTGTGCGATATTATTGGTTATATAGATGCTCATTATGTTCATCTTTTGTGAAATAAAAATATTAGAATTTTTGCAATGTTCAAGTAAAATAAATGTGTATGTTGGGACAAAGGACTTCTTGCACTGGAAAGGATCTAAGATTCCAATGTATATTTTTATTTAAAGGTTGTGATATTTGGTGGTTATTTTTCTGCTTACCTTCCCTTTGCGTAGGGGGGACGGTAGACATCGGTTGGGGAATGGCCTGTGGAAACTGGCCGTAAACCGCAGGGTAGGCTGCCAGAGAACATACCAACATAATCATCGTGTATCATTAGAAGGACAAGAAATCAATTATTAATTAGTTAAAACAGGTTCTAATGTAAATCTACCTGGAGTAATGCGAAAAAATATTTAGCAACAATACAAAATAAAGTTTAATTTTGACAACCATATAACTGAGGTTTTGTCTTTAAGGATCTCATTTCTATAGTTTAACAATCATAAAATATATATTTTTTAAAAAGCTGTGAATCTTAAAGTACACACACAGCTATTTAATTAGACCCAGTTAGGTTTGGGAGCAAATGGTATCACCAGTAAAAGAATAAAATATAGTCGAGAGATTGTATTCAGTGGCAATGTTTGGTTAAGTGAGTAATAGTGAACCTAGATATTAAATATCCCTATTAAAATGTATTACCATAAAATGCCCTCTATAATTAATGGTGTATAAAAATATGATAATCATTTCTCACAGGCATATTTTCCCTTCCCACCATCATTATGTACATATTACTCAATTTTTACATAGTGAAAGCACATACCCGACCAAAGGAAGTATGTACTGTACATAATATTCGCATCACTCCAATGTCTATACACAAGCTCCCAATAGGATGTGTGCTGAGATATTATACATAAGCAGGAAATTACATGGTATGTAGGATTGGACTGTCTGCTGGTTACATGTTATTGAATTAATTATGTGTTCTTTGCAATAAAATAGATTAATTAAAATCTATTAAGTCAAATATTTATTATTTTATGTAAAGTTTCATTTCATTTCTAGGAAAACAAAAACTTGTATTCCTGAGATTACAAACAGTTCCTAAGGCTGTAAATCAAAAATACAATGAAAATACAAAATTATAACTACAGTTATAAGTGACTGCCTTTTTGTTTTTATTTACATATTTTAGGAATTATTTTATGGCACAAATCTTAAGGTAGATTGTTAAATACCAGTTGTTTCAAAATTATATTTCCAAAGTTCAAATTTATATTTACTTGTTTAGTTGAGAAAACAATATATATATATTTTAGCAATTTAAGTGTGGTAAGATATAAAATAAAATTATTGTAAAGGTGTGATCCTTTCAGTATGATGATAATTTTGGTGAACATAAGAGAAACCAAAATTTAAAAGTTGAATCAATTAGTTCTACTTTATTAAATTAAATGTGGTGTTTGAATGTTAAGTTCCAACCTCATGACAACAGTTGTCCTCCTAATTTCATACCTTATAGAGGAGACAGACCAGATCCATATATTCACATTAAAAATTCTAGATGAAGCAAATCTGAACATAAAAGTAAAAATGCAATACAAATATTACAAGAACCAACAACAAAACCGTGCAATAAAAATTAAAGCAAGCTTAACAATAATTTTAAACAGCCAACATTAAGAAAATTCAACAGATAAAGTATTCCCTCCATGTTTATGTAAAAGATCAGCTTCTTTTAACAATTAAAATTAAATTGAACATAAGATAAAATATATGTTTAGAGTTTCACAAAAGGTACTTTGAATGAGCAATAATAAAATAATTAGTAGTAGTACCTAGTACTGAAGTAAGTCTTTACCAAAAATTTTGTTGAATACATATTATTATCTTAAACTGTTCTTATACAATGCACGAAGCTGCAATATGAAATCCATTGAGCAACATTTAACAATTAAGAACTCCGCTAATGTTTATGGTAGCCTAGTCATATTTATATATCAAGCTGGTAATATCTTCTTAGACAATATTATAGAGTTATTAATAATGCATATGATTAAAACTACTTCCTCAAACCTAACAATGGATTTCATAAAGATAGCAAATTGGACATGACCAAAAAAAAAAAAAAATTACTAACTTGCTACTTGAAGATAAGGTTAACAGCCTGGTTTTTGAAAGATAAACTAAATAATTGAGAAAAGAAAAAGAGGCAGCAGATGATTATGGTACATATTTATATAATGTTATATTAAGTTTAAATAGAAAGAGTTGGAAATAAAAGTGTTTATAGAGGAAAATCAAAAACCAGACTAATAAAAAAAATAATTAAGAAAGTTTACTTTCCCAACACAAAACTAGAAATTAAAATACGGTACATAAACACTTGCCAACATAAAGCATATCTTAAAGCACAAACAAATGACAACAAAAACAAAACTGGTTCACACTAATGATAATTTAACAAATATTTATTTAAGTTTGCCTTATTTTCAAAAATATGATATTTAAGAAACACTATTTAAGAGCCTTAATTTTTGACAAACAATTGGTAGGTTATGTGGTATAAGATGACTTCAATAATTACTTTAACAATTTGAAAGTGTATAGCTCGAATGGGTGGTAGGACGCAGGCGGCGCTAAAGAAGAAAACAATTTGACAAGTATATCCCTCATGAGTAATAAAAACATGAAAATAAACCCTATCCGTGCTCAATGACAAAGAAAATTGTCAGATTTGTCAACGCTTACCTTTATATAAGCTTCAAGTAAATATAATAATGTATCTTACAAGCACCTTGTCTGGTTAAATTATGATCTAGCATGTAATTAATATTTTAATATATTTAACCTTCTACCTCATTGTATAAACTAAGTGTTCATTTAGAATAAATGTTTTTAACTTATTTTTCCTCTCTTGGGTGTTGAACCCATATACTACAAATATTCGCTTGTTAAACCATCGTCATAGCTCCTAAATGGTAATTGTGCCTGTGAACTGTCCATCTACCACAAATTATCATTCTCCAACACACATGATTATCTTTAAAAGTCAACTTTCAGTTTTTTTTACTAGGGAAATTAAAAGTTCTGAGTGAGAACATTCTACAAGAAGTTAATAAACAAATTTTAACTACCCTGGCTGTATGATACAAAGATGTTTGACTCACATTCTTTGACTACTGTTAACAGGAAATCAAGGCTTGAATCACAGAGAGTTGTGCTGAGTTAAGTGTGTTTGCTTTATATGTATTTCTTATTTTCATTTTTATGTGAAATTTACAACTTTTTAAAAAATTGTACACAAAAAATTATTTTTTAAATAATTATGGAGCTTCACTAAAAAGTAGTGAATCTATAGGTCTATAAAATCAAACAATACATAACCAAAAAAAGGTGAATTTTTATCTATATTGTGTAGCATTGAATGTGTGACTATATGTCATATTGTTATCGTGTGTATCCAAACACTTATCGAACAGAGATTTTAGAGGATATTTTTATCAAAGGAAAAAGTTATTTCCAAATCAATTCCCTATCAGCTCCCCCCATAGGTTGCTAAAATTATCCCAACCAGTAGAGAGGCTAGTTTAGTGTGAACCAGCTGCTAAAGACACATGTTGGACTCACCGACTCCAGGGTAAGGCTGCATTCCAGGATAGCCTGCGTGCTGCAGTGCAGCCTCGCCATTGGGCAGGCCCTGGGCTGGAATGGATAAATGGAGGCCATCTACATAAAAGTTATCTCAGTCCTCAACCAAGTTTGAAAACATTCAATGGTACAACAAGGAAGGGGGAGGCTCAAACAAACACAGGGATAAAGCTTAACCTTCAAAGTAAACTCTGCACGGTCAACTTTGATATCATCTAAATATAACTTAAAAGAAATAAATTTTGCCTTAATAAATTTTAGTGTTAATTTGGGGCAAAACAAATATTTCAAAAGTGGATAGCTTTTAAATGTTGATAAGTTATATGACAGTGATAAAAGGAATAGTATAAATGTGTTAGTGAGCTCTAACAATCAAAATACATTTAATGTATGGACAAACTTTGACATCCCCATCTTTTATCTCTTTAAATTTTTGAACACACAAATATGTGTTTGACTGTATAGTTTTTATTTTAGTCAAAAAATTGTTTCTTAAAGGAATTTTCCAATTAATATTATTTCCCACTATATCTATTTGTTTTAAAAAATAATTTAACTACAAAACATTATAAGTGTAAAAATCCTTTGATGTGCAGGAAAATCAAATAACCCACTAGATGATATTTTTCAATTAAGAATTCTCTACATTTCATCGAAATACTATTTAAATTATTTTATGTAAAACATTATTAACAAATTGGTTCTAAAATATTTAATTATGACTCTAAATAAAAATGAGGTAAATGTCAACTATTTTCTTAGGTGTTGTTCTAAGTATCCTAAAGAGAACCAAATAAAAATAAAACCACACCATGTCAATATTAAAATAATTTTCAAAGGTGCTCACTTACATATCCATACAAATATTTTTGAATGAATATTTTGCTCAAATAAACAAGCAGTCACATTTATTCAAAATTAATTTAAAAGTGGTTTCCCAAAATGTGCAGCTGTAATACTTCCACCACCAATTAACTTTGCCTCTTATATTAAGAGTAAAATTTTTCCCAACATGATGTAGAATGAGACGATTGAGACCAACAATCACGAGGAGAGATAAGGGAAAAACCAACCCTTACTGTGCTCGTCCAAGGGCCAGCTCAGAGTTAAGCGTATCAATGCCCATTCTATTACGATCACAGCTAATAAGTTAGTTGTCATTCATTCAAAGTAGAGATGAACTAAAATAGTTTGTCTTAAAGTTATTTATAAATAGTTCCCACATCAGTGATCAGATGGTCTAATATGTCACTCTCACAATAAGAATGGACTTTCGGTGATGGAGAGATTAGGGTTTGAATCCCAATCGAGTAAAGGCCCAATGGGGGTGTTTTTTTCCTAAATTATATCCTACCCTACCTTCACACAAATGCGGGCAAATTGCCCCTAAATTCTACCTTCCTCATCCCTTCCTAATTAGTGTGAATGTATCGATGGCCAAACAAGAAGTTAGATTCTGTTGCTCAAACAAAACATTAATGCATGGCCAGTGTCTATTGTAAATTTATGAAATTGATGTTAAAGTTATATGATTCTTTACCTGTCTACATATTTTTACACAAAACAATAAATTCACAAAGAATCACGGGGGTTACTTTCGCATTTATAATCATGATCAACCTTCTAAATTGAATATTTAACCATGATCAACTTAAAGTTAAAGTAATGTTCCCTTAGTGTTAAAAACTTGGGTGTAATCAGGATTAACATAACGTAACATAACAGTTCGAGAGAAACATAGACAACTGGTTTGGATCAGTTTGGATGAAAGCTGTTCATTAAAATTAAATCCAGGCCTTTTGGAATGATTAGGATGCAAGTATTTGCAATATAAGATTACTGGATATATAAAATAAAGTGTATCAGGAGGTTTGACATTTTAAAGTTTGCGAGACTCACACAAACTGTACCAAAGAAGTAGTATGCAGTTCATAAAAAAACAGATGAAGTACTAAATAGTCCTGTTGACTTTGCTTGCAACAAGATGGGCTAGCTAGAACATGTTCACATAACTTAAAAGTTCTCCCCTGGACAGCTATTAAGTTAAGTTAAGTGGTGACTTCCCTTTAAAAACATGAGGATAACTGTTACGTTACGTTACGTTAAGTTATATGAACATTAAGTTACTATTAAGTGATTGTTATCCCAGAATAACACTAGTACATTCCCAAATATAAAAAATTATAAAAAAACAATTTATTCATTAGTTATTTCAAATATTATTCAATCAACTCAATACCAGTACTACCTGCTTGGAATTAATGTATGTTCCTGTTCAAACCAAAATAGGAGCAAGAAGTATTCAAAAGGAAATGGCTGCGCCAGTAGAAACAAACCGTATAATGCATATGGCAGTAGTGAATAGGAACTGTGCTAAACAGGATTAAACAGTAATGTATAAACCATTTCAAAATGTGTTCATTAGTAATAAACAGTAATTGTATTAGGCAGGAGCAAAATGTATCTAGCAGTAACACACAGTAATGAACGGAAACGTAGACAGTGTCAAGCAAGACATGTAGCAGTGATAAGAAACATCATTACTGTCAATAAAAGTGTACAATTGAGACAAAGTATAGTATTACAAAAACAAAAAAGAATGAACAATAATTATAAAGGGAATAAGTAGGCATTAATTGTGATTTTAATACTAAATGTGAAAGCGGTTAGCATGAGATGAAATTTTAAAAGTAGCTTAAAGGAACAAGAAAAGTTAAACACTAGGTTTAAAAAGAACTGGTTGATCTTAACAGTATATTAATTAAATAGTAGGTAGCTAAAAAGAACAATGATGAATATATAGTAGCTTTTAGTATTTAATAATAACAAACTTGAATGAATAATAATTCTAAGGCCAAGCCATACTTGCAACCTGGATGCCCGCACACAATGCTTTGTTATATATGAGGGTGGCCATGCAAAGCGACAACTGCCCGGTGACAGTGATTTGGACTTGGTCGCAAACATAAGTGACATTGGGTATCTCATATAAATAACAATTCCGGCGTTTCAGCGACTTGGTCGAGTAGTTTTTGTCCGGCTACAAGGTCCCAAGTATGGCCGTAGCCTAACTGTAACTAATAGCATTGCATTTGAGTGAATTAACAATAATTTAATATCAAATATGCAAACATGTTTTATGAAAGAAGAGATAATTATTGAAAGAAAAGAATATATAGTTAAAAGTTATAATAATGTTTCACAGTAAAAAGTAGGAGTGAGTACCTTCTAATGTATGTTACTACTAATAGAATGAGTTGAAATGAAATATTAAATATTATGTTTAAGATTGAAATAGAGAGGTTGTTCCAATTAGTCATTATTAATACATCTCTTATTAACCCAAGATTTTGGTGAAACCTTAATATTTATTAGATGTGGCTGATGTGTTGTGTTAATGTGACTATGATGACAATTTAAAAGTCTATTAGGCTCGTGTATTTATGTAATGCTTCCGTTTGGATGTCAGTAAGAGGCAAAAATTAACTCCTTTAAATATATTCTGGAACTTATTCAAAGAATGCTTATAATGAGTTGGATTCATAACTTTCAAGCTTAATGAACCTCATGCTGTTGGAAGAATAAATTATTATAAAATATTTATGAACAAATTCGTAGGGGAGAAAACCCAACAAACTAACCCTGACTTTAATAGAATCTGCCTCATTTTCATTGGATCTAGTAACATTTCTATATTACGGTGTAGTTGAAATGGTTCATAGTGTCAGTATTGGAGGTACTTGAAGATAATTAGAATGTTATCAATAAATATTAGGCTCCTACATGTGTAAGGGGACTCACCACCTTTATATTTTAATTTTAGTTCATGCACATGTTATTTGATTAATGTTCATGAAATCTCAGGAATCAACATGCACATACATGTGTTGGTTGCTCTGATAATTTTTTATGATGAATTGGGGAAAGCTATAAGTATGGATGTGCACCCAAAATTTTTTATTTTTATTTCTTCTATAAAATAAACTTACTTTCTGTGATTCAAATAAAAGAAATCTGGGAATTAATTTGTAAAAAAGGATCATTTTCAAATGAAAACGAGGAAGGAAAATGAGTTAATTACAAGTACTCTTTGGAACATTAAATATTTAACTGGAGTACAGTATACAACACTACAGTGATGTATCCAAGATTTAATGTGAAGGGGGGTCTAAGGGAAAGTTTCTCCTTTCCCCATCTATCAGCCTGATTGTAACCCACCCACTCCCTCAACATAACACAACCATCCCTATTGTATAAATAACCTCCCCCTATACCCCCCAAAGCACAACCATCTTTATTGTACAATCCCCCCCCCCCCCCAAACACAATCATCCCTATTGTACAAATGCCGATCGCCCCTCCCTCCTGCAATCAGCGCAATTACACATTGAAACTGTTTTAAATGATGGCCTAAATAAGCATACCATGCTATTCATATACTATAGGATATAGAAAATTTTCAAGTCGAGATAATGTAGAAAAATTCATAAAGTATTATTTATTCAAAATAAAACACATAAAGAACATAGGTAAAAGCTTAAAATGAAATAAAAACAGACTTAAGTAATGGTTTGAGTTAAAGGGGAAGCATATGGAGGGGGCTAAGGCACCCCCTACCCCCCAGTTACATCACTGAATAATATAAATCAATTACTATATCTGTCCAGTATTATAAAAATAAAACCTTAGGGCATAGACTATGAAGCTCATTCAACTGTCAACTGTTCACTTGTTACATTATTAATATCTATGCAGCCAAGAAGGTTTACCATCAGAATGAGCTTTAAAGTCTCAGCACTTAATCTCTCCGACCCTTTGAAATTGTACTATTGATAAAAATAAGCCAAAAAAAAAGTATAGTAAAACGCAAGCAGTATTGTGGTAAAGAAATTGAAATTAATTTCTTTGGCATAATAGTTTATATTTTTGTAAAGAAGAGTATATCTAACTGTAAAAATATGTTGTGAAGAAGAAAGCAGTGAATATTTCAAAATAATGTTAATTTGAACCTTAGCAGCCAACAAAATCAAATTCTGAAATAAAAATTAATATTTATTATTATTGCTAACATAGATATAACTAAATGCTACACCAGTAAGCATGCAGTCTACCCTTCAAAACATTTCCCAGCTTATTTTAAGAGTAAACGCTAACATCATTTGAATTATGGAGTCAAAATGATATCCCAACACCAGCAAGAAACACATAAAGCAGTAGATGACTCTGGTGATTTTTCAAAATGTTTTAAGTTGACAGGGGAAAAAAAAGGCTATGCATTAAATAATGGTTTTAAACTAGAAATTCAATGTGAGCGATATACAATTTATAAATATGTATACTGTTTATTTTTTAATAATGTTTTAAATATTTTGGACAGCATTAATCCATGCTACTATAGGCTATTTCTTTTAAATATTCAACTTCTGAAACAAATTTTAGGTGTCACCCAGTGGTGGGTGAATTGATGTAGGCCCTACAGTACGCTTTTAAACAAAATTATTTTTATTTACACAGCTTATAAGCCAACAATTGTCAAACATGTCTGCATTATATATTAGCTAAAAAATATTCAACTTATGATACTTTCTCATCTTCCTTTTCATGCTTTCAAAGAAAAATGTAAGCTAATTATTGTTAAAACTACCCATTCGATGGCCGTATGGTCTAAGGCATTACTCTCGCCATAGACTAGACTGCTGAAGACAGGGAGACTGGGATTCGATCCCGGTCAGGTGTTGTGAGTGTGGTTTTTCCTAAATGGTTTTCCACTCTCCTTCCATGCAAATTAGTGTACATTTCCTTTAAATTCAACCTTCCTAATCCCTACCACATTAGTGTAATTATTACATAGGTGTATAACATGAATGGGTTGTAAGACACAGTGCTAAAAAATATTTTAAAAAATTATCTAATTTACTGAAAAATTAAAGTATCCATCTATTTCCCTAGTCCTGTATCTTGGAAGCTGTGTAACTAGATATGCACACATAAGTAGGTCTCAATGATAGTGTTTTGTTGTTTGTAGATTGTTTTTTCAAACACATAGCACAAAAATGAGGTAGTCCCTAGGAACATAATTATAGAGAGCTCAAATCACTTATACTCTGCCTGACATTGTGCCATGTTAAGAGCTGTAACGACCATGCTCTTTGCCAAGTTCCACAATTTAATAGATTTTTCAAATTATCTTCCGTGCTATGGTAAAATTGAAATGCTACACCTACTAAACAGATCCTGTCTAGAGATTTTACATAATTTTGATGAAAAACTAAACAAAGACTATAATGTCCATGGATTAAAACCTGCTAAGGAATGATTCAAAGGAAGGAGGAATATAAATGTTATGACCATGCCCGACACCTAAAAACTTACGTGCAGGGTACGTCTGCGGGATGCCGTTAGTGTAGACGGATGGGTCAGAGCCCGCCGGCTGGCCGTTCGGGGTCTGGGCGGCCATGTTGAAATTGGGCATGGTCGGGGAAGGCAGACTAGGAATGGCACCATTTACAGGTTGACCTGAACCGGTACCTAAAATAAGAGCTGATTAGTTGAAATAGTTTTACAATCGTATTGTGTAATTGAGCAAAGTACATGTCAAACCAAATTTTAAATTAATTTTTTAACATGAATTAACATTATAAGCTATTAAATGATCATTTATAAATTGTCAGGTTTTTTTGAACGCAATGGCCTAAGTTTGGTCAAGTATCTTACAAAAATACAAAGCAGGTAAGTATCAATGTTTTAAATTTAAAACAAAAGTACTTCTTTTACTTGATTAATGGCAACCAAAAGGGTGTTAAGCCATGTATCTTGTACATCCGGGGTAAAAAATCACTATATTATTTGTATTTAAATATAGTTTAGTTGGCTGTTGTAAAGAAAATATATCAAAACTTCCAATATATAGAAGGTGATCTAGAAATCACTAAATAAGTGCATATCGTGAGCAAGACTTCTAAGGTGCTCTTAAGTGCTGTCTTACCATATCCAAAGGTTTCCAGGGGTTCAACTTCATGGGGAGGATCAAAGTGGTTTAGAGTATAATTTGATCAGAAAGTCCTAGGTACTTACTTACCCATGGGTGGAAAGTATGTGAAAAATATATTTACAAAACATCGTTTAAGACTCTTTGAATCATATTTACTTATCTCAATTGGCTAAACTATCTTAATCAATTTTTTTTTATAAATTATTCACATTATTATATGATGTGTTTGTGGAAAATGAGACACGCTACATTTAAAGTATTTTAAAGGCATCAAACAAATGGTCAATTCAAACCAATATTAATTAAGTAGTTGGAAAATCACACCTGAACACGATAATAAAAACTTTTTCAGCTGTAATTAATTCACTTTGAGATGTACCCATGTGATCGGCTGGCTATATCCTTACCAACATTAATTTCTATAAATTAGATCAACATAGTTCAATTTATTTATAAATGTGTTTTAACTTCAATAGTATAAGCTCAACTATTTTGAACTGATACATAAAAATTTGTTCAATCAACCAGATCATCTTCTGCTTTTATGTTTGATAATTGATATTATCTTAAAACATTTCAGACAAGGAGTTCTGTGCACTCAGTGTACTTTAAAATGCAAGGATCTCCTTTTATTATATATTTTTTAAGATAAGAAAACATATTTATACTTGTTTATATCCTTGATTAAATACTGTTGACTCTATAGACACCATTTTGTTTCCATAATACACTTCTACGACTCTTTCTTGAGCACAGTAAAGTACAGGGTACAGTACAGGTATCAAATGTTTGAATGTTGGTAGACTGAATTATAAGTGATCCATGCTTTATTTATAAACATAAATAAATATTTGTATGTATAATAAATAACTGTATAGTTTGAACCCAAAGACAATTTTGTATTTATATTAAAATAATTTAAAAAAGATCATATCTAATCAACACATATGCTTCATGACACATACAAAGTATTTAGCTTGTAAGTAAATGTTTATAATGTTAACATAAACTAGGTTTAAAGTTCAAAATAGTTGTCTGCTATCTCAACAAAATATATATCGCCCAAACTAATTTGTATGGATCTATATTTAGCTATGCCATGATAATTATTATGCTGATAATAATAATGGTGAGGTGTTGAGAAAGTTAGTGAGGCTGGATTAAGTATGACATTGTTTTTTGAGCTATATGCAGAGTTTCTTGCCTACCCTTAGGTAAGGAAGGTATGATTTACTGTTGGAAATTTTTAAATATCTTATGAGTGTTAAATGCAACTTTTAAACAAATGTATAGTAAATCAACAATGACTTAATAACTTAGTAGAAATACTCCTATAATTGTTTAATATGCCACTTCTGAACACAAATGTAAATCAACATTCAACAATGACTTGAAACTAACTTAGCTTAGGAAAATACTCGGACCATAAACTTCATAATTTCAGTTTACTATAAGTTTAATAATTAACTTTTTTTTTCTCAAATCATTTAGATAGTTAAATGTTTGCCCACTGTAAATAATTAAGTCTGTCCCAAGTGTGAAATGAACGAAGCCTTTTAGAAGTGATGTTCCTGAGCCTCAACATCTCAATGATCTAAACAAGTGTTTCCCAAAATATGGTAGCCTAGCATAGCCCCCAAGGTTAGTGAAAGATTTAGGGGGTACATAACATACCCTTTGGTTTTATTAATCTTAGAATAAAAAAGTAATAGAACATCTGGAAACAAATCAATGAAAATTTTGACATATCATGGGCTATTGTATAGAAATAATTTCTTTCCCTCCATCACGGCTTTGTTTAGCTTGTCATTAGAGCTTATGTAAAATTAATTAATAAATGTTTATACTTTACAACAAATCCGGTATCTTCCCTAACTTTTTTAATGAATTTAGTTGAGAGCTAGGTGTAGATGGTTGGGTCATAGCCCTGAAAGGTGTGGTACCCAACCGTAAAGTGTGTTTTGCGTTGGCAATGGCTACCCTGCATTCTAAGGTAAGTATCTACACTTTATGATCATATTTTAGCAAATAATTACTTATTTTTGTAATTTTAGTTAAGTATGAATGTTTTAATTTTCATATAGCCTATATTTTGTAACCATAAAATGACTCCCATGTTGTAAATTGTTACTACCAAATGTTAGGAACTAGACTAGCATTTGGAAAGGTTTTATGGATAGAGCATGATCTAAAAATATATGTGGCTCCCTTTTTTGATTTTAAACCCTCAACTGCCATGTAACATGATTTCTTGCATGTCTTAAGCTAGAGCTATAACTTATTACAATCTGGATGCCAGAATGTTAAGACATCTATAATAATAAAAGAAAGTTTTGTCTCTTTGTTTGTGTGTGATGCTCAGCCAAATCTATGGTACGCAGAGATCTGAAATTTTTTAACACGGGTGGACGGAAGGGGGTCCGAATGCACCTCGAAGCTAGATTTTTAAATTTTTATTTTGGATATTTTTAACAAATTTTTGAAGAAAATATTTTTAATCTGGTTTAGAATTACATTTCAGAGATAACGTTTCAAAATGAAATCAGGCACCATAGGGGTGGGGGAGGCATATAATTTTATAAATTATAATATATGGAAACATATAGGTGTTCAATTTTTCAACCAAGTTGTTGTTGTGTTGTTGTTACGCAGTAGTTATGTAGTATGGCCATACACAGCACATATAACAAGGAATTAATTCTGGTGTCCTGGACGTGTATTTATCATGGTGACCGGATCACAAGTATTAATGACAGTGCCGTTTTTAAACTAACCTTGTCAAAAAGGGCAATGCATACATTTATTCATGTCATTTAATGTTTTTCTTGTGTGAAAGAATAGGTCAATCAGGTTAAATAATTTGTTTTATTCTTTAATGTGTCTATTTTTTGGTGTACATGTTAGGGCTTACTTGTATGGTAAAACGTTTTTTGTATACAAATAGGCCTATGCCACTAAAGTATACCTTAACTAACAAGTGCAAACCATGATACAACATGCTTAATTATAATTTGAAATTGATTTATTATGACAGGGCTTACCAACTGTACCTTTTCAAAAAGTGAAAAATCGTAACTTGTTGAAGTTGAGTTGATTTTTATTTAGAAGAATGTTCTTTTTTTAATTATCTTATAGGCCTACCCTCTGTATTTATGTTCATTACAAAGTTTGTAAGGCACTTTTTTTTCTTAGAATATAATGTTTATATCTAATTTTAGAAAAGAATAATTAAATTCACTTTTACTAAATTACTCCAATTATAGGTTAATCCATTGAAATGGATAATTTTAACAATAATAAATTTGTTTTTTACATTTTGGTCAATGGGCTATTCAAAAATATTTTTAAGTCAACCAACTCACAGACAAATGTGTCCAAAGTTGGATGGTTTATACTTTATAGGACTAGCCTGTCTATAAAAATCTAGGCTTACAGCAAATATAATAGGGCCTAACTAGCAACCGGTACATAGCAGTCACACTGTTGTAGATATTTACCTGATGTGGGCGGGACGACGGAGTTGGCCATGCCGTTGAGCGTGGCATGTGGTATTTGTGTTGCCAAAGCAGCCATGGGATTGATGTATGTTCCCTGTGCAGTTGCCGCTGCCATGAGAGCTGCTTGTTGCTGCATTGCCTAGCCGTAAAGTTGGCGTGGCAGGCGAATGAAACACCCAGGGCGACAGTAGTGCAGGTGATTGAAGATTTGAGATGAAATGAGTTGTGAGTAGGTAGTTGATTGTAAAGAAAATAGAACAAGAGACACAACAGTCAAGAACCATTTTGAGAAGTGGGTGTCATATTTAACATAGATTAATATTACCGATTTAGATGTCTTTCTTGACATAGGTACCATAGTGAAACAATTATTTTTCAAGGTACCTACTACTATTATCAAATTAACTATAAGAGTATAGGCCTACACCAAGAAAAAACAGTTGTACCGGTAACCTTAGTTCTAGGTGTCAAATAGTGGCACCCAAGTAAAAAAAATGTACTGAGCGAGAAGAGGCTCCACAAGCTATTTTTTCTTAATATGTATAGGCCTAGTAGTTAGTACTACTTTAATTGGTGACTTTCTTTGCCATAATGTGGGCCTATATTATGAACACGATAGCAAGGGTAGTTTACAAAAAACCAATATATTCTTTTACGGCAAAAATGAGTTATTAAAATTATGTTAGGTACTAGTATGATTTTATAGGTAATGATAGTATTATTTAATTATCTATAGATTTTTGATTAACTTTAGTGTGTTTCAGAATACAAACACTATGTATCTGCAATAAACTAGACTTGGTTTTCACTACCCCATAAATAATGAGACGTTCTACATTGACTCAAAAAATCCATACACAATTCTAAAATACCATTGCCCCTTGTAAACACATTTTTAGAATCTTGTCATATGAACTTACCTCATAACAAACAAATGTGTCTATCACATAAATATCATCATCTATTTCTGGGAAATAAAAGTCGCACATTGTTCACTCACAGTAAAATGAATATTTAGTATAAAATAGTCACTAAATTTTTAGGAGTTTTTCAAGCAATATAAGTAAATGAAATGAATAGAATGTTTAATTTTGTTTGAATAATTTGAATAAGCTATATTTCGCGCAGTTAGTGTTCCTTTGTTTACAGAATAGCAAACATAGTAGGTTTAATACTGGAGGTTTCAAAACAGACTTGTAGCTGCTAGAAATCTGTTAGATATTGCTTCTTCACAAGATACACTCTTTTCCTAATTTTTCTCAATTTGTGACGTCACTAGGGGCTAATCTACACTGTAAAATGAAATGGTGTTTTTTTTTATTCTTCAATATTATAAATTTCCTTTGTGCAACGTGTCAGCACGATTACGTCTAAAGTTTTTATTTATATTAAAACACATGTTTCTAAAACATATTGTTATTTTATAGCCCTATTAGTAGTAGTAAGTTATGTATAATGCATAAAAAAATCTAGTTTAAAAGCCAATTTCATTATATATAGCAGTTAATATCATATTGAAAATCCAATCTCCCAAATATATGACCGTTACACTACGCAATAATAAGAAAACATCAACAAAAACTATGTAGATAACAATTTATTATGTAAAAAATAAGTCCTAGCAACGAAACATTGCAAAAGAAAAATATTTTGCCCTTGCACTCGAAACTAAAAGACACTAAATGTAGCGGCCATGTAAACTTAATATCATCCCCAATACATTTTAATTAAATAGAATTATTATGTCCCGTGCGTACCTGTGCGTAAGCGCCGTACGCTCCGAACTGGTTGAAAACAAAGGGGTTGAGAAGACTCATGTTGCCGGCCATCTGTTGCATTCGACGAAGTTGGCGTTCTTTCTCTGTGTCAGCAAACTTTACTACTAAGCTGGAAGAGGCTCCCTGAAATAATATATATATAAATAATTACCAATAAAATATAAAAACTCATATATAGTTACTGAAAAATAAAAAAATAAAAAAATATTTTTGTATTCTCGTGGGTGGCGAGAAAACTTACATAATTTAAAATTTACAAGATTTCTTTAAAATTTTATAATTAAATTTTCAAATTTGATAATAATTCTTACATATTTTTTGCAGGGTTTTAATTCCATGCTTATATAACTCATGGTGTAAGCCCATAATTGAGCCTAACCGACCAAGTGGCCGTCATCTGTTGGCTGAGATAGTGCCAACTTATGCAGATATACGGTGTCATGTGGTTGTAACAATGAGCCCTCTGGCCATTAATCTCAGTTTTCTAAACTAAAGCTGTTACTTTTCATTCAAGCAGCTCCACATTAATTATCCTCACGAGGTCGTCTTGACCGCGTTCCTGACCCACTGCTTCACAGAAAGTATGGAAGTGCCGAGGGTCGAACCCGGGACCTCTAGATCTGTAGCCAGTAACTCTGACCACTAAATCTCAGAGGCGGTCATCATGTTTAAATATCAAGTAGAATTAGGTGATTTTTAAACATTGTGTACTAGGGATTTGCATTGCGTATGTGAAATAAATCTAAATTAAGCTTGACATAAATTCTATATTCCCGTCAAACATAGATTAATTTAATATTAGAAGAACCTACCATTGTTTAGGATACGATTAGGATTTAATAAACGAACATGTGAATGAGGAATCAAAGGAAAATCACCCCACCTCGTGGTATGGACGTGCCTGGTAGAAGGGACGGGGACACCCCCCAAAAGTTAAGGGAAATTATCCTTAAATTTAATAGAGTATTTATTGATTTATTTAAATAGTTTCTTTTTTATATTCTTGAAATTACAGTTATCTTAAAATGAAATGACATTAAGCAAGCGGACCTTGCATCATTTGTATAAACACTAGCGCTGCTAAAATAGTTTTTAGTTTGGTGACACTTCTATTGTATTAGTAAATTATTTTATTTTATTTGCAAGTTCTTAATCTTTTCGGATATTTGCAGCAATCTTGTTAACTCTAGGAATAAATAGTTTTGTGTGTGGTGTTGTTAAATGCTTTGTAAATAAATTAGTTTACATATTACATATGTCGTATTTGCTAATGTGTTTGTCTGTAAAAGTGAACTTGATATAAATCAGCGTGATTTGAAAACTATTTTGAGTATGGATTGTTTCTTAATCAAAACAAAACGTGATTCACCAACTGAACTACAATCTACTAAAAAACACTGCTTTGGCGAGTCTGAAGAAAAGTCCATTCAAACCAATTTGAATTTTAATAAAACAGAAATTTGTTGAATCAATCACAAATTAATAATTGTGAAAGCAATATATATCTAGCACCAAACCAGCCAGTTACAATACCAACCAACTTTCATACTCAGAATTTAAAAGTAAAAATACTTCGGTTTCAACCAGCATGGTACAAGGAGTTCAATTGGCTGCATATAGATGCCTCTACAGACAATGCAGATGGAGTTCTTTGTTTTTATTGTAATAGATATGATAAAGTATGTCCTGATAACAATCTTGCTAGGAAAATGGATCCGGCGTTTTCTAGAAATGGATTTAAAAACTGGAAAAAGGCATTGGACAAGTTTTGTTCACATGAAAAGTCAGATAGTAATTTACAAGCAGTTTTAAGTTAAAGGTAGCTGAAAAACCCGATTAATGCCCAATTAATTTCTTCTTTAGTTTCTGAACGTAAGATTTCTAAGGAATGTCTTTTGAAAATGTTCACTTCAATTAAATATTTAGCCATGCAAGATTTAGCTTCAAGAAGAAATCAACAAGAAAGTGGAAACTTATTTCATCTTTTAAAACCACGTTCCGAGGATGATTCATATCTTGCAAATTGGTTGAATAAGGAACGAGAGGTATACACAGATGGAAAAATTCAAAATGAGATTTTGGAAATAATGAGTAATGAAATTGTGAGAAATCTTTGTGCTGTAATTCAATCGTCCAAATTTAATTTGTTTTCTTTGATTTGTAATGATACAAATGATATTACTGGCTGAACAGCTTAGCAAATGTGAAAACTTGGAGCCATGAAAACTTAGAGCCTCATGAAGGTTTTTTTGGGACTATACAGTACTACTAAAACAACTGGGGAGTCGATTGCAGCCATTCTTTTTGATATAATGACCAGAGTTCAACTACCTCTTTCGAACTAGCGTGGACAAACCTTTGATGGTGCTCCAAATATGCGTGAGATCAACAAAGGAGTACAGTCTATAATAAAGGATAGACAGCCTTTAGCCGTGTTTGTTCACTGTGGGGTGCACTGCACGAATTTGGTCACAAGGGAGGCATGACATACATCAATTACTGTGAGGAATTCAATGCAATGGGCACATGAACTTGGAGTTTGGTTTTTGGTTTTCACAATCATTGACAGCTAAAACTAAGTTTATTCATATTCTAGAAGCTGCTTTTAATGGTCCTTTGACATCTAATGCCAGCATTAAGCCCCTTTGTCCGACCATGTGGATATATAAAGGTGCTCAGGTTGAAGATATTCTGGACAACTATTCCATGATTTTAGAAACACTTGAAGCACTGTCTGTTGAAACAAATCACTTACAGTCAGCAAGTGGGTTATTCAAAGTGTTTGATGTTTTAGACTTCCTTATGGCAAGGAAAATAATAAATAATTTAGAATTTTTGAATACATATTTTCAGGGAAGAAAAATGAGTACTTCCGGACCTATGCAGGCCATAGAAATAGGGTCTTCTAGTTTACAAAGACTCAGATAAAATGACAAGGTTTTTTTTAATTAATTTGGGAAGAAGCTATCAAAATCATTGTTACCAACAACCTGCAGCCTCTTTCTCTGCCAAGACAGAAGAAACTACCAGTGCGTTACACAGGTCCTGCTACTGGTGCTGCTCTACTTCAGTCGAGGACTACTTTCGCCATGAGTATTTTGCCATCATAGACATGGAGGTCTAAAGTCAAGATTTGATCAAGAAGGACTTGATCACATGAGAAAGTTGGAAAGGGAGTCTTTTAAAAGGAGAAATAAACCCAGTGCTGAAAATGTATCCTGAAATTAACAAGAGAGATTTTGAAGGCTATCTCCTGAAGTGAGAGCAATGTTCAGTAATTTGAGGTCCTGTTGCGTCTACTGCTGGTTGTTCCAAGCTCGTCATATGAGGCGGAAAGATAATTTAGTTCGTTACGTCACGTCGCCTTAAAACATACTTTAGGAACAATATGACACAGAGGCGCATTAATCATGTGGCTGTGTGTCACACGCATAAAGATATGTTGGACATGATAATCATTATAATCTTATGAGCAAGTTTATTGTAGTTAATGAATAAAGAAAGAAAGTGTTTGGTGAAGCCTATGCTAATTTAAAATAAGTATTTTGTATGGCATATAAGTATTTTATTTATAAGTTGTGTTATCAGTGTGATACACTAAATATAGTTCCTATTATTGATTTAATACAAAATTACTAATACTCTTGCAGGTAGGGCTATAGTTATTTAAAATGTGAACAAATAATTAAAAAAATGTTATTTTAATCTGAAACACATATTATTAATATGAAACTGAATTTAAGAGTATTGCTAGCGTAGGCGTTGTTTATACTAAGGTATATAAACAATTATTATTAGTGAGTATTAAATCACTTATAATATTTTGTATCCCCGTCCCCCCCAAAGTCTGAAAGCCAGGCATGTTCATGCTTCGTAGAAAGATAGAAAATTATATTACTGCCCACTTAAAGCTCAATGAGTTTTATACAAAAAAGAAAGAAGAGAATTGGGTAAAAAACTTGAACAATTTATTAAACAGTTAATTTTAATTGAATTATAACACACTGTGCAAACAAACACAAAATTTTAATGTTGGAGATGATTTTGTATTGTTTTGTTAATTCTTGTGCTTCTTAATCCATCTATTTACAATAATTATTAATAAAATGAAGAGTTTGTGTATCGGCTGTCTCTTTGTCATGAGCGCTGCTTTATATTTACAGCATGCAGAGTTCTGAAATTTAAATTTAATAGCCCCTGTGCATGAACATGCCCACATCGAACCAGAATTTTAAAATTTGGATTTTTTTTATTAATTAAAAACTGGTTCGGAATAGATAATTTATTTATTTTTCAATCTGTTTGAACCAAATAAAAACGTTGCCAAGGGTAACCACGCAATCCATTACGTGGTTATTAGGGGTAACGCCGGGAACTTCTGCTAGTTAATTTATAAAATTTAAATAAAGAACTACAATCATATTTAAGACTTATTTTTTACAAAAAGTAAAATAATATTTCACGTCAAACATGTGGGATTCTTGTGTTAGTAAAAATTCACCTTCTGCTAAATCGATAAGGCGCAAAACAAAGATATTATATATATAATATTTTCGATCAGCGTCTCTCAATAATTCCGCACACACTTCGACGCCAAGGTCACGCACGTTTGACTATCTCCCCCATGGGTAAGAAGGGTAAGTAAGAGTGGAGGGGTGAGAAAAAAGATTGCAGAATAGACAGTTCTCCTACCCAAGTGGAATGTTGAGATCTGTCTGCGAGTCAAAAATTCCTCCTTTTAACCGAGATATGCCTTTACGTTTTCTTGTCACATTGCCAGAGAAAACAGGAACAAGAATCAAGAAGTCCTCTCAAGCTACCCACCCACCCCCATCAAAACTATATCCCACCCCCTTTTTCTTCACCGAGATCAACAGGTGGCCAGTTTCCCTCGGCCTAAAGCTTGCTATTTTGGCTCCGAGGCTTTTCGGACGTAATCTACGTACAGAATGGAAAGAAAAGGAATACATTTGCCAGATTTTCAAAGGTTTTGGAATTGGTAGGGATGTATTTGTTGAGTTAGTTCGAATGATGGTGTTCCACTTTGGGCAAATAAATACCACAAGCATTATATAGTATCTCGTTTTAGTTGAGTCTCAAAGTAAACAAAGAAAAGAAGGAAGGAAAGAATACCTGACTATCTTGGCGACTGTTTGACCTCTACAAGTAATTTACAACACATTATCAAGGTCGACAGTACTATACAATTCTAGAAGCTACAGTCGAAATTATGTTTTATAACACTTTAAATTTATTCAAGAGGGATGATAATAATAATAATAATAATAATAATAGTAATATTCAGCACCGCGTCTTACTACCCGTTCGGGTTATACGCCTAAGTACTAATTACGCTAATGGATTAGGAATTGGGATGGTTGAATTTAGAGGAAGTGAGCCCGCATTTGCGTGGAGGGAGAGTGGAAAACCATTTAGGGAAAACCACCCCCAGTTCACCCGACCGAGATTCGAACCTCGATCTCCCCGTCCTCGGCGGTCGAGCTCAACACGACTAGCGCGTTAGCCAACTACGCCACCGAGGCGGGTCAAGAGGGATAAAATGTTCAAAAATACTCGATATATCCTTTTGGGGACTTCACTATGAGCCAAAATATGTACACCCCTGCCCCCCTTTCCACTCGTCTCCTTAAAAAACATTAGGAATGACTCTGCACATTGTGTATAGTCTTGTGATATGATTGGCACCAGCATTATGCCATGTTCTTTTAAACATAGAATTTAATTTGTGTGTAAAATGTTATTATTGTTTCTATTACGCTTCTGTCTCTTAAAATCATTCATAAAAATTTAAAAAAATATTTATTAAAAATCAGAGATAAAATAGTTTTACAACAGGTAAAATTATTTTAAATATATGGATTTTAAAGCTTTGCTTAGTAGGTCCTAGAAGGGAACAAGTAATTGATTGAGAGTCAAACTAAAATCGTACATCATTAAAGAACAAAAAGCGTTACTAAAATCACTTTAATATATTAATACGTCCGGCCATGTGATCTGCATATTTGTATGTTTCATAAGTATTGAGCACAATAAAAATAAAAATATGTTCCTTATTTTTAAAACGTCATTTCTATCACGTTATTTATGTACATTGTTTTAGCTGATCTAGTATTTTTTTTATTATTAGCACCACGTCTTAATACCCGTTCGGTTTTTACGAATTTCATTCTTATTGCTTTCATTTTTATTTATTTTTTTGCGCCACCGTACATAAACCTATTGAAAATGCTACTTACATGATTTAGACTAGAGGATATTTTGAGAAATATTCAGATTCTTAAAATTATATATTTAGGCTCTGTCTCACTGACAAACAAATAGTATTAAATGGATAGCCCCAAATAGGTCCTACCTGTTTCCATGAGAGTATATTTGTGAGTATTAGCTAAATTAACTATCTTATTTTAAATGTTATAAAAGACTGGCTACAACAACACATACCGTATTTTACAAAATAGTAGCCTTGGCTATTATTAACCAACTTTTCACCCCTGCTACAATTTAATCCCCGGCTTCTATCACCTCCCCAACTACTATTAGGTCAAATACGGTATATAAATAACTATCATATTCACTTAAGGCACTTAACAATATTGATTTAATAAAAAGTAATGCCTATTAAAACAAAAAAAATCTGCATAGAAACCTTAAACGACACGAAATAATTATGTACCAGTATTCCAAAAGCAATACTTGAAGGAATGAAAAAGCAAGATAAAATTTAAATGGAAATTAAAAATGAATGGAAATGTTAAAAGAATGATTGGATTTTCTCTAAAAAAAAATAAAGAAGTAAAAAAAACCCACTGGGACTGATGAATAAAAGCTATACATTACGTATTCTATAGCATACAGTACACTGCCTTAAATATTATAATAACGCACCGCTTCGTGAAATTTTAATGAATTTCTTAAGAGTAATATGGAACTATGAAGCTATACAAGGAAAGAAAAAAAGGAAAGAAAGCTAAATAAAGAAAGCACAAGTTGCTTCATAAAGAATCGCATATGCATTCGATTATAGGAAAATGTATATCAAATAATAACATGATATTAAATATCACCGGTTTGCACAATATGTTTCTAAATGAATATTTGTGACTAAATATAAATCAAACACATACGTTTTTGTGTGATACATATTCTTACTTTTTGAAATATTTCCCTCTAAGCAAAAATAATACATTTGAAAATAATGTTATTTTATACAGACATATTACAGTTATAACTGTTTAATTTGAACAAGCAAAACCAAATTTCCATACCATTTGGAAGAGGTTATTTAAATTTAGATTTATGTTTGGTACTTTTAGTTTAAGTCAAAATTATATTTAAATAAAATGGAAAAGAGATTCTTATTTCAGGTTTTCATTTACTAGTCCTTAATTATTATTTTTTATATTCTTAGAGAAATAAGAGTGTGTAGTTTGTATATAACATCTAATAATGTGAGTCATAGTAGTGTTGCATATTAATGGATGATTTAAGGTGACGAGAAAGTTCATGAGTTACCTATTTGTATTAATGTTTTAATATAGTTTATATCAGTACCGGTGGTCACGTGACCAAAGTTGTCAGTCTTAATGGATGAGCTAAGGTGACGAGAAAGTTCATAAACTACTTATTTGTATTATTATTGTAAATAATTTATATCAGTACCGGTGGCCACGTGACCAAAGTTGTCAGTCTAACCTTGCCTGATTTTCTTGTGACAGGTTGGTTTTGAATTTTGGCCGGGTTTATTGAATATGATTTTTCCGAAAGTGTTGCCAAACTCTTTCTCAAAGCAAATATGGCTACACCTCCTTTAAATTCTACTTTCCTCATCCATTATTGTTAATAAACGCAAAGCTTGGACGCAATACATAATTATGCGCTTATATACTAATTACGCTTATGGTTTTACGAACGAGGAAAGTTACATTTTAGAGGAAGTCTACCCGCCTTTGCGTGGAACGAGAGTGAAAAACCACCCCCAGTACACCCGACCGAGTTTCGAACCTCAATTTCCCCATAATCGACAGTCCAATCTACTGCGAGAGTGATGCCGTAGACCATGGGACCACCGAATCGCGTAATGTATTATTCTATGCACAATATAACATCAACAGGGAAAACAAGTGAATGTTTGGTCTCTTCCTCTTCATAGAAGTTAATAAACATATTTTAGTGAAATTACTCATTGAATAATCTCATTTCATCTACCCATACACAACATTGGCTTCCATTGTTCGCGGATATGCCATAGAGAATTCACACACACAAAGCCTTTTTTTTAATGAAAATTATCAATTACTTCCAAAGGGAATGGAAAAGAATCCCATTAGAGAGCTTATACACACACACAAGATAAAAAGAAGCAGAGCTAAATGTTGTGCATAAAACATTATTTTAGTTTAAAAAAGGTTTGAATGCTTTGAGTGAGATAAATATCACTAAGGCTTGGCTTAGAATTTAGTTGAATGAATAAGTCATTGATTTAATTTTGATCATGAGGCAGTTGCTTAAACCAAAATTCCACATTTATTTTGTAATAGAAAATAATAATCTCATTAATGATACCATCTATATTAATTTTGTCATGACTTCACCCAATAAAAATGAGAGAATCTGCTAACAGATGCACTTAATTTCTGCACGTATGGTACCATTTTAATAAAAATTACGTTAAAGTAATTTATGTTTATATTCAATAGGGCCTAAATACTCTTGGGGTTTAAATGAAATTAGCACAACGAAATAATTCCCACGCACTCTAATATTTTAACAAAATTAAATTTGGAAAAAAATAGTATGAACCTAGAGGCAATCAAGCTCTGAAGTGTAGTGTAAAATACTATGATAGCTGAATAGATTGGCTAACAAGTGGAAGTCAAAGCTTTAAAAAAAATATGCTCGGTACCAACATTTCCTCGATTAATTATATTAATGCATGTATAAAAGAATGTTAATGTGAGATAGTATATATACTAGCTCAATTTCCTATCAATAGCGGGTAGCCTACTCTAAGGAAACGGCGTGATTAGGTATGTATGTATGAACGTATGTATGTAGCTTACATTTCACCGTGGGCTTTGACTTTATGATGGAGTTTATATATATATATATATATATATATATATATATATATTATAATAATATATATAAATGCGTATAACCCGAACGGGTAGTAAGACGTGGTGCTAATAATAATAATATATATATGATATATATATGAATGGATTTTACATTTCATCATGAACTGTCTCTTTTCGAAAAAGGTTATATCGGTTATAAACAAAAATATCAACTCTAGTAATATATATATAGCCTACCTTTATTAAAACTAACTGTAATTATATATTTATATATAACTACATATGCTATTTTTGTTTATTACTGATCTAACCTTATACAAAATAACTAATACATAAATATATATATATCAATTTTTTTTACTAACTTACAGATATAATCTTTATAAAAAAATAGAAAGTCCATAGTGAAATGTAAAATTCACTCATAGATATGTATTTTATTTTATAGCCCAATCATCAATTTTTTGTTGTTGCAAAAGTCATTATTGTAATTTATGCAATATAACTTAATATAATGTGTATTTTATATAACTGTATAAAATATACCTATATGTAATATTATATTGTGTATAGATAAAAGTATATAATTAAATTGAAATTAGTAAAATTAAAATATTGTGCATTATTTTTTAATGCATTCGCAATGAACTATTCTGAAAGTGTATTTCCTATCGAACAGTTTAGCACACATTGATTCCGTGAGCTATGATTACAGCTTTAATGCTCTTGTATTTAAGAAGGATGGATTATAAAGTAAGACAAACATGTTCTCCTATAGATCTCAACTGATTTGCATCAAATCTTACAAGTTTGTAAGAACTATTTCCACTGTATAAAGGGCCTCCGCCAGATAGTGGACACCGTCCATTCGTCAAATCCAGCGCTAATTCAATTAAATACGGTTACTTTTGTTACATCTTTGACCAATATAGTTATCACTTTACAAAATCCTTAAACACATAGACTTCAGCCTTGTGATTGATTAGCCTGTTGAAGACTGGGATGTCATGATTTGAATCCCTCTCAGCTCTTCTGAGATTTTCCCCCCTAAATTTTGTCCCACTCCTTTTCCACGCAAATGTGGGTATATTATCTTTAAATGCTTCCTTCATCATTCCCAACCCATTAACGCAATTATCATCATATATGCGTATAATTTGAACAGGTAATAAGATGCATTGATAAAAAAAAAGTAGACAAAGTAAGAGAGTTATGAATATAGTTCAGTGGCGTGTCGATACAAGCGTACCAATTACCAGTAATTAGCAGCGCAAACAAGAAATATTATTACCATAAAGCTTCGCGTGGGGAGAACATTTATAAGCGCTCTCTTCTTGCCAAACCCAAATCTTACCTGCTCTCTTCAATTTATATGAGAAATATAAGAGAAAGATATAACCAAGAGATAGGTATGGCTTATCATTACGGCTTTTAGTCATTAAAAGGGATTTAAAAATCAATTTGAAATTTTAGTCAAAATCATTAGGCTATAGAATATAATGTAGCACTAAGGTGTTGGCATTTGCATGAATTACGGTTTCCTTTATATATCATTATATGCATCAATATTTGACACCTTAGCTCAGGCGAAAGCGTGTCTTCCTTCTGAGCTAAGGGTCCCGTGTTCAATTCCCGGCATGGACGAAAATTTATCATTGATGAAATATGGGCTTATCCTTTCACAGTAATGAATTAACGGCCGGGGACTGGATGTTGTGCCTGTCCTAGTCTTAAGATAGATTATAAGGCATATGAAGCTACGACAGGCCTAGCAAGCCGGTAGTGTAAATATATATGCCTTGAATAAAAAACCGAACCAGGTCATAGGATGTAAACAGTAGTGGATGTAAAAAAAACATGTATCACTATGGTTAATAAAGGATTAATTAAAAAATGTAACATATTGGTTAATAAAGGATTAATCAATGGGGTAGGGACAAGTAAATACCGGTTCACACAAAACGCTATGTTATGCTGTGATAAGGTTTTGTCAGTTTAGTTTCACACTCATTTCTAAGCCATGGTTCCTCTTTTCCTCCTGAATTCTCTTTCTCGTCTGCTCCAGTTAAGTTATGGAATTCTTCAAAAGTCTTGAATTCGATGATAGTAGTGGTGAGGAGTTGCTGCTGCTATTAGCAGCTGTTTTGGAAGAGGTAAAAAGTGGAGGGATGTGGTGGTGTGTGGTGGTGGTGGTGGTGTGTGTTTGACTTGTTCAATTAACGGTTCCATTGCAATACAAAAACACCTATTAAAATATTATAAAACCTAAATAGAATATTATTTAAACGCACGGGAAACAAACTGAACCTAAAACTTCAACACTTCTTTGAATATTTTCAACAATCCAACACTGCGTCTGTTCAACACTTAGCCCAAGCTTCGTTATACGCATGCGCAACGTAAGATGGAAATAATCGCCCGGCCAACAATCGGAAAAAACATAGCGTGGCGTACGAGGCATAGCTTGGTTTAACTTAACTTATATTTTTGTGCGAACCAACACATTTAAATATATGGCCTGCTATATTTCCAAACAGCAGAGAGAATATTAGCTTAGCTTTCAGTGTGAACCAGCCTAAAGGCTGTTGTAGAGAGAGTAAGCCCGAGTTTTATTGTGAAGAGGTGATGCGAAAACTACAGTTATAAATCACACGTGGAAAAACACTTCAGTGTACACGGCTGAGATTCGAATTTCGATCTTTTCATCAGCATCAATCCGGCCTATTTTGAGCTTGATGTCTTAGAGCATATGATCATTGGAGTTAGACTGTGGTTAAGATTTGATTACGATAGTGTTCGAAGGCACGAAGTAAATTGTAGATGTTGAAGTGAATGGACTTCAACCTTTTTTTCCCTCAAGCTTCATACACACGTATAAAACAATTTCAGTGGTCAGTTACATTTTAAAATGTGAACAAATTAACAGGCGTCATCCGGTAACTGTCAAAATACGAAAAACATGGATAGCAGGCGAATTTAGCTCCCTAATTGCAAAGTGGAAACTTAGACATCCTGATTGTTTGGCAACAAACAGAGTTTTCTTCAGATTTTCAAAGTGGAAATATAATGACTTTGAGTCACAGTAGAAGGATAATAGTTAGCTATACTTTTATATAGCTCATGTTTAATTTTCAATAGAATTGCTAATGTTTGTCAAGATATACATTTTGGATGAATAATTTCAACTACACACACTAATGGGGCATCTTTCTTTTTTAAATATAATTTATCTACATATTGGTCATGAACCTTATTATGGGCGGTTCTCTTTTATATATTACTGGGGAGTGGAGTAAGTTACGTTATGATGAGTTACATACCCTGTACTTATCACAATACATTGCTAGGGTAATCAAGTCTCGTAGATTACGTTGGGAAGGACATGCAGCCCAAATGAGATAATCTATAACCGTGTTCAGCGTACTGACTGACAAACCCAGTGATAAGGGACCACTGGAAGACCTAGACGCAGATGGGATCTGAAAGAGTTAGCGTGTAATGAGGTGGACTGAGTAGAACTAGTTCAAGATAAGGGTAGGTAACGTATTTTTTTAAGTGAAGCAATGAACTTTCGAGTTATTAATGTCAAAGAGTAATTAAATATTATTTTAGAATATAATTGAACAATCGGTGTTTTAATTGTATTTATTGTAATATTTACAGCTTATATAATTCTGTTACCAGCCATGTCTAGGTCCAGCGCAAGGGCAAATACGTGGAGGACTAAATGCCAGGTTCATAGTCTGGTTTTCTTGTGCGAATTCAAGGCTGGGTGTAGTTAAAGGTGTTTTTTTTTTCCTGAATTGATTCCCATTCTTCATCCACGAAAATTTAGATTCATTTTCTATACATTCTAGCTTCCTCATTCTTATCACCCTAGTGCAATTATAATGGGTATAGCCCTGATAGGGAAAACAAAATTAGTTCTTTTTTATTTAATATCATGTTGGGTTAAATTGTAAATTTGATTAAACACACAGTGAGTGAACGCGGAATATAATATGATTGTAAGGGTTCTAAATTATGATTGGCTGATGAAGGGTTAGCTTTAAAATCCCGGCTAAGCATACCGAGGATTTTTATTTCCTAAATGGTTTTCTACTCTCCCTGCAAGAAAGTGCAAGTATTTTTTTTTTATAAACCCTACCTCATTTCCTTTTCCCTGCACCATTAGCGAACCAGGTACGTAGAAAAACGCGTTGGAAAAAAAGCAACCCATCCGAAAAGAATATATTAAATTAAATTAATATTAGTTGACATTTAGGTGATGTCTCGACGTCCGGTCTCAGCTTCACCCCCCCCCCTTTCCCTTGGTTACGTGCAAGGTTGTTAAGCGGCCCTGCATTTTTTTTTCTCTCGAAATTGTCGATAAAATCTCGGAATGAGAACCTATGAACGAAGCTTTGTATGTTCTCTTTTCATCTTATTCTCGACTTGTCGCGCTATCAAGCGTATGGACGCGATGGTACTTCACTCCACGCGATTACTTCGGTAACGGCTCAGGAAGGTGGCGAAGGGAAGGGGGAAGTGTAGGTGTTGAGTACCCTCCTCTCAACAATAGAGCGCATGCGCACGTGCTCACACATCGGATCACAAGCGCGGAAGAGAAGCCTTAGGATGTTAGTTATTAGAGAACAAAGAAGTAATAGGTTAAACTGTCTTACCTCTAGCGTGTGTGAATAGGGGCGAGGTAAGTTATTGTGCACGAGTTGCCTACCCTGCTTTAGTTTAAGGAACATTATACGGAACAGGTAAAACACGACCTCTTGCGAGTAACAAGGTGTTAAGGGTTCCACTCTGGCGGTGAGGTATCACTCCAAACTAGGACACTGGGGTAATCTACCCCCCTCACACCTCATAACTTTGGTCTGTCATCCAACCTTCAGAAATACCGCTTAAGTGTTTAGTTAAATTCCCTCTCCCTCCGTGTCCTTTCGTATCCCATAGTTTAAGATGTTAATACTTAGCTGCACAAAACTGTATATTAAAAATAGCATTTTAAAAGCCTATTTTACCAATTTCTTTATGTTATTTCCACTTATAATCACCAAACTTAGGATGTTCTGCTAAGAAACTGGCAGCGCCAACGTAATTAAACTAGAAACTAAGCACACTATATAGATCTTGCATCGCTATGAACTGATTGTTTTTTGTTAAATCTTCTGACCAATACATAAACTGATTTGAACACAAATCCTTGTTTAAAAATTGTATTTCAAAAAGTTATATAATTTATTTTAGCTAGTTACGAAGTCGTATCCTCACACGCTTTTGCTACAGCCATCCTAAATCTAAACCTATAAATAAAGAAAAAGTTTCAGCTGCTCTTATTTTATAAAAGTATCCAAATTTATTGACACTCTGTAGTTAATATTATGGGATCATTTTTATTTCAAACGATTCGTAAAATGAAGAAGACAGGGACATTTTAATGAGCTTCCAATCCTACTTAAAATTTTATTTGTTCACTTTCGGATAATTAATTCGACTTAAGATGAAAAAAAAAGTTCCACGAAGCTGACAGGCAGAGGAAGAAACCCCGTGAATAATGGCGCGTAGGCCGGACCACTTTAATCTATTGCGCTTTTTGGTATTGATCTTGAAGACACCCGGTGGTTGCGTCGTTCTTCGACCGTGCGAGACATCATTTCTCTCAGGGAGACATTGTCTACTTTATCACTTCCATCTCCTCTCTTCTGTCTGCCTCTTCTTGTCATTTATCATTCCTGAAACTTCCCCTCCTCTCTCACTCCCTCAAGTCCTCCACCCTTTTGGTTCATCCCTGGATCGTGTGACACTTGTTAGCAGTTTCTAATGCTGGAAAACAAGGGATGCACAAATTAAAGCCGCAAATTAAGTAATTTAATAAGCTATAGTACCTCTCTCAAATAATTTATGTAGTAGTTCTTTAATCATTAGACCTCACTCCCTCCATTCAAATTGCTAAATACATCATGTTAAGAATTATGTCATGTTCTTATTGGGCCTGGGAGGGATCCCAAATTTCGAGGAAAGATTCGGGAAATTGGATGTTCCCGAAACTCAGCGGTAAAAATTATTTTCCAGAACTTTTCGGGAAAAAATTATATCAAGCGGTTACGAGCTACAACTAGAGGCTGTCTATCAACGTGACGTTTTTTATTTAATGCTCATTAACAATATTACTAATTTACTAAAGTTAAATTAACCTTATCTTCCTTTATTAAGGCGGATACCCATTCATCAAACTTATTTTGCATCAAGACACATATATTACGTTAATAACGTTATTATTTGGAATGGCATCCATTTGATTTTTTATCTTATATAATAATAGTTGAGTAAACCATTATTTATTAAGTCTAAAAGCACTTTTTGTGAGAATTTTAGTAACTAAAACTTAAGTAACCAGACACACTGGCTCAGTTGATAAATGTTTTTAGTATTCTTATGTACAAGTCTGTGGTTAACTTTTATTTACTCTGCTTAGCTTAATATATTAATTTTTACTGTGTAAGTAGTTATTAAAATCCACGCCATGATTTTTTTTTAATCTAAGAGCTTTTGGTCAATCCTAAAAATAATATATATCTAGAATCTATTTATATTTATTCAAAAAGTCTGGAGTGAAAATAAATATTTAAAATAGTTGCATTAGACCTAGTTTTTTTAATTTTAACTTAAATCAAAACCTTACCCAACACTTGTTGGACAAAATATTATTTAGTTTTTATTTGGAAAACTTATTTTTTTAAATAAATTAATATGAAAATTCCATGTACATTTTGTTTCTTTAAAAAATTCTACAAGATTAAAGAATTAAAATTTTTTCAGGTCTCTAAATTGTAGTATAATCTTAATTTTGTATCTTTTCCCCTGCCTTGTCGTGATATTATCGCCATAAACTTTTAAATATATCATTAGATTATTTTACTTTTTTTTTTGAACGAATAGAAAGAAAAATAAAGCTTAGCCTAAAATCATTAATGTGAAAAATAAAATATAAACCTAAAGTAGAAAATTATTTGAGTTTTTTTTCCACCGTTTCTCGTTCCGTTCTCACGGGAAATTAATGTTTCCCGCCCAAAAATTTTCCGGAGTCAAAATGTCACTTCCGCACAGGCCTAGTTCTCATAGTTATTAGTGAATTAAGATTTCTCTTTGGATTTCAAGTTGAAATATATCCTATACCTTCTACTTTGATTTGTAGTTGATTTTATCCCTTGGTGATCAAGTTATGTAGAAAACCAATTAATAATTCAATATTACATTATATTCATAGTGAATAACCAATGTTCACGCAATAGATGTCAAAATTAAATTTATAATCATCACTAGGCCAAGGCTAAGATAAAGTCCTTGCCAAATTTCGTTAAAATTGGTCCAATAATTTGGCGGTAATCGTAAAATAAACAAAGAGACAGACTGATGAAATGCCCAAAAGTCACGCCGCTCAATTTATAATAATTAGAGAACGGATTTATATAAAAAAATAAGACTATATTAACACCCAGTTGAGATTCGAACCACAACCTTTACATCGTCGGCAAACCAGACTAAACTATCTTGAAATTAAATACCACCTCTATACATTCTAGACATCTTTAGTGATCTATATTGTAACTATACTTGACGTGTTTAAATTTTACTGAACTTTTTGGGATGATATTAACGGGACGGTGAATGCCCGATTGCCCTCCAACTAACAATGGGTGCCCAATAGGCCAAACACTATATATTCCATTGAAAAGTGTAAATTCACGGCGAACGAAAACAGAAGGCCACGACCGATCCGAAGTTCTCATTAAAAGGGCATTCTCAGGCGAATGTAAGAACTATATTTTTTTTTTAATTCTGCATTCTTCATTTGACAAAAATGAAATTGGGATCATTTGAGAAGTTTTGTAATTTTGAGATAATTCTATTTAAGTTGTTGATATTTTTAAAATACGGCTTAAGTGATTTCATGGATATCAAATACATTAATATTTAAAGTTGAAAACATAAAATCGCACCACGACAAACTTGACATGGTTCGGGATGTATTACCCAGCTCTGTTACCTGCTATCCGGGGTATGATGGACTTTTTAAGGACACGATTTTTCGATGGATGGAGATTTGTATAAATATTATTTTTATATATATTCTAACGTATATATATTATATATATATAATATAATTAATTGTTTGGTATTAGGCGTCTTATTGCTTATTCGAGTTATACAAGACTCACCTTAACTAATGAAGAGGGTTAATTATAAGTAAATAAAGCATAGCTCCTCTAGAGGGAGGTTGGAAAACCACTAATGAAAGAAAATTAGTTTTACCGTACAGTTTTTTTAAACATCATATCTTACTACCCATTCGGAATATAAACCTATGTAATAATTAAACTAATGTGTTAAGGGTTGGTAAGGTTGAATTTAGAATAAATGTCGAGGGAGGGTGGAAAACAGTTTAGGGAAAACCACTCTCAGTACATCCGACCGGGATCGAACCCTGATCTCCCCGTCTTCAGCAGTTTAGTCTATTGCGAGAGTAGCACCTTTGACCATGTGGCCACCGAAGTTGCCATTTGAGTCAGAAGGGCAAACCACCGAAGTCCATACAAACCAGCCCGTTCGCGTGGCTAAATGTTAGAATAGTCAGCCAACTTCATTTATAAGTAACCTTAGTTCGATTAGTGATAGTGATGAATACATGTATTATTTTTATAGGGGATACCTAGGTCAAATTTGGAAGAAATCTTCCTAAATTTGTGTGGAGGTAGAGTGTAAAGCCATTTATAATAAACACCCTCAGTAAATTCAAATATAATACAAACCCCAAGCCCTCCGTCATCTATTTGAAAACCAGGCTAAATGAGCTTAGGGGATATCCAAGTATTACGTAAGCACAATTTTGGCCATTTTGGACCCCCTCGCCCATTGTTAAGCAAGAATAAGCTATCTCCCGACCCCCACCACTCACACCTCTCTTGCTTACGTTATATTTGTTGATTTTTTAAAAATTTATTCAGAGGAATAACCATTTTAGTGCAACTTATAAATTGCCGGTATTTATTAACGTAGAAGTATAAGAAAATTAATGGTTATAAATTATTCACAATAAACACTGTGGCAAAATAAATTTAAAAATTAGTGTATTAAATAGCTAAAATTAAAAAAAAATTATAAAAAATAAATTTTAATTCACACCTAATTGAAATTATAAAAAATGTATTATTAATGAATACATGAATTATTATAGTTATAAGAAAAATTCCCTATTTTTAATCTGTTGACCAAGGTCTTTGAATTTAATCCTCACTTCTTTTAATTAGCATTTGGCCATTTGGGGTGGCTGGATAACCCTGCCATTCTTGTCCATCTCTCTTTGTATTACGTAAGCATTGTTCTAACCCTTCCCCCTCCCTTGTCAGCAAAAATAAGCAAAGCTAAAACCTCCCACGCCCTTTCCCCCCCAACCTATCGTGTTTACGTAATACTTGAACGTCCCTTCACCCTTTCACAACCCCTTTCCTCATGATGGCAACAAAACGGCACAGTTAGAGACACTTCCTAGCAGAAGCGCCTAGGGGCAGCGGCTTTAGGAGGCGACACATTTTGGATAACATTATTTTATTTTAATATTTTGTTTTTAATAATTACGTTTATGGCGTGTAAATGCCTTTTGTAGAAATCTTTTCTCGAATACTAACTTCCGCCCACCCCCGCCCCACCACATCTCTTTCCACGGAAACCTCCTAAAACCCTTGAAAAAAATTGGGGGTGGGTGGCGCATATTATAATTTTGTCTAGGGGCGCAAAAATTTTAAATCCGCCACTGCTTCCAAGTACACCCTCCCCTTGTCGGCGATGTGAAGGGTTGTTCACCCCTAGTGAAGTGCGCTCAGTAAAGCACACCGCACTCGCGTTTAAAGGCAAAGTGTTTCGTTTCTTCTTCTCGGTGAAATTACAGAGTCGCCGTCTCACTCTTGCATTAATTTGCGTTGCTAGGTAACCTAAGGGGATGAGGATGGTTTAGGGGGAGGGGTGAAGAAGGGGCTCAGAGGTGAGCGTAAAGTAAGGAGACCAAGAAACGGGAGCATCTACAGAATGCCGCCTTGGAGAAATGAAGTACATGAGTTATCGGCTCTCAATTTGGTTTCAAATAAGCCTTCTTAATTCATGCTGAGAGCTAAATAGCTACCCAGTTCAGTGGACCACATGATCTAGGGCGCTACTCTCACAATAGACTAAACTGCCAAATACGGGAGATAGATGTACTGAGGTGGATTTTTCCCTAAATGGTTTCTCACTCTACCTCCACGCAAATGTGGGTACACTTCCTCTAAATAAAACCTTCCTAAACCCTATAATTATTAGCTCAATTAGTACATAAGCGTATAACTGGTAGTAAGGCTACTCGCACAGTGGATCCAAACTACGCACGACTAGAGGTTTCGCGTAGTCGCACGAGGTCGCCCGAGTAATCCCGACATGAGACAAAGGACGGGAGTCCTCACATTGGAGGCAGCTCTCAGTCGTACGACTACTCGCTAGTTGTTCCGACCTGCGACCGGATCCCAACAAGTTGGTATCTTTTGTTAAAGTCGTACGACCTGACTAGTCATTTAGCCTGTGTTTTGGTTTTAAAATTTTCCAAATATGGAGACCGAAAAATTGCAAAGTCTCGTTTTCGAGAGAAAGTACCTTTGGGATCAAAAATGACGACCACTACCATTCGAGAGATGCGTGGTATATTTGTTTGATCCACTCACTCCTCCTTCGACGTCTTCTTCATTGCCAGATCAATACATTATTTTCAAGGAGGTACAATTGAGAGTTCATTTTTCCCTCTATTTAGATAAAACTCAAAATAATTTACCACTCAACGACAACCAGGGGTTACAAGGACAGATAGCATCTGATGAAGTCGGTCTTAACGTGCGGAATCCAGTTGTACGACCAAGTCGCGTGTAGTCGGGCGTTCAACGTAGTTGCACGTAGTCGGTTCCAATGTGCGAGTAGCCTAAGACGTAGTGCTAAAAAATAATCGTACCTCCCCCTACATTCGAGCCATGTGATGGCAAAACAACTTCTCGACCCCTCTACAAACTTAACGCGTTAAAAGTGTGTTTGCCTACTGAGGTGGGAGTCCCGAGTTCGATTCCCAACATAACCAAAAATTATCATCATCGGTTAAGTTAAATTTTACTCTATTCCATTGATGAATCTAGGCACAGAGGAATGGGCTTTGTGCATTTTATAGAATTAAGTGAATTTTTAAACCATGTGTTGATATAACCAATTGGTTCAAAGATAACATGTCAAATGCCTCTAATAAGAAATCCCATCATAATTAAAATTAACCAAGTGTATCAGAGGCTGTAACAAATAAAAAGTATAGCATCTATTTTTTTCTTTTTTCTTATCTACGTGACCTATATATTTTTTTAATTAGCGTTACACGTTTTACACTCGCTCCTAAAGAGTTCCTATTTAACGAGATATAGGTAAGTGGGTTGGATCCATAAACTATTTCTCCAGTGGCAGCACTGTAGAGTGTGTACTATATTTCTCACTCAATTATAGAATCCATTTCGTGTTTGTCCTGTTTACATATCCCCAATACACTATTACCTTTTCCCTGTGTAGCGTATAGAATTAGATAACAACATAATACCCGCGTCAAAGGGTATGTGGACTAAACTTCAAGTTGGTCTAGTTTGATGGTGATGGGAATGTCAGGGTTGTTATTCAGGTCAGGTGTAAAGAAAATGGTTTTTCATAAATGTTTTATCACACTCTCTCCACGCAAACTCTGATTAGTTTTCTCTGAGTTCTATCTTTTTCATCCCCTACCACATTAACGTGATTGATATGTACAAACCCGCTTCGGTGGTGTAGTTAGTTAACGCGCTTGTTTCGTGTTGAACTATATTGTCGAGGACGGGGAAATCAAGGTTCACATCTCGGTCGGGTGAACTGGGGTGTTTTTTCCTACATGGTTTTCCACTCTACCTCCACGCAAATGCGGGTTCACTTCCTCTAAATTCAACCTCCCAATTCCTTACCCATTAGCGTAATTAGTACTTAAGCGTATAACCCGAACATGTAGTAAGATGCTGTGCTAAGTAATTAAGTAAAAAGTAAATATGTATGTACAGTACGTACCCGCTTCGGCTCTAGAATGGTCTAAGGAAGAATTGTCAAATTTATTTGATCGAAAGGGTTGCATTGAAAATTAAGAATTCCTATGGGGCCGCAATCTAAATTAATTCAATATTGTCACCATATAAAGTCATAGTGATTAAATTTTAAAAACCTTGTAATTAAAACACAAAAACTAAGATTAAATCAAATTTCAAAATTTACCCTTAATTATTTTTACCAGAAATATGAAACCTTTTATTGATAGCAATGATGTGAGCTCTCTAAACTTTAAATCTTGTATTTTTAATTTTTAAAAGCACCGCATCTTACTACCCGTTCAGGCTCTACGCTTATGTACTAACTACGCTAGTGGGTTTTTAAAAATTAGGAAGATAATATTTAAAGGAAGTGTATCACCATTTGAATGAAGAGAGAAAGAGAGAGTGGGAAAGTATTTGAGATAAACCACCCTCAATACACTTGACCGAGATCCTAACCTCGATTCGATCTCTCCGTCATCGGCAGTCTAATCTACTGTGAGAGTAGTGCGTTAGACCACGCGGCCACCGAAGCAGGTAAATCTTGTGCTAAAGGCACTTTCATAATTAATCACATGCGTGTTCGTATGGAGCAATCTCTCGACCGTTTGTTCTTTTCCATAAGAGAAAACAACGTTTCACGTATTTTTGTGTTTTCACACATTGCACATATTTGGTGGACGAGTTAGACATTTTTTGGAAATCAATCAAGGCTGAGTGAAGAGTAGAAATTTGGTACTCCAACCTCACTTGATAATTTCCTCAAATGATGCCCAATTTACGAATTACATGATCCAAATGGTGTATTCTTATATATGGAGAATAATTGGAAAGACTATGTGGACAGAGAGGGTGACAAATGAAGAAGTTCCAAGAATAGTGGGTGAGAAGAGAACAATTTTTGATGTGGTTCTTCAGTACGAAGCAAACTGGATTGGACACATTCTTAGGAGGAAATGTCTTCTGCACAACTTCATAGAAGGCAAGGTTAAGGAGCCTAGGAAGGAGGAGGATTCAAATATTGGATGAATTGAAGGAATGAAGAAAATTCCGGAAGCTTAAGAGAGGATAGGGCAAATTAGCTGTTTAAGTTCACTGACAAAAGGAATAGACCTGTCATAGACCAGAGCACATAATATAATAATAATAATAATAATAATAATAATAATAATAATAATAATAATAATAATAATAATAATAACAACCACAATAACAACATCCATCAAATAAGAATCATACCACACTTTAAATGGGTCCATTAAAAGGTCTGCAGGCTGCCAGTTTGACACCCTTGGTCTAAGGCGTCACACTCGCAATAAGCTAAATTGCCGATAACGGAAAAATTGGAGCTAGAGTTCCGGTTGGGTTTATTTGAGGATATTTTATCCTATATAGATTCAAACTCTTTCTACAAACAAATTCGGGTACAATTCCTATGGATTACCCTATTCATAACAAATTAATGTAGTTAGTACATCTAACGTACATATCGAACGGGTAGTAAGACATATTGCTAATTGTAAAAAGTAGTGTTTACGGATATCCCAATATGCAGTGAAAATTAAAATGGCGAAAGGTTTTTTTTTTCAAAATTGGTTATTTAAAGTACCTTAATTACTTTTCTGTACTTATTCTTGAATAAAGGAGTCCCTTCTTATCGCTGAAACTACTACATCCCAGTTAAGTACTACAGTATAAGCGTGAATGGTATTCAGTTGTTTCTTCAACCCACATTTCAAATGAAAAAAAAAATCATACAAGAGAATCGTATTACGGAAGTAAAACGTTCATAACATTAAGATCTTGAAAGAGTTTACAGAACGAGCCCAAAAGCGCGATTCCAACATAACCATTACTAGAGCCAAGTGGAACTTAAGTTCCATACCTAGCCACCCCCATTTTACCCTCTTGAAAACTTAGCATAGGAAATGGAACTGCCATTAATAATGCAACCCCCACAGGGCATTTACATTTTCTTTGCAAGGTTAACTCACTATCTTAACAACTCCCTGGCCCCTTCCTCGTCAAACTTAAAAGGGTGCAAAGGCGGAGCGGAAAGGGGGTGGGAGTTATTGGAAGGAGTAGTGAGGAGAGAGGGATGAATAGAGGGGGCATGTTTTTAAAAACGAAAATTTAGTTTCATAACTGCATGAAGATAACATTTTAGGGCACCATGCAGTCAAATTTTAATAGTTTAGTTCACTTTCGTTTGAAGATATAACTTATATAATTTTTTTTATGAAATATTAATTTATTTGTGTTCTATCATTTGTTTAAAACAATGCAATACTGTAAGAGTAACATATAGTATTATTATATAGTATTAAAAATAATATGATTGACTCAAGGCGTTCGACCTCCTTAAAGGATAGTTTTCATCAAACAAATTATTAAAAAATAATCTTTATTTTTACGTTTTAAAATAACCACGTCGAGAGTGAGCCTAAGATGGTTCTCAAATTGAGGAATTCGGCGTATTTGTCATTACAAAAAAACAAACAAAAAACGAAGCAATCCGGACTCTAGAAAATAAAAGCAGCAGTTGAAAATATTTCAATCAACTAATTGAATTTTACTTTTTTTCAAGTGATTCTTCAATGGAATAAAATATATAGGATCTGCTTTGTATTTAGGAAATCAAAACTACTATTTCAGAAGTTTTGAAAAATGTTGACTTTGTTTATTAATTTATCCCTTGCATGAACAATTATAATAGTCTGCAAGGTTAAAACATATTAATTTACTTTTGGAACAGCAAATGTGAATAAATGAGAAAAAAAATGAAGGAATTTGAAAGGGTATAAGTTAAAGCAATGGCGAAATTATTCACTACCGTAAAGTAAGCTTTTTGGAAAGCTACTATTCAAAATGAAAGCAAATGGTGTTAACTTATATAAAACAAGTTGATGCTCCACTTAGTCCTCTCAATGAAATGTACGTAGCATACTGTAAAGGAAACACAAAACAACAGGAAATCACATTGAAACCGTACTATAAGAGGCTAAAATAGAGTAGATAATTTAAACAAATAGCACCACCCGAAAGTGAATGAAACTTCATCTAAAAGGAGCAAGGTTTTAAATAGAAATAACTGCTTGAGAAAAGAGGAGAATAAAGAAGACAAGCTGAACAAAAGAGATGTGAAAAGAGAGAAAGTGGTTCACTAAAAGTATGAGATGAACAGAACAAAATAAAAGAACAAGCGAAGTGTAAATTTGTTGCAAAAGTTTATTAAATAGCCCTCAAGATCTGAGGTAGAATATATGTTTCAACGATAACAACAAAATGCTGACTTATTCGAAGATGGGATTGAATAAAATATATTAGAAAAATCAGTTTACAATTATTAAAACGTTGCATGTTCTTTAGAAGAACAAAGTAAACAATGTAGGCCAAAAATTAAAATGCCAATGTCAAGGACTAACGCTTTGTTAGGCTATATTTTAAGAGACTAGCTACAAGGAGTAGGTAATTGTAGATGTGAGTTAAATATATTTTAGGTTAGGAATGAAAGAGACAAAACCAAGGCTAGCAAATATATATATATATAAAATATATATATATTATATTATAATAACTAATAAGTAGTATATACATATAATACTTACTCTATGGCATTAAGAACTCGAAAGTTCATTGCCGCACTTACAAAAGTACACCATCTACCCCTAGAATTAGCTAGTTCTATCCATTCCACCTCATTACACCCTATTACTATCTTTAGCGAGTTCTATCCAGTCCACCTCATTGCACCCTATCGCTTTCAAGTCCATTATAACGTTATCCTCTCATCTACGTCTAAGTCTTCCCAATGGTTTCTTCCCATTGGGTTTGCTAATCAATATCCTGAACATGATTCTAGATTATTCACTTTGCACTGCTTGTATTGCCCACAGTAATCTGTGAGACTTGACAAGCATAAAAACGTCTTGTGATGAGCAGGATGTGTAGCTCATCATTATGTAACCTTTTCCATTCCCCAGTATCTTCATTCATTTTTGGACCATATGTTTTCCTAGGCACCTTGTTTTCGTACCCCCCTAAAACATATCGTCTATATGTACATAGTTAGGTGTGCGATGACGTCCAGTTCCGGTGGTAGGGAGGTCGAATCTCGGTCGGGTATACGTGGAAGAAGGGAAAGACGTATATTTAAGTTGAAAAAAAAAGTGGTTGTATTTTAATTCGCCAGCTGACTATTTTTTGATAGACAAGAGTGCTTGATTTTTATCCGAGAAATTGGAGTTTTATCCAGGGTGGTATGTATTGAAAATATAAATTTTGTAGTTTTCCTTAAAACATAACTTTTTTAATCTATGGATTAGTTTGATTCACTTGAAAAGAATACTTACCCTATGGCCGTAATAAAAATCAACATTATATAAGTCTGATTAGAGACGATAGAAAATAAGTCAGCATTAAAAACTAAGACAAATAACAAGAAGACACCCCATTAAAACTTGAAAATAGTTTCAAGAGGACGTAAAATAAAAGTATCTGGTCTAAAACGAGGCTAAAAAATGTCTCAAGCTGGTAAAAATAAATTGTCCCGTGAAAGTTTTACGAAGTAAGACATAAACACAAACTAAAGTCCAACAACGAGTCAAAAGAATAAATTAAATTGGATTGTTAGATAAATAGATTACAAATTGGAACAGACAAAAGAGTGACTAGAGTTGTAAGAAAGGTAAATACAATATGAAGAATGAGATGGTACAGAAAAGAATTTATAAAATTTATATGAGTGTTCTTCTAACATCAGTAAACCCGCTTTCTAGGCTAATCAAATAGGATAAGGAGGATGCAGTTTAAGGAACTGTAAACGAATTTAGTTTGGATGAAAAACTCCAAAAACATAGTCCTCAACTAAGCCAGTCAAGATCGAGCTCCAACCTTTCTAGTCAAATAATAGTACCTATTTTATTATTATTATTATTATTATTATTATTATTATTATTATTATTAGCACCGCGTCTTACTACCCGTTCGGGTTATACGCACTTACGCTAATGTGCAATGGTAGGATGATTGTGAGATGAAAATGGAGGACCTACAGTTTAACGTGGAATCCGAACCACGGTAGAGGCCTGGCATTCCTCACATTCAAGTACCTATTTTAAAATAACAATTTATTAATACTTGGATTTTCAGCACACTATTTAACTTAACCTAATGACATACACATGTGAGTTAGTGATATAAGGCGTTAGACTTACATTAAATTCTGTCACCGTTAAAGGGAGTTTCGGAATTTTTCACATGCTATTTTCACTGTGGACTGTTCATCCTCTCACCCAACAAATGTGGCTACATTCTCTTTCATATATTCTCCTATCTCAGCTCTTTGAACTTGGTCGTTAATAGCCCTTGGCTGTATCCGAATAGTCTACTTCACGCGCCGTCGACCCTTGACGCTCACTCGATAATTGCATTGGCAATCACGTGATCGAGTGAACAACCGTCCGAATAGTCACGAAGTGAGCCGCTGCACCCTGCACAAGCCCTTGAGACCAAGTGTGACGGCAAGTTACCCTTCACACGCCGTCGATGCGGAGTTTGACTGGCAACTGTTTAATTTTTCGTCTGCTATAGTAATGTGATCTGTGATGTGTAATCTGCTATCTATGATAAAGTATTTTAACTATACCGGTACTGCTCATGTTGTAGTGTTTTTTGTGTTCTGTTGGAAATGTCTAGTGAAAAGAAGTGGGTTTGGATATTAAAACGTTGTATTCGTTTTCATTCCCTGATTATAGATGGTGTTTAAAATAGTTTCTAAGATCACGGGTAGGAAGCAGCACTGCAGACTCAAGGGCGTGTAAAGGGTAATTGCCGTTCGAAAAGTCTGTTGCAGTTTTCGATCTCAAGTGGGTGTAAAGTGTAATTTTATCGAGTCTGCATGAAGTCTGCGTCAAGTCAAGTGTACTTGACTATTCGGATACGGCCCTTGTCTCCAACCCAGATATTAAAACGCACTTTTAAGTCAACAAATCATAGAGGAATAAAACTTTACAAAAACATGAAAAATAAATACAGAAGATAAGATATTAGTAATGTTTTAAAATACCAACAACAGATAATAGTTTTTTTCCCAAACTCTTTTATTCGAACCGCATCATAATACCCGTCTAAGCTTTACAAATCGTTACATTTATGAGATAGGGATGAGGAAGGTATAATTTGAAGTAAAGTGTACCCACATTTGTGTGAGGAAAATCCCCTCAGTTCGGGATACTAACCCTGAATCTTTTTCGTTCCTTGCAAACCAGATGAGACCGGAATGACGCCTTTGGTCCGAGAGTCCGCAGGTGCTGGTTGTATGATATTGATGAAGGAAGAGAGAAAGAGGACCATTAGAAGAGGGACTGTCAAAAAGAGACAACTACACGAACGAAGAAAGTATAACAAATAAAGAGAACGGGGACGAAAGTAGAAGCATAGATTTCGCGGGAGAGAATTTACCGATAGCCTACGCGTGAACGTATTGTTATCGTAAATACATAAACGTTAAATGAAATTAGTCATGTGTAGTGGGGAGGGGGACCGAATTTGATTCCCGTCTCCAGGTGTCATTTTTAAATTTACAGAATATGATTTATATGTTTAAATTTCTTAGTAATAATGAGTGGTTCACTAAAAATTAAGCTAGATTTTTTTAAATTCGTGAAACGCATATATTAGTGGCTATAGTATGACATTAAAAATTTGCCTTTTGGTAAAATTTAAATATATGGTCCCATATCAAATCAAAATTTTGAACGAAATATTATTTGGACCAATTTGGATCGAACTCGATCCACACTTATAAACTATATCATCATTAGTGACACGTTAAAGTACCCCTGGGAGGTATGTGAAAAATACCTTTCCTGTCAGAATTAATGGGACCTCTCGCTAACAGAATTTATTTCTCATTTGCTGATATAATCAGTCGGTTCAGAAAGAGCACGTTAAATATCTAAAATAAATAAATAAAGTGATTTAAAAAAATATCCTTCCTCCCATTGGACCCACGACAGCTCATCAAGATTTCCTTCTCTCTCTTCCCCTCCTCTTTCACCACATCTTCCTGTATCTTTGTCGAAAACCGTACTGCGATTCAACGTTTGATGTATAATGCAATCAAGCCTTGCTCTAAATTATCTATATATATATATATATATATATATATAGGTGTACACAATTGTTTGCGGCCATTGATGTATATATTATGTACGTGAACGTGTATTTACGTCAGTGCCGTAGCTCTCATTTGCAAGGTGTCACACGCAGGTTAACGGGGATCCCATCGCGCCGTTAACAATGGAGGACTTGCTTGAAACCCTGCCACCCCTTTTACCTCCCGCATGTTTCGGCTATGACCCGCGCCTTCAGTCTTGGCGCTAGTGTAGTTCTACAAGGGGCTATCTATCAGCTGTGTGATTGATCCGCTTGGTGTCATGAATCACAAATAATGGGTAGCATATTTAAGTCAGAGCTATTATTTTGTTAATTTATTATCACTCTCCAAAAGTCAAAATATTTATTCCAAACAAATAAAAATAATTGAAAGTTGGAATTTATAAACGTGATCTTAAAAGCGACGTAAAAAAAACCAATTCACAAGTGAGATTATCTAATAACAGATAACGGATTTAAAAAAATAATTATTAAGTTTAAACAACATTACTATTAAGGGCTTAATTTATAGGATAAGCATGAGGAAGAGTGTCTAGGAGAAGAGCACCCGCATTAATGTGTCGATAGTATGATAAAAGACTGGGGTTTGACAATGACCTAGTGTACTTGAATTCCCCATTCCTGGTCAAGAAAATTGTGGTCATATTTTCATGAAATAAACTCTTCATCTTCTTCATACTCATCCCTTGTGATAGGTAGGATCCGAAGTGAAAGGTAAAAAAAACCTCATTTTGTGGAAAAACCGATAAAAACTTTGTGTCAGTGATTTTATTTCCCTGCTCGTTTTACTGGCCGTTCAGGCTATACGCACTATAGTTACACTAATGCAGCGTTTATCAACCGGTATGGTCGACCACACTGGTCTTGGGGTAAAGCGCTCGTCTCAGAACCCGATGTTAGTGGATTCAAACCCAGCTGGGATAGATGGATTTTTCTTTAGCGATAAACATCCGTAACACAACTTCCTTCGTATAGGAAGTACAGCCGTCAGTCTCGTGTTGATTGTGGCTTGTAATAAAAACCTTGGCAAGTATGTCAAAATACCTTTCCCGGCAAAATTAGTAGAGCCTTTCGCTCTCGTGTATATAAGTTCTCGTGGGATGTTTTAGCCAAACAGTTGAGAAAGTTCACTTTAAATACCTCAAGTAAAAACATTAAAAAAAAATCAACTGGTGTGCCACGAGAGTTTGGGGGACTATCGAAAAAAGTGAGGAAAAAAAATTAAAGAAATAACAATTTATCTTTTTAAATCCATGATCAACAATATTTTTTTTAAAAATAACACAATTATTTAAAATTTAACTATGTATAATCCGATAGGGTAGTAAGACACGATGCTAAAAATATATATTTAACTTTTGAAGACAATCTAAAATTTTATCAACTATAAAATCTCTCCTTAAAAAACTGATGGTGTGCCTTGGCGATTTTAACGCCTTGTTCAGTGTGCCGTAAATTGAAAAAGTCGGAAAATTGCAGTTCCAGTGGGATAGGGATGATAAATTAAAGTAGAATTCAGAGGGAAAATTTATCTCCCTCTTTCTTTAAAGGACGGTGGAGTGCAAAACTATTTATTAAAATAACACTCCACCACACCCGATAGAGATTTGAACCCCGATATACCATCACTAATTGAACCAGACTAAATGAGACTGACATTTTGTCCTCGTGTCCGCCTTATCGGATGTGTCAGTGTTAAATGAATGTTATACCCCACGTACTAGCCACGCTTAAAGGCGCTTAGCTCCAAAGCTGAAAATAATTATTTCACTCTTCACCACGTGCGGTGACCTCAGTCCACAATGATATCCGCAACACCCAATAAAGGAAACACAATCAGGATAAAACGCCCTTGATCGAATTCGAAATGGTGACCGTGAAGGTATGTATCAAGCACGAGAATGCCCTTACAACAATTAAGAGTTTAGTTTACTATTTACCCGCCTTGGTGGCGTAGTTGGCTAACGCGCAAGTCGTGTTGAGCTCGACTGCCGAGGACGGGGAGATCGAGGTTCGAATCTCGATCGGGTGAACTGGGGGTGGTTTTTCCTATATGGTTTTCCACTCTCCCTCCACGTGAATGCGGGTTCACTTCCTCCAAATTCAACCTTCCCAATTCCTAATCCATTAGTGTAATTAGTACTTAAGCGTATAACCCGAACGGGTAGTAAGACGCGGTGCTAAATATTATTATATTATTAAATACTATTTGTTATACTTTTATTTTTCGTAGAAACACAAGTTGTGTGATATTTTAATTAACCTGTAGAGCTTCTCTCTATTGTGTTAAGGGTCGAACAAAGATTTACCCGCTTCTGTGACTGAATGGTCTAAGGCATCACTTTCAAAATATACTAGACTGACAATGAAGGAGAGATCGGGGCTTAGTCCCAGTCGGGTGTACTGGGGTGGATTTTCCTAAATGGTTTTCCACACCCTTTCTATACAGCTTTGGGTACAATTCCTCTAATTTCAACCTTTCTTATCCTTAACACATTAGAGTAATTGTTTAGTAAGATGCGGTGATAAAAAATACACACACCTAATTAGATTTAGAAAATACTTTTTTAAATCCTTTTTCTCTCAACATGGATATTATACTATGATTTTATTGGTATTTATAGTACCAATATATGAAGAAAATAATAAACAACGTATTTAATACATTTATTTGGTCTCAATAATTTTGATAGCTCTACCTTTATATAGCAATCCTATTGAAGCCTCACCATACCGAGCGACTCGCATTGGTGGGTTTGCGGATTAAAATTCAATCTTGTCCAGTTTATTTTATCCGTGATGCGGAGATTAGGGATCAAATCTCATTAGAATTTTAATATGATATATTTTATTATTATTATTATTACTATTATTTCTCTCGATGCTGGTCAGACAATGTGTATTTAGGTTATTGAATGTTGAAATTGCAATTCGAAGCTCTAAATTGCATTTGTTATTTTCACCAAATATAAGTTTTTTTTTTGTTTTTTTTTGGGGGAGGGAGTTTGAACTCCAGTTGGGCTTACCAAGGATGGGGTTTTCCTCAAATAGTTTCCCACTCTTCAGCCAGGCAAATGTGAGTACATTTACTTTAAATTCAACCTTCCTCATTTCATTAGTGTAAATATGTGATTATCCCGGACGTGGTGCACATGCCAGAAGGGAGGCCAATAAATAGATAGAAGGAGCAGATGACAGAAAGTATGCAAGCGAGAGGAGAAGAACGGAAGCATTTATAGGAGGAAGAATGGTGGAAGGATAGAGGAAGATGAAGGCATTCTACTAAACTGACGCGGCCACAGACTGGAAACAGATGATGATGACTAAACAGATGCTGATTTCTAATGTATTAAAATTTGTTGCTAAATACTGCGGTGAGGAAGTCTGTAGGCTGAAGGAGTGTAGTTTCCATCGTTTATAGCGGCATTAGACGAGAAACTTTTTAAGTGAAGCGAAAAAGTTTGTCATTCATTTCCAGGACACCCTTGACAGATATTCAAGAACTTTTGAGGTAAGCATGTGAAGAAAATAAAGCTCTGTGTTTCTACTAAACAATATTGAATTTATATTGGCCAAAAATGTTTTGATAGAAAAACTGCAAAAATACTGCCCTCATCTCGGGTTCAAATATTAATTATAGGCTTATAGTAAAATGTTATCGATGTTGACTGCAAACAAATATGAAGGGCAAAGAGGGGGGGAGGGTGGTAAGGTTAAGAATCACATTACACACATATTTCAGGACAACTTCTATATCTCAAACCCCATAAGGACCGTGCAGTATTTAATCCTTTTTTAGAAATTAATCAAAATATGATAGAAACCACTTCTGACCATAATATGAAGTGCATTAAAAAGGTCTTATGATTGTCTAACACAGAGGTGGCCAAACAGTCGCTCGCGATCAACCGGCCGACCGCAACCGTTACTTTGGTCGATTACCTGGTCAATCGGTTAAAATGACTGAGAGAAAGAAAATAAAAGAGAGGGTTTGCGGATTTTTTTCTCAAATCAACATTAGAAAATCTAAATAACGAAGCTGACTGATGATCATTTACAATCCTGCCTTTGTTTGTGACTGAGTAACTATGAAATCTCATTCAACAAACTGTACTAAGATTATGTGGTGTCATGCATCAACTTTCAATGAGGAAATTTCTTTTTTCAGGGAAATTCTATGGAGTATATTAGGTGGTTTGATGAAACACTCAATTTCAGTGTCTAAAAGGACTATAAGTTCTTAATATGCAATGAAATTCTACTATTAAAACAACACAAAATGGGCTATTGATTTTTTTTACCAATGAAACATACAATATAAGAAAATGGTTCCGTAGTAGATCACAAATTATTTTCCTTCACTGGAGTATATCCTTTATCGAAAAGTCTGGCCACTCCTGCTCTAACAGATGGCAGCACTAGCTAATATTAGATCCTTTCCCCTTTTTTTTACTATCTTGTTTACACTTCACATGTTTATATCTTCTAAACGTTTCTTCCTATCAAAATTCGACTATAGTGAATTTTATTTTTCCCAGTCTATGCGATTAAAATCTAAAACCAATTATTGTCTTAAACACTATCTAAATGTCCAAGTATCTATCTACCTAATAAACACTAGCCTGGTATCGAACAAAGTTCTTCTATCAAACTTTTCGTTCACGTTTCGTGAGAACTTAGCTCTGTCTTTCACGCACGTTGCGGCGAGTGCATTGTAAGCGTGTAGGCGGGTCCTAAACTCTTCGTTACTCGGCAAGCAATTACTAACCTATATTGTTAAAGCTACAGCTACAGCTACAGCCCCTCCTTTCCCGCTCCTGATTATTGATGACGCAATAACCATGTAATTATTGTTGTCAACGCCAGGCTTGAAATCCGTCTTACCTCCCTCCTTCACGCCTCTCCACCATCCAATCGTCAAGTTCTTTAGATCGCGGGCGGACTTCAAGCGACCTAAAACGCAGCGTCGCCAGCCTTTCATTTTTAATCTTAATTTGGGGAGCAGGCAAAGTGATAGACAACAAAGTGGTCGACACGAGAGGACAAAGTGGTAGACAGCCAACTGCTAGACACGCAGAAACGACGTGGACCAAGTGATCGACACGAGCTGGACCATGTGATAGACAGCCAACCGGTAGACAAAATGAAAACAATTATTTTGAAGGCTGGGTGGGTCAAGTGGCCGACACGACTTGGACCAACTGCTAGACAAGCTCAGGTATAGGGGTACAAAGTGATAGACAACCAAGCGGTCGACACGAGAGAACAAATCTCTAAACAGACCAACTGCTAGACACGCAGAAACGACGTGGACCAAGTGATCGACACGAGCTGGACCATGTGATAGACAAGCTCCCATATAAGAGGACAAAGTGATAGACAGCCAAGCGGCCGACACGAGAAGACCAACTGCTCGACAAACTGTGATATCATCCAGCTAAGAGTGGCTCAAGAGACAGACAAGTTATTTCAAAACTAACAAAGTGATAAACATGGGCGTAGAAAGCTGTGTATTAGAATGGTCTTGACCCTCCCAACCCCCTGGATTTAATTAGCCCAAAAAAGGGCGAGGTCCACTTATACGTGTATAAACTTAAACCATAGTGTTTTTAATTTTAAAAATTTACTTTCACGTTGCACTCTTCAAAAAATATTTTTTAACGCTAGCTTTGTTATAATTTCGAATAAATATTAGGTTTTGATACATACAATATGGTATCTGAGAATATAGAACGTTTCACTGAATGAAAAGAGTTATCGGATCTGAAGAAAGGAGACAAATATTTGTTATAAATTTTAAAATCATACCTTAAGAATTAACAAGATTAAATACCATCTTATATAAAAGAGCAACTGCCAGAAACTAAGTTGGTAGATTATGTAGGCTCCATCCACCCTTACTTTCAACATACCTTCTTACCAAAAGCACTATTTTGTAACTTTCAACAAAATAGAATCATTCAAAAAAGTTTACAAGTATAGCTAGTTAGTGAAAGATTGTAAAAATTTTCCCGTAATTTTTGTCATCGTGTATTTGTTACCCATTCAATTAATACATATATGAACTAATTAAAGTCTGCTTCGATGACTGCATGGTCTTAAGCACTACCTTCGCAATTGACTAGCTGCCTAGGACAGGCAGATCAGGGTTCGATCCCAGTCAGGTGCAGTGAGGGCGATTTTTCTCAAAAGGTTTTCCACTCTACGACCACGAAAATTCAGTTGCAGTACCTATAAATTAAATCTTCCTCATCCCTAACACATTAACGTAACTAGTAAATAAGCGTATAACCCGAACAGGTGGTAAGACACAGTGCTAAACAAAATATAATTACACTAATGGATTACAGAAAGAATGTTGTTATTATGAGATGTGTACTCTCATTTGCATGTAGGGAGAGTGTAAACCATTAATGAAAAACCACCCTCCGTACACCCGACCGAATTTGAACCCCGATATCCCCGTCATTGACAGTCCAGTCTGTTATGAGAGTGACGCCATAGACCATCAAACATCGAAACTAAGAACATTTTGTTGATGTTGCGTTAGCACCAGGTTTAATAATGGTTTATTAATAAGGAGCTAAGTTAAGATGAAATAATCCCGCATTAGTGTAAAAGGAAGATGTAAAACCCACAAGGGTGATAATTATCAGCCCAATCCACTCAGTCGGAATGCTTACTCTTATTCAAGCTACTCTTAAGCCTTATTAGAGCGTGTGACAAACGGTATGAGTTTATGGTTGTTACAAACTGTGAAATGCAACTTATAACGGCAAATAAAATAATCAACAAGTTATTTTACATTTATATATTTAAATATGAGTATTGCTAAAGGTTTTTAAAAGAGCAGAAGTTATTTCGATAAGGATATTAGCCTACATTTGATGTATTTTACTAGATACTGTGTATGTATTATGTTGAATCGAGTTCAGTTCGCCAAATAATAATGTTCCTGTCATTTCGCAAGATTGTAAAATCTAAAGTGTGTGAACTTGTTTTTAAATCTATTATGTCAAGAAAGCTAGCATAAATATTTTATTAGTATGTAGCTCACGCGTTTGAAATTTAGGTGCATATTTGAACATTTTTCCGCCCCCATTCCTCTTGATCTGTTTCTATACAACCCGCTTCAGAGGTAGCATGGTCTAAGGCATCACACTTGCAATCGGGGTTAGAATCCCTATCGGGTGTACTGAGGGTAGTTTTTCATAAATGGTATTCACTCTCCCTCCATGCAAATGAGGGTAGCCTAAACCTAGCATAGTGTTATTTATGAGGTCAAACAACACCTTCATATACATTTTAAGCAAAATCGTTAGATCCGTTCGAAAACTTGGGAATTAAAAACAATCACCCATCGATAGACTACCCTTAAGGGTTTGCCTATCCTCTCTGGCGGTGTGTTGAGCTTTCAGCTCTCAAAATAGATGGCGTTGCTAACGTTATACAAACTAGTGAATTGCAGTCATCAGGTTGGCAGCATTACTGCTTTGTTTAAACCAGTGGTTTCCAACCTGGGGGTCCCGACCCCTTTCGGGGTCGTGGCATGTTTACGGTGAGGTCGTAAAGCTTGTTGAGGGAATAGCTTTATGTTTAGTTTTTAAAGTGATTATAATGATTATAGGAAGGTGCGAAATTCAAATAGAGATGGAAGTGGTTAAAATGATAAAAACTGTTGAGTTTATGATTAAGTTTCTATTACACTAGCTTACTGACTTAGTTTATTTTAACAGTCTTGTGTTCAGGCGAGGGGCGCTGCCAGAACAACTTCCAAAATATTCGCTGGGCTGGTTGAGACGCTTTTGAGACATTTCAGTTGAATTCGTATAATCATTCATATAAGCAATTTATAATAATTAATTCAAGCACGTGGGCTTAACGTCTAGCTTATGTGGTTTGTTGGTGATGAGGTCAGGATTCAAATTCTAACCGGGGTTGATTTGTTCCTAAACAGTTTCCCTCTTCTCTATCCAAGCAAATAAAGGTACATTTCATCTAAACCGAACCTACCCAAAAGTGTAAATAAATACGGATAGTCCGATGGGTAGTAGTAAGAGTCAGTGAAAATAATAATTTGCCAACTAGGATATGAACGCTCGTAGGGGGTCGCGTTAATTTCAAAGACAACTATGCAAAAGTTTGAAAACCACTGGTTTAAACAATGGGAGGCTGGCTGACCGGTAATCAGTCAAGGCCGCAAGCAAACTATTCCTAGAAATGATAGAGATAAGAAGTGTAGTGCCCACCGGACTGTAAAATGTGTGGGCGACACAAGTTGGACTAAATGTGAGGAGATAAAACGTCAAGATACAACTCTCATACTATCGAGCAGAAAAAATTAGCCTAACCATCCCAGCCAGCAAGACGCTTCGGTCTGACACGTCCAAAATAAGCCAAAAAACAGTCGGGAATCTAGAGGCCAAAAGTGTTAACGATTACAATATTTTCTTTATGTGTATGAATGTTTAGACTATAAAAGGAGAGAGTGAAATCATAGTTTTGTGGAAATATACAGTCTGTTGAAATTGTACACATGCCTCCCGGCATACGGCGACATTTGACTTCCTTATTTCTCCCATTAGTGTAAATTTTGGGTAGTTTGGTAGTTCTCAAAAATAGCAATTTACCGTGTTGGTGGTCACATGCTCTAAGAAGACGTCTTTCTCACATTAGCGCAATAGACTGACTTGTCATTGACGGAGAGGTGGGGGTTCAAATCCCTGCTGAAGGTATTTTGGATATATCTTATTCAGTTGTTTCCTTCTATTTTCCCACGCAAATGTGGGTACATTTCCTGTAATTCTACCTTCATCACCACCACCCCAATATTGTAATTAATACACATGAATTCAGCCCGGACGGGAAGTAAAACGCGGTGATTTTTTGTCATATATATGTTAATTGTTTTTATTTCTCATTTGATCTAAAACTACTGACACTTGAATATAAAAAATATCAACATAACACTATTACTGCCCGGTTTCGCTAGTTATTTTGCTTAGTGAACAAGGGTCACGAACAAATAAAAGTGAACCTTTGGTCTGGAGATTATCAATAGTTACAAAAGACTAGGGTGGAAAAAAATATGACATATTGGTCTATTAGAGGCCTCGGGCAGTGTTAAGTACGCCAAATCGTTTTGACCAAACACATGTGATTAGTTGGTCAGTTTGAATCCCAATAGAGTCGAGTTCTCTTAATCCTAAATCCTAACTAGATGTGAATTAAGGTTGGGTACGATTCGGGGCGCTATTATATCTTAGCTTGTAAAACCTGTAAAAAAATGTATACCAGTATTTCACGAGCTTTGGTCAGTTGTATGCCAATTTTGGGGGACATGGCCTAAGGGGCTGTCCTTAAATTACGTAGGGATTTTGGGGGGAGGAAGGTTCAGTATTTCACTACGTTTTCTTGTGAGGGGGTGGGGAGTCAGAATTTAACTTACGTAAGGATTTTTATCGGGGGGTGTCATGGAAAATCTTACGGTACCTTACGTGGGGTGTGGGAGGGAGAGCGGGGGTCTAAAATCATGAAAAAAGGCTTAACGTAATTTAAGGACGGCCCCTAACCAACATACCCCTTCCAGCTCGTTATGAAATAAAATACACACACACACACACACATATATATATATATATGTTGTCTTGCAAAGTATAAACGGTCGATCCAAATGTTAACAAAGCTCTAGCAGTAAATTAAACAAACCCTTAATAGATGAAAAGAAAGTCTAATAAATACCATCCCTTTACGACAAAATCGTTAATTTGTCTATCAGACTTACTATTGTCATAGAATAATTTATGATTCATAAGACTCACTTTTACGTCACGTATCACTGGAGGTACACGTACCACAGTTTGGGAATCACTTTTCTATAGTCTAAGCCAGACGTTCTCAATGGGGTGCCAAGCCAGCGGTGCAGCGAGAAAATATGGAAATTAATAATTAAATCTATATAAATATTCCACTAGAAAAATACTTGATTTTCTCTGAAATTTGAAAAGTGACACCTGGATACGGGAATCGAACCCGGGACCTTTGGCTTAGTACGCCAATGCTCTACCCACTGAGCTATCCAGGAATCATCCCGTGCTCTGGGACATTTTACAATCATATTTTAAGGCAGAGTCTAATATGGACCAACGGAAACCGTCGGCTACAAATGTGTGATTTTATTAAGATAACGAGCTATCAGATAACGCAGCCACCTCCAACTCGGTAGTTGGATTATTGCTGCCACTTGTACAATTATTATAATTGTAAGGGATCGCATACTTAAGAATCAAATAGCCAAAGTTATTATTAAGTTCTAGTGAGAATTTACTCGCATCTAGATATCATATTCTGAAAATTAACAAATGGCTTTAGCCAGGTGTACCAATAGTAGTTTTTCCTAAGTAGTTTTCCATTTCCCTCCATGCATATGCGGGTTCACTTTGTCTAAATAAACTGTCATCATTAATCCATAAGCGTAATTAGTTCATATGCTTATAATCCGAAATCCGAGTGGGTGGTAGAACACGATGGTAAAATAACTAAATAAATAAATATAGGATGTAGCTAAAATAAATATACCTACTCTCTTGTAAATAAAAAATACTGTAGAAACACTAAATTAATATTAAAATGTACCCATATTTTTGTATCACCTCTAATGCAATGGTGTGGTGAATTTTTTTAATGTGTCAGTATACCCAGCCGAGATTCGAACCCGGTCTCTTTGCTACCGGCAATTCAATGTAATACGCGAGCGATGCTTTGTGATCATACAACCACCGACGCGGGTAGCACTGCAGTGAATGAGGGAATAAAGCAATGACCATTGTTACATGCTTGCAATTTTGTAAGTTTATTTTTATAGTATTATGTTATTAGCGGGAGATAATTACTTGATCATTATATATTATGGTAACTATATTTATAAGCTTAACCTAGGTGATATGTTATAATCCTTAAGAAAATATATCATATAATTAGATATTATAATTTAACAAGTCAAGGAACCTTATCAAGAAAATGAAGATTTGAACATTCTGTTAAAGTAACTTATTATTATTTATATAGAGGAATTTTGGTGAATTTTCTTGTATATAGATAAAACCTTGCCCCTATCCCTATATTCTTGGTTGAATAGTTAGAAGAATTGAGAATACCCTTAACGGCCAATGAGTTAAGTAGCCTCTGCTTCGGTGGCCGCCATATCTAACGCGCTACTCTCGCAATATACTTGATTGCTGATGAAAGGGAGATTGGGGCTCGATCCCAGTCGGGTGGACTAAAAGTGGATTTTCATAAATGGTTTTCCACTCTTACTACACGAAAAATCGGGTGCAGTTCATCTATATGCAACCTTACTCATCCCTAAACACATTAACGTAGTTAGTATATAGGCGTATAATCCGAACGGGTAGTAACTCTCTAGTATAACACGGTGCTAAAACCAAAAATATGTAGCACTAAATAAATTAAAATTATCTGTTTGAAAAACAATAAAAATCCTTTTTACTGTCGCTTATTGCCGGTTACTAATTTTACATACTATTTTAAAACTGTTGTCAAATTTCAAGTTTTAATAAAGGCCAATAAGGAATTTTTACTCAATGGTTTTCAGCTCTTTCTTCATGAAAAAGCGGGTATATTTTCTCTAAATTATACCCTCCTCACCTCTAATCTATTAATATAAAAATAAGATAGTTCATAAGTTTGAACCAGCGCTGACTGTTCTTTAATGTTGCAGCCAGCGTTTCAGAATTATTTACGACTGTTCAATTCATGATATTATTTTATAAGGTCATCATTAGTTCGAGTTATTTTCACCTACATTTTTACTTTAGCAAACCCTACAAAAAATATGTCAAGAAGTGTAAGGTTAAGCTGATGGGTTGGGAAGAAAAATTTTTTGAGTGTAAACAAGGACACTCGTGTAGTAAATTAACTGTTCTGTCACTTATCCCACTCTTAACTGGATGATATCAAAGTTTGTCGAGCAGTTGGTCCTCTCGTGTCGACCGCTTGGTTGTCTATCACTTTGTACCCCTATACCTGAGCTTGTCTAGCAGTTGGTCCAAGTCGTGTCGGCCACTTGACCCACCCAGCCTTCAAAATAATTGTTTTCATTTTGTCTACCGGTTGGCTGTCTATCACATGGTCCAGCTCGTGTCGATCACTTGGTCCACGTCGTTTCTGCGTGTCTAGCAGTTGGTCTGTTTACAGATTTGTTCTCTCGTGTCGACCGCTTGGTTGTCTATCACTTTGTACTCCTATACATGAGCTTGTCTAGCAGTTGGTCCAAGTCGTGTCGACCACTTGACCCACCTAGCCTTCAAAATATTTTTTTATAGCTTGTCGAGCAGTTTGTTGTCTAGCAGTTTGTATGGTGCCCTTAATTTGCGCTCTTTTGTGACATTACCAAGTTTGAAACATGCGGGGAAATTAAAATGGTGAGGAAAGGGTAGGAGAGGAGGGTATAGAGGGAGGGGTGTAGGAGGGGAGTGGAGACGATTATATGACGGAAATTTGTTTGAAAACTTTCACATCTTTCCACTCTTGAACTAGTAACAAAAAGAGTATATGAAAAGTACATAATTTTAAAAAGAAGTAGCAGCCATTGTTGGATAAAAATTACTTTTTCATGCATAGTTATCGACCTCGGAGAACTCGGGGTAAAATGCTTGACTCAAGACCCGATGTTCGTGAATTCAAACCCACCCAGAGTCGACGGATTTATCTTGAGCGATATAAATCCGTAGCACAGCTTCATTCGGAAGGGAAGTAAAGCCGTCGGTCTAATGTCTATCGTGGCATGTAAAAGAACCTTGGAAGGTATGTGAAAATCCCTCTCCGAGCAAAACTGGCATTCTATTTCACTCTTGCTCAACGAAATTCTCGTGTGCTGATTTAATCAATCGGTTCAAAAAGTGCACGTTAAATACCACATATAAATAAATAAAAAAGTACATAGATAGAATGCAGTACATTATCTGCACTTTATATTGTTTTAAATATGTTACAGAAAGACGTAAATTTCTAGATTATTTGTGGGACCAAATCTGAAACCCTTGACTTGACGCTTCAATCCTCTTCCTCTAATACATCCAGGATTTATTCCAGGCTTAGTTTGGGTCATTCTTCGCTCATATTTTAAGGCAGAGTCCATGGTGGACGTATAAATTCATCAGCTACTTAAGCTATCATTGAAACCGTAGCTAGTGGCGATTTGGGGTGGTTTTAATCTGCCACTCACAAAATATTTAACTGTAAATGATTAGCAAAGTACCTGGAGGTGGAAATGATTTCATATCAATGACAGTCATATTTTTAAGGGCACTGACTACTTACTACTTTTGTAGCTGACATATAATACCAATTAGATGTTGCTTTCAGTTTAAATATTGACAACACATTTAACAGCACACAAGTTTGGTGTTAACTTGAATGAAAACAAAACAATATTTTACAACCCTATAAGTATATAGACTTGTAAATATATTTTAAGAGTAGAAATTTTCTATTTTGAAAAAAATCCATGTAGTTTGGTTGATTCCCAGGAAAAGAAAGGTAGCTCGATATAGGAGCGTAAATAGGATCTGTATGAATCGAATGATTTAGTTTACGTTATAAACCTACTCTTAGTTTCTGGAGTTTAAGAGTTTATGCTCGACTCTTCTAGTGCCTTGACCTACGATTATTCCATCATTCTATATATTATTTCTGCTGTCAACATCCCTTTTTATTAACTAATACAAAGCCCACAGCGATGAATTAGGTATATGATTTTTTACTGACTTCTGACATAGCATACTTAGTTTACGTTAAAACACATTGTTTAAAATTTAAGTTAGAAGAAAAATCTAACAATGTTTTATGTATCAATTACCGAAAATAAGCTCTCTTTGCTATTTTGTGTATACACTTCGCTGAGTATCTAATTTCAACAACCCAACAAAAGACCACATTTTTTTTGGGGTGGGGGGGGTTGAATGTGTGAAAGTTTCGCAAGGGTTTACTGGTATAGTAAATATCTTAAATAGTTTATGACAAATTCTTACGATTCAATCAATAACTATCTGGGTTTCAGAGTTGATTGTATAGTATTAGGAGTGATGTCCTAGGTTAGGCTGGTTTTTAATTCGTGTGCTGAAATACACGATGTGTTTATAAAGTGAAAGAAAAAAGTCAAATACAAAATATCTAGAAACAAATTCAGATTTAGTCCACGCCTTCTTTCAAATGAGAAGTGTTGTTAACAAACAGATATAGAAAGAAGCCTACAGTGTAAAACTTTCGTAATAATACTGAAATTTGCAGGGTAAGCTCCTACCATTAGCTTCTTTTATTTGTGAACCCATTTGATGTAAGATTCTAGACATCTCCAAATGAATAATAACAGATTATATGCCCTAAGACAGTGTGGTATTGAATAATGGTGACTGCTTCTCTTGTGCTAACACCCAATTAATTTTCTCTTATCACCACTTCACTTCTACTTTCCCCCTCCCCTCTCCCCAACCACTCTACTAAATCCCCTTTTTCAAGAAAACTGTCGACGATGCTGGGGACTGACTCATAGTTATAATTCTAACAATTTTCCTCCATTCCTCTCCCTCCTTTCAACCCCCCCAGTCTCCCATTCACCCCAATAAACCTAGCTTGCTTACAACGTCATAACAAAACTGCAAACTCAAGCTAAAAAAGATAAGTATTTTGGTTTAGTGCAGTGTTGGGGTCTTTTAAATCTTTTCTTATTCTATATCGTACTATTTTAATATCCCCTTCTCTTCTATTTTCTACCATCTTGACTTTATCATTGACGCTTTTATTTTTACTACCTTTTCCTCCTTCAAAATATACATTATCAGATAATATAATGCAATCTCAGGAAAAGAGAACTACAGCGTCATTAGAAAATTTATTTTTAAATTAGTTTATGGTTGTATACATTATCTAATATTTTAATTTTCAGTAGAAGTAGCTTAGGTAACATTTTGTTTGTTTTATTCGTTGATAGCGATTGAGTGGAATTTCTTCTTGGTGAGGGCTTAAAAATAATGAACGCACTCTTAGTTCCTTAGTAAGTTCCCCAGTAGGGCCTAAACGTATTTTGTAGGCCTATTTAATTGAAATATCGTAAACTCGTCTATTCCCTTCACCAGTAAATTTAAATTCTTCGTGAAAACGTTGGAGTATAAGGCGGTATTTCTTCCGCACGTGGTTAAATTGGTCCATAAGTCATGTATAGTTCCCTTTTCATATGAAAAGTCTGTTAAAAAAATTCAAAAAGTATTTTTTTGTCAACAATAATGACATTTTACTGTTTTTATAATATTATTTTATAGGTATTGATTATATAATATTTCAAAAGTGGTATTTTCAAATCGTGTTACTTAGTGTATAAATATGTGAAAGCAGATAGAGTAACTTTTTTAGTTGCAAAATATGTCATTCGTGAGAAAATGGAGGTATATAAAGCTCCTCGAAAAAGGTGTCTGGTATTTCATAGTTAAATTTATCAAAAAATTGTTGAGAAATTTACGTTATCTGTACTTTAACAAATAAACCTTCCAACTTTGTCCAATTATTTCCATATATTTTACTATGAAATCCCTGAAAACTTGTTCGATGAACTTGCACTACACGCGTATATTACAGAACAGTACATGCTCGATGTCTTATCAGGTGTAAAAACAGTTGTCCTGTATCATCCCGAAATAAACACACCTACATCGATAAGAAAAAAAAACCCCAGCAAAAGTTGATGAAAGTTACATTTCTGATCATTGTTTTTTTTTTCACCCCCTTCAAAAACCTTGTGATTTTCCCCTAAAGGATACGACTCAGCAGAAGTGTCCTTCCAACTTTCTTACTGCTTGACGTACGACCTAAAGGAAGCAAAGCTCAAGGAAAAAAAATAAAAGAAAGGGCGAGGAAAAATACGAGAGAAAATAAAAAGGAAAGGTACGATGAAGTAACCTCCTACTACCCTCCTACACCCAAATAAAGTAGCGAGAAAAACAATACAAATCTTAATTCTTTCTTATCGCAAAAACAAACCTCAAACTCGTAAATTTTACTTCGAAGACATTTACCGTAACTCAAGTGTGTATTATTGATTCGAGTTAGAACCAGTTTGGCCAAACAAACACATATATATATGAAATGAAGTATATTGTGCATTTAGATTTGATGAATAGACATAAAAATAAAGAGATTCCCTTTATATATCCATATAAAGGGAATCTCTTTATATATATATAGATTACCTTTTATTTATATATATCTTAATTGATCGCTGATGTGTAGATTGACAATTTCCGCACGTCTATCACAGACTATGCCTTAAAGTGTGAGTGAATGATGACCCTGAGCACGGGGCGACTCCTGGATAACTCAGTGGTTAGAGAAGTGAAATATATATAGTGATAAACATATCAATATAAAATGAACAAACTTATTGCTATCATTTTCATAGTACCAAAGCGGAATAAATATCAAGCTCCCTAGTCTGCTTTGTCCAATGATGAAGAGGTCGGGGCTATAACGCCAATAGGAGCTAATGATGTGGATTTCACATTCTATATCCATACAAATGAGGATAAATTTAATCTAAATCAAAATTTATTCATTCCTACTTCGTTAGTATAGCTCAATGTTTAACATCAGGATGGGTAATACGACCTAGCTCACCTGAACACATCAATACTTTTAACACCTGCATCGGTGGCCGCGTGGTATAACGCGATAATAACGTGTTGGACTAGACTGCCGAAGACGGGGAGATCGGGGTTCAATCCCGCTTGGGTGCACTCAGCGTGGTTTTCCTAAATAACTCCTTACACCACTCACCCATCAGTGCAAATGATTGGTTTTTGGTTTATTTATTGATTGGTTGCAAATTGTGGCTCTCAAATATGACAAGAAAGTTTTACATTTTTATTTTATAAAGTTCGGAGCCTTTCATTGAAGTAATGTGTTCTAAACTATATATTTGAAAATTGTCTTCGTATAATAGTTTCTCTCTTTCCTCTTTCTTTGAGAGGAATGGCATGTAATTTGGAAATGGCAAGTAAAAAAAAAAAAAAAAAAAAGAGAAAACTTTTAAATTCATGAACTGAATAAGTGGCTACCACTTTGAATTCATAATTAAGCTGTCTTCCTCCAATTTGAGAAATGAAGTGAAGTGCATTAACCGTCCTTTTATTAAGTCATTAAAGTAAGAACATTTTCAAAGATAAATTTAAGTGAAAATTAATTTAAAAAAATTGTTAGTGATCAAAGAACTGCGTTTCCCTTTTAGATAAATGTATTATTAAACTTGGTTCACATAAAGTGCTGCAATTTTTAACAATTTAAAATCCCCAAAATGTGTCGGTTAGTTGTAAATTTACTACACAAATAAGTCAAAATAATGAAGTGCATTAATCGTGTAGCTATTGTGTACATCCTTACATTATGCAACTTTCTGCTCCCAAGCACACTCTCTTTCATAGTTTATTCAAAATTATTACTTTATAGGGCTAACGCTAATATACATCACTTTCAAAACTCTACCGAAAATAGGAGAGGGATGTGAAGTTTGTGTGTGAGTTTGTATATATTGTGGGGGTAGAAGACTGCAGTGTGAATAGAGAAAATAAAGTAAAAAAGAGTATTTCCTTTTCGTGTGAGACATTCCTCTCTACTAACAGAGAAACACATATTTATCACTAGCCTTACACCTCTTTCACGCTGTCGTGATGCTTAACAAACTAAACCGCAAGAGAAGTTTCTTTTTGGACATACACCAGAGGCCATAAACATTCGTGAGTAGGTATGTGGTACCAAAAGAAAAGTATCAATACTTTAATCATCTCTAGTAAAGGAAAAAAATATCAATACCATAAGCATATGTAAAGAAAAGTATTTATAAGAGTAGTTACTGTTATCGAGAGAATAAGTAAGAAGATTTATCCGAATATCATGTTCTTTTAGTATTTTATATGAGAAAATGTTGATGTTATTTTCTCTATTTATTTAGAATTGTTATACGTGTCTCACCAACAAATAATACTTTTGCCATCACAATAGCATTTTTACTCAACATTATATTAAATCACTAATAATATTATTAATAATAATGTAATAGAAATATTTTACTGTAATATGTATCCATCTTGCTAAATTATGAATTTAGCAGCAGAAAAATCACATCAGGCTATCAAAGTGTGAGCTTAAATAATTACATAGATAAATGCATAAATGTATAGCCACATGATTTTGATTTTCTTTCGTGACCGATTCATTACTGCAGTATATATGTTTTAAATAAATGCTTAGTGTAAAAATGTATTGGTATCGAAAGTAGAATATTGAAATGAGTAAATTATCTATTTTTTTTCCATCTCTAGTCATGTTCAACAATATTGCAGTCAACCTAACGACCTTAACTTGACAGCGCAAGCGTACTTGCCATTTTGCCATTGCACACCTTTGTAGTCTTTTTTTTAATGCATTAATTAACTTCAGCTAACAAAAACCAGTCTTACATTTAGCAGCGTTGTAAGTTTGTTTAAGTCAGCCCACTGATGGTCATACATAAAAGGCATCAAGCTCAAAATATACAAATTGTTGATGAGGAGGAGTTTGAGGTTTAAATATCGTCTACATTCACTGGAATAGTTTTTCAAATTGGAGCTACCGCTGTGGGTTTTTCATTTTTTTCCCCAGTCTAATGTGGGTATATTTTCTATAAATTACTTTCCCAAACTCTCCATCTTAAAATAAGTCAGTAATATATTTGATGTCAAATATATTAGCTAAAAGCAAATGTTAGTGAGAGAATCACTCCAACACCACCAATGGCAAGAATATTTAGCATGACACTCTTTTAATATACATTTTTTTTACTACACTAAATGTAACATAATTTCAGTAATTGCATGTAAATTATTTTTGTGAAACATTTTACAGTATTAAACTATTTCAAAGGATGATATTTAAATCATCTCGTTGTTATAAAAAAAACACTCAAGACAGCTGTAGTTCTGTAAGACAAGACAACTAAAAACGGAACCGAATAATCATCATCATTAACTATTTATATACTGTGGCCGAGTCAGTTTAGTAATGTGTTTTCATCTTCCTCTTTATTTACACTACTATTCCTAATTTATTTGCTTTCATTCTTCTACTCTCACTCGCACACTTGCAGTTATCTGCTCCTCCCATATCTTTCTTTGTGTCCCTTGTGGTTTTTTCCCCTATTTACTTGATCTTCATATTTCTCTTGAGTATTATTTTATTTTCCACTCTCATAACATTCCCATAACATCTCAGCCTTGTTTACGATATTATCTCATGTACTCCCTGTACCCTCATTCCTGCCATTGCGAAATTATTTTAGTTAGAATATAGCGTCATCAAGCATAGTGGGAGTTCACATTAAGACAACCAACTCTCGTTGTTATTTTACGCAAATCCACCAAACTATGCCTTCACCCTCCAGTTTTACAACCTCCACCCCTTGACCCCACTGAAACCAAGTACTTCTTTGAAACATGTTTATGTAATCCAAGTGTAGTACTATTTCAGAAAAGGGACCGGTTCTCCCCTCTACCTCATACCGTTCTTTGCGCACGCGCACAAGACATGAGCTATGCAGATTAGTGTTGATTCACTCATCAGTGCCCTTCTCGTCCTTTTGTTTATGTGAAGCTCTATCTCTCCCAGGCTCTCCAGCGCTCAATGCCGGTGATAGGGAACACTTGTGATTCGAATCTTTACCGAAAGGTAACAGCGTCAGGCGTGATTTATACATCCTCCACATGGCATTTATATCATCCAGAAGAGTTGTGTCTTACCTGCTTCAGTGGTAAAATGGTCTAAGGCGTCACTCTCATGTCAAAATGGACTGCTGAAGACGGAGAGATCGAGTTCGAATCCCGGTCGCGTCTACTAAGGGTGTTTATTTATAAATGTTTTCTCACTCTCCTTACATGCAAATACGGGTATATTATCTCTAAAATGCTTCCTTACTCATACCTACACCATTAAATCAATTATCATGTATGCGTGTAACCGGAACAGGTAGTAAAATGCGCTGATAATAAAACATAAAAATGGTCTCTTCCCTTTTTAATAAAATTAATTAAATCAATATAATTTTATATTATTTAATAATCGAAAGGTACCCATGAAAGTGACTTAAATAAGAGATAAACACATATCTGTACAAAGTGAAAACCCACTCAGTGTATCTATAAAAAATGTTTTTTTAAGTGTTGTCATTCAATTTTATGACCAACAGATGGCACATGAAGCACCTTCTGGTGTTGTACTTTGACCGTCACCGTCAGAAGATAATAAAATAAACTAACTGTCCCACTGAAGAAACTACAACCTAAACGGTCATTACGTGAGTCAAGTAATCGGTGCTTCGTTTCTTGAAGAAGAAAAGGTTAATGTAATGAGTATTTCTGCCCGTCCTTTGTGCGTGAGTGTCTGGTAACTTTAGTACTTGGTACGAATTAAATTGGATGAAGCCTTATAATATGAGTGAAGAATGACTATGAACTCGAGAAGAGTCATGAATAGCTCATTGGTAGAGCATTGGCGTGCTAAGCCAAGGGTACCGGGTTTGATTCCCGTGTCCGAGAGTCATTTTTCAATTTACGAATATGATTATGATAAAATCTCGGTCGGGTGAACTGGGGGTGGTTTTTCCTAAATGGTTTTCCACTCTTCCTCCACGCAAATGCGGGTTCACTTCCTCTAAATTCAACCTTCCCAATTCCTAATCCATTAGCGTAATTAGTACTTAAGCGTATAACCCGAACGGGTAGTAAGACGCGGTGCTAAATAATAATAATAATAATAATAATAATAAAATTATGATAAAAGTCTAATTTTCATGGGAAGTGTCTTTTGGAAAGTAGAAATATATTTTTACGGCCCAAAAATTGATATCATATTACAATGTTATTTTTGTTATTTCATAGGTATTGGTATGCTCTATAAAATTGACAGCTTCAAATCACGTGACTTTACGTATGAATCCGTGAAAGTAGATCTAGTAATTTTTCTAGCGATCAGATAATCATATGACAATTGGAAGTGTAAAGGCTTACTTCGAACCTAGAGTTAATAAAAAATACTCAGAATTGAATAATGGCTAAGAGAAAAAATATATTAAAAAAACCCCAACCTTGACTTTTCATAACCAATCCCATGCCATTTTATAAGCCAGAAAATTCATTTATTCATTACCAGATCATACAATTATATTCATAAATCAAAGGCCACTTTTGCTTTAAATTAAATCGTAAGAAACAAGTCAATATTAATATTTTTCAGACAAAGAGGATAATATATTCTCGAAAGCAATTTGTAGCTCGTATATAAATTTAGTCAAAATTCTCCCACATTATCGTATGTTGACTCAAACTGCGAGATGGTGAGAAATGACAACAGGGAAACCCAAATAATCGATATCTGGCACTTAAGTTACAGTTCTAAAACTTACGATATCTACTTTCATGTATTCATACGCCAAGGTCTTCAAATGTCATTACGATGGCTAGTAATAATCTTTACAGCTCTAAAATAAATATCCTAATGTTTTGTTAGTGTAGGCTATCTAATTTTTCTAAATATATTCTCTAAATGAGTCAATATTAATAGCACGATCTTAATATGGATATAGCTTACATGACACTATGAGTAACTAACATTATTCAATCATACTCTCGCTTATAAAGCATTTTTTAAGGTAGCCACGAAAAAGAAACATCCAACATAAGTTAATGTTAAAAAAATGTAAAAACTATTAAAATAAAAACATAAATAAAAACAAATGGTTTGTTGTGGAAGTTTTAACTGCCAAAATGGAAAACAACTCAACATATGCCCTGGTAGATTAAACGAACGTATGATTTGGTGAATGGGTATATGAGAATAGATCTGATATCCTTTGCTAAGTGTCAATTACCACCACTCCAGTCACGAATCGACTTTGCATTATTTTATTTTAGTTACACTCTAGGATTGAACCAAATATATTTTGGACTTAAATTTACACCGGTTGACCTTTATACTGCAATACTTAACTGTAATAAGTTCAACACAAGAATTTTCAACTACATAGCCTAAGGAATAGGTATGAAGCATTTCTTTATAGAAGAAGTACACCCGAATTTCTGTAGATAATGGATGCAAAAAGCCACTTTAAGGTGGGATAGAAGGGGACGCGAGAAAAGGCCAGTGCTTTTGCAGTTTTTTGGAAAAAACTTTTTTTGGCTAGAATAAATAAAATATTTCTCCAGTAGAAACATAGTGTTTAATTTTCTTCACATGGTGATATCAACAGTTCCTGAATATCCGTCATAATCATAGTGGCATTAGATGAGAAACTTTTTAAATTAAGAGACAAGTCATTAAATTTCATGACACCCTTGACAGATAGTCAAGAAATGTTGTGGTAATTATTTGAAGAAAATTAAATTCTACGCTTATACTGGAAACATATTTTATTTATTTTGGCAAAAAAAGAAATGTTTTGCCATAGAAACTGCAAAAGCACTGGAATTTTCTCGCGTCCCGTTCCATCCCACCTTAATAAAACCATTACAAAAAACCTCCCCGTGATTCCAACCTAAGCCTCCCTGTCACCGACCATACATTATTTCTATTAATTTAAATTATTTAAAAAATTACATTTGGACACAGGAATCTACCAGTAGTAGAGCATTGGTGCATCAAGCTAGAGTCCCGGGTACGATTCCGGTAACCAAGAGTCATTTTTCAACTAATTTAAATTAATTGAATTGTGGTCTCTTCCATATGGACAGTGCAGTAATTACAATTATGTACACCTTGTGTGTTGATATTCAATCTCTTTATAGTCTGATGCCTCAAAACACATGACCATTGGTAGTTAATAAAAACGTATGAAATACTCACCGGCATAGTTTGGCTACCGTGCAAGCTATTGATGGCTGCCTGTGCTTCTTGGTGAGAGCTGAATTTGACGAAAGCACAACCTGCGAACAAAAGAAAGGATGTTTTGTTACAAGGGGTAAATTTAAATTTGAACTCATACTGAGCGATTGATGCCATCTGTTAGATTATCATGATACCTTTCCAATATACTTAAGATTATAATTAAGAGAGGTTTTTTTCACATTTAAATTAATTAAAAAAATAGTGTTTGCTGGGGTCCTTATAGTGTTTGAGATTTTAAAGTTTCTGTCCTAGAAAATCTCTGTATTGTGACTCCCCCTCCTCCTTTTTCCCTGTACCCTTCATTATTCAATCACACATTTTAAACATATGATTTATTCTGGTGTAAAGTATGATCTTTTTGGGGTCATCGGATCACACTTAGCCTGGTGTGCTTATCGATGTCGTGTCGTGTGGAGTGTTGCCGGGGTAGGCAGTCCCATTTTAATAGAACGGGTATTTAAAAAAAATAAATGGTACGGCACACCGCACAGACTTTCTCTCTCTTTCTATAAACTCGTAAGATTTCTGAACGGAATAATGTACATTGTATTATCACCACTCCACATAAGAACACGCATAAAATAATATACAATGATATAGAATCAATGAGAAAAGAGGCGCATCTTTGTCCACCTAAGAGCATTTCAAACAGTTTAATGTCTTCCACAAGGGTCAACACTTCGTATTAAAATTTCGATTTCTGGTTAAAATTTTAACATTTTATAAGGTGTTGCAGATCTTCAAGTCATCGCATTGATATTTAATTATTCATTTATACATTTTGACCAATAAAAAATGTAAATATTGACTATTGAGTCTAAAATGGAGATAGATCATTGCTATGCAAACATTTCTCCTAAGAGATTTAAGGAAAAATAACATACTTTTTTAGATACTTATATTTAATTACTCTATGGCATTGGAGAATTATTGAGTTAAGACTTAAGTAGTATATGTTTACAACTAAAGCTCACAAAATTGTATTAATATATTTGCAAATATCTCAGAAACTGCTGCTTTTATAAAAATATATGTCAAATAAAAGTTTTTTATTTCTGATAGTCCTACAATTTTGCAATGATAAGTTGTTTAGTTTCTCCAATAGTTGTGGAGATACGGAAATTAACGCTTCTGTAAATTACCTAAAAATCATTTTCATAGGAAAATGAAAATAGCCAGTTTATTTATAATCTTAATCAACGCCTAGATACGAATTTTAATCAAAATCGTTTGAGTAGATTTTGAGAAAACCAAATTTTTCTCTTTTCGCCCTTCAGTAAACTACCCTTAATTTTAAGTTTTTATAGACACACAGACAGACGGCATTGCAAAGACTATTTTTTAGGGTTTGGGGGGTCATGAGACGTCGACATCCATCAACATTTCAGGTTAGTTTTTTTTTACGGTCGCAATACTTAAACTTTAATGTCCAAAAAGTTAAAAAAATTCATATAATTGCGTATAGATTGAAAGTTATTGATTTTATAAAAATATGTTTAAGATAAAATATCTGTATTATAAATATATATACATATTTGTAATGCTAAGTAATTTCATATCTCAAATAGTTTCGGAGCTATTATAAAAAATGTTAATTTACGCATCAGACCGGAGCCCTTAAAGCGATTTGCCGAAATATTGAGGGTAGCCATTTTGTTTGGAATATTTATTAATGTTCATAAATGAAATTTAATCAAAATCGTTTGAGCCGATTTTGAGAAAATCGACTTTTTCTCTTTTTGCCCTTCAGTAAACTACCCTTAATTTTAAGTTTTAATAGACACACAGACAGACGGCATTGCAAAGACTATTTTTTAGGGTTCGGGGGGTCATGAGACGTCGAAATCCATCAACATTTCAGGTTAGTTTTTTTTACGATCGCAATACTTAAGCTTTAATGTCCAAAAAGCTAAAAATATATATATAATTGCGTATAGATTAAAAATTATTGATTTTATAAAAATATGTTTCGAATAAAATATTTGTATTATAAATATATATACATATTTGTAATGCTAAGTAATTTCATATCTCAAATAGTTTCGGAGCTATTATAAAAAATGTTAATTTACGCATCAGACCGGAGCCCTTAAAGCGATTTTGCCGAAATATTGAGAGTAGCCATTTTGTTTAGAATATTTATTAATGTTCATAAATGAAATTTAATCAAAATCGTTAGAGCCGATTTTGAGAAAATCGACTTTTTCTCTTTTTGCCCTTCAGTAAACTACCCTTAATTTTAAGTTTTAATAGACACACAGACAGACGGCATTGCAAAGACTATTTTTTAGGGTTCGGGGGGTCATGAGACGTCGAAATTCATCAACATTTCAGGTTAGTTTTTTTTTACGATCGCAATACTTAAGCTTTAATGTCCAAAAAGCTAAAAATATATATATAATTGCGTATAGATTAAAAATTATTGATTTTATAAAAATATGTTTCGAATAAAATATTTGTATTATAAATATATATACATATTTGTAATGCTTAGTAATTTCATATCTCAAATAGTTTCGGAGCTATTATAAAAAATGTTAATTTACGCATCAGACCGGAGCCCTTAAAGCGATTTTGCCGAAATATTGAGAGTAGCCATTTTGTTTATAATATTTATTAATGTTCATAAATGAAATTTAATCAAAATCGTTAGAGCCGATTTTGAGAAAATCGACTTTTTCTGTTTTTTTCCCTTCAGTAAACTACCCTTAATTTTAGGGGTAGATGTCCAATTCCAAAAACCCCTCGGGGCAACCCTATGAAAACCCAAGATATCAAGTTTCAGCTCAATCGGTAAAATAGTTTTAGGCTCTAGTTGGAGGTACAGACAGACAGACAGACAGACAGACGGAAATTCAAAAACCACTTTTTCGGATTCAGGAAGTCATGAAACGTCAAAATTCATCAAAATCTCGACTTCGATTTTTTTGACGATCACCATACTTTCTCTACCTATAAGATAGAGAGAAAGTAATAAAAAATCTTTTTTAGGTTAAAGTTGATAACATTTCCCTATTTTATTAGTGATACTTTAAAGATGTCAAAAGTGATAACTGCAGATCACATGACCCAACGTATGACTACGTGGAAGTAGATTCAGTAACTTTTCTAGCTGCATATAGAAGGCATTTATTATGAAAATCGTACTATAATTAATACTTTAACTTTTAATAGCTGTCCTTATCATTAAGTGGAGCATTAATTGTCCAAATATCAAAGTAAGTAGTCATATATTCTCATATATAATATACTATATGAAAGAGAATATTTGTGATTGGTCAAATGGGAACAGAGTGGGTGAGAAAAATAATTCATAGAAATAGTTTTAAAGAGCTTTGTTTACCCTGAAAACACTTCAATTCTTTACGTTACTTGTTATAATTTTGAAGGCTGGATCCTTCTTGTGACTAAGGGGTAGTTGGACCAAAAACAAGTTTTTTTTGGGGGGGGGGGGCCTTAGTTTGATCCTGAGTGGGGACGACGATGAGATTTACCATTAGTGTAAGAATTAATCCTGATATATCAACCAGTTAATATCTACGGTTGGGGGGGTAGTGTTAGATTAACTTTCCTTCATTAGATTTTTCTTTTTTTCACTATGTTTTAGTGTACGCCCGGGCTATCCCCGTTTAGCTATACTAATAGGGTGAATAAGACAAATTGTAATGTACCCGCATTTTATTGGAGGTAGAAAACAAAACTATTTGTGAAACATAGCCTTCAGTACACTCGGCCGGGATTCGAAACCTATATTCTCCACACAATAAGCAAATCAAACATGATCCAGCGATGCGAGTACGATTAAGTCAGTTTGTAACGCGTGTGCTTATACAGTATTTGTGTTTAGAAAATGTACGCTAAGGTTCGAAATTTAAAAAGAACCATCTTAATATTTCTATTACAAATATACGTAAGCAGCGATTCACACATAAAAATTTAGGAGATTTTTTTTATAACAAGAGCTTAGTATATTATCTTCTAGGTACTATGGGAGCTGTTTGTTTCACATCATTTAGAAACAAACACAATGGCGGATGGGAACCTTTAATGAATAGATACTTGAAATATTATCCTCTCATCATATGAATAACCTAGTTCTCTTTTAAAGAAGATTACACTTTGTTTTGTTCGTAAAACAACAGCATAAATAAGTGAAGGGGTTTTGGAGGGGGGAGGGGGTAAAGAAAACACTCTTGTCAGGGATTATATAACAAGAAGAGAAGCTCACCCTTCAAACTGTTTGTTAGTATCCCCGTTGTGCACCGAACGAACGAGCGCTAGAATCGCTCACCACTCGACGTCATTCTAATGACGATAATGCACGGCCTGCTGCCATCTCTGGAGTGACAGGTGGGTTATTAATCACTTGAAGGGGATGAGTGCGCGAGATAGAATTACTCGTGGGGGGATAAGGGGGGGGGAGACGACAATATGTAGTTGAGGGGCTGTAAAAACCGCTGACGAATATTAACGTCAAATTATAAGGAGCTATACTTAAGTTAGAACTTAAGGTAATTATTTAATAACCAATAATATGTTATTGATTAAAATTTAATATATCAATAACGTTCCCCACTAGTAAAGAAATTAAAACCAAACAATAGATTTTTTTAAAGAATCATTGGTTTATTCAGTCACTTCCCTGAAAAAATTGCTAATAATATATTTTTGCATTATTTATTGATGTGTATTCTAGCAATAACATTAAAAAAAGTGTTAAAACCCCTCAAAAAAAAATTATTTCCATCATCTAATGGGGGACTTAACCACAAGCCACAGCAGTTAGGATTCATAAACCAACTAAAAAAAATATTGGTACAGCTATGGGACTTACAAAACATTTTGTTTTGTATTTTATGTCATTTTAAAATAAGGATAGGACACATATCAATTATTTGAAAAAATATACCCTAGCTATGATTTTAATTAAAAGTAAGGATTGATTGAAATAAGAAATGTGCGTGTATTTGACATAAAAATTAAAACATCTAGTATCAAGAAATTTTTCTAAAATAAACTCAGCTTTTGCCTAGACTTAGGGCACCTTCGGCTTAGCTGCGTCACTTTTTATGGCTGCCACTAGCGGCGAAGCCAACTACTCAGACCGGAGGCAACGCCACTCACCTGTGGCTATGTGTGACACACCGAATTTATCTCCAATATTTTCAAACGGAAACGCTTCTCAGAAACGTTTGCAAAAAGATCCCATCTGAAGGTTCCATTAATCGCAACGCTAAAGAATTTGTCCCCTAATTTCCAAAAAATAACCAATACGCTCCAAACTTTGTATGACTATAAAATGTTGATAACGGCGGTAATTAAAGTATTAGGAATAACTCATTTGCGTTTTATTCTACACTGAAAATAATACTCATTTTCAACCAGATTTTATTTTTAATATTTTTATAATCACATGAACACCACCAAGTCTGAATAAATGATACCAAATCACTTTTTGTCTGTCCGTTTACACACTGCCTCGACGTGAATATTAACCCGTCAATCTATCAACCAATAAGATTGTTTAACCGAAGAAAAAAAAGCAGCTAAAGTCGCCAAACAGAAGGAAATAGATGGCTTTTATTTAATTTATTTTTACCAAATCGTAGGAACCACATCGATTATGAAAATTTCCTGTTTAAAAAAGGAATTGAAGTTCTTAACTTTAAAATCCATTAATTTTTAAAATATATATATAGATATATATATAAATATAAGAATGGGAAAAAGAAAATCTCCATGGTAGTAGCCCTCAATCGAGCTATACTGACCAAGCAGCCGCCATCTGTTGGCAAATATAGTGCCAATTTTTGTGAATATAGGGTATCATGTGATTAGAACAACAAGCCACACAGTAATTAGTCTCATTTTTCAAAACCGAGCCGCTACTTTTTCATTCAAGTAGCTCCTAATTTTTCATCACGAGGCTCAACCCACTGATTCACAGAAAGATGTGGGAGCGCAGGGGATCGAGCCCGGGACCTCTGTATCTGTAGCCAGGATATCTGACCATCCACTAGACCACAGAAGGGTCTTTAATAATAGGTATGCTCCTATTACATATTATTCTACTATTTTGTGCTATTGAACGTAAGATAAGCCTAAATAGGGGCAATTTTAAGAAAATATAGTTTTTGATCATCCACAAAGCTCTTTGTAGCTATGTTTAACATTAAAATTAATCCAGGCTCATATGTAGGCTAAGGTATTGTAAGCAAGACACGTGACATAAGAGCTACAAATTGATGATAAAACTAAACCAATAAAACATACAAATAATTAATGTTTTAAGGTGCACTTTCTCATTAGCCCACGACTTGTGTACTTAGATGATTATAATAATAATAATAATAATTAATTATTATTTATTATTAGAACCGCTCTTACTATCCGTTCGGGTTATACGCACTTACGCTAATGTGTAATAGTAGGGTGATTGTGAGATGAAATGGAGGACATACAGTTTAACGTGGGATCCGAACCACGGTGGAGGACTGGCATTTCACACATTCTCAAGTTGTGATTAATACACGTCTTGTCAAAGGTGAAGGAAGGGTTTGGCAATCAGATAAATCTGCGCCTGGGACCGGGGATTGAATACTTAGATGAAAATATAAACCAATAAGTTACACTAAATAATATCGCTGAAATTATTAGAAGTAATATCTGGGTCCAAGGCTAGGATCATACATAATAAATAGTATATCATTTTAGGCATCGCATGGAAACGAGCTAAATACCCTCAGTAATTATTACCTTTAAGATACCTCTAATCATTCGGGCCAGGGGGAGTGTTAAAACTATATAGTAAAAACGCCCTGAATATTAACTACCAGGATTCGAACCCCGATCTCCCCACTGACGGAAGTCTAGTCTATGCGGGAGTGACACTATAGAGCTTAGACCACGCGGCCACCGAAGCGAATACTTGGAAACAATTACTAGCATTATGGCTGTCTTTGAAATTGTATATGGCGGAGGGAGTAAATTCTTTATAAAATATACCACAATCCGAATTAGGTAGATTTACAATGTTTGTTTGTCAAGAAAATGTGCAGTAAGAAAGAGAAAGTGAGGAATATAAAAAAAAAAAAGGGCAGGATATGAGAGCGTCAGTTTGAAAACCCCAAATCTCGTGCATTATGTATGATTACTACAGCAGTACACGGCTACAAAAGAGAGAGGTTTACACAAAACGCTTACCCGTTTTCCCGGCCATTGCGCCAGAAACTTTCCACACTAAACTCGCATTAATTATTTCTATACAACACACACAGGTAGAACAGGGGGGGAGATAAATATTCCCAAGGCAGACGAAATTGCCTCTTAAATTTCCGGATTTTTGTACAATACAAACGAGTTTTTTTTTTTCGCACCTAGATCTCCCTCGTTTGAAAGTAGAGTAAATATAGAAGTTATAGAAAAGTTATAGAAGTATTACGTTATGAAGCACACCCAAAACCAAAATTGTGGTGAACACTTTTTGTTTTGCCTTTATAGTATTGAATGAGGTTGCACTTTAATTTACAACTATTTTTATTTATTTGTTTTGTGATAAAAGTTTTTAGCCAAACGAATTTTTCAAATAGAAAACAAGAGTTAAAAAGTGCAGCACAAATAAGTACCAAATATAGGTTTATCTTTTCATTTATGAGTAAAATTAAAATTAATCATAAACACAGAATTAAAATATTTCTTATGAAAACTATTAATTATACATTTCTAATATTAATCATAGAAAACTGATACTTTTAAAAGTATGAATTAAATTTAATCATAAATAATAATATATTTACAGTTAAGATCAAGCATTAAAAGTCAGTAATCTTTTTTAAATCCAGGCAATAAATAAGTACCAATACTTTTACTTGCCCTTCTACAAATCTTACAATGAAATAAATGTACCTTCCACTAATTAAATTTTCCAAATGTAGAAGAATATCCTTTCCCAACACTATTAATTACAAAGTACACTTAATTTTTTAATTACTCTAAATCTATAGATACATAGAATGTAGCTACTTATATAATATTTATTTAAAAAAATATAATAGTTAGTTTAAATATTGTAAAAAATGATAAAAAATTGAGAACTTCTTTAATAGGAATAGTGGAACTCACTATTACAAATATTGGTCTTTAAACGTTTTATTCTAAAAATCATATACATATAAAATTCCATCAAAGAAAGTTATAGATTATTTAAAAATTTAGCGAAAGACCCAGAATTGACTTTTTAAGAAAGCTACTTTCTTCCTAATTGATAACAATGTCATAAAAAAGACTCAACAAGGAAAGTTACAATCTATAGAAAAGTTTTAACGTTCTCACACGTCAAAATGTTAATCAACCATCTATTCATAATTTGGAGTTTTCAATCATGCCCATATTAACCGATGCACCCACCATCCCATAGGAAGGATCTTAAAAAAAAAAGTTCCGTCAAGATAAAATATCGAGAAAGGACACGAAAAGAAGGAGTAAGGGCAGATGAGGGAGTAGTTAACTAGATTATGATGTGGGTCACTAATTGGATGCCATGTACGGCCTCGTTAGTATCATAAGGACACACACACACACACACACCCTACCTATACTCACAGCATCTACCCCTACATCCCTCTCCCCACTTCCTTCCTCTAAAACCTCTTTGTTAGGACAAGGAAAGCCCTCAATTAGTGGAAGGATTTTGTCGACAGCCCCCTCGAACATAACAGTCTCGTGCTAAGGGGTGATTGAAGTGGTGGGGGAGTGCATTGATAGGAATACCACATGACTAAATGACAGGATTCCACAAACAATTGACGGAACGGGAATATATTGTATTAAAATTAGGGAATGATAGTCTAAAATCCTCGAATATTCCCCATCCTTGTGGGTATTTTAGATTTAAGTATTCAAAAATTAATTTTTTATTATTCTCAAATTTATTTTAGAGCTCTAATGGTGATTTAAGTGTGGTTCAGATCCAACGTGATAAAAGTACAAATTTAACAACCAGACTCCAGAACATTAATTTGACACTTATTGAATATATTAATGCTATAATCAGCGCCCAAACTTTGATGACCTGAATATGATAAAGCGAATGACATATACAACTATCAAAAGTTATAAAATATTGATTTCAAACTGACAAAAAAGACTTGAAATTTAAAAGATACTTGTAATGAATGAACAGGAATAAACCAAACATGCACTCTACAAAGGGACACCATACATATATATCTTTAACAAGGATATGTTTGAATTTTCTAAACTGTTCTTATAACTAAGTTCAGGGTATAGCTAAGAACATATAAAATAAGAAAGACCAACATAATAAGACTAAAACAAGAAGTAAAACAAAGCAGAAGGGAATCTAATCTAACGCTTAGCGGAAATTTTATTTTCACCTTGGAGTTAAGTAATTCTATTAATATATGAAAGAAGGAGCTCTAAAGAGGGATATGAGCGAATAAAGAAACAAACACAAAATGATTTTCTGAGGTAAAAGAAGAACTCATTTACATTTTACACTGTTACACTGGACATGAAAGTGTTTTTAGGACAAGGATGAAAATCACGTACTTTGGTTTAATATGCCACTAAACAAGCGTGACCATTTTTTGGGGGGCATTTACGGGGACAGCCATTCTATAATCAATTATGGTAGCCAAAGAACGTAGTTGACATTCAAATAGTACACAATACACCTTATTATCATTTATTATATTCGTGTTATCAGACAGTGTCTATTAAATGTAGCGATGCATATAATTAAAGTGAAAGAATATATTGCCTACATAAAAATAAGCCAAAAACTAGGAGAACCAGGTCAGAATAACTTTTAAATACTCGTCGCGGCTATTCCGATATGTATTGTTGCCAACTATAGCATGTACAATTTTTTGTAACTGACTGTTTAAAACATTTGACCCATATATATATTTATAAAATTTCATAAATTTACCTAGCAACCTGGAAACAAAAAAATCAATCCGGTACATGACTCTTTATTTCTGGGAGTGTTCCCGAAAACCCGGGACAAGTGGTCACTACACTCTCAACTGAGTAATGCAGGTCATATCTGTTTCAAAATAAAACACATCCACCTTCATATATTCACTAACCCTATGGACAAAATAGTAGCAGCTAAGGACCAACTACGGATAGAATGGACTTCTTTCTAAAGTCATAAAAGATATCAATAGTGCGCGCTTCTAATCACGATGAGAGAGTGAACATTCAGTTTGTATTTAGATGTTTAATGTTATAGTTTTCTAGTCATTGCTCTTTAGTTAATGTTTTAAATTACAAAACTATGTAGCAACTTTTTATTTTACTGAGAAAATCTGAACATGTATTAATTAATATTATTTTTAAATTTTTTATTGAATTGAACATTATTTATTAAAGTCAGTTCAAGCGTCGTGCTTATACTTATATTTTTGAGGAGGCTAAATCATAGGAACATTGATCCATATATTTGAAAAAGTTTAAAATCTTATATTGCGAAGAAACGCCCTACTTATTATTATTATTATTATTTATATTATTAGCACCGCCCTACTTATTGAATACGTATCAAGGCTCTCCTAATAAGTCCAACGATCGAAAATAAATAAGAGTGAGGATGAATAAAAAGGTAAAATTCGTGAAGAGAAGGTACAGAAGATATAACATGATATTTCATGAGTCCCATAAATGACAAAATAAGCTCAGTAATGACAACTAAATCGACAATGTTTAAACTATTGTTGTCTTCCAATAGGTGGAGATATTAGCTTCATTATGCGATGTTATACTTCCATCAACTAATTCCTAAGGGATAACGATACTAATTATTTCTCCCTACCTTTACCTCACTTTCTTTCAAACCCAAAGTTTCTATTTAAGAAAAGTGTACAAATAACAAAAGTTCTAAATTTTGTTTCATAGTATATTGATCAATTTTGTGAAAAGGCCCTAGACTACCAAACAGTAGACTAAAGATTTGGAGATTTCCTGTATGTGACATCATTTTCCATTCAAAACTACTGTTTCTGTTTTCTCAAATGATGAAACAAATCATCGACATATATGCAATAACTAAACGTTAATATATATAAAATGCTTTATTCACTCACTTAAAAAGAGATAGACGGTCCCTGGAATAAAACATACCTACATTACCTGCACCAGTTTTCAAAAGCTTAAGAATGTCAATGGAAAGGATTTACAATTAGAAAGAGGTCAAGGTTCAAACCTCGACCTGATGCTTGGGGGGAAATTTACCACATAAACATGGGGCCGAACACTGACCACCTGCTTTTTAAACCACCCTTAACGGGCCGAGATCATACAACACTTTTTTACTTTCTCTCTATCTTACAGGTAGAGAAAGTATTGTGATCGTCAAAAAAATCGAACTCGAGATTTTGATGAATTTTGACGTTTCATGACTTCCTGAATCCGAAAAAGTGGTTTTTGAATTTCCGTCTGTCTGTCTGTCTGTCTGTCTGTCTGTCAGTCTGTCTGTCTGTACCTCCAACTAGAGCCTAAACTATTTTACCGATTGAGCTGAAACTTGATATCAAGGGTTTTCATAGGGTTGCCCCGAGGGGTTTTTGGAATTGGATATCTACCCCTAAAATTAAGGGTAGTTTACTGAAGGGCAAAAAGAGAAAAAGTCGATTTTCTCAAAATCGGCTCTAACGATTTTGATTAAATTTCATTTATGAACATAAATAAATATTCCAAACAAAATGGCTACTCTCAATATTTCGGCAAAATCGTTTTAAGGGCTCCGGTCTGATGCGTAAATTAACATTTTTTATAATAGCTCCGAAACTATTTGAGATATGAAATTACTTAGCATTACAAATATGTATATATATTTATAATACAAATAATTTTATTCGAAACATATTTTTATAAAATCAATAACTTTCAATATATACGCAATTATATATATATATTTTAACTTTTTGGGCATTAAAGCTTAAGTATTGCGACCGTAAGAAAAACTAACCTGAAATGTTGATGGATGTTGACGTCTCATGACCCCCCGAACCCTTAAAAATAGTCTTTGCAATGCTGTCTGTCTGTGTGTCTATTAAAACTTAAAATTAAGGGTAGTTTACTGAAGGGCAAAAAGAGAAAAAGTCGATTTTCTCAAAATCGGCTCTAACGATTTTGATTAAATTTCATTTATGAACATAAATAAATATTCCAAACAAAATGGCTACTCTCAATATTTCGGCAAAATCGTTTTTAAGGGCTCCGGTCTGATGCGTAAATTAACATTTTTTATAATAGCTCCGAAACTATTTGAGATATGAAATTACTTAGCATTACAAATATGTATATATATTTATAATACAAATATTTTATTCGAAACATATTTTTATAAAATCAATAACTTTCAATATATACGCAATTATATATATATTTTTAACTTTTTGGGCATTAAAGCTTAAGTATTGCGATCGTAAGAAAAACTAACCTGAAATGTTGATGGATTTCGACGTCTCATGACCCCCCGAACCCTTAAAAATAGTCTTTGCAATGCCGTCTGTCTGTGTGTCTATAAAAACTTAAAATTAAGGGTAGTTTACTGAATGGCAAAAAGATAAAAAGTCGATTTTCTCAAAATCGGCTACAACGATTTTGATTAAATTTCATTTATAAACATTAATAAATATTCCAAAAAAAATGGCTACCCTCAATTTTTCGGCAAAATGGCTTTAAGGGCTCCGGTCTGATGCGTAAATTAACATTTTTTTAAATAGCTCCGAAACTATTTGAGATATGAAATTACTTAGCATTACAAATATGTATATATATTTATAATACAGATATTTTATTCGAAACATATTTTTATAAAATCAATAACTTTCAATATATACGCAATTATATGAATTTTTTTTAACTTTTTGGACATTAAAGTTTAAGTATTGCGACCGTAAAAAAAAAACTAACCTGAAATGTTGATGGATGTCGACGTCTCATGACCCCCCGAACCCTAAAAAATAGTCTTTGCAATGCCGTCTCTCTGTGTGTCTATAAAAACTTAAAATTAAGGGTAGTTTACTGAAGGACGAAAAGAGAAAAATTTGGTTTTCTCAAAATCTGCTTAAACGATTTTGATTAAAATTCGTATCTAGGCGTTGATTAAGATTATAAATAAACTGGCTATTTTCATTTTCCTATGAAAATGATTTTTAGGGTACATTACAGAAGCGTTAATTTCCGTATCTCCACAACTATTGGAGAAACTAAACAACTTATCATTGCAAAATTGTAGGACTATTAGAAATATAAAAAACTTTTATTTGACATATATTTTTATAAAAACAGCATTTTCTGAGATATTTGCAAATATATTAATACAATTTTGTGAGCTTTAGTTGTAAACATATACTACTTAAGTCTTAACGCAATAATACTCCAATGCCATAGAGTAATTAAATATAAGTAAGTATCTAAAAAAAGTATGTTATTTTTCCTTAAATCTCTTAGGAGAAATGTTTGCATAGCAATGATCTATCTCCATTTTAGACTCAATAGTCAATATTTACATTTTTTATTAGTCAAAATGTATAAATGAATAATTAAATATCAATGCGATGACTTGAAGATCCGCAACACCTTTTAAAATGTTAAAATTTTAACCAGAAATCGAAATTTTATTACGAAGTGTCGACCCTTGTGGAAGACATTAAACTGTTTGAAATGTTCTTAGGTGGACAAAGATGCGCCTCTTTTCTCATTGATTCTATATCATTGTATATTATTTTATGCGTGTTCTTATGTGGAGTGGTGATGATACAATGTACATTATTCCGTTAAGAAATCTTACGAGTTTATAGAAAGAGAGAGAAAGTCTGTGCGGTGTGCCGTACCATTTATTTTAGATATATAAATGTGGCTAACTTATCCCCTCGGCATACTATGGGGACGCAAATCACCAGACAGTTTTTCTCAAACCCAACCCCTTGGATTGAGTCTATTAATAGTAATAAAATCAAACTGATGGCAAGCTATAGAGCACAATCAATTTATTTTCCCCTAAGTCTTACCACCCATCTTGGCTGTAATTATTTAAATTACGCTATTGGGTTAGATATGAGAAAGGTATAATTGTATAGGTAATGTACACGCATTTGTGTGGAGGTAGAATGAGAAACCATTTAGGGAAAACCACTCTCCGTACAGCCGGCCGTTGTTTGAGCTCCAATCTCCCATTTGTTGTTAAATCTGACTAGATAGGTCTGGCATTATTTTGCGTAGCCACCCGTATGGGTAGGGATAGTTCCTTCAACCATTACACACACGTGTAAATGGTATAATTAATACTTTTATCAAAAGTGTGACTAACGACTTAATCTAATGGGGTAGGAATGTGATGTGTAATTAAGCCAAAGTGCCCCAAAATTTTTCTAAAGAGGGAGAGAAGATAGACATCTACAATTCTATAGAAAAACCTATCCCCCAAATATACCGGGATGAGTTTCGAAAATGAATTTTAACGGGTCAGATGGGACAGTTGTCCCTTTAATGTGAAATATAAGTCACAAGGGTTTTTCACGAGAATTTGTTTAAGAAAAATATATTTCCTTAAAACAATTGGTTTGGTTGCGGTTGAAATGTCTTGATTGTAGCTAACCATTTTATTATGTCCCATTTAAATCGTCAAGTGGCATTAAAAAAAATCATTGCTGAGACCCCTGGTTAAGGAACAATAAGAAATGAAATGTTTCAAAAATAACTCTTTTAAATCACATCAATTTTGGTATAACTGAGTGAATAATTCACAAATATGTACTATAGTGATAGAGCTGGTTACAACTTAAATCTAGCTTCGAAGCTACCGGCTCACCGGGTGAGAAACAGGCTTTTTAGGATAAAGCATCTCTCTTAAAGTGAGTGACTATAATCTACATCGCTATAATTTTGAGCTATTATATCAATGAGCAAGATTACCTTAAAAAAATTAATTAGAAATTTAGACACATTTCAAAGAGCTTTAAAAATTTCAATTAAACCTAACAAAGCTCACTAAAACTAACACAAAATCAATTATTATTTTTCACACACAAAGCCCCCCCCCCCCTAAAAAAGTTAGAGTGGACATATGTAATCATTGGATGAATTCTACCTCGAAAAATTTCATTCAATCGAATTTTAACTCTCCAATTCCCCCTACCTATAATCAAAATCTCCCTGTGTAACGTTGATAGCATAATACCTTCAGATTGAATGCAATTGAGGAGATATGATTGATAGCCAATCCATGGCATTAGAATCTAATCACTATTAAAATCCCTATCTGTCAAGGGGAGGGGAGAGATAAAAAAAAATTCGTACCTCCTCTCTGTGACCCTTTTTTGCCTTCAAAACTACAATCAGAATGACTAAAACCTCCCCCTACTAGGTTAATACTACTAATTTCAATCCAATCCTCACTAGGCTTTAGAGAATGACATGAGAGGAGAATGGGGTGGTATGAGGGTTGGGGGTTGAAAGGAAGGGGGTAAGGGGAGAAATACTCAATATATGGACGTTTAAAGGGAAGCTAATCAAATGTTACAATCTGATAAATTAAAGCTTCACAAGATTTAATGTAAACAAGGTTAAATCAAAGACCTTGGTTCCTTCTTCTATCTAATTCCCTTTATATATCAAAAGGTTCAACTTTTTTTTTCGCCTGGTTCCCCAAAGGACTTAAGACATGCAGATTGGCAATCAAGAAGCACTAATACCTCTTTGAGCTTAGCGCAAAAGGGTTTGGGAAGATGGGACGAGGGTTGAGAGAGACGCTTTAATGAGGACTTTGCCTCGTTTCGAATCGGGGTTCGGGCTTAACTATTGACTGGTTTGGAACTAACGATAACTTCTAGAGAGCAGTAAAACTGTTAAAGGTATGTACCGTGTTCGTATTCTCATAAAATTCTAAACGTTTGCTAACGCTTGTTTGGTTTTGATGGCTATTTTTACAATTTTGTGTAAATGTCCGAAGTGATTTAAATGGGCAAATTAACTTGCTCTCAGCTTGGAACCCCCCCTTTTTTTAAAGGGATGTATTGATGTGTTTGGGATAAAGTTTTATGTACACTATCTTAACTACCTACTGAACGTATAGAACGTATAGAACGTAATAGAAGATCTCTAGATTTTATAAGTTTAAGGAGAATATGGAGCTACAACAAACATATTGATATATCTCCCCAAATGTTTAACGTTAGATTTGAAGAATTAAAAATTGTTTAATAATAGTAGCACTTGAGCTATTAAAAATAATACTATTACATTAGTTTTCCCTTACACGAGATGAAAGAAATGACACTTCATACGGAACTTATTTAGAAATAAAAATGTATAAAAAGTATTTATGCTCATATTAACATTTTAAATACTCTACCCAAAAATCCGTTGAAACGTGAGTAATAACTCTGGCCTAACATTTCCAGTGATTGAGAAGTCGGGGTTCGAATCTTGGCCAAGGGTTCTGAGAATATTTTTCGAAAAACAACTTTCCTTATCATTATTATTATTATTATAGCACCGCTTCTTACTACCCGTTCGGTTATACGCACTTACGCTAATGTGCAATGTTAGGGTGATTGTGAGATGAAATGGAGGACCTACAGTTTAACGTGGAATCCGAACCACGGTGGAGGCCTGGCATTCCTCACATTCACAAGTTGTGATTAATACACATCTTGTCAGAGGTGAAGAAGGTTTGGCATTCAGATAAATCCGTGCCGGGACAGAGGATTGAACCCCGCACCCCCAGCATGAAGTTTGACACCTTACCCTAGACCACCAGTCACCCTTTCCTTATCGTTTAATAACCATGTTTTATACGTAATAATAAATCAACGAGAATTAAAAAAAAACAAGAATCAAAGATCGATATCTCCGACCGACCTTGCGTCATCACCCTCAGGGAAACATAATCCATTGCGTTATCCAAAGATGCTAGCGTCTTCACCGTGCGCCTCGCAGGCGTCATTACGTCTGAACACGGACGCTTCAAACGCTCGTCTGGGAAACTTGTTTTATTATTTCGCCCTGAACGTCACCCAAGGAAATGTGGTAAAAAAAAGGGGGAGAGGAAGAGGATCATCTTACCTTTCAAGTTAGAGTTTTCTTCATTTAGTTCTATCCGTATGACTTTGTTTACCAGATTCATTTTTTTTATGACCGTAGAATTTGTTTGGCGGAAAATTTATGTGAGGTTGAAAATAACGATATAAGTCAAACTAAATATTAAAGTGATAGTAGAATAAAAATATGTAATATCGCTGATGTAAAACGATTCATATTCATAAGTACAGTGAGAGCACTGCACTTCCTTATTCTATTTAGATATGCAAAGGGTAGTTTTAATAACAAGCAATTTCAATCCCTTTAAAATTATATGTACTTTACTGAAACTCTGAGAAGCAGAAGTTTAGAAATCCTACGTTTAAACAGAAGTGTCATTAAAAAACATCTACTTCACACCAACATAAAAGTGAAAGATATCAACATTTCTATACAGCATTAAAAACACTTTCATTTAAGAGTTTATAATACTAAAAAACAAATATAAAAAGGTGAAATCATATAATTTTCAAAAATGTTTCACGTGAAATGTCGTAGTTCTGAGATAAAAGTAAATGCCTTCTTTAAACATAAATAGTAATTTATAATAGGGCTAAGACTGAAAGGTCTAATTGAGAATTGCATGTATTAAAGGATTGAAGTTTTGAAACCGATACTCCCGTAAGGAATGCCGTATTGGTAGCATATTTCCCTTCAAGCAGTCGATAATAGTTAATAATATTATTAATACCATAATATAGGTATTGATACAGTACTATTTATCAAAAGAGATCACATGACTTGACGCATGAATATACGAAAGTAGTTTTATTTACTTTTTTAAATTTAATATAGTGTTCTTCCTTTCGTGTTCATACAATAGATTCTATCCAATTTGATAACAGGACTAACCTATACACAAATAATACATATTTTTGTCATATTCTTTAGGATTCGAATCAGACTTGTGGTCAAGCACTCTAATATAACATAGCCACGAGTATGGGTGGAAACCGATCCAAAAACACAACGAACCAAGAACCTCCCAGACATATAGTTGTCCACTATAACCATCCATTTGGAGAGACGGAAATACACCAAATAGTGACATACTTCGATTTCCGGGCATAATTAAATACAATTTTATTTTTTTATAGGTAAAGTCATCTCAAAAAGTACAAACACAAGTTCTCAATTTTGCATATTAGTTTTTTTCTGAAACAAAAGTACCCGTGGTATGTATCCCCTTCAGCCTCAACGACTCACTTTCCCGAAATATTCCAAGACAAACAGAAGAAAAAAAAAAAAAACCTGCAGGACAGGAAAGGTAAGAATAAAATATTTCTCGAATATATTTAGTTTTGCAGGACCGAGACTGAAAAAAAAAAAAGGCACACCCTAAAATGAATTATGAAAAAAGTTTCTCTCTTTTTCTCAAGCTATTTTTCAACAGTTAAAAATGCTCCTATTTTGTTTGTTCAGTTCCCTGTGAATGAAAATATCCCCGAGGGCGTTTAAGCCGCAGTTCTGCCAACACTGGGAAAGAACGGCATTCAAGTGTGCTTCAATTAGGAGCAGAAATACAGTAGCTCCCAGAGGCTAACTAGAAGTACAAGCCATCTAAAAACATCAACTTGAATAATTTCGAGATTCAGAAAAAAAAAATCGTATTTGTTTAAAACGACACCACAAATGTTGCCATTTTGTAAATGAAATAAGGTTTACTCAGTTGGCATTATTTTATTAGATACGAGTATAGCCTAGTTAAATTTATTAACTGTATTATCCGCTTCAATGACCGAATGGTCTAAGGCATCACTTTCGTGTTGGACAGACCTGCTGATGACATAGAGATCTGGGTTCGAATCCCGGCGAGGACAACTGAGGTTTTTTTTCTGAGTGTTTTCCCAATTTCCTTCCACGCAAATTCGAGTAATGCTTCTTTCCTGATCCCCACCTATTAGAGTAATTATCACAAATGTGTATAGCCTGAACAGGTATTAAGGTGCGGCGATTAAAAAATACAAATTATATTGAACACTGATTATAATTACTCGTATCTAGGGTCCAAGTGACTTGGGTTGTGTATTACACGTTTGAGACTCTATTACAAGCCTTAATAGATAGTAGTATTGGAAAAAGTGTAATGAAGAATTACCAAATTTTTGGAGTGAACTTGGGATGTTTTGTGTTAAGCTTATTGTCCTATGTTCAGTTAGCTTATAAAGCGAATGCTGAAATAACTTGAGATATAAAATGTGAAGTAAAACCTAAAATTGAACGAAATAAGATTAATAAAGTTTGACAATTGTGTTAGGCTCGATTTTTTACAGCTCATAAAAAGCACAAACTAATTTTAGAATGCATCTAGTGTTTAAAACTCTATGATTAGGACACTATGACTTAACTATGTGTTTAACTTAAATTCAATTAAATTTCATGAAAATCCCCTTAGTTACGAAATTTAATAACAATATTAAATAAGAAAATTATTGCTAGTGTGTAAAGATTATGGAATATCACCAAATAATTGGTTTTTAAATTGAATATATTCTTGATTTTCTTCTATGAAAATATAGTATTAAATAACAGTATAAATTACATCATAAACGGTATTTTATAATATAAATTTATTTGCAGGATTTTTCCTCCTCTTCTTACAAACCTAAGTGAACAAAACCTAGGCAGTAAAAAAAAAAAAAAGGATGGTTAAAGTTTAACCTGAGTATAGTTCCCGATTGTTTTGATCAATTTTCACTAGAATAACCTAAGCAACTATTTACCTTCACTTATGGCCATGTGTTACAAGGTATCATGTTCACAATGGACTAGATTTCCGGTAATGGGGAAATCGGGGTTTGAATCTCAGCCGGGAACACTACGAATAGTTTTAAAACGTGTGACTTATCATTTTAGTTTTATGATTCCTTTCAGACGTTTATTTGGATGTGCTTTCTCTAAAAAAGAAAAAACTATCCTTTTCATACCTACCCTTTGGATTAAACGTCTAAACTGTTGAGGTTAAACGTACTCATGACTTAAAAAAAAGAAGTAATAGGAACGTTAAAAAAGGATCTGGATATTTTACTAAAAGAGGCCACGGAGCGTGTGCTGCATCTTTTGGCTCACATAATCGCTATAATAAGATTTAAAGAAATAATAAATGAACAACTAAAAAGCATATTTTCTAAACGTCTAGTACGACTTGATCCAGATAAGCCGACGGGGTGGCAATGCAGAAAACTGCCAACGAGTTACACAGTCGAACACCCCCATTCCCTTTTCCTTTTCCAACCATTCCTTTTTCTCTCTCTCGTTTTTTGTGTGTTCATTCTCGTCTCTCTCTATTTAAACTTTAATTAAATATGGAGAGAAAGACGCCAAAGCGAAAGGAGACATGTGAAAGTAAAGAAAATAAAGACAAGAGTCTAAAGCGGAAGACGAAGATGGCGAAGAGAAAGCAATTTCCAGACGCTGCGTAGAGTTATTTAATTAGTGTAGATTGTGTAGTGGTGGAAGTAGCAATAGTAGTAATAGTTGTTCGAAATCAGGGAAGGAAGGGAAGGGTGTATGGCTGTTATGAATGCCTTAAGAAGGAAAAGTAGGAGAAGTAAAGGAAGGGGTTCTTGGAGACATCAAACAATAAATTTCTTTGAGGAGGAGGAGGAGAAATGCAGAAAAGTCACAAAATTGTAGGTCATTCACAAATAACAGATACATTTTAAGTTAGTTTATTTATATCTTTTGTTTAAGAAATAAAAGTTAGCTCTTCTCATTTATAAAACGATTTTGCAATTTTTTTAAATATATATTTAAAAGCTAATGGCGATTTACCAAGTTAGCATTTGTTACGTTCAGTAGTCTACATGCATTCATGCATATAATCAACATAACTAAAATAACGACCGCTTTATTGAAGAAGGCACTGCAATTTTAAATATTTACCTAACTATAAATGTGAAAAATATAAAATTAAAAACATGACAAACATGTCTTATTATTACTGTTAACTCTCCTAATATGAAGCATCTTTTATTTGGAAAAAGACTTACCATGAGTAAATTGACTCAATATACACAGTAGTAAATATATTTATTACTAGAATCCGCATATGGCTTACAAACTAACTCTTAGCTCTAAAGGAGATATACAACTAAACATACGGCCACAAAATCATCTCTGTGAAAGGGGAATACCCATTTTCATTAATAATACCATTTTGGGCTGTAATTTAAATGAACCAGGGACCTTTTAGCCTAATATACGTAGATAGGGGAAACTACACTAACAAGCTTCATATGCTCATCAGCCCAAGTGCAACCAATCAATATTGGGACCTCAACCTCACCGTCAGTTTGCAAGTCAAGTGCGATGCGAGCCTAACACCTTGAGACAGCTCGTCCACAATTGCAAGCTGATACGTTTAGTAGTGTACTGTAGCCTTAAAAATGCAATCACTAATTACTAATTCCTCGTAACAGAACAAGCGTAGTGTTTTTTTTATGTGTATGCCACCAGAGTTTGATGACTGGACACATTCATGGCCTTCTACTGGCAGTGGCAAAGATTGGGCCATCATGTAGGTGCGGTTACTTCGAGCCGATGAGACGATGTGATTATGGTGATGATGATTATGTAATATCAGTAGAAGTCCTAATCCTAGCTTGAATCTAATTTTTTTTGGCACCTCCTCTTACTACCCTTTTAGGTAATACGCTTATGTACTAATTACGCTTATGCAGGGGCTACCAAAATGTGTGTCGCAACGCCCTGGGGTGTCATCGGTCTTGGTCAGGCGTGTCGCGGTATAAGGTAAACTAAACATATAATGTATAGTGAAATGCAACATGCAATTTTCATACGTGTATTCATGCATATTTTAAAGAATGGAATAAGTCATGTGAAAGCGCTCCCTTCATAATATGAGTTCCTGATTCTATGCTCCTTGAAAATATTTGGTACAGGGGCGTTGCACGGAAAATCTGACATGTGAAGGACGGCGCAGTCTCAAATAATTTGGGAACCCCTGCAATATGGTTTTAGAGATGGGTAAGGTTATATATAGATAAAGTGTATCCACATTTGCGTGGATATATAATATATATTATATAAGAGAGAGAGAGAGAGAGTGGAAAACCAGTTAGGGAAAAAAAACCTCAGTATACCCAACCACCCAACCGTGATTCAAACCCCAATCTCCTCGTCATCGGCAGTCTAGTCTACTATGAGAGTAACGCTTTAAAACCATGCGCCACCGAAGCGGGTGCCATAGGAATTACCCCTCGAGAAAAATGCATAAGGTACCACTGGGAATCGATAGTAAGCCAGTGATGCTGACCACTATACCAAGAGGCCAGCCACCGTAACAGTTAATTTGTCCTTTAGTGAACTAGTATGGATATAATCAGCCATATATATCAAAATGTAATTAGAAACTCTTAATTCAATTTTTTATAAGGGTATCTCGCATCACTCTTGCAGCAGATTGAACTGAGTTACGAGGAGTTAGGGAACAGTCCGGGGGTAGTGAAAGTGTCATTTCCTAGATTGTTTCCTAACCACCCCTCATGCAAATATAGGTACATTTCCATTACATTTTACTTAGATCATCTATATTTTTTATTGTAAATATGTGTACATTCTGGATAGTTACTAAACATGGTGTACATTTTTGAAATAAATATAACCAACTTTCCTATTTATTAGCCTACTGTGCAGGTCTGGTACAATAATTTGATTTTGTGATCCTATAGGACTACTTTTATTTAAACATAGCCCCTTTGGGTGGCCGCATGTCTAAAGCGTTACTCTCGGTTAGACTAGACTATTAAAGCGATACCAGTCGGGTTCAGAGAGGGTTGTTTTCCTAAATGGTTTTCCACTTTCCTCCACGCAAATTGGGTGCACTTCCTTAGATTAACCTTCCTAATCCCTAGCACATTAATGTTTATAGTACAGAGGTGTGTAACCCGAACGGGTAGTTAAGACACGGTGCTAAAAAAAATAATGCAAATTATTAAAAAAAATTAGTGAGTTTACAGCTAGAAGGTTGGACCTGATGCGTTTCTTATCTATCAAGATAAGCGCATGAACTAAGCCCTTCAGCTGTTTAATGTCACTAGAATAATTCATATGTATTAAGGAAGTCCTGAAAGTGCAGTAATTTCTCGTTGCTTTACACACTGAATTTATATGAGCAGAAATAAAGAGCCTATAAAATTTACCGGAAAAAGTATATCATCAGGCATATCTTACATGCCACAATCTACGGCTTTGCTTCTTCTCCAAAAAAGTTGTGCAAGGATTTTCATCAGCCGGTAAAAAAATCCGTTGAATTCGGATGGGTTTGAACCAGAGAATATTGGGTCCTGAAAAACTTGTCATTGGTGAAATGTGAGTCAACCCTTTCACAGTAACGATTTAACGACCGGGGACTGTATGTTTTGACTGTTCTAGTCTTAAGATAAATTATAAGGCATATTAAGCTACGAAAGGCCTAGTTAAGCCGGTAGAGAAAAAATTATGGATTGACTATAGAAATGATCCTAGGCCATAGGCTGGAAAAATGGATGTGGAAAAAAAATTATCGGGCCTGAGGCTAGCACTTGATCCCTAGACCATCGAGGTCGATATTTAAAAGTAACAAATATTTTTTTAAACTTGGGCAAACTTGGAAAATATTTTATATTTTAAAAACTTCAATATAATATTTGAAATATATTTTAAATAATTATGTATATAAAGAGAAGTCCTACGTTGTTTTAATTTTATTTTGGTTTTCCAGCTCTATGCACATTTGAAAGACATAAAAAGGACGTTACTAGCAGAAGAACCAAGAACAATCTCCATACACTAATCCAAACTAAACTAAACCGGGAGATTCTCCCGTCAAATTCACTTGCAACCGTTCAACCAGCGAGTGTTTTAAAAATCCAATTAAAAAAAGCCAGAAGCATGCAAGCGTATGAACATTAACTAGGATATTGGAAAGATAGAGAGAGAAAGGGGTGGGAGGGGGAGATAAAAAAGAAAAGAAGAAAATAATAATAAAAAAAAAGTGTAAGGGTAAAAGGAAGGTATGGTGGAAGAGGAGGTGGTGAAATTAGGGGAAAAAAGGGGGGTGAGAATCATGTCGACTGTAAAAATAATGGCTCCTTCCACCCCTAAATTTTCATTAGGGGGAAAAAAACCCCAGTATAGGGCTAAGGATAGTTTATACAAAGATAACACAAGAAATTAAGCCTAGGAACATATTAAATATTTTTACGATGAGTGAGTGTTTACATCTTTCTACTGTACACTTTTTTTTAACGATGAGAAATTGCACTTAATATGAGGCCATACATGGTGTAACTAACACTGCGTCAAAACTAAAATAGTCAGACCTTAGCCGTCAACAAGATCCCAAAGTCACTAATTACCAGTCTATGAATAATCAGCAGTGAGAGAATAACTTGAATTATTTTGGAATGAATTATAGTTTCGGCGTTGTTGTACAAATTGTTTGAAATCAACATTGTGGAGATCTTTCCCATGAGTTTACGCCAGCACCTCTAAAATCAATAGTTTTAACTATTTATACTATAATCAACAGCTTCATTATTACTATACAAATCAGATTTATCTGATTGCCGAACCCTTCCTTCACCTCTGACAAGACGTATATTAATCACAACTTGTAAATGTGAGGAATGCCAGGCCTCCCCCGTGGTTCGGATTCCACGTTAAACTGTAGGTCCTCCATTTCATCTCACAATCACCCTACCATTACACATTAGCGTAAGTGCGTATAACCCGAACGGGTAGTAAGACGCGGTGCTAATAATAATAATAATAATAATAATAATAATAATAATAATAATAATAATAATAATAATAATAATAATAATAATAATAATAATAATAATAATAATATTATTTAGCACCGCGTCTTACTACCCGTTCGGTTATACGCCTAAGTACTAATTACACTAATGGATTAGGAATTGGAAGGTTGAATTTAGAGGAAGTGAACCCGCATTTGCGTGGAGGGAGAGTGGAAAACATTTAGGAAAAACCACTCCCAGTTCACCCGACCGAGATTCGAACCTCGATCCCCGTCCTCGGCAGTCTGGCTCTAACAATAATAATAATAATAATAATACTATACAAATATTTAAGGTGATACCATTTGGGCCACTATTTGTTTATCTGTACTCCTTTCTAACTAAATGAAAACTTACTTGATTTTAGTATGATGTGCAATTTATGAACCGAACTATTATAATTAACACACGGTTTACAAACTAACTTAATCCACATGGGTCACAGTATCCAGTCCCTGATCAATAATTCATAATTGTGAAATTGGAAGTTCTAATTTCCATAATTATAATAGTTTTGTACATTGTTTATTTGAAGAAATTAAATACTGTATTTAAATCTTACTCAACACAAAATTCATCCCTTTTTTAAAACTTGTACAAAATTGTTTGGTTTAGATAAATTCATCACATCAAATTCGAAATATAATACACAGTAGGGCCCCCTTCTCCATTGACTCAGTATACATGGTTTACCACTGCCCAATTTTATTTATTTTTAATTAAATAAAAAATATATTTTTAAGCCACAATGCCTACACCACCATCCCACTTCATTTTATCATCGTGGGCAATGTGATATCATATCACCGTCATCATAATTATCACAGTCATCAACATCATCATCATCAGTGATTGTCACAACAAGAGGAATGGAGAATAAAATAGTAAGTACACTGTAGTGTACAGTATACGCTATTATTATATATTTTCTTTATTTAATGTTGGTGACTTACTAATATAATAATAATTTAATAATAATAATAATTTATCAATTCAACTTTATCGTATGTTACATGAATATCACGTATAATAGTTCGGTACTATCCGCTAATTCACGTAACCGCGATAGATCTAGGAAAGTACTACCCGCGGAAATGGGGTTCCTTACTGTATATACTTTCTTATACCCTTAAAAGTAGCAGTCTTACTTTGACGTATTACACTAGCTTATAGCATAGTGGAATTTGACTAGATATACCTTGGGCCATTTCACGCTAAACAGGTCAATCTCTAGGTCAGTTAAACAAGATCATGCGAACCACATCTTAATTAAATTTTAATTTATAAGAAAGCGTTTAACCCGAATGAGTAGTAGAACGCAGTGCTAAAAATGTATAAGATTTAATTTTTTAATAATTATATTTAATCAAACTCACATTTTTAAATTCAAGGGAAGAATTCTAACCTATTAATAAGATTAAAATTTATAAAAACTAAATTATGTGGCTGAAAGGTTTAAGGCGTCACTCTCGTGTTAAACTGGCCTGCTGATGACGGAGAGATTGGGGTTCGAATCCCGGTCGGGTTTACTAAGTTTGATTTTCCCTAAATAGTTTATCACTCTCCTTCCACGTAAATTCAGGTAGATTACCTCAAAAAGGCTTCCTTCCTCATAACTACCCCAATAGAGTAATTATCATACACGAGTATAAATTGAATAAGTAGTATGACACGGTATTAAGAAAGGTTTATAAGAAAATCTTTATACTAATCCTTTTAATTATAAGAAAATTAAAATCATCAATTATTTTTAAGTCTTTTCTATAATTTATGTTAAATATAGATTTTATTACTGTTATTATTATTATAATTTTTTAAAAGGTTAAAATCGTATCCAAGTTAAAAAAAGTAAGTTGAACTCAAGTTAAGTAGTCCAAGGACTCGTATTGGTTTCATGGCAAATACAAAATTTTAATAAATGTAATCTTTAGATTTTCTAAGATATATTTGACGATTCATCAAGTATCGTTCAAAAAAATTAATATATTTTACAAATATATTATGAAACATTAACAATATAGAGCATGCAATAAAGTGTTATGAAACAAAATGGCGACATGTGAAGCATCACCTGTGAATTGTTCTCATCACTCATTGGCTGGTTATCAACGAAAATACATTCATATTTAGGTATGTATAGCAAATTCTTAGAATTATTAGTCAAATCGGATATAAGTTACAATTACAGTTAAAGCATGGCACTGATTGCTTGGTTCCAAAATGGTGGAACTATAGGTAATACTTAAATACAAACCCGCTTCTATGGCCGCACGGTCTAACGCGCTATTATTATTATTATTATTATTATATTTATTATTTTATATTTTTATTATTAGCACCGCGTCTTGCTAACCGTTCGGGTTGAAACGTACTTACGCTAATGTGCAATGGTAGGGTGATTGTGAGATGAAATGGAGGACCTACAGTTTAACGTGGAATCCGAACCACGGTGAAGGCCTGCCATTCCACTATTCACAACTTGTGATTAATACACATCTTGTCAGAGGTGAAGGAAGGGTGGCAATCAGATAAATCTGTGTTGGGACCGAGAATTGAACCCCGGATCCTCAGCACAGAAATCCTGACACCTTACCCCTAGACCACCAGGTCACCCAACGCGCTACTTTCCCAGTAAACTAGACAGCCGATGACAGGGAGATCGCTCGAATCTCGGTCGGGTGTATCGAGGGTAGTTTTCCACCCCTAAATGGTTTTCCACCCTCCCTACACGCAAAATGCAGATAAACTTCCCTTAAATATAACCTTTATAATCCTTAAATCAATTGACGTCCAAACGTGTAGCGAGACGCGGTGCTAAAGAAAAAGAAAGTAAACACAAGGCTGTGTATTAATGCCATAAGCCATAAACAATCTTTAAAAAGAACCACGTGAATGATAAAACCTTAAAAATTATGTTTCCACATTTGGTTTCTTTGGGGAAAAAATGTCATGTAAGCGAGATGACCAATTGTTCTCCTTATAACATATACGATTGCTTTTTATAACGCTCGTGGGCATCTTCATCAGCGTCTATCTTACTGTGTCCTGGGTGTATATGGTAATTAAAGAGGGTTTCAGAGAGAGTGAAGAGAGAGAGAATAGTCTCTTGTATTGCTCGAACACTTACTTCAGGCTCATTATGCAAAAACCTCGCAACAGCTGCGTTACGCATACTTACACCGCCTTCTAGTTGGCTTAACCCCTCCGCCCCCCCTCCTACATCATTCTTCCCCTCACATGACGGTGTTCAGCCATACGAGACTTGTACACGCCAAGACACTATAAACATCTGTGGAAATCATCCTCTCACGTGCCCTTATCTTAGCTGTCAGATTTGATTTAAAAAATACAAATATTATTTGAGGTATTTAAGATAGAATATTATTAATTAATTCTTTTTGCCTCCACATTTTACTACTCATCTGGGATATCCATGATTGGTGAATTTAGGGAGGGGGGAAAGGGATGAGTAGGATAGAATTAAGAGGACATTTCCATACATTTTCGCGTAAGGATAGAGGTAAACCTAAAGTTGAACTCTAGTACTAAACCCGGTAGTATTTCGAAATTATACCACTTCATCACCGTAGAATTATTCTACTTCGATTTTCATAGAGGGCCTCATTTGAGAAACAATATTTTTTTTTTCCCATCAGGAATAGATTAAAATAATTGACAGTTTGAATTTTGGTGATTTATATTTTGCTTTTTAAATTTCAAGTTAACGTTTTAATTCATGTTAATTAATACTCTCATTGATGGTTACACGAACTAAACATAAGTCCTGGTGTAATGAGCATGATTTTTCCTAAATGGCTTCATACGCTCCCTATCAATGTGGGTACAATTTTATTTATATTACAACCTCCACATTCATACACGAACTAAGTTCAGATGAATAATAAAAGTAGGTTAAAAGATTTATTGAATTAATTAATATTTATACTGAATACTACACCAAAAAGAACTAATATTAAATTAATTCGTTAATTAATTTAAGGCGTACTAACTCAAACGGGTAGGGGAAAAAAATTAATAAGTTAGTTTAACTATAAAATAAATTAATGATTTTAACATTAACTGTAACAAATTAAATAATTGCCTTTCTTTCATATAGATGTCGTAAACATTTTTATACCTTACATGAACTTGTAATAAACAATTTTCAGTCAAAATTTTTAATTTCTAATAGAGTACATGTTTATTTTATAGGTTCCTACAATATAAATATTTTTAGCTTTAATAGCTCAACCAACTCTTTTGTTGTGCTAGCCTCACGGCATGTAGCTTCTCAAAACATGTTTAACCACGTTTATTAAAAGCAGAAATCTGAATCCACCCTGAAGGCGAATTTAGATTTTTCCACCAAAACGAAGTGGAAATAATTTCAATTTTTTTTTCCTTCGATGAGCTGGTTGATTATCCATCAAAGGAAAAACCAGCATTTCATTGCAATTTGATACCAAAATGTATTGTTGATTGCTTTTGACATCTCAAATGATCAATCAATATAGTAGAGTGATAAATTAAAAAATGTTGAGGCATTAAAGAGAAGAAAAAATTGTGGTTTCAAAGAATAAAATATTTAAAAATAATTATTGTAAAGCTAATTAATTCTAGGTAGGTATTTATATACCATCACGCCTTTCTACTCTTCCGGGCTATACGAATTTTAACTAAAAAATGGGTAAAGACAATGAAAGTAGAATTTAGAAAAATGTAGCCACATTTTCGTGAAAGGCGAGTGAGGAAACCATTTAGATTTCTGACCACGATCTTCCCGTCACAAGTCAAACCAGGCTATATGAGCCTACTATTTAGTCTGCATGCCCACTAATATGGGTCATTTAAAGTTAATAAATTAAAACTTAAATAAAAGAGCAAATAATAAATAATAATTAAACCAAAGACGAATCACAATTATATACATTACATTACACATTTATTTTCTGTCATAGACTAAAAAATAAATAAACTTAATTAATTATTACAACCGTGATTTACAAACATAGCCCATTAACCTATTTCAGAGAATCTAAAAATGTTATTCTAAAAAGTAAAAGAAAAAAATATTATTTTTTGTTAATGGAACCACATATAACCACATTTTCATTTAATACATTTTAATGTTTTTTGGACCGAGGTTTTTATTTTTAGATTATGATATTATTAACCACCGCTTTTATGATGCACGTAAAATACGTTACCCTCCCAGTACGTCCACGGTAATCCCACGGGCCTATAAAAGCAGCCATTCTCAGACCATCAGTATCAACCAATCTTGGATTATACGTGGAGTGGACTGCGACTGATAAAAGTATATCCGCTTCCAAAAGTAGCATAAAGAACGGGAGGAAAAAAATGCGCCATGGTTTTTTTAATAATTACTTTTTGGACGAGATTTAAGTCCTTTGCTATGCACTTTCATACAACACAACTCTATTGATTGTTTTTATTAAAAAAAAGATCCAAGATTTAAAAAAATTATCACAAATATTTTCTCGGTGCTATCAAAGATTATATCACTTTTAGGAAACTATCAGACAAATTTTTATTAGTATTATTTAACAAGTATTTTCAAAATTAATTGGTTATATCAAAATACGACTTACAAATTATATAACATTATATCGAGACCCCTGACCCTCAATTCATCATTCTAATGGGAAAAAAACTTGAATTCAAATTTTTTCTTTTGTGATTAAATAAATCCGATTTTTAAACCCCTAACTCAGCAAATAAATATGTTTGAATGTTCAATTATATCAGTGAACAAAACTGTTTTATAGCTTTAAATATATTTTGGTAATATTAAATTTAAATCCCTGGGTTCTTAAAATTTTCCTATTACAGACCTCCCAACGGATTGCCCAATATGTCAACATACCCCCTTCGCCAGACTGTTAAAATCATCATCACCAGTCCTATTAGTAACAAGTATTAGTTTAAAATATCTCAATAGCTTGATTTTACTTTCTATATGTATAGCTAGGAACAGAACCGCTGTAACAATCTGTTCAGTGACCGAATGGTCTAAGGTATAAACTCTAAGGTGTCACTCTCGCGTTAGACTGGCCTGCTGAATACGGGGAGATGGTTCGAGTCCCAGATGAGTCTAATGAGAGTGGTTTTTTCCTAAATGGTTTCCATATATCTTTCAACTCAAATTTTTTTCCTCATCCCAATTAGAGTAATTATCATATATGCGTATAGCCTGAACTTCTAAAAATTAGTAAGACGCGGTGATGAAAAAAAAATGGCTGATAGAAAATCATAAGAATTTTATCACATTTAAGAAAAACAGCAAATCAAAAGTACACCATTCTTATTGATGGCGGTGATAGTAAATCCAAGCTAACAACTTTTATTAACCTGCTTTCATGGCCGCAGGCTCTAAGGCGTCACACTCTGGTTGGACTAGACTGCCTGTGATAGGGAGACCAGGGTTTGAATACCGGTCGGGTGTACTGAGGGTAGTTTTTCAAAGATGGTTTAACACTCTCCCTCCACGCAAATATGATACACTTCATCTGGATTAACCTTCCTCATCCCTAACTATTAACGCAATTAGTACATATGTGTATAACAGGAACAGGTAGTAAGGCGTGGTGCTAAAATAACAATTTAAAAAATATTGTTCAGATATTGAGTACCATATCCTCATTATTTGGTTCAGATTCACCGGTTAATAAACTCTGATATAAATTATCGTTATAAAGTAATATCTAGATAAAATTTAAACTATTAAATGCAATAATATTTCACATGTACTTTTCTAAGCAACAATAATTCTTAATGATATATTTTAAATACTTTCCCTGACATGGGATAGAACACCAGACATTTGGCTTTATGCACCAATGTTCTACCAACTGAGTTGACTCCCGTGACCTGTGCTCACACAGTCAAAGGCGGTAATCTCGCAATATACGGGATTGCAAGTGAGAGGCAGGTCGAGGTTGGAATTTTGGCCCAGGGATACTGGGGTGTTTTTCAAAATTGATTTAGGAATATATTTTTCCCATTATCCCTCCACGAAAACATAACTTCACTTCCTCCCATAAGACTTTCAGATTTTTATTCCGTATTTTGTCATTTACAATACATTTACATATTTTTTCAAAGATAATCTAAAAACAATAAAATGTTTCGCCACAAGTCTTGGAGACCTTGGTTCTATCTCAGGTGCTCTAACAATTATTTTTATGCAGTGCTATTGATCGGTTATATAACTACGTTCTAGGGCCTGGTACGAGTATTAAGCGTGGTCCCAGGTAATATTAGGTTGTAAATGGTGTCCTGATTAATTTATGTTTTTAAAGTTTAAAAAGTATACATCAATCATTAAAGGTAAAAACATGTCAATTAATAAAACTAGTTTATAAAAAATGTATTTCATTAAAATGCAAAGATAAGATATTTAAGTGTCTACATATTAGACTGGTTGTTGTTATTAATAATTTAGTGTAGCGTATAGCTGTAGTGACTATTTTGTACCTGTGTAGTGAGTGTACCCACCTCTGTAACTGGAATGTGGAAAGAGGGGGTGGGGGCGCACAGGTGCAAATAGTCAGGTAGAAAGGCAGTCTTGTTGTGAGTGAGCTTGGGACTGGCTGTCTCAAACTGGAGTCGTGGACACGTTAGCAAAGTATCGTGTGTGTATATATTGATGTGTCATGGTTGTACTCAAGTGTAAATATATATAAAATTGTAAATAGTAAAACACGCTACAATTGGTGGCAGCGGTGATTATTGTAAATTAGAATTAAAATGGCAGAAATGTGTGCGAAACCAACCGTATACACGGGTTCTGGTGATTGGTGTGAGTGGCTATTTCAGTTCCAACTGGCGGCCGAAATCAATGGTTGGAGTGATGAAAAAAAATGTTTGTTCATGGGTATGTTTCTCTCGGGGGTAGCTTTGAGTGTGTATAGAGACCTGCCAGATAGCGAGAGAAAAGTATGGGCCACATTAGTGGAGCGGTTAGGGGACAAATTTAATCCACGTGAAAGAACAGAACTTGATAAATTACAGTTCCAAAATCGAACTAGGCGGATTGGCGAATCGCTACTCGAGCTTGCTACGAGCTTAAGAGCCCTCGCGACTCGCGCATACCCGACTGTAAATAGCGAAGCTAGGGACGAATTATCACGGGACCGGTTCTTGGCAGCTCTCGGGAGTGATATAAGACTTCGTGTGCGGCAAGAGCGGCCTAAGACGCTGGACGCTGCCGTGAGTTTGGCTCTTGAGTTGGAAGCTATAGGTCAAGTGGAGGCAGCCGATCGCGTGTGTCGAGAATCCGCAGATGAAGAGTTGCAACCGATAAAGACAAGTGACGCTTGTGTTGTAACTCAAGAGCATCTCAAAACAGAACAAATGATGAACATGGTGATGCAAACAATGGATGCCGTCCGCGATGTTTGCGAATCTTTGAAAAGTGTTGCAGGTACCATTCAGACAATGAAGCAATGTCAACGCGGACGAGAAATAAAGTGCTACCAATGCGGTGAACTGGGACATGTTCGGGCAAAGTGTAGTAAGGACAAGAAACAAAAAAACTAGTGCGTGCCGGTGTGCCCGAAACCACACCGGCAATAAATTCCGATTCAAAACAGTACCGCGTTGTAGTAGGAAGTGTGGAACCGTGCTCGGCCGTGTTCGTGGAGGGAAAATTGTGGGACGAGCCTATAGATTTACTGATAGACACTGGAGCGGCTGTTTCCCTCATAGATGAGAAAGTTTGGCGACGAGCTTCAAATGACAAACTTCAGCCAACGAACAGGTCAGTTATAAATGCAAGTGGTGATCATATGACTGTGCTTGGTACAGTGAGTGTACCCGTTAGAATAGGAAGCTATTTTGTAACACAGGAAATGATTGTTGCAAAGGGACTGACACAGATGTGCCTTATAGGCACTGACTTCTTACGCAGAAACAGATGCGATGTTTTGCTTTCGAAAGGAATAATGCGTGTGGGTGAAGGGGAAGTACCCCTAAATCAAACACTAGGGGAACCACAGCCCGGAGTGTGCCGGGTGACTTTGAAAGAGACAATCGTGATACCGAGTGGACATGAGGTGGTGCTCCAAGCAGCAGTCAGTGCGGACATGGGGATGGGGGTATTAGAAACAAACAGTCACCTTTCTGAGAAACATGGAGTTTTCGCGGCTCGCGTTTTAGTATCTTCCAAGGACAAGGCTATTCCAGTGAGATTGCTAAATCCACACCCACAACCTGTGACTTTATATAGTGGAACACATATTGGATCACTGATGCCATGCGTCATGGCAGGGACGGTAGGGACTGGAGATAAAACTACCCGGGGCGAGAAGGCATCTAGTTTATTTGATTTAAACTCCGCCAAGCTATCACCTACACAACGTTCCATAGCAGAAGCCATGTTGAACGATTTTCCAGATGTGTGTTCTTGGGGACCAAATGACCTTGGTCGTACTAATCTAGTTTATCACGAAATTGACACGGGTGGAAGTACACCCATCCGCCAACCACCGAGAAGAGTACCATTCCACCGTAGGGAGGAAATGAGAAGTGTTGTGAAAGAGATGAGTGATAATGACGTCATTCAACCCTCAACCTCCCCATGGAGCTCACCCGTTGTTATGGTGAAGAAGAAAGATGGTGGAACTAGGTTTTGTATAGATTATCGGCGGCTGAACGAGATTACAAAGAAGGACGCGTATCCCCTCCCTCGTATAGACGATCTACTGGACTCTCTAGGAGGTGTGAGGCTGTTTTCCACAATCGATATGGTGAGTGGCTACTGGCAGCTTGAGGTTGCTCCTCAGGATCGTGAGAAGACCGCATTTACAACAGGAGATGGGCTGTGGGAGTTCAAGGTGCTTCCCTTTGGAGTTTGTAATGGCCCAAGCTCGTACCAAAGATTGATGGATCTAGTTCTATCTGGCCTCCAGTGGGATACGGCATTGGTGTACCTGGATGATATAATCGTGATTGGGAGAACCTTTGAGGAGCACATCAGTAGACTACGTGAGGTATTCAAGAGGTTACGGGAAGCTGGCCTAAAAGTGAAACCATCGAAATGTAATCTATTTCGAACAACTGTTAAGTTTCTGGGACACGTTATTTCAAAGGAAGGTGTGGCCACTGATCCGGAAAAAGTTCGTGCAGTGGTGGACTACCCCATACCTAGTGATATCACTGAACTCCGAGCATTCCTGGGTTTATCTTCATATTACAGACGTTATGTAAAGGGATTTTCAAACATCGCGGCACCCCTATATCAGCTCACACAAAAAGGAGAGAGGTTTAGGTGGAGTGAACAGTGTGATTGTGCCTTTAAACAGCTGAAACAACGACTCACATCTGCTCCAATTCTTGCCTATCCAAGGATGGACACTGAGTTTATCTTGGATACAGACGCCAGTGGGACAGGCATCGGAGCTGTTTTAAGTTAAGTACAGGAGGGAGAAGAACGCGTAGTATCCTACCTTAGTCGAGCGCTAACAAAAGCTGAACGTCGCTATTGTGTAACTAGGAGAGAGATGTTGGCTTTGGTGTATGCAACTCGACATTTCCGGAGTTACTTGTACGGCAAAAGGTTTAAAGTACGCACAGACCACAACTCTCTTCGCTGGATGCAGCAGTTTAAAGAACCTGAAGGGCAAGTTGCACGGTGGCTTGAACAATTGGCTGAATTTGAGTTCATGGTAGAGCATCGTCCTGGAAAGAGTCACGGAAATGCTGATGGACTGTCCCGTTTGCCATGTAAACAATGTGGGCAGGAGGAACTGCCGATATCCACTATATCTCAAGATGATTCAAGCTGGGCACTTCACTGGTCAGATACGGACATGAGATTGCTACAGGACGCTGATGAAGCCATTGGACACATTGCTAAACTAAAGCGGGAAGACAAGGAGAGGCCAACCACCTGTGAAGCATCCAGTAGAGGAGAGAGCTACATGAGCTTGTGGGCACAGTGGAAACGACTAGAAGTACATCGGGGCCTCCTGTACCGTCGCTGGCTGGAAGAAAATAAGCCAGATGTACTTCAACTTGTAGTACCACGTCACCTATCTACCGATATTTTAAGGTCGCTGCATGATGCGGTTACTGGGGGCCACTTAGGTGTTACTAAGACATTAGAGAAAATCCGACACAGGTTCTATTGGCCGAGGATGACCAATGATGTAGAGCTGTGGTGTAGAGAATGTCCCGAGTGCGCGAGAAGGAAATCACCGACGACCAAGCTGAGAGCACCCCTTGGGACTTACCTTGCAGGATTTCCCCTCCAGCGTGTAGCTGCGGACATTCTGGGACCTTTGGCAAAGACAGTTCAAGGAAACAAATACATTCTTGTAGTGACTGACCACTTCACCAAATGGATGGAAGCTTATGCTATGCCAGATATGGAAGCGTCAACAGTAGCTAAGCTCATTGTGGAAGAGTTCATCTGCAGGTTTGGTGTACCAGTAGAACTTCATACAGATCAAGGACGCCAGTTTGAGTCTAAGCTATTCCAAGAAATGTGTCAACTTCTTGGGATAGAGAAAACTCGCACAACTCCATACCACCCACAATCAGATGGCCTGGTAGAAAGATTCAATAGAACTCTATGTGCAATGCTTTCCCAGTACGTCAACAAATCTCAGGACAACTGGGACAAGGCCCTTCAACAAGTTCTACTAGCATACCGGTCCAGTCCACAAGATTCGACGAAGTTCACCCCTTACTATCTAATGTTCGGTCGGGAGGTACGGTTACCAATTGATGTGATGTATGGAGAACCAGAGCCTGCCGACAGTGTCGTAGAGTATGCTCGGCAGTTAAGAACAAATTTAGAAACTGCACATCGTTTGACACGAGAACATCTCGGTAAAACACATCGGGTGCAAAAAGATGTGTATGACCGGAAGTGCATGGGTAGTGCCTATAAGAATGGTGATCGTGTGTGGCTGCACCAGCCAGCAGTCAGGAAAGGAACCTCACCTAAACTGCACAGGGCATGGGATGGCCCATATATTGTGAAGACCATAATCTCAGATGTAGTCTACCGTATTCAACGTGAATCACCCAAGCGGAAACGGATGGTTGTACATTTCAACCGGCTGAAGCCCTGCAGTTCGGTTCTAAGGGAACCACCATCAACAAGAGACAGGGAAGGAACAGAGGTTAGTGAAAACTTGTCACCTGAGAAACACTTAGGGCCTAGTCTTTTACCAAGAAGTTCTAGTTTAGATTTTTCTAATGAAGGTGAAACAAAAACTAATAGTCCAGAATTATTTGTGCTACCCAGGGTTATTCCAGAGAGACGCTATCCTGCGAGGCAGAGGAAGCCCACGGGATACTATCTGGACGTGTGATTATAGTGACTTTCTTGTGGAAAAAGAAAAAAAAGAAGACAATAATAACTCTCAGTGTGATTTGTTATAGTGGCTCAGGAGAGCCTCTTAAAAAAATGGGAGGGAACAGTGTAGCGTATAGCTGTAGTGACTATTTTGTACCTGTGTAGTGAGTGTACCCACCTCTGTAACTGGAATGTGGAAAGAGGGGGTGGGGGCGCACAGGTGCAAATAGTCAGGTAGAAAGGCAGTCTTGTTGTGAGTGAGCTTGGGACTGGCTGTCTCAAACTGGAGTCGTGGACACGTTAGCAAAGTATCGTGTGTGTATATATTGATGTGTCATGGTTGTACTCAAGTGTAAATATATATAAAATTGTAAATAGTAAAACACGCTACATTAGCATAATTTTTTTTTGCATTTCATCTTAATACCCATAAGAGATTTCCGCATGTAATTACAATAGTTTAGATATGAGGAAGGTAAAATTTAGAATAAATGTACTTATGTTTGTATAGAAGGAAAATGAGACATCTTTTAATATTAAAATAAACAAAACATTCCTACAACTTCCATATTTGATTTGAAACCCGGCTTCTCCACAGCTATAAAACTAGATAAGATGAGATTGATGTAGTCCCTCATGTTCATCTATGCGTTTTAATAGGGCTACTAATAAAACTTAGTTTAATTGTAAGGGATGAAAGAAGTATCTCCGAGGAATATTAAAGTTAAAATTACCTTTAGTTCCCCCACTTAAGGATCTAACTCCAAATTTCCCGTCAGCAGAAAGCAAGTGAAATGCAAGTCTATCACCTTAAGCCACTTGGCTCAAAGTGAAAATCAAATCTAGTGCCCCCAGTCAAGAACCGAACTCCAACTTCCTCATCAACAGCAACCAAGTGCAACGTGAGTCTATCGCCTTAAACCACCCGGTCATCGATTTGGGTTTTATTTTGAAAAAAAAAAAATAATCGCAGGAACTGATCTAGCATATATGTTCATACTGAAATCCAGAGGAAATGAGCAATGGGTGCGATTCGTAAAACTATAAATATATTTTAATAGGTAATTACTATCATGATATTGCTACCCAACACGACGAATATATGCCACGTTAATTTGATTCGTGATCTTCGTTGTCATCTGACACGTCTGTCACATATTTCCGCCCGCTCCCAACCCATAAAACGGAGAGCCCCCCTCCCCACCCACCACTGCAGACAGTATCACCCTGTTTAGTACTCTACCAGACCGGCGACTAGGCCTATCCGGCCGCTTCATGGCGGGGCGAAGAATCGTGGCACTTAACTACAAGGCCATCAAAATATTTACGAGCGCTCGCTGCACAGACGCCGTCGTAAATATGATGCAGTTAAATGCTACCGGACCTAGCACGAAGAGTGAATGCAACGGTGAATTACTTCAAAATAGAGGGAGACACTAGTGGGTCTAACTTATATAAATATGATACGGTAGTATATTTATTATATATTTCTATCTATTTGGGGGTACTTAGCGTGCACTTTGGAACTGGGTGTATATATCAACATACGACTTACAAACCACAGGGTGGTCATAAAGTCTGAACACATAGGTAAATATTCTAAACATTGAGAAATGACACCTATACACGGGAATCGAACCCGGGACCTTTGGGTTCAAGTCCCATGTCCAGGTGTCATTTTTCAATTTTCAGAATATGATATCTAGATGGAGTAAATCCCTCACTAAAAGCATATATAATAGCTTTGGCTATTTGATTCTTACATAGGTAAAGGCAAAAAAAAAAAAAAGAAAGAAGCTAAACAAACGCAAGTGTATTTTCTGTGTGAATCAGAGACAGGGATCATCTAAAGCAATGAATCGTGGAGGGCTGTATGAAGATGAACGCTAGTGGACCGAATTCATAATAATTTTTCGCACAGAGTTGAGCTTTGTATCGTCACCTGCTTCGGTGGCCGCATGGTCTAAGGCGTCACTCTCGCAATAGACTAGACTGCCGATGACGGGGTGATCGGCTTAGGATCCAGGTCGGAATGTACTGAGGGTAGTTTTTCCAAAATAGTTTTTCACTCTTCCGCTAAGAAAATGTGGGTGCACTTCTCAAACACAGCACCCAGTCTTCCAGACATCAATGATAAAGATGAAGCCTTAATTTCACCTATGCCAGGTTTTGAACCAGTGATCCTAAGTTCAGTAGACAGACGCGCTACCTACTAGGCTAAGCTATCAACTAAACCAGCTCACACGCACATACACACCCACCCACACACAAACACACATATATACATAATATATGGGGCTAATATATATAAATATATTTATTGCTTCTACTCCCTGTTTACGTTATACACATGTGTACTAATTACGCAAAATAAGTTAGGGCTGAAAAGGTTGTGTTTAGAAGAAGTGTACCCATATTTGCGTGAAGGAAGAGTGGAAAACCATTTTGGGAAAACCACTCTTCAGTACACCCAACCAGGATTCGAACTCCAATATCCCTTTGATAGTCTATTCTAAGATGTAAACCATGCTACCACCGAAGCAGGTATACTATTTGGTTGTTTAAGTGTTTAAAACATATGGGCAATCGCCCGACTCTTTAAACTAGACGTTGAGAGTAGTTTAGGGGAACATGGCTCGATTCCAGGTGATACTTTTCTTCCGCGGTACACGATTTTAATACCCGTACAGGGTGCCATTTTGCACTAATTGGGATAGAATCAAGCAAGGTAGAATCTAAGGGAAGTGCTATATAGAGTTGTATTAATAAAAGGTACATATAAAAAGTAAATCAAGTAATATTTGTATTGAAAAAACTATGTTATTATTCCGAGTGATTAAATGTGCTATTGGATTTACCCAAACCTATAATAGCACTTGTAGTGGTAAAGTAGTTATTTATTTTACCATCCACTAATTACAAAATCTAATAAGTTGCTGCACAATTTACAGAATGATGATGTACTTGTGTGTGTGTGAATGTTTCTTTTGTGAGTAGGGGAAAATATCGATATTATACAACCAATAAGGTTAAATTAATATCTAATTACTCAGTAGAATGAGCCTTGTAGGAAATTACTGAGGCTCAAAATGTAAGCCATATTTTGAATTAAATTATTTATAACGTTGTATAATATATTCATAAAACTTACTAATTAAACGTGTCTAATGATACAGGGGATTTAGCAAGACGTGAATGGTTGTATTAGCTTATTTACAATACACCTGCTAATTAGTTAGGATTATTATTATAGCTGAGATTATAGTCATGAATACCTTTCGACCATGTTACAAAACAATGTTTGAATACACTGTACAAGGCGATTAAAATAATAAACACGGCGAGTAAATTATCATAATGAGCTCAAGCTGTAAAATTAATTTGGTATATTATGTGTAAAATTATGGAGGTAATGGTTTATTACTAACATAATATAAATAAAATAAAATGAACCTATACGTCCTCTATTCTGTAAAATTAATATTTAATATATAATAATAACAAAGGTCAAAATAATAGTATATTTCTATAGTCTTTGAGTCGACATAAAGCAATGAAACAAATTATAAGTAACTTAGATTTGTACCAAATAAAATCTAAAATATAGTCAAAGTTTTATAATTGATATGTTATTAACTTTCACCAATTTTAATTACAGCACTGACAAATTCGTGAGTAATGGTTCAAGGTTATTGTGTCAGCATAGATACAAAAAAAATTCTCGGAAGTAATACTACTAAAGAAGTATTTAAAAAAATAAGTAAATAATGGTTTGGGAGAAAACCTATAATATATCCACAAATAAACTTTTTGGTCATTTAATGTGTAAATAAATCCAAATAAATATTTAAAGAAATGAACGCAAAAAGTAATTGTATGGGCAGCACAGTAAGCTTTAGTTTGAAATACGATTTCTTTAAATGGCCATATTACAACTTTGAATCAAAACTTCTATTGAACTATATTTTATTAATTTCATTTTTCAACCAAGCGAATCGCACAAGAAATATAATTTTGCGAAATAATATTTATGATGATATGAGATGATGGTGATAGTAAATAAGAGGGTGTAGGACCAGCATAAACACTTAAACCTAACTTCAGCCTAATGAACCATTCAAACAACCAACCACTGGTGAACGTTGGGGTAATTCCCCTTTCGGGAAAAATACCCAAGATACCAGCCGGGAATCGAACCCATCACTATAAGTTCGTATCTAGGTGCACTGATCACTGCATCATGTCATTGATTATCATTTAGATGTATGCAAAAGAGTGTTTACTAAGAAAGGCAAGACAGTGAATATCGTTAAATGGGTTTTATATCACGTGATCATTCTTCCAAATTCAAGCGCACATGCGGGTTTTAAATGCAGACTCCTCAGTTTATATACTAAATAGGTGAGGAGTGCGTGTGTGTTAATATTATAGTATATAAAATTTAGAATTATCAAATAACGCGTTTACTAACCCGTTGGTTATAAGCACTCTTACGCTAAGTTTCAATGTTCGGGTGATTATGATAAAATGAGACCTACAGTTTAAACGTGGAATTCCGAACCACGGTGGAGGCCTGGCATTGTTGTTAATATCTGGACGTCACAACCACGCAAGTGAATATTATTACAGGTTACTGAGAAAGGCAGTAAGTTACGCGCGTAAGCGGAGGGCTATGGAAGATATCACCATTTCACCGAACAAAAAAATTTTTTAGAATGGAGACTGCTCTAACTAGAGACGATTGATGTCAATGAACCCAAAACAACGCCAAAATGCGCAGTTCAGTGACTATTTGATAGAAAATTGGGTTGCTCACTATTCACATTTTCCACCTCATATCTGGGTTGAACTAGTCATCCAGATTAATTAACTAAGAAAGAAAACATTTAAATATAAATTAATAATAATTTGAAGATATGTGTATACAATTCCACATCAAGTGGTCAAGAAATGAGTTGACTACTTGATGGGAAGTTGTCTACACAAAACATCAAGTTTATTTTATTTTAATATTGAAAGTTTTCTTTCTTAGTTAATTAATCTTAAATTTCTACTTACCAACAAAACGATGAATATTATTAAAAGTCATCAGATTGTTAACGAACAACAAATGGTCTGTGAATCATTTCATTTTCAGCTCTCGACTATGTTCTACCATACTCGTCCTAATATGTGTTGTAAGAACTCGAAGATACAGCAAAAAAAGTGTATAAACACTCAATACTGGTTATAACTTCATGTTACCTGTTTTACAGTATGTTAAGAAAAATACATCGCATGAATCTATAACATTTATTCGTTAATTTAAGGAAAAATAATTCCCGATATACCAGTACGTGTGAATGTGAATGTGAATTCAGCCACTTTGTGCTACAAAACAGATTTTTACGCTGGCCAATAAACGAGATAATACAGAATATGTGAGGATTTTCCATCAATAAACAGAATGATTATTTCAGAAACACGATATTTTCCTCTTTTCCTTTCATATCATTTAAAAAATTCCAACGGACGGAACTCATCTTATAATAATGCTGATGATGATGAATTGAACTATGACTGTGACCGTGCCGTGACAATATCAGCAGTGTAGCTTCTGCCCTTTCCTTTCGTGATGGAACTCTGGCTTTTCACAATTAAACAGATATTTGCTGTTCCAGGTCACTCGTTTTAAAAAAAACTGGCTGCAATTTCTGTATTTTTCACAAAATAGAACTCCCAATTAAATTTTGAAACAATCACTAAATATTAAATCAATGTTTTAATGGTGAAAAAAAATATTCAAAAATACAGAAGGCTATAATAATTCGAGGGATAGCGTTTGGTAGATGTCCTAGGTGACCTGGTGGTCTAGGGGTAAGGTGTTGGACTTAAATGCTGGGGGTCCGGGGTTCAATCCTCGGTCATGGCACAAATTTATCTGGTTGCCAAACGCCTTCCTTCCCTCTGACAAGACGTGTATTAATCACAACTTGTGAATGTGATGAATGCCAGGCCTCCACCGTGGTTCGGACTCCACGTTAAACTGTAGGTTCTCCATTTCATCTCACAATCACCCTAACCATTACACATTAGCGTAAGTGCGTACAACCCAAACGGGTTAGTAAGACGCGGTGCTAATAATAATAATAGATGACTCATTATTTCGCAAGCTTAAGCTATTTAAAAATATGTCGAATAGACCTTGTGATACGCCCAGTTGCTTGAAAATAGATTATATATAATTATTAAAAAATCAGTTTTTTTTTTAAATCAAGGCGAGGCAAAATAAATTCTCATTGAACAAATCAATGGTTGCCTAGTTTTAAAATTAATTATTTATTAATCTAATATTCATTAATTATAATTTCTTGACAGATATTAAAAAAAGACAAATCATGAATGATAGAATATTGTAGAACTTTGCGATACAAATGTAGAAGGAATGTTAATAATAATTTACTGTCTCATAAAATGAGAGGAAAGGGGGAAAGCACTAACGGTGATCAATTTCTCGAAAATTAAAAGTGAACACTATGACTGCTATGACTGGCGACGGAACTCTTAGATTATGCGGGGGAGTGTTGGGGGGGGGGAGGGGTAGAAATAATTACATTCCACTTTACACTGTAGAAGAGGAAAGGAAGCTGAAGAATTCTCCTTTCATAATTCGCATGTCCCCCAACCATCACCCCCACTATTTTTTTTTTAACCCGTTCCTCTTCATTTTCTACAGTTAATCAGATTTCCCATTTTGAAACACTAATAGAATTTCGCGAGCGTACCTCACAACATTCAACCAGAAAAGAGGCTTTCATGCCTGCAGCTGTATTCTGAGCTTGACACATTCTACGCTGTATTATAGGACTTGCTTCCTCTCACCCTCGCGACCCCTTTTCACCCCCCAACCCTTGCACAAGAAACTTTTTTTTTTCTCTTCATACAAGCTAATATTAACAACCCCTTCCTTGCAATACATAGTCTGTATTCTTCACTACTTTTTTTTTGTTCATTTAAAATTCCTGCCTTTTTTTCTAATTAATTATAATATTGTTTTTCCTTAGTAATGTTTTAATTAAATAATCACTTTTTACACTCCATACCTTCATTGTACGTTCATTAACAAAAGAAACGTATTTAAAGGAATTTCCAATTTGATTATATTTTTAGAACGAGAAAAAAACTCGGTCTTTCACTAAGCTTTTTGACCCTTTCACTAAAGAATGAATATTGCCTTTCAAAGAATCCGTAAATGGTGGTAAAAATAATATTAAACATTCGTACTTATATTAAAATGTTTTTAAATAATAACAACGAAACAAATTTGTGTTTGTAAACTACTTACGTTATTTAATGTTATATGTATATGTGAACATAATATATAAAACACAATTTTAACTTAAAGAAAAATGAATTCATTTATTTTTATACATTCATTTTCCTAAATATGTATTAATTTTTTTATTTAAATGTTATAATATAACAAATAACATTATATAATTTAATCCGAAATTAAATTGTTACATTAGTATAGTATTAGATCTAATAGTATTACAGATATATAGGACGAAGGTAAATTATATATGAACACTTTAAAAGGATATAACACGTTAAAGTAAAATAAAATAAATTAACTAATTTTATAATTTAACTTATATATTTGTAGTTAAATAAGGCAGAGGAACTTCTTTTTCAGTTTTGATTAAAGGAAAAAGTATTAATATAATTTTAAAAAAAATTCTACACATAAGTAGAAAACTATAACTATTTTCCGTGCCACGCATCTTATTACCTTCTGCGATATTCACAAATTGACACTTAAAAGGTAGGGAAAAGAAAGAGTAATTATTAGAGGAAATGTACTAGAATTTGTGCGGAGAGAGTGTAAAATCATTTATGGAACGCCACTCTAGTACATCCAGACGAGATTAGAAACATTAGGTACTTAAAATAGTATATTGAATATACTTATTTTATAAAAAATAATCTTTATATTTGGTATTATGTTCATATATATTTAATAATATTCGATGAGACATTTTAAATCACCTCTTTAGTCAATTATATTGTATTTATTTTATATTAAATTAAAAATTAACCCAATAAGTATTGAAAATGGCTAGTTATAGCTGAAATGTTCAAGTAAGGTATTTTTTTATTTGAATGTCTCCAAGCAGTTTCCGCGACGAAGCTGGTCACTTGCTTTAGAAGGGTTTCGCGGTTGGTATTAAACTGTTCAAGTTTCTTTCGACATCATGGTATATGAATGAGTACAATATTATTGCATGTCGTCCATATTCCCATAAATTATTATCATAAATTCAAGCAAGGAATATAAAACAGATAAATGAAATAGTAAAAATTAAATTGGTACTATTTTGCTATTGAATTCAAGTTGTAGAGCATATTTTATTGCTTATAAAATAATATATTTTATAAAAGTAAACGTTTAGTCTTTTTTTTATTTAAGTATTTTAAATTTTGAACCAAACAATAATATTTTATTGTAATATTATAAATATTTACTTGAGATTATAAATAGCTAACATTAAATTATTTAAAATACACTTCAAAGACAAGCGAAACCCTGTTTAGAACTAAATATTACAATTTTAATACTCTTTTAAACATATTTTTTTATCATAATAATATATTTCATAATATCACTTTTCCACTGTAATAAAAATCTGATTTCCCCAAAATAATAAATTCAGTCAAAAATCAAATTTACTTTATAAAATGCACTTTTTTTTACAGAGATTAAATGTATTGTATTTGGTATTTGTTCAAGATCATAGATTAAGATATTTGGAGAATATATTTAATATCTTATTAATTGTACTTGTACTAAGTCACAAGCATTAACAAAAATATCATTTGTGTAATCTCAAATCATCCAGCACCTATTTCATCTAGAGACCTACGCTCTAGTGCGTTGATCGAGTTTGAATACTAATACCAACATTACCACAGGGTTTATTTTGGTTCTGCCTTATGTCGATTCAAATATTCAGATATGATACAGATGAATAAACGTACTGGTACGTGAACAAAGGCATCAGTCACTTCTTATCTGATTTTACCAGCAATGAGGATTTCCGGGTTCAAATCCCATTCAAATATACTAAAATGTTTTTGGACGTTTCATAATTTGATCGAAGGCGACATGAAAAAAATACCTGTCTTTTGTTACTCAACTAATACAAGTTCGATTAATTCTTTTATCCAACCCAATTGAGTGGCCGAATGGTCTAAGACGTCACTCTCGTATTAGACTGGCCTGCTGATGACGGTTAGCTGGTTGGGTGTACTGAAGGTAGTCTTACTTAAAGGGTTTCCTACTCTCCTTTCGCGCAAATGTGGTTAGATTGATTCTTAAATCCTTCCTTTCTGATCCCTACTCCATTAGAGTAATTATAATATTAAATGTGTATAATATTAACAGGTAGTAAGACGCGGTGATAAAAAAAATTAGTAATTCTATAGTCTTATATTATATCGAGATTGAAATTGTTGCAACTGATTTACAATTTTATGAACTTTCTCATTATTTAATTCTGTAGAACTTAAATAATAGGTGGATGTGATCTCTGAAGGCAGATCTATAACAGTATTTCAAAATTGGTTTTCCTTTCAAATAAATAAAATGTGTGATAGTGATTTGTTGACGACCTTGTAGTAAATTGGCTACACTATCATCAATTAATTTTTGTTATTTCACCTCAAATGTAAATTCCTCCCGTAAATGTGTTTGTTTTTAACATCTGAATATCAACCAAAATTAATCATTTAGTAAAATGTTTGAATAAATAACTAACATTTTAAAACCACCTTTCCTTCTTTCATAAAGTAAAAATATTTCTGGGTTCAAGGAATGCAAACGGAAATAATGTTGAATCATGAAACCTGTGATTTGATTATAAAGTATTGTTATATATTAATTTGTTTTTCAAATGAGTAATATATGAATATTTTATTGTGATACTAAGGCAAATTAAAATAATATTTTACCCCAAGATATCCAAATATAAAGGATTAAATGATAATTTCAAATGTAGGTTACTATTTTATTTAAATCAGTGCCGCTTTTACTTTTTAAATATTTTATGTAGGTCTAAAATAGGAACATATTTTTAGAGAATATATTCTATAACCTTTTAATAATTTAATCTATTTCCGAATTTTATTTTTATTTTAGGAACATATTTATCCCATGCATCTAGTATTTTTTTTAAAATAAACTAATCGTCAAAGGAAATTTATTTTTCTTGCCAATAACATTATCCTATTCTACAAAATAAACAAGAACGAGGGAAATAAAAAAACACACGAGAAAATATAGCTCATATAAAAAGTTCTGAGGGTAGAAATACAGAAATGTTACAAACATAACAACAACAAAAGTTATTAAGAGAGGAGAAAAATTCCCTCGGATGAGAGAAAGAGAGAGAGAGGGAGACCACGATATGGAATCAAAAGTTGTTTGATGAACTCATTTCTGTTGGTATTCTCAGCTGACCCTGACAGAGCTTGTTATGGAATCGCCAACTCAAGTCCGGACGAGTGTTGGCACCAGCTAGTTTCGTTGCCGGCAGGGGTAGACGGGGAGAAAGGGGTGAGGGAGGTGAGAGAACTGTTCTTTGATGATACGAACACCGTGTAATGGAAAAACGGATTAGCGCAAGGGGCGCGGGGTTTGGCATCAGAACCAAGGTGTAATATTACGAGGGTGGCCAAAATAAATTTGTGTTTACTGGTGCTGTTGAAAAAGGAACGTAACACGGAAGCTCATCGTTTCAAATCTTGGCACTTTGATGGGGAGATTTTTACTATTGTTATTATTATGTGAAACGCGTTTTTCTACTTGTCTGAAATACCCACAGGTTGATTAAATAATTGCGAGTGGATTAACTACTAGGGATGTCTGCTACCTTAATTAGTAACTACAGAACAAACCTAAAAATCAATGTCCAAACAGCTACCTACCAAATAATGAAATGGATTAAAACACAAATTCGTTCAATTTTAGTCTATTTATCAACAAGTTTAACATATCAAATTAAAGTTTCCCACAAGTTGTAAATTAACGTTTATATAGATGTATCAGTCTTTGGGTGGAAATATTTACTCTAATTTGATATCTTTACATTTATTTCACAAGAATTAAAGTGATCAAATGCCAATAAACGTGTTAAAGATGTGTACATAGCAAAATAAATATTGTGGAAGATCCCAAAAATGTTGGTTTTAAATTTACGAAATTTTAATTCAGAGAAAAGACTAGTCCAAAAAAATCTCAAAATAGTTCAAAATCGTTAGATGCAGCTCTAAGAAAGAAATTTGGGAAATCTCAGAACTCTCCTAGTTAAGCTGTTAAGTTTCGATGGAAAAAAGTCTTTCTATTGCAAAATATTTCACAGATTACATCCAATTATTTCCTTTTCCAATTTTCACCTCGCGCTTTTATCAAAGCAGCCTTCCCCTAGCTCTTCCTCCCTCCCAGGTCTGTAATGACATCAAAACACGCTTGAATGCATTTTGTCGAAACCTATCTTCCTCCCACTTCCCCCTCACCTAGTCTCTATTCCCAGACCCCACCCCGACCCAATAATTCTCTTACTTATTCCTCCTCTCTACCTCTCTTTCACAATTTTTAAAACTCTTTTTATCTATTATTTTACCTAAGAAGGTGACGTTAACCGTATAAGAACTTATAAGATAAATATCTAAAGTTATTTTCACCCTCAGGCAATATTTATATTACTAACCTTATGTATTGAAGAATCTTCTTCTTAGTTAAGGGTTTTAATAAAGTCTCCATTATTATTTTTATTATTTCACCTCCAAACTCTTCTCTGTTATGAAAAGACTTTCCATACTATCTCTATTTTTTTATTATCTTGTTTATATTCTCTGCCATCTTAGTTGCTTACTTTAATTATACTTTACGCTTAAGGCGATCAGTTGCCAGAGGTATTTGATAGCGAGAAATAAAGATAAGTTTCATAAACAATCTTCTTTCTCAACTTTATAAAATAATGGTGGACGTTTCCTTGGCTTGTGTGTTTATTTATAATTTTATAAAACTAATGTAATCATTATTTTTGTCATATTGGTGTATATGTAAATATAATATTTGTGTGTTTATTTATCATGTTTAATAGTCTAATATGTCAAGATGACAAACATATTGATTAAATTAGTTTTAAATATTAAAAATAAATTATATATATATATTAGCACACGATCAAACACACAATATCAAATAATCTGGAAGTTAATTTATCGCTTTGAAACGGAAACCTTTAATATATGCCAATTACATGTTTTTCGGCCAAATCAAGAATAGGACTGTGTCCTTGATTTAGGAGTTTATCTTGTATTGTATATAATTAATAACATATAATTTTCATTAAATAGTAAGATGTATATAGTAATAAAATAAATAGTTTTAAAATATATTCACTTTAAAATTCAGTGACTATGCACTATTATGGATAAAGAAAATTTTAAAACCTATAAAAATTAGTGAATGACCTTTGACAAAATATGAACATGTTTATCAAAAATCTATCAAAATGGTTTGTCCTCCCTCAAATGTTGAGGAGCATCACATTTATTGGCTAAGCAACTTCTAAATGTAGATATGATAAGTAGTATAGCTGACAGATAAGTGTCACGAAATAAGAAGTTCATTAAAACAAGTCAAGTATGAAATAGTTTAAAAAATATTAATAAGCGGGCCTGAACCATGAATTTTTGACTGAGGTAGCCAGGATATTATTCATATCTAGAGCAGATTGAAAGGTGTATCTTGTTTATTTAGAATAAACAATTCGTAGGGTAAGTTTTTTAATATTTTACGTCATGGTTTGTCAAAAAATAAAATAATACAACTTAGCATCGTTTCTTTTAATAATTTTTTGATAGATAAAATGTTGATTCTCAAATATTAAACATAAAGTGATATTAAAAATTCTTATAATATTCGTTCACCCCTTGAAAAAAATAAACCTTTAAAGAAACACCCATGCAGGTAACGAAAAAAAAAAGAATGCCAAACAAACATAAACTTAAATCAAACTTATGTATTAAAAAAAAAAAAAGAGAGAGATCACTAACCATGTTTGGACTCACCTTTACTGGTACCGTCTGGTCCTCTGAGAATAGTACACTCCTCTATAGTGCCAAAGGGTGCAAATAACTGACGGACATCTTCTTCAGTTTGTTGCTTGCTCAGCATCCCCACGAACAACTTTCTGTCTTCTGAATTCAAACAGCAAGGGGCAGCCGACAGGAAACAAGACAAAACAACAAACATTCGGTTAGCCTGATCTACGAGGAAGACTAGTGTTTTTTTTTTTTTTTTTTGCGAACAATGGAAACCAGAAGGGTTATTGACATTTTAAAAACCAACCAGTATAACACTTCAAGCTTGTAAACAGAAACATAGCTATTTTCAATTATAGAACTAGCTTTTCAAAATTATATAGTTTTAAATACTCTAAGTAAGATAGTAGTGTATGGAGTGTTGCCTAAGTAAAATACGGCTTGACAAGACTATACTTTTAACTATTTTTTTTTTTTGTAAATTCATATTAATATTTAAGAAAGGCCTTGACTTACAGTTATACAATCTACTCGATATAATTTCACGTATTCATACGTCAAGTTATGCGATTAGCAGCCGTTCTTTTTAATATATAATATAAATACTTGTAAAATAACACTTAAATATAGTTAAATGCCATACATTTTAGCCCTTTCTATGAAATTTGAACTGTACCTTTTCAATTTATCCTCATATTTAGATTAATAGTATTTGTTTTTGTTTTAATATAATTTTGAGTAACAATACTCACATTTACTTGGAGTAGAGTGGAAAAACCATTCAGGAAAAAACTCATTACACCAAACCGGGATTCTAGCCCCGACGTACACGTCATTGGCAGTGCAGTCCATTCCGATTGTGGTGTTTTATTACTTTTAAATTAATCAATCTTTTGTCAGATCAAAACCAAACCAAAAGGCCCACGATTCCCTCTGAAACAAACTGGCCCACCTCCAAGGTTAAGTGGTTTGAGTGTGTCCCACTTCCAGGGCTAAGTGGTTTAGTGTGGTCTAACACAAGTCTAGAGTATCCGAGTTCTAATTAGAGGGATGCTGAAACAGATATTTACTATTTGTTTTAGGGATAGTCTTGCTATATAATTAGTAAATTTCTAGGTGCTGAGGCTGAGTGTTTAGTATTGGACGTACTCTACTAGGTTAAGTAGTTTTTAAGTAATCTGTTTTTCTATAAAATGAATGATAAGTATTCACAAACTGATACAGAAAGATTCTCTAAGTATAGTCTCATCAAGCAGTGCGTAACTTGTTAACAACACCTTTCAGTTGGTTTTTTTTTTTGTAAATGGAGGTGAAATAGCACTTGACTAAATTTTACATTTATACTTTTATTTGTGATATATCGTAAATAAAAACTGTAGTAAATATTACTTTGCTGTCCTTAAACACTATAAAGATCACAAATAGTTTATTATTTTGAATATTATTTTCAGAAAATGTTATTTGGAAAAGAAAAATAATCTATGCCACAATGTTGAAAAGTATAAATTTCTGAATCTTCAAAATTACTAACATTTAAAGCTTCAAATAGGCTTTAAAAATAACAAATTTGTGTTGACGTGGTTTAAAAGGGTCAAATTTGTAAAAAAAAAGCATGTATTACTTTTTTCACAAGCTTAGTTGATAATTAAAATAATATATCAATTTGTTAAAATCAACAAAATGTGCTTTTAAAAAACCATAATCAATACATTTAAATAGCTGATAAAACTAACATTATAATAGTAAGAAAAATAAATATATATGTAACTGTCACATTTAACTTCTATTTTTTAACATATTTACTCTTTGTGGTAGTTGATTACATTATTTTTCCTGGTTTGATACTTCAATGGCACACAAGTTTTGTAAGCAAAAATAAATTACACACATTTGACATTTCAGATATAGAATCGGCTATTGTTGTCATAATAGATTTTTTTTTTGCAACAAACAACAAAAACACTTGAATACAAAATAAATAATTATGCCAATGAAAATTGTGCACTAACATAAAAACGTCAAACTATCTGAACATGCACCACGACATTAAATCTACAAGTTTTAGTATCCAAAGAACATGTCGAAACTTGAGATTTAAAATAGTTCTAAGGTGTAGAGCAATAAACAGAGTAGCGCATGCATTTAAAAAATAGATTAAAAGATTATTTAGATATAATTTGTTTGTATTGTTCCGTCAAAAGGGATTGTGTTAAAAAGATATATTTTTTAATTAAATCAGTTATAAAAATTGTTTAATACTTGTATTTATAAAATTTATTTAAAAAAACCTTAAACAGATTTTATCCAGACGTGTTTAGATATTAATCTAAATTATATCTTAAGTTTCTTTTTAAATATAAACTTACTAATATGTTTTAATCTATATAAATATAAGGAAAAGTTTATCTGTCTGTCATGAGCACTGCGCGATATATAGCGCTGATAAAAGGCCTGCAATTTAAAAAAATTATTAGCTCTTGTGCACAATCATGTGCATCTTGAAGCAGGAATTTTTAATTTTTGATTATATTTTTTAAATTTACTAAAAACTCGGTCGGATGAAATAAAATGAAGATTTTTTCGGTCAGTTTGAAGCAAAGATAAGCAACGACATAATCAATGAACAGCACATTAATTTTTTATTCAGTTCAAGCTTGATTCTACCATAAATATGGAACACTTTGCGAATCTAATTTCAAATAAATATATATATACATGCCTAACAATTCAATTTTATCCTAAGTATTAGCCGAGTGGTCTTGGAGAGTTATATATTTACATTGTAAATAATCTCCTCTGACGAAAGAGTAAGGTATCGAATCCAGGCTAAGTGCACATTAGAGGGTGAAGATTTTACAATCCTCTCATCACACTAATCCGAGTGAATTTCTGCTTCTATTTTGTTTTTTACATCATTCTACCCATTCGGGATATGCGTACATTTTCACTAGTGATGTTGGGTTGATAAAGATTGGAAATAAGATGAAATGTACCTATATTTGCATGGAAGTAGAGTATGAAGAAATTAAGGAAATAGCACCTCATACACCGTGCAGATATTGAAACCCTGGCCTCACCGCCGCAGGCCGAACCAGATAGGAGAATGTTTACACCCTTATACCGTATATCCACAGGTTACTTTTAGATAGCCACTTCATATTTAACTCTTAAATTAAGATACTATAGTAATAATAATGGTGCATCTGAGCTACAACAATCTGTACCTCAGTTTATGGGAAAATGAGCCAGTACTAATATACCGTTGGCCAGGGGAGGCCCGATTGTACTAATCCTACATACATTCTTTTGCATGGAGGCTCTTTCCATGACCCGATGAGGTGAGGTATGATGATAGTGAATTTGAGGGTGTGGAACTGATGAATATACTAACCCAACTTAGGCCTAATTAACACAACTCTGGTGACCGTTAGGGATGATTCCATTTTGAGAGAAATCCCTTGGTGCTAGCCAGTAATCGAGCACGAGACATTTAGGTCATCAGCTCTGACTACTATATCACGAGGACGGTTTATCAAGACATCGATAACCCTTTAGTTAAACTTTTAATTAAAAAAAATTATTTGACAAATAGATAGAGAGCTAAGCGTCTTTTATTTCCCTTCCATTTAACTCTTACTATTGTTTCAACTCGTATCAAAAACTTACACGTGAAGGTAATCCATTAGATAAGCTCTGACACTTCAATTAGATTCAATCAAGTTACAAATTATCTCACGGATGCAAGAATTTAGCTTGTGATGATGTTAAATATATATATATATATTTACAGATTTAGAGTTCCCGGGTTCGATCACTGGTGCTTCTAGATTTTCTGTAAAGGAGTGGGTCTGGAACGGGATCAATTAAGCCCCACGAGGACAAATAAGGAGCTACTGCAATGAAAGAGTAGCGGCTCGGTCTATAAAAACGAGATTAACGGCCAAAGACTCATTCGTTGTGCTAACCACATTACAACCTCTATCAGCAGAAGTTGGCACTATCTTCGCCAACAGATGGCGGCCACTTGATCGGTATGGCTCGATTGTGGACTGACACCATGAAGAATTTATATATATATAATATATATATATAATATATATATATATATATTATATGTACCATAGTTCCATAACTGACTATCAGTGATACCAATTATTTCACGTAGGAAAATAGGACACAAAGAGTAAAACTCAAGTAATTGGATTAATACCAATTTAAAGTAAAGATACACCTCTATTTAAAAATGGGAGCAACAATTAAATCCTATCAGTATAGAATCCCGGCCTTTAAGGTCAGAGGTCGACTTTTTCAGGAGTCGGCAATTTTAACTATAATTAATCAGATTTTTTTTAGGTTGTTGTTAAAAGGGTTGTATAGCTCCTCTTTTATAACGACGAGGAGGCAAAAGCAACAGGTCTCTCTGAATGATCCACAGGTTGTTTTCAACATTCTCGGCGAGTCTTCACACGGCTTTAGCTGCTACCCCTTCTCCCTCTCTCCTAGCCCTCTCACGCAACAATAGCATCCGGCCAACCAGTGATTAATTGTTGCAGCGCATTCCGACCGTTCGGAGACGACGGGAAGTTTCATTTTAATAAAAGCCGACACCAATTTTTGATAAAAAAAAAAAAATAAACTGAATAAAAATAAATCTTGGTTGGGGAAAATTCAATGACCATCGACACGGGAAATATTCGACAAGTCTTCTGATGGAATATTTCTAATTGGCACAGGTACTGTGATTGATTCTGTTACAGCAGAACGAGGTTCAATGCTGTTAAAATGAATTTTTTTATCTCCTCTTATCATCGACTATCAAGTAAATCCCTTACTAAGCGTCCATAGCCTACTGTCAGAATTTAATACAAATTATTATTTTGGGAAAAATATCTTAAGATTTTATTTTTTATCATTGCGTCTTACTATATGTTCAGGTTATACGCATATATGATAATTACTCTAACGAGAGTAGAGACGAGTAAAGAAAGCATTTTAGAGGTAATTTACCTGGTTCACGTGTAAGAAGAATGTGGAAAAAATTTAGGGAAAAAAACATCCTCAGTAGACCCGATAGGATTCAACCCTCTATCGCTCCGTCCTGTCTTCAACAGGACAGTCTAACGAGTGTGTGATGCCTTAGACCATTGGTCCACCGAAGTGGGTTAGAATTCATAAAAGCGTACGTGAATTTTCGTGAAGGATTAGAAGAAAACATTTTTGGGGAAAACAAATATGGCTAAGATTTGGACACCGTCCTCTCCGTCCCCAGAAAACCAGACTAGAAAATGTTAAAGTTTAGTCAGCGTGCACACTGATGCCGTTAAGTAATCAATAACCGTCTTTTAAACGGTTTAGTAAAAATAATAAATTGCTCTAGTTATGTGCTTTGATGACATTAAAAATTATCATAAAAGCAAAGAAAAAGGGTTAAGAAGGTGAATTTTAAAGAATTGCATCAACAATCTGAAAAATGAAGAAATCACATTATCTTACAGTCACTAGGGATCGGAAAAAACTTCCTTTTCACATAAAGGTTTAATTAAAATTCTTCAAAATGTATTTGAATAAACTTACATATAGCATGAATTCATCATCATCAACTGTTCCAGCCTATATTCGGGTCCTCTATTCCTTCCACCATTCCTCCTCCTTTAATTGCTTCTATTCCTCTTCTCTCACTTGCACAATTTCTGCTATCTGCTCCTCCCATCTCTTTCTTAGCATGAACTCAATATTCAAAATATTACTTTTTAAATCGGTTTTATTTCATTGATAATTTTCCCTCGCCCTAAAAGTGATTGCCGATTTGTAATGTTATATTATTGTAGTTAATAATTAGCCCTTTATTAATTATGTGGTGTTTAATTAACCTATTATTATTAGTAGTATTATTGTGTGTATAATAATTGAAAATTGTTAGGCTGGTGGGCAAAGATATAAGCTACCAATTATGAAGGAAGGATTACAAATAACTGTTTGCACGTGTTAATCGTTGCATTATTTTATAAATAATTTAAATTCTATAAAAAAACTTTAAAAATAATACAAATTCAAATAAAATAGTAGAGCACATTTTGAATTAAATCGTGTAATTTACCCTAAATACTAACATAATATATTATATAGTAAAATTAGGAAATATATGCTTAAATTTGACAAATATTTTGTTAACTCGCAGGTTTAAAGTTGTATTATTTGAATTATATTTTACCAACTGGATTATTTCTACAACAAGATTGCATAAAAACAAAATTTAATGTCTTTTTACATCATGTTTACAGTTCTGGGTTTTAGAAATTCAAATTACATATTTTTATCATAATTTAACTAAGAAAACTTCTAGTATATAAAATATATATCCATAGAATGTTTGTAGAAAATTCAAAATAGTTCAAATTTTACAAGTGAATAAGATGAGTGACGGTAGTTCTTGAAGATTTTAGAACTCCTTTAAGTATGATGTAAGATAAATTTTATATTTAAGTAGGTCTAAGGTTACATTTTATTTTCAAGTACACCTTAGATATTCAATTTACCAGTGCTATACATGGCCTTTAAATATGAGCAATAATATTCTAAGTCAAGTTAGTTTGTGAGTTACTTGTTATATTATTAATCATATATTAATTAATTATTATTTATTATATTATTATTATTAGTTAGCAAACGCGTCTTACTACGTTCGGTTATACGCACATTACGCTAATGTGAAATGGTAGGGTGATTGTGAAGATGAAATGGAAGGACCTAAAAATTTAACGTTGGAATCCGAACCACGGTGGAGGCCTGGCCATTCTCACATTCACAATGTGGATTAATACACATCTTGTCAGAGAGTGTGAAGGGTTTGGCAATCAGATAAATCCTGTGCCGGGAGCGGGGTTTGAACCCCTGACCCCAGCACAGAAGCGACACCTTACCCCTAGACCACCAGGTCACCAAGAGTTACTTGTTGACACTTGTTAAATACAGTAAATAAGTACAAAATTAATATTTTAATTTATTAATATTAGTATATATATATATAATGGTTAGCAAAAGGGTTATTACTAACTTATTTTAAAAAGAGCAGCAATGAGGAAATTCACAAACATTTGCGTCGAGGGAGAGTGGAAAAATAATAAAGAAACGACCTGTTCAAAAAACTCTTCCAGTACCCCCTATAATGATATAAACCCTGATATTCACGCCAGTGTCAAAGTTCGATGTGAGTCTAACGCCCTAAAACTCTAGGCCATTCGGTGTGTTCTACACGTTACAGTATTAATAGCTGGATTTAGCTCACTGTGCCACCGAGCAAAGTGCTTGATGGCCGTTCAAGCCTACTACCCTACTAGTAATAAAACACAACCTTTATTAATGCTACGTGTAAGTGCACCGACATTTATAATCGAGGGTTGGAGTGGGGGTATATTTTATCTCTACCTTCTCCCCCACCCCCAAAAAGTATCTTAACGCGATATTTTCTCCTTTACTTCTGGCTGCTTTTTCGAGACTCATTACTCAGAAAAGTGTAAGCTATTTGATATCCTTCCGCTTCAACCAGAATGGGAAAGTAGTTTTCGCACCTTCCCCTCCACCTCCTTCTTTCCCAAAACTCCACGTTCTACACAACTCACCCTCATTTCCTTTCTTCTGAGAAAATGTGTTTTCTGTGAGTGTAATAGTTACGTAAAGAGCTATTATTTACACAGAACATTGTGTTAGAAATAGTGAAGGTAGGTAAAAGGTTTAGGGAATAGAAATTGTTCTCAAGAGATATTAGTGACGCAAACGACCAAATAATGACCCGCCTTGGAGAGTTTCTTTCAAAAAGGAGGGGACAGTCCTTAAATATCGTGGATTGGGGGCATTATGAATACTACCCGCCTAGACTAGAAGTATTTTTTTTAAATCAACATAACGGGGTATAGAAGTTATAGTTTAGAGGAAATTTATATAAATCCTCGTGGAGAAGGGTAGGAAACCATTTATAAATATACATCTACAATACACCAGGATGGGATTTGAATCCCGCCCTTACCATCACCATAGTATCAGAATAAATGATCCTGTTATAGCGCCTGGGTCTCCAACCGCACGGGTAATGGATAGTAGGTAGTACTAAGTTAAAATATATTTTCAGAGCACCAATGTTTGCTAAGACGAGATTTGTGTGTTCTTCAGGTGGTATTTATTTTCATTAAGGGTATTTACCACGGTTAGTTCCCTAAACCAACAGATTATATTATATCAGCATGCGACTTACAAACTAACTTAACTTTAGAATATACTCAACACCTAATTCTCCAGCAGTTAATTCGGCACTGCGTGAAAAATTCCTGGGTTTAGGATGATACGTTTTTCTTCCGTGCCGGGACACTAAGAACCATGGAGATGTGCTACCGGCTGCATGTTGGTGGTATTTATAATGTGTATTTGTTTAGTTTGGTCTTAACCGACAATTAATAAGGTTATGCATTTTATTTAATGAGTAATATAGTGAGTATTATATAATTAATTAGCAATATTCATCGAATGAAGGCGAGTGACAATAATGAGAGATATGCAACCTCATTCATATAGGGTTCGACCCATGACCTTCTGGGTTAGAGAAAAAAGGAACGGCATGATTAGATATGTATTTATGAACAAATTAATATGAGATTTCTATTTCAAAATAGTCTCTAATATGTTTACTCTAATCGATAAACATATTTTTAAAGAGTGCAAATGTTTAAAAATATCTGAATTTCAAATCAGTGTGGATCTTGAATTTAATTTAGTTTTTATCATAATTATTATTTATGATCTTTAATTAAATAACACAGACATTGTAGCATTATGATCAATTAATACCGGTATCTATCTTAAATGATATCTGTTCGTAAATAAAAATATTTAGGTTTACAACACATTTTTATAAGCTCTTTATAAAAGGTGTTAGGTGCACAGCGAAAATGATGAATAAATACGAAAAAACCACAAGAAGACAACCATAGCCAATTCTAATTCTTCACATGAACAGTGGTATAAAGAAAAAACCAATGATTTCAATAAAAAAAATAGATAGTTGATTGCAAAGACACGACATTAATTGATTACTAAAACTAAATGAATGGGCCTATATAGAGTCACATTACTTTATGAATCCAATTATTTATATATTTTGATTTAGCCAATTATATTTAATAAAATATCAATTTAAAAGCAAACGAATTAGTTAGTAAATGTAATGGTTCGATCTTATTTCAAATAACGAATATTAAAATAAATGTTACAAACATGTCTTTGCTAACAACACAAAACGTCTAATAAAATACACATTGAACGAGCGAGCTGAATTGTTTTGGTGGGTCACAAGTAAATAAAATAATAATAATAATAATAATAACAATTATGCACAGTAATATATAAAAACAACGGAAATAATCCACTAAGTCACAGATACGCACAACACTTCTAAGAGACGCACGACACCGTTAAAAAAACAAGGCAGGAGGGTACATTTTTGAGGGAGTGTTTTTAATTAGGGTTAAAATATTGCTTAGGAGGAATTTTTGGTAAGATTCTAAAATTTGAATTCTAACATTATAAGCTGTAAAATATCTTAATAATCTAATTCGCTTATGTTGAAGAATTAAAAAAAAAAGAATAAAAGATGGTTTGTATCCTAATACAAAATAAAGTTGATATTTTATTTATGTTTTATTGGTAGAATGTGTAACTAAGACTATTATTGAAAACAAATAAAGTAGAGTTTTCTAAAGTCTTTTGAAATGAAACGGTCAAAACATTAATTCAAGTATGACAGTTACAAGCTAGTTTGATTTATTGAATTACTTTAGTAAAAACAATAGTAATCTGCTTGTTCAAGACCGATGGTTCTATTGGTAAGGCATCTGAATTTTAGTTTTAGAGTGTTGTGTTTGATCAATATATAATAATATACAACTATGAAATTGAATCCTTCTATTTTCGGTAGTTGTAATTTTATGGTTCTGTGTTTTATCATTACATGAAAATATACAACTATGAAATTATATCCTTCCATTTTCACTTTTCAATGAATAATTATGGATTTGTCTGTAGTAATTATTGTTTGAAAAATCTTTAAGAGGAGTTTATTTGAGTCTAATATCACTTATTTTTTTAATTAAAAACACTCATTACAAAGTGAAATTAATTTATTAAGATCACATATTGTATATATATTTATTACACACAATTCATTTGATTTGTGGTCCAATGAAATATATATTTTTGTGGAAAAAATAGCCAAATGCGTTTATTTGTATTTTAATAGAAGCGTGATTTATTGTTTGTAGTTGCTTGGATGTGTAGGGTGTGGGAAGGGGTAAATGAGGTAAGGGGGGGGGGGGGCGTGGGGAGCTAGCTATCTCCTGGAAGTGGATGTTACCTTCAGCTTGTCTTTAGTTGTCTCCAACTTCCAGAAGATGGCACTGCTTCTCCCGATCCCCCATCATGCACTCTGCAATAAGAACAGAAAAAAGATGGCGGCTACGGAATGACATAAAAATTGAATGAATGAAAATAAAAGTTTGTCTGTTTGTTATAAACAAACTTAATTTGTTAATATACCTGGATAGTTAATTAGAGTTTATTGTTTAAACAGTGTTACATCGCAACAAAATGCATGATGTTAATGCTGAGACGACGCTGTAGAAGTGACCTGTAAATTATAATAAAATATATATGAAAAAGTTATTAGATTTTATTTCAATAAACCAAGAATAAAATATTTTAATTGATATTACATAATCATTATGAAACAGCATATTACAATTATTATAATTAACAAGTATATATATTAGATATTTATTTTATAAGATAAAATAAAGATTTAAAAACACTTTATTTTTAGTTTAAAATTATATTAGCTGGCAAACATATTAGATTCACACACTTTTACATGAACTGTTTTCTTATCTAGCTAGATTAAAGTAAAAAATAAAATAATTAATACTATAGAAACTAGGCTATAAGATTAGCACACGTGTAAAAGTGAGATTTACAAAACAAATCGATAGCATACTAATAAAATAACTTAAATATGTTTATTTACACAATGAATCTATTTAATACATATTAGAAAAGTAAACAAGAAATTTAATTCAAATGAAAACAGTTTTATTCACCATTTAAATCTCAAATCATTCAAATTAAATCACTTAAGAAAGTTCTACTTTATATAAGTTTATTGCAACATTCCTGAAAAAAGAAAAACAATCGTTGACTATCTGTGAACAAAACTTTCTCCAGTAATAAAACAAAAGAGTAAAAGTTTTGTTCCAGACTTGCCATATTTAGTGGAGAAACGCAGAGTGAGTCTGAAAGTGACTTACGAAGCGACCTCTTGTGTTTCCTACACGCCGCATATTTCTCCTTAGACGAGGGATGGGAAGTCCAAAAGGAGTGGCAGGAAGGGGGATAGTAAAGAAAGGGAAAGAAGGAGGGATTTTTACAAGATATGGCATAGTCTTATTATGCCAGGACAGGTTGGGTGTTAATGGGTCATGACATTATTCATGGGGAAACAGAAACAATATATACTTTGGCCAGAAAGGCTCAAAGAGAACGAAAGAGAAAACTGTAAATGGAAACAAGAAAAGCATTCAGAAATATCTATATACAAATAGAAGACTCAGTAAAAAGAGGATAGTAAATAACTATAAATATTCCAACAAACTTGGATCAATGAAAATAATGAATATAAAGAACATGCTTTTAAATATAGATTGTCACACAAAAAGAGAACAAATATAAAGAAAGAGTAGCTAAATATAATGAAAGATAAATGCATGATTAGAGAAAAGATGTAAGAAAACTGTTTACTGGCTTTATAAAGACAAGCAAAATAGGCGAAAGAAATATTGTTTAAAAATGTTATAAGCAAAAGGTAATAAAATATTAGAAAGAAACACAACATTTTTAAAAAACAAGATATTTTTAAAGGTTTTTCACTACGCCACAGCACCCGTTCGGGATATGCGCATAGATATTAAATACGATAATGTGGTAGTGATGAGTGAGGTAGAGTTTTAGAGAAAATGTACCCACATTTGTGTATAGAGTATAGTGAGAAACCATTTATTAAATAAACACCTTCAGTACATAAAGCTGGGTTCTTACCTCGTCACCGGCCAAATTAAATGAGCTCAGCCCTTAGACCACATGCCCATTGGCCTTTACCAGTAAGTTTAGCTAAGGGGGTCGTCTTAATACAAATTTAAATGCCTTGCAAACGAATCACTCATAGAGCATTTGAAACTTTATAGTTTGTGACCTTTAAAAGTAAAAGAGTGGATTTAAAAAAACTATTAGACATTATCTTTTTAAATATTTTAATTGAAACGTGTAGCTTCTTCATAAATAAGATTTATGTTTATTGCTAAGAGCGTAATGGTTCAGAAATGCATTTCTAAGATACATAGGAATAATAACTAAGCTTTGTGACTCAAATGTGTGCATGTATAAGTTTGGGGGAAGAATCAAAACGATTAGGGGTGAACTTGTAAATTTAAGAGATTGATCTTCCAAATAAATGAAATCCTTCAAAAGGAAACAGTTTGAAGCCATACGATTAATTTTAACTTACATTTTAAAGGGTTCAGATTAAGGGATACATGTCCTCGTAGACAAGTTGCCAAGGAGGTAGTATTCAGGTTTAGGAAGTTCCTATTTCTATCTCAGGCAAGGAATATTATAACTTATTAGTTAGTTTTTCAACCAGAACTATCATTTTAGATGCTAAGCTGGTGTTTAGTGCAATGTGGGAAGTGCGCTGTTATAGGTTAAGTTAGTCTATAGCTCATGAGTTGATATGCGTATATTTATTCTAGTGTCTTGAGAAAGGTAGAGTTTAGAATCAATGTACTCGCATTTAATGGAAAGATTGGGAAATCATTTATAAAAAAAAACACTCTCAATACGCCTGACTGGGATTAAAATCCAGAACTTGAAACATGATCAAGAAACCAGATGAAACGAGACTAACGCCTTAATCTATGTGCTCACCAAATATGTCGTTGTTGTGAGATGATAAATTATATCTAAAAAAGAATATACTTTAAATAACCACGACTAATTATTTTAAAATGAAAGCTTAGAATTAGAAAATGTATTAAGATAAAAACAAAAGACAAGACGATGGAAAGCTTTATAGAAAAATAAAAAGAGAATAGCAGATAACGTGGTTCATTTGGCTTGAATATTAAATTTCTGTTACTTTTTTTTTTAAACGCAATTAACAAGTAAATAATTGTAGTTTCCCAACTTGTAGACTTAGTAAGATGAATAGATGAGCATCAGCTTCTAAGGCACGCGTTTTCCTCGAGATGATAAATTAAAGAGTGTACCAGCTGCGAAATTACTTAGCGTCCGTTTGTTAAAACTTTGCTTGTGAGAGTTTCTTTTTGTGATTGTTACTAAGAGTAAAGATTCGTTGGTATGTTACGAAAAGGCGGTTTTAATTTTGGTAAATACATAGATTAAAACCATTCTTATGGGCTATTTAGGGAGAAATTTATCATATAATTATTTGAGTTGGTTGAATTTATTTTTATTTTTTGTGTTTTGTAGCCTACATTGTTTATAATGAGTATTAACTAATTTAACAGTCGGTGTGACCTATTTCAGTGGCTGTATGGTATACGGTATCACTCTATTTATAGACAAAGTACGCATCCTATTTCTATGCCCTGATAATAGAATAGACAATCCTTTCTAAAAGTGCGCTCCTAGAAGCTCTGAGGCTCCCCAAGACCCGTTTATGGGCTCCTATAGATCTTAGAATCTTTGTAGGGCTAGATTTTTTTTTAATAAACTCAAACAAAAACAAAATATTGCGACAGATTGAATTCAGAAGTAAAAATGCGACCCCAATATTTATTGTCTTCTATTAAGCCAGGTATTAAAGATATTTAGAATAATGCTAAAGAGAGCTACTATTCTCAGTAAAAAATTATTTTTTTAATAAAACTATTTGGCTATGTTTAAAAAAATGTTGGTTTAGTTATTTTTTTAAAGTCATTTGTGACTAAAATGATATTTGAAGATTTTTTGTCAAAATTTTAAATTCTAATTGGGTAAATATTGATAGATAGAACACTTAAAAAAACTTTTGGGCGCTTGGAAATATTTTTTAGGTATTCGAAGGGTTCTGAAGGGTAAAATGTTTTTAGAACCCTATAACTAGAATGTCAATGAAGGGGAAATTGGTGGTTCGAATACTAGTTGGGTGCACTGTAGGTGAGTTTTCCTCAATGGTTTTACACTCTTCCTCGCAGCTAATGGGGGTACAATTACTCTTAATTCGACTCTCAAGAATCCCCAACACACTAGCGTAATTATTACATATGCATATAACCTGAACGGGTAGCTGGATGCTGTGCTAAAATAATTAATTAATGAATAGCATCGGAGATGGCCCAGACGCCTGCATAAAGATACATAAAGACCTTCTGTATTAAAGTTTGAAGAACGAGAACCCTCCCTGAAATTCTTAGGATTCGGTGACCTCAACAGTTCTGGAATATATGTTGAGGATGTCTTGTAATATAACGATAGATTTTTCTCGTCATTTAAAAATTAGGATAAATGTTTCTACTAAAAAATATGAAAATAATAATAGTTTTGCTTTAAAAACTTAGAAAAATAATTGCCCTTTGATCACGTTTTCTACATTTCCAATTTAAAGGAAAGCTCTCATCGGTGGGCAAGCGGACTAAACGTCAATATCGTATAATTCCTTCATTCCATACTGTATAAGATGTTAGCCTGTATGCAATTTTAAAATCAAATTCTTTGGAAGTGAAAAATTATATTGCCAACTCAGTTATGTTGTTTAATATAATTGACGGGCTTATAATGGATGCATTATTTAACTGGTGCATTCAAATCTCATAAAGTTGATGCCATGGATAGTGCCTGAAAGTTTAACCTATAGTCTATATGCAATACTTCCCTGTAAAGCGTTTAAAGTGCCACGACCATTACGTGTTTAATATTAGGAAAATAAGCTACTCTCGAAGATATTAATTAGACCATTCTTAATTAAATTTGTGAGGTGACCTGGTGGTCTAGGGGTAAGGTGTCAGACTTCTGTGTTGAGGGTCCGGGGTTCAATCCTCGGTACCGACACAGATTTATCTGATTGCCAAACCCTTCCTTCACCTCAGACAAGATGTGTATTAATCACAGCTTGTGAATGTGAGGAATGCCAGGCCTCCACCGTGGTTCGGATTCCACTTTAAATTGTAGGTCCTCCATTTCATCTCACAATCACCCTACCATTACACATTAGCGTAAGTGCGTATAACCCGAACGGGTAGTAAGACGCGGTGATAATAATAATAATAATAAAATTTGTAATATTTAGAAAAAATAAAATTCAATTTTAAGTGAATTTAAGGTGAATAAGCTGTATTAGATTGACATGAAAAAAATGTAATGTAACATAATATATATGCACAGTACGATAAAATATATCTGTAAAAGATTTGGTAATATTAATTACAAGTTATGTTACAAATTTTAATTTAACGTAACTTGTAATTAATATTACCAAATATTTTACAAATACCTTTGAACTATTGTGCATATATATATATATTACGTTTACATTAAATATTTATGTTTTTTCATGTCAATCTAATACAACTTGTCCAACTTAAATTCATTTAAATTTGAATTTTATTATTTATAAATATTCTTAAACGTTCCTTACTATGCAATTCATGTTTTTCATAAATTTGTAACGCAATATTAAAATTAGATTGTGCCCGAACGGGTAGCAAGACGTGGTGCTAAACTATAATAATAATATAATATATTAAAATTAATTTTTAAAATAATAAATAATTCTAATAAATTAAAGCTTAGTGTAATTTTGGAAAAAACTTGATTTTACAATGGATTAATACCTGGAGAAAATATTAAATATGTTTACGTCTGTGAAAATCATTCCGACTTAACCATATTTTGAACTAATATCTGTATTTTGACCCAAACTTAATAAATGCTGAATACATAGACATTTGTAGCCCCTCTTTCCTCCGAGGTAATTATGTCTTGTATTTATGTTGATACAATGAAATATCTGCTTTATATTTAGGAGTCATATTAAATTCTCAGCATGTTTAGCGCTTTAGTTAACACTTATGTCAAAATATAGGAATACAACTATTTAAAAAACTTCATAGCGCGAGACATAGTGAGCTATACCGACCGAGCAAACAACATATTTTGGCGAAGATAGTTCCAAAATTTGTAGATATAAAATCAGCACAACGAACCCTCTAGCTTTTAAAACAAACCAGTTGTAAATACATTAGTGACCAACATGGTTGAATAAACAAGATGTTCCAATATTTTAATAGATTCACAAAAGTTGAATAAATATTAAGTTAGTTATATTTTATTTACCTCAATAATCTTTTTATTTTAGATAAATATTTTGTAGTTATTATAATTATAGTAGTATAGTGCAAGGTATACGAAGTTTTATTTAATTTTAGTATAAAATTATAATTTTTCATAAATAACTTTATTTCTTTTTTATAAACAAATACAATATAATGACAACTTTTTAAGTCAATGCGTGATACTCCAACAGCACTTGGAAACTTTATTATAATAATTGTACTTATTTAAAACATTTAATCAAATTTTATTGGTACAGAATAAAATATATTTATACATTTTATAACAAAATACGGGCCTACATGTCTTCGTCTGAATCTCATAAAGCGTTTAACAAAACTCACCAAAACTAGTTAAATAAAAACTTTAAAGACAAAATACAGAAGACTAAGAATTATTAATATTATCATTTTCTTTTTTTTTCTCTGCCAAGAAGACGAATACATTTCGCAGGAAACTCATCAAAGCTTCAGGAAAGTTGTTCCAAGACATCTGAACTCTAGCCTCCTCCATCCCCAACTTTCTAGAGATGTAAAATACTAATTAGTAAATTAGAAGGTCTCGGCAAATGGAAGAAAATTAACTTAATGAGCGTTTGCTACCACCAACTTATTCCACCGAGCCACTTCACGTGAATAACGTGCCTTCCCTTATTTATTTTTTCATTTTTTATGCATGCTCTAATTTTCTACATTGACAGTTTCCGAATACAGTTTTTTGTTCTAAGTTTACTCAGTTTTCAACTTTAATTTATATTTATGACAAAAGCAAATATATACATTGAGTAAATAAAGAGATCTTACTTAATATGACTTAAAACTAATTTCAAATTATATAAAATAAGAGCTCGTTGCATTAAACTAAGCTAAGAAACAAAACCAAAATAATGTATCTATTTATATGAGTTATTTGTTCATTCTGAATTACTTATTGATATTTTTTTACAAGATCCGTCTTTTTATTCTCTCTGCTAGAGGTCACGAGAAAGTAAAAACACTAATGAGAATTTTGACATATATTTTTGTCGCATTAATAAAGACAAATAATTCAATAAAAATTTGTATATTATTATATTTTATAACGGTTTTCCAATCTTGTAGTAAAACACATTATAGAGATAAATAAAAAAAAAGCTTATTATATAGAGTAGAACCTTCAAGTATTCACATATTTAAATCCTGAAAGATATTAGAGATTCGAATAACTATTTTTTTTTAGATTTCCAAATTCTGGTTTTGAATTATTTTTAGAGGTTTATATGATTCTCATGGTGAATCCCATCATAATTATAGAAAAACCTAGTAACCAGATCCGAGAATATTAATTTACCATATAATATAAGGAAATAATAATCATTCATTTCCAAAATTGAGAATTGAATTCGAGATTCGGGATTTGTAGTTAAAATAAAGATTTGGATCCGAGATTAAGATTCTAGAAAAAGTGGTATTGGGTTCAACTCGTTTCAATTTTTGACAAGCCCACTTCTGTGGCCGAACTTCCTAGGGTGTCAATCTCGTGTTAGGCTAGGCTGCTGATGACGGGGAGATCGGGGTTCAAATTCAAGTTGGGTCTAATGAGGCTGTTTTTCCCTAAGTGGTTTCACACTCTCCTTTCATGCAAATGTGGATATATTGCTTCTAAAATTATTCATTTTCATCCCCACACCATCACAGCAATTATCATATATGTGCGTAGCCTGGACAGATAGTAAGACACGGTGATTAAAAAATCAATTAATTTCTTTAGCTGAGTGCGCTATTTATTTGAATTATTTGTAATAATTTAAAAATTACAACTTTGAAAAACCGTAGGGCACCAAATATTATTTCCCGTCTGGGCTATTCGCATGTTTCTGATATTGGGGTAAGGATGATGAAGGTAGCATTTAGAGGAATTCGGGATTCGAATCCCAACCTCCCCATTACCAGAAACTAAACCAAACTATGCTGACATTTAGTCCCAAGTGCTGACTGATAAGTTTGGGTTTTACTATAGACTATATATATTTTCAACTCTATAATTATCTCTTTTTAACTAAATCAATACAACTCTAGTTACATAAACACTAAACAAAAAACAAACGCAGACATAAAACAAGTTGAAATCTAACTTATGGGCAGTTCAAAACTACGAAAGTAAAAAGAAAGACAGAAGTAGAGTATAGAAAACTTGTTATCAGTGGATTAGGGTCCGATAACAAAGAAGTGGCTTTTTGAAAAGAGAAACTTATATTAGCTGTCAATTCTGATAGATGAATCCGGTGTTTCTTTCGCTTCAGGAAAGGCGATGGCATTATTTTGTTCTCTCCCTCTTTCAAAGTTTTTTTTACCCTACACAGCCAAAATAAGTGATTTCTTTACTCAACTGTTATTCCGCCCGCTTGAATGGCTCGATAGAATAAAGGATAAGACAAAATATCTTTAAATGGGAATAATAAATGTCATTTTCACTCAAAATTCGATAATTTGGTGTAGGAAGGAATTACAGCTTGTCATATTCTAATTTAATGTTTATTTGGATAAAATCAATATAAGTTATTATATTCATATGTTGAGTATTTTATCTCGTCACACTCTGTTTATCACCGTGTTTTACTACTTGTTAAGCCATACGCATTTAATTAAAATTAATCTAATGAGTTAGGGATGAGTATGGAAGCATTTTAAAGGTAATCTACCCAAATTTGAGAGGAAAGAGAGTGGGAAAAAATATAGGGAAGACTACCCTTAGTTGACCCTACCGGAATTCATACTCTGACCTCTCCGTCATCATTAAAATATGTTGATCTTTAAATTAATACACAGATAATAAAAAGATGGAAAACATTTTTAAATAAAAGTATATTTTATAAAAATATATTTTGGTTTATTATAATTAAATCTAAGACGAGATTATTGTAATAAAATCGTTCATACATGTTTGTACACACATGTTTCCATTGTTCACCCTTAGTTGCGGAATATTAACATCACATTTTTTTTAATATCTGAAATCTAAGACCCGATGTTCTTTCACACCCATGAACTATTCCTCCAAATTCTGTCCCGCATGGTGAAGATATCATTTCACTTTACGTAAACAATTTCACAACTGCACTTTGTAAGTCAATCCTAAAGCTGTGATAAAGTTACGAATACAAACCACGCCATCTGAATAAAATGAGTGAACCGACGGGAAATATGGAGGAGACAACCTAGCATCGACGGACGATGAAAATAAAAGGATAAAACGAATGATTGAACCCTATACTTCTAGTATCAAACCGAACAAGACTTTCCTCTACATATATATCTCATAAAAAAAAGGAAAGAGGAATCAAGCATTTCGATGAGGTATACACTTATTTCTAGTCTTCTTCGAGAGCTCAAAATAAATAAAACAAAAGGTGGACTATTTTTTTAGCTGAAAAAATAAAAGTGGAATCTCCATTATTATTTGAGCTTGGGTGTTAGAGAGATCTTCTTGCCTTTCTAAACTTACTGATAAGAGAAAGAGGATTCTTTATATTGTCCAGTAGAACCTATTATATCTCTAGTGAAGCTCATCAATCTGAGAAATGGCGGGAAACATTGGGTTCAAATAAGGGGTGGAAACTCAAATGGGGTGGGAAAATATATAATCGAGATTTAACTATGTATTCGTTTCTATCCATACACTTAACATAAAGTTTATTGAAGACTTGTCTAAAGAACTTGAATTAGTGACGAAGAGAAACAGGAAAAGAACAAATATTCGACTCAAATTAGGATGTAAAAACCAGATTCGTGTGAAAGCCTTTCCTGGTGCCCCCCTGCCATTTGAACTTTCAGAAGAAGTGAAGCAGACCAGTCCAGCACGAAAGCACACAATGTTAATAAAATCAAAATAGATAGCATACTAACTATGCATATATTTAATAATTTTATTTATTGAGAAATTTTGTACAATTTTGTGCAATATTTATTCCAACTTAATATTGTGAAATTGCTTAACGAACTTCTAAAATTCCTCACTATTACATTTTTCTGAGAGGTTTTTTTTTAGCGGAAAAATACCAATAAAAATTCAAGGCAAAATGTTTGGTTTATAAATATTATAAATACACATTTAAAAACTGAAACGTAAAGAGACAGAGTTTTAAAACCAAACATAAAACAAACATTTTAAAATAAATATTCAAAAATCAGCTTTTAATGGTACCAGCAAATAATCAAATAGTTTAAATATTTACTAAAGATCTTGATGATTACGCTTAAAAAGGGAAATTATTTAGTAGTCTGGGGCAAAGAGAATTATTTCTAAATGCAGTTGGTAGACGTAGATCTATTTGTCAATAATTATTATTCAAAAGTTATCAATATTTAAAGAATTAGATTTGAACAACTATTTGCACCATGTATCATTAGTTATTAATAAACATATTAACTTATGAAACTTTTAACTAATTTAAACAGTTAAAATGTTAAATCAAATAAAATATAGCTAACTAACCAATTGCAATTTTTAAATAAATTTTTCCGACTGATAAAATTGTATTGTAAAATTCGAGGGACCTATTTTTCCTAAAATAGGTGTAAGTCCTATTCACAAAAATTAACATACATGACTACTATTTTATTTTATATTTCCTTAGCACATTTTAATCTACTAAAAATCATATTTTTAAGTGTTCTTTAGCTTCCATCATTATTTTAAAATAAATAAAAATAAATCTATAATAGTATGTATCTAATGTAGTTTTTCGTAGGAATATGTAAAACAAATATGTTTTTGCAACGTAATAAAAATAAGAACACAGAATGAAAAGAAATAATCGTTGAAAATGTTCCCAGTAAGTTCTTAGAACTAGAATGTTAGAATCATAAAACTAAGAAGCTTGGGAGAGATACACCTTTTCCAAGGTAGAATAATTTATTAGTTTTGAGACATACATAAAATTATTAATAAACCATTATTTACGTGAATAAATTTAGAAAGTGCGTCATAAAAAAGGAATGAAGAAATATGAACGTTATAAGGATTTAAGATATTTTTATACATAGCTGAATATCTATATTAAAGTCTATATTCATGTTTTTCATGACATCTAGTTTAAAATAAAGTGAAATAATCTTTTTAATAATACCTTTTAATAATACGTGACACTTAAGACTACCTATTAAACTCCTTATTGCCTCCCATATCACCTTATTTTACAGTTTAATTATAGTATATTAAAAAACTTTCAGTTAGTTATTTAATATCACGATGCTGCTTCGACACAGTATTAAAGAAAAAATATTACACTAGACGATATTTTTAGACACCATAAAGAGATGTCTCTGTACAATCTTTCAAGCATATAGTAGACTAGAAATCATAAAAACCGGTAAATCTTTTATGAGAGCCACAATATTTGACTAAAAAAAACCCAAATAGATCTACAAACATCGGGACTCACCCCATGTGCTACAATGTAAAAATGCTTGGTATATTTAGATTATAAAATATATAAAAATATTTTAGCTTCATTTTACATTAGAAAAATACACAATTTTAATGATATTACAAATTACTTAAAAATATTGCGGATAAGTATTTTACCTTTTAAAAGTTATGAAAATAATACACAAAAGTTTTTATAACTAAATATTAAAATGAAGTAAATCAACTCTACTACGTAACGTGCATAGTTGTCTTTCTTTACTTCATCCATTTTCTATCTTCAAACTACATCATAGTATTGTGTAGAGAGGCAAGGCTGATATCTTGGATTACAGGATGAACGTAGACTGATATTTTATCACCGCATCTTATTACCTTTTCAGGTTATATACTATATACACATTTGATAATTACTCTAATGGGGTTGGGATGAGGAAGGAAGAATTTTAGATCAACCTATATTTGAAGAAGAAGAATAAACAATCATTTAGAATATAGCACCCTTAGTAGACTCGACTGAAATTCGAACCCCAAACTCCCCGCCATCACCAGGCCAGTCTATAACACGACCAGACCAGACCAGTCGACTGAGTTATAATATCTTAAAATATGTCATTACTAAACCATGTAACAAACACTGTAATTTAACACATAATTTACCTGAAATAATTTTAAAATAAAAATTCGAAAAAGTAAATATTTTAGGAAAAAAATCATCTACCGAGATTGTGTGGACAAAAACATTGTTTATTAAGTTTATATAATAATTATAAACTTATACAATTTATTTTTATTAAGTCAGAGATATAATATAACATAACATTAACTCTACAAATAGTATAACAATCATGGCGAGTTTGACATTGATTTAATATTATATTAAATTCATTTTTTTTTTAAAAGATTTGTCAGCATAAATAATTAGCTACCTACAGTCCACAAAATAGGAATGGTCTTTTAGAAAATAGAAATATATATTTAGCAGTCAACATTGATCATTTTACTATATTGTTAGTGTTATTTTATGTAATTTAATCATATCAATCAAATGTGACAGATGTAAATCACATGATCTGACGTATTGATACATAAAAGTAGATATCGTAGTCTTTCTAACTGTCTTTCTATATAAAATAGACTATTTCTTATCAACGTAAACAAACTAGTATTTTAATGGACTGTTTATCATATTTTGGTAAAAATATATCCCGTATGTATATTTATCTTGCATTTAACTTTTAAACATCCAGAATTAAAGTAGGACACATATTTATTCTTCCAGCCCTTGTTTAAAATAGGGACAGTGCTTATCAGTTTCCTAATATCCATAAAACTGTGAAGATTATATACAAAATTATAATTACGAATCTTGTTACCAATAGAAACTCAAATATATCACAAGAACACGAAATATATTTCTTCTAGTTACGTTTTTTGTCTTTAAAAAAAGAAGAAATAGTTACCCCCTCTTACTTTCTTTTCTTTGTATTCTGGTTGGACGTGAGTAACGAGGGGGCACCGCAGGAAAATTTACATACGAAATGAGAAAAAGACGCCGGAAAAAGGAAAAGCGCCGCGGATCATTAGTGAAATTAAAGAAAGCGCGAGGGAAACGGTGAGAAATTCCTGTTTGATGATGGGTGTTTTACAACAATACTTGGCCCGTCCTGAACTTTCTACAGCCCTCTCCTCTCCAACCAATCGACATTGACTTTAATTCAAACCACTAACCTACGTTTCACATTCTGACACCAATTCGGTGATGGTTATACTGGGACTTAGAGAAGATTCATTGCATTTTTGAATGTTATTATTTTAGGGGGTGTCCAACCAAACCATATTTTAAGATTCCCTGACTTTTCCAGATTTTTTAGAGCTAATTTCCAACTTTTCTAATCACTATATATAAATCTCCATTACGTCGGCCCGCAATTGAGCCATTCCGACCGAGCGGCCACCTTCTGTTGGCGAAGATAGTGCCAATTTTCGTAAATAGGTGGTGTCTAGTGGTCAGAACAATGAAACCTCTGGCCATTTATCTCAGTTTAGTAGAGCAGAGCTGCTACTTTTTCATTCAGTTAACTTTTAATTTGTCCCCACGAGGTTTAGTTGACTTATTTCCAGACACACTGCTTCGCAGAAAGTCTCGTAGCACCGGGGATCAAACCCGGGACTTCTGGATCTGTAGCCAGGAACGCTGACCACTAGACCACAGAGGCAGTCCACTATATATTACAAACATTATTTCATTAAGATCACAACTTAATATTATAATAATGTTGTAGACACACATGCATCCTGAAATTATGTCACTATTATATTAATGGGTTAAAGGGTTTCAGCCTAAATAAAAAGGTTTTTGGACAGTGGGATCTATGCTAGATTCCAGTTAGATCATACATTGACCCATTAAAAGATCGCCTTGCATCAGTACAGTTTAACATGGTTGCGAGATACATTCATTTTTAGTTTCTTCTTTCCATAACACAATAAAATTCTCTCACATGATCATAACCATGAATCAACTTTGGCTAAATACGCGCGTTAGAGGGGTTGGAAAGACGACACGAACATCTAATATTGGTTTTGAGAATTTATATTATGATCAACTGTGTTAAAAGAGATACGTGATGTGTATTAACTGGAGGAGAAATATTATTTTGACTTGTATGAATAAAAGTTGCATTATTTAAAAAAATATTTTTAGTGAATATGTGAAAACTCTAGAAATTTGATAAAACTCTCTGACTTTACCCTGTTTAACAGATTTTTCAGGTCACTGGACACCCTGAAATAGATCGGAATTTCGTGCCTGCAGAGCCCACCAAATATACTAGGATTTGTTTGGAATAAAAAAAGAACTCTATGCCGCCAGCCCTTTAGCAAACTATATCAACCGTGTTACCACCATATGTTAGTGAAGATAGTGCCAACATTTGCAAATAGAGGGTGTCATGTGGTGAGAACAACAACCCAACTGGCCGTTCATCTCAGTTTTCTAGACCGGAGCTGCTACTTCTTTATACAAGTAGCTCCTCACTTGTTCTGACGAGATTTAGTCTGACCCAGTTCCAGACCCACTACTTCACAGAAAAAGTATCTAAGTGTCGGGGATCGAACACGGAATATCTGGACCTGTAGCCAGGAATTCTCACCAATAGATCACAGAAGCCATAATTTGTTTATAAAACACAAACCAACATTAATAGGTTGCTATCAATCAAAAGTGCTAGTTTCAGATCACATGCTCTAACACATGGATACGTGAAATTATATCTAGTAACTTATCTAACTGTTAAATAAAATTCTTATTAGGGAAATTTTATTGTAATTATTTATTTCCCACGATAGCCTGGGACACAGCTATGTGGCTTTTAAATTTACCTTGAAATGATAGTGCATAAGATACTGCTAAATAGTATTGAATACGAATGTGAATTTGCCTCTAAAATTAGTATTAAAATGTAGAATTATTGTTTATAAACTTCCGGCTATCAATTAAAAATTGTAATTTTTTTTCAAATAGATATGGTTATCTGTAGTTATAACACAACTGTTTCAATCGCCTATCTTAAATTTTACTCAGTGAAATAAATAAGTAAAAAAAAATCTAAGTGTGCAGTATTGTGTCATTTAAAATTTAGGGTATATTATGAAGGAACCTTGGTCTGTCTAAAATCTTAAACTTTACATAATATATGCATATGAAGGGTACAAGGAGAAAATGGGGGCAAGTCCAATTTTAACTCTTTTCTAATGTACTTTAGATTATAGTAAAAAGAAGTCTCTGTCATTATTTAAATTAATAAAAAAGTACTTTCTGGGGTATATATATATAATCTAAATTACACTATAAAAGAGTTAAATTTGGACTTGCCCCCATTTCCCCCCCGTACCCTTCATATGCATATATGTATATGCACATATACATGTGTGTATATCTAAAGTACCTCAATCTCTTATGCACAGTGGAACTAAATGTCCATTAATTACATATTTATTTACATGATGTATGGTTAACCTACACTACTAAGATAATATATACATGTTTAAACAAACAATTTATTTCTAGTTTAGGAGGTAAATCGAGTGAAAATATAGATAACCTTTTATGGCCAAACGTGGTATTAATTTATTCTCTTTCTGAAAAGCAAACTAATCAATCATTATTCTAAAAAAAAATAATAGAAGAACTCTTCACACAAACATTTGAAACAATACAATAACGCTAATCGGACTTCCTCAAAACCCACTCTACCCAACTGTCATCTGCTATTGTTACAATTTACAATTGTCGTAACTCAATGGGGATAAGCTTAAAACCCTTCAGAGAGGCTAAAGAGAGGGGGATAGATAACGAGTGTGAGAGAGAGAGAGAGTATATGGGCTTTTCTGAAGGTCGAAAACAACCAAACAATAGGACTGTATTACGAGCTTGTAGATGCGATCACTCAGAAGGGCTTATCTCTCTCTGATGTAGGAAAAGAGGCAGAGAGAGTGAAATAAGAAACATATAAAAAGGGACATTAGAGGTGAGAGTTGAAAAAAATATAAATAACTATCGTAAATGACGAGAAATAAAATAGACACAAATTTCAATTTAAAATAAATATTATCGTGATACGAAAATAGGGATATAAATAAATATAGCCTATTATTGGGGCTTGATATATGCTGTAGGATTATGGTCGTATGCAACTTTTAGAAAACAAACATACACACCAACTATGGCTTGGCTCCAAGTCCAGGCATGGATATGTGTGGCATGATTTCGCGTTTCCTACAGGGATGTACATAGAGGAGATGTTTAGACAATTAAGTGTGAGTTATTGGAGAACATTTATTTTAAACTGAACCCCGAGGTTGAAATTGGTGAAATGAGCCATTTCTCACCATTTTATGACTTGTCCAATTCTTATAATTTCTAACTAGATATTAATATCCTTAAATAACTATAAAAAAGACACATTTAAACATATAATCTATCCATCTATCTATCCATCTATCTATCCATCAATCCATCCATCTATCTATCTAGGTATCCATCTATACATCTATCTATCCATCTATTCATTTCTCTCTCTATGTATAAAAAATACACGCTCACAGCGTTTCTTTCATTAAAAATATCATGCACCTGTTATATATATCATTTCAGTTTTCACACAAACCTCATATAGCACACACCACAGTTTAAAAACGCTTTCTATGCAACCTATGTTGATAGAATATTCTTTAACATCAGTCTTTTACAACCACTCATTTATAAAGTGACATTTTCCCATAAAATAATATGAAATGCAATAAGGTGTCATTATTTTAATGATGACGTAGACCATAGATAGCATGGATATACTATATTGTTGTCTTGGGCATAGTCAATCGCATGCTTGTGTCTAATAAACTAAAAGTGTTGTCCTCTTCAGTGCCAAACACTTTGGTGGAAACATCTATTCATATTAACTCCCACCTTAAAAATAATAAGTAATAAATATCCATTTTATCTACTACTTTCTGCTAAAATTGACCAAAAAATTATTCTTTTAGCTAGTTTTATGTAAAAAAGTTATATTAATTTATTTAACTATAAAAGATACTTTTAGACGAAAATGTGATTTGTTGTGATCCCTAATATATAGAGAAAGTATTAAAGTTTATTTCACCCACTTGTTAGAAACGGTTCTGATCGAATATAACAATCAGATAAAATAATAAATTAAAGGAATTTATTCAAACTAAACCAGTCAGAAATGATTGAATCCAGTTGGCAAAGCTTATATCAAACCAATGGGTTTCAATCATTTTAAACTGAACCGTTTTCGATACGATTCAGTCCGATCCGAACCAGTGGGGAAACAAACTTATGTATGGTTTGCCAATTGAGATTGGACAGTCACAGTTCATTCAAAAATATAATGTTTAAAAAACATGGAAGGGAATATGGGACCACACAATGAGTGAGATCGAACAAGTTTATACATGTGTAAACTGAATTAATTCAGTTAAATATTTTCGACTTTCAAATTCCAAAAGCAATGGAGAAGGTAAAACGGAAATAGTCCTAATTGTATGATCAGAAATGATGATTTAGGGGTAAACTACTAATATTAAGATCCCCGTTATAACCTTTTTAGTTGATTATAGTTCCTTGGAAGATATTGCATCTTTCCAAGATGTTAAAAAGTGTCAGAAAACCTATTTATATGAAAAGCAAAAGTAGTGAGAAATGTTTCCTTTAATTTTCCCATTCGAAAACAAAAAAAAAAAAAAAAAACATATTCTCAAAATTCTATACTCTTACAGTAGATCTCGTCGACCTATAATCTGGATTTTCATTTTTTTATTTCATGACACGTAAAAGAGAAGCCAAGTTTCAATAACTATGACTTATTCTCCAGGGATATATCGACATCCTTTACCTCATAGCTTATAGCCTCTTTATTCCGATGTATAGAATTGTTCAATGTCTGATCCGATTTGATCTCAAACAATCTATTCAATCCTGACTCAAGCTGCTTGGAGTATAAAGATTGACTTTATTTGGCATCACTATTTATAGGCTAATTCAATCATCATTGGCCTTTCAGTGATTTTTATTATACATTTTTGGAAATCGGATCAAGTTTAAAATATGATTAGAAGTGTTTATCTTTTTAGTTTATGGTAGGGCCTGGTATGTCTAGAGTATGACAACAGAATATTATCAAATATATTAACTTTCAAGTAAAATATATAAAATAAAAATAGGATTATCGTCTACAAATCATTAGTAGATTACTCACAGTATGAATTTTTTTTTGATAAAACCACAGCATTTTTTAAAAATATTTTATTCGTAAATTAGTTTTAATCTTGGATTGTAAGTGGGTGTCTAAGAAATATTAGATTTTTTAAAACATCAATGTTATAACTTCATTATGTTTTTGTTTTTGTTAAAATACATATCATATGCATACATAATGTTATGCATGCTGTTTATTCCTTAAAAAATATCTTATTAAAAGATCATAAAAAATTCTAAGGGTCTATCATAAATTGACAACTTCAGATTAAGTAGGAATGAAGGAATAAACCTTAAATGACAAAATATTAAGATATTTTAAAATATTTTTATTTAAAATTAAATAATATATTTTAAATTCTTGATGTATTTTCACGATCATTGTAATAGAGAAAAATAGTCAGACATGCTAAAAAATAAATGATTGCTTTTTTTTTTTAAAGTGTCAAAACAAATATCTTCTGAAAGAGTGATTTACAATTAAAATGTAAGACAAAGAGATGGAACAAAGGAGTAAGCGCTAAGAATAGCAGAGAAAAGAAACGGTTAAATGAGAGACACGTCATGGATATTGATAATGTAGCCCACTCGACGGTGTTTTCCAAACAAGTGTTTTTTTAACGACCATTGAAAAGAAGGGGGTGGAGGAGACAAAGAAAAGTGTGGAAAAACAAAACATTGCCACTTGTCATTAAAACCCCCACCGAAAGTATCAGCCCGCATTAGTGGAAGCACATTAAAATGATGGCGCTTAATTAGCTAGGACAACGTGTCGAGTTTCTCAGCGGGAAACAACAGATGAAAATGACACAAATAAATACATGATAAAACTGTATACAAAGATGATTTATGGCGTTCTTAACTGTCATGGATAGTGTCCAGGCTTCGATTGTTTTTTTTGTTTTGTTTTATCGTTCGTTAGGAAAATAACTCCTGGGAGTTGTTATCAAATTAACAGTTTGAAGTAATAAACATGACAATCACAAATAAATTATCGGTTTTGTATACAAATTATTAATTAGGTTATAAAACTGTGTTGTAAATAAAGGTGATAGATATAAATTCAAAGTTTAATTAATTTAAATCACATTTATAGGTGTTTTATTAACATAATAATATAATATGCATATATGGCTTAGTGGACTCAAGCGTAAACATGATATGTTCTGGATTACCAATGAAGTTATGCGTATACTGAGGGTGGTTTTTCATAAATGTTTTTCCAATTTTCTTTAAATTAGGATACATTCCGTAAGAATTTTAGCTTCCTCATCCCCATCCTGTTAGTGAACATATTTGGCTAGCCTAAATTGGTAGTAAGACACGTTGCAAATAATAAATAAAATTATTTGAAATTATTTAATAAGTTAGTTTTTTATATCTACTCAACCCAAGTACGAGTATATAATTATATTGAAAAAAATTAATTTATTGATAATTAGCTCTAGTTAAATTTTAGTAAAAAATGTTAAAATTATTTAAAAAAATTAAGAGTGAAGATTAAAATAATTAGTTAAATATTTATAAAGAATGCATCTTCGCATGTATATATACAAAATGAAGAGATTGCTAAGTAAACAAAATAGATTGTGATGGAAAACGAGTACGATACTATTTTTTAGTAACTTTTAGAGTGACAGATAAGGCAAAAATAATTTAGTTTTCAAGTCAGAATCATAAAATTTTTTTGAAACAATGATCAGCAAGCAGTTGAAACATTTCTTGTTAGTGATAAGTAACTCTATTTAAATCTTAGTAAAAATTGTTCAAATTATTTAAAAAATGAACAGTGAAGATGGAGAAATAAATAAATCTTTGGATATATATACATCCGAAGATTTAAAATGAAATGAGCAGTGAAGGTTAAAATCATTTTATATATATATATATAAATATTATTATGAAATATATATTATACATATATTATACAAGAAAAGTATATACATAGACTACATATATGTGAAGATTAATTTTTTATAAAATTTTAACTAATGATTTTAATTTTCACTGTTCATTTCATTTTAAATCCTCTCTCTCTCTCTCTCCTCTCTCTCTCTCTATTATATATATATATATATATATATATATATATATCCGAAGATTTATTTCTAACTCTATCATTACTGTTCAGTTTTTAAAATAATTTGAACTTTTTTACTAAGATTTAAATAGAGTTACTTATCAATAACAGGAATTTTTTCAACTACTTGCAGATCATTGTTTCAAAATCTGTTTAGTTCTGACTTGAAAACTTTTTTTTTTTGCCTTATCCGACAGTCTTAGAGTTACTAAAAATATTGGCCTACTCGTTTTCCATCACAATCTATTTTGTTTATTTAGCAATCTCTTCATTTTTAAAAGTTAAGAATTATATCTTGAAATAGATAACTAAGTAATCTTTAAAAGCAGGCTTTCAACGATAGCAAACAGGGGGAAAAAGCTCCCCGTGAACCTAAATAATTTAATGGAATAATAGGGACATTTAATAGTATCTCGTTTCCATTCCAAAGATAAATAGTTTATAATATATATAAAAATATACATACTAATCATTATGTATTATTATGATAAAAAATCACAATATTATAAACCTTGGTAATTATAAAATCATGTTAAAATGTAACAACGAGTATTTCATTGCATATTTTTTTGAATTTGCTTAATATCATTAAATGTCCCATAAGCACTATTATTTGAAAAGTTATATCAATTAAGTTAGAAGGATATCAGGTGTTTATATACTAAATAACTCCTACCAGGAAGTATAAAGATCTTAATACTTCCATCTCCTGCTATAAGTTTCAATATATGGCACTCTATTATCGCGGATGCTTTTATATACACGCATATAGTACCATATGCGATATACAATCACTTATGTAATGATCCCATAACATTTTGCTACGTCTACCATTTCTTAAGCAATAACACTCAAATGTCGAAGCGATAAATATATGCATTTAAGATATAAAACGGCGTATGTCCTCCTTTAATAACTTCCTACGGGATTTGTAAAAAGGGCCTTATGTGTTACATTTTGTTGAGAGTACGTAAAAATCCGATTTGTGATACATACAATGGTTAATCTCATTAAATAATACGTCATATTTCTTTTAAAAAAAGTCCGAAAGTAAACCTTTTTTGTGTGATAAAATTTTGACAAATAAAATTAATAAAAAAATAAGGCTAATATTTGCGCGTATTTTAACTGATCTTGACGGCATAGTAGACACTTTGCAACTTTATTTTAGGAATAAATTTATAAAAATATAGAATCTTATACTATTTGAAAACTATTTTATTAACTACTTTAATATTGGAAGTTCACTATGTACAAAGAAAATTAATAGCGAGTCAAATAGCAAAGGCAAAGAACCGTAACGCCTACTACTGATAAACAGAATTAGGGGTCTTGATATAATTACTTTATATTCAAACAAACATAATTGAACCTAAATTGCGTTTAAAAAGTCGGGTAGTAGATTTCATGAACATATTTAATTTGGTATTACTTCTCGTATATGTATCTATGTAACGTTGTAGACTTTTAGAAATCCCGGATTATTTATGGAGTGGTTGGATATTTTTAAATATTGTTTTCACCCAAATGTAGGTGAAAGTTCTGACCAGTTAGGAAATTTAAATTTTATATTTAAAGTGTTTAAAAAAGTGTAATAGCTTACATAAAACAAAAATAAAACAATCTCATGGTATCTTAAAATTGTCTGTCCTATGATATGACTTTATTTGATAGAGGAAGGCTTGATATAGGTCTATTACTATTTGATTTAATATCAGAAGCACAATTTTTCACGTAAAGCGTCAATGAGTTTTGTCTAGCCCCATTAGAGTAATTTAACATATATGCGTATAATGTTAACAGGTAGTAAGACGGGGTGATAAAAATAAATTATGGGTATAGTCCAAACAGGTACTAAGATGCAGTTAAAAAAGTGTTATTTCATATTTATTGCTAATATCTATCAAAAGTCACATGATTTGACGTATGAATACGTCTAATTAAAAATATTAAACTCTTTAGCTTTCAGACAAGGTTCTTCACATGAAAGTTGAACTGTACGTAAGTAAGACCTACAGACAGATACTGCTATTGTGAGAGCGTATCATTATTTTTTAGAAACATGTGGAAAAATATAACCTACTAAATAACGTGTGCCTTTATTAAGTAGAGAGAAGATTTCCTAAAGCACCCGATTCGACGAGATATGGCTCGTTATAGCCAAATGACAGCAAATTCTCACCGTTTTCCTGACGAGCATGCATTACCGCAATTAGCTGTAGCAATGGCGGTAACGTGACTCGACGTCTTGTGGTAGGCACTTTAATTATTTACTAATTACGAGTCGTTCTCGTTAGCCATTTCAGTCGATGTAAAAAATGTGGTGTTGGTAGAAGTGAAGTCAAACTTTATAATATTAGTAGTTGATTTTAAAAAGAAAGTGTTGGTTCTCTTCAAAACATTTCACGTAGTTTATTTCAATTTTATTAAGAAGATATATTTAAATACGTCATGATAAAACGAAAGTATAGATTTATATTTTAAATATCTGTCTTAAGGTATATTTTATGACTATTTATTATTTATAAGTAATCTTGCTTATAGTTACAAAAAGGCTCATACATGTTTTAAAAAAATACATAGAATTGTTATGTGTCTAAATAATATAGATTGTGTATGCCATCTTGTTTTATTTTTGAGACAGTTGGAGCTGTTAATTATTAATTTGTCCTCTACCCTATTTAAATTAATTAAATTATACCGAAAATAATAGAGCTGATTTTTAGAAAAAAATAACTCTTTCTCTGCTTGCCGTAAAATGTTCATTCTTAATATTGTTTTTTGTAAAACGATAAATGCATTAAGAAAGAATATAGCCTAATCAAATTATCAATAATCTAACAATAATTCATCAAACTCTTATCTAGCTCTAATAAGGCTATATCCAGTATGAATAACCAAATAAACAAAGTACACAACAATGCTGCTTCAAGGATGTGTATCAAGTTTAAACTATATCTAAGTACAACCATATTTGTAATAATTGAGAGGTTCGGGGCAAAAACATGATAACCCTCATTGATTTAGGTGGGATATTTTCACTATTTAAACGTCTATAAAATCCCGAAAAAAAAAGTAAAATATTCATCGATATAAATTACCCTCAAGGTGTTGACTGACTCAAAAAACAACTTGTAGTTCAACTGGTATGCGACCAGAAATCACTACTAACATATTTTGTTGTCAAATGAGGGTTATCATAATTTTGCCCCAACCCCCTCAATTTTGTTAATGTTTGGTAAGCTTTGGACATTATTTTAAGCATTTTTACAAATAAACTATTCCAACTTCAAGATTTTGATATGCATATTTTAAGTCAATATTAAGGGTAAATAGGGTTTAACCCCCCTTTGGAGGTATTATTTTAAATTAATTCTTCTATTCTTCCTCAATGCAAACGCTAGGAACTAATTGGACTATTATATAACACCTATACGTTAAAGCTACAATTATGTTTAAACAACTATCGTTTTCCATTTCCTGTTTGGGGAATTCCGTACGTGCCTCCTTTAAAAATACTATCAAATGAATGACATAGTTTTTTGGAATCTGACTATGTTTAGCATCGAAATTACGCCTTAGAGGAAGAAATAAATTGACTATATAGAATAATATATTATATTATAATACAAAATTGGGTTATAAACGTCCATTATTTCAAAATCTGTAGGTGAACACAAATACAAAATATCTAATATTGATAAGTTTTTTTTTTTTTTTTTCGTTTTCTTCACCAACCCCTCTTCAAATAGTAGCAATCCATTATTCATCCCCCACCCCACCAGAAATAGCTCTGTTTAGTGTTTTGTTCGAATGGTTTAACAAGGTTGTTTGCTTACTACATTAGATATCTATCTACCATCAGTAAACGCAAGCGAAGGTTCAGACTTAGAATTTACGACAACGTAACAGCATGGAAGCGATGACTCGATAACCTGAAGGTGACGTTTTCTTTTTTTTTTATTATTCGCCTAGCCCATAGCTGGCGAACATTTTATAGAACAAATGCCCAATATATCGATAATTTTCGGATAAGTGATATTATCTACCCAGAATTTTGCATAGTATTAATGGACTAATAATGAGACATTGTTAATTATTATTTATTATTGTTTTATATACATAGTTAGAGAACACTTTAGCTTACACTTTCTGGGAAATTTATTTAGATTTTTTAAATTAGGTTATTAAGAAAGTTTTAGAAATTGCATTCTATTTATAATAAGTTATTCTCTTACAGAAATGACAAAATTAATTACTCTGTGATCAGAATAGTCATTGCTGGAATTTTAATTATATAATAAAATGTTACATTGAAAATGCTAAGAAAATCACTAATTTGAAAAAAAAGCTAAAAATGTAAATGAGAGCGCGGAATGTGTGCATATAAATTGATTTAAAAAATACTTTAAAATGTTTAACTAAATTATATCCATATGCAATAAAACCTTCTTTTAATAAACTTTTATATCTTGATAAATATTAATATTTATTTACAAATACCTGTTTAAAGCTACCCCCTCACAAATAAATATGCCCAGACTAGTTGCAAGGCTTTACCAAGAATGTAGATGTTTATAAAAAAGGGAACCAAATAATTTTAAAATCTACATAATAATAGTAATTTTGTTAACTTTGTGGTGAATAATCTTATGTTTGATCTTATTTTTTGCACCGAGTCTTACTACCCGTTGTGGTTATACGCCTATGTACTAATTACACTAATGTGCCAGGGATTAGGAAAGTTTAATTTAGAGGAAGTGCACCCACATTTGAGTGGAGGAATAGTGGAGAACCATTTATGAAAAAATACCCTCAGTACATACGACCGGGATCAAATCCCGATTTCCCCGTCTTTGGCAGTCTAGTCTAACACGAGAGTAGCCTGTTAGACCATGCGGCCAGCGAAGCGGGTGATTATTTATTTATTAATTTAAAAAATATGTATACTATCTAAATAACCTCCCCCGCCCCTCCCCTTCGCAAAAAAAAAGACTTAAACATGTTTTAAAGATTCATCGGTTGGATTCCCGGCATGACTGAAAAATATATAAATTGATAAATATATAAATTTATAAATTGATTGTTGTGTCTGTTCTAGAATTAATTTAGTTTATGTCGTGTGATGATATAATCAATCGGTCCAGAGAGAGCGATAAATACCTCAAATAAAAACAACAGGGGATCACAAACAGAATTTATGTACATATGAGAATTGCCTTTGATTTTTAAAAACGGTGCTGGGGACCCGGGGTTCAATCCTTGGTCCCGGCACATATTTATCTGATTGCCAAACGCTTGCTTCACCTCTACAAAGACGTGTATTAGTCACAACTTGTGAATGTGAGGAATGCCAGGCCTCCACCGTGGTTCTGATCCCACGTTAAACTGTAGGTCCTCCATTTAATCTCACAATCACCCTACCATTACACATTAGCGTAAGTGCGTACAACCCGAACGGTTAGTAAGAAGCGGTGCTAATAATAATAATAATAATAATAATAATAATAATTAAAAAAAGACATGACATCCAAATCCGGGCATAAATAATCAGTTTGCAAGAAATTGAATATAGTAATGGTACAAGGGAAAAGGGGGGAATTTTTATATCTAAAACATCACAAGGACCCCGCAATTACTCTAAAAAAATTAATAAGACAAATATTTCTTAAAATCATAATATACAGTGATTTGGAAAGGTTTCATGTGTGTCTAGCAGATGGCAGGTTGAGTTAAACTTGGCATTTCCCCCTTTTTCACGTATACTACTTTATTGTATAGCTCTATTTATATTAAGTGTAAAAAAAAAAGACAAAATATTTAGACAACAATGAGAGCCACCTGCCAAGAAAATCTTCTCGCGTGTCATACGTTCTCCAGCCCTGGCCTAGCATGTTTGGTGACCCATATAACCTAATGATCGCCACACCCAAGGATGCGCGCGTCGGGTGTTTGTGTGTATAAGGCTGAGAGCACGGACCATAAAGTGCACTCAATATATTGTGCTTACCCACCCACACACACACACACATTACTCACTCTGACACACCAGGCTCTTACGTGAGACTATCTTTTTTTGTACAGTGAGGCGGTAAAAATAGGTCTTGAACAAGAATTACTTCACGATGTTGAATAGATTAATAAAAATCGAAAATTCGTTTTAAATAATCCTAATAAAAAAATTCATTTACAAGCCTATGCTTTTTAGGGTTTTTATTTAAGTATTTTATATATATATATATATATATATATATATATATATATATATATATATATATATATGCGCCTACTCCACTTTTAAATGACTCCTACTCGCAACATGACAGATGTTCAATATTCTATTACTAGAAATATATATATATTAATATACAATTAAATTGTTTAGTGATACGTTTATATGGCAAAGGCATACAATAAACATATTATAAACAGATTTTTAATAATAAAATGGCACTCACAGCATACACATGATTTAGAACAACGTTAATTTTTTTTCACTATAATTTTTTCTAGAACTATTCCATGCCATGTTTATGATTCCTAGTACACCGCACTTTAAAATTGATTTTCTTAATACTATCAGTAAGTAGGTCGTAATGATACAAAACACTATTTTATTTAAATACCTTTATGGCAAGCACGTGACTAATGAGTTTTTAAGATCAAGTTCTAAAAAAAGGATAAATTTTCCCTTTTATCGTATAAATAATTATGTAACTCAACAAACAAACAAAAAAATTAAATAAAAAGTTCTACGTACACAACGTAGGTAGGCAGATGTTTTAAAGAAGAGGGGGAAGCTAGATAGAGACCAGTGTTAAAGTTTATTATTGATGTTATCAGGATAACATGTGGTGTGAGGAGGTGAGAGAATACACGACTCTAAAACATGCCTCAGAAACAAGAGGGGTTTACTACTTCCCCTAAACGTCGCACGCGAACTAAAGGACTGCCAACTTGACAATTGTAGATAATTACTCATACGTGAGGTAAGCCAAGTCTTTTTTTTGTCTCTTTCAGTGTTTCCACTTTTTTTTCCTTCAAAATTACATGTATTTTTTGCGTTTTTCAAAAGGAATTCCCATTTTCCCAAACAATTTAGGTTTAAGTCTATAGAAACGACCTTTTAGTTGTAATAAAATTTATTAGTGTGAAGTCAAACCATTATTGATTAGAAAGGGATGAGTTGACGTTGATTTGGTGGATATATGAAGTCGTTACGAAACTCAGTATTTCTGGTTAGGGAGAAGAGGAAAATACATGTGTTTGAATCAATGAATTTTTTTAAAATCCATTAATATATGGCCCTTAAGTGTTACAAATTCACAAATATTCCCGTTTTTTATTAGTTTATGTTTGCAAAGTAACCTATATTTTCCAGATAAAAAAATTGCATTTTCCAAGTCCGGAGTAACCTTTGGTCTACGTTATCATGCTTGGGAAATTTTGTCATTAAAGTGAGTTTTTTTAAGGGCAATTAACACACCTGAAGATACTATGGAGATCAAAGTTTACTTAAAACCAAATGATACATCTTCATTTGAAGTCATTAAACGAGGCTCGAACACGAGATCCTGGAGACTATTACATATAGTTCCTGGTGATACTTATATCACTTTACACTCCTTTTAAGCTGAAGCCTACCCCAATTGGTTCCATAATGGCTTATAAGACATGGTCATAGTGTAATCATTCAAAGTAAGACATACTTTTCAGGATAAACCGAGTGTACATAATGGTAAAGTTTAGAGAGAGGGGAAGATGTATTAAAATATATATTTATTACATATCCAAAATTAGCTGCGATACAAATTTAACAATTCATGCTTGAGATTGATCATAATTTTTTACCTGTTCTTATTTTTATAACAGCCTTTCAGTAATGCTAATATTTACTCACTACAAAATATTAGATCTTTTCAAAATTTTATAAAGGTCTTGGATAAAAATACGTACCGTATAGTTTAAGCTTTTTTTTTTATGATGTTTTCAAAATAAATAAAATAATATACACCTATAGTCTATAATTAATTGAGATATTTTATCAGTAATATTATAAAATTTGTTCAGCACATAATATATTAGACTGGTCATCTTACCATAGTAATCGTGTTAACATATTTGGTATTCATTGCTTGCAACTATTACTCTAGTATCAAGAAAACAAAGAAAAAATCAATTGTCAAGCATAAGTTGTTCATCTTGAATCATGACTCAAACTCAAATGACGAGATTTTAGATTTCAATGGTTTAATTTTATCTTATATATATTATATATCTTAAACAATAATATATATGTATACATTATTATTCTTTAAAAAATAAAATAATCAAAGGTTATATAAATAATTATTTCGAGTATTAGAGTTTAATAAAATCTTAGATAAATAGGATGTTCACTGACTATCAGATAAGTCATTATCTGCTTCAGGATATTGTATTAATCAAGAATCTCACCTCCGCGGTTTTCAGTGTCCGCCGGCTTCACTTGGATAGGACGGTTCATCTGTAAGAAACGGAAACAAAGTATTTTACTTGGACTACTCTACTACATTTATAAAGTTAAAGAGTACTTTCTAAACATTGGGCTACATCAATACATGTGTTATAAAATTAACTCAAGACAGCTTATCAACCAACCGCGATCTCGGGAATTCGAGTTTCTGTGTAATAGGATTATCTTTTGTCACCCCTAATCAATTCATATTTTGGCATCAATAGATATGAAGCTAATGACTTTAGTTGGTCTCTCTCTAACCTATATGTCAGAATTACAATAAACGTAATGTTCATTTAAAGTTCATGTAACGTAAAGTAAATGTTCTGCTTGTGTTTTAAATTGATTCCATCACGAAGCACTTAACATAAAGGTACGTATCCACCGAAAATAACACTGAGCAACATTTTTGTTTTAGTTCCGTGTTTCTTCCTCAGTGTTTCAGTTGATTTAACAATGTTCCTCAATGTTTCTTACAGTTATAGAAATAAAAAATTGTTGGTTGTTGTCTGTGTCTATGTGAAGCATTAACATCAAAAGAATCAACTGTAACATTGTGTGAACAACCCTAGTTGGAGTTTAATGTTGCCGTGGTAGAGACAGTGAGTCATCGGACGCAGTTTAGTGTTCATGTTTCCTATGAGCAGACAACATGTTATGTAAATCGAGTAGTGATACATTAGTAAAAATATGCTATAGTGCCAAAGTTTCAATGTTTATAGAATCCTCCTGACATAACATATAAATATCGAAACGAAAAAAGTACAATGTATGGGCTGAATTAGTTGAGGTTACTTGATGTAGATTTTAAAAAAAAGTAGAAATAAAAATAAGGAATATGATTGCACTGTTTTACAGAGAACGCAAAATATATCGTTTACCAAAAAATATCTGTAGCTGGTACATCATTAACTTCAAAATATCTAGCCTATGATTACTTGCTTTATCTTGCGGCAAAAACAAAGCTCGTCGATGGACGAAAAGAAGCTTAAGATGTGATGTGAGAGAACTCGGGTTAAGGCCAGTGTTTTTGCAGTTTTTATGGCAAAACCTTTTTTGGCTAAGATAAATAAAATATTTCTTCTTCAGTAGAAACATAGTGTTTAATTTTCTTCACGTGGTTAACTCAACAATTCTTGAATATCTGTTAAGTGTGTCCTGGAATTTAATTACAACTTTTTCTATTCATTTAAAAAGTTTCTCAACTAGTGGCCCTATGCTCATGACATATTAATTCAACAACTGTTGATACTGTACCATCATGTGAAGAAAATTAAGCTATATATTTATACTGAAACAATATTTTATTCGCTTAGGCCAAAAAATGTTTTGCCATATAAGCTACAAAAATACTGATCGTTTATAGCGGGAAGTTTATTCAAATTTTAAACTAAATAATTTAAGAAACTGCTGCTCTATCATCCAATTAAGTTGCGAACGACGTCCGAACGGATATATAGTATTTTATTTGTTGGTTAATGGTATGAAGACGACTTCTGTGGTTTAATTCGTTTGTTGAATCTCGCGAATACCTGAACGTATTTGTATTGTATTACTCTTTATTTTGTAGCTTCAATAAGTTTATATTATCAGTTCTTGAAGCCTAACCACCCGTAACTTATTAAGTTCCACTTTGGTGATTTTTTCCCCTCAAACTGTACAAATTCATTAGCTCGAGCTGTTACGTTACGTGAATCCGGACCTGGCCCATTCCATTAACGTTAAGGTAAGTGTAGTATTGTATTTAAAGTTAAGGTAAGTGTGGTATTGTATTTAAATTTAAAGTTAACGTATTTAGGGCCAGTTTTACAGTCAGTATGCCTCAGGTTCAGCACCCCTCTATACTAGATTCAGGACGACACTATATAAACCAGTATGGAATGGACCAGTTTTATATGAAAAACTGGCACATTTCATTCTAGTTTAGTTATGTGTCGTCTTGTATTTAGTAAATAGCCGCACCTGAGACATACTATGTCTGATTATGAAACTGGATGTTAGTCTCAAACCACAATTTAATTCAAACAAAAGCTCAATTATTAACACTATAAGTGACTGCCTTGTAAAAATTACATAACTATCCCAATCAAGTATTCATATTATATTTATAAATTATTTATTACATCTGAAAAAAACAACCTTTCGAGATGCATGTGTGATTGAGTCTAGACTGCTTCCAGAGCATTTCATTTTACACACAAAAGAAGTCCCCCCCCTCCCCTCCCAAATATTTTCTCTACACAGTATAGTGCGTGACCCTTCCCCTCCTTTGCCCTCCTTCAAACTAACTAATGACATCTGTCCTTGTTCCTGAATTATACAAGTGGCACTGGTGTATAATTAGTAAACGAGTCCCAAACTGCCATTTGTCCCCTAAAACCACCCTCGCTTTCCGTCTTCACTCCTCCCTTTCCGCCTTATTCCTCTGTTCCTTTTCAGCAGCCTTTTCATCCATAAACATATAAAGTGGCTTGGGAACCTTCACCTTTGCGTGCATTTTATATCCATACAAACCACTTTCTTTGCTATTCATCTTTTAAATACTTGAAACCGTTCCGTTCCGACACTTTTTGTCATTAGATGAACTAACTGGGTCAAAAAGACGAACCTATACGTTTTATGTAATTAGTGTCACTATTTTTTTGTGAAAAAAAAGTCCCTCATTGTAAGAAAAATAAACATTTACTTGCTCCACATTTTACTATCCGTCGCATATGTACACTAATGGGGTAGGAATGAGGAAGGTTGAGTTTAGAGGAAATGTAGTCACATTTGGGTATATATAAAGGGGAAACTCTCTAAGGAAATTAACCTCAAAGTATCCAGATGGGGCTAGAAACCTTGACCTCCTTTTCCCCATTAAGCCCGGCAAGAACAGAAAAATGTCTTTTCTCAGATGCCGGCAAGTTTATAAAATCCTAACCTCAATAATTACGACAGACAAAACTCTATGGGCTACTAAAAATAGCCTATATAATATGTAACCCAGCAGGTTGAATGGAAACTCATCTACATATATTTATGCCATAAGATTTGTATTCGTGGATTATAATTTTATGCATGCACTCCTTGTCCTTAATCATGTGATATCGAAGAAAGAAGGAAGATTAAAATAGGCCTATTAGATGACTTGAAGGAAATAAGAGAATTCTGGGAGCTAAGAGAGCTACATCAAAATGATTTGATTCGCGAGAGTGCTGTAGTGGGAGTTAGGAAGTGACAATATTGCTGCGGCTGCTGCCATGACAGCAACTTTTTACGATTTACAAGTCTCGAATGAACGAAGATTTATGCACGCAATTATATCGCTCGGTTGATAGTAACTAAGAAGTTGAAGTGGTTTTCCACGTCTATATTTTTTACTATACTTTCTCCACAGTGAGTTTATTTTGACATTCTTAAGCCATGGATTAAGTAATTACAAAACTACGTATTTAAAAGGAGTCACTCCCCCTCAACTTTATAAAGATATACAAAACTATCTGGAAAAATTATAAAGAACTGTACCAAAATTCTTTTGTGATAAAAATGAAAAATCAGAATTGGGAAATTATAAGAGTCAAAAACACATATGCTGAGCCAACTCATGGCTGTGAATATTTATTATAAAATATGTATATTTGCTAGATAATTTGTCAGACCATTATTTAGAATATGAATTTAAGTTCCCAGTTTTTTTGTTAGGCTACACCTCCAAATTTATTTACTTTTGCATTGATTCTTACTATCCGTTGGAGCTATACACTAACTACGTTGATTTATTATGACCGAGGCAGATTGAATTTATAAGAAGTGAACCCACATTTGTGTGTAGGTAGAGTGGAAAAATACTTTGGAAAAATCACCCTTAGTAGACTACCACCCGACAAGGATTCCAACCCCAATCTCCCCGTGATTGACAGTCCAGTCTATTGTTAGTTTGACAGCCTAAACCACACGGTCACTGATGTGGGTATTAAATGTGTTTGTGAGTAATTTATTAAATGAGGCTGTGTTCAGGTAGCGATAGGTAAAAACTGATAAAATAAAGTTTAAAAACAGATTTTTTATTTTTCAATAGGCCTACGCTTTTAATACCATCCTGCTATAGGACATACAAAACAACCAGAACCCCAGAGAGTTAATTTATTATTTAATGTAAGGGAACACGCTTGATTTAAAAATCATATATTTGAGGCTTTGATCGGAATTGTAAAAACACAACTCACGTGTTTAGGGGTGAGACCAGTGAGTACAAACTCATCCACACATAGGGGTTCATTAGCATATGTAGCGAGATTTTATGTATCGTTTTCCATTCTCAGTTTCATTATCCATGTTTTGAGGTCCGACCATTTTGTTGTAAACAATGGGATATAATTACTATTGCTCCCCGAACATATGTATGATATGTTCACCAATACGCATTACCCCCCCCTGAATTTCTAATGGTAGACTGTTCAACCACCCGCGTCTCGCCGTTGGAATGGTCACAAGCCCATTAAATTTAGGGGGTGTGACGGGTGGGATGATCAGTAGAGAGGGAGTGGGTGGGGGGTCAAGGGGGGGTGGGGTGCATATTCCCAGGAAGAAGGGGCTTACGAGGTCTCATTAAACACACGACATGGAGGACAATGTTTATCGCACGAGTAGTAGTGTGGGAGGATGCATTGTTCGGGTAGAGAGGGGGAAGGAGGGGGCAGCCTTATCAGGATATTAAATTTGGAATCCCCTGATTGGCGACCGTTTACGGTTTAGGTCCTTTGTTATTGGCTATCAGTGCACCGGCATACAGGTGGATTAGGCGCTTATATATGTATATATATAACTTGCTGGCTTGCAACTGATAGATATTTTCAATTAGATAAGCTTTGGTGAAACAATTGATGAGCTTTACGCAAAAGGGAGTTATTTAAGCAAGTTTTAACAATGGGCAATAAATTAATTTCCACCTTCCGGAATATTCTATCAGTCTGCATATTTTAATAGGCCTAATTTAGGATTATTTATGTTGCCAAAAAATTTAGCCTATATTTGAAAATCAATAACATTTCAACTATCAAATATTATCAATCGTTTGGATAGTAAAGTCTGGAATCTACCCCAATCAATTACAATAGGAGAGTAGTTTTATTTTAATCATAGTCTTAAATATATTTATTTCTAATATGTAGCAACTATTGTTTAAAATTAATGTTCCAGATCTTTAAAATTGGATATTTTTTTATGGATAAAACTATTAATTTTAAAAATAAAAATGTTATTAAGCTTAATTCACACGTTCGCCGAAAAGAGAAAGAATAATCTACCCAGAAATTCACACACTTTAAGTTGACCCATGATGCAGTGCAACGCAAGCTTAAAACAGCTGATTATCAACATATGCTATTTTCTAGTGGATACAAATATATTTTAGATCATTCTCCCGATGGAAGTTTTCAAATTATAATGCTGTGTCGTGACACAATCCAATACATCGATAAACACGCTTTCCATTGACGAGTTATTTCAAATCTCCTCACAAAGGCCAACGAAGCTGTCTGCTAACTTCTGGATGTAGAGTGCATATGTTGTCAATTGCGCATGCGCACTTATTTGAGATGGTTGGTTCTGAGATTTGATTGGTTCTCCTGTGCCAAACATCTCTGGAAGAGCGGATGATGAGTTGAACTTTAGCAGAACAGCTTGCGCTGAAGAGGCGGGAATCTTATGATTGGCTTATAGCTCGTCACGTGACCACGCTTCTGTTCTGAACTAGTTTTTCAGTGACCGTGTGAATCCATAATAAGGTAGTAAACTACCTTTACGACTTACATAATGCTGCAGTTAATAAGATAGAAGTCATAGTGAAATCAGTCAAGGTAAATCTGCTACATTTCAGAGTGAAAGAAGTGTACTATATTCGGGAAACATGGGCACGTATTGACCTTGTGTAGAATAATATTAATCAACTGAAGAAAAAATATCAGAAATTAAAGCCACATTCACAGTAGTATGTTCTTAGTTGACAATATTAACTGGAAAGCCTGTCATGCTATTGTAGCGCACGTAATGGTAATTGAGTAGTCATTACACGCAAGATAACTTGTGCAGTATTAAAATTGTAACAAAACCTTCCCCTCAACGACATTTAAAACGGTTACATAGTTGGTTTCCTTGTCGTTCATTTCCCTTTAATTTATTGAACCCATTTAAAACACATACAGTGAATTCATACTGTGCGATTAAAATTCAAAATGCAACTCTCTATAAGCCTTACATACGACTCAATCGTTTGTAAATCGAAAATGATTGACTATGAAGATTCATTGCTCACGGTTCATTATTACTCGCTTTGGTATTAAACTGTCTTGTATATTTTTTATACCAATTAAATTTCATCAGCGGGTTTAATATAATGAATATTAGTAATTTATTTATTCGTAGTGGAGGCATTGTTTTGAAAACCGGTCTTAAAAAGTTACTTCTAGTATATTTTTCATTGTTAATTATCTCTCTTTTGAGATTTAAAAGGCCTTCGCTTTTACTGTGTCTTATTAATCGCATGGGTTATATGCAATTGAACAAATGGGGTAGGTATGAGGTTGGTAGAAGTTAAAGGGAATGCACCTAAATTTTCATTGAGGCAGAGTGAGAAACCATTTAGAAAAGAAAGCATACTCCGTTAGCAGATAACCAAAATGGATGGCAGTAATCTCACACATCCATTAAATATTCTTCTTTGAACTCTTAAATAATGAATGACTCTTGAGTAATGTGCTGTCCTATGCTAATCCATATATAATTGGTGTGCTAGGCCAAGGGTACAGGGTTCAATTCCCGTGTTCAACTGTCATATTTAAACTGCATTCAAATGGATTTCTGTAAACTGCTGTTTATCCGTTAGAAATGGTAATTTCTACTAAAGGCAAACTATATTAGAACATTTAGTCCATTTGTTTAGCGAAGCGGGTAAAAAAAGCATGTTTCTACCATGTTTTTATATTATCTTAAATCAAGAATAAAATCTCTTCCCGCCGTGTTTTTGCTTTAGCTTAAAGTAAGAACAAAGGCACTTTTACGGTGTTTTTGATGTAGCTTACAGTAAGATCAAAGGTTCTTTCTATCATGTTTTAGTCGTAGCTTACAGCAATAACAAAGGCTCTTTCTACCGTATTTTTGCCATAGATTTCAAGAAGAACAAAGGATCTTGCTATAGTATTTTTGCAGTAGGTTACAGCAAGAATAAAGGCTATTTCTACCGTGTTTTTACCGCAGCCCAAAGCAATAATCAGTCTTTTCTTAGTGTGGAGTGAGACGATTCTTGCTCCCAATGTTTTCAATTACTGATAACGGAGAGGAGGTCAGTATGGGCGCAGACATTTGCTGGGGTCAGAATGGAAAGGGAGGGGAGAGAAATGCTATTACCCCCGAGGTACTATAGAGATGTCCAGTAATAGTCAATAGACTATCAAGTAATGAGATAGTTAACCCCCCAAGGGACGGTGCTCAGCCTGAGATGACAATCGCTCCGTGGGACATACTCTAATTGTCCGTCATGGTAGGGCTGTAAACCTATGGAGGATGCCGTTATGACGTGTTAACGACGGGTGGAACCATATGCTTCTTGGTGTGGGGATTAGGGTGGTAGGTGGTCTCCAGTTCATGTACCAGATCGGCCATGACTTGGTTTCAGAACAAGGGAAAGGAATAGGATTTCTTTTTTTCAGAGTGGTTTCTTTGTAAACACCATTGAGATCAACTTTTAAACAGACATTGAGTTATATTCTTTAAAAATATATACGAATAAAATAAAGTGAAGTTTAACCCCTTAATATGTAAACCTTGATCAAATAATTTATTCTTTTTTATACAAGAAAATGTAAGGGCTATGTATGTAGCCTACTGATGTTTTTAAGAGCATCAGAAAGCATTTTTTTTTACAAAAATGATGAATGTTGAGTAAAAATTAATTGTATTACTAGAAATGTATATTTATTTAACCGTGAATTCTTGTATTTATTAATTTAATTAGTTTGTGTAGTTTTAGATTTTCTCACAATCGTTATTTTAATTCTTGGCTAAATCTTCTTAAATACAAGGAGTTGTGTACCTGATATTCATAAATACAATATTCAAACTTCATTATTATTTAATTAATTTTTTAAGTATAGACCCAGAGGCTATATGTTTTATAATCCAAATTTGAAAAGAAGTTGATTTTAACGCAAAGACATGACAGTTTTCTTAAATGAGTTTTAACTTTAATATTACATAAAATAATAATAGAATAATATATTTTTGACACTTACATACTCTATTGCATTAGGAACTCCAAAGTTAATTGCCACACTTACAAAAGAACGCCACTTATCCCTATCTTGAGCTAGTTCCAACCAGTCCACCTCATTACACCCTATCTCTTTCAGGTCCATTCTAATGTTATCCTCCCAACTGCGTCTAGGTCTTCCCATGGTCTCTTCCCATTGGTTTTACCGATCAGCACCCTGAACAAGGTTCTAGAATTTTCCATTCGCACTGCATGTCCTGCTCTACTCCCCAGTATTTTCATGTCTTTTTGGATCAAATATCTTCCTAGGCACCTTATTTTTGAATATCATAAATTTATTTTCGTCATGTAAGGTAAGATACCACGTTTCGCACCCAAAGAAAAACAACTGGTGATTTTTGTTTAGTATATTCTGAGTTTTACATTCCTTGATAGCAGGCGAGATGCCAACAACTTACTGACGAAGTAATAGCATGCATTTCCCGAATGTATTATTTTCCTAATTTCCAATTCAATCTCGTTATTGATAGTTAAAATTGTTCCTAAATATTTAAACTCATTAACCCTGTCAAATGAAATGTTGTTCGCAGTAATCTCTAAATTATCTTCTTCATTCTGTGTTCTCTATGTGATTATATACTTAAAGTATGATTTTAGTAGGAAGAACAGTAGAAGTTAGTTACTAAAGTTACTAAAATAATTTTAATATATTCATACGTCAAGTCATGTTATCTGCAGCTGTCACCTTTGATAGATATTATCAATACTTAAAGAAAAACACAAATAATATAATAAAATGTTATCAATGGGTGCCGCAAATAAGTATTTTTGAATTTTCTTTATTGTTCTTCCAACAAAAATCAAGGTATAGTCTTTTCAGCGTTCATTTCTAAATCCATTTCCTTACTGGCCTATTGTAAAATTTCTGAATTTCTTACAACAGCTTCCTTACTATTATCTAACAAATCTAAATCATCTGCGCAGCCTAATAGCTGAATTGTACCGTCTAATGTCAACCCTTCCCTACTCGCTTGCATTACTCTTTTGAAAATAATATATTGCCATCATGGCAGCGAACAAAATAGACCCAGAATTGAATTAGGAAAAAAATATATAACAAATATTATTAATATTTACAGATAATAAATCCGTCCACAAATACTATTTACTTGGCTAGTCGTGAACTTAGTTTAGTTTTCATGGCTAATTATTTGGAGACCTAGTGGATAAGAGAAAGGACAAGCACTAAATAAATTGATTCAAGTTTTTGTAAAAAAAAGTAAATCTAAAAACAACCTTTAGTTTGAGTTGACTCACCATGGCAACTTTTCTGTCTGAAATGAGATCCTTCTTTTACATGTGCATCTATATGTTTAATTATTAGGCTCGGGTTTAAAATTTTTGAAAGTAAACAAAAACACGATTTTATGAAGAATGAAAATATATCTGAAAAAAATTTAACTTATAAAATATTAGACACCAGACTAATGCTCATGAAAATAAAAAATTATGATAAATTCGTTATTATTTTTAAAATTATTAAATACATAACTACTTAATATAGCTGGCAAAACCGTTAAACACACTAAAATAATATTTGAAATTGTGTCGAAAATTAGATTTGTTTGTGAGACGTGGCCTTATCATAGTGTCTTATATAATATGCGTGTATGTCATAGCCACGCTGCTTGTAAATGCGCGTGGTCACCATGTTTGTTTTTAATTTGAAGAGCTGTTAACAGATGGTGTGAAAAGTTATGTTTACTTTTTTTTTTACGTCCATGCGCATTTTCTCTTTAAATAATAACAACAATTTAAAGTATTTGTACAAAACAAGTATTGTTAAACATGAAAAGTTTTAAACAAAATGACGAAAACGTACTTACGTTGCAGCCGAACTGCATCGGCTGATTGATCCCGACCATATAAACCATAACAAAAATTGTTCTCGTACGAAAATAACAGTAGCATTAACAAAGTAACTTGAACACTCGGCGGGAAAACATTAACAGAACAAACTTTCAAGAATACATACTTTTTAAGTTTCTTTTCTTTTATATCACAATTTTAAAAACAAGCATGTTAACCATAAGAATAAAGAAACTTTTTCACTCTCTATATTATAGAAAAAAATAATCTACATAATGACATTAAATTTATGGCGTAGCTCTCTTAAAATCGATCGCAAATATAAATCGATATACCGGTAGTCTAAAAAAAAACTGAACAAGCGACGCAGAAAACTAACCTAGCAAAACTAGCCAAGCGACGCTGTCCAGGGCGGTAGTCAAGCTGTCTGCTAGGCTAGCTCCACGCGCTATGCTCCCTCGTTCATGTGCGACGGACGGTATTATTTTCTCCCTCCTCACTCACACACAACCCTAAAGGCCTCATCGTTGCTGTAGAGAGAGAGAGAGAGAGAGCGCACTAGTACACCCTCACCTCCTTCCCCAGCCCCCTCTCTATAACGAAACACAAGAGGGACAGTATAAACCAATCAAAAGCGTAGCACCAGGAGCTTCAAGTTACCCCACTACCACCCGCAGTACCATGACACATTCCCCCTGCCTTTCCCCTCTCTATCACTCTATTTTCTCCGCCGCCAGCTACGGCACATGTCCTGCTGGAGTTACCTTCAACGGAAAAACGTGCCATGTCCATTCTGAAGTCGTGTGGGGGGGTGGGGGAGGGAAGGGATGATATAGAGGGGAAAGGGGTGCCGACTGTCATAAATCAATGTAAATTATTGTGTTTGCAGAAAGGCGTCCAGTCGCGCAAATGGGGGAGACGCCCAGTTGACGTCCTTGATCTGGGCTTCTATATTTTTTTCCACCCAGCGATTCTCACTACTACCCACTCTATATGAATATTAAGGCGTCACTCTCCCAATAGATTGAACTGGCGATGGCGGGAGTATTGGGGTTCAAATCCCGGTCGGGTGTAGTGAGGGTGGTTTTCCTATATGCATGTTAACTCTTCCTATTCCCCCACCACCAGTAAATGAGGGTACATTAAATGTAAATTTAACCTTCCTCATCCATATAGGAAAAAGCACCCTTTGTACACCGTACCAGGACTCACCCCCATACCTCCTTTTCACTGGAAAATTAGACTGAGCTACACATTTAAATCCCGTGCGGGTATTCCAGTTATTCTTCAATATTCCTCACGAGGAAAGGTGCAAGTGAATTTATCATAAGTGTGGTCTCAGGCCCTAATAACCCCATTGGCGTTTAGACTATGCAAAAACGTTAGTAATAATTTTAGTGGTCAGACAACTAAAACTTGAATTTTCATAAAAAGAACCCTATCTGACAGCTACATAAGCTACTAGACATAATACTTTAACGTGTCTGTCCACACGTCAAGTACTGTTGACTGTTGGTTTAACTTTTGATGAATATTACCAATACCTATAAAACTATCACGATTAATAAAATAAAATACTATCAATGTTGACCACAAAAAGAATTTTTGTGTTTTCTAAAAGTTCTTCCACATGAATACCACTGTAACGACTGAGCTTGGGCATAAAACAATACAAATAATATAAACTATCTTTATCAGTACACCCCCAGGGATTGAACTAAGCTCTCAAAGACTTACAGTCGATCACTCTGACCAGTGAGCCATGGCGTCGAGTGATCACTTGGTCACGGAAATGTGCTTTTTTTTTGTACTGTGACTTACTACCTGTTCGGGTTAAACGTCTATGTACTAATTATTTTAATATGTTAGGTATGAAGAAGGCTAAATTTAGAGGAGGTGTACTCGTGGAGGGAGCGTGTAAAACTATTTAGGACAAACCACCTCAGTACACCCGACAAGGATCGAATCACAATCTCCCCGTCATCGGCAGTCTAGTCTATCACGGGAGGGACGACTTAGACAATGCGGCGCCAACGAAGCGGGCTGCTAGATTATGTTTCCATGTCCGCTGGCATGTTTTAATTTCCCAAATTATAGAACACTCCCCACAAACAAGGAGTGATTAGTAGGGTAACGTGACATAATTTGTTATTCTGCTGTAACATCCTCGCTGAAGTTTCATCGGCAGGGTAAGCTTGTGTATTATTGTGAAGGAGGTAGGTAGGCTCTAGCACCGATCTACGAACATAAAAAGAGGAGTGGTCGAGGGAGGTATATTCCAGTAAGGGGAGAGGAATGGAATTGATTGGTAAGGGGTTGAACACGAGAAAGAATGATAGAAAAAGAGAACAAGCAGATAACTAGAGAAAATAAAAAAAATGGGAACAAGAAATAAACTTGATAAAAATAAAAGAAAGGTGAAAAAAAACTAAAGAGTAATGAGAGTTTTTGAAAAGAGCTAAACTAGGAAAAAAAGGGGGGGGAAGGGAGAGAAAGTGTGTTTGATTCTAAGGCAACAAAGAAGAGGAGGGAAGCGAGTGGGTAGAGTCAGAATAATTGATAATTAAAGCCAGAGAGAAAGAGAGACAAAAAAGGTGATAAATTATGGATAAAATGTACGAAAATAGGTACGGTTAGAAAGAGATAGTGAAAGTGAAATTACGGAAGGTGCAAAAAAAAAAAGAATCAAAGAGTTGAAAATAAATGGGGTTGAATGAAGGTAGCTGGTTTACGTTTAAAGGATGGTTTACGCTTGTAAGAGGGAAAGAGCGAGACAACGTTATTTACGTTTATTACGTTGGCCTATTGGCTCCATTTAGTACGTTTCGTATCTGCATAAAACAGAAGAGGTCTTCACATGAGATTCCCTTTGCTAATACATGTTTACGAGAACAGGAATTTGAGTTAAGGAAGGATTTGGAGTTCAAATGGAATCTCTGCTGCAAATCAAACGTATTCGACGCTATTGATTTCATGTTAGGTGAATACGTTCACATTGTATGAAAGGATATTTTCACTAAAATAGTCAAAGAGGGAATTATTCAAGATCATAAGTCTTAATAAGTTTTATTATGGAGTGGTTCAAATACATGACTGTGAGTTTGTTCCCCAACCGGTGATATTATAAAGGAGTAGATTGGAGTGGGAGTTGGAATGGTACGAAGGTTCCATCCTCTTTCAAAGGGTGTTATTGTATGTTAGTATTAATTCATCTTCCTAGTCCTGTTACCAAGATAGATCATTGATAGTCATAACTGACGCTAAAAATACCCATAAAACAACAAGAATAAAGGTACGCAACTACTTCAATGGTCGATTGGTTTAAGGTGTCACTCTCGAAATAGACTGGACTGCCTATACGGGAAAATAGGGCTCAAATCCCAGTCGGGTGTACTGAGGGTAGTTTTCCTAAATGTTTCCCACTATCCCTCTACATAAATGAGGATACACTCCCTCTAAATGCAACCTTATTCATCCCTAGCTCAATAACGTAATTAGTAGGCCTACATGATGCGTATATCCCGAACGGATCGTGAAAGAAAAAAATTAATATTACAGAATCGAACCTGAAACCCTTAAATCAGTAGGCAGACTGAGCTACGTAATTGGACTTTCTTGATGAAAAAATATCGCAGTGTGGACAGTTGTAACATATCCTAGTCTTCTGAGTTCGAACCAAGTTACAGTACTATAACTGATTATACTCTTCAATACAGTTATATCCATGGATCTTTAAAAGGAATAGTATTCCAAATATAACTTTAGGTACTAGTACCCTTAAGGAAAGGAGACAACTGAATACTGGAAAAGAAATTCATTTGGACACTTACTCCTTCCTATATATACATATAGCAAATGCTTTGAATAATGTATCTGTATAAGTTTTTAAAGTAAATTCTTTATGACCGTAATGCACATTATTATGTAATGAACAATTTAAATAATTCGTTGACCTTCTCGATATTATTTATTTACAGCACCTAAAGTGCCCATATCACATCTTACTAACGAAATATTAGATTTAAAATTACTTTCTTATAAGAAATCATGAAGTTAGGTTTAATGCAAAAATAATTTTTAGATAAAAAACTATTAAATTTTATTGAATCTATTTAATGGTCTAAAACCCACTGTTTTCTAACGAAGCCTTCAGCTGCAATTTAATGTTCGTATAGAGACAGCTAGAAAATTTACAAGCCCTACTTTAATATATTAATACGTCAAGTTAAGTGACATAAAACTGTCAGTTTTGGACGTAAAAATATGTTGTGTTGCTTAAAAGGCTATTCCTATGAAAATTGGAATGCACTTCAGTTTTTACCCATTTTTAGGTTCTTAAGAGGGATCTTCAGATTAGTTTATTTTAATCACGTGCACCATTTATTTCTATCCGTTAGGTCTAGCCGTAAATTTAAACTAGTGGATTGAGATGAGCATGTTATAGCTAGAGGAAATATACATATCATTTGGGTGGAGGATGAGAGGGAAACAATTTTGGAAAAGTCCACCTTATGATAATCGGCAGGAATACTAGTCCCGAGCTGACAGTCATCAGACGTTAAAGATACCTCGTACTCACCAATGTTAGCTATATACTCATTCTCATCAGATTTTTAAAATCATAGAAATTACTGGGTTATTAACATCTCCCATTTATACTCGAGTGCACTGAATAATATATATTTTTGGAAGTGCCCGAATCTGAAATCAATTTGTGGGTGGTTATTTTTTTAATAGTTTCTGGTTTTTAATGAATGCACTTTAATAAATTAACATTTTCACATATTCATGCTAGTGAGACATGAAAATCGATTTGTATGATTGTAACTAATTTACCACATGTTCTATCAAAGCTAATGTATTCAGACACGTGCGCAGTTGCGACATCAGCTGTTTTCTCCCTTAATTCCCCCAACCCTCCAACTTTTTTTTCCTTTACGCGAATGGTATGGGTGTTTGTGGGATGAGGGATGGGGGGAATAAAGGGTTGGAGGTTTCGAAAAAAAAGGGGGACAAATGACGCCACTTACCACATTAGTGAAATATTCTCCGATACCAATTTTGTCCCCCCCTTCACTGTGGAATTTCCCACACCCGCCCTTCTGGTAGTTCCTTTTCTATGAGGACAAAAATCGTACACAAGGAAATACTCTTCTATCTCTTTTGTGTTATAAAAGATCCATAAGAACATTTACTGACATGGGACGTATATTATAATCCAATTTAATTAGTTCAAATTTCCAAACACCCTTGTCCAAACGGTTGCACGTTTGCTTACTGATTATCGGCTTCGAGTCTTAGCCCACTTAAAATAATATCATTGGTAAAATTTGGATCTTCCCCACTAAAGGCGATGAAATGACGTTCAAAATCCCTGTTGTTGTGTTTGTTCTAGAATTCAGTTAATTTGTAAGATTTTTGTCTTCACTTTGTTATTCAGTAAGATGGCTTATAAAGGGCAAGTTAATCACCCCTAAAATGAAAATAATAATTGCAAATATTGCTTAGAAACTATCTAGGCAACATATGATAAACTATGTACAGTGTACCTCGTTTATCCGGATTCCGGTTTATCCAGAATGAGATTTCGCATTAATTTCTTTTGTAACAAGTTTTTATGGGACGAATAATATTGATGTATTATTTATGGAAAAATTTCTTTCAAATTAATTAAGATACTTTAGTCGCAGTCCTATAGTTTCCGGACTATCCGGATTTTCGTTTATCCGAATTGACATCTTGTTCCAGTTAGCCGGATAAACGAGGTTTCATGTACTAACAAACAATATAAACTAAAACCTGATATTATAAAAATATTTGTTTGTTGTTATGACTTGGAACAAGGGCCTTTTAGCAAGTTATCTTAACACATTCTAAAGCAAACACAACCACTTAACACTGTAACATTAGTTTACCATTTAGTGTAAATATAGACACACACAATCTCACAACACTAGAAATATACGACTCCACTGTAAATTTAACCCGAGGCCCATAGATCAGTTCTTATCAGACGATGAAATTTTTTATGATATGACCTAGTTCTACTTAGAGTAATGCACCCACATCATTACAGATAGAGGATGACAAACAACAAGTGCCTTTTTGGCCTTAAGGATTTTGAAAGAACGTAAACCTACCATTCAACTCTATCCGAGACCACCTAATCCCTAACCCGACACCCAACCTCATTTACCTCATATAAACCTTTTAGAGACGTCTCGGCCTTCAGAGGAGTCTTGTATCTCCAGGTCTCCCCACAAAAAAAAAAAAAATTTGTGTACGCGCCTGTCTTTCCCCATAAACCACACCGAGGCTCCGTGTCTTGATTATCTTTAATGTGTTTAGGGATGAATACAATACATTAAGTCCTTCATAAAGTAAATTTTACTTTCTTATGTTTGGTATTTAAATACGAAAAATAGGTGGCCACAGCTTACAAACTTAATAACAAGCATGGTTTTAATGATTAGGAACACAATAGTTAAAATAACATGTTATAGAGAGAAAAAAATGCGGGTCCCAGGGTCATTTATAAAAATGACCTAGTAGTTTTAAAAAACAATAGTTTTTTTTTCAAAAAAAAACTAAAAATATTAATAAAAACTCTCAATAAATTTACACGACTGAATCAAACACACACCTTACAAAAATGTAAAATATAACCAAAAACCTTTAACAACTAAACTTCACGATATAATATTGATTTACAAATATCTGCTTAAGAAGTAATAGCTACCCCATTCTAACGTAACCCTCTCCAATTTAATTTTAGTGACTCACCAGGAATGTGTATTCCAACTATTCAAGCAAAGAGGATACAAAGTTCATTGCTCACTTCATTATATTCTGATTCAGAATGATTAAAAAATTTATGTTTGAGCATCTATAAATTATGAATAGTATTTAAAAAAAAACCTATTCAACATGAATGAATGCCTTAAAATGACGCAAACATGACACAAACCAGGAAAATATTCCCTTAATTCCAAAATAACAAAAAAGTTACTTGTAAAATATACAATTCTACAACGAGGGCAACAAGGGGATCACCTGCTTCAGTGGTCACAAGGATCTAACCACATGGTCTCACTATATACTGGACTACCGAAGACGAGGAGATCGGGGTTCGATCCTGGTTGGTGTACTGAGAGTGGTTTTCCCCTAAATGGTATTCCACTCCCTCTCAACGCAAATACTGATATACTTCCTCTAAATTGAACCTCTCTAATCCCTAACACTTAGTGTAATTAGTGCATAGGTGTATAATATGAACGGGTAGTAAGACGTAGTGCTTTTAAAAAAAAAAAGGTGATCATGAAAATAGTTTATGGACATATGATGAGCAGTGTATTTGACGAGCAAAAAAATAAATAAATAAATAAAATGACATGTCATAAAAATCCGGGCCCTGATAATCAGGAAACGTAGCTAGGATTCGAGCCCCGACCCCCTCATCAACAGAGACTAAATGCAATTTATTTCTAAGGTATTGATACTGGGATTGACTCCGGATAGCACAGACTCTCTGTGAGGTGAGTTAGTCTGACGTGCAATCAAGAATAATGACAAAGTAGAATAGCAGGTATGATACCAAAACTACCGAGTTGCAGTAGCGCACGCCCTCCCCAATCATCTTCCAAATAATTAACTTACTTTTGATCCTTACACACTGGTAGTCATGCGAGACATTCTTATACATCACAAATCGTATTATGGTTCCCAAGACGGCGAGTAATTTTTGACGGTACGAAGGAAAATGTTAGATCGCTGTGACCTTTTCTGTTATATTCGTCAACCTATCACGCACACACAACTGGAAGGATTGAAGTGGAGTAAAAATGAATCATCTTCAAGCCCCTCACATTAATAGTGGTTTTGTTTGGCTCCAACCGATTTGGGGGAATACATTCATAGAGGAAAATATTTGTCCTACAGTATTTGAACATTACGTAATGTAAAAATATCTATTATGATTTCATAAAAAAAAAGTTTAAGCTTAGTGGTAATATGTGATTTGCGATTTATATGATTGTTCAAACCCTTAGGAATCTCAAATTACTTATGGGATAGTATTTATTTCTTAGTTATAATCTAAAGTCCACTGAGTGACTGAATAATCACCGTAGCTCCCCAATTACTTGACCTGGAATTTTGAAATTCGGCGGTGAAGCTCCTTTTAGGTCGTACGTAGAAATCTGATTTTTTTTTTTTTTAGAAATTCAACCCCTAAGCGGTGAAACATGGATTGCAACATTGTGATCGTAAGAAAAAAATTGGATTCGAGATTTTGAATTTTCATGACACCCTGAACCTAAAAAGTGCTTATCGGAACGCCATCTCGATTCTGTATGTGTGTTTGTGTGGATTCGTTGGGTCTGATGATTGGGTTGGGCTTTTAGTATTAGGGCTAAGCTTACCTTCCTAGATAGCTTATAAATCGTGTTCTGATATAGTTTGTATGTTTAGAGAGTCAATATTATAAACCCCCTTTTTTTTTGTGAATAAACTCTTCGCATTATTCTTGTTAATGCCAGAATAGTTTATTAAAATTACAGCTATTTTTATACTAGGGGACTTAAACTGCTTAGAGAAACCAGGCCATATTAGCGTAATATTTACAAACTAGATTAGCCTAGGACCACTAACCGTAATAATACACATCCAGTCCTGGTACAGTCATTTGTAGAATGGGACACTATCCAGGGGGAAAAGATCCTTAGTAACTCAGACTTGGTTTTGAAATCCAACCTCCCCGTCACTGGTAAACCAGACTAATTGATACTAATATTTATCCCACGTGACCACAGATGATCTCATCAATTTAAACCTAGTCTAAAATTGTATACTCAAGCAACCATAACTTGAAATAATCGATTTTATAGACGTGTAGTCCATTCGCCGTAGTAGTGGTAGCTGACAGCTAGAAGAGGTGGTAAAAACGGTCAAAACAAAATTATACTAAAAAAACAATTTTTGTATTACAAGTTATCACAAATCAAAATATAGTCTTGGAGATCATATGGTATGAGAGTAAATAAAGTTGCTTTTGATTGCTGTTCAGCTACCACACTTTTATGGCTGATTGACTCTACCAAAAGCACAGTTGGTAAGAAAATAAGACTTATTTTACTCGGGCCAACAATGACAACCAATAGTTATATTAAAATCTATTGGTCTTGGATCAATAAAAACTGATGGATGCAGATTATATGACTTGACGCAGACATTTATAAGAGTAATCTTAGTAACTTTTACAACTGTAAAATACCAACCACCCTGCCTACCGTAGTATTTACTCCGCTTTCATTTTCATAAAAGCCTTTTTAACAATTAGAAGTGTTAAGGTGGGAGTGTAGGGCACGCGAGTTAAGGACAGTGTTTTTAAAGTTTTAGTAGAAAAAACCTTTTAGCCAAATATTAAAATATCGCTCCAATGGAGACATTGAGTTTTAATTTTCTTGACATGGTGAAGTACTTGATTGAATACATGTCATGAAAATTGTGGCAGTATACGAGAAACCTTTTAATTGAATAGAAAAAATTGTTATTAAATTCGGAAACAACCTTGAGAGATTTTAAAGAATTGTTAAGGTCACAACTTGAAGAAAATTAAAATTGTATGTTTCTCCTGGAGAAATATTTTATATATTTTGACCAAAAAAGTTTTGATATGAAAAGTGCAAAAACTTTTCTTTTATCGCGTCCCCTAAGCCTCCACCTAAATAAATGTACTTTCATGCATTGACACGTCGAGTAATGCAGCTATCACTTTTGATAGCTAGTATCAATATATATAAAATAATACTAATAATATATTATTATATTATCTACGTTGACAGCAAAAAACCTGTTTATGTGTATAAAAAATTCTCACCAAAATCTCATTAATGTACATAAATTCTCTATTTGAAGCTGAGCGAGCAGCTTACCTTAGGTAACTTAACCTAGATTCATAACAATACCTAGCCTTTTACGAGCTTCATGCACCAGGTTACTTCCCTCCTTCAGAATAAGTCATGCATAGCATACGAACATTGACTTTCCTGGCTCAGAGATCTTTTGTGTCCTAGACTCATGAACACGGTGCTCACCTTTTCGTACAACAACCGTTTATCTCAAGGTCATACTCACACGTGGCCACGATCTAAAATACGTTGTTGGGATTCAGACGGTTAAAATTGATATTTGTTTCTCGTTCGGCTATCGCATGTATATTAATAAAGCTAGTGTTACAGGGATGAGGAAGGTAGAATGTATAAAAGTTGTACATGAAAATGCGTGGAAGGAGAGTGAGACAGCAATACGGGGGAAAAAAACTTCAGTACAACTGACTGGGATTCATACTTTAATCTCCCGGTCTTTGACAATCTGCCAATTGATAGTGTGTTACACTAGGACAAAACCTGAGGTCAGCAACCATTTTTATATCATAAACCTTATGTTTTTTTTAAAATATTGTCTATCATTTCAGAAAATATACTGAGCAAAATGTTTCATCTTTATGTTTCTCATAAAGTAATTAGTTTTTAGTCTCTGATTATGAACCTACAATAATTGTTAGTTTGCTAAATCTTTTGCGGACCAGATAAAACCAGTTGACGGGCCGGATCCGGGTAGTAGGCCTTAGGTTGCCGACCGATGGCATAGACTATGAGACCACCGAGGATGATAGTATAATGACTACCAACCCACCTCGCAAAGCCTTAAGTTTCAATATCCGTGGAGCTATTTATTTTTATTGTACTGCACACCACCCATCGAGGCTATCAGCACATTTACACTACCTAGTGAAAAAGGTATAATTTAGAGAGAATGTAATTGAATTCATGTAGAGGAATAAAATAGGAAAAGTTTATAAAAATATTATCTAAGTACACCAAGCCGTGATTCTACCCCAATCAACAAACAAGACGATACTGACGCCTTTGTGCGTGACACCTATTGGTGCGATTCTTTGCCAGTTACAAGCCGTCGTTGCCTCTACGGGCTACTCTGTCCTTTGAACCCGTATCAAACCAATGTACCACCACGCCAGGTGAAATAGTCGCTAAATGGGACCACCCAAGATTTCCCAAGAGTAAAACTCGGCGAGCCAGCCCCAACCATTTCCCCAGCACAATTTCCAATAATCCGAATACTTCACTCTCTTGACAAACCTCATCAGAATTCGTACTTTAATTTTTTTTTTTTTTTAGCCGTGTTGACAAACTTTTGCAAGAAAATACTCATGAATGCTATGATAGTATTCACATGTTATTGGGCTAGATCCACCATTTACTATAAAATTTGGTTTAGTACCGAAAATATATTAAGTCCGATTACAAGAGGTACATTGTTCATTGGGATGGGCCAATCACTTTTAGATATTTTAAACCTTTTATTTATAGGTTTTGGAAAGTTTCTGTGTGTTTTGGATTCACAGTTTATATCTCTAAATATATCTATGTTGAGAATTGATAGTTTATAGGTAGAAGCATTAATTTATGGAATAATACCATCTTATCTTTTTTTAATGATGTAGATTTATAAACATCAATATTTTAAATTATCTATGATTATTTTACAATATTAATTTTGATATAGTTGGAAATTCGTTTTTTATATATAGATAGTATAAAATGTTAAATTTTTCAATAATGACACAGAAAGAAATTAAAGAATTCCAGCCTCTTGTGTACTATTCCCCAATTTTTAACTATCATCAAAGCGACTATCTAAATATAACAGTTATGGAACAAGAATTATGAAAATATTTGTTCATAAATGCCCAATAGATCGTTAAAATACACACAAGTTATTTTATAAAATACAGCTGCATTATTAAACACAACAAAGCGACTAGTCTTCTACAATAATTTTGAAAGCAAAACAATGCGCAGACGTTTTAATGGACATCGTTCACTTTACATTGGAAGTCTCTCCTTTGTTAAAATTCTCTAAGCAAACAGCTTGACTGTATTGTCAGATGTTTTTAAAAGCGCAATAATTTGAAATGTTTGGGGGAGAATGACGAAGTGTGTTTTTTTTTTTAATATAACAGAATGAGATGTTGGCTTTTATTATGTGGCGTCCTGGTTTTGCTCCGTATGGCAGGTAAGCTGAATTCAAGGGGTATTGTTCGGAAGGAGTATGGAAGTCTGTAGTTTTAAAATATTGGAACAGAAAGATTTAAACTTTACATTCTCCTAGAATGGGTTTTTATTCAAGCATAACTTATCGCTAGTAACGAATAGTGAAACACTTTGGTGGCTGCATGGTCTAAGGCGCTACTCTCACAGTAGACTAGACCGCTGATGACGGGGAGGTTGAGGTTCGAACTCAGTCAAGTGTACTGAGAATGATTTTTACAAAATGTTTTTCCACTATCCTTACACGCAAATGCAGGTACACTTTCTCTAAATAAACCTTATAATTCCCAAAACCATTAGCGTAACTAGTACATAATCTTATAGCCCAAACGGTTAGTAGAGGGAAAAGTTTATTAAAATACCCAATGAGTATTTAGAGCTTGGATTATAGCCCCAATCTCCCGTCATTGTCAATAAAGCGAGAGTGACACATTGGCCTATGCGACCTCCAAGCACAAAAATAAAACTGAGTCATATGATTCTTACAGTTTTACAGAAGTTCTAATATTTATTGAAACAAAGTATTCATGCATCATGCTTTTTGTGGGAAAAAGACGAACGCTAAGAGCTTACAGATTCCGCCTTCCCTTTCATTGGGCACATCGAGTCCCTGAATAATTAATATGACGTTAATGGCTACGAGGTGACATTCAAGGAAATGATAAAGGGAAAATATAAAACAGGTAATACAACCTGAATTAAGGTGGTATGGAATGGAAAGAAAAGTATATTTTTTCAGCAAAAATTCCTTTTTGGCCAATATAAATTATATACGTTCACAAAAATTTTCTTCACATAATAATCCAAACCTAAACATTCTTGAATATCTGTCATGGGAGTCAAGGAATTTGACAATCAGTTTTTATCTTATTTGAAAAAGTTCCGTTCAAAGGCCAACATGATCAGACAAAATTAAAAAAACTCTTGGGATTAGTGTTTTACAAACTCCAAGGCATTAGCCCGCAATCGAGCCATACCAACCAAGCGGCTGCCGTACGTTTAAGAAGACAATGGTATGGTATCTACGGATAGAGGATATCTTGTGGTCTGAAAAACGAGCCCTTCGGCCGTTAATCTCAGTTTTATAGACCAGAGCCGCTATATTTTCATTCAGGTAGCTCTTCATTTAATAATTTACCCAGTTTTACACCCACTGCTTCACAGAAAATTTGGAAGCACCAGGGATTGAACCCGGTACCTCTAAATCTGTAGCCAGGATCTCTGACCACTAGACCACAAAGGCGGTCATAGTATGAGTAAAAAATTAAATTAAACATATCCATTGAAGCAATATTTTATTTGTTTGATAATTTTTTTAAATGAAATGTGTAAAAATACTTACCTTAACTCTTATCGACTTTCACCACCACCTTAATGACAAACTTTAGTATCCATGAAACTCTCTGCATCCATGATATCACACAAAGGTTTTTTTTAAAAAGTTTTTTTAGTGAATGGGAACAGACTGTACGGTAATTACAAACGGCTCATGACCATACCATTCCAAGAATTAATTGTTCCGGTCAGTTGAAGTTTAATTCCTCCCCCTTTTGTGAATGACAATGCAGACATCTGTTCCTCCCCCCTCACCCTAAGTTTTAGAGAATATGAGTCTGGAACATATGAGTGGAAAGGAAAGGGTTGAAGGGTTGGGGAGCAAGTAAGCTAGAACGGGAAACGTGAGGGGAGGATTCATTGTCAGCTGCTTACAAACTCTCAATATTATCGTTACATCTGATGCAGCTAGCATTTGTTTTTACTTTTTTATAAAATAATATGCTCCGTATTCATTTAATTTACCCTGGGTGGTAGTAAGCTAACTTTGCTTGTTACTACCATGGTGCAGTCTTACATAATTGGGGCAGATGGAACCTTTCAAGCTAAGACAATAATATTTAACCTTAAACTAAGTGTGCATTTATTTCCCGATCCCACCCGCCCCCCACCTGAACACTGATGCACCCATCGCCGTAGTAGACTTAAGACTTAGTGGACATTACCTCGATCCCAAATAGTATCTAAATTAATAATATTATTTTGTATAGATTCGTTCTAATTTTAAGATACTATAATTTCTGGAATTAAATCAGAGTGTTTAGTAAGAGTGTTTTTGTTTTAGGTTACAATAGTTTGTTTATTTTTCTCCTGTTTTAATCCAATATTTGAGATAATACTTTAAGTTGTAGGAGGTGAGAGAATGTCAATTAAAATACTTGTTTTTTTTAAATAATGATGATAATTTTTTTTTGGACAAAATATGTAAGATATTGTTTACTAGACACGTTTAGTTTAAATTTTTACACGTAGTAGTCTAAATAGTTTTTAAATATTTGCCATGGATATCACGAAATTGGAACATGACTCCTTTTATTTATCAGCAATGTTTCTATTGAAATGCCACCATGTTCATGACAGGTATTCAAGAAGTGTTAAGATTACTATATGTAAATAAATTAAACTAAACATATCTGCTGAATACATATTTATCTATTTTCAGCTAAAAGGGTTTTGCTATAAAAACTTAAAAAATGTCTTTACCCCTGCGTTTTCTTCCAATACCTCCCATTCCCCCCACCCCCTATCTTAATTACCTTAAAAGCTAAATACCCCCATGTTCTCATTCTTCCTCTCTTAACTACCTCAAGCTAAATTAAAATCACCCACCAAAATAAGTAGAAAGATTTTTCGGACATAGGAACAGCTCATTTATATTCTAATAACCATGAACATTATTTTATAATAGATAAAAATAAATGTATAGTAAAAAACATGGACGAAGTGTCACTATTTCATTTAAATCTGTCAAATTTGACACCATTTGTCAAAATTGGTTGCTGAAAATTTTTAGTTGTGCGTATTCAAATTAGGCTTCGTAAATGTATACGCTACTAAGTATGGCTATGTTGTTCTGTCTGTAACTTCTGGAATATGTATTAAGAGTTAGTAATTTTCTTCCTTTTCCTAGCATAAAGGTATTAATTTAAAAAATATCCAAGTGACATTAACTTGGTCAAGAAAGTAATGACTCTTAAAAGCTTGTAATAAGAAATCCCCAAGGTTTTCGGATGGAATCCTGATAAAGGATTCAAGACGACTGAAGGAAAATATAAGTGCCCAGCTCAAACTCCAAATTGTGGATCCCAACATAAATTCTAAACCTTTGAATTTTGAAAGTTCTACTGAAGATTCAATTTATACCTCTAGGCCAACTCAATACAAATAAATTATCATATATTTGCTTAAAGAGTTTTCAATAAATGAGACAGACAGGTCAACCTAAAATACAAACACACACGTGCTTCCAAACAAATGTTAAAAAAACATTCTAAAATATAGCAACATTATATAACCTAGAGCCAAAAACAAATTAAAAATAAATCGAGTTGGAGAATACACAACTAATGTATACAGAAAAAATAATGAAATTGTGTGGGAAAACAATGGGCATGAACTCTTCTGTCATTTCACCCAGCGGATAGAAAGAACTGATAAAATACAAACAATCGGCAGGCTTGGGGGAAGGGGGTATTGGGGGTTGTGGAGATTCGTGAAAAAAAAATCGCATCATATGTTCAAACAAAACTTCGAGCAAATATATACACTTCCTCGTATTGACTCTTGGATGATACATCCATCCCGTCATCAACAGGAGAGTTAGGAGTGGGGGAGGGGGGGATGGATCCGGAGGAAAACGTGGGAAGATAGGGGGGAGGAGGGGCATTTTGTTTACTTTATTTCACGAGTACAATCAGTCGCAGGAAAAATACCAAAAACGTCGCACTCTCTTGTAATCAGTCGAAAATACCTTTAATTTCTCCAAGGGTTGGGCAAACATTCAATATTTACTTCCAAAGTTGATGCTGGAAGACATGAACTGCGCAGTCCACTGGCCAACAGTGCACAATGAGAGTCACGTCGATCATTCCCCCATCCCATTTAGACTGAGAGGTAGCAAGCTAACCTTGTTTGGTTTCACCATGGTGTAGCTTATAAGGCAGGACCAAAGTGTAATCACTCAAAGTAAACATCTGTTTACCCTGAAATGTAACAAGAACACCTACCTATAGTCTGATTTTGGTTGGAAGAACAGTCGAGAAAATTATAACATAATCCTTGCGGCCAATATTGATAACATTTTATTATTTTATTTATATTATTTTATAGGTATTGATAATATACATCAAAAGGAACACATCCAGATCACACGATTTGATGTATGAACATATTCAAAATATGTTTTCTTTCTCATTCATACATAAACTAGAAAATATTCTTAGAATGACCCAGACGAGTACTAATATGCTATGTACATACAAAACATAATTGGCACCGATTAATCGTACGTACTTTATAATATTGTTCGTGTGTGATAATTTGTAATTTTTTTAAATTAAAAAAATTTATCTTCAGTAACAACACTTAAATAAGTTTTCTTCATAAAAATTAATATTTTTTTTTTGGTACGCATGGTCATACAAACTTTCTCATGTAGTGTATTAACACTTTGAGAGAAAAAAAAATTAAAAAATAAGTTATTTATAAACTACCCTTAAATTATTTATATTAATGTGTAATAAATATATATATTCTTATTTATCATGAAAAAATTCCCAGATAACCATTTTTAACTCAATTTTAAAGGCCATTTTCGGGATATTTCAAGTTTTCTAGAATGTGTCGTAATTTAACTATCATTTATTTTAGAAAAATAAACAAACTTTACTATCATGTAAAATAGACTTCAAATACCCATATTATTAAACAAAATCACTAGAGTCCTTTAAAACATATTAATTTTTAATCAAAAGTTGGTCGTAAGTTGATTATTAAATTTTTTTTAAGAAAAACAAATATATATTATTAGCTGTAATGTAGAAAACTTTACAGATTAAATCAAATCACTGGAGCCATTTCTTAAAATATTAAAATACTCAAACGAAAAAAAATTACGTCTTCAGTTAAATAATCCTAAATGAATTCTCCCCGAAAAATTTACGCATACAGTTTTGTTTGTTATGTCAAAATACACATTTTAAACAAAATCGTTAGAGCGATTTTTAAAATATTATGAATTTTTAGTGATCACTCATCAGTAAACTAACCTTTAAAGAAATTTTACCCAAAATACAAGAAGCAATGATATTTGTTCGGTAAAATACTCAACAGATATACATTTTAAACAGAGTCGTTAGATCTATTTCTAAGAATTCGGAACTCAAAATATTTCTCCTTTTTAAATTTCCCTTAATTAGAGGGTTAGGGTCAAAATCAAAAGCCATTCCCGTGGTATTGCCCTATAACATCTAAATATCAAGTTTAAACAAAATCCTTCAAGCTATTTCAAGTCCGTAGCCAGGGCCAAACAGGCAGACAGAGACAGAAATTGTAAAATCCACTTTATTGGGTTCGTACACACATAAAACGTAAATAATCATCATAAATCAAGGTAGAAAATTTTCACGATTACAATACTTTCCCTTGATATGAGAAAGTAAAATTTGGTTGAATTTAAAAAAATTAACTAAACTAACATAAACTAGTTGTTTTTTAATATAATTTCACACATATTATATAAATAATTTTAGAGATATCTGTTTTAAAGAAGATTGTAAATATAACTGTCGAAAAATCTTAAGTTTAAAAAAAAGTCAGAAACACTTAGATAATTTACTCCACCAGAAAGAAGTAGAGATTATTTATTCCCCCAAAAAGAAGTATAAAGTGTAATTTATCTCTTAAATGGTAAATTCTGTGCTTTGGCTCAGGTGTACTTAAATTTAAGCGTGATAAATCACCCACTACTCCTACCGGGCTATGGAATATAATAAGAAAACAATATAATGGTATATACATCTAGTCAAAATGGTGCCCTTCACAGTAGTCTACATAGTTTTGATTGATATACATACTCAGTGGTAGAAACAGAGGTCCTGGGTTCGATCCCTGGCACTTCATAAATTTAACAGTAAAGAGGTGGGTCTGGAACGGGTTCAAACTTAGCCTCGCGAGGATAAATAAGGAACTACTTGAATAAAGGAGTAGCAGCTAGGGTTCGGAAAACTGATATAAATGGGCCGGTGGGCTCATCGTGCCAACCACATGATAGCCTATATCCGCAAATGTAGGTACAATCATCGCTAACGGTGGCGACCGCTCGGTAGGTATAGCTAGTTTGTGGCACCACACCATAGGGTTACACAGTAGCTGTATGGTACTATAATTATATATTTAATTATAATATCTATACGAATTATAGTGATATTTTAAAAGTTTCATGATACAAAATAAACTACCCGCTTCGTGTGCCTCATGGTCTAAGAAGTCACTATCATAATAGACTAGAGTGCTGATGACGTATAGGTCAGGGTTCGAATCCTGGTTGGGTGTACCGAGGGTTGTTTTTCCTAAATGTGTTTCCACTATACCTTCACGCAAATTAAGGTACACTTCTTCTAAATTCAACATTCATCATCACTAACATAATATTAGAATAATTAGCACATATATGTACAAACCGAACGGGTAGTGCTAAGAGAAAAAAAAGATTAGAAACTAATATAAAAATTAAAATTAAGCCCATGAATTGACTTCAATCTAAACTCGAAATATACAGTTTGTGAAAATAAAGTAATTTTGATTGGAAAGGGCGTGGGGAGAGGGTGTTTGGCGGATCGAATCAGGGATACAGTGGATGAAAACGGACGGTTCGTTAAATGTGAAATTAACACAACCTTCAATCTGACCCCCCTCTCCTTCCCCGCCTCCCATGGACGTTTGTCCCCACAGATAGACCTATCCCCTTTCCAAAATACATGTAATTAGGCAAACAAACCACATCAATAAACTGGTAAATAAATACTGACATCAGCACGGAGGGTGGCTAAGGGAGGATGTAAAGATAGGGTTGAAAAAAATCAATAGTGAAAAAAACCCAAACGGAATGCTACAATTTGATATGACGTATAATAACGGCTTCTATATCGCTTATTCTTTTCAAAGTCCAAAACTAAATGGCTATATATATATATATATATAAAATATATAATTAAATAATTTGATTAATTTTTAAGCTCTTAAAAAAATTGCAATAAATAAATAAATACAGTATAATATTAGTTCACAGCTTACAAAATATCTTGATACAAGGATAAATTAATAATATTAATATTAAGCACCGCGTCTTACTAACCGTTCGGGTTATACGCTTAAGTACTAATTACTCTAATGGATTAGGAATTTGGAAGGCTGAATTTAGAGGAAGTGAAACCGCATTTGGGTGGAGGGAGAATGGAAAACCATTTAGAAAAAACCACCCCAGTTCACCCGACCGAGATTCGAACCTCGATCTCCCCGTCCTCGGCGATCGAGCTCAACACGACTAGCGCGTTAGCCAACTACGCCACCGAGGCGGGTGATACAAGGATAAAACATTAACAATGTGGTCATAAGGGTTCTTGGTTATCATAACATGATATCACATTATTATTATTAGGTGTTTTGTCTTAAGACAATTCCATCCCTTTTGTCAGTGATCTTGACCATCAATGCACCTTATCCTCTGCCTCCTTCTTTAACTTCCATAATTTGTTTTATTTCCTTAAAGTCATCCAATATTTGTATTCGCCTTCTTCCTAAGCTCCTTTCCCCCTCAACCTATGACGTAGTGCAGAGGAGAGGACATTTCCTCTTAAGGATGTGTCCAATACAATTTTCTGTGTACCGAAAAATCGCATCCAATATAGTTCTTTTCTCACCCACTCTTCTTGATACTTCTTCATTTGTCACTCTGTCTGTTCATCTGAGCTTCTCAAGTCTTTTCCAGCATCACAGTTCAAAGATCTTCAATTATTTTGTTTCGTATACAAATATAAAAATCATTTACAAACAATATAATAATTTACGCGCATTGGTCGAATTGAACCAGGGTTCACTAAATCTTATAATCAATGTACGTACAGTTTTTTTTAAATTACCTAAGGATTAACACTCGTCGGTGGGCACCGGACTAAACCACCAATGTTCTACTCTGGTTTTCCGAAGACAAGAAATAGGGGCTGAAATCTCGGCCGGATTTACTGAGGCTGTATTTTATTAAACGCTTTATCATTATCATTCAACAAAAATGCTGGTATATTTAAAATTAGTGTAATGAAGTGAGTCGATCCCGGCCGATAAGAAGGATGTTTATAGGAGTTTTACCATTCGTTAAGAATACGACTCATTGTTTGAATTTAATATGTAATATATCTATTCATATACCAATATATTTAAAAGCAAATTATTACTACTCATCTTGGTGGTCGAATGGTCTAAAGTGTCAATATAGCAACAGACTGGACTGCCGAAAACGGGGAGGTCAAGGTTCGAATTATTTTCGTGTATACTGAAGGTGGTTTTTCCTCAATGGTTTTCCACTCTCCTTCCATGCAAATATAGACAAACGTCCTATAAATTCTAATTTTCTCATCGCTAACAAAATCAGCATATGTGTGTAACCCGAACATGTGTGATAAATAAAAATTAGTTAATAAATTGAATCATATTAATTAATCTAATAGCTAACAGGCTATTTAATATATCACTTGATGAATAATTTAGCTATACATAACATTTTCCTTTCAATAAAATCTGGAGTGGTCTCGACAATATTCTGCCAAATTTTTATTAATCTACATAAACATATTTTAATAACAAAACACCAGCAATTCTATATTCCTATTGCATATTTCAGCCTTTCACGATATTAGTAATTTCAAACGTGTTTGTCTGCATTCCCTTCTTGTAGTTAAATTATATCATATTAGCTATCTTTAATTAAACTAGAGTTGGTTTAATGATAAACCCAGTAGCATGTTCAACTAATTTTTAAACAAAAATACCACATTGTGGTCTCCACGCTATCATATTTTGTACAGTGTGGCATTTCAATTGACAATATTATTTTTATTTTGGGAGGACAATATATTATAACACCAATTATCCAGTTATAAGGTAGCTTACATTAATTTCTGTGGTGTGATTTTTAGATAATCGTGTGTCCTTTATAAAAATAATTATCTTATTTTATACTCTCAATATAATATTTTAACTCACTGTTTACAAAATGTAAAAACATTTGTTAGTTTATTTAGTATTATAACCAAACATTGATATATCTATAAAATTTTATAATTTTATACAATCAAATACCTTATCAAAGTTATTAAACTCTTGCCTATCTTTTTAATGCAATCCTTTAGCAGAAGCATTTAATAAACAAGTTTAATATTGCTTCGATAAAAATTCAGTGATAACAGAAAATTTTGAAAAAATCTTTAAACTATCTTGTTTTGTAATTAAATATTGGATATTATTTTTTTTCTATGAACTGTTTTGCGTTTTATATAGTCTAACTTTCATCGTAATAACTTCATATAACAGTTTGAAGATTTATTAGATCTCTTTTCACGTATTCATACGTCAAGTCATGTGATCTGCAGCTGTCACATTTAATATATATTACAAATATCTATAAAATAATTATATTACTTCGAAACTTTTTATTATTGTTGACCAGAGTAAATATATGTTATGGCGCACAAGAGAATTTCTCACTCCTTTGTCTAAAAATGGGGATATTTACTCATTTTATATGTGAAACAAACTAATATACATTTTTGAAGAAACACACTACGAAAGGGTTTCAATGAAATAATATACACATTTACAGATACACATATAGAAAATGTTACATCTTTTTTTGAAAAAAGAGCATAATTATTTCTAAATCCTAATTTTGGAAAAAATAAATTCCAATATCTCAGAAATTATTGGTTTTATACATTTATATTTCTATTTTCTTATTTCAAAAGTATTATAACTTTAAAATGATAAGGAATTTTGTATCTCGAATAGTTGAAGAGAAATGATCAAAATTGTAAATTTCCACTATCATAAAATATATTCAAAGTAATTTTAATTGAAAATGATAGTTTCCATTTTGATTGTAATGCTAAACATTGCCTATAAACAAAATTTAATAAAAATCATTAGAGATAATTTTGAGTTTTTTTTTTTTTTTGCTTTTAAGTAAACTACTGTTAAATTAAAGTTTGAATAGATTATTCCCAAAATTTCTCTGAGAAACCCCCTGAAAAGCCTAAACAACAAGTTGTAACCCGATCAAGAACTTGATTTCAGCTCTAGTCTCAGTAACAGACAGATGTCATTGCAAAAATTACTTTTTCGGGTTCTGGGTTTCATAAAACATTAAAATCTTGAGCTCAATTTTTATGACGATGATAAAATTGTATCTACCTGAGGGGTACTAGGAAGTAAATAAATGGTACGACACAATCATATAAACTTTCTCATATAGTGTATTATAGTTTGGAACAAAATTTTCAAAAAGTGATTTTCAGTAGACTATTAAGTAAAGATTATCTAACAAAAACAAAAATAAATATTATCTGTTTATTTAAAATAAACACCATACCCATATATACATCCTAAACAAAATGTTAAGATCACTAAACCTTCAAATTTTAAATATTAAATTATTTGTAAAATCCCCTTAGATTAATTTTATTTTAAAAAATAAAAATATTTTCTTATTTATCATAAAAAATCATTTTCCAGATACCTATTTTGAATTGAATTTTAAAAGCTATTTTGAAATATAAATATACACAATAATGTATAATGTCTAAATCCAAACGGATACTCATTTTTAACCAAATCGTTAAAACAGTTCTTAAATTATTATAGTTAAAAAAATCTTTCCTAAATAATCTACCCTTAAAAGAATTTATCCCAGAAAAACATTTTGCAGTTATATTTTATAAGTCAAACACTCACTAAATATTAATTTAAAATAAAATAGTTACAGCTATTTTGGAAATATTAATAATTTTCGAAAATTTCTATTAAATAAACTGACCTTAATTTGTTGGATTGAGACAAAATAAAAAAGTCCTAAATTATAGCCCAATAAAATCTAAATATAAATTTTGAACGTAGCCCAGCAAACTATTTTGGATCCATAGCCATGGACAGACAGACACGGGGACAGACAGAATTGTAAGATTAACTTTTTTTTTATTTCATGGCTACATAAAACGCAAAGATTCATCATAGCCTAAAAATAGATATTTTTTTCAATTACAAAATTGTTGTTTGGTACAAGAAAATAAATTTTTTGTATGTAATAAAAATAATAATTACCAAATTCATAATATTGCTACGGGCCATAGATAACCAATTATATCATTTCCTAAAATATAAAAACTCAAATTATTAAGATTTCAAGTATCACGTTTAAGCTTATTTGCTCAAAATAATCCTAATTATAATTTAACCTGAAATAAGAAAACTTACTAAACATCTTAAGAACTAATTTTAAAATGTAGTGGATTTAATTTATTTTTGAATCATAACATTTTACATGTAAATTGTTCGCAATTATGTTTCTCCGGTAGACTTTTCTAGTGCAATTATAATTTCGTGAAACTTTTTATATATAAAAAAATTCTTATAAAAAAGGATCATTTGAACGTTGCCCTTTAAGTAGAATACTTTCCCTCTTTATACAATTATCTGTCTCTAGTTTTCAACTAGAGATTTCAACAGTCAGCAGTTTTTAATTGCATTTTCAACTCTTGGCAGTTACAGTTTCAAGAAGTTAAAAGGGTACTAAATTGTTATATTAGGTAAATGCAAATTAATATTGCCCTTTTATTACTTTGTTATTGCACACTTCTGAGGGAACACAATTATCTCTGTATCTTACATAGAATGCACTTAGTATAAAAACAACAACACGCTTTCCATTGTAAGAATATTTTTTTGTGGGAACATTTTAAAACTATGCCCACCCATATAACATGTCATTATAATTCAAAATACAATTAATAAGATATAATTATAAATATATTTTAATAAAGGGATGAAAATTGAATTATATTATGCTACCTACGTCATTTTGGTAAATTTTAACTAATCAGTTTACATATTGGGATTTGAATATAAATAAATAGATCAACGATGTTTAAAAAATTATTACTATACAATGTTTTATCATTAGTGTAAAGATAAAGTAATATTTTTGTAAGTAGCAGATAAAAATATATTCTGTATTTTTCTTTGCATACAAACACAATTGCAATATCTATATATTATACTAGTATTTGCCCGTGGCTTCACTCGCATTAAACATGTTTCGACAATTTTAAATGCTGGAAAGAAAAAATGAAATTTTTGTTTGTTTTATATTAAAACATATATTTGGTTTAGATTTAGTGCCGAATACATAAGGCACTTAAATATAAGTCGATAAATGATACCAGGACACGATAATAGACTTTGGCTTGGATCGCATAATTATGTTTTTTTCTTGGTATCACATTTTACTACTAGTTTGGGATAGGTATACGCCTTTAAATAATTACGTTAATGTGTTAGGGTTAAGGAAGTTTAAATCTAGAGGAAGTGTACTCACATATGTGTGAAGAAAGAGCGGCAATCTATTTAGGAAACCCCACTCTCAGTACATCCGACAGGGATTTAAACCCTGATCTTCCTGTAGTTGTCAGTCTAGTCTATTGCCTAAGGCCATTCGACTACCGAAGCGGATCTCACCTGCTTAGTGGTCTAAAGCAGAGGAGAATATTGTTATTCGAATGAGCTTTATAATCGCACCCCATAGTCTGCGTGCCGACAATGCGAACTCTAAGTAGATAACGATCTCACAAGTCCATAAAAATATATCTTAAAATAAGAAGTGATAGATGGTCCTGGGCAAGCTATGCTTCAGTGGTAAGATCTTCGATTTACTAAGCCAACACTACCGAATTTGATTCAAAATTCAAAGTGATTTTTTCAAACATATATTTTATCATATAGCTTTAGTTCATATGACGGCACCTATATACTGTAATGATAGGACTAATATAAAAGGATTTTGTTAGTGCGAAACATTAAAAATAAACAGCGATATCTATTTGAAGCCAACAATGAAACCTTTTTTACTATGTTATCAGTGTTATTTAATACGTATTGGTTATATCCATCAAAAGTGACAGCTGCATATAAAATTACCTGACATCAATAAGTTGAAATTGTTCAAGTAACTTTTCAAATCATCAGATAAGCCTCTACTTATGTAAATTGGACTGTTGCGAGTGGTTTCCAACCTTTTTAAAACAACGGACCAGAAAACAATTATTTTAAACAAGACAGGGCGGTAAGGTATAGGCTAGTCATCAGTCGTCAGTTAACTATCCTTGAAAGGAATTTGAATCAAAAAATAGTAAACAATCCTATGTATCTTATAAGACCCTTCTTCAGAATCCTTTTTGAACAAAAGTGTACTTTTTTTTATTTCAAACTTTCAAAAAACAATCATCAATGAAGTGCCCTTAAATTTAAATATAATATTAAAGTTTTTATTTTACCTTAAGGTATGCCATGTACCAAATAAAAATAAGTTTGAAAAAATTCACTGTACCAATTTGGTTATATACCGGGACACAAACATATATAATAATTATTGTAAGACACTATTTTTCTAGCTTAGATGCACTTAAAATGCCAACATCCATCGTCATCTCGAGGCATACAAATTTTACCAAATAGGATATGAGCAGCTAAAAATATTTCGTTATTTAATAACATATGAAAAACGATCCATAGTTCTCACTTGAACTATTTGTCTAATATCATGTATGGCTGTAAAGCCAGCTCTACGAACCAACCCCAAAACAGCCCTAGGGACAGAGGAGTCAGAAATAGTCGGAGAGCAAAAGTCTGCGCAAACGAGATAAGCCAATCCCTACAGCAAACTCTCCCTTTGCCCACCCTTCTTCGCCCAAAAACTACCCTTACCCGCATGTCCCATCTTAAACCCACCAACATGAGACCCCCACCAGTCTCTCCCTTCCCTTTCACCCTTAACTCTATCTGGGTTTTTACCACCCTCACCCTAACCCTCAAAATAGTCTCCTTGGAAAAATATACTCTTGAAGAAGTTGGTGGAAAGAAAGGAAATAAAATATATAAATTAAGACTGTTTTATGTGGCTACTATTTCTGTGGTATGTTTGCTCTTCGTGCGTAAACATAAATGATTGGACGTAAGATAGTCTTGAAAAAAGTATGCTATTATTATTAATAATTTTTGAAAGAAAGGTAAGATAATAAATATATAGATATAGATATTCATTTTATTGTAAAATAAAACTGTATATTCTTAAAAAAAAACTGCAATGCGTCTTTCTACCTGTTCTGAATGTTCCCATATTCACGCTATGGATTTCTAAGATTCGAATTTGAGATTCGGGATTCATTGTTAAAATGAGGAGACAGATGTGCTATTCAGATTTTAAATTAAAAAATAAATTTGACCTGTCTCTTATAATATCTTTTTTTAGCGTATGACACCTTGTGACTGGGAGGGATATTTTATCTAGTTCTGTCGCCTGTGTGTAGAATCTTAGCCCTCTGTTGGCATAGAACGTTGCCCAGGTTGCACCTATGGAGGTTTTCAATTCGTCGTGCCCGAAATGAGATGATGTGATGATAGTGATTATTAAGGTGTGGAGCCAGAATTTTCCAAACTTAAGCCTAATTAACAAAACCCTGGTGACCGTTGGAATAAGTCACCCATTTCGGCAAAAAAATATTCATGTTACCAGCCGGGAATCGAACTCATCAGCCCTAAAATCGTAGTCAGTTGCAGTGACCACTATACTATAGGGCCGGTTATATTTTATAATAATATATCTCTTCTCAAAATGTCTGTATTTTTGAAGTTACAAGTAACAAAACCCTACATCAATTCGAGTTTTTTCAACCGAGTTTTTTTAAAACTTTTGGTTATATATTTTTGTTTCCGTAGACCTGGTAGGATGTATATATATAAAACTCTTTGTTGGAAAGAGTGTTTCAGAGTGGGCAAAGGGTCCTGGAAGAGTAGAAGTGTGCGTGAGGGAAGGGAGGTTGACTAAGAGTGAGGCGAAGGGAAACAGCGACGAGCGCAGCAAAGGCGGATTTCATCATGGAAATGAACCAGAGGCAAGAGCCACCCAGGTGGAAACCTGGGACTGCTCTCGACTTCTACTGTTTCTAACAGAGTGATACTCTCGGTTCTGATAAAATACAGACCGTTAGAGACAAAACAAATAGTTGGCATGCCCGACTCTGGTGAAAAGTTAAAGAGTCTTGCCTACGGTGATGATTATGTTTCACTCATAACCCACCTTTAACAACAAAATTTTTAGATAAGTTATAATTGAGAATGGGGTGATAAAATACACCCAGCCGAGATTCAAACCTCAAGATCCCTGTCATTAAAAAATCTAGTCCATTGATAGCCTGATGACCTACACAACGTGATCACAAGTTGAAGCTCCGGTCTCGATTTACCTTTAGATTTTCCTGAAAGGTAGCAGCAATCTTATACGATAGCGTCATAGTGTATTACGTCAAAGTAAGACTGTCAATTTTCAGGGTAAACTAAGTGTACATTGTTGGCGTTATCACGCTAAAATAATTGGGAGGGAATTAAATTTATGAAGCTTAAGAGTAGGAAGTGTCTTGCATTTGTGACTAATTTTTGACTGATTTAAATAAGATGAAACATTTTTGACTATTTAAAAAATATACTGGAACCATTTTCAATGTGTGAACGTTGAAATATATGTGTGATCAACAGCTGTCGCTTTTTAAATATAATATAATATATATAATAGTACTTATAGTAAAATTTTACCAATTTCGACTGTGAGAAAAAGTTTGTATTTTATAAAAGTGTATTTCTACTAGTTTTACGTGTAGTAGAAAACTGAAAATAGGGTAAGATCACTCCTAATATCCATAAAAGATTTTAAGATTTTAAAATTTTAAAAAATATTTAAAGACGGATAGTTGGAAGGGTATTTAGGTGAACAAAAAAAAAAGGGCCTTTTAGGTGAGACATATAATCGAGATTTTCCGGGAATGTAGTCGGTTTACTCCAATCATAAAATATGTGTTAAATATTTACTCTTTAGCGAGAAGGTTGGTGAAATGAGTGGTTTAAAAGTTCCTAAAACTGAAATAATATATTCCTTTTCTGTATGGTAGAAGATTTAAATTTGTCAGGTGGGTATAAGAACCACCCCAAACAGCCATTAAGGTCTGACCCATACATTTCAAAATGAAGAAACAGTAGTTGGAGAAAGGGTTTCGTTCAAGATTCCTAAAATTAATATAAAAACACTTTTTAGTGTGGTATAAAATCTAAGTTTGACATACAGACTTCCGGAAGAGCTGAATGATGTCCGAACAAAAAGTTTAATATTGAGGCCCGAGAAATAGAAGATCTCAAAGTTGATACAACAAATATAGAACATTACATTTCATTGGAATTTAAAATTTAAATTTGGCAATCACGTAAATAAACCACAGAAGATAATCAAATAAATAATAACATTTAAAAATGGAAATGTGAGAAATGAAAATTAATTGGTCGAAGCGGGGTTTAGTTGTAGCTTAACATATTTCCAAAACTATTATACAATCTTCTTTTGGCATGAAAGGAAATTTAAATTAGCCACGTTAAAAAAAAAGCCGAACAATATCCATAAAGGCTTTAAAGTTTGGATTTAAAAAGTAGGCTAGTAGGAAAAAAAACGTTTGATATGGCTGAAAATTTATTTTTGTATTTTTCAAGATAAAATTAGACAGATTAATTAGCTCCTATCTAGCAGTGACATAACAATTAAAATAAACAATTCTGGACTTATAGCTCGAAGAACCGTGGTGCTCTTTGGAAAACTGTGATGCTTAGCTTACTATCCAATATGTTTCTGTAACAGAGTATATTAATTTATTCTCTTTGGTGAACCGTTAATACTCTTTTTTGAAATATTTATGTAAATGTAAATTAGTTTGTTTATCTTATCAATTATAATTCTTAGGTAAAGATTGCGATGTTAATTTATTGCTTTTGTTTGTGTACTCAGTTTGTGAACAAGTTATTATTTTGTTTAAAATATTTTATTTATTTGAACTTTTCAGTTATCATGATTAGTTTTGTGATTGATATAGCTAGCTCAGGATTATAGAACCAAGAACTATCATAAAGTGGTCATCCAGATACTAAACGTTTTAATTTGAATAAGATTTGCTGCTGCTTATTGACCGTGAGAAGAACGAGACAAACTGATACTAATATGATAATGCAAAATTTAGATATGCTTTGTGAGTGATTTATAGATCTACAGTAAACGTTTGGTGACCTGGTGATCTAGGGATAAGGTGTCAGACTTTTGTGCTGGAGGTCTGGTGTTCAATCCTTGGTCCCGGCACAGATTTATCTGATTGCCAAACTCTCCCTTCACCTCTAACAAGACGTGTATAAATCACAACTTGTGAATGTGTGGAATGCCAGGCCTCCATTTCATCTCCCAATCACCCTACCATTACACATTAGCGTGAGTGCGTATAACCCGAAACGGTTAGTAAGATGTGGTGATAATAATAATAATAATAATAATAATAATAATAATAATAATAATAATAATAATATAATAATACAGTAAATGTTTAAATTACTGATAAAAGAAACGTTAACCCTTCTTAATATAGGCTAATACTAATAATATTTAAAGAAAAGTCAATACAAAGGATTTATTTAATTTTCATTTATTTTAATTTAACCTCATTTGAGACCAAATTCATTACAACCCCCAAAATAACAATACAAATTTATTTCAATTTTATTATGTTCAATAAAAAATGAATACATATTAAAAAAAATCGTGCTACAAATTTCCACATGAGCTAGAAAATACAAAAAAAGTGAACACGAAACTTATTTTTTGTCTCCCTTGGCAGAAATTTTTTTCTGTCAGGTTTCGTCGACGGGGGATAAAATAGGGTGGAATGAAGGTAGATTTTTTTTTTCGTTTGGGGGTGGGGGAGTGGAAAAGGGGGTTGGGGGCTGTGTACCTGTGTAGCCCGAGGAACCAGATCTGTCTGTTGCCATGGGAACACCGTGAGCTCCGATACACACACATACGCACACACGCTGCCAACATCAAAAGAAGGGGCGGGTTTGCCGGTGGGCTAGAGGGGCGAAGCCCACGTGCCACATCGTAGGGGGATTCAAAGAGGGGGTGAGTGTAAAGGGGGCTTCGCACGGGATGTAGTGAAGAGAAAAGGTTAAAGTTTAGCAAACGATCGCCGTGATATATACCGGCCTGTGTACTCCTCTTCCCCGTCCTATCTAGTATCGGCAGAAATATATAGTCTTGATGTAGCTCGGAGAGGGAATGGGGTGTATAGGGAGGGGTGGGACCGTGTTCCTAGATTTTATACCCCCACCCACCTCCCCGTTCACAGATCAAGACCTTGAAATATTCCACCCTCAGTGCCACCTACCCCTCTTTGTCACGGGAATATGGCTGTGTGCTTGCTCTGCACTGAATATTACGACTCTTAACAAGTTTTGTGGAAAAACAATGTAAACGCCACTGAAGTTGGGATATATCTCACGGATGTCTACAAATACAAATAAATATTGCAACCAGTAAGATAAGATCATAGGTTGACACGACTGGCTTTACATACCAGAGGTCAATACTCCAATGGTTGAGCTAGGATATTCCCCCATATCACTGGTATAAATCGTTTTCCTATATTCTTTCCAAGCGAATATAAATATTTATTCCTAGCGCCACGTCTTTAGACCCGTTCAGGCTGTACTCACATTTCTAATTTGGCTAATGTGTTAGAGCCAAGAAATTTTGAAATTAGATTAAATATACCCGCAGTTTTCGTAGAAAATTATTTAGGAAAATCACCCTTAGTACACCCGACCAGAATTCGAAACCTAATCTCCCCACACTTGGCAGTTCATTCAGTAGCGAAATTGATGCCTTAGACCATTCGGCCACTGAAGTGGAGCAAGCGAACATAGTTAGCTTAGATTAGAATTATATAGCCGTTAACGGCAGAAGAGAATATACCCTATATTATGATAATGATGTTTTCTAGAAGAACTTTGATATTTTTTATACCGCGGATAGTATTAGTTTGGTTTCTTTGAAATCTTTCAAAAAATGTTGATCTTATTGAGACTGGAACACACATAGACGAGTCTTGTCTTTCTTTTATTAAATTGTAATAATAACTTTGTTTTTTCTACTTTATAATCTTGAATTGGCAGTTCATCAAACATTGACTTTCAAACGATACGACATGACAACGGAGATGTTATTTTTTTCTTCTTCTTATCAAGGCTTACCCAGCTAACGTTGTGGCTTTCTTGCCGTGGAGAAATATTTCAAAAGTTTGACAGTAACACATTTGGCCAAGACAGAAGGAAGATGGACGACGTTTCTATACAAACAAGCCCTGTAACACCTAGAAACTAGACAGCAGACACACCGTTTTCAACAAGGAGATTACAGACAGACAGACAGACATACAGGAAGTAGGTATTGGGGAGGGGTTGTGAGGTGGGGTTTGAGGGGGATAGAAATATACGAGAGAGATAAACCTCCCCACCGAACGAAAACCTGACCAAGTGAAAATGAAACCAATTACCTCCGATTCCAAACTTCCCCCAGAGTAACCCTTTCCCTTCGCCCTCATACCACTTTGCTCCCGAATTTTCCCTCCAAACCTTCAGAGGGATGGGGGGGGGGGGGGGAATTGCACGCTCATCCACTTGCATCGGGATGTACAGTTGGATACAAGATAAAAATAATCACTACCTTGTAATTTTAGTATGTTATCTCTTTCGTCAAACAAACCAGGAATTCCTTTATTTTCAGTTTCTCCCAACTAAAAGGCATTTATATGGTATAGGATACTTTTTATAATAGTAAAAATAACTTGGTTCAATCCAATCAGGGTGTATTATGTTGAGTGTTTAATTGAATTGATTTTATCTTCAAATTGCATCATGTTATGAGAGTAAATTGTTTTTTAAAGTTGATGTAAAAAGTATGCTAGTAATGATAATACTAGTTGTATTCGTAGTTTTTATTTATTTGAGGTATTTAATATGCACTTTCTGAACCCACTGACTATACCAGCACACGAGAATTTCCATGAGTGAAAGAGCCACCAATGTTTCCGGTAAAGGTAATATCCCAAACTTTCTAGGGTTCTTTTACATGACATAATCTATATGGGACCAACGTATCTTCTTCCCCTTCGAAGGAAGTTTTACTATTGATTTTTATCACTCAAGAATAATCCGTCAACTCCGTCTGGGTTCGAAATACGAACATCGGGTTCTGAGGCGGATACTTTACCTCGAGACCACCAAGAATCAATTATTGTATTACTATATAAGTCTGCATTATTAAACTACTAGTCAATCGCGCCTACTATTACCAGATACCTACATCAATTGACACACGGACTAGACGTCAAGTTAATCTATTTTGATTTTACCATTGACGCTGAGGTTGGACCTCAATTCCAAACTGGGGTTACAAGTTTTTTCTTCATAAATGATTTACGTTCTCTCTCCTTGAAAATGTTTGTACATATTTAAATATTTTACCTTTCTTGTCACTATCAAATTAGTTTTGTTACTAATGGAGAATACTCTTGCATTAGAATAGGCTGACAATGACGTGAATATTGAGGTTCAAATGTTGATTGTTTGTACTGATGGTGGTTTGTGTTTTTTCCACTCTAATTCTACGCAAATGCGGGTTAACTTCCTATCAAATATAACCCTCCTCATCCTTAAAACCATTTACGTAATTAAGACATAAGCGTATAATTTTAACGGGCAGAAAGATGTGGTGCTAAAAATAAATCATGATTGCTCGGTTGGGTGGAAAAACATGGTTAAATAGAAAACTATGCATTATATATACATACGGCAAATAAGAGTTTTTTTTAATCATGTCCTTCCTTATTTATTTTTGTCATTTCTGTTCAGTGACTCATCTGTTTCATTTTAATGACGTTGTGTGTCCCAGTGGCCTCGAATCAAAAAGTTCCGCTATCCGCCAGATATTACACCGAAACGTGCCAGTTGACCACATCACGCGGCGGGGGACACCCTCCAGCACCCCTCTGCCCCCCACTTCACCCTCTAACCAACCACTGCAACTAAAATCCTTCCTATTCCCCTGTTTTAACCCTCTCTCCCCTACTCCCCCCCACATCCACAATGACTGTTATAACAGTGAAGCGTGTTCTCGAATGACCGCACGTCCGCTGGTAAACGTGATGTCACATTAAACCATGGTCCAGCAAGCAGCCAACCTTTCTTTCTCTCTCTAAAGCTCTGCCCGGATACCAGTTGGAACCATCCTTCAATCTTTTTTTTTTTCATCACTGCTTCTTACTACCTGTTCAGGCTAAACGCATATATGTTAATTTGTCTAATTGGGTAGAGATAAGAACGAAAGCATTTTAGATAGAGCTGGGCCGATCATCTATTTTGCCGATTAGTCCGATGCCGATCATTTGTTGCCGATTAGGCCGATTACCGATCATTTGTTGCCGATTAGGCCGATTACCGATGCCGATTATTTTTGTTTTCAATTTTAATAATTTTAAAAACTGTTTCCATTTAAAACAAAATGTGCGTATGTGCGAGATTATTACATCCAATGTTTCATTTTTTGGGCATCTTTAACAAATCGAAATAAAACAACACCAATCTACTAATATTTTATTTTATGATTATTAAATTTGTTACTTGTGAGTATTTTTATTTCTAATAACGTGCATAAATTGGAAAAAGACCTATGGTAAATATATTTATTTTGATATATTTTGTTTGGAATGTTGTATGTGCTGTTTATTTCAAACCTAAGTCGCTAAGAACAAGCTAATTATTCAAAGATCACATACGAGAGAGCAGAGATAAAATATTATTTTTTAAGACTTAAAATATACCCACACATTTTCAATAATCGGCATAAATAATCGGAGATTCAAACACCGATCATCGGAATCGCGGGTTATGCGATAATCGGCCGATGATCGGATTAATAATCGGCATCGGCCCAGCCCTAATTTTAGATGTAATCTACTCGCATTTGCGTAGTAGGATAGTGATGAAATATTTAGGGAAAACCACACTTAGTAGACTCCACCGGGATTCGAACCCAGACCTCCACGTCTTCAGCAGGCCAGTCTAACACGAGAGTGACTTCTTAGATAATTCAGTCACTAAAACGGATATTCTTCAATCGACTTAGTTTATGAGCGCACTTGAAGGTTATATGGATTACGTTATTTTAATATGTCATCTGTTTCAGGCTAACAAATTGAAACGGATTCATCGGTGCATCTTCGCATGATTGCTAATAAGTAGCCTAGGTCTTAACCTGTATTTATTATGTAAATACCAACATGTTGGGAGCCAACACAATATAAAAAGTATAAACCGCGCTTATTTACTTCAAGTTATTTGACCAACATAAGAGGATAAAGTAGTTCACGTTCATTAATGGCAAGTTGTTGGATCAACATCCTGGGCCCTCCTCTAGATTTAAATCAGTCTACACATTTTTGGCCATGGAGGATGAAGTATTATTAGCCGTCCCTTCACTAATTATGTTGGAAGGAGGTGGACTATTTTAGAAAAAAACAAAACGTAAAAAACAGTGGGGGATTCAAAGTGTTTTTTTTCTGTACGTAGAATTGAAGGTGCGTATATGGGAATAATGAATTACTAACCTACGTTTGCAAATTGGATTTAATAACTTTGTACGCATGCCATCCCGTAGACTTTTAAATAGAGGCCTGTTTGCTTAAAATTCTGTACTCTCACTTACGCGTCGAGGTGTGAATATAAAATGTGACTCCAGGAGAAAAACTTGTATGCGCAGAACCTCCCAATCTTGTCAGTATGTTAAGTTGGCTATTTAATTTCTACAACAATCTGATGCAACACTAGTCAACACAGTAAACTGGCACTGACCGGCTCTCCTGACTTTAACTTGTTGACCAACACTGTCAGTGAGCTGTGAATGCTCTTATATTGTAAAACAACTTGTTGGGACCTTGTTAGTCAACATGTTGTGTGTAAAGATAAACTAGGCTAAGGAATGTAGACATTTATACCTTTAACCTAAAAGGTTTATCTCAATTTCCTTACAAATGGACATATTTCCGACATCTAGAAAAAATTACTTAATCTACTTTCAATTAATCAAAGATTAGGTCATATGATCTGCAGCTGTCACTTTTATCAAAACCTATCAAATAACACTAATAAAGTATTAAAATACTATCAATATTTTTAAAAAAATTTTTAAGCCTCTAAAATTTCCTTTAAATGTACATTCGTAAGAAACTCAGATAACAGAGTTAATTTGCCTTATTACATTATGGCTGTATCTTATAGTCCATAGTAGAATCAAGCAAGGTAAGCTTACTACCTTAAAAGGGGAAACAGAGAGTAGATTATATGTTAAAATTTTGCTTACTAATACTAAGCATATTAGCAGTCCATCCTTTTATAAGAGGCCGTTCATACGCCTAACTTTACGTCTCGTAGCTCCGCCATTTGGCATCGTCTCCCTCAAGTTCATAACGTGAAAATATTTGTCTTGTCACCTCTTATAGCTCGTATAGTTTTTTTACATGAAGATCTGAATAGTCCTGTATAGTTGAGATTCAGAGGTCAGCCAACCTTTGTATGACCTGAACTTCTTGGTATAAGTATATAAATACATTCCCTAGAATGAACTGTAAATAAGGCACTAGTCTGGTCTAGTGAATCAACCCATCATTTCCCAATGCACGAACAAGAATCTAGGGGACAATGTTTTAATTTCAAGAGATGCTGAATGACAGCCGTATCGATCGATGGTCTGTTTTTCCGTCTGGTCTGGTTTGCCGGTGTCTTGAGACTTGTCTGTTTTACTGAGGTGTTTTTTTTCCATGATTGGTTTCTTGTTCTTCCCCCACACAGGGTCGAGTAAATTTCCTCCAAATTTTACCTTTCTCATCTCTACCACTGTTATTGTGAATAAATATATACTGCCTGTGCGGGTGGAGCTAAGAAATAGTTCTGAACACTGCATTAACTTTTGGATACAACTCATGTTCGAATATACTATGTATTTTATCCTACAATTTAAAAATAAAATATTGAGCATATTGCTTAGGCTTACAATCATATAGTTTAAAAAAATAATATTTTTGAAACATTCTTTGGACATGAGTGGGTTTAGCCACGCAAGAAGCAAGAAGAGAAAGCCATCGGAGTGGATATGGAAGGTCGCTCTCTCTGATGTCTATAACACATTGAAACTTTAAACACTTTTCTTACTCGACAGCCAAAAAACGTGACCGATCTTACAACTCGAGGGATTTCTTCTTTTTCGCTACTTTCCGAAGCACAAATTTCCCAAGATAACACACTCTCCAACCCCCCCCCTTTCGACCCACACACCCGTAAAAAAAAAACTTTCTTTTCTTGTTACATAGTGCTTCCCCCATCTTTTCCATCTACACTACCTTTTTCTTCTCACACCATCCACAGTATTCCTTTTATTTCTCATTGGTCCAGTTTTCTTTTACTAGCGTGGTATACACTTTATTTACTCTTCGAAAATTCATCCATCATATATTATCAAGGAAAATTCCTTTTTACTGAAAAAGCTCACGAAATCCCTAAATGAAAACCACATGGCTAAGAAAACAAAAATAACCTTTACTTGTTTTAGATGAGCTATGTGCTTCACCGTAAAAAATAAAACTATTTGTCTTATTTTATTTCATGAGAAAACTTTTCTTCCTAACTTCTTTTTTAAGTAAAATGTATTGTCTACATTTATCAAGTCCTTCCTGTATAGTAAGAAAGGGAAGTATTGTGCTAGAAACTTGTGCTCCCTACGTTTATTATCCCCTTGACACTAAATTAGATCGGGCTCTTTCCAAAACTTCCTTCATTAAGGACAGAAAAAGAGAAAGGATGTAAAGTGGTAGTAAAGATACAGCAGCTTATTATGACATAGCACATTTTTATTTATTTATTTTCTTTGACGTTTTGTTTTTTTATTTTAAGACGACAGCATTTTTTAGATACCTAATACAGTTTTGTCGTTATCGTTTGATTTTGAGATTGATTATATATTTTTGCAAACTAATTTTATGAAAAATAAAAACTTCGCCTCATTACTTTTATTTACCATCTTAGGAATTCTCTGATAGTAGATCCTTGGTACTTTCTGAAATTCAAATCTGCTTAGGTGAGTCATCAAATAAGATAGCGATTGAGTTAGTTTTATGAATTTATTAATTGTGGAAAATATAAGTGTGATTATTCAGCAAAGAGAGATTTGATGAACATTCTATCGTTTTAAGCTAGACGAACACTCCTATGATCAACATGTAAAATTCATCATATTTATTTAGTGTTTACCTTTTCCTCAGAATGTACTTACGATGGGGTCTTGAATTTTTATCACATATTAAATGTAATGTGTTCCTAAAAGTGAACCACTTCCACTTTTTTTTTGAAATATTTAAAATGGTTCTTTTTTGGGATATTTTTCATGAACGTTACATTTTTGAATAAGAAATTGTGAATTTTTATTTGCACTATGAGCTGAAAATTAGACTTATTGACACAGAGGTGTTTCAGCTAGTGTAATTTAGTATCATAAATATCTGGTGGAATTTTAAGCTCGTTTTCTTTAACAATTTTAGATGAAAAGGTACATTAGTACAATAAAATAAATTTTACGAAAATGTAATTTAAGAAAATAGCTGCAAGATTAGTAGAATTAAATAGCCAAAGCTATTATGTATGCTTTTAGTGAGGATTTACTCCATCTAGATATCATATTCTAAAAATTGAAAATGACACCTAGTCCCGGGTTCGATTCCCGTGTCCAGGTGTCATTTTTCAATTTTCAGAAGGCAAGATTAGTATTTTGTAGTAATAATACCTTATATAAAGCAGTGTTTGCTCCTGTCAATGTAGAACAGGACCATATTCAGGGTCATCAACATCATCTTTTTCTTAATACTTCCTTCTGACATTTCTTTTTGTCTGTTTAGCTATCTTTAAATATTCTACCACAACATATTAGGCTTTTCTGATTAGGTCCATGTAAAGTTCAATAAAACTATTGACACAATTAATATCCGGTTCATTTCCCATTTTCTTTAGAAGTTTACACTTTGCTTGATTGCCGTCATTGAAACTATGTACCGTGTCGTACACACTAGTTTTTAGAGTTTCATAATTCACAAAAGCTGTTTTTGAAATCCTAGACCGAATTACGGAATTTTGTGATTTATTCATATTTTGGGTTGTAGCACGCAAACATTTACAAGGTAAAGTTGTATTAGAGAGATCCCTGAAAATGGGCTTGATTTTGGCACACACAGCTGGAACCAATGAATTTTGATGATTGTATGTTTTACCTTTAGCCAAAGCTTTCTTATATTTACGCCAAATAATGTTTCATAAGTTATGTTGTAGATGGTTATCTGTGAATGCTTTGTGGCAAAAACATATTTTGTTATTACCTTCAATTTGTACTTATTGGACATGTGATTTTTTTTACAATTTTAATTCAAGATACGCACATAAAGCTCATACAGATTACTATTTTTTATGATTCCAAATCTTAAACTTTAATACCGATTTATAGATATTCGATTATTATTCGTCAATAAATTCCACATCGATTTTTTTTTTGACCTCCGAGTCTCACTACAGGTTCGGTTTACATACATATGTACTGATTACGCTACTGTGTTAAAGATGGTCAAATTTAGAGGAAGTGTACCCTAATTTTCGTGGAGATATAGTGGAAAACCATTTAAGGTAAACTACCCACAGTACAGCGGGGCGGGATTTGAGCCCCGATATCATCATCGGTAGTACAATATATTATAAGATTGACGCTTTAGCTCATTTGTCAACTGAAACGGAAAACCTAAAAAAAAAGGTCATTTATTTATGTACCAAATCTTTAATGTAGATGAAAAAAACTATAAAGTGTAGAATATATTGTAAATATATATTTTTTAAAGTTCATGTTTGATTTGCGCAAGATTACTAGAACACAAAGATCATGTTGGGAAAATTTAACATTTGTTGGTACTAAAGTTAAACAGAAAGATAATTAATAATATTCAATATTAGTCCAATTTTGAATGCTGCAATTTTTCTTAAATTACAGAGCTTTCATCTACTGTAATTTGAGAGCTAAGAATTTAGATATAAAAAAATCGTTATATTAACATCGATTCTAGATATTTCTTTTTATACAAGTAAGAATCGAATGGATTGATGTATTGAAGAATCTAGTTTGACCTACATAATTAATAATATATTAATACATAAATATAATATAAAATATAGATATGGTTCGAATTACTATTATCGAATCCAAATATCTATTTTATCTTCGAATTCCAAATATGGAACTTGAAGCTGGAACTTATAAAATGTTATGAACATGATAAAAAAATAGGAATATAACAGAATAAAAGGAAATATGAATAGCTATTTAATGTAAAGTTTCTTTGATAAAATAATTCATTATGATTATAAAACATTAAGTTGAATGTTAAATTAATGATCAGGGGTCTGGTTTTAAGTTTTTCCTATAATTATATTGGAGATGAGCCTCCAATGAGTGTCGTTAGAGCTCTAGAACAAATGTTAAATTCAAAATGTGGGAAAAAAAGAATCGGATCTCAAATATATTTTCTCGAATTCTTGAATTTCGAATCTCCTTAAGGAGCCATCCTTAAATTACGCAAGGATATTTTGTAGGAGGGAGTGTAAGTATTTTCTTAATTTTTATTACGAGGGAGGATGGGGGGGGAGTCATAATCATCTTACATAAAGTTTTTTATCAACTTTTATGGTAAGACAATAACTATATTTTTTTGTCAAAAAATAAGTATATTAAGAAAAAATGCATTTACAATTCAATTACTTAAGCAATCAAGTATTTTAAAATGTCTTATCACTCGCTTTGTTAGCAATCCATATGTCTAAAATTGACTAAACGATTAAATTAATCTAACTTACCAAATCGTACAAAATTACGTAATATAGAAGAGGGGAAAGGGGTTACGGAAAATCTTAAGACCTATTACATAGTGGAGGGTGGTTGAAAAATCATAAAGAAAGGCCTTACATAATTAAGGACAGTCCCTAAGGATCCGAGGAATTTGAACATTCGAGGGTTAAGTGTCCCATATCTAATATATACCTTTTACTTAAGTATAATATGCCAATGTCACACGAGGCAACATCTCCCGAAATCTTTCAGTTAAGTCATAAAGTTTCCACCTCCCCAGTCATCACATGCTAGACGCGTCACACCTACAAATCTCAATCAGAGGGGGGTTGAATTGAGGGTATCCCTTGCACTCAACACACGGCGTCTCGTAGCGGCGCCCCGGCGCCACCATGAATAACATTAACCATTCCCTGCAGCAGATAGAGAGATGGAGCAAAGGAAAACTTTGGGAAAATGTGAGGGTTTTCTAAAGGGGGAGGACCTTTAACTTTAGTTAATCCAGCCAGGGTTGACCAAACTAAAGGAGCCATATCACTAGATCTAGAACGTGCTAGACGCTAAAGGTTAAATCCTAGATAATTTAAAATAAATTAGGACTTTATTTCGATGGCTCAGAGTTATCAGCAATTAAACTTGTAAATCTCACTTGGTTGTCTCTGACCAAAAGGTCAAACCTCAACGGAAAAGGAGGTGATTTTCCTCATGTGATTTTCTTGGTGTTATTAACGTCCTTGGCTACCCGTCATCTCAAGTTTATTTCCCATACATTACCTTAATCATCCGTATTACTTGGATTAAGTTGTTACCAACCCTTGTGATGAAATTGAAAGTACAAATATCATCAACGCATTCATTAGATCTCCCTCTCCCAATCAACTGTCAATTTTATTCACTTTAATTGTGTTTTTCTCTGTGAACATTATTTCGTGTCTCATATAAAATATTATTGGTTTGTTTGCTTTTTTCTTTCACTCTTGTGGCCAATTTTTCGGTAATATTTCCATCCAGGTTTTATACAAGGACTGTGATTAGTATTGTTATCATGGAGATAATTTCACTTTCATTGTAAGACATGGTTCGCCAAATAAGATTTTATACCGTGGCAAATTAGTGTGTTTGCTTTCTAATTACCTTTAACATACAAATGCCAGAATACATGGGAAAGTCTAGCTGTAATCAAAACAGTCATTGAACCCAGTGTTATAGTGAGTCCTAAAATATAAAAATATAGAAAAATACGCACACTGCCTTTTATAGTTAAAAATTAATATATACATATATATATAGGAGTATTATTCATCAGTGCAGCATTCGAATGCACGGGTATCTGTAGCCCTAAAGATTGTTGTACATGAAAAGATACGTAAAAAGGAAACAAATTTTAAAGTAGTGCCAAATTGAATAACGTGATTTTTGTTTTTCCTTAGAAGAATACAAAATGAAAGATGACATTAAAGGCAGATAGATGTGTTTTGTTACAAAGTATGAAAGGCATGAAGTTTATTAGAAAGAAGATGTACGAAATGAGAAAAGGTAAGAAAAATGAAAAAAAAGGGGGTGGAATATTCTGGAGGAAAGCATAGCAGGACATTGCAAAAGGGAATGGGGGGAAAAAAAAGTGGAATCCTTTTTATGGGATCTAAATAAAGTTGTCAGATGTAATATTCAAGCGGAGGAAATGGGAAGCGTGTATATGGCGTATCACTTAGAAGTGGGTGTGCCTTAAGGGATTCTTCAGGGGAACGGGGGGGAGGAAGGGAGTTGCATTAAAAATATCATTTCGACTCACTCATACTTACCTGCTGCGTTTTACACTGTCAAAATAATTATAACAAAATTTTGAATGTGAAACTGCTTGTATGTAGAAGACTAGAACAACTTTAATTTTCAAAGTACCTCAATCATAAATATAGTAGGATTATTTTTGCTTATTATTTTAGGAGGATGATTTATTTTAAGACGTGTACTCAAATTGTAGACGATCCAGCTAACTTAAGCTTATGATCAATAATTATAAAATGCTGGAAATATTTCTTTACAACTTTCTACTACAAAAAGGCTAAAAGATAAATTTCTAATATAAAGGATTGTTCTAAAAAATAAGTTCTCATAATTAATACATACATATTTATTTTTTATTTAATATACATATAGTTAATGGGCGCATTACAATTGGGCCACGTAAATAAGTTATGATCTCCGTTTGAAAAGGGAGGCGTTAATCCTACATTACAATTGGGCTACGTCAACAATACTACTGGGCCACGTCTACATGTCAACTTAATTGATTAAGTGCATTCCAATTGGGCCACGTACACCTGTTGAGACAAGGTCGTACATAGACATATAAACAAACTATAGATAACCCCTTTCGATTTCTGGAGCTCTCGCCAGAACACAACACCGCAAATTTCAGTAAGGCTGTAAACGTATCAAATCCAGGAGGGTGTCCAATAAATATCTATTTATTATTGTTTTTCCTTCACTAAACTACCCTACAATTTTAGGGGTAGAGGGATTGTTCCAAAAACCTTTCTCTAGAACCTTATGAAAACCCTAGATACGAAGTTTCAGTCCGATCGGTAAAATAGTTTAGGCTCTAGTATGGTTCGGGATTGACCTCTCCTCAGTTGTCGTTTAACTAACTCGTCTCTCACCCCTACAGTTCGCAGCACTGCTAGGAGGGCGACGTCATTCCGTCCGGCCGCGCTGCGAGCGAGCGGTCTGTGAACTAGGAACCTAACCTAGCCTAACCTAACCTAACAACCAAGCGTCAGTTTGTAAAAGCAGTTTCCTACAAATGTTTACCGACAACAAATCTGTAAAAGACTTAACGTGGTTTAGAATTCCTACAAATGTTTACCAACAACGACGAACTTGAATAAAGCAAGTAAAATTTCTATATAAAATAATGTCTTGTATTACTTGTAAGCAGAGTAAGGTGGAGTAGATAAAATTAATATATGTCTATGTTTTGGAAAGTGAGCGTGGCGCAATTCACCTATGGGCGTGTTCCAAATAAGCTATTAAGCTTTTAAAAGATCTATATCTTTTATAATCCTCCTAGTCAGTGAACGTGGCCCAATTCACCTGTGTGATTAAGATCTAATCGGCCTAGTGGCCCAGTTGTAATGCTCCGTAGTTAATACGAATATATATCAGACGGCTCAAGCCCAGAAAATAATTGGACTAAATAAAAATCAAAGAATGGTAGTAATTTTGTAGAAAGGGCCTTATGAAAGGCCTATTTTCTACTAGAATATTATTACATAGTAGGAAAATAGGCTTTATAAAATTATTACCTACCAGCATTTTAATGTAGCTCTAATAATTATAGACAGTAAATTGAATGCCTTCACTTAAATCGCAATGCGTGATAGAATTTTGAAGATATACGATTCATCTTCTAAGATCATAGGTAAAAGTTTAGGTCTATGTCTTTAAGTTTACGTGATCGCTTACAACGGGGTAGTAGCTCAGATTGTGGAAGAGGTCTTCCATACTTGTAACATCATCACGGCATGCCTTGGAGCAAGGTTCACTGCTTGAAGATCTAGCAATAATGCGATACGTGCTTCCCATTGGATCCAAGGAATATTTGCGAGATCCCCCCCTCCCTTTTTCAAAACCCTTTCCATCATTCCTCCGCCTCTTTGCACAAGAGAACTCCTACTTGTGAGCTTAGACCTCTACTGGTCAAACTTCACATCAAGGGTTTTTGTTTTTTGCATGAGTATAACATTAGAATGGACCTGAAAGAGATAGGGTGTAATGAGGTGGACTGGATAGGACAAGCTCAATATAGGGATAGGTGGAATACTTCTGTAAGTGCGGCAATGAACTTTACAGTTCGTAGTCCATAAAGTAAATAAGTTATAAAAGTAATATTTTGGTTGTATGAATTATTAAGAAAATGAATAATATTATGATGATTTGTTTGAATGAGATAAAACTTGTTCAAATGTATCAAATAATGATATCGAGTTTGTATGGTTAAATTTGAAATTTTTAATATTCTAATAATTAAAATATGTCCTATTATTATTTTTGTTCTCCAAGCTATTTATTTAAATTAAAGTAAAGTCTTAGATAAGATAATTGAGAAAAATAGATAAAAAATTAATTTATAAATTAAACAAATTATAAAGTATTAGATGTATTAAGTGAAATGAACAAGAATTAAATGTATAAATTTAATTATAATTTTGGTGAAGAAACATAGTGTAATTTATGAACATTTATATAAAAGTATCAACTAAAATATAAATCTCAAAGGAGTTGATGACTAGTTTAAAACCTAAGTTGATACATTAAAATATTAATACAAAAATATAACATACAATACAATATAACATACAATATGATGTGATACGAACAAAGTTCTCAAGTCCAGATTTGTGGTGAAATAAAAAATAAAAATTAGGTAAACATCTGCCCAACTATCAAACAAATGAAATTAAGTGGTTATATAATGTAGAATAATCTAAGTCTTATCTGTTGTCTTTGTTCCATTACTTATTTTTGATATCCAGCACTGGAAAGAGGCTGGATTACTTCATTCCAATTATACACAATCAATTTTAATCATATTTGTTTCTTATGAAAGCTTATACAAAAAGGATGTGGCGTAAAACTTCAAATTTTAAAATTATATGAAGGTGAAACCACAATTCCGGGAGATTACAATTTCTTAAGAGAGTATTTTCTCGACTGTATCCCAGTTTCACCCCTTCCACTTCATTGGGTTGGCTGAAATCTTCAATTTTCAGCGCGTATATAAGATGAGGCATACACAATCAATTCAGTGGTTCCTTATTTTTGTTTATTTATATTTAAGCTAAAATAACTCCATGGCGTAAGCCCTCTTTTTAGCTATGTCGACCGAGCGGACGCCACTGTTAGCGATGATAGTGCCAACATTTGCGGATAGATGGTGTCATGTGGTCAGCACAACTAACGCTCGAGGTGTTAATGTCAATTTTCTAGACTCAAGCTATTACTTATTAATTCAAAGAGCTCCGTACTTGTGATCATGAGATTGAGTTTGACCTCGTTTCAGACCCACTGCTTCACAGATAAATTTCGGAAGTGTTGGGGATCGAACCAGGACCTCTAGATCTGTAGCCAGGAACTCTATCCATTAGACCACAGAGGCTGTATATTTAACTAACATTACCATAAACTAGCTTATGTTCCCTTTTGCACACATATGATCACCGTTAACACGCAAACAGTTTATTTACAAGCCAGTTACTAAGGGTTATCGCATACAGGCCTATCTCCATCGATACACTCCCAATTATTGGTTCAGTAGGTACTCTTTGACCTTCGTGGTCTTGGGGTAAAGTGCTTGCCTCAGGCCCGATGTTCATAGGTTCAATTCCAACTGGAGTCAATGGATTTTTCTTGAGCGGTAAAAATCCTCCACAGAACTTCCTTTGAAGGGGAAGTAAAACCGTCGGTTTTATGATGATTGTGACATTTAAAAGAACACAAGAAGGTATGTGAAAATACTTTTCCCGACAAAATCGGTAAGCCCTTTCACCCTCGTTCTTAGAAATTCTCGTGCGCTAATATAATCAATTGGTTCAATAAGTGCGCATTAAATATTATAAAAAATAAGAAATTTGTGAGACTAAATACAACCTTTTTCTTAGATATCTCGATCGTTTACATTAATTAGGAAAAACTTTTTTTGGCTCGCCTGTCAGGGATTCAAATTTCAGCCTTTTCCTAGCCAGATAACAAGACACCTTTTTCCACATACTCACTGGTTTGTGACATTTAGGCTAGTTTATTGGTCAGCAAAATTTTCTGTAATCTGATCAATAAATTTAATCTAGGAAGTGGACTGCAGCACTAAAGAAAGTGATAGTTCACTGTATCAATGATCTCAGGTAAAATTATTCTCAGTTGCCTGAAAGCCCTTTTAAAAACAATAACAAACACCTGTGGGCATGTAGGTTAATTTGCCTTGTCAGTGATGAGATAAGTACTCGAATACAGGCTGAAATTAGTGAGTTTTTCTTCATAGATGATTCCTGTCTTCCCGTTAAATGCTGGTAAATTTAGTCCAAAAACTACCTTCCTCATCCCTACATCATTAGTGTAAATATTTGAGTTCCCTGGATTGGTAGTAGTGTAAAAAAAACCCAAATGAATGATTGAGTAAATTAATATACAAATTATTATACTACTATAAAGCCACATGGCTGACTCACTCACTAACATTAATGTTTACCCACTTCCAGATGAGCTAGAAACTTGGAATTTGGCAAACTTATAGCTTCTAGCCTGTAACCGACGGGGAAATTCCAAAAAGCTACAAATTTTAATTTCTAACCCCAGAAAAAATTCAAAATGACGGAGCAACTTTAAAGTCTGTGCGGACCTTTCTTTGGAGGTCTCTTGTGGCTAAACTGTAAGACCTATCAAAAAACGGCACTGGAATTACATTAGTTTAAGTCCACTTGCAAAGAAAACTCACTGGGTGGTTTGGGGGCGGAGCTCCCAACGAGCAAAGCGAGTATATACATATAAGTATGCAGCCCTAAATGTTTATTTATGGTAAGAGAAGCAAAGTTAATAAAATACAAGTTCCAGACCAACTGAGTTGATGAATATGCAAAGTGTTTTTAAGAGAAAAAGTACAAAAAAGTAGGGTAAGGGGAGATAAAAAAACCCTAACAACAGCTGTTGCGTCATTATTGTAATGGCGGGAAAAAGCCTGAGCTCCAAGTTGCTACGGACGTACACAGGCGTTCCCCTGGGGACGGCAGAAAACTGACGTAAACAAGGACAGCCGTACAAGGAGGACAGAACAAACAAAGCCATAGAAGCCGCAACGACATGGAGTAATAACACAAATGGAACTGAATTTCCTACGACATAGGAAGACCGTAACGTAATATTTACCACCTTGTTATTGAAAAGCAAAGGGATCTTTTTTTTCCTACTTTTTTTCTAGGCATTTTATTTTGTTCATCTTTTAGCCTACTCCATAGTAATTCTTTATCTACGGTGGTTGGTCAATTCCATTGGGTGGGTTGATAAAATCTATATATATAATGATATATGAATCAAACTCAAATTGATTACTTCGTAATATATTCTAGTTCTATGTTTATTTACCTTCATCTTAACTTTATATATATATATAGTATATATACTATATATATACTTTATATATATATACTATATATATACTTTATATATATATAGTATATATACTATATATATATTGTTTATATATATATAAACAATTTTTAATCCTGTTTTCACCAAAGAACTCGTGCTCATTTGAAATAGCAAGCTATCCACCCTATATAATTAAATATATTATAAAATAATTAAACGAAATTTTATACTAATATAGAGACAACTGGAATAAATTAGCATTATGGTTTCCCAAGGAGCATAATGGTTCACCCAGCTATGCCACCAGATGTTTATTTTCATTATTATGTCGCTCTCTGATATTTTGGTATGTGATAGCACTATGAATCATCTTTAATATACACCTTTACATTTGTGTGTGTGTTTTTTTTTAGATTTTTTTGTCAGCTCGTACAAAAGTAAAACTATCTACTATATAGAACTTTTTTGTTTCTATTAGTTTAACAGTTCTGGGGGTGATCCTTTTACCAATTTAACAAATTTAAATCTTATTTCATACTGAAAAATACATTTTCTTATATATTTTGAGAAATTTAAAGCTATTGCCTCTCTCATAATCCATTTTAGTTCCCACAATCCCATTTTGAAATTTTAAGACTTATTTAGTTATCTGATATGGTTATTTTACTTACACTTCTCATCTTTCAATTCATTCGGGATGGTATATTTACTTAAATGTGCCAAATTTCAATTTTATTCTACGGAGATAAGTTTTTATATTAGTTTAGAACATTTTTAGACTTCATTAATTAGAACCAATTTTTTAAATTTCAAATTTTCAATAATATATGATTATTTGTGGCGGCCGTCTAAACGGCTTGCAAGCATTTAAATTTTCTACCACACTCAGAATTTTTTTATTAGTTTTTAATTCTTAAATCTCCTTAAACCAAAACATTTATTTTAAAATTAAAAGAAAATAATTTCATACTTTTCTAGCTATCTGCGAAAATTCTATTTTATTGCATATTAAAGGTTTTTTCTATAGTTTTGGAAATTTATTTGCATTTTCCATTTCACTACATCTATACCCACCATCCCATCTTGTAATTTCAAATTTTAATATTTTTTTCTTTTTATTGTTTTACAATCTTGCCAAATATACATTTATCAATTCACCAATAAATGGTTGGTAATTTTATCTTTGAAAATTTCCATATGTGAACATTTCCCGTAACCATAATTTAAATATTAAATGTTCAATCTCTTCTGGTTATTTGGATTTGACACCCTATATTTTAGTAAAATATTTCGATTTTCCATTATGTCGACCAATTTTTTTTTAGAAATTTTAAGGAGAACCTTTTTCCATGTTAAGGTCCTTTATTATTAAATTTACGAATGTTCAGAGCTTCATTACGGCTTGGGGTGGTCCTTTACACTCTCCCGACAAATTCCAACCTTCTACCACACTTAGAAGTAGTTAGTTCTTTTAGCTTTGGAAAGTTGGAGCCCCTTTCGCTATTCGTATTATTTACCAGCCTTGAAAACTCCCACAACATTTCTTGAAAATTAAACGGTAAATAACAATTTTTTAAATTGTTAATTCCATTTAAGTATTGATTTAAAGTCAGCCAACTGGAATTTCAAAAATAAAATTAATAAAATTTGTGTTTGGCAATGTTAGAAACCTCCCGGAAATTGAATTTAAGCACGATCATGTAAATTTGCCCCTTTTAGATTTTTTCAAGTTTATTAGTTTTCACATAATTTTCGAATTCCCTGGAAACTCTATGCCACATTTCAACCTTCTAGCTCACCGGGAAGTTCAAGAAAAACCTTTGAAAGGAAAAACAGACAACCACGGGATGGATTTATATTATAGATTATGGTAGCTTAGATTTTTTTCTAACAAATGAAACATTACTAAAGCCAGTTCAATATTCATCCGCCTCTCAAATAATTATTTCTTGGGCCTTTAATTATCAAAGTTAACACGAATGGCCAATACCTGGTTTATACAAAGAAGAGTTTATATTTGTTTTACGGTTACAAATACCTATAGCTATCAATTAATTTGGTTTTGTTTGTGAATTATTTTGAAGTTCCATTAAACATTTTATGCATAATATTATTTTCTAATTTTTTAAAGGTACAAAGTTTGGTTCCTAGCAGTAATTGATCTTTAATAGTAGATGAACAGTAAAAAAAAGTCTACATAGGCCCTACCATTGTGAAGCGATTTTTCGATAATACCTTTTTTTTAATATTAGTAATATTATATAGTACAGATTTTAACAGATAAGTCTTTCCCAGTTTTCCAGACCATAACCGATACTGATTTATTCAAGTAGTTCCTCATTGTTCCTCATGAGTTTGAGTTGACCCCCTTTCAGATCCATTGCTTAACACAAAATTTTTAAAGCACCTGGGATTGAACCTCGGACCTCTAAATCTGTAGCCAGTATTTCTGACCACTATACCATAGCGGCGGTCTACAAAAATACATAGGATATAAAGAAAATAAATGAATAGTTACAATAAATAAATCTTTGGCTAAAATAATTGCTGCGTTGAAACAAAATATTAAACAAAAAATTGCACCGAGACATTTTTCTATCCTGTGCTATTAATTGTTTGCGTTTAACATAGCTTAAAAACTACGTTCTCCCCCTTGGTGAATATATATTTTCTCGCTGGACTATCAATGGAAACATAAAACTTGTTTAGGCTCGTAAAGATGATACGGAGACATTAAAAATATGAAAACAAACATAAATTTTAAATTAAAAACAAAAACTCTAACGCGTTGATCGAGCTCCAATGGTTTGAAAACGAGACATCCTAAAATGTTGAAAGAGAGACACGTTAGCAGCTAATCTTAGCCTTAACACTTTCAACTTTCAGTGACTTTAAGCGTCTCCCCGTTCCTCCCATTTCACTTCAACCTAATTTCTCAGAACGATGAGCACAAGAGTGTCTGCCGCCCAAACCACCAGCGGTTCAGTCGAGCATACAGCTAATGTCTATATCTGCGGTGTGGGGAGAAGGAGGTTGAAGGGCTGGTGAGGGTAAGAGGGGGAGATGAAAATCCTTCTTCATCCTACACACAAACTTTATAAATTTGCGTGCAGCGAATTGTGAAAAAAAAAACTTTTATTTTTAGAAAGACTGGGATAAAGATATTTTTATAAAAACTCCATCAATCCGAATATGGTCATCGGCGGTTTGAATTTTTCTTCTAATTAAAAAGTTTTTCCTCTTTTATCTCTCAATTCTCTTTGATTGCGATTTGAATTTCTGTAGGCCTACCTTTAAAGACTTGCACTGTAAATAAAAAACATAGTAAATGTGATCATTTTGAAGTTAATTATTTAAATCACAAATACTACAGTTTTGTCAGATTTAAAAAAGAGTAGAATAATGTTTATTTACGTAATATACAATTCACTGCACTTTATAGGAAAGAACTGGGTCTAATTTATTCATTTAAATTTTAATATTAAATTATTTCTCTATCTTTAACTTCAATTTAACGCTAATAGAGATAGTAGTTCCCAGGAGAACACTTAAGAGTAAGCCTTGAATCCCTCGTATATTCACATTCTTTCAATTTTCTTTAATATTTACGGCCATGTTTATAATCTAGTATCGGGATTCAACAAATATTTCTACATACAAATAACAAGAATTTCGCCCAACAATAATCCTTCCCCAAAAAAGTTTCCACAATTTAGATACCCCTAAAAGCTCACCCTTAAAAATCCCTGACAGAAGAAAAAATTCAACCATTTTTCCCGGGTTTATTTCCAATACACAAAATTTAAGAGTAATTCCCGGTTTTCCTTTTTCTTTTTCTGAACCGTTGTCACCTTGCTTAAGTATTTTATTCAAAGAAAAATAATTTCTCTCTAATGTACTAAACAATATGCTCTCTATTAAATAGATTAGTTAAATATGATTAAAAATTGATGAAGCCAGAGTAATTAGTCATTTAATTTAAAAAAAGCAAATAAACCTTGAAATTTACCTGTTATGTGTGATTAAACTTCTATAATTTAGCTCTATTTATTTTCTAATATGCCTTTTGGGATAGTAATTTTTCTAATCAACCCAAAACCCTCGAAGTAAATGTGAGTATATTTCCTCTAAATTCCACCTTCCTCATCACTGAAACATTAGCATGATTAATATAATATTATGCATAAAGCCACAATGGGGAAAAAACATGGTGAAAAAAGATTTATAAAAAGCTAATCATGATGTTATATAAATATATTTCATACACGTCACATATTTTACTTTATAGCTTTCTTATCTTACATGCGCCTATTTTTTATTTAAAAAAAAACAGAATCTACGTCTTCTTTAATTTAATTCTAAAATAAAAAAACTTTTGCGATTTTTTTTACAGCCACTATCTCTATTTCCTTTGAGTCACGAAATGAATTTATGATTAGTTCATGGCGCTTCCACCCTTGTGTGCTGCTTGCTTCCTGTGACCTAACTAAGCCCAATTTATCCTCGAGAACTGGATTTTGTTGGCTACAGCTTCTTGTACTTTCATTAAATTTCGCTCATGGTAAAAACTTTAGAACCAGAAATACGTTCATTTTATTTCTTCTTGATTTGAGGTTATTTGTGGGGTACAGATATAAACTTAAGATTTACGAGATCGTAGGTGACCTCTGCTGTTAAGATTCACTGCTTGATATCTTGGATCTACTTTTTTTTCATTTATTACAACACATTATCTCAGCTGGTAGCGCATCTTTCTGTTTGACCGCACGAATAAAAACGGTAGCGTCTGGTGAAATTAATACTGCTTTTTATACAGTAAAGAATTAAAGGTGGGACTACGGGATGTTGTGTTTGCTCTAGTGTTAAGTTAGTTTGTAAGACGTGTGCTAAAAGAGTTGGTTGTGTTATTAAGTGTACAAAATATTATCAATTAAAAAAACTAAAAAAAAATCATATTCGTAATTTTTTTTTTGTTTTAAACTTTACTTATTGCACCTGATGTTTATTGTACTTTCCCCTTTGTAATTACATTTTAGAAAGAGACTTAGGTATTAATGTATGTGTATTTAGTGTGAAATGAACACCTCTGTGATCTAGTGGTCAAAGTTCCTGGCTACAGATTTATAGGTCAAGGGTTCGATCCACGGCGCTTATAAAATGTATCTATGAATCAGTGGGTCTGGAATGAGGGGGGTCAAACTCAGCCTCGTTAGGGTTAATGTGTAGTAACTTGAATAAAGAAGTAGCGTCTTTGGTTTGGAAAACTGATATTAATGGCTGGAGGGCTCGTTGTGCTGATCACATGACACCATCTATTCGCAAATATAGGCACTTTAATCGCTAAAGGTGGTGGCCGCTCGGTCTGTAAAGCACTCTTACGGGCTCAAATCATGGAGTTTTTTATAATCAAATATATAAAAATAGCCTCTATCTACGGTCTAACTTTCCTTTCCCAAAGTGTACACAGCGTATTTAAATGTAAAATCCAAGTTTATTTAGTAATATTTCATGTTGAATGAACACAATTTCTCCAGTGTTACGCGATCATGATCCCATATTAATGTATTCGTAGTAAAACATAACAAAGTTGACTCGAAGAGCAACTACGACTTTTCTGTCATTTCAAGAGACTCATGTTTCACTTAGGTCAAATAATCTCCTTTTACGTCTGCCGCGATTACATTACAAACAAAGTTCGAACCGTCGGAGAGCATCGAATCCTTAATTAGTGAATGTATACAGAGACTACACTAGACACCGTACAAATATTTAACCCTTTCCGTTGGGGGGCTTGTAATACCGAGAAAATAAAACACAAGGTATCTGCTGAAACCACCATCGTTGGCGGAAACCACAATCTGACGTTCAATTAACGGAAACATCCTCCAATTATTGAAACTTACAAACATGTTTATCCATCCGTTCGCTCTTTGGTCACCAGAGTCAACGTACAAAGACAAACCCTCCCTCTCATCACACACGAGAGTTTCCAGTGACGTTTACCAAGTGTTGGTAGTACTGACCGGAAGGACGGTGGTGGCTTCTCAAGGGAAATACCCGCGACCAGTGGAGCCCCACAACGGTCGCAATGGTAAACTAACCGACAAGGGAAAAGAGAAGGAAAGCTTCTATTTCCCTGCGTCCTTTAGAGATTTGAAGCACAAGCACATTTGATAAGCCTACTATGTTTTTTTTTTCATGGGTAAGGGGAGGGGAAGAACGTATTGACACAACTCTCCAAAGTTGAGTTTCAGACTTTCTTCCTCCTCTCCCTTTCAACCCTTTTCGAAGCCAGGACTTTGTAAAGACATTTCATCTAAAACTTTTAGTGCAGAAATAACATAAGTGCAGCTTATGAACGTCAAAGAAGAACTAAAATTCATTAATAGTTTCTTTTAAACATCCTTTGAGCGTTTTATATGTTAAATTACGAGTATGAGTATAAGAATTTTAATAGGCTTTGATAGGCCTTTTAGTGTTGTCTTTTCAGTACCATACATCCATACATTATTTTGAAAAAAAAAAAAAAGTCAACAGTATTGATTTGGTTAATGAGTAATGAAGTTTTAAAAGACTCATTTAATTATTATTTCCAAAGAGATTACCATGTGTATACAAAGTTAAAATGAAAAAGATTAATATATATTTTGTGGAAATAGTTCATCAAGTTTTAATTTGCTACTATTAATTTTTAATACATTGAACAGACGCATGCTCTATTTAAAAATTCATGTTTATTTTATTATATATGTAAGCATGGAAGAAATAGTTAATTTTTAAAGACCTTGGACTAACTATACCTTGAAATGGCAAGCTTTACGAAGATGAACTAAACCTCAATTTAACGTCGTGGATATCATTGTGTTATTAAAGTTTGATTTACATTCATAAATTAGTTCAAAAACTGTGAGAAAACCAACACACCTATAAAAGGTCATCTCATTACTAAATATATCCTTAGTCCTAATACCCCACCCAGAGAAAATTCAGCCTAAATATCATATAATAAGAGTTTTTCATGGAAACATTAGACAACATTTTTCTTATTTTTCCCCATTTATTTGGGTTTTTTAGAGTGCACTTTCTGAAATGACTGATTATATAAGCACACAACTTGTAAACCAACTTAAATGTAGATACACCACACCCATCCTAGGGACGTTAATTCTTCACTGTGAATGGGGAAAACCCTCATTTAACTAATGGTACATTTTTAGTCATGCCAGGAATAAACTCGGGAATCTAGCTCAATAGACATACATACAGACTGAGCTACGGGGCTGGAGTTTACATTTTAAAATTGTCTTGTTCTTGATGACATCAGGAGGAGGGGGTTGGAAATGTTCGCAAAATTCAATGTCAAGAAATAGTATTTCAAATATATTTATGAATACTCTCCAAGAAAGTGGGGAAACAATTGAAACCAAAGATGAAATAGATTAATATTAGAAATGATGATGCCCTTGAAGGAATGATAAGGATATAAAATGTGTATAGATATATATTTATTCATTGATATTTAGAACCAAAATGTTAAATACAGTTGAACCAAAGTCCAAATCCCAAAATTTTGTATAATAAGAAAACTATTTTCGTAAAATAGAAAAAATATAGATCTGAGTCAAATTAAATATACTGTATGTTACTGATAATAAGCTCAAAGTTAAAAGTGAACTATGATAAAACAGTAACAATAAATGTTTATTATTTACAGGTTTACATGTTGTAGTCAAGACAATGTGTTGGCAAAAATAACCCGTTTCTGTGGTTGAATGGTCTAAACTGTAAGGTGCCACTCTTGCAATAAACTGGACTGCTGGTGAAGGGGACATCAGGATTCAAACCTCAGTTAGGTACACTGACGGTGGTTTTACACAAATGGTTTCCCAATCTTCCTTCACACCGATGTGGGTACAATTATTTTTTTTAAATTCAACCTTCTTCGTCCCTAGCAAAGTAACGTAATTATTTTTCCTTAGCACCGCATCTTACTACCCTTTCAGGTTACAGTCTTTGCTTATTTACTAAGTACGCTAGTGTTTTATGGATAGGGAATGTTATATTTATAGTAAGTGTACCCTCATTTGCATGTGGAAGAGTGGAAAACCATTTTTGGGGAAAAAACATCCTCAGTAAACGCGACCGAGCTTAGACCTCAATCTTCCCGTCATCGGTAGTCTAGTCTACTCTGATAGTAGCACCTTAGGCCATGTGGCCACCGAAGTGGGTCTTAATTAGTTAATACGCGTAAAACATGAATGCGTAGTTGTACGTGGCAACAGAAAATAAAATCAAAAACACTTGTAAATGTAAATGAGATCAAGACAATGACAAACTATTCAACCAAAACAGTGTTAGCTGCAACCAGAAACGTTTGATGGACGCACGCAATGTGTAGGGCTAGTATTTTACCACTTGATACGAATTTTTGGTAATCTGAACAAGCCTGGACCAATTAGTTAGGATTAATGGACTTCTACTGTAATTCAATAAATGATTGACGGGGAGCTAGAAATGGTGATAGCAAGACTGAGCTTCCTTACTGTCAGAAGTTGTGAGTTAAAAGATTTGGGAAAATGATGTAACATGTTTTGACTCACAGAGGTAGATACAATGGATTCCGGTTACTTGGGGCACTGATTAATCGGAGCAGCCATTTATTTATGACAGAATCTGAAGATCAGAAACAAAATACGTATTTATACTGATTTTTTTTTTACTCTTATATGGGCGATATTGAACAGCAAACTGTGCGTAGATGATACGCACGCTCTAAACTGGCCTATTCCATTCTGGTATAGGTAGATGTAGTCCTGTATTTGGTATAGAGCCGCACTTGAGGCGTACTAAGTCTGACTATGAAACTGGCCCCCCGTCTGGGTACACCTAATAATTTTTTCTCAAAGCAAGTAGCCTTATTAATGCGTAACCTTTGCATGAAAATGTCATTATTTTGATTGTGTATTCATTTTACTTATGTACACTTTATGTTTGTTTGCTTGTTTTTTAGTTATTTTTAAATAAATGTTTGTACCAATATAAATTAAACATTTTGTTCTTTCTTTAAATGCCACATTCCTATTAATTTAATATTTGTTTAGGCTCTGTTATAATGTGTTTTTCAGCTCATTGTTTAAAAATTCGTTTAATTGGGGGCATCCACTTAATTGGGCCAAAGTGATCTAGTCTTATTGTGTCACAATTAACAGGAATCAACTGTATTTATAAATGAGTTTTATTTGAGATATTAAAAAAAAAAAGGATATATGACAACGTTTTTGATACTGCTAGCTTGAGGTTTTAGTTGGCCAATGTGCGTTTAAATCGCTGACCAAGGAGCTAGTTTCAAACACATGTGGCAATATTTTTTACACGTGTACCAAACTGCACGGGCACACTTTATCCCTTTTTATACACAAAATAAGGATCTGAGTAAAGAAAATGACAATAAAAAGTAATTGGATAGAAATACCAATGTTGGATGAAGGGACTGAAAAATAGAATAGGATAAATAGGATAAAAGCTACATGATACAAAATAAAAAAAAGTTTTGCCACTTGGTAGTTTCGTCACGTGTTCGAATAAGAAAGGCTCGAATAAGAAAGGATTGTAGAGGGAGGAAGTGTGAGGGGGTGGAGGAAACTGTGTCACCTTAGTGCTCACTGAATAGAAGAGAAACTACAGTGATGGGTCTTAACGGTACTAAGTCATGAAGCGGTTAAGAGGCTTTTAAGAATTTTCTCACACCGATTCAAATTTTATAAACATTCCTATTCGTGACTTTTCATTTTTAAATGAATTCTGGGATTTAATGAAACTCGATTTAGGCCCGTATTTTTTCATTACAAAAATATTTTTTTTGCCAAAATAAATAAAATATTGATTAGGTAGATGTATTTAGAGTATTTTTCTAGACATTTTAACCCAACCCTTCTTGAATATCTGCCATGACCAATAACTTTTAAAACAAATCTATCTAACGTGAAACTTCTGAACCTACCTATTAGCTCAGCATCCGAAATATAAACAAACATAAATATAAAACAGACACAAGTAATATCATTCACAGATATTAAAAAATTGTTTAGATTTCTATGTGTAGAAAATTTTATTATTATTATTATTAGCACCGCGTCTTACTACCCGTTCGGGTTGTACGCACTTACGCTAATGTGTAATGGTAGGGTGATTGTGAGATGAAATGGAGGACCTACAGTTTAACGTGGGATCCGAACCACGGTGGAGGCCTGGCATTCCTCACATTCACCAGTTGTGATTAATACACATCTTGTCAGAGGTGAAGGAAGGGTTTGGCAATCAGATAAATCTGTGATGGGACCGAGGTTTGAACCCGGGACCCCAGCACAGAAGTGTAGAAAATTTAACTATATGTATCTACTGAAGCAAAATTTGATATATTTGGCTAATAAATGTTGTTTGTTATGAAAACTTTAAAAAAATAAGAACTTTAACTCGAGTTCCCTTCCAAATGACCACAAAGCACGCAGCTCTCTTGCCACTCGATTGCTGCATACGTCTTTTAAGAGTCTGTCTCACCTCATAGATAGCAAGCACCTAGCTTAGGAAGATATTACAACTATAACAAGACACTGTATCTTGGTGTGGTTCTAAGTATTATTCTAGTTTATAAAACAATGAAATTGAGACCAGTAAGGGTAGCTTAAAACCTTTAAAAATACGTCAGTATTGCCAATCTCTGTTGTCTGGTGACCAGAGTTGCTGGTTACAAATCCAGAGGTCCCGGGCTCGATCCCCGGAGCTTCCAGAATTTTTATGTAAACCAGTGTATATGGAACTGGATCAAGCTCTACCTCATGAGGGCAAATGATGAACTATCTGGATAAATAAGTAGCAGGTGTGGTCTATAAAACTGAGATCAATGGCGGGAAGCTTTACTGTGCTGACCACATGACACCCTCTTTTCGCAAACATTGGTCGTAGCAGCGGCTGCCACTCTCTCGGTCAATATAGCTCGATTGTGGTATTCAGCCATGAAGTTAATTTTCTTACATCGAGATTGGAAAATAATTATTTTACAGTTAAAATACTATTTCACTTATTCTAATTTCTCTGTTGTCACGGGAAGAGTGTAGAAAATCACCCTCCGATGCGGTTTATGGTTCGATCGTAATCTTGAATCTAATTTTCCGGTTAATCGGTTTTGAAATTGTATCTTTACTACTCGTACCATTCAATTGAACTATGAACACCTTAGAATTAGATCAAAGACTATACCCCCGACAAAGCTAATATCTGTGGGGAATTATGAAAATATCAACCTTTCTGAAGTGCCTTGTCTCGCTTTTGCATTAATTCCTATTGAAGTTTATTTGAACCATGTTAAGCATGGTGTAGTAATGCAAGCAATAGCTCTACACCAGTTTCTTTAACTCCCGGAACATTTGTTAAATGACACAAGATACTCCGCGTGGGTGTTTAGTTTTATAAATCGCCGTTACAACTTAACACGTGAGCGGTATCTATGTGACTTGGTAATTGGAGTGCTTCGTGCGTAAACAGGTTAAACGCTTTCAACATGGGCAATCAAATTTAGAAATGAGGGTAATTTTACATCGACTGCGATTTTAGAACAGACAAGGAAGATCGATTGTTTAGAGATATCAGCATCCAACAACGGTTTGATATTATTATTACTATTATTATTAGGTGTTCTGTCTTACGACAGGTCCATGCCTATTTTAAGTTAATTTAAGCCACCAATGCTTTCTCCTTCATCTCACATAAATAATATAGTATTTTAATTCCTTAATCAACTATAAACGGTTTAACATCTTGCAGAAGTGTCATTCAGTATCATTGCACTTATGCTCCAATCAGGTAATTGGCAGAGTTTTAAGAAACGTAGACTGGCGAAAAGTTTACATTATTCAAATTTGTTGCATGTCCCAGGCGTTTTTCAGACTTTTGAAATTTTTATATAAAATCTACATATCAATGTATATTTTTTTATATAGACTACATCAACCTATTTTTTTCATGACATCGAGAACCATGGCTTAATAACGTCACCGACTGACGTAAATTATGTACAGATTGAGGAATTACTACTGAAAATTGGCAAAATTTGATATTATAATCTTTGTAGTAAATTATTTATTAAAAAAAATTGGTTTGTCATAGCTTAAGAAATTTCTGCCGAAAGAAATTATTGTTTTCTGAAACTACGGCTTCTCATTTTAATATTTTTTAAATCTGAAATATTTGGGTTTATACTCTATGTACAAACTTTTGTTTAGAATAATCCGTGTAAATATAGGTTAGTTAGAACTAGATTTGTCAAGCAGTGTTAAAAAAAATGCAGCAATATTAGTTTCATGTTACGAGTATTGATATCATCTGACAGAAGTGACAGTTTCAGAAATTTATTTGAAGTATTAATATATTAAACTAGTCTAACCAGCTTGTATAGCTACTTTCAAAATTGGAATACCCATTGTTTTAACAAGTGGTATAACCATGTTTTTAATTATGGATATCATCGAAAACGCTAGGTGAGCGGTTAATACGTCCGATCTCAGACCCTTTTCGTTCCAGCTCATTCCTGGAGGATAGCACTATATATAGTGCAATTGGACTTAAAAGCATGGTAGTTTGAGAAGTGACTGTTAAATCTCTTAACAATAATCCCAAGTAATTTTTTTTTTATCGCTGCGTCCTTTTACTTGTTCATATCATACGAATCCTAGTAAATTAGTTTCACTGATAGCTAGTAGAGAGAGCTTGCATAGCATTAATATAAAGTTTTATATAATATTTTAACCAACATTGCAATCTCGTTGTTGTTATAAGACCCACTAATGAATCATAAATTGGTTTCAATTAACTCCAACTAGGCCAGTAAATTAACCATGGACCTTTAAGAGAGCGTCAACCACCACTGGTTTCAATATTAGATACTAGTCACCGAGAAAAAGTGAACATTTTGAACGAATGTTTGATGAACCATGATGCAATCTACTTACAGGAAAGTAATAAACAAAATGTTTGGAAATGGGTACTAAATGAGTGAGAGAATAAACGATGTGTGAAATTTGCCAACGTAGTTACACATCTGTACTCGATCTAGGCTATGAGTTAATTAGAATATAATTTGGAGTTAATTAACGTTTGATGGGAATGGAAATAATCACACACATAAAAAAAACACGTGGAAATGAAAAAAAAAAATCCCATGAAATATGATTGTAATGAACATATAATTCATGAAGCTTGTGGGCATATAGGGTCAAATGTTGTATGTATGCAAAGTATTAATTATTAAAAGGAAAATATGTATCTGCCGTTTAATAAATACCTGTAAGAGCCTGAAAAATGTCCCCGCATCTTTGATATTAAAAAAAATTCTCAAATTTATCTTATTATAGGTCTAGTTTGAATAGATAAACAAATAAGTATATTTATTAACAGTAACATGTTCAAATACCCTCCGTTCTAATAAAATACTATAAGTTAATGTAAAAATATGTGTACACAGTGATTCCAAAAACGGTATTACTAGTGCTCATTTTTAATAAATTTATGAGTAAAATTTAATTTTATGAATAACCAAACAAAGTATCTCGGAACTTTATTTGGTTTCATAAACATTTGTTTGTCAAATGTTTCAATTTAAAAAAATCCTTAAATTTTTGTTGTTTTTGTTGTTGTTGTAGCATTACAAAGGCTTTAAATCTTACAAGTTTTTAGACGTTTATTGAAAGTATCAAGAGGAAGAATACTCAAGAAAATAAGAAAACATTACAATGTGTTTTTATAATAAAGTAATTCCTGGATCGTGGGCGTGGACATTAAGGTTGTGTGTGTCAGGTGATGACTCAATTCTCGCCATGGTCTGTATGTTGGTTTAATCCCGAGTTTTGTAGTTAACTATAGGTGTGATCCTAGTTGGTAACAACTTTTAGAGAGTCAAGCATATAAAACTATATGAAACAGTAATATCCTACCGAATAAAGTATTAAAAACACTAACATCATTTAAAGTTCTTTGCCTGTAAAATTAAACACATTTGTTTTCCTGTAATTTTATATGAAACGGCCAAACCAAATAATATATATTTATAAATGTCACCTCAAAATTTCATTAAAATACATATCCTAACATACGATTCATTGTACAAAATGTAACTAACTATTCCAGTTGTCCAAAGAGGTTTTTTTTTGGAGGGGGAGTATGGTTTGAGTGAATTGGAACGTAATGCGCTGTTAATTGCACGTTTTGAAACCCCCGTACCCCCTCCTCCCTTAACCTCGTGCCCATCAACCCCTCATCCACACTCCCAAACACATCCCTTTGAATCCATCCTTCTCTATTAATCATAGCGTGCATTCACACAAGTAATGTAACATACTACACAACCCCCCCTGCCCCCCTCCCCACCACGGGGTTTTAAAACAAGAGTATTAAAATGGTGTGTACTGGGGCTTGGACAACATCGCTCAAACGTGTGTAATATCCTTGAAGTTAAACTGAGAGCGGCTCGAGAGAGGGAGTTTGGCATGTTAATGAAATGTCTATTGTCTCATGGCCATTCATTTAGTCTATAATTTTAATGGTATTTCCTTTTTAAGTTATATTAATGTACAAGAAAAAAATAATTATTTTTTCCATTGTATACATTAGTTTTGTCTACATAATGCACTGGAAACTAAATGTACACTAAAATAATTATTTTTAAACTTTTATATCTGATTTATTTATAAAAATAACCTAACTTATCGATAAATATAAAATAACTCGATTATAAGCCTGTCTATGAAAGTATAATTATAATAGCAACCCTAACGCTCAATTTGTAGATGAATTGGTTAGTTTAGATTGTAAAAAAAGTATGTTTATTTAAGTTATTTCTATTAAGAAAGGGGTGACCTGGCAGTCTAGGGGTAAGGTGTCGGACTTACGTGCACAATTTCAACGTGACACATGTTATAGGAGTGAATCGTACGACGGTTTTCATGACTACTGTATAGCTAGTGTTTTGGATAGTATTATGGAGAAGGCACATCACTGCTTGAAACTCCCATCGACTACTGATAAAATGAATATAGCTAATAATGAATGGCGCTCAAAATGTCGTATGCCTACAGTTATAGATGCATTAGATTGTACTCACATATACATTAAAAAACCAAAGGAGTTTGGAGATGATTATATAAATAGAAAAGGTAGGGTAATAAATGTGTATGTTACATGTGATAAGATTTAAAAAAATTAACAAACATCGACGCCCAGTGACCAGGAAGTTTTCTCAATGGCAGCATATAGCGACCGAGTTCTGTAGAACAATAATTGTGTAAGTTTGTGTAAGTTTGTGCTTGTCTGCTAGGCGACAGAGGTTATGAAATATCACCTTGACTATAAACTCCTTTTAAACAAGCCCATAACGTAAAAGAAGAGCTGTATAACCGCAACCGTTTGAAAGCATGAGTGATAATTGAGCGGGTTTTTGGACAGATTAAACAACGCTTTTCTATTCTAGGTAATCGAATACGGGTGTCATAGGAAAAAGAACACACAAAATAATGGTTAACTGTGAAGTGCTTTATAACATCGCTAAGCATTTAAATGATGAGTGGCATTATGAAGAGCCAGATATGGATGATGATGAATATGAAGAGGATTATCAAAATCTAAGAGAGCATGAGCATAATCATGAAGTAAACCCTCGCCGGCGAGGATAATTGAAACGTTTAGAAACTGTTGGGATTTTAAGAATCGATGAAGCATGTATTGACCCATGATAATGGCCAGCAATAAAGAGTTACAGTCGACTTAGTCATTGAATTGAATGAATTTTAAATATTAAAATAAATACAACTTTCTGGTTACCTAATATCTTTGATCAATATTTATATGTTAAATTAATGTAAAAAAACTAAAATATTAAAAATAAGTATAATGTAACAAAAAACATTAAATATATATTTTTAAGTGTGCTTACGTGCTTTCAGAAATGTTTATATACATCTTTATTCTATTTAATTTTTTACTAATAATACAACCTTAAGAAATTAAAATACAAAATATATAACATACATAATACAGTGTAATACAAATCAGGAAAAGGATTTAAGTGATAGTAGCAATTATATTTATTGTAAAACAAAAAACTCATTTAAGACACCTGTGTCTTCTCAAATTGTACTCTTTGTTTCTGGTTACAATTTTTTGACTTCTCAGTTCTATTCCAAAATAGCTCTTCACGTTTGATTTGTAATCGAGTCAATCGTAACTGTTCCAACAAAAGTTAGCGTTGCAAATCAGGTGTTGGTGTTTTCTCAGTTTCAGTTTCCAGTTTTCGTTCTATACGGTTTATTTTTTACCACGCTAGATGATCTTTCTTTCACCAGTTCGTAAAGGTTTTATTTTCATATTTGTTTCTAGAAAGTTACTAGTAGTAGACGCAGCTCAATTCCCTCCAATACTGACGCCTTCAAGAACTTTGGAAAAAAACAGGATTTTCATCAAACTTTGTAAGCTGAAGAAAGTCTCTTTCTTATACAAGTAGTTTAATTGATTTATTCCCAGTAACTGAAATGTCACTTTTTTACTTTACATAGGATTTCATGTGAATAGGTATGATTTTTAGCTGATCAACCTTTTTTTGCCTTTCCGATATTTTGAACGTTCTCGTGTTGCAATTATTTTACTATTATCCCTTGTGGTATCATGGATTTGTTTGAGACAGTGGTACAATCTTATAAGAATATTACTAATACTGCTCTGTTGTCAAATACCTTTTGTTACAGATTTGTCATCCTCATAACTAGAGGCATAAACAATTTCCTCGCTCATTTCTGCAATCACACAATTTACAAACACAGTTAACAGCCTTACTACAATCATCCTACTACTACTGCACGGGCGGAACAAATAGTTCTTGCATACAAACGGCAGTCAACTTGCGGCGCCATGGCTTTGAGTATTTACTCGTGATACGCGTGATTTAAAGATCTACTAGTAAATACTTGAGATTAAGCCCTCAGTGGAAAGAGGTAATTAATATCAAGTAGAGAAAAGTCTTATTCACATGAAGGACGATATGATAATAATAATATTTAGCACCGCGTCTTACTACCCGTTCGGGTTATACGCTTAAGTACTAATTACTCTAATGGATTAGGATTTGGGAAGGTTGAATTTAGAGGAAGTGAACCCGCATTTGCGTGGAGGGAGAGTGGAAAACCATTTAGGAAAAACCACCCCAGTTCACCCGACCGAGATTCGAACCTCGATCTCCCCGTCCTCGGCGGTCGAGCTTAACACGACAAGCGCGTTAGCCAACTACGCCACCGAGGCGGGTAAGGACGATATAATAGCTTACTGTTGTGTGAACACTTTTGAATACGTGATTGTTTTTTTATCCTCTTCACCCAATATACTCCTACACACTGATCGATTTGGGTTTTAATAATAGCAGTTATCGTTCTGTCTGGATACATATAGAAAGAAAGTAAGCATTAAATAAATATTTTCAACGTTACCACTGTAGTTTGTATATCGCAATGAAACAATATTTTACATTATAATGTGAATACGAACCAACACAACTATAAAAACAGGTGAATTTATAATCATATATTTGGATTTCAGGTAGAAATTTGTACTGTAATTGCTCTTTGGTTTTGAAGTGCAAATAAGATATAAACACCCTCTTCAATGGCCTCATGGTCTAAACCCAAAGGCGTCACTCTCGCAATAGACTAGCTTCTGATGACAATGAGATTGGGGTTCAAATTCTATTCAGGTGTACTGAGATCAGTCTTTTCTAAATGGTTTTACCCTTTGCCTCCATGTAGATGTGGGTACACTTCATATAAATTCAACCTTATTCATCCGAAACACATTAGAATAATTAGTAAATAATCGTAAAGCTCGAATGGGTAGTAATATTCTGTTATTAAAGGAAGCAAAAAAATCACTTATTACCAGAATTCAACGCAGTGGTTGGAAAGCGGACTAGACCTCAAGCTCATCTAAAATGGTTTCCAAGATTTGGGGAAATCAAAGTCATCATTTTATCTGAGGGTACTGAAAATGTACTTTTCCTAAATGGCCTGTTTACTCTTCCTCCACACAAATAAGAGTACTAAATTCTAGCTTCCTCTTCCCTATCCCAATATTAGAATTAAATGCAGTAGCCCAGGTAGTAGTACGAGGGAAAGAAGTATAGCTGTTATATTTTTATAGGCTAAATAATGTGATGTAGAACATACCTATTCCAAATATATATATATACATAAATATATATATATATATATAAGCATTCTATTTTACTACGGGTCCGTTCCTTTTGAGTGAACCTAGACCACCAATTTGACTTGTCCTCCTGCCGCCTTTAATTTCCAGAATTGTCTTCTTTCCTTCAAGTTGACCAATATTTAAATCCTCCTTCTTCCTAAGCTCCTCTTCCCCTCAACTTCTCCTTCTATGACGTCGTGCAAAAGACAGTTCCTCATAAGGATGTGTCTGATTCAGTTTGCTTTATATCGAAGAATCACATCCAAAATAGATCCATGTTTAATACATATTTTACAAATAAACAGTTCTCTAAAAAACACCAACATTACAATTATCAACCCATTTTAAAATTATACCAAATAATTCGTTTCCAAATGATACTACAAATTTGTGAAGGACTTCTATATAATTTTGGATTGTTTAGATTGTTAGAAAAAGTAATACCCCAAAGCTTACAGCGAAGTTAAAATACCTTCCAAAATACTAGTACTCTAAAAGCATATTACGTTGATTCAACGAGATTCAAGTGGTTTTTCAAGTGTCTAAAATCAACAAACTCCCCCATACATTTCAATTACTTAACCACTGTTATAACCAATTAATACGATTAAAGTGGAAATTGTTTTGTTTCATGTTTGAAATTGTATGAGAGTTATTTGTTTCGAAAACACACAGGATTAAAAAAAACTGTTTTGTACTCTACATAATCTATAGCATTCTCTCTCTCTCTTATTCTCATGTCCTTTCTCGTGTCATTTTTACCACTATCTCTTTCCAGCTTCCTACTATGTATGAAGCTAGTGTTGTGTAAAGTACACCATTCATTTATAACTACTTTATAACGCACCATTTACCGGGCTCAGTTCGCAAGGCTGATGGAAACATAATTGGTACAAAATATATATTTGGTTTCACGTCATGGTAAGTAAATAAATAACTAGCTACCATGCTCCAAACAACTAAAATATCTAGATCTTGTATCTGATTGAGTGCTATTTGTCACTGAATTAAATAATTTACAGATTTTGCCTGAGTAGCGAGAGCCGAAAAACCGTTATTCCTATTCACAAACTTTGTTTTTTAACAATGCACCAAAGCTCGTTAACAAAGATTCTTTTCTTGTTAAAAGCTACTGACACTTCTCCTTTCACCAAAATTGGTATATTTGTAAAAATTGTGCGTAGTGGGGGGATGGGAGACCCTCAAACCCAACTGGTAATTATTAGCACCACGTTCGGGCTATACGTACTTACGCTAATGTACAATAGTAGGGTGATCGTGAGATGAAATGGAGGAGCTACAGTTTAACGTGAAATCCGAACCACGGTGGAGGTCTGGCATTCCTCACATTCACAAGTTTTGATTAATACACGTCTTGTCAGAAGTGAAGGAAGGGTTTGGTAATCATATAAATCTGTGCCGGGACCAAGGATTTAACCCCGGACCCCCAGCACAGAAGTCTGACACCTTACCCCTTGACCACCAGGTCACCTCCCAACTGGTAATTATTGGAATTGATGGATCCTTTAAAGTTTGGGGGGACAATAGGGGAGTTAATATAATAGTAAAAAAAGCAATGATATGTCTATTGTTTTTTAGCACCACATCTTACAAACCGTTTGGATTATACTTCTATGAACTAACTAAGCTATCATGTTAGGGATAAGGAAGGATGAATGAAGAGGAAGTGAAACAGCATTTACTTGGCGGGAGTCTGGGAAAGCATTTAGGAAAAACCACCCTCAATACATCTGACCGGTATTCCAACCCTGATATCCCCCTCATGGGCAGTCTAGTATATTGTAAGAGTGACGCCTGTTTAGTGAACCTGTCAACGTAATAAATATTTATCTTTGTTTATAGTTGATTTTATCCTAATAACAATTTAAGTCACTTCAACTCTGAAATTAAATAAAAATTATATTTGTGCTATCTTGTATTCTTCGATACGATCCTCCCAAATACTTATAATTATTATGTTCAACACCAAGGACTTTAAATACATTTTAAGAAGTGAGAGAATCGGCAAGATTGAACCTCCTTATTTTTATGATCAGTAATAATCACAGCTATCTTACTTCTTCTTTCTTTATCAGTTCTCGCTGGAGCAATTACTATAATTCTTACAGATAGAAACTTAAATACATCATTTTTAGACCCTGCAAGGGGTAGTGATCCTATATTATATCAACATTTATTTGGATTTTTCAGGCAACCAGAAGTATATATTTTAATTCTTCCTGGGTTTGGAATAATTCTTCATATTATTGGCCACAAAATCTAGGAATCTAGGAATAATTTTTGCAATAGTTGCTTTTGGATTCTTAGAATTTTTTGTACGAGCACATCACATATTTACAGTAGGAATGGATGTTGATCCACAAGCTTATTTTACATCAGCTACAATAGTTATTGCAGTCCCTACTGGAATTAAAGTATTCTGTTGACTTAGAACTATTTATGGATCATGATTAACATAGTGATTCTTGTCTATGACATCCTCCTTAACGAGGACGTTAAAAAATACGGCTATAAATAAAATATGGAAAACCATCCTTTAGATCATCCGGTCGAAATTTAAACCTCTTGTCAAAGATTTTCTAATATAGTTCGAGCATGATGCCTTCCCTTGTATACTGAACCATACTTTAAAAACATATAATCGTGAATAGGGAATCCAATAGGTCAATGTGAAAGAAGCGTCTTACGTTAGTTTGGGCATGTTTAGAGGATGAGTGTGGATATAGTGACGAAGCAAATATATGAAGGTTGAATGTGTGGACCAAAAGGAAGGGGTAGGTTATGTAAGACGTGGTCTAATGTTGTTGACGAATGTGTGAAAAAGAGAAATATTAAGGTTTTTTAAAAAAATAAAATAACATGTATGACTTGGTGTGTGGATGTTGTTGAAGCGAAGGGAGTATGTAAGGATAGGGAAGTGTGGAGAAAGTTAGTGAGGATGGATTAAGTATGGATTTTTTGGCTATAATTATGCACAGGCTCTCACCTACCTCGTAAGGGAACGGCATGATTAGGTGTGTATGTATCGTGAATAACTATCTTACTATTTAAAATTATTTCAAGGTTTATTTATCATTTGAAGATTATATATAAATAAATATAATGAATGAAATATGACGAGTTAAATAATATATATATAATATACATAGTAAATCAAAGTAAAAAAGTAATAATAATTTTACTCTTTTTGTAAGTCAAATATAAAGACTAATATCAAAGAAACCTCAAAAGTAACCATTAAAAGCAAATAAATCATTAAAAAAAAAAAGACAAATGAAAAGGTAAAAATTTGTTGGGGAGGAGAGAGCATTAAACCTTTGAATAGAAGAACGTAATTGCAAAATGTGTCATTTTTTCTTTTTTTTTTTTTACGTTTTGAAGGAGTTTTCTTTTGATTACTGAGCGAAAGGGACTCGGAGGATGGGGAGGAACACAAAAGTGGGTAGTAGAGATGGGGAAGTGGAAACATCGTAAAAAAAAAAAAGAGGGTGAGGGGGAAAAATTGGAGTAGAAACTGTAATTTTCTCGTTGCTGATTCTACGTTTTAAGGAGATGTGAAGGGATTGGGGGGGGGAGGTGGGGGGGGGGAGGAGAAGCTACCAGCCCTAGTCGCAGAGATACATTACTTAAGCGGTGCTGCTCCACGTTTGTATTTGTGTGTGTTTAGACATCTTTTAACCACTTCCCAGGAGAAATAGTTTAAATGCGTTCTTCATGTTCTCTTCATCGCTCACCAACCATGACTACGTTCGTGTTCAAAACTACACTGTAAATAATTATTTTATAAATGTAGGTTTATGAATACACTGCAAATAAAATGTGTGCAAACCTTAATAAAAAGGGAGGTATAATTGTTTATACAGTCTCTTTTACTTTCTATTATTTTTTTCACCTTCAAGATTATAATGGATATTTACATTGTATGTCACTCCGTAACAAAAATAAGTTGGTTTTGAAATTCTAGCTTCATTTCTATCTGTCCAGTCTTGGGGCATAATTCGAAATTGTTTGATGGATTCAGTTAAAAATTTATACTTAGACATTTTTATGATTTTTATTTATACTTAAAATTGAGTTTTAATTTGTTTAAAATAGAAAGCTGGGAATTTTTTGACAGTTGAATTAAAATGCATTTTATTTTTTTAAAACAAATTAATATAGCCTAAAAAATTAATTTATTAATGGCAGATTTTAGAAAATTTGAGATTTTTTTAAAAACGTTCTTTACGATGTAGCTTAAAATGGGTATCTGTGAAATTCTTACCCAATAAACCTATGGTATTTAAAAATTTAAATTTCATTAAAAAGTAACTAACAATGTTGTTTAAAAACTATATAGGAAAAGTGTTTTGTAAGATTAAATACATAATATGTTTGTTTTCCTAGGGATAGTTTAACTTAGAGTAGTTTAAATGAAAACCATTTATTAAATTTTGTTTCAAATTATATGTGGGAAAGTTTGTACGAGTGAGTCGTAAAATTTATTTTTAAGTGTACTGCATCTTATTTCCCTTCCGAGCTATCCACGTTAAATCACAACAAAATGGATAGGGATGTACCAAACTAGATTGTAGAGGAAATGTACCCGAATTTGCATAGGATAGTGATAAGCTATGTAGTAAAACGCCCTTCTCATTACATCATACTGTAACTTAAAACCCAACATCCTTACCACTGAAAATCTAGCATAGTGCATAAATGGTCTATGTGACCACTGATGTGTACAAGTTATTTCAAGTATACAATTTTTAAAAAAAATGCTCCTACGCCCTACTTACTATGTGGATTCACACACCCGCCAAAAAACAGATATGGGGTCACGTGACGCAATCTAAATCAATCACAAGATTTCCACCTAATCGTTGCGAGATGTTTTGCTAGAGTTCGACAAATTTACTTTGTTCACTCTGCCTGAGATCTTCGGTACGGGAGACCCAATAACATCCTATAACCAGCATCTCAAATAATTGCGCATGCGCTGTGAAGCTAGAAGCAAGCAATCGGCTTCGTTTGCTGTTGTGAGGAGATTTGAAACAACCAGTTAGTGGAAAGCGTATTTATCGTTGAATTGAGTCGTATTACGTACAACACGGCACGATGTTTTCCAAACATCCATCGCGACACTTTTAAAATATATTTTAACCCACTAGAAAATATAATATGTTGGTAATCAGTGGTTTTAAGGTTTCGTTGCAGTGCATCATGGGTCAACAGGTAGCGTGCGTCACTCAAGCAAATTCTGTCCTCTAGTTTCGTCAAACTTGTGGATCAAGCTTTATCTAAGTTAAATGAATGTTCGTCTACAGATTATAACGATTCTTATGTATAGATAGATACCCGCTATGGTATAAAAATGTATATTGGGTGGAATTTGAGGTTTTCTATTTCACATTGATATATTTACAACAGGGAGACTCTGAAATGTATCTTTAATAAATTTTAGTTGGATTGTAAGTCATGCTATCTGACATAAACAGTTGGTTAAGTATGTTTAGGCTGTATTCCGGTGGGTTATAAACAATGCTAAAATCACCTTTTGTGTAAGGTAAAACTAGAACTTTCTAAGTAGCGTTCACGAGGAAACACGAGAACTAACTAAAAATTGAGACAGAATATAAAACAAAATTGGTTTTAGGACCCAAGTAACTGTCAGGAGAAACCATTAATCATTTTTTTGGAGCGAGTGACAGCTGCGTTGTTTCAGCGCTTGTAGAATATACCCCAAAAAAAGTTTAGAGCACATGAATCACTCTCTATCGCCCTTATTCCTAACACATCTGTTGTTTATAATTTTTACTTTTCACCTTTAAGGTGTTTTTTTTTTTCAAATGCAGATATTTATGTTTGCCAATTTAATATAAATCTGCTTAAATGTATTTTAACATCTTTACTGTGAACTTAATTTTAAGTTCAGTACAGCTTAAACTCATAATTAATAAATATTAATTTAAAATGTATTGTTTGACTTTATAAAACTTGTTAATGAAGTAAATTAAATGCACAATAGTATTTTATTGGATCCCAGACGTTACTTAATTACTCTATGGCATTAGGAACTCAAAAACTTTCTGTCACACCTAAAAAAGTACGTCATCTATCCATGCCTTGAGTAATTAGTTCCATCCAGTACGTCTTATTATAACCTATAATATATCTATTTTATGTATAATATAGGTCTATATATAATATATATATATATATTATAATATAATATATATTATACATATAATATATTATATGTATATAATTAGTAATTAGTTATATCCAGTACGTCTTATTATAACTTATAATATATATATTATAAAATAATATATAATATATATATTATAAATAATATATATGGTATGACTGCATACATTTAGGTATTATAGGAACAAAAATGTAAATCCTATATAAATATAATATTACAAGACAAAAATCTTTTTATGTCAACTACCGCCGAGGACGGGGATATCGAGGTTCGAGTCCCGGTCGGGTGAACTGGGGGTGGTTTTTCCTATATGGTTTTCCACTCTCCCTCCACGCAAATGTGGGTTCACTTCCTCTAAATTCAACCCTCCCAATTCCTAATCCATTAGCGTAATTAGTACTTAAGCGTATAACCCGAACGGGTAGTAAGACGTGGTGCTAAATATTATTATTTTTATGTCAAACTCACATAAGACATATTTGAAATTAATTTAAATACATTTTCAGTGCCAAGAATGAGATTTGAGCAAGTTTATTAGGAATATAAATTTAATTTAGGCCTAAAGATAATAATAATATATAGGCCTATATTTATACACATGTTTATACATGTCATATCTCCGGTAAACTATGTTTCTATATCAGTGAAGCAAAGCAAATAGGAAATGAATAATCTATCAATCAATCGAAGATTAATACAAACGAAAGGTTGACAGGTTTACACTTTTTATATCATTTCTCAAATAGAGGAATTATAGTTTTCCCATTTTATGATTGATGAAATCGTTCGATCTTTCTTGGCTATTTGGAAGAGTCCAATGACTAAACTTAGGATTATTTCTTTACAGTGTCAATACTTTCCACATGAGGACGGCACACCATTGGATTGGAGTAGGATATATATATATAAGGAAATATAATGCTTAAAATGTATGTAGAAATTTATATTAGTTTTACTGGAAAATGTTATTCTTAATATATAAGATTAATTACAAACCTCAATTCCATTACATGATAGGTATAATACATATTAACCAACAACGCATGTAAAATAAAATGATGATACTTTATGCCCAATCAGATATTTTGAATATATATAAAATGTACCGTGGGAAATTAAATAGCTATTTTTACTTACAGTTTATAATTCATATAAATATATCATTTTCGATGAATTATGAAAATATACTTATTTTTCTCACATAAATATTTGTGAAAAAGTAGTTAGATATCTCAAATAAAAATTTGGATTGCTTTCGGATCAGTGCATTTAATATTTCATATTTTGAAGCCTCATTCTTTTTCAAAAGGTTACCTGTATTCAAAAGTTTAAATGTGTGGCGCTAGCTTTGATGCAATTTGTTAAGTTAGTATGCAAGTCGTGGGTTGATAAACCTCTGTTTTTAGGAAATTGTATATTAAATACTTCCAAAATAAATGTGTATCTCTCGGATAAAACTGAGTGTCGAACTAAGTACCCGTCACTTGTCATGTCTAGCTAGGCCCAGTAAAAAGCAGTGGGTGTCTCTTCCCTCAAACCCCTTAGTTTTTTTTTGTTTTTTTTTGCCGCTGCACTTGACAGCAAACACACCAGTCTACAATTGCCCCTCTCCCCTCCAACCTCTCTCTTTACCCCCTGTCCCCCCCCTCACGAATCGTTTCATCAATACTTGCCAGCATCCCTGAAAAAAAAAGTTACTCCCATTGCTGAGGCAAGCTACTATATAGTTCATATCAGGCATTGAAGAAAGGATATGTCAACTTTCAAAACTACTACAAATTTAATTGTCATCGTCGCGGGAATAAAAATTATTGAAAAAAGGTTTTTATCAACTAACATTACAAAAACTAATTTAAAATGAGTTTTAAAAAATCACCTTCCTGCCTGAGTGAATCTATGATTATAATTTGTCAATAAAGCTTACTTTAAAAACATATCAAAAACATTAAAATAACCTTTTTGTTGGAAATAGTTAATCTTTTCATATTCTAGATAGTATTTTTTTTTTACCAACCAAACAATTCTATACAATTTTGTAATACTTTTACACATGTTTTAGGTTGTTTGCAGAATAAAAAGCGCTTAGTTACGACTAGCTAAATTGGCATTAAACTACACTTTTTTTAATACTTAAATAAAGATAAATCTCTGTAACTTTGTAATAGGGTACATTTAATGAATCACACGTTTTTCTTAGTTTTATTTAATAGCATGCTGACATACAATCAAAATGATTATTTTTACCCGAATAGTAACTCAATGCTAGGGTTCTTGGCTTTTCCTTGGGAGACTGGTATTTCTAATCCCTTCTGAGATCATTGGGACATTTCCACCACCCCCCTCTAGCCATCGTCAGACAAACTCTGATTAATTAACTTAAATAAAACTGGTTTATTATGCCCTATTGAATAAAATATGATGTATTAATTTACACCAGCATTAAAAAGATCAATAATCAATTCACTTTTTAAAAAAATCACTCATTTAATTTTGGAGAAAATCTAGAGCCTAAACCAATACGACCACAATAATGTGTTGCCCTCCCAATACACGTAAAATATTTTAAACTTAATTTGTATCCATCCATTCTCTTTCATATCAATATGAAAACATTTTCATGTTCCTTTTTCCGATGATCCAAACATTCTGAATCTCTTTTGGACTAAGTTATCGTCCCTCTTTTGTACACCCCTCGGTCCAAGCTATTGAAACACGGCCCGATGTGGGGTGGCGTGGTACGGGAGACGCCCTCTCTCATCCACCCTCTATATTTGCAATGCTGCTAGCTTCTGGTTTTGACAGCTGTCATGCTTCTAACAAGTTGGAGAGCCCCTGCCCCCTTCCTCTCCTGCCATGCCACCCCTTCCCCTAACCCTTCTTCACAACAAAATCCCCGCCCTCAACACGTACGCGCATAGCCCTCACACGTATAAAATAGTGTAAGGTTTATATGCATGGCTTATACAAGAGTCAATATTCATGTTTTCATTACTATTACTCTTACACCCTGTGTTGCGAGTTTTGCTGCTTGTTTAGGATATCCACATTTCACTATATTTAGTACGTACAAAATGACAGGAAGGAGAAAGGACTGTTTTATCAAATTTTTTATCCACCGGAACCTACTTCCTATCCAGGCTATACTCATTTCGAAATAAAATTATCACCACGTCTTACTAATCAATCGGGCTATAAGCAAATGTACCAATTACTATAATGTGTTGGGGATGAGTAAATACTGGGTATTTTTTAAAGGAAGTGTACCCACATATGCCTGGAAGTAAAGTGGTGAAACATTTCAATTCACCCGACCGGGATTCATACTTCGATCTCGACGTAATTGACAGTCCAGTTCATCGCGAAAGTAATGCCTTAGAGCATGCGGCCACTAATTGAGGCAAGGATGAGGGAGTTAAGACGTGAGAAGAAAATGTACCTACATTTGAGAGGAAAGATGAAAAACCATTTAAGAAAACCACCTTCACACAAACCCCACCGTCAATGGCAGGCCAGACTCAATGACCTTGACGATTAGACCACATAGTCATTAACAGGGTTCTTAGATGAAATGCATCCACACTATCTTGTAGTGAGATGATAAAACTACAGGTAGGTTAGCATTTTTAAGCAATTACCAGCACATCCATCTAGGATTAAAACCTCTACTTATCCACAAGTGGCGGTCAAGTGTGAGGAGAGACCTCCGCTTTTGACCTCCCCATCACAGCAGATGGTAGGGAAGAGCTATTAAAAGTTAAGGTGAGAAGAAATGAGCCAGGTTTCATTTGGAAGAAATAAGAACGAACCCTAGTTAGATTTCAACGTGAAAAACAATCCTCAGTGCTCCTTACAAGATTGGAAACTAGTAAAATAACCAAATTTCATGTCAGTCAGGAATTTGAACCACTACGCCAACCCTACCGGTATTAATAATTGGGTTAAAAAACAAAGATGAGAAGGTTAATTTTAAGGAATTGCCTCAGCATTTCATTGTAGTTGTAATTTTCTAATTGGACTTGATATTGGTATAGTCTTCGAGCACGGTGGTTGCTGTGGTTTATTTTATATTATTATTGTTATTATTATTATTATTATTATTATTATTATTATTAGCACCGCGTCTTACTACCCGTTCGGGTTATACGCACTTACGCTAATGTGTAATGGTAGGGTGATTGCGAGATGAAATGGAGGACCTACAGTTTAACGTGGAATCCGAACCACGGTGGAGGTCTGGCATTCCTCACATTCACAAGTTGTGATTAATACACGTTTTGTCAGAGGTGAAGGAAGGGTTCGGCAATCAGATAAATCTGTGCCGGGACAGAGGATTGAACCCCGGACCCTCAGCACAGAAGTCTGACACCTTACCTCTACACCACCAGGTCACCTTTTATTTTATATTCTTCACTTGAAAAATAAAAGTTAATCTAACCGGTTTGAATGCGAGCGAAAACTCTTGTACATATTATATAGATCTTGTAAAGAAAGAAGAACCAGTTTGAAATAAATAATGGATTTAAGCGACTCATGCTTCAAGCAGCTGTCTCGGTCTCCTCCATAGATCAATACCGACCTCGTTGGCCCAATGGGTGTGGTATAGTGTGATGTGGTGTAACGGTGTGATAGGTAGTGGGCTGTGACGGGCGGTGTTGTAGTGATGTGATGCGGTATGGTAGACTTTTTTTTTTAAGAGGTCCTTAGCAAAACTAGGCTTCACGCGTCTGACACCTACTGATAAAAAGTTCTCCTCGTACAATTAGTTTTATAACATAAAAATGCCGTATATGATTCAAAACTTTATCTCTGAAATTTCTACTTTAGAAATACTGCTCAGTTTTTAGACCATAGTAAAAAAAGCCATGTAGCTTATATTTACCAAAGGTCATTTTAATTAATCTAAAAGTGTCAAAATTGACACGATTTTTCGAAGTCACAACTGCAGAATGTATCTGAAACTAAAACTAATGAAAGTGGAGAGAAAGATAAAGTTTACTACCAAAAATTATAAACTATTACAAATTGTATATTAAAAAATATATGAATCGTTATAATTTGATTTTTTTTAGCAGCCCGTCTTACTACCCGTTAGGATTGTACTTGTTATTTTGTATTAACTGATGTACCCGTGCATCACATGGGGAGGCTATAAAGTAAATTTGTTATTTTTAGTATATAAAATTAACCACAGGGAATAGTAATTAAATCCTAAATTATGTGTGAATATTAATCTTTTATTGGCTTGGATTGTGATACAAAACGTGAGATTATTCTGACGAATATCAAATAATATCAATAAAAATGTTAAAATAGAGATATAATTTGAATATGTTTTAAAAACTGACAGTTCTTTTGAAGATTAAGCTATAACTTTTTTATGCATAATTCTTTGAACTCTTTCAAGTTGGTGGTAATAAAAAAGAAATTAGAGTGTAACAGCATAACTATTTGGTTGTTAAGGGGGGGTTGTAATTAAATCCAATCAAAAGTTTTTTGTATTCTTTCACCGCAACTATCCCGTTTACCCATTTTATCCATTTTGCCCATTTTGCACTTTTTTGCACCTTTTTAGCCTTTTCATTCTATTTACCCTAAAATAAAAACCTTTTTGTACTTTATTACTGTATTACAATATTTAACATTATATCCTGTTCACCCTTTCCACCCCGTTCAAGTCTCTTACTCCGTTTTCCTTTCCATCCCTTTTAGCCCTTTTGAAGCTTTTAATATTTTTACCTTTTTATTTCTTTTAATACTTCTAAACTTTTACCTTTTTATTTTTTATGGTTTACTATATTCCCTTTTTATAATCTATACATTTTTTGCCTTTTTTTTTACTTTTTGGCTTAGTTATGCCCTTTTTACTCTTTTTGACATTTTGGTAATTTTTGGACATTTTTGCCCTTTTGGTATTATTGCCCTTTTTGATTAGATTTACGTTTCACCCCTTTTTATATTTATCACCTGGCTTAGGCCCAGATAAATATTTTAGGATAAAAAGTTTAAACGGTTATAAAAAAGGCGTTAAAAGGGTAAAATGGTTGCATAAAATAGATTTAGAGCTCCAAAATTATTTATAGACCTGCACACTTTATCTATACTTTAAATTATCCAATGGTAGGTATGCTTTTATTTTCTATCATGCTGAAAATGTTGGGACTTTCAACTTTTTGTTTAGAAAAATTATTGTGTTTACATAATATACTATTTTTTAACCCTTCAAGAAATATATATTAAAATGTTTTACCACAAGCATTTGCCTTGAAATGAACATGCCTCTCATTCCCCATTTTATTCCATCCCACAAACTCTCCATTTTAAAATATAATTAAATCAATTAGAAAAACATCATGTTATTATAATCGTTAGAAGATCATAAAAAACTCAAACTGGAATTAAAAACGAAAAAAAGTTTAAAAAAAAATTAGCATTAGTAAAAGGGCAGCATTGGTGGGTCAGTCAAATTTGAAGGTCAGTTGAAGGGCAAGGCGTTATCGTCAAGAAGGAGAATTATGGGGAGGAGGAAGAGGTAGGAGGTGAAGAAGGAGGTCACAGGAAGAACGCAGGATATTGGTTTCGACGCCGCACGCTTCGCTACTAGAAGGAAGTAAGCTACAGTGAACTGGAACAACCGGAGATTTTCCAATATAAAATTGTGTCTTGAGACAAAGGGGACTGAAAAAAAAATTATTTAAAATAAATTTTAAGGTGCCCGTAATCTTGTGTAATGTGGGTGCCTTGCTCAATACATTGACGTCAAGGGTTCATCACAGCCATTGGGTTAGTAATTGGAAAGTTTTATTCCACAGAATTTTATTGGACAAAGTACTACACTTTTCCTTTAGCCGACACAATACAAGATGATTAAGGATATATATGGACTATGAGTATATAGATGCTAGGCTTTTTTTGTAAAATGTGTATATATACAGTATTTCATAATATAAGTTACTAATTTTATTTATTTCCTCTAAACAATGTCTAAACTGAAATTTTTTAAAAAAATTTCCACCACCAGGTTTTACTACCTTCTCAGGTTATACACATGTTTTATAATTAATCTAGTGGGGTAAGAATACGAAATCATATTTAGTGATAAGCTATACGCATTTGCATGTAAAGAGAGTGGAGAACCATTTAGATAAAAACATCCTCAGTAGACCCAACCGGGAATCGAACCCCAGTCTCCCCAAGATCAGCAGGCCAGTTTAACATGGAAGTGACGCCTTAGACAATTCAGTCACTGAAGCGAGTTTTGGAATATTAAATGAAAACTAGACGAATGACTTAACAGATTTAATCTTGTAGAATGGTGCTATTTCAGATGTTAAAATAACGACAAAAAATATTTAACTAAACCCTAAAATTTAATATGTCTTACCAGCTTTGATAACAAGGTTAGTGGAAAAGAATGGTTGTTTTAAAGAGGCTTAATGAGGACCTGAAATTATATTTTAGCTGGACGTACTTTATATATTTTTTATTTATTTTCTTGAACATAGACATAGCTTGAATCAATGGTTACACTGTCTACGGCATCGCACCCGTACTATAATTGATTGCTGGTGATGGGAAGACCATTGTTTGAGTCCCGGTCGGTTAAATTTACTTTAGAATCTATAATCCTAGCCTCTGTTACGTTAAAGCATTTGAGTGTGGTTATCTCGAACGGGTAGTAAGATGCGGTGAAAGCAAAACCCTCTTGGACTTGAGTCCCCAGAAAAATCAAATGCCAATCTTCTTCATTACACATTATTGACCGAGTGGAGTGAAGTCACTGTTTTAACTATACCATTTCGGAATTTAGCTTGTCCTGTCTATTTTGTGATTACTGCCGATATTAACATTTAGCAGGGACATTCTTTTAACTTAGGCCAAAGGATATATATGAATATATATATTTTTTTAATTTTGACAAGGAAAATTAACAACTTGAAAGCCAAAGAGAAATCTTAAGACTATAATAACGATAAGGACATGGAATAGGGGTATAGCCCAAACGTATAGTAAGACACGATGCTAAAAAAAATAAAAAAATCACGGAATAATTTTTAAAATTATGTTCTAGGCATTTTTTAATGACGAAAGCGAGGTCCAATGTTCACAGAACTACTGGTTCTAGTAAATATTAATATATGCTACATTATTTAAAATAATTGAATAAAGCAAAAGCAAAATGAACCAGCCATACATGCGACTTTTGATTACCAAGAAAAGAGGCAGAGCGACGAGTGAATGAACGCGACATGTCCTGATGGATAGCGTACAATTTGTCACCTGACTCATGAACAGGAGCGCAGAACGGGAGGGGATGTGTGAAGGGAATGTAAAACAACCCACCCTCATTTTTTTTTCTTCTTCCCTTATCCTGAAAGAAAAGACGACTGTCAGAAAAGAAAAAGTGACACGTGACTGGCGAATAGTTGGAACAGCCGAACCGTCGACCCGGTAGACAAATGAAGATGACATCGCAAAGTGATGTAAAATTAAGGTGAAAACAGACAAAAATAGAGCGAGAGAGGAAAAAAAAGTTATTTATTTATGGTTGTAAGCTTGAGTATGCTTTCTTTCTGTTCTGGAATCCTTATGTCATGAATGGAAAAAACGTTATATTAAGAGATATAAATGTAAAATGTGTCAAGTTGCGTTGTAACCAGCCTGGATAGAAAAAAAACTGCCATCATTTATATAAAAAAAAAAGCTGAGCAAATTCTTTATGTGCGTGAGTTATTGTATTTCTCTGAAGCGATGGAAAAAAAAACCCCAACTTTTTATGAAACTTTTAAAATCACTTTCACAAAAAGTTCTTCTTTTTATGAAATTTCAAATTAGTTGTTCTACATGTTTTATAATAAATGGGTTCGGTTTTAATAAAATAAGTGAACAAAACCATTTAACGTTGTAACATATTTTTGGTATTCAAATAAGTATAAAATAGTTAAACATTTTTTACTTAATAAAATTTGTAGTTTGGTGAAGATATTGTTTGAAGAACATTAAAATAAAAATATGAGACAGAATAATTCATGTTTACGTAACTTACAAAATGTTTAATCACTTTATAACGAAATGTAGCCATCTTATTTTGACTTATTACAAAATGGCCCTATTTTATATCCTAAAGAAGGATGGTCCAACTTTTCCATCCCAAGGACCAAATATGATTATCAGTTCGAACTGCAGGCTGAATATATATTTAGTAATCCCATAAAATTAATATATGCTTACAAACAACACTAATTAATAAACAACTATTATTGTTAATGCTTATATATAATAAGTAACATTGTTTGGAATTTAAAAAAAAACTTTACTGCCAAAAATATTCCCAGAAATATATCTTGAAATATGCGCTTTCACACACTTTCACTAAACAAGTCAGCATTATAAATAAATATTTGTACATGTTTATTAATAAAATGAAGGCATAGTAAAATGAAATTATTAAATTTAAATGATTATTTTTATTAGAATCATTAGCTATTTCTCATCCACCACCGATGGTCTGTCTTTAATTTTCCTCCAAGACACTGTGAAGGCTACATTTTCAGTTAGTGTGGGCCGCCAGTTTGATCACACTTTTCTACACCATATTATAACTAAGGAAAACCCACTTTGATGGCCACGTGGTCTCAAGCGCTACTCTCGGAGTAGACTAGACTGCCGATGACGGGGAAATCGAGTTTATAATCTCGATCGGGTGTAATGAGGACGGCTTTCCCTCAAAATGGTTTTACACTCTCCCTACACGCAAATGAAGGTACATTTACTATTGATATAACCTTCCTAATCTCTAAAACAATTAGTTTAATTAGTACATAAGCGTATAACCCGAACGGATAGTAAGGTGCGGTTATAAAAAAAAAACTAAGGGAAGTCGGGTTGTTACGTTTCAGGGTGAACGAAGAATACATGAGATAATGTATGTTATAAAAAAAAATCCTTGTTCGGTTGAGCTAAAGACCTAAATCTGGTTTCCACGTCCATTATATTAGGATTAGAAGTACACAAACGACCTAGAATCTTATATAACCGGCAGCCCAATTCCAATTTAAGAACATTGACAGCGTGGACATAAACAGTTTACTGCTTGGAAGAGAAATCAAATTAACCCTCTAGAAGACCACAAATTCCTCAACCCTTCCTTCCTATCCCCCGAATCTGCCCTCAGCCCAGGTTGCACTAACAATTTGACTGATGGAGACGTAATAATCTCCTCTTTCCCTCTCCGATTTCCAATAATTATACTCTCAGAAAACGGTCAACATCTGTTTAATTAAGGGAATGGTCTGAGATGTATAGCAAGTAAGCAGGAGTGGTAAGAGGTTACCGGTTCTTTAAGAGAGAGAACCTAGCTCAAGTTACAAACGAAGAGGGAGGAAGATTCTTTTTACAGACTTGTACTTCTAACATGTAAATGACTTGCTTTCAACTTCGTACATCCTATTAACCAAACGTAAATAAAATTCTGTAGACTGTAAGAAAAATAATCTTCCTCCCTTCAGTGAAGAATCAATAGTTCCGCCCAACAACTTTACTTTTAAGTAGATTACCAATCAAATTTATCGATTCCATTCTTTACGTAGACATTTCTAATGAAGGCAGAGAGGTGGCTAAAAGAAAGAGTTTCGATTTTACTAATGACTGTCATTTATGGTGTAGGAATAGATTTGGGACGTTTGTTTTTCTGGAAAGGTTGTTTGAAATTGATGTTAACTGATTAAATGTTTTATTTAAACGAAATGTTGCTTGATTTATTAATATTCTGTTGTCAGTCTATCTTTGACATTTGATTGCATTATTTATCCTAAATTTACTAAAATAAACTTAATCATCAATTCACATATATATAACTAATTGGGCCATGTGGTGAAACCATTATTAACCATACCAAGACTAAACCTTTTAGGTCCAACGATAAGTAATAATTTAACATAAATAATTATTTAATATTTTAAAAGTCGTAAGTTGGAAGTGTAATAATGTACTCTCGAAAATCTCTCATTACACAGGAAACCCGTTGATGTACTGAAATAAACTGGTTCCTATTCCGACTGGGGTGAACTTGAGCTACAGTCTATGGAACAAACCGATAAGAATAATTGCAACTCTCGCTGAGCTCCAAATTTTTAAGTAAATTATAAACTATACATTATTTAGAGTAGTAAATTTAAAAACATGTGGACGTATCTATATTATATCTTTAAAACTGACCATCATATTTTCAAAGTGCTTACTTAAAAAACACATGGCTGGCATCTTAATTTAATGAAAATAGATTTAGTAATGTTTTAAACTCTCAGATAAGGTTCTTCCTGAAAATATCCGGCTAGATAATGACTACACTTATATTTAAAAAACCTGTTATATTACTATTATTACTAATAGTGATTAAAAAAAAGTCTTACCTTTGTGAAAGACATCGCTACCGCAATATTTCTCCTTTCGGAAAGCTGTTTCCTAAACCTTCAACATTATTATGTATGCTAGTTTGCCTTCATCTTTTATTTAAAGGCTTCTTGGCTTAATGTTTCACTTGGGTGAGTAAATAATATATTCCAATTATTTATACATACATCATTTGTTTGACGCTGTTGTTGGTTATTCAAACTTCAATCATATAAGCGTGACAGCAATTTATACGATTAACAAGTAGAAAAGCTGTAAATTTGGAAACAAGTATACAAAAATATTTTTGCTCGTTACTGAACACACAATATATGAAGCTGATACATATTTATTTGATAGGCCACACTTATTCTATGACATTAGGAATTCAAAAGTTCATTGCCAAACTAACAAAAGTGCTCCACCTATCCCTATCTTGAGCTAGTTTTTTCAAGGGCACCTTATTACACCCTATCTCTTTCAGGCACATAATGATGTCACCCTCCATGTGCATCTAGGTCTTCCCAATGGTCTCTTCCCATTGGGTTTGCCAGTCAAACATTAAACACGGTTCTAGATCTTAATTCACGCTGCATGTCCTGCAGACCGTAGCATACGAGATTGATTATCATTACAATATCTTGTTATGTGTACAAGGTATGTAACGCATCATTATGTGACCTCATATACTCCCCAGTAGACCTTTTTAAACTAAATATCTTCCTAAGCACCTTTATTTTCGAACACCCCAAATTTATTATCTAGCGAGAAATAAGTTTATATTGAAGTAAAAATCGTACTCTTACAGTAGAGGGTTAGTTAAAGGTCCGTGTGCGATTAAAGAAACTAAGCATTTTTTTAAAAAAGGAAAGTGATTTCTCCACGTGGACTATAATTTAAGACTAGGCCTTTAATATATTTGTGAGTAAATCGTTTACGCTACCCAAATGCGTCGGATCATTACCATTTGTTGACTGAGGAGATGGATCACAGCTCTTGGCTACGAAAAGGAGAAGGAGTAAATGAGAATCAGGGAGGGGTCAAATGACAGAAGAAGAGAGATTAATAGAGGGAAAAGGTGAAGGAGATTAGAACAGTCGGTAACGATGATGGAACATGGTCGGAGACAAAATGTGACACGAATTACTTTGGTAGGACTGGATCGAGGAAATGAATACAAGGATACCGAGGAATGAGAAGAAAGACGCCAAAGAGAGAGAGAGAGATATAGACAGAATAACTCGAATAGTTGATAATGACGGTGAAGCAGGCAGAAAGAAATCAAAACATGAAACGAGATTTGCATAGCAAAATATACATAAAAGGAAAAACAAGCAAAAAAAAATTTAGATGATCGTTGAACGGCAGGGTGGAGGAGGGAATTATTGTTTGTAAAATAGATTTTTTAAAAGTTAATGAGATTTAAAAGTTTGAAAAGAAGTAGAATTTAAAAAAAAAACCTCTCACACAGACAGAGGTTTTAATATTAACTGCCGCAGAGCAGCACGATTTCACAACAGCTTCTGTAGTGTACTGAAGTTTTTTTTAGTGCTTGTAAGACTAATTATTATTTCATTAAATAAAACAGAAGTTTAGGTATACACATTATTGAAATGGAACTCTAAATACTAGATTGCCACAATTATCAAAATCTATTACCGATTGATCAGTTGTAAATAAAATTTGGAGTGATAGTAAATTGAATCAGATTTTTAAGTAAAAATAAATATTACTTTGTATGTTTTACAAAAAGGAATGTTTTATGTACCCGACTCATAATTATCTTGTTTTTAGCTACAATGCTCTAAATTACATTGATTATTCCTTTTCAACTATTAATCATAAAAGTCTGTGTTCAAGTAACTACTAACATATCATAAAAATAAAATAAAAATCTCATCTGTATAAAGTCAATAATTCTGTGGTAGATTAAAATCGCTACAAATCTAATAAGTATACAAAACATTATTAAATTAGCTTGTTTGAATTTATACATTTGGCATGTGGAAACTATTATATATAAGTTAAATTGGTATTAGATATCATATAATATATTTATAAATCATATTATTTCGCGTATAAACTAAAATGAAGCTATATTCACACTACATATTTTACTAAAATTAAAAATTATTCTAATCCAAACACTTGTAATCACAAAATATTTTTAAAAACAACTAAGTCATAATGCTTTTAAATATAAATTATAGAATATCTTATCAAAGACTCAATAATTATCATTTACAATCTAAAGAAACAGAAAGAGAGGGGTGATACTTAAGAATTACTCTGGTGATATGATGGGAGATCTGAGTAAGTTAAAACAATCGCCAACGCTATCAGCTGTGAACAAACATTAGTATACGTAATTTACCAATCTTAAAAATATTACAATCCAAATATTGAAACTAAAAATCGTTTAAAAAAACAAAATAAGTAATTAATTCGTTCTAAATATCAGACTCTAAAATTTGTGACAGTGCATCCAAGTCTATGAATACATCTACGTATTTTTTTTTTAGAATACATTTACTCAACAATAAAAATAGTCATAGATTTATGCACTCGTAGTTTTGAGACGTACTTGATGTTTTATTTATCGATATACTATTTTTTGAATTTTTTTAATCATATGTCATATATGACTGGGAGGGACTTAATATCCAGGTTAGGTCGCCTTCTATGTAGACTGGTGGCACATAGGGTTGCCCGGGATACACTATAGGAGGTTGTCTGACCGTTGTACCGCAATGAGATGGTGTGGTAATAGTTATCATGAAGTTGTGTAGCTGATTTGAGGCTTAACCTAACTTAAGACTAACTAATCAAACCCTGGTGACCGTTGGAATCATTCCTCTTTAGGGAAAAATACACAAGTATCTGCTGAAAATCGAACCCGGAACCTCTAGGCTCTTAGCCAGGTGCACGACCATTTCACCACAGGATTTATGAAGTGATAAAAGAAAGATCAAACAAAGACTAGAGACCGTTTATTTATTTATAATGAATTATGGCAAAACTTAATCATTCTGGAATGTAAATTAATATTAACAGTTAATATGCTATAGCTCACTTTTAATAGGATGGTAGCCTACTTGTATTACATATTTTTTACTAACAAATTTGATAACATTTTAATATTTTATTAATATTATTTTATAGGCATTGATAATATGAACCAAAAGCGACCGATGAAAATCATCAAACGACTTGACGTATGAGTACGTTAAAGTAGATCAGATAAATTTTGGTCAGATAAGGCTCTTCTTATTAAAATCAGACAGTACTGCTATTCTCCTTTCTGTTCCCCTCTAAAACGGTGGCATCCCCTCAATCTGACCAATGTTCCGTTGTTTTTTGCACCGCGAAGACCGCTAACATCGTATCCCTGATTAATGGGGCTGTTTCCTAGCATAAGAAGCCTCTCTCGCACATCGAGAACACAGCTGTGGGGCCCTAGGGCTCTAAGCGACCACTAGTTGCTCCTCTAATGTATTTACCATTACAATATAGCAGGGACACCGTGACTGCTAGGGTCATGTGACGTTGTCACGCGAGAAAACACGCGAATATATCTACGTCACCGCGTTTCGCTACACGTTTGGGCTACACGCATCTAACCTAATTACGCTATTGTATTAGGGATGAGAGAGTTTGAATGTTGAGGAAGTGTGCCCCATTTACGTGGAGGAAGAGTTTTAAACAATTTAAGAGAAAAAAAGGATATCTGACCAGGATTTAAACCTCAATCTCCCTGTAATCGACAGTACAGTCTTTTGAGAGAGTGACGCCTTAGTTCATTCGACCACCAATGTGGATAATTTATTAGTTGGTATTTTTATTAAACCAAATTTATTTTAACAAAATATTTAACATTAGGGCCACCAGTAATTTTATTTTAATGATTTTGTATTAGGGAGATAGTTGAGATAAACTGCACTCGCATTAGTACATCTAAAGGATGGGAAATATCACATATGGTGGAAAATAACCTTTAGAAAACCGAGTCTAGGTTAGAATATTGACCTTTCCATCACTGGCTATTCAGTCTATCATTAAAGTGACACCTTAGACCATATTACAAGATATTGAACACCGGTGAGGATACAAACAAAAATGGACTAAGCACCAATATTAGGAAACTTCACCAAGGAGTTAAACCTAATGTTGGGAGTTTGAGCATTTGAGCTAGGGGATGTCCTTAAATTATGTGAGGTTTTTTTTTTGGGGGGGGGGGCTGGGGGGTGGAGGGTTATGAGAGTGGGTGCAGTATTTTTTACGGGGGAGGATGAGGTCAGAATCAATCTTACTTAAGGATTTATATCAATGTTTATGGTACCTAAGACAAAATCTTTAAAAAATTTGTCATAAAATTAATCTCCCTTAATCACTAATTTACACTGTTTTATAATAGAAATAGTTGAAATAATCTAGACTTCATATTTTGCCACTATTAATAATCCTTATGCCTACATATAACCAAACTATTAAAATAAAAGTGATAGCTATGAATTCCATGACTTGACGCATGAACACGCTTAAGTAATTCTAGTGAATTTTTTGCTCCCTTTCTTATGAAAACAGGACTGAAACTTGAGTACTTGGTTGAATATTGTAATCAGTTATTATCTTTGCGATTGATAGTAAATTGGTGGATAAATGGAAGGAAGAAATACGAGGAATTCAAAAGGAGATTTAAATCGCTAAACGACTTTAAAAATGATGTAAATACCGGTAAATATTTGGAAAAGATTTGTGGCTTGGTACGAAATTTGACTTACAATCTTAAGTGTGATATCACATAACTTACACAATAAAATTCTTTTTAAGAAGCTACTTTTTTAATCTTAAAGATATAATATAATAATCCGATACGTGTTATTCTAGCTTTCACTAAATATAGTTATAATAACATATATTTTTATTCATTGAATCATATTTTCTGGTTAAATAATATAAATGGATGTGCGTGTAAAATAAACGGTCCTGTCCACCGCACAGAATTTCTTTCTCTTTTCTCCTAAAATAAATACCTTTATTAAAAACGCGTAGAATTTGTTAATAGAAATAATATACACAGTTGCAAAAAACACTCTACAAAGAGCATACATGTAATAATATACACCGTTACAGAAACATTAAAAAAATCCTCTTGTCCGTCAAAGAAGAGCATAAGAGTCATTTTCATATTTCTAAGTACTCCACAAAAAATTATGTTTGCTTATAGCTATAAATTATTGTTTCATTAAAATATATTCCAAATTAAAATATTTTTAATTTTAAGAATACCGCAACTTTACAATGATAGATTATTTCATATCTCAAATAGCGGAGATAAGATAAAATTGAAAATTTATGCTTAAATATAGTACCCTTAAAGTCATTTTCATGGGAAAATTAAAATTTCTATTATGTTTATAATGTAAGACAGTTTTTAGATGCAAAATTTAATACAAATATTTAGAGCGGATTTTTAGAAAATCTCTTTTTTCTCTTTTTGCCCTTAAGAATTAACTTTGTTTTACGGTTAAATAACTAACTCTAAAAATCTCATGAGGCTATCTTATGAAAACCCTAGATACCAAGTTTTATCCGATTGGTAAAATAGTTTTGGCTCTAGTCAGAGATACACACAGACGGCCACCCAAAAACCCACTTTTTCGGTTTCAATAGGGTAAACATCAACATTTATCAAAATCTTGATTTCATATTTTTGACAATAGCAAAACTTCTCTCTTCGAGGGTCGAAAGAAAGTAAAAAGTACATTTAGCCAGTTTTAGGAAAGGTTTAGCAAATCAAATTTTAAAAAAATAATTCAAATATCAAGAAAAAATTAATGCGTGAACTATTTTTATAATTAGATTAAGTGAAATTATGCCTTTTATGATATTTTTAAGAAATGAGAAGGAAATAACTGATGGTTCGGCCCCACACTACACTTATAAACCGATCATATTTATTTGGTTCCTTCTGCTATTTTCTAAACCATTACTTAATAAAAACAAAGTGTAGTTGCCTCTTTTTTTTAAAAAAAATACACCTAGTTTATTCGAAAGATTACTTCAAGAATGTACGCAAACAATAATTACTGATATGATGTGTATTTTATCCACTTTTTCAAGCTTTTCTTATGCGACATATTTCGCCCATTCCAAACCCCCTTTTTTTTTTTTCAGTTAGTCTTGTCTGTATAAAATCGTGGTAAAGACAAGCACTGGGTAAAATCCACCAGTTGCTTAGATGGGAAGTTGCCAAGTCTAGCAACTGGTGGTAGAGAGTGCTGCTTGATGCAGAGCCAGCTTTTTACTCGCAATATGGGGCTACACAGCCAGCCTGTTGCATGCATCGTTTCAAATACACTTCACTCTACTTACTCACATTTGATATAAAAAAAAGAATAATCCTCTTTTATTTTATTCATAATATTCTTTTTTACACCTCCCTTTTTTAATGTATTCATTGTATTTAAGACTTTAATGTTAAGTAAAAATGTTGACGCAAGTTTTTAATGAAAATATTTAAAGATATAAGTAACCTGCTTTTGTGATTTTTATGGTTTAAGCGATAGTTACAATATACTTTACTGCCTATGACAAGTTTCAAACTCTCCATACACACACATGAGGATAGATTTCCTCTCAATTATTATATTCCTCATCTCTAAATCATTAGTTTAAATATGTAGATAGTCCAAACAGGAAGAAAGACGTGGTACACAAAAAAATAAAAGTAATATGACCAAAGAGTTAAACAATATTTTCTGAAAATAGTTCCAGTATAATCATCTAGCTAAGTGAATATATTTTTTTAAATGTAATAATATTATTTTTGCAATTTAATCTGTTACTTATGGTTTCACTCAAAGTTGAACTTTCCATCTTGGTCTTGTGGCCAAAGTCATTTTTCCCATATTATTGAAATCCGCTCATAATGTCAACATTTCACTAATTATTTGCTGAACTTATTCTTGTCTAATAATGTGTTTATGGAGCCCGTATTGTGGATAGGTTAGTAAGAGAATAATTCCTTTAAATGTTGCCCGCAAACATCTGTAACACTTTTTCGTTTAGTATCTAAGGAGTTTTTTTTTTTTAATTTTCCGTCTTATGAAATGTTTGAGCGATCAAATGTTATGTGAGGTCAGTACTAGGCGTTAATAAGCATTAGTTTATGATGAGAGCTTGAAAACTCAATATTAACCCTCCTATAAGATTTATTTTTGTTTAATTGAATACAAATGGGGTCACTGAAAATCCCAATACCAATTTTTGAATATTCACAGTATGATAATTTATTTAAAATCTCGTGTAATTTTGTTACTTTGAACATAAAAACTAGTTTAAACTTCAAACTTAAAGTAACAAAGAGTTTTATGGACTATAATTCGTTGACTACAAAGAGTGCTTTTATTTTATAGTACATAAAACAAGAAATTTCTCCCCAGGTATTTATAAAATGAATAATTTTTTATTTGAATAAAAGATAAACACTTATACCACTAATAATTATGCTTCTCATCTTATAATTGATCCCATAGTAAACATTGTCGACATTTTTCACCTCTTTGAGTTACTCTTGTTGACTAAGAGGTCACATCCAATTTGTTTGTTTTTTCATAGAGTTCTACCTAATTCCATGAGAAATTCCTCACTATTATATTTATTTATCTTTCCATTCCAATTTAATAATGTAGGGTATTTATTTAAAAATATGAAAAACAACACCATCGTATAACTAATTTTAATTTACTTTGTTATGTTTTATACATCAAAACCAAATTATCTCAAGCTTCAAATCCTGACTTTGTTGTGTTTTAGTCGAGAATCATAGCAGGTTTGGCTCTCTCGTTATCTTATTTTAGCTGTATAAAGCTTGCCACTTAAGAGTGATCACTCTATCTTTTTCACGGACAGTGTGATACAATATTGTTGTTGAATTCTGAAATCCAAATCGAGATGAACTCCGGTTATAGCTTGAAAATATGTCTTATTATTACTCCTAGTATTGTTAGTTACTCACCCGCCTCGGTGGCGTAGTTACCTAACGCGCTAGTTTCACGTTGAGCTAGACTGCCGAGGATGGGGAGATCAAGGTTCAAATCTCGCTCGGGTTAGCAGGGGGTGGTATTTCCTAAATGGTTTTCCACTCTTCCTCCACCCAAAAGCAGGTTCACTTCCTTAATATTCAATCTTCCCAATTCCTAACCCATTAGCTTAATTAGTACTTAAACGTATAACCAGAACGGGTAGTAAGATGTGGTGCAAATTATGTTAGTTGTTTATTTTTCAACATTATTTCTAAACTACTTGTGACAAATTTATCTGAATTAATATTTCTTCCACTTTACACCGAATAGTTCACAAGATCATGACCACTTTAGTACCTTCCATGAATCATTTCTCTAAGCATAATAGTTTTCTTTCCTGTGAATACTTGAATGGTTATTGCATAATATTCTGCTCATCCTCTGTGACATTCTAATATGGAATGTAAGAATCTTGTCATGATTTTGCCTGTATCCGGAATACACTTGTTATTATATTTATTTTAATTCATCAGGTTTTGATTTTGTCACCACAAATCAGTATTACCAAACCATACACAACGGGATAACTGTGTATTTTTTTTATATTTATAGCACTGCGACTTACCACCTGTTCAATTTACACACATATAAACTAATTGTGCTAGTGAGATTTGAATAAGTAGGGTTACATTTATAGGAAGTGTACTTACATTTGCGTCGAGGGAGAGTAGAAAATAATTTAGAAAAAACTCTTTTATTAAACCCAACCGGGATTTTATCCCCAATCTCCCTATCATCGGTTGTCTAGTCTATTGTGAGAGAGATTACTTAGAACGTGCGGACACCAAAAGATGTGATATTTGTGTGGATTGGACTTTTGAAGATTTTTACGATCATCTTTTACATTACACAGATTCAAAATATCTCGGAACAGCCTATAAAAGAAAGTACCAAATACCAACGATAAACGACCAAATGCATGTTCTATTATTTACAGAAGAAACATCTGACCAACTATTTATTTATATGCTAATTATGTTGCATTATTTTGTTAACATTTGAAATTTGAAATTTATTTACAATATTAAACAATAGGTTGTATTTATTGTAGCTAAAAAATAAGTTCATGTGTAGTTTAAAAAGGTCAGAAAACAGATGTATCTAAGATTGGGGTCAGCTATGACCCCAATGGTACTGAGTGTAACTAGAGATATAAAATACTCTTAGTTTATAAAACAAAAATATTTGAAAAACATATAGTGCAATATAAGTAAATAAAGTAAAAAAGTCAAATTTTTTCATAATTAACTATACAGGTAGGTGACCTGATGGTCTAGGGGTAAGGTGTCGGACTTTTGTGCTGTGGATTCGGGGTTCAATCCTAGGTCCCAGCACAGATTTATCTGATTGCCAAACCCTTCCTTAATCTCTGACAAGACGTGTATTAATCACAACTTGTGAATGTGTAGAATTCCAGTCCTCCACCGTGGTTTGGATTCCACGTTAAACTGTAGGTCCTCCATTTCATCTCACCATCACCCTACCATTACACATTAGTGTAAATGCGTATAGCCCGAACGGATAGTAAGACGCCGTGCTAATAATAATAATTGGTATTATTATACAGGTCAACAAAGCTGCGTTGGGGTCTACAGTGACCCCATGGTACCAGGAGGGTTTATAATACTATAATCATATAAATATACATATATTACTTTAAAAATATCAAGCATGAAATGCAAAGATGTCCATTTGAATAATAATTTTTTTTAAATAATAAAAAACTAAAATATTTAAAGTTAGACGTATTGTTCAATTTAAGTAATTCAACTTATATCACTATTTATCTTTATAGCTTCCAGGATATTTTGTTTGCTAGTTACGGTTATTGCCGTATCTAAAAATCATATTCCTTATATCTAAAAATTATACTTGTACACGGGAATCGATTCCTGGATTTGATTGAAGAATTGAGTGAAAAATGAACCTGTACACGGGAAATCTCCCGGATAGCTCAGTGGTTAGATCTTTAACATAATAAATCAAAAGCCCCGGCTTCAATTCACATGTCAAGGTGTCATTTTTCAATTTAAATGATATGATATTTAGAAGAGGCTATAACCGTAACTAATATATATATATATATATATATATTATATATATATATATATATATATATATAATAGCTATATTTTTTAATATTATTATTACCTGTGCTTTTTTGTTTCTATGAAAAATAACTTTTCAGAATCTAGGCCGATAAGTGATGTAAACATGTATACCTCTTTTTTATATTTATTAATTATCTTGACTGAATGCAATGTAATTTGATATTATTTAAAGTATTTTAAATATTAGAGTCTAGTGAATCGTTTAACATGATGTGTAAATATACAACTTATATTTACACAAAATAGGAATGGCAAGTTTTTTTTTATATATTTGTTTGCATTATCACGATGATATCCATTGCTCTAAGTTTTATTACTCAACTTGTGGAAATATTAACATAAATATGCTACATAATTGATAAGAAATTGTTGCAGCATTTTGTTATCTTAAACAATTGCATGGACACAATTTTTTAGTAAATTTTTTTATAATACAATGCTTGCTTAATAAAATTAGATCTGAAAAGATATTTGGTTCTAACCCAAAAGTTCCAGGGTGTGAATCTATGTAAAGGTTTTTTTATATACAATTAAAATCATAATTTTCTAGTTAAAAATGTGTGTATGCTAAAAGTTGTGAACATACAAGAATCATTAGAAATATCAATTAAAAGAAATAAATTTATTTCTATTAAAATTATAAAATCAGTTTTATCGTAAGTATAGCATCATTTATGTAAACGTTTTTGTAAACATACTTGTTTTTTTATTTATATTAAAATTATAAAACATTTGTGTCGCATTCATTATAGCCTTTTTTTTTAAACGTTTGCACTTTTATCACTACACAATATTTGTAATTCTTTAAAAAAGTTTTATTTCAGTTTATAGATAGTAAAACTATTCTAGCATTAATGTTAGCATAATACAATCATGTATAGTAGGCCCTCGAAGTTATTGATTTGTGTTTTATATCAGAAGTATAATTTTGTTCGTCTTATTTTATTATTCATTGATCCAATTTAGATAACCGTTTTGAAAGGGTTATTTGTCACTCAACTCTACTCAACTGAGCAATACAATAGGATATAAACCGGTGACCTCAGTGTAACAGGATAAAAACAGTATCTTAGCTTTATCTGGCACGTAATGATTTAGTCGAATAATAAATACTTAAACTGAACATGACAAGTCCATTCCAAATACAAAACCTTTATTCACCAAAATATCAATAAAACCAACAACTTGTTATCAAATATTCAACAAGGGACCATTAAAATTTAAACTACAATAGTCAAATGAATAGCATGAAATAACCACTTGTTGGTCGCAACCAAATCGCAAATGCCCAGGGGTTAGAAAAAAACTGAACACGCACAACTGGTATAAAAAAATAAAATTGGGCAAATCGCCAAAATAAAAAAACCGCCGGAAGCCAAGACAAAGAAATGAATAGCATCAAGAGGCCTATGAGGGCGAAAGGGTGGAGATTTAGGACGGAAGGTGGTGAGGGAAGGCGAGAACTGGAGGGGAAAAAAAGGGGTGGGGGGGGTAAAATAGTGTTTTCTCATGGGCAAGGGGACTCGGGTCCACGTGACTGGAATATGGGGCTTCCAAGGTTTTGAATTATATAAGGTCACGGAAGAAAGGGGCTAGGAGGAGTAGGGGAGAGTGGGGGAGGCGAAGACAGGGATCCGTGATTTGTATCTCTGCTATAAAATGGTACGTGTGGAAATTGTAGGGTGAGGCAGGAGATGGATAGCTGGATGAGACGGTGAAAACTTGAGACTCTCTTACACTCTCGGATATACTTCTCAATTATATTAATGTTTAATTCATTTACTTTTTTGGGGAGGTGAAGGGGGGAGAACTGATTTGACATTTCTAAATGCAGTGTCCACGTGGAATTTTACTCAGGTTTTTCTTGGTGACCGTCAACGGGGGAGCTTGGGTTTCAAATCGATGGCTTGCCACGGTAGTATTTGATGCATTTTTCATCCTCTAAAGTCTAAATAGGGATGCGGGTGAACTTCCTCCAAAACTACCATCCTCATCTATACTCCTTATATTGAGCCGTTATATGATTTCGCATCCTACTGCCTACCCGGGTCGCCTGATTATTTAAAAATAATGTGGCACGAATTAAAAATATAAAAATGTAAAGGAATTATAGACACATTTGAATAAAGACGGGGCAGTGAAAAAAAAAAAGACTAATACAACTCCATATACTTGGCTGGGATTCGAAATCAGACCTTCTCGTTACCAGCAGACGAGAGACGACACTGATATATTGCTTATTGCCTACCAATTCGGGTAATATATTAGCCCTATATTGTTAGCAACACTAAAACACTTCTGAAGACGGGAGAACGGGATTCAAATCTCGGTTGGTTCTACTGAGGGTGATTTTCCCTAAATGGTTTCTAGTTATATCTCCACGCAAATGCTAGTAGATTACCTCTAAAATGCTTTCTTAATCCTCCCTAAACCATTAGATTAATTACTATATAAGCTATGAGTATAGCCTAACATGTAGTAACGAAGTGATAGGAAACAACATTTAAGCCAAAATTAAATTTAAATTTCATAAAACAATTTACAAAATAGTTTAAAGAAATGTTAAGTAAGATGACCCATCACAAACAAAATACATTATTTGAGGTGTAATCTGGTATTTAGCTAGGTTGGCTTGGTGGTGCCTCTAGTCTTAAATCACTTTGCCTCAGCCCCACCATATATTATTGAATGTTTAAGCTTTTGGTATTACATATGTTTTTATTTTGTGAAGCCTCTTGATATGTTTAGTAAAAACTAGAACATGGTAAATTAGAAACAAAGCTATTTCATTAGTGCATTATTTAATCTACAAGGAGTTGTAATTTTAAAATAATAATAGGTCAATTAATTGGCCTGAAAATGATCCCATGGTAGTCATTAAAGACAATATATGTTGATTACATAATAAACAAATTATTTTTAAAGAAGTTTTACTCACTATTTACAAAACGTGATATATTAAACTTTGTATTGATGAAGCTAAAACATGAGTCGTTTAGATTGTCACATTTATATTAACGTACTGTTAAAAAATTAGTAATTTATTTATCGGTTTATTAATTTTTAAATGTAATGAAATTCAAAGGGCTTTGGTATTTGTATTGAGAGTAAAAAAGAATATTCAATAAATATGATTGTTAATAATACAATTAACCTTGATTCATTATTTCTGTGTGCTGTGGTAGTTTTAAATACGTTCAGGAACTGAGTGTTTTAAGCATTTGTTAAAAAGGTTTAGAACTTAAATATTCAAATAAATGCACATACAAATATAATAATATTGGCATTATTTGTATTAAGAATATTTAACTTGAATTTTAAGAATTTATCAGTACATGACTTGCAAATTTTTGGGAAACACCAATATCACCAATATGAACATTTGGCCAGGCCATAAATCGAACTTGTCACCTTTAAATTAGAAGTTTTATATTGAAATATTATAGTATTAATAAGTTAAAATATACTAACAGTATAGGGTATTAAAAATAATAAATATTGGCGTCTAAGACAACAGTTAAAGTAAACTCCGAATTACAACTCCTTTTTCACGTCATTCTATCCCAAACAAAATTTGAATCAAATTATTACCAGAGCCTGAAGTAACTGTCACATCATCTTTATAAATTATATCCAAGCCAAGCCAGAGCAGCACTTAGGCTGTCGATAAATTTATACTGTGGCTTTGCAAAACACCTTTAAAATATTTACTATTCAATGATAAAGAGAATAAAATAAAATCCATAATGGACATACTTGATTTATTATTAAATATAATATAAGGACATAAAATAGGGATTTTTTTTATCAACACTTGAGATATATACATATATTTAATACTTAAGGAAGAGGTATATATATATATATTCAAAATTTAAAATGTTAAATTTCGATATAACACAGTAATAATTTAAGTGAAATTGATAATTAATTTTAAGCTGAAACAAAAATATACGGTTTTTAATTTAAAAAAATTTAAACATAATCACAATAGGTTTTATTTGTATAAAAAACAAGTAGGGTAACATGATATTCAAATTTAGGGTGACTTATTACACATTGATGAAGGTTATTGAGCTAACGTTTGTCTTGATGTAGTTATTAAGTTACCACTAAAATATTACGATATATAAACACATTCTATTGATATTAATATTATTACTCTTATTTTACGAGTAAGATCATTAGGAAGAAGTTTAATGATATGAAAGAAACTCAGCTGGGATTCAAACCATTCAAACGCTGTCCTTCCAGTTCAAATTTAAGCACAACGATAATTCTTCAACACACGCTGAGGTGAACATGCGTGTTAGTTAACTTGCCGGTGCTTGGGACTTCAAATTCCAGTGCACTTGTTCTGATTTCTACCTTACTTTTTTTTATAGTACCACGTCTTACTACTCCTTTGGGTTATACGCTTATGCACTAATTACGCTAGTGTTTATAAGAAGGAAGAAGGTTATATTTATAGGAAGTGTACCCACATTTGCATGGATAGAGAGTGAATTTTTTTAAAAAAATCACCCTCAGCACACCAGACCAAAATTCTAACCTCGATCTCCCTGTCATCGACAGTTTAGTCTACTGTGAGAGTGATGACTTAGACCCCAATTATTTTTGATGGAGGTTCGTTTTAAAAAACTCGACATACTTCTGTGGTCCGGCAAAACTTTAACAGTGACTCAAGTTCAAGCCCTACAGGACTATACTAATTAAAAAAACGTGATTTTATTTCCTTTTAGTTATTTTACTTATTTATTATTTCTGGCCTTCCATGGCTACTACTCGTCCATTACCGAAATAGCATCATTTCCTCTGTGTATCGCTATCTCATCATCCTTAAAAATGTATCTGCGGTCCGGATGCGGACCATGGTCGACCATTTGATGACCACTGCCCTGGACTATGCAGCCACCGAAGTGGGTTCTCCTACCTAGGGAGCCCGATGAAAGTTAGAAGTGAAGTACGGAGGGGAAAAAAAACTATGCAAGTTTTATTTTTCTTGAAGTGTTATCTTCGTTTACATACTTAACTGACAATAGTTAATCTTTAATTGACTTATCAATAAAATTAAATATATAACGAAATTAAGGAATAAAAACTCAAATTAAATTACTCCACCGCCTCGGTGGCGTAGTTGGCTAACGCGCTATTCGTGTTGAGCTCGACGCCGAGGACGGGGAGATCGAGGTTCGAATCTCGGTCGGTGAATGGGGTGGTTTTCCTAAATGGTTTTCACTCTCCCTCACGCAAATGTGGGTTCACTTCCTCTAAATTCAACCCTCCAATTCCTAATCATTAGCGTAATTAGTACTTAACGTATAACCCGAACGGGTAGTAAGACGCGGTGCTAATAATAATATATAATATAATAATAATAATAATAAAATCTACTCAATTTTATCAAATGAGTACCCAAATATACTAGGGTTTATTTAGAATATCCGGATGTTAATAATAACAAACTATGATAAAAATCAAATAAATAAATATTTTATGCTAAGTTACATGTAAAAGTTAGGAAAAAAATTTCTAAGAAAGTACAAAGACGTTTAAGTTATTTTATTTGTAATTATATAATTTACTTTTCACGTTTTTTGAACTTTGCATTGTCTTAATACATCCTTGACTCATTAAATCCAACTACCATTTATATATATCAAGCTATTAGATATCTCTAGTAATTGTAAAATACCAGGTATATACCCTTAATAAGATAAAATAGAGTAGATTTTTTTATCATATTTTAGAAAACTTGTACTAAAAGTAAAATTTGATATTTATAATTTGAGTTATTTATTTTAATACTTTTTGGAAAGTTGCAATTAAATAAGAATTGATATTACTTTAACAAGTAATTTGTACACTTAAAGCTAGTGTTCAGAATGATGTAATATAGGCCTACGAAATAATAAAGGGTATGGCCACCACATATTTCTTAAAAAAAATAATATCAGAATTTGTAAAGATAGATACTATCAAACCAAACCATGGTTTTTAAATTAATAATGAACTGTTCCCTACACACTCATTGCCCATAATTTTTTTTTACTATTAATGGCACATTTACATCCCATTTTCCCTCCTTTTATTGCAAAGCTTGTAACCAGCGACACACCCTCCAATGTGATAACCCAAGATGGCGGATCAGTGCGCGTGAAAATGTTCGATCGACGCGCAACACTGGGACCGACCGCAGCGCGACACGTGGCCACTTGGAGAGCTAACTTGCGATGCATCCTTTGTTCTTTTTTGGAAGAGGCAAACGAAAGAGAGAAGAGAAAACACATCTAGAGCCGATGTGACAGTGACAATAAAACATATATGATGGACTGTTTCTTGATCAACATCCGATATAAATATATGCATTCAAGCAAACATTGGAGCTGTAAGCAATTATTTTGAAATAATTTAATAATATAAAAATTGTTTTTTAATTTTAATTTATAAAATACAAATTCTAAATTCCAAATCCCACTTAATTACACAACTAGTATAAACCCTTTCTCTCCAAATACATTTAAATTTTAGTTGTAAATGTTTTAATGGTAAATGGTTGAACCATTAACTTGGTCTCTATAAATTGTATTCTAAGTAATAATCATAGTATATTAATTTAGTTGGCTATTAAGATTGGTAATTTTATCATTAATCTAATTAAGAAATGAGTAACTTAGACATAACGTTTTAGGAACCTAAACCGGCTATGGTTCTTATGAAAAAAGGGTGTGAAGCCATGGAACCTAAGAACAGAACTGACTCGTATATAATATTTTTTTAATAATAATAATACTAATATATTAATATTATTAATATTAAACACATTTCTACATCACACTACCAAGAATGTCTTGGTCAGCTACGACACCACCAAGTAGACTGTACAAGATATAATTTGCATTGTGCAAATGTGAAAGTTTGTACTTTTAGTTTGAATTTCAATAATGATTTTAATCAAACGTGGACGCTGTAGATTACTATGATTTTAATATATGTTCAACTACGCCTTTTTTTTAAAGCATTTTATTAGTATATTTGGGTTTATTCGGAAAACTTCTGATAGGTTTAAATGATATATTTGAAAAATGTGCTCAGGCAGAGATTCGAACCTTTAATCAGATATAAGCATGCTACTACTTTCTCTAATGATTTAACCAAGTCTAAGAAACATCACTAGCTATTCCTCTTCTAATATTTCAGGAAAATTAATATTTACTGTGTATACCATGATTAATAGTCCTCAAATATAAAATCTTCAGAGATTTAAGATCCGAGATTACAAGGGGCCACCAGTCCCCTAACATATGCGGAATTATCCCATATTGAATGTTGTTGTTCCTCGACCCCAGAAAAACGAGTTTGGGACACAAATTATCTAGTATTTTCATCACAATCCTAGTGGGATTTTTATTTTTAACATTCCATTTTAAAATCTGTAGAATAAAGGCTTCATTATACGTTTGTACGCATAAGTTAGCAACACTGGCATGTGTAAATATAAATTTAAAGTTAAACATACATTTCAACATTAAATTTTTTAGCTCACCCAATCACCATAAAATACTTAAAATAGCTTCTGGAAATTTCTAATATTTAAACACATTCCTTATTTTAGAGTTGAAAAGGTGGTACCCTCAAATTTGAAAACACTACATCTAGGACAAACACAGACTATAAATAATACTTAGCACTGCGTCTTACTACCCATTCGGGTTATACTAATTACGCTTATTGGTTAGGAATTGGGAAGGTTGAATATTGAGGAAGTGAACCCGCATTAACTTGGAGAAAGAGCGGTAAACCATTTAGGGGAAAACCACCCTCAGTTCACCCGAGCGATATTCGAACCTCGATCTCCCCATCCTCAGTAGTCTAGCTCAATACGAAACTAGCGCGTTAGCTAACTACGTCACACATACCATAAAGGTATACCAAATAAACTAAATTATAGAGTGCTCATAAATTATTCACCCAGCTATAAACATTAATAAATTCGGTATTTTAGGAACTATCTTAAAACCTTTTGCATTAATTAATAATACAAATCAAGACATATTTTGTCCTTGCTAAGTGTATTACAATAATTCTGTTGATACTTCAGTAAGCCAAATAGCCCCTAAAATAATGAATTTCTTGGTCTCCAAAATGTATTTTTTAATTTTTCACAGTTTCAAAAGGACCAGAAAGACTTCATAATGGTGCTTTAAGAATCAATCATGCTGCTAGAGGATGGGAAGAGCAAATTGGAGTAATGTGTCTCGTAGTCTATAACAACCCAGATATTTCAATCAATAGAGATGACTCCTTAAGAAAAAAGCCCAAAGAGTGAATCTTTGAGAAAATATATTTTAAATTTTGATAAAATAATATGTATCTTAAGGTTCGGACTATGAGTCTAAACGGATTTTTATATACACACTTCTTAAACAAATATATTCAAAACGATATCAACAACATTGTAAGTTTGGGGGGAAAAACCCCTTCATTTAAAGTTGTTCCAGTTGTTTCCAAAGAAACATTTAGTCTTTGGGAAAACAACCCTGAAACCGTGAATTTACATTACAAATGGACAATCAACTTTATGTACAAAACTAGAAATGGAGATTAACCAAACCATAGCTTTAGGCGTTCCTAGTATACGTATACCAAAAATCATGCATATTCTAGTTATGATTCGTATAAACAAATTTACATATTTTGTCCCGAGGCAGAACACATTCAAAATTTACTGACTTTTCAATTTCAGAATTATAGGTTTAATATTTTATTCATAGGTAGTAATATGCCCAAAGGCACGAACGAAACATTTCCCCAGCCGACTACATTTGTGGGTGGAATAGAGGGAGATGCATTTTTTCAATAAAAGAAACATTACGATACAAATCTTTAATGTTTATGTAGACACAATTTTGTGCTTGGAAATTAATTATTTGTGTTTATAATTTATGTTTTAGGTAAATATACATAACTCTTTTTACCAAAATTTTATCTACAAAAAATATTTGCATGGTTAGTAAAGTTTAAAAAAATGTATGGTTAGCTTGATAGAAAACATTTCAACCATTATTATTGGTGGTTAGCAGGGGAAAGCCGAAGAGACTAAAAATTAAAACAAATTAGAGAAAATAATTCAATTTACAGCAACATCATCATGTAATGAAGAAGAAAACACCACTGTATGTCAGAAACTGAAAACATTTTCTTCTAGCTTGTTTCTTCTAGAAGTTTAAAAATGCTTGGGGGGGAAAAAACAACGCATTTTTCTTTGTCAAAAAAGAAGGAAAAGAAAACAAGATGGAAAGTAAAGGAGAAAAGAGAAAAAAAAGGGTCACCAACATAACGTTAGCTGTTTCGTTTGCTTGAAAGAGAAGGATGAGCCTTCTATGTGAGGTGACAAGCAGGGGTTATTTTGGGCCAGAATGGGGTTGAGAGAGTGTGCAAGAGGGGATAGGTGATGGTAGAGGGTTTGGAGGGGAGTAAGGGGTTGAAGAAACTTGGGGAAGAACTGACAAGTATACCATGTTTACGAAAATGGAAAAGTTAGATGTATACGAACAATGCACCTACGTTTGATATAGGATAAGTTTGTTTTTGTTTTCTTGTTGAAATGTGTTTCGGATATAAAAGCACCGACAGAATAGAATAAATCAAATAATGATACACAAAGAAAGTGAGCTCTTGACTAGGTAAAAGTTTTATTGGGAATATTATTTGAAATAAATTATGGGGCTTTTTCAATTTTTGTTTTAATATCTAATGAAGAATAAAATACAAATTATAATTAATTTTTTATAAGTTTATTTTACAAGATAAAAATTTAAAGTTTGAAATAAATTCAGTGTCATAAAATGATGGTTTTAGAAATAATCGATATATTTATTAAAACATACCCCTTTAGAATAATAGTAAAACTATAATTTTAGACATATTATTTTTATTTGCAAAATCTCTTGATATGCGTGCAGTATTTAAAACATGTATTTATATTCTTCAAACTAGTTGAAATACTATGTAATAACGCAAGTCATAAATATTTCCACAAACATCTTTAATTCAAAAACAAGGCAATCATAATAATGTACGGACAATTTTAGTGTAGCCCTAAAATGTTATTAATTCAAAATAACGTAAATATTGTAAGGGAAATTATCTTTATGATTGTCAGTAGATAATTTATTTTAATATCATTGTGTTATTACATGTATTAGTATTGTGAATGCTACTTTTTATATAAGTTATGAAAATAACTTATTTGAACTATTTAAGAGTACTAAATAAAATAATTTATGTACACTCTTCCATGTTCAAGATACAGTGTTTGTTTGCTCCTCAACAAACATAAAAAAGACAAAATCAATGATTTAAACAGTAATATATTTCTAACCCCTTTAATAATTGTTTAATTATATCCAATGCAGCCCATATTAATCTAGATTTTTCAATCAAACCGAGGAAGATTTTATCTAACTTCATTAAATGTGACAAACAAAAGCAAGTCAATTAAATTGAACAAAACTGGGAAATATTGCTTTCAGAAGACAATGGAAGAGTTTTAATTAATGAACGATAGAGAAGACGACCGAGATATCTATAGAAAGTAATATGCGATACATCGAAGACATTGGTAACTTTAAAAAATTTGAATTTGCAAAAGAAAGAGGACTTAAAAATGTTCATAAAAATTATAAATGTAAAAGTAATAAGATAGGGTGCATTGAATTGCCATCAAGTTTTAATCCAGATCAGAATTAATTCAAAAATTTAGATAAAACATTGTTTAATATTGGAAACCCACATTGTTGGGAACAAAAACAAAGGAGTCAGTCTTTTATAGTCTGGTTGATCAGTGGTGAGAAGGCTTGGGTCAAGTTCTAGAATGATTTTCTGAAGTGGTATTTCCTAAACGGCTTACAAATCTCCTTCCGTACAAATGTTGATCCATTTCTTCTACATATATCCTCTCCTCCCTACTCCATTCGTGTTAATATTCGGCCATTCTGAGGTTTTGCAATCCTCTCTCTACTCTAATAGGAGTGAATTTCCTTTAATATACAACATTCCTTTTACCAATCTCCTAGTAATTAACTTTATTCTTGTATTTAATCTAATAATATTAATAACAAATTATTTAAAATGTTCTAAACAAATTATTAGAAAAACCTTTTATGGTTACTTTTAGCTAACCTTCCAGGCTATAGATATATTCACACTAACTGTTTAGGGATAAAGATGGTATCATTTACAGGAAATGTACTCACATTTCCATAGAGGGAGAGTAGAAAACCATTTACGAGAAATTTACACTCGAGTTAACCCATCTGGGATCTAAACTCCGACTTCACCGATATTTGAAAGCTAGACAAAACTAATCTGACGTCTGTATCTACACGCTCACTGGTGTAACTATTTATTTTGATCTAGAACATTGTATTATCTAAATTAATCTTAAACGTACAACTTTACCATTAAATGTTTGTACAATATATTAAATATAAATATTTTGTGTGTGTCAGTGTAAGTTATCAATATGATTAAATTATTCAGTCCTCAGGAACAAGCTAAGAGGGTAGAAATGATGGAAGAATCTCAAAATATATGTGGAGTCTTGGCTGGCGAGTCATATAAAGGAAATGCGCCACACGTGTAATCATTTGGAGCTTAAAACCCTGACATTCCGGGTCAGTTGGATGCTTCATCACTCATCTAACACTTAAAAAAAGTCATAAACCTACTACAATAAGGCCTAATTTCATCATAAAATAGCAACAAACGTTTCATAAAACAGTTTTGTTCTCAAACGGAACGTGTTAAAAGGTTGGTCGCAAGGATTTAGTAGCTTTCAGACGTACAGAAAAAAAAAGAAGAAAAAAATAGAGGATCGCGTGAAATAAATAGAAAAGGCTAGAAAAAAGAATTGTAAGTAGAGAAAAATGGAAAATCTGTTTCTATGGCTCTCGAAAGAGCTGTCAGGTTAACCGTAAAACACAACTGGTAGAGAAATAATAGAAGGGTGGAAAGCACCATAGTCTAGGCATAAGAGAGAGAGGAAGGATGGGATAGGTGGTATACCTATCCCGAATTTTTACGACTTTTCGCGATATCTTAAGAGAATAAATGTTTATAGCATAACTTTTTATTCAAGAAGATGAGTTATAGCTCTTTTCTTTTATTCCAGAGTTTGGGATGTTTTCTGTTTATGTGCAGTCGAAATAAATGTAATCAAAAAATAAATAAATACACTTGGCAGAACTTATTCATGATTCTTACAAAAATGTTATATTTATAAAATTTTAGAAAACAAACTATAAACAGTGTTTGTATTTATATTTCAAGTTAAATTTGTTTTTATTAATTTTATAACCAATCAAAATTATAAAAACTAGGATCTCTCCATTTGAGAAATCCATTCTAACAATGACTATTTGTAATATTATACCGATAAATAGATTTGTATCTCCAAAATATACGTACATATATCCTATCTTAAAAAAGATGTACTTACATGGTTGTTCATTTTAAATATCATTAATTGATTTTAAATGGGGTGTTTGTATATTTTTCTATTGTTTGACGAATATTACTAATCCTATACTTCATTTTCATTCCTCTATGTTATATCTTTGAATAGTGCTCCTTTTATCTAGATTCTCTATGCCTTGAAATTGAACTGTTTGTTGTTTTGTTTTGTTTTGAGAGTTTGATTGTTATTGTTGAGGTTTAGTTCTGTTTGTTTGGTTTTTTCATATCTTACATTAACCTTCCCCACTCTTGGAGGCAACAAGACCATACCTGGACCACTATATGTTTATTGTTTTCCCGCCAAGTGTCGCTGGCGTGGTGTTTTTAGCTTTGTTGATTTAATTGTGCCGTGCACGGAGACTCGATCAAAACAAAAGTGATAAGGTTCCGTGAACCTTCACCCGGAAGTGGTCTAGCTTTTTATTCGTGTGTGTTGTTGAAGAGGACTGCGCCAGGACACTGCCAGTCATACCACATAAAGTGAAGGTGAGTTGCCTCTATCCATTTCCTTTCCACCATATAGTCCAGTTGTCCGTGTTCGTAACACTGGTCCTCCAGAGGCTTCTTTCGTTTTCATTCAATTGTAAATTATACTACACATGGGGTCTACTAAATTAGTTAGTGTATTTATATGTAGTGCCATGTGTGAGGTTAATATGTACCTGAATATTCAAATCAAGATAAAATAGTAAAATAATATAGATGCTCACTATATTTGCCGTAGTATTTCAAAGTTTCAGTGGAAAACAAAATTGTATTAATAAAAACTAATTCACGCAACCAGGATGTAAACCAAAGCTTTCTGAGCAGGAATCAAACCTACAAGCATTGGGTTAAATATATATACACTACTCCACATACACTTGTGGATGAACATGCAGCCATGTATACAAAACTTGCTACTTAAATTGTACTGAGCTAATATAATGTACTCTGATTTCACGTGGGTTTGGAATTTAATGCTTAAATGAAAACCAATGTGATTATGACATGCTAATAATGTTGAGGTAAAACTTAACAAAAGCTTATAATATGAACGAGTAGTAAAAACAAAATGATTTAACAAAACAAATGTCAATATTAGCACCAAGACGGAAATAGAAAAAAAAAACTGTCTCTTCTTGTCTGGTTTGCCAGTGACAAATAGATGGAGGCTAAGATTCTAGTTGTGTCTTCTGAGGGTGTTTTTCTTAAATTGTTTTCCGCTCTCCCTCCAAGCTAATGTGCATACACCTTCTCTTAGTAATACCTTCCCTGTACCTATATCATTAGTGTATGCATGCGAATATCTTAAAGGTTACAGTCCATTTTTTTAGAAAGGTCTTCCTTATCTGACAGATATAAAAGTAACTAAATCTGTCTTCACTTAGTCATTCATCAAGCAATGTGAAATGCAGCTCCCATTTTTGATATGTATTATCGATATTTGTAAAATAACCCTAATAATAATAATAATAATAATAATAATAATAATAATAATAATAATAATAATAATAATAATAATAATAATATAGTAAAATTTTAATTATCTATTTAGGTGGCAAAATGTATGTTGTTAATTTCCCTAAAACGCTCTTCCTATGAAGCTCACGAAATTAAAATGGGGCCTGGCAAAATTAATTATATTTATCATATTTTATTATTGAAGTATAGACACACATATCTATATATTTATACAATATTCCACTATCGACAACATAAGAAATCACTAGTGTACTTACATGGAAGTTTTCAAAACAGAAGAGAGACACGACTCGTACTTACCTGAAACAAATTAAAAAATAAGTAAATCTATGTTGTGCGTTATCTATTAAAAACCATGACTAACATGTGAAACATAAAATAATCTATTATGATATAAAGTTTATGTCAAATTAAAAATGATATTATTTGCTATTACTAACAAGTTGTTTCATTGGTATTGTAAATTGTATTTGTGCCACTATTGATTAAACATTAACTGATAGTAATAACTTTATTAACCTTACAATAACAATAATATATTCATACGACCATCTGTATGTCCTGAACTCGTTTATTTAAACAGAGAATGTCTATTTTGACTTAATTAGTATGCGAATAACATGATTCACTGGCCGAATGGTCTAAGTTATCACCCTCTCAATCGACTGGACTGCTGATGACGGAGAGATCAGGGTTTAAATCCCGTTCGAATGAAATGAAGACTTTTTCCTAAATAGTTTTCTACTTTATAGCCACAAAAATGTGTGTACACCTCCTATAAATCAAATCTTCCTTAAACTTGACCGTAATTAGAACATATCCGTAAAGCGCTAACTAGTAATGATACGTGGTGAAAGAAAAAATTAAATTTCAAACATTAGTATTTTACATCTTCTAACATATTACCCGAACTGGTGTGTATGAAAAAAATGTGAGAGTATAATATCTTCCTGGCGATAGAGAGGCTGGTGTTCGAACCCCAGTTAGGTAATCTGGACTTGTTTTTCCTATAAGTATTTTTCAATTCTCCCCCCACGCAAGTGCTGGTATATTTAAATTCCACATCTCTAATTATTATCGCTAGCACAAATGTACGAAAAGCCCGAATGAGTAATAAGTCTCGAAGAGCGTAATACAAGGTCTAAAAATTTTAAAAAATAGATATTAATCCCAAGGTTCAGGATTTAACACGAATACTAGCCCATTTCAATTTGCATCTCTTTTTTATTGTATTTTACTACTTAGTCTAACCAAACAGTCCCGATTTATACGCATGGATACTTTTTATTATACCTTGGCGAGAAGGTCCCTTGTAAGAAATCTAGACTGTACCGATCTAGGTTAGCCAAATATATACATTAATGAGACAAGGACAAGGAAGATATCACTCAGAGAAAATGTACATGCACTATCTTAGAAGGTGACCTGGCGGTCTAGGGGTAAGGTGTCAGACTTCTGTGGTGGGGGTCCAGGGTTCAATCCTTGGTCCCGGCACAGATTTATCTGATTACCAAACCCTTCCTTCACCTCTGACAAGACGTGTATTAATCACAACTTGTGAATATGTGGAATACCAGGCCTCCATCGTTGTTCGGATCCCACGTTAAATTCTAGGTCCTCCATTTCATCTCACAAACACCCTACCATTACACATTAGCGTAAGTGGGTACAAAACAAACAGGTAGTAAATAACGGTGCTAATAATAATAATAATAATAATAATAATAATAATAATAATAATAATAATAATAATAATAATAAACTATCTTAGAGAGAGAGAGAGAGAGGAGGATACTATTTATGAAAATACACCCTCAGTAGAAATGGTTGAAATTTATCCTCCATCTATTCATTTACTGACAAACCAGACAAGAAGAGACTGACGCCTTTGTCTACTTACGTTCTAGTGCAAATTTTTGTTATTTACTTTTTTAAGTCTTAACTATAAATTAAGTGCAGCTTATATAATTTAACCTGCGTGTTTGATTAAGAAAAAATGTACCCGCGTTTGGGTTCAAGGAGAGAGGTTAAACCATTTAGGAAAATTAAAAACTGAGTACCTACGGCCGGGTTTCAAAACCCGAACCTTCAAGTCACCGAAAAACCCAGAATAAATCAGCTTGTCATTTAGACTACGTGCCCATTGACACAGGTGATTTGTCTCTCTGAAATAAATACAGTATATATAAATCTAAGACTTGATTTGTATAGAGAGCCACCCACACACTTTACTCTTCTATCAACCTACACTTCGACCTTAAGGCTGAAATAATGTGCACTATATTCTGATATACGAGCAAGTTTCATGTTCATGTTATCATTCGGTTCTTTACTAAGGTTCAATCTCCTATCTAGCCTGGGGCTGTACATTCGATATCACTTCTACGAAATACTCCTTTCATCTTATTTTCCAGACTCTCCTTATTTCTTTCTTTTCGTACTGTACGATTTTTATCGTAAATATCTCTTTTCTTCCTTCTGTCTATAGTTCTTCTATACTCCTCTTACTTATTCCTTCTCTTCAACAATCCCATTCAATATCTCCCATGTCTTTTGTGTGTTGGTTTTGGATTTCTCTTACTGCCCCTACATACCTACCCTCTGCCCCCTCCTTCCAACCATTCTATCAACCCCTATCCCCCCATTTCCTATTTATCCCTTGTTCTCGTGCTGCATTGCGATAAAAGTTTATCAAGACCACGAAGAGTTTTCTCTTGAGACTATTTAAATTCTTATACAAATAAAAATCCTGCATTGCTAAGACGCGTATATTGAAAGTTTTATTTTAAAGAATTGTTCACCGCTTCGGTGGCCACATGGTCTAACGCAGGGGTCTGCAAACTACGGCCCGTGGGTCACACCTGGCCCGCCACATGATTATATCCGGCCCGTTCCAAGATTTTATCAAAAAAACCATTAATATTTTATCTTTTTTATTTCTTGACCACGTAACATATTTTACATGTCCATATTCTGCCCGCACGCGTGATTTCCCCCATAACACCAAGCCAAAGTGATGTCGGAATTTCAAACCCTCATTTTCAGTCGTAGGCACCATTCCTTATACCTACAACAGAACGGCCTGACTGGGACGATTTTAGGCAGTTCCAAGTCTCCCGGCAGAGTTTTATGAAAATAAAGTCACGAAAGATGTTACCTAATTTAAAAAATAAGTAATTATATTGTCTAATTATTATAAATATAATTTATTACATACAAAATGATTCAATTCTCACAGAGAAGAATCAACGTCAATCACTTTTATCAAACACTGACTGGCTTTGGAAAGTGGCAGTTTTTACAGTCGTGACCGGCCATATGACATGAATCTAAATTTGCATGTTGAAACAAATTTGATTTATGATCTATTTGTGCATGTAAGTCATTCAGGGCAAAAATAATGTTACTTGAAGCTGAAGGACAGATGAACATTACTTGGGTCCGCAAAAATATGTAAATATATTATGTGGCCCGCGTAGCAAAAAGTTTGGAGACCCCTGATTTAAAGCGCTACTCTTGTGTAGACTAGACAGCTGATGACGGGAAGATCGAGGTTCAAATCATGGTCGGGTACACAAAGGGTGATTTTTACAAAACTATTTTACACTCAAATGCGGGTATATTTCCTCTAAATATAACCTTCCTATTCCTAAAACCATTAACGTAATTATTCATGAGCGTATAGACCGAAGGGGATAATATATATATGTATTCCTTTAATATGCTTCGCTTATTGAAAACTAGCTTCATAATTTTTATTTATTTGCAAATATAAATATATTTTTCTACAGCTAGATTTTCCATAAAAATCAAGAAATGTGAAACAAAAAATTGATTTAAATTCTAAACATAAATTTAATTTGTGAAACTAAAAAAGCTTGAAAAAGTGCTGTTAAATTTGTTATAGTGGGATAGTGTAAGTATAGATAAGTCTATTCCTTTATATCACTAAATCTAGATGATTAATTTTTTCTATTATTGATTTTATAAAGTTTTTCTATCATAATAAATACATAAATTATTACTAAAACTAATACAACCAAGTAAAGAAATCTTGTTTAATAGTTTTTGTAAATGTATATTTTATATAGATTGAGTGTTTCCTGGGTGATGTAGCGTATAACTTTCAGGTTTATTAAATTTAATAAAATTGTTCCAGTATTTATCTGTATTACAAACTTCCTTCACTCTGACAAGATGTGTATTATCACAACTTGTAATTGAGGAATGCCAGGCCTCCACGTGGTTCGGATCCTGTTAAATGTAGGGTTTTTTTCACAATCACTACTCATATACACATTCGAGTGCTTTACCCGGAATGGGTATAAACCGGTGTATAATAATAATAAATTTTTTATTTTCATGTGTATATTTGATATTTTTCAACATCAACACTTCATATGCCCTGAAAAATTTATATTTAATATCAGTAAATGTAATTATAGCTCAGCTATTTTAATTAATTTGGGCTATTTACTATTATTATACATTATTAAAATACATTAATAAGTATTATTAATACTAGGAAGTAGAAATGGTACTTAAATGTACAAATGAATTCTAAGGAGGTCTAAATGTTAATTTAACATTATTATTACCTATTCAGGGGTCGTGTGGTCCAATCCGTTACGCTCGCAATAGACTGGTCTGCCAATGACGAGGAGATTGCTTCGAATCTTTGTCGGGTGTAATGAGGATGGATTTCCTAAATAAACTTCCTCTCTAAATTCTATCTTACTCATCCATAACACATTCGTGTGGTTAGTAAATATACGTATACCTGAGTGGGTGGTAAGACGTGGAGATTGAAATAAAATATACTATCAACAAGACAAGGTTCGCAGTCACCTATTTGACTCTGGGTTGAGAGTAATATCACGATCGCTTATCAAATTCATATAGCGTGATGTTTTTACACATTGGAGTTAGACCTAATAGCTATATATCCACGTTAACAATTTTGAATTTCTTTTAATAGCTCACCCTTTTTAATCGAGTTTTGTTCAGCTGTGTAACTAACGTCTATTTTAACCAATATCGGCACTATGGGTATCTAAAATATTTGTTTGCAAAAATATTAACAAAAATTGTAGTTATAAATAAACTATATAGTGACACAGCTTCTTGACCCATGGTTGTGTTAAATGATCCTATTGAGTCAGTTGAGAAAACATTTAACGTTATCATAAATTAAATTAACATAATGTGCATTTTGTAAAAGGTTATTTCTAAACAAGCCTCCTCTTACTTATCTACTGGGGTTAAGTGATAAATAATACTTGGCTTAACCTAACAAATAGCTGTATTACCCGTTTGGCTGGCTACATATTCTAAGACGTCACTCTCACAATGGGCTGGACTGGCGATAATGGAGAGATAGGGATTTGATCGCCGTCTATAAACTGTGGGTGGGTTTTCCTAAATGGTATTCCACTCTCCCTCCACGCAAATGAGAGTACACATTCCTTCTAAATTCAACTTCTCATCCCTAACACACTATAGTTATTAGTATATTGGTTTTTACCCTAACGGATAGTAAGACGTGGTCTTAAACAAGAACGTGTCAGACAAGTACAAATGGAAAACGCCTGCAAACTGAGTACTCTACACGCCGCAACACCGTCCCGTCTTGTAGAGTACTCTAAGCTCCACGGCGCGCTCTGTAACTATTTATAAAACTGTGTATCAAATATCCAAATCACTCTGCCATTGGAGAAAGCACAACGTAGTACAAATAGATAGATTTTTTCCACTGTATTTTATTACCAGTTAGTGATATCCGCATTTAATTACACTAATGGACTAAGTATAAGAAAGATAAAATTAAGAGTAAACGTATCTGAATTTGAGTGAGCGGAAAGTAGGGAAAGAATCATGAAAACATCCTTTCAATTGACCCAGCCGGAATGCAAACTCCAACCTACATCACCACTACCAATAAACCAGACCATACGATATTGACGCCACTCACCGATTTGGCTTACATTATTTTTAAAAGGGCAGAAGGTAAGTATATAATACTAGTGTTAAATTTTCTTGGTGATTAATTGACAAATTGAATACTTTTTTTGTTTAGTTTAGAAATGTATCAGAAAACTTTCAATTATGTAAATAAAAATAATATCCAATTACAAGTTATGAGAAGTTTCGTAACACTTAAGTTTCCACCAATATTTCAAATCATGGCTACACACCACAGTATGCCCAAATGAATTATGTTCTAAGAAGTCATATTTAACAAACTTGGAGCAGTACGAAAGTTATCAGGAAAGGAAATTCTAACTCGAAGGACGAAAACCCGAGATGTTTTCAATCTACCAGATGCTGTACGTGTATTTAATGGAAACACAATTTTGGACGGAAAGTTTATTGCAGAATGGTTTAGTCTTAATGAAGTTTCCAGAAAGGATGGTTACTTTCGGAAGAGCAAGTTTGTGATGAATTCTCCAAGTTTTCAACATTAATTATAATGTGAGGATGTTGGAAATATATAAAGTTATCAAAAACAAAACAATCCTTTAAATTTAGGAAACTCGATTTGATTGTTAAATGCCCCCATTTAATTTCTTTTTGTGTTTTAATTTAACTTGTTAGGAGAATTTTAAGATAAATTTATGGCGGTGCTTCATTGTTCTGTAATTATTAGTTATAAGGTAGTCGTCAAATTATCTTCCAAGATATTTGTTAAAAATAAAAAAATAGTTTGGTTATTTAATTCTTTCAACTTTTACTTAATATGTGTTTTAAATATATATCGTTGAGCCCTTAATAAGCATTATTATAAAATATATGTACAAGTAGTTCAATAAATAGTTGACATTCTAAAAATAAAGAATTAAATTTAAATTTATTATAAACAATTTTATGGTATGAAATAATAAATATTAATAATAAAATCCATTTACATTTTTTTAAATATTTCAATTGAATAATACATTTATTCTTTTAATGCTTGAAAATATCTAGTACTACGATAGAACAATTTCATAGCCTAAACATATTATTTGCATCTTTATGGGTCGTGTTGATTATATATGGGAACAATTCAATTTCTGAAGCAAATGCTTGCTCATAATGAGACATCAATAAAATATAATGAAATATCACAACTCATAATGGGACATCATCAGCTCATGAGACATTCCTAATTTATAATTATACATTATAGTCTCATAATGAGTAATCACATACACATAATATATCATCGGGTCATAGTGAGATATCACTGGCCTATTGAGACATCACTTGGACACAATGAAATATTATAAACTCTTATGAGGCATCACTGACTGATAAATATACAATACTGGCTTATAATGAAACATCATTTGCATCTAATGAGACATCAAATACTCATAATGAGCAATCAATTATTAATATTGAGTCATTTAATTCTCAAATTTAAGCGTTTAATGATTATAATAAGCTATCAGAGGTTCATGAGACATCACCGATGCATAATTACACATCTAAAGTTCATAATCAGACATAAATGGCTTACAATGAGATATAACTTTTTGAAATGAGACATCACTGTCTCATCATCAAATATAATCGGCTTATAAAGATGTATCATTGGTTCATAAAAAAGTTATGTATAAATCTCGTCATCGTAGATCTCACGTATCACAGTTTTATCGTCACCCACATTTACTAGAAACCGAAATCTTTTATTTCTATTCATTGCATCTGTGTTTATTAATTACGTCAATTTAGAAGGGATTATGAATTTAGAATTTTGAGAAAATGTACCCAAATTTGAGGGAAGGAGAAGACAAGAAACCATTTAGAAAAATACACCCTGAGTACACCCAGCCGATATCTGAACTAAGACCTCCCATCACTGGAAGAAAATACTAAACTAGTTTTGGGTTTAGATACGGTGTATCTTGGTGGTGGTAGCCAGGAATCAAAATGGAATATTTAGAAATTAATTTACTCAAAAACATTTTAGTCCAGTCCTCCAACCAAATTGGAATTTATCAATTTAAGACACTGACCAAATATCCTTGATAATCCCTGTTTGGTTAAAATTAATTTTCAAGGGATGGTAAAACAGAATGTGTAAGTTGCCCATTGCTTTCTCCCCATAAGTATGAAAACAGGATAACAACACAACCATACATTAAGTTATCGTAGAAACTATAGACTGTCATCTTGTAGCAAATTTAAAAAGCGCTATTATATTATCATGATTCATGTTTAAAGACTCGTCCTCATAAAAGTGCCATTAGTTTCTTAAACATGACAAAAACCTTTTAACTAATTGAAGAAGAAAAGAGAGACAGACAAAATACTAAAATAGAGTGAGAATGCTTTGGGAATATCATGGAGAAACAATGAATTACAATAAAAGGTGCAATGTAATGAATAAATGTGTTTGCCCAAAACCCTCCCTTATCTATTTAACTTGTTTGTCCAACGGATATCCACTTGATTATAACCCCCAGCAAATAAGGGATGCATTTCCTATTGGGAAAGAGGGAAACTCGTAAAATGAAAGTTAATATTGAAGTATTCCAAAAACTATATTGTGAAAAAGCATTCTATTGCAATAAATTCTTACTCTTGGCCCTCATATCAATGACAGGTATGCCAACCATTAGTCTAATAATGAAAAGTATTTTATTTTAACATCCCAAAACATTTAATGCCAATATTTCTTCTAATTATATACATTTAACTGCCCGTAGAAGCTATATGCATATTTGCAATATAGTAGTCAGAATGAGAAATGCAGAATTTATCAAAAAATAAACCATAATTTGCGTTGAAGAAGTATTGGAAACAATTGAAGAAAAACACTCAGACACAGATGGAAATCAAACCCAGTTCTCCAAGTCATCGGCAAAACGGACTAGACTAAACTGAATCCTTCATCCACGGCCGCACCATCTGGATGTACTGGGCTTAATTCGCGTGTCCAGGTGTAAATTTTTCAATTTAAAGAATATGGTATTTAGTTACACCTAAAACTATACCTATCTAACAGCGTGGCTATTTAATCCACTATGCGGACAAAATTTAAACATTTAAGCGTTTCATTAGATCTCGTGTATGAGCTTGGCAGTATCCGCCACAAATAATGTGCATCCTAATCGTTTTGGTTGTAAAAAAAAAAGGTTATAAACTACCATAATCTGGTTTGTAACAAAAGAAGCTATGCCACTTGAGACCTTACCATGGGATCATTAATAAACACGCGCTTACTGGCCTTTACAAGCAGCAAAAGAAAACATAATACTGCTAACACAATAATTACAGTGTGTGAATTTCCCATTAGGAGAGCCGGTATGTCCGTGTATACAATTATTAGAAGCCACGCTACTCTCGTTACAAACCAATTACACGTAATCTGAACCATGTGTTTAGCCACACGCTACAAATAAATAGTTACAGAGAGAGCCGTGGAGCTTAGAGTACTCCACAAGACGGTACAGTAATGCGGCCTGTATAGTACTCAGTTTGCAGGCGTTTTTACAAGTTCAATACTGCTTTTTTTACTTTTTTAAACACAATCCTTCCACCCGTTCGGTTAATACGCCTATGTATTGATTACTCCAATGCGATATGGCTCTTAAAAGTGTAATTTAGAGGAGGTGTACACACATTTGCTTGAAGGGAGAGTGGAAAATCATTTAGGAAAAACTACCCTCAGTACTGGGATCGAGCCCCGATTTTACCGTCAATTGGTAGTCTAGTATATTGTGAAGAGTGACGCACTAGACCATTCAGCCACCAAAGTGGGTAATACAGCTACCTATTGGGTTAACCCATATTACCTAATCCAAGGAGATAAGGACGAGGAGACTGGTTTAGAAACATTTACAAAATGCATATTACATTCATTTAATTTTTAATAAGACTAAATATTTTTCAACTGACTCAATAGAGTCCTTAAATATAACTCCTTAACTTCAAACATATATTTTTCTATTTTAATTATTTTTTCTCCACCGAATCTTAGCTAACATCCGGTGACACGAATTTTAATTACGTTATTGGATAGGAATAATGAAATTTGTAGTTTAAAGGAAATGTACCTGGTAAGTTTTAGGAAAATGACTTAAAGTTCCCCTAAATGGGATTCAAATCCAAACCATCAATACACCGGCAAAAAACACTAGAATTGTTTGCCTGGCAATGCGAGTTTTAATTACAATAAATAGATTTATTAAAATATGACATGAAGGGCAGAGTGATACACTTTAAATATGTTATTAATTAATTATACTCATACATGCATTGATTCCAGGCACAGATGTGTTGCTGGAGAGTTGGTTTGGGTTTTATGGAAAAGTATTTAACTACTCTACTATTCACAAATGTAAGTGTCACAAATATATATTTTGAAAATGATATCCAGATGCGAGTAAATCTTCACTAAAACAATATAATAGCTTTGAATATTTGATTCTTAAATATAAAAATATATGTTATGATTGTCTGATTTGTTCATTATTTGTTAAGCTTAAATATGATATGTTTTTAAATTTTTTAAAAAATATCCTCTGTAAAACATAAATTAAGTGTGACATGGTCACAATATTTCAAAATTTTGAAGAAATTTTACAAGTTTAGTCTGTATTGGTCGACTAATAAATTTGTCTAAGAAAACATTAAAATTGTTAATTTGTCCAATATTAAGAATTTTGTTTTTAAGATTTATACAGTAAAACCTTGGTTTGCGAGCATAATTCGTTTCGTAAACGTGTTCGTAATACAAAGCACTCGTATATCAAAGTGAATTTCCCCCATAAGAAATAATGGAAACTCAGATGATTCGTCCCACAACCCAAAAATATTTAATCTAAAAATGATTAATACCTTTTTTATTTTTGTTATTTAAATGTAACTGTGCTGTAATAAAATTTATTTATTATTTAATGGTGGCTGGTGTGAGGTAGACGAGAGAGAGGAGAGGAGGAGGTGTGTTATTGTTTAGGACGACTTTCACTGTCACTAACGGAATCACTGCTATATGTTGGATCACTGGAATATTTTCTTTTTGTGTGAATTTAACAAAGAACCTATCCAATGACACTGCTCGGCAGACAAAGCGTAACCATAGTACTAGTCGTATTGCAAGATATCGCTCGTTTAACAAGTTAAAATTTATTGAAAATTTTTGCTCGTCTTACAGAACACTCGCAAACCAAGTTACTCGCAATCCAAGGTTTTACTGTATTTTGTTTATATTATTAGCTTAACTATTATAAAAGATGCCCGTAAATTTTTATATTGAAATGTACTTTAATTTTCGATCATGGAAAACTATTTCATATATAGATACTTAAATAAATTAAAACATTTAATCATAATGCACTGAGTTTATGTGAAATTCAATTTCCAAAGGGCTTACATGATTTTAATAAATGTGTATTAAATTATATTAGTAAAACACAAAATAAGTATAGTCTACCCAATACTTTGGGCAGCTAACAAGGAATTATTTTGCTTAAAATGAGAGTTTAGAATGACTCATTTCATAAAGAAAAAAGAAGATGAGTAAAGGAATAAATAATCAAATAAGTTGAAAATTGATATCTAAATGCTATCAAGAATAAAGTTTAGCTAATTAATAATATTACAGAACTACGGCGGGAGGCGTGGGATATTTGTAACAAAGAGTTTTGCGTCTGAACCTTCCTGCAGATACACGTGAAGCCACTTAAAGTCCAAATAGCATCAAAAACTTTGAGAGAAGCATTTTGTGAAGCCCATTATTCTAATTTAAGTTTGATGAAAAGGAGCAACTTTATAGAAGTAACAAAATTATAGTTTTAATCTCAAAGATTTGATATTGTCTATAAATAATATAAATATATTATTTATAGCACATAAAAAAACCGTTGAGTACTTAATTGATAGTTATTTTGAAGATATTGTATAAAATATTTTAGTGTTTTATTTCCATGATCTATTACTAAAAATATCTAAATTTGTAGCCCCTAGATATGAATCATGCGTTCACTATGAATTGGTATTGTTTTTAGTATGATCACAAATTATTTACTTGCTAAACTTAATATAATATCAATTATATTATTTTAAATACACATATTTACAAACTGTAATTTAATTAAATTAACTTAACAAATGGAATGATATTAAATATTTTAATACTCGTTTAAAAATTAATGAATATTTTAAAGTGTTTAAACAATAAATGATATATTCTTAAATTTATAAAGTAAACATTTCATTTGATATATCATTTAAATTACATTTTCTTACTGATAGATTCTATGGATATAATATAAATTTTGTAATATTATGTTTTTAACATTTTCAATGGCAAACATTTTTGTAAACTTGCTCTTGAATATGGAGATATTAATGTCCCTTTTAAGGCCTCTTTAAATTCAAAATTATGTTTTATTAGTAACTCTCACTAGCAGCCCCCTTAGTTCTTGTATTCGTAGTGCAAACTCTAGATTTGTTGAATTTGACTTTTACCAAAAAAGAAAAGCCAACCTCAAAGAATTATTTATTGAACTATCTTACAATTTTATTTACATCTTAACAGAACTATTTAAAACATACCTTTAGTTTGGATTGGTTTTATATAAATAATTTCTAATTAATTATATTTTATTTTAGCCACTATACCTCACTGTATCAACTTAATATATTCATTTACTAGTTGAAACGTTTATTTAGCTAAATGTATAGTTTTCTAATGAATTTATTATATATTTTCATGTCTTCATATGTATTTTACAGTGTAGACTATTGGCCATCACTTTAGTAAAGGGAAATTAAATTGAAATTATCTATATAATCTACTGATTAAGTTTTTAGATAAATATATTATAAAAATTAGTATAAATAAATGGGTAGATAAAGCCATGATTAATCAAATCTAAATAATATATATTATTATAAACTATAGCCCTAATATAAAATAATATCATATTTGGTATTGAAACTTTTCAAGTGGAGTAAGATCAATTAATTAGAGGCGTACTTCTAAACATAAAATATTACCTTTTCCCCATACAAATATATATTTTATCTACAATCTTCAACTTCTTTTCCTCTCTTTTTTTTAAATGGCACCCGAGTCGTGACAAGCTCTTATGTACGAATGAATTAACAGAGTTTAGTGATCACGACATATACATATATACACAAATACTAAAGAGTTCTCTTTTAACACAAACTAGACACGATTTTCAGTCTAACGCATTACAGTACGACACGAAACAACTACGTCCCCCCCCCTCCCCTCTGTTTCTACCCATTTCCACATGCGCGCGCATACACACACACGCACACACACAAACACACAGGAGATGTAGTAAAATCCATTAGAGCTGCTCAATAGTTCATATAGAGGCTATATAAGGGGAAACTTAAAAGCCCTTTATCCATTCACTTTCAGAGTGAAACATCCTCGCTTTCCCCTCCCACCCCCTTTCCACCCAACCTCCTTGAGGGTGGCAAAACCACGTGAAAGCGAAGGGAAAGGCGTGAAAGCCTAAAGCAAGGATGGTTGCTGACCAGATTTGTAGCGGGAAGACACGCCAAGCCTGCTCCATTTGGCCAACCATTTCTGCCTTAATGAAGAACGACATGACCGTGGTACAGCCGCTTCAACAAAGTTTCATCAGAGTCGTCATGATTCGTTATAACACTTCACAAGTCATTAGATTCGATGAATAATTTATTATTGACCTACTCAACTTTAAATAAATTTGAAAATTACAGCGTTTATAATGATATTATCATATTAATTAAATATGATTTTTCAGTTTTTTTTAGTATTTAGCAAAGTTATGAATTGATTTTGAATTTGTATATCTTATTAATAATATTTTAAAATTAAAAATTGCTCTAATTTTTGTCCATCCATACAATTATCTTAACTATTTTATACACTAATTATAAATCAACCTAATCAGGCATTGTTTTACCCAAAATTAAATATAGTCAGCATACATTTTTTTATAAATGAAAATTTAACTTAGATTTTTTAATTTATGAGGATCTAATTTAAGAATTTCTGATTTTACAATTTGATTAAAACTAATAAAAACCCATTTAAACTTTCATGGTACACTAACTTAAACCATTCGGCCACACGAAGAGATTTTCAAATTAATGTACTCAAAGAGAAAAGTAAAAAATAGAAAATAAATCTGGTGGGGTATAGAGTAAGTTGAGGGACAGTGTTGGTTTTGAAGTTCTGAGTGAGGTGGCCATATAAAGGGGTAGAAAATGGACTTACAGAGATCTAGGGGTCGAGGAGGGGGTATAGAGGGAGGAGTAGAGGGTGATAAAGGAGAGGAGATACAGAGGACCAAAGTGTATTTAGCTAGACATTAACGGCTACAACAAAAAGTATTGGTTTTGAACAAAAGAGCGTAAGGCTCATTGATACATTTTGAAAGGATATATCAGTTAGTAGTTACTGAATAGTTGGGGAAAGACTTTAACAAAAAAAAAAAAAAAGTCAACAGATAAATAGTATAGCTAGCTCAATACAGTAATTAGGAGAATTAATTAATCGTAGTTTTTTTTGTGTCGGACATTTATTAGCTTCTTTCTTCACCCCACTATGTCAGTACTGGGCTCATGTTTTGGTTTTATTATAATAGTGTAAAATTATGGTAATAGTTCGGATAACATACCCCAATTGAACTATTTTTAACAATTTAAATATAATTAAACAAATATATTTTGTAATAAGATTAATATATAGTAGGTAAAATTACAAAACTATACATAATATGTCTTGCGTACAACCGGAAAGGTTCATTAAAAATGGAAGATTTTCACTGAACTAGATTGACCACAGTTTATTCTTTTCTATATCTATGATTTATCAATTAATTCCATTCTGTTGTTAGCGTGACAAAGTATCTCGACATATATTTCTTTCATCAACTGTCATTTTATGACAGAAACCAATGACAAGCAATGATATATACCTAATACAAATAATTGTCAACAAACCATAAATCTTCATAGAATAAATTTATTTAAAGAGATGTCATTATCAAGGATAATCCTAGTTTTCAACCATCCTTAAAAAAAAGGATTTAATTAAATATGAAACAATCGTATCCCTAGAAATTTATGGTATTAGAGAGATTTGAGATTAGCAAAAATTTCAAAAGAAATTGAATACAATAATAATGAAAAAATTGACTTCAAATAAAAAATTTAAGTACAAAATTGAATAATTGTAATTAATTAACTGAAAAAAAAGGGCATACAAAATAACATTTTTCAGTACCACCAATTCTGACACTGCTAAATTTTAAATTAAATTTTAGTTATTTTCACTTTAAGTTGACTTGTGCACTCTTAAAGATTTAAGGATTCAAATTAGGATTCTAGAAATATAGGATTCAACTCTTTTTTTAATATTAATGCATCTTAATTTCATTCCTTCGCTTCTTTCTTCCCTAGAAGTTCGTCCCTTCCCATATTTTTGACACAACCCGGGGGGGGGGGGGGGGTGTTGCCCCCTCTCTCTAACTGTGACCTTCTAAGTAACACTTTCCGGTGGAAGAATGGCGAGGAACCACACGACTGTGTGCAGGATGTAGAAAGTGCTCTTAGCTAGGAGCGTCGAACCCACAACAAGGTCTGGTCTTGCGATATCGCTTTCAGGAGGGGCTGGTCAATCGAACACCGCGGAAACAACGTGAAGATGAGACGGGGGAGGGGGGAGAGGGGAGGAGCCGAGTCCACCAAGTACTGACACGAATACTCTACCCCTCACTACCTCCCCCCCCTTTTAGGACCATTATAATCTACAAACACTTAAGAGGTACTCGAGGATTGTGACCATGTGTTCTCCCTTTGATACACTTTATATATATTTTTTTTATCAAATACAAATTTTCGAAAACAAATGAAAATAAAAATTATAAAAATAAAAGATTTATTCTTTTTATTTTGAAAAAATAAATAAAACCCTTATTATTTTGTACTGTGTCAACACTTAAGTACCATTCAGGAACGTTACTACATTTTTAAAATTGTTATAGTTTGGTTTGGTATCAAATATAAAATGGTACAATTTTTTTTTCAGTCACCCATTTATACAATTTAAGGTTGTGTGAAAGCTCGAGAAAAATTATTTATTTAGCTGGCATTAATAAAAACAAACATGTTTGGCCAAACTAATTAAATATTGTTTCAGTAGATTAAACATAATTTTCTACAGATAGTGATCTCAAAAATTCTTGAAAATTTATCGCGAGTACCGCAGTATAAGGACATTCATTTTTAAACTAATAAAAATGGTTTAGATGAAATTTTAAACCGCTTATGACAGATATTGTAGAGATTTTCAGAATAACATATATGTAAAATTAAAGTAATTATTAATATTGAAGAAATTTTATATTTGTTTTTCTTAAAATAATGTATTTTGTTATAAAAGCGTGTAAAAATACGGACTTTTAACACTCGTTCCTTTCCACTTAAACTCAAGATTTATTTTATTTAGAAATAGAAATAGATTTTATTAAATGCATTCACTTTATTGTCAGTAATTTCCCTCAGCAGCCTAACCATAAAACTACCATAAGTGTTGGTTGAGGTATAAGGCATACATCTCTAATTGCCTTTGATCACCGTTGATGGGCGGTCGGGGTTTCAAATACCGACTGGATATACAGATTGATTTTTCATTTAGTTTTATCATAATCCTTCCACATAAGCGTGGCTGAGTTTACTCTAAGATATATTCCTCATCCTGACCTTTATATTAAATTGTTAGTATTAATTATGTAATCCTTACTAATTAAAACATATTTTCTATGTTGGATTGTTAAATTAAGATTAAATTAAATGTAAGCCAATCTTTGAAATAAAAGTTTCTATAAACACACTATTTAATTTCTAAAATAAAACTAATCTTGAAAATATTAATATATTAAGTATCTAAATAACAAGAACATTTAATATATCTATTTTATTCTTGAGTTTGGGACAAAAAAATTAATTTACACAAGAACAATAGCATTTTTCAAATTCCAAGGTAAATATTTATTTTTTTACAAAATATTCGCAGATAATCTTATATATCTTAAAACTACCGACTCTTACATATTTGTTCCTGTTATTTAAACAAAAAGTGCAGTATACACCTTCACAAAAAAAAATTACAAAGTTCACTAATTTGAGATCTAGTTAAAAGAATTGAATTATGAATTAACACTCAAATAGTTTACTTCTTTAGAGCTCTCACCCAAATCACTGAAATCACTTTCTCAACTCTTGGAAAAGGAATTTCGTGCGTAGAGTAAATCCGACCATATTAAATATTTTAAAACTACTTTCACCGACATCTTTTAAACACCCTCGAAAGTTTTAGATGAAAGGGAAAAATAAAGAAACCCCTCCTCTTACTCTCCCTTTGGCACCCTCTCGAATAAAAGCGTTTCAAGCTTATTTCTTTATCACTTCTTACGACCACTGGGCTGAAGAGTAAAAGGCAGGGGAAAAGTCCCTAACCCCCTGAAGCTATTTTCCTCCTAAGTATTTCAGGAGCTAGAGCCGTGGCATCACTTATGCATCACCTGCGCTCTCTGGCCGGTCGTAGCCCAACTGGTAAAGTGAGCCCCTGGGACAGACACCTCCCTCTCTCTCTCTCCCTTTGCCCTACACTTACCCGCGGTGCAACCCAACGCAGCTATTTCCTCGACCTCCAACGCTTAGTTTCGGACAGGTCCCTCGCACCTGTTGAATAGAATCAACTCTAAATATTTCATCAACCCCGCAAGCACGAGTCGAAAGGGTAACTTGTCTAATTTAAACGTTCAACTATGTCAAGACCTGTTTCAGAGTAAGGAATGAATATGCATAAGCAATCATTAATAAAAAAAGTAGCAACATTAAATGAGAATACAACTTCTAGGCGCTTCTCTCGCAATAGACTAGACTGCCAATGACAGGGAGCTCAAGTTTCAAACCCAGTTGTGTATACTGACGGTGGTTTTATATAATGGTTTTCCCTATACCTACACGCAAATGTTGATACACTTCCTCTAAATTCTATCTTCCTCATCCCTAACTATTGAGCGTAATCAGTGCGTATGCGTACAAACTGAACAGGTAGTAATACGCAGTGAAAAAAAAGTATACTGGTGTTGTCTATGTAATTTTGCGATTCAAAATAATGTATAATAGACAAAATATAATCTTGAACTGATAACAAAGGTAGGTAGGGGAAATATTAAGATTATTCACCCTAAAAAAATATGTAAAACTCTGTGTAAGCTTCACCATCACAACAAATGTTTTGGGCTTAAACCCTTGTTTCAGAGTCAAAATTAAGCGCCTATGATAAATCTACGAGTTTTTTCTTTTTTCATAATTTTGTTTCCTAACATTTTACTTTGAAAAATCAAACAATAAAAATAATAAGAACATCTTTGCCATTGTAATGTTACATTTTGCTAAAGTAAGGCTTTGAATAGAAGTAGATAGATTATATACATACATATCGTGAATGTATATATACTCACTATATTTGTTCAAACCTGGCATGGGTTTAGGATTGTTTAGTAAAAACAAAATTCAACAGAAGTATAAATACAAATTGAGACTTAAGGAATTAATGATAAGGAGAAGAGAAAAGGAAATAGACTTTACTCAAGGTGAGAAATTTAGTTAGGATTTAGATACATTAAAAACACGAAAGAATAACAGTCTAGAAAACCAAAACTTATTTTATTTTATCAATATCGAAAACATATTACTATATTATTTGTAATGAAACTAGCAAACAATTCGGTATTTCGGGGTCATATAGCTTGACGTATAAATATTTGAAAGTAGTTTTACTAATTTTTGTGACTGTCAGATATTCTTATTATTTAAGAAATATATCTCGTAAATAAACATAAGCATATAAACGGGTATGTATTTCAAGTATATTAAATAATCTCAATTTATTTCCCCAAAGCAACAAATAAATAATTGGTAGTCTCTATTATTATTTATATTATTTCAATCTTCTCTACTTTATTTTTAACTTAGAGAATAACAGTTTTAGAAATATACGGGCGTATATAAGCTCTGATTATTGAATTGAAGATAAAGCAAATGAGAATGTTTTCTCAGACATAACGAGCACACTCAGAGATATGTACTTATTATATTTGAAGTGACAAATTTCAGCTCATTATAAACAGCTTAAGAACGTCACAAAAGTAGGATTCCGCATCACAGAGCGCATCGTTACCGTTCCGCATGAAGCAGTCACAGGGTAAGAAAAAGGAGAATGGGTGAAACCTCTTTTGATCTTTGAACCCTAATATTCCAGAAAGCCAATCGAACACTTTCCTGCTTCTCATGAATCCGTTTCTATCCTTATTTCCTCTTCGTCCTTCTTAACTCTTTGTGTCGTTTCCTGTTCGTTTCGATCTACAGTAAAAGTAAACGCCATTAAATCAAGAAAAGTTTGGTTACTGTAACATTTAAATCCAAAAAGTTTAAATATTCCATATATTGTGTGATAATTTTATTATTTTTATTAAAAGGCCTATACATTAAAAAAAACTTTGATATAGGTAAATACCCTTCTTGACCATTTTACTTCAAATTAATACAATCGAAGAATCCTAATCTATTACAAAAACTATTAACAACCCTTGTTTTGAAATGATTTATCTCATCTTAACCTATTGTAGTAAACCACACTCGCAATGGTAGGCACATGGATAAAAAATTAATTCTGGTTTTGTCTGGTTTGACAGGAATGGAGATTTTGGGGTTCGAATACCGGTTGTATGTTTTTATGGGCTTATTTACTTTCTCTATGGCATTGAGAGCTTGAAAGTTCCTTCCACACTTACAAAAGCCCACAATATATCCTTACCTTGAGTTAGCTTTATCTAGTCCACCTCATTAAACCCTATATCTTTCAGGTCGATTCTAATGTTATCCTCCCATCTGCAGCTAGGGATTTCCGATGGTCTCTTCTCATTAACCCTGAACATAGTTTTTAGTTTCTTCCATTCGAGCTGCATGGCCTGCCCAGCGTAATCTACGAGACAAATTATTCGTAACTCATCATTATGCAATCACCTCTACTCCCCATTACACTCATCCTCCTTTGGATCAAAATTCTCCCTAAATACCTTGTTTTCAAATACCCTACAATTATTTTCGCCATATAAGGTAAAAAAAAAACCTTTTCACACCCCTAAGGAACAACCGGGAAAATTATTATTTTGTTTATTCTGAGTTTTACATTACTTGACAGCAGGTGAGATGTCAACCACTTTTTCGTAACTTTCCAATATTGTTATTGCTACTTAAAATTGTTCATAAATATTTAAACTCACTAACCATATAAAATGATACATGTTTCTGAAAGGCTATTGTTATAAGAAAGCTTTCTATTCTCATTTCACTAGAATTTTGGTACATTTACTATAATAATACTACCTTCCTCATCCCATCCTCATTAGTGCGGATATTCCGCACGGGATTTGGACGTGGAGTATGAAAAAAACCACCAAATAATTCAAAATTCCATCTTCCCTATATATTTTCATATTTTTTTCTATCCTTATCCTCAAACAAGAAAAAGAGTAATGCTAGAACGTCAAAGAGTCAGAAATGAGAGAGGCGTATCTTCGCCATCGATTACTTTCATAATAAGAGAAAGTAAACGGGATGACGCCTTCAAGCTTTACGTGCGGTTCACTGATTCCTCTCAAATTACTCTCGGAAACGCTACTACTGCCTGAAACCCTTGTCACATCCCACCCCAGACACCCTTTCTTAACTCTTCACACATATCTCTCCTCCAAATGACCTTTCATCCCTCCATTAATTCGATGTTATTTTGACATCAATTTCTTAACTATGACTTACAAGGATTCTTCTTAATTCACACTTAAAAGGTCGAAACATTTATTTTAACAAATATATATTTAAATCTACCAGAGGAAGGTGTAATTTTGATAATTAATTATATAATCTAGTTGAACTACATATGACTAGATTGACAAACTGCACGAAATAAAATTTTCGTCAAAAACTAAAGTCAAAATATTAATGGGAGGGGAAATTACTTAGAATTAAAATACAGCTGGATCTGGATAGATCTTTCAATCAATATTAGTACGGTTGAAAATTAACACCGGGTCAAAAATTCGATTTCCGTGTCCAGTTGTCATTTTTAGACTATATTTAATTTAAATCAAAATATTAAACAATGAAAAATATTGTGTTACGTACAACTCACATAGCCAAAGTGTTATAGAGCAGGAGAATGTATGAGAAAAGATTGCATCTGAATAAGCGCGTGGATAAGATGAAAAACACAAAATTCAATTTAATAGGTACAAAACCATAATCAGTACACCTGGATGAAATTCAAAACTCAACCATCCCTTGAAATAATTTACCAAATGCAACAATGCAATATTTAACGTCTCAGAATTTTTTTGCCACCGGTACAGGAATGTGTAAATGTAAACTTAAATACGTGATCAAATTTAATTAATGTATTTTTCTTCTTTTACAGTGTTTTCATGATCACTTCAATTTAAACTTCTGAGACATATGACGCAGGTATAAAATTTGCCTATAGCATTATTACACTTGAGAGACAAATAATACCAGCCAGTTTCCATGAGAGATTAGTGAACTGAAGCGACACAGAGAAAGGATGAAGCAACTAGAGAAGTACATTCCACTCCTCGCCTCAATTCCCCCTTACCTCACCCCGCCTCACCCCACAACATGGCCATCATAACTCACAAGTGTGAAGTGTAGGGGTAAGCGTGGAGGAAGGGGAGGTGTAGCGACGCAACATTACTCAGGGACTCATGGCGTCTGATTGATTAGCTAATTGCGGGACCAACTGTGCAACCTAGGCGTCAAATATAAAGGGGTAAAAGGGGGAGAGTGGGGAAGTGAAAACTTGTAGTAGATGAACGATTAGTAACAAGGAGGGGGGGGGGGGAATGATAGAGCGAGAGGTGGGTTTTAGCTCACGGAGTAATAAGTAACAGAACTACTAGGATAGGTTTTTTTTTTGGAAGGTAAGGTGGGGGGTTAAAGGGCTCCAAAACCTTTTGGGAAGGGGATGGTCATATATATATGTACATGGTGGTACATATATATGGCGGTATATATATATGTATATGAAGGTCAAAGTCTGAACTCAGAATGTCATTAATTACATCGAATATGTTTGGGACACAGTGACAAAGAATTACGGTTCGGTTAGGAGAGCTATTGAACTGATGGGGATGAAACCAAAGTAGACAAATATTCCGTGTACACGTTTTCATATACGATTTAGGTTAATCAACGTATGAAGGCGTTGAAAACATACTTTCAATAAAGGGACAGAGCGGATAAAAATTCATTGAATTTTCACAAATTGGCTATATGTAACTAATTATAAGTTTATAGGTATTTTACGGGATGTTAGATATCTATCATTCTGATCTACATATAATCTTTCACGTGTAAAAGAATATGTAAATATAACTAGTGTAATTATTACTTGGGACCCCACTTCAGTGCTCAGAGGTCTGAAGAGGCGTTACTGTCCTGTTAGACTGACCTGCTGATGGCTGGGATATCGGGGTTTGAATTCCATTCATGTCTACCAAGGGTGGTTCTTCCTAACGGTTTACCACCCTCTTAATACGCCAATGCGGTAGATTACCTCTAAAATGCTTCCTTCCTTATTCCTGCCCCATTAGAGTAATGATCATATTTGGGTATAACCTGAACAGGTAGTAGAACTAGGGATGAAAAAATGCTCTTACCTGGAGTTTAAAGTGACAGCAAAGATATTGGTGCATTGAACAGTTAAGCTCATTTTCTCTCCTTTAAATTTACTAGTGGATTACAATAATTGTTATGAGTGGTTATAGCTAACTAACATGGGAGAAAAACACTTTGATGATGACTTTGTTTAAGGCGTTACTCTCGTAATATAATAGAATGCCAATTAGGGGAGATCGGAGCTCAAATACCGGTCGGGCATATTAAGGGTGGTTTTACTTAAATGGTTTCTCACTCTTACTCCACGTAAATAGGGTACATTTCTTCTAAATTCTTACTTCCTCGTCTCTGTTACAGTAGTGTAAGCATCACATAAGCGTACAGCTCGAAAGAGTAGTATGAAGCAATGATATAATATATGCGAACGTGATTAAAAAAATACACTTTTATGTAAAGAAAAAGAGTACTGACGTTAAGTTGGAAAAATAATTGGAAATCATTGTGAATAAAGTTTTTATTTCATTTTGTCGGCTCTTACAGGTCTGCGAATCATTATTCTTAACCTAACGTTTAAAAAAAAGTCCTTAATATGCCAAGACAAAAAAAATATGCACGTATCGTTTTGTTGACTTGAAAAAAAGAAGAATAAAAAGAAGTCATAAGAATATGGGAAGGCTTTTATGGGTCGTAAACACCCGATACGGAGAAATATCTCTCTTTAAAAAAAAATAAGTGTTGGACCGGCTGCCTCTCAATTTCGTCTTCTTGACTCTCCTCGTAGCGAGTTTAGAGAACTTGGTGGGCAGGAGGAACATACCTTCCTCATAATACGACTCCGAGGAACACTTGGCACGGAAGGAATACGACCGGGGAGGGAGCTATCAAACAGAACACGCAACACACATAAACCAAAACGAACGACATAAAAAAAATAAAAAAAAGGGTTTAATTAAAAGGAAGCGTCGTGCCGTTGTCAATTATTTTTAGGGGTGTGGGTGGGGCGACGCTTCTTACTACCATTTCGGAAATACACATATTTACACTAAGGGGGTAAATGATTACAAATAATTTATGAGAAATATACCAGCATTTTTGTGGACTAAGAGCGAGGAAAAAATCATCAATACACCAGACCGGAATTTGAATCCAACCCTCTTTGGTGGCTGAATGGTCTAAGGCGTTACTCTGGTGTTAGACTGGCCTGCTGATGACTGAGAGGTTGGGGTTCTAATCTTGGTAGTGTCTACTGAGGGCTGTTTCATATAAATTATTTACACTCTTGTTCCACGCAAATGCGTGCAAATGCGCGCAAATGCGTGCAAAATGCTTAATTCCTCACCCTCACTCCATTAGAGTAATTATCATATGTGCGTGTAAACAGAACAGGTATTAAGATATGCTGATAAAAAAGTCGAGCCCCGACCTCTTCACACTTGTTATCCTTTTTATTGCGAAAGTGAAGTCTTTGTGCACATGCCTACCAATGACGGTGTGTTCCCAAGTGTCTTCAATAATGTAGCCATCCGGTCCTTTTCCAAAGCTAGCCTAGTGTTTAATTTTTATAATTTAAGCTCTTTAATGTTTTGTGGTATTTGATTTTGTATCAGGAATTAATTTACATTTATAATTTGTAAAGGATTAAGTTATATTAAAAGCTTGATTTGAGATTATGGTGAATAGGAAGAGTGATTAATGGAAGTGTACACGCAATAGATTAATACCATTACACACGTGCAGGTATACCTGTACAGTTATACCGGGTGTGTTAATAAATCCACACGGTACAGTTTTTCTTCTTCGGGACACAGTTTTTTTTCTTTTTCGTTCAAGTTGTTATTTTCACTGTCGGCTAGTAATGGAATCAACAGATGATGCTTTGGCGATACTTGGCTTGTTGGTAGCAACAAAACAGTGTCAAAAACGTAAAGTTAAACGAGAAATGTGGTGTAAAGAGTGGTTGAACAGAGAGAACGTTATTCACAAGTGAACTTGCTAAACGAATTAAAATTAACACCTAAATATTGTGTATAAAAATAATTTTATAAAGAAATAAGGGAAACCTATCTAATTAGTGAACGATATGGCGGTGGCAACAGCAACAACTGAACTGAGCCACCTGCGCACTTCGGTACACACGCTCCGGTATGCCCGCGCAGTTTTCTGAATGAAATTAACTATTTGGTCTGGTCGCCCGTGCAGGCCAAAATAACTGTACAGTTTTGTCACCCACACGTTCAGTTATACCGGACAGGCGCGCCTGTACAGGCAAACCTCACAGGTATACCTACCTGTACATGTGTAGCGGCCTTTAAGTCCATATGTGAATAACATTTTCTTCTGTTCAACCAATCTTACCACCACATCTCTCGTTTTACTTTAAGTTTTTGACACTGTTTTATCGCTACTAACAAGACAACTATCGCTAAAGCATCGTCTGCTGACGCCATTGCTAGCCAACAGTGAAAGAACAACTTGAACGAGAAAAAGAAACGATTGTGACCTGAAGAAGAAAAACTATATCGTATGGATGCACTAATCCGGTATAGCTGTACAGGTATACCTGCGCAATTATACATGCACAGGTATAACTGTACGTGTGTAGCGGCCTTTAAAAAGAGGACGGGAAAGCCATAGTGATAAGTCGTGTGTGAAAAATTGTCTCTCCCAGTCACAGAGAATGGCGGGGGAAAAAAACTGCTACTTGGAAGGGTAAAATGTTGGAACCGACACCTTTATAATATAATTAATTATAGATGAGAGAACTGAGAAAAGCTAGAACTATTTACAAGGGAACATGTGCGCATTTTCTTTTTATGTATCCTACGTTTGCACTTAAAGGAAGCAAGCTTACTTTGCATTGTCCAACTATGGCGCAGCTTATAAGATAAGGCCATAGTGTAATTCCCCAAGGTAAGACGGCTAACGTTCATGGTAAATATTGAGTGTACAAGTAGAAATTCCTACTACTATTGAAACATTAGTCCAGAATGCCAAACGTAATAGCCGAGAACATTGAAAAAGTTTGGAGTCTCGTGCCCACGTGACCTAAGACACGCACGACTTGATTCTCATGCGACTCAACACTGACGAATGTAAGGGTATGTCACTGTTGTTCAGCTATCACGGGATATTGCACTGATTGAATAGGTGGGTGATTTAGTGGGGGAGGGTAAAAAGAGCCACCTATACAGAATCCATTACTGGAGAATGTGTCCCTATTTAATTGATTACCATAAATGTGAGAAGAGAACGCAAATTCATTGATTGAAAAGAACAGAAGTGATTTATTTTCTTCGTAAAAATTATTTTTCCCTTAAAATACTCAAAGTAGGTTTAAACATTGATGAATACTTTTTATAACTGTCTCGGTGACGGCATGGTATAAGACGTCACTCTCGCGATATACTAGACTGCCGATGACAGGAAGATCGGGTTTCAAATACGGGTCGGGTTTACTAAGGACGGTTTTTCTAAAATTGTTTTACACTCTACTCCCATCCAAATGCGGGTACACTTCATATAAATGCAACCTTCCTAATCCATAACACATTAGCGTGATTAGTATGATTAAATGCTTATAGCTTTAACAGATAGTAAGAGGTGGTGCTAAATAAACGGTCTAAGATACCCTCTAAAAAATTACTCGATTTCTTATAATGGGGAGAGTGAAGTTCAAATCCTGGACAGGTTTATTGAGTGTGACTTTTCCTAAGTGTTTCCCACTCTCCGATCATGCAAATTTGAGTATATTTCCTCTAAGCTATACACACTTCACTCCTCACACACTAGTGTAATTTTTTTAAAAATATAATATAATTCTGAGCCTACATAGGAATTGCACCTCTATTTGTCTATGGACGTTGAGGAAATGATTAGCTTCTTTCAGGACTCGCTCGAATCCCAGTAGGATTCAAAGTGTTGCGAAAGTGTAGAGTGCGAATAATTTGAAGTCCACTATATGTGGGACTTCTTATACCCACTTGCGTAACCCTAAATTAAAAAACCATTAGAGTGTAGTATTATTAATAATAATAGCGTATTATAGATTATTACACATCTAATATTAAACTATTTTCCAATAATATTTACTCTCAGTGAATTCAGTAGAAATTATTTGTAACTAAAGGATAAACTATTTTATTTTTTATTAATTTTAATTAAGGTAAAATACTTGGCTCTTGTACGCGTAGATGATATTAGGACCTTTTTTTTGGTCACCATCTTTACTACACATTTATGCATATTAACTAGGCTAAAGTGTTGTGGATGATGAAGATTTAATTTAGAAACATACCCGTATTTGCGTGTAGGGAGAGTGGAAAACCATTTATAAAACCAACCCTAATTCACCCAACCGGGATTCAAACCCAACCTTTCCGTCATTGGCAGGGTGATCCCGTCTATTGAGAGAGTTAAGTCTTAGACCATTCAAATCATTCTTAACGTTAACCAGGATTAATATTATTTTAGTGCTATATTTAATAAGTTATATTTTTAAAGTAATCATGTATTTTAAGTACAAGCCATGTGAATTTATTTTTTATAAATAATACTAACCTGATCCATTTGGCCACATGGTCTAAGGCCCTACTCTCATGTTAGACTAAACTGCCGATGACAGTGAGATTGGGGTTCACATTCCGGTTGGGTGTGCCGACGGTGGTTATTTCCAAAATAGTTTCCCCTTTCCCACCACGTGAATGCGGGTACACTTCCTCTAAACTCAACCTTCCTCATCCCTAACTCATTATCATAATTAGTACATATGTGTATAACCTGAACAGGTAGTAAGACACGGCGATAAAATAATAACAGTAGTCTACTATGTGAAAATCCGTTTTGTAACAGTAGTATTATTTTAGATCCAAAATGTCACTTAGTTTAATATATTCGTATTAACTGACTAGACAAGGATTGAAGGATTGGAAATTTAAATAATATTTTACGAACTAAATTTGAAATATAATAGCTTTCGTCTGCTCTAAAGCGAAACAACGATTACATTTGATAAATACACTACCATACAATTGAAAACATTATAATCAACCTGGAAACAGTGCGAACGACACAATAAAGGATTGTACGCCAACCTCCCAAAGACACAGAACACAAAAGGGGTGTTTTTAATGAAGAGGTAAAAAGAGTGCGTTTTGCATTCCGGAATTAGTAACCCTAAACTTTATGACAAGAGGAGTTGAAAGGAGAGGGGTTTACTGTGCAAAGGCAGGAGGGACGACTTAAGTCTGCGAATAGCACTTTACAACGCACTTGACAATTTAAAGACTTTGCCAGGTTTTATTGTTTCTTTCGTTTAAAGTACAGTGAGGAGAAGAGGGGGAAAGCGCGAAGAATAAATAGTGATAGAGGATTAAGGTCGGAATAGAATAAAGAAATAACACTAAAGCATATTACTCAAAAGTGAAGAGTGTGTTGTGTGGGGGTCTGTAAAAGGCAACGTTGTTACACCTTTAAATATCGTAAGGCTGTCAGCTTTCTTTATCAGTACTATTCGGATTTAAGGAACAGACGTTAGATGTGTACACATATAATTTTTTTTTTACGTGTTATTCACAAAATTAGTTCAAATCAAATATTCTGCCACCTGATTCGGAGGCCTTATGGTTTAAGGCGTCACTCTCGTATTAGACTAGAACTGCTGATGATGAGGAGATATGAAATTCGAATACTGCTTGGCTGTACTGAGGTTTTTTTAAAAAAAAAATCAAACATACCTACACTCAAATGCGGGTACACTTTATATAAATTCAACCTTACTTACACATAGCTCATTAGCGTGATTAATACAAATACATATAACTTTAACAGGTAGAATAAAGCAGTAAAAAAAAATTACCTATCAAATCCAAACTAATTTTCAATGCACGTATTAAACTAAAATAAATTAGGTTTATTTTAAATTTAAAGTGATTTTTATTATTTTGGTCATTTGTTGAATATAATTTTTGTGTTTGAGAGATAGCATGTTGATTTATTCTGACCATTATATTATAAACGCATACTTATTGATAAAATTTTATTGGTTATGTTAGTTTGGTCAAACGTCTTTAATCCTTGATCAAAATAAATCTTTATATATTTTACATTTGAGTTACATAATTTTATATTAATATCAGGAAAGTTAAATTTAAGCTGTGGTCCCCTTTTCATTGTGAAACACATTAAATAATGTTTGTTTCTTTGTGTTTTTATATTTTACCAAAAATCTGTTTATATTATTACTCTTAGCACATCACTTTGGATAAGATACTAGTAATAATCAATTATAATATTATTGCAATTGGCCAATTATTCTATTAATGAATTAGGTATAAGATATGAGTCAAGATATAGTATTAAAATTATACCTTTACATGAGAATCAAGCACGTGAAATTTTGAAATAGCAGGTCACAGTTCATTCAAACGTTTAAACAACAGATTTAAAAGAATCAGTGAGTACGAGGGCTAAGGCATGAAGATTGTCCAGTCTGGTTCGTCGATGATCACGAATTTGGGTTCAAATCGAGGTCGGGAAAATTAACTTATTTTTTCTTTGTATTTACATTCCCGTTAAAGCTCAACCTTCCTGTTACCTATCATTTTAGTCAAAATGTGAGAGTAATCCAGTTGAGTGGTAATACAAAGGGGGAAAAAAAAAAAAGCGACGAAGTATAACCGATTGTTAAGTTTCTAAATAAATATTGACATTATATTTAAAAAAGGCATTTTACCCAAATAAGGGGTAGCAAGGTCTAACGCTTCACTTTCATGTTATAATGTGTTGCCAATGTCAAGGAGATCGGGGTTCAAAGCTCAGTAGGGTGTACTGAGAGTTGTTTTTCCTAAAGGGTTTCCCACTCTTCCTTCACGCAAATGTGAGTATATTTCCTATAAAACCCTACTATCCCCATCAAGCCATTAGTGAAATTAATGTGTGTGTACAACCCAAACGGGTACTAGGCTGCGATGAAAAGTACATCGCAACTGTTAGAGAATTAATAATATTACATCCCGCCCTATTTTTATAGTGGGCCTAAGTGGTATACAAATCGGTGGCCGCATGGTCTAAACTCTAAAGCATCACTCTCTAAGTAGACTAGATTGTAGATGACGGGGAGATTGGTGCTCCAATACCGGTCGGGTATACTAAGGGTAGTTTTGCTTGAGAGTTCTCTCCCTCTCCTTCGACGCAAAAGGGAGCACACTTCCTCAAAATTCAATCCTCCTCACCCGTAGCACATAAGCAAAATTGGTACATTTGCGTAAAATCCAAACGGGTAGAAAGACGTGGTGCTAAATATAAATTTATATGTATACTTTTTATGGTTATTATAGTGGAATTTTTAAAAAAAACAAATATGACCCATTTTTATCCTTAAATCCGAACAAAAGAATCACCTATAGGGGCCAACAGATAAAACTGATACAACCTAAATGGACACCAAAAAAAGATAAAACATTTATTTTCCCTTACATACAGTTTATTATATAGAATGTCTCTCGAGCAATAAACGTGGAAGTGTTTAAACATTATTTGGCCACTGAACCGTGTCGCCTAATCTTATCGCCCTTGTAAGAGGGGAATATGCCTCTAAAGAGTTCACGTGGTTACAGGAGGATGTTGAAAGTAAAATCAATATCGCTCGAATCTCGCTAAAGTGTGCCATCTCTCGCCCTGTTAACGGCTCCTCTCGAACGTAAGGGGGAAGTGCTGCTTGATAAAGAGAGAGAGAGACAGAAACAAATGAAGGAAGGAGTAGGAAGAGGATAGGAGAAAAGAACAGTCTTGAACTATGTCTCGGTTGACTACTAAGAATTCCAAGCACACCCTATAATCTGAAGCAATTCCCTTAAGGTAAATTTATCTCCTGATTACATAGATTAGTAGGGTTTAAATGTTTTAGAGAAGTTTTATGGCTTAACAACCGCGGCAAGTGTTTCTAACGTAGACACTAATGCATTCATCCTAGCTCATTTACTAATTTATTATAAGTTAATTAATTTATTAATTATTTAATAATGTGGTTGACGTTGACATTGGATGTTTTTCGCACCACCTAATTTATTTAGTCACCTTATCTCCTGTCTTCTCATTAGGGTTATACGTATGTATACATTAATGACGCTAATGTATAAGTTACGAGGAAGGTTGACTTTATAGTAGATGTACAGGTATTTATTTGGAGGGGGAGTGTAAAACAATTTAGTAAAACATACCACCGGTACACACAACTGGGATTAAAGCCCCGATTTCCCTATCATCGTCATTCCAGTCTATTTCGAGAGTGACGCCTTAGACCATTCAACCACCGAGGTTAGTATTATTACCAGAACGAGACGTACCCAATTGATTACACTGAGGGATTAAAAATAAACAAGGTCAATTTAGATAGATTGTACCTGCATTTATTTGAAGAAAAAAAAAGAGTGAGAGACCATTTAAGAATATCACCGTCAGTTCACTCGGATAATATTTTAGCTACGACTTTACAACCACCATCAAACTGGACTAGATGAGATTGATACGGGGACCACGTGCCCACCAATGCAAACCAAAATGGCTTAGTAAAATATAATTGTTGTAATATTTTTTGAATAATTTCTATTGACCCATTTTCTAACATATCTTAAAACTTATTCTATTGACATTTTTTTTTCTTTTCAACAACTTATTAAGAATACGTATTTTTAATAAATATAGCCTACTTTTATTACCATATTGACTTTCTAAGATTATAGGAGGTGGATGGAGGAGACTCCACTTATGTAAAAAATAACTCAAAAGTGCAACTAACTAGAATATGAGCCCAGCCTCCTGGGTCAAAGTTGAGAAGGCTTGCGGTGAGCTAGTTCGGCCAGTTATCTAATCAATTTTTAGTAACCTCTGCATAATAAAGTTATCCCTATTAATTTTACAAGATTATTTAAAAAAATCCAGGATAAAATAATTTTTTCAATGGTTTAACTTAATTTTTTTGTTGCAATTACCGTAAATCGTGCTGTATCAATATCAAAATTCAACTATAAATTATATACACAGAGTAATATCCTAAAACAATTCACAACATATTATTTACACTTGGACCCTAAATGGTCGCCTTATTGTCACTTAGCCCGTTTTGCACCAATGCTCCTAATTTCTGACGACGCACTAACTCACTTAGCGTCCTGTACTAGGGGTCTCACCCCTTACACCCTCCCAACCCAACCAGAATCACCCCTCCTTCCCCACTCCCATCTCACAAACTTATATAATGACGCCCGAGCGTCCCGACGATGGGTAATTTCATCAGCCGTGACGTCACTACATGGGAACAATCTCCTGTACCGGTGGCAGCAGGTAGTAAGGCATCTTCTGACGTCATCATAAAAAACAGATTCGGTACACTCTGATACGGAGAAGTGTCCCAAGGCCTAATGATACTTTCGAGACAGTGTAATTTGAACTTTTGTCAGCATTCGTGTGAAGTTATTTACAATACAAGAACACTTTGAAAAAGAGAACTATTAAAATGTGTGTCGTAACTTTCATAAATAATCTTTCTTATCCCAGTATTAGCAATCTTGTGACGTCATTACAATACAATTTCTGATTAAGTAGTGACGTCACTATTTATTTAATGGTCTTTTGTACCAGTTTTAGCAGTATTTTGACGTCATCACGATAAAAGTACATAAATTTATTGAAGATCAAGTGTGACTTCAATGCTTCACTGGTCATATTATAATGTTCCAGTATTATTATTGTCATGGAACAATACAAGTTTACGTTCTCATAACAACATAACTGACTCACTCTCTAAATAAGAGGCCTCAGCCAAAAACAAGTAGTTTTCATAATCCCATGCAGAAAGAGCCTTAGTAAATGACTGGAGCCCTTTCTGCAAAGAACATTAAAAACACAACTTTTATATTTAGTTCTCGTTTCAGATGGGCTTCAGTCATTGATTGAAGCCTTTTCCGCAGGTAATTATGAAAACTAGTTTTTTTGACTAAAGTCATTTTTACAGAGAGTGATTCCACTATATTAAATACAAATGTTACCACCCTCAATTAATTATTTTGTATCAAACTCAAGCTGATTTTTAATAAACAACACTGAAAATATACAATCACACACTTTAACTATAATAATAGTTTCTGAGAACTATAAATGTTATTTAAGACCAATAATATGCTTGTTTTTTTTTTCAAATAGGAAAAACCGGTTGTTTTTAAAAGTTCACTGTAATTTGAAACAAATCTCAAATAAGTTCTTAGTTTAGTATTAGTCTTCTGTCGTATATGAAATAGGATGAATAAACCAACTTAATGTTTTATATATTTTATATATTTACTTTAAGTTTCTAGAAAAATAAACTGTAAAAATACTAATAATTTACTAAAAAAATTACTTCAAATAGTCATAAAAGTATTTAATTAAAAAGGTTCTGACGAAAACATTTTACGAAAGAGAAAGTTTGAATACATTGTAGCTCCTTCATCACTTTCTGAAACGTTTCTACTAATATCACTTAAATGATTAAAACGCTATTTTTATTCTCACTTGACTGTAAAAGTAAGAAGTGCAATGAAAAGATTGGAAGTACCCAGTTTTAGAGTGATGTCATTGTCCGATGCCCTCTTGGGAAAAGGAACTACCATTCTGGTTAAGATACGAAAGACGAGAAAAAAAACAAATAAGAAGTTGTAAGAAATGAGAAAAAATAAGAAGATGGAATTGGAAAAGAGAAAATATGAAAAGATATGATGACCTTTTCGGTTTTTTTTCTTCTTTTTCTTCACTTCGAAAAAAAGAATGGTCGGTGTTAGGTTGTAACAATGGCGTGTTATTAGGATTGGAAGGCCAGACCACCCCCTTGTTAGAAAGTGATTGGAAGGTTGGTAACAATACTACAATCTCTTGGAAGTGCTGTCCGAACACGTGGCCCAAAACGAATGGCGCCTGGGAACAGAAGGATATTTTATATTTCTCAATTGGATTCCTCATGATATCCAAAGCTTAGCAGCACTGCAACAGAATTGAAACACAGCCTCGTCATCTCTGTTAAAATTAATATCCTTTTTCTCAAACCATTTTAAAGGGACTGGAAGAGTTGGGTGATTGGTAGAATGGTTGGCCCTCATCCAGGAGTTAGAGGTTTGACTAGACGCTATTAAAGTTGTTATTCTGAGTAGAGGTTTTATTTACTTCCCAGATCATTTCTCGAACAGTTTCCAAACATTTGACCAACTTATCTTGGACAGTTGTGTTAGTTATATACTGATTTTGATTATAAAGGCCATCCGTAAGGCCTTTGTTCTTACCAAAACCCTACTATATGGTGATATTCTGGTGGGAAGAAAGGCCTTTCAAACTACCATTCCTAGAAAAATCAGTTTATGTTGTTTAAGTCAATGGTTACTTGTATTTGTGTTAAAGTCAATCAATAGTATTTTAACCAAATTGTATTATTAGTTAATAAAGTATTCAACAATTTGTTAACATTGATAACACACACGAAAACTAAATAATTTACTTAATCAAGTGGATTAACGTTCACTGTCATACAAACAGGATATTTCGTAGTTATTGTAAGCTATCTCAATCTAAATAGCACATAGAATTACACATAAAGAAAAAATGTGTAAAACTTTATTGTTGAAGATCATTTAGATTTTATAGAGTATTAATTAATAAGTATATTGGTAAATTTCCCCCCTTTAAGCCTTATGGATGTGTTAAAAATTTAACATTTAAGAACGAACTATTGAAGTTACAAATAGCTTACGTCAGGGAAAAATAACGATTGTTGTGAAAATTGAGTACCCCATAAGTAGATAATACGGTGGGTTTAAAATATAATCATCAGAATCCATTTTCAATAACAAGATATAAAAAAATGACTTTTGGAGGTAAGTAACCTACGTTAAGACTCTGTGGCTGAACCAGGTACGGATAAGTATTATGATATATTAAAACTCTCCCTACATACGTTCTCGATCACTGCTATCCTAAGGGTGCTCGAAATTGTGTGTTTTTATAGTGCTTAGCTTAACCACCATCTGACACTCGTTTTTTAAATGAACCTATGTCTAATATGTGTTAATGTAGTTTTTAAACGTGGTTTTATTTGTTACACGTATATTAAATAAAACAGTCCACGTTCAGACATTTTATTTCAGCTGAATTAAATTCATTAATTCATATATATTATTTCATGATTATTACTATTTTGTGTTTACAAAACTGTTAATGTCGGACGTGACGTATCAAGCATGGTTTGTAAAAAGTTCAATGGAATCAGTTACGCTAGCTCAGTTTGTCATACAAATTTACGGGAGTTCAAAAATAACTATAACCCGAGAAAAAAAAAGGTAAAATAAGATAGATATTCATTAGCAATTTTTCAATGTATTTGGTTTCTGAGTCCACTACGTATGTTGCTTCACAGGCTACATGTCATCATGTATATTTCATATTTTAGTAAAGTAATATCTTTCATTAAACTATAGATGATTAGGCCTTCATTGGTAAAAGTAGAAAAAAAGTACAGGAGGAGTTTTTTTCTTAAAGATTGGTAAAAAATATACAAAGAATAAAAAACCAACTTTCCAAACGCTGACGTTTGCGTCAGAATAATTTTCAGTCATCATTTGTGTTACATGAGCCTTGCTACTCTTCGTATAATTTAAATAAATGGTACAGTGTACCACACACACTTTCTTTCACTTTTATCTTAAAATATACATTTACTAAGAACTCGTAAGATTTGTAAAGAGAAATAACAGGTCTATACAATGTTGTACAATTATTACACCAAAGATTATAAATGAAATAATATACACTATTACTTACTCTATGGCATTAGGAACTAGGAACACCGTTACAGAAATAAAATAAGAAAAAAGAAACATCTTTGTCCACCAAAGAGCATAAGAATCAAATTCATTTTAAAAGACCTGAATTAAAAAGGTAGCCTATATATTATATATATATATATGCTTATAGATCAGAAATGGTTGGTTTTATAAAAATATATTTCAAATAAAATATATTTATCTTTGATTGTACCACAATTAAATAGTGATAAGTTATTTTGTATCTCAAAAAGTTGAGGAAAAATTAAAAAAATTGGAAAAATACCCCCATTTAAAGTACCCACAAAGTCATTTTCATAAGAAAATGAGAATTTCCATCGTGTTTATAATGATAAACAGTGTCTAGATATAAAATTTAATCAAAATCGCTAGAGCAAATTTTGAAAAAAATTTTCTTCTTCTTGAGTAAACTACCCTTAATTTTAGGGTTATATATATAACTAAAAAAAAACCTTTTGTGAGACCTTATAAAAACCCCAGATACAGAGTTTAAGCCCAATTAATAAAATAGTTTCAGCACCAACCCAAACTACAAACAGACGGTATCGCGAAAGCAACTTTTTTAGTTTCAGGATGTCATGAAACGTCAACATTTATAAAAGTCTAGAGTTTGAATTTTTTGACGGTCACAATACTCTCTTTCTCTCCGAGGTGTTAAGCGAAAGTAAAAACCAAATTGATATATTTCACTATTCTGCTTGGATCAAAGGACTATGACAATATTGCTGTCTCAATTTCACAGGAAAGAAATCATTTAAGTTCAACTAAAATAAATGCCATTCAAACTAAACATAGCTTTCGTTATACTAGCCCTAGTTTTGAATATTCCGAATGGATTCCTTCAAACAATTGATAAAATAATGAATTTAATTAATGTTTGATACAGACAAAAAAATTCAATATTTTCCTTAATTTAGTCTTTCATATAGGTCATTATTTGGAGAGGTAAGTGAAAACAATCCTTTGGTGTTTAAAAAAAATGGATAGAACGTTGGTTCTAGAGCAGACGGTCATCTTTACTCGCCCATATTCTAGTCGGCGTCCCGACGCCCGTCAAGAGAATAAAAAAAAGAGACCTGACCAAGTATTGATCTGGTACACTCTTCTCTTTTCCCCTCTCTGCTTCTCTTTCTTTCTCTTTATCTTTTTTTTCTCTCTCTCTCTTTCCATGGACATACTTTCTCTTCAAGAGCCTCACGTACTGGGAAATGGGCCGTGCGTTCCACAGCAATATTTATGACCTTTTTTTTGTGTGTGTGTGTGTACTCCTCTATGAAAATTACGACCAATAAAGTAACGTGCATGAATAACGTAGACTATATATTGTATAGTTACATACTAAATATTTTTAGTGGCAGACATTTAAAAAAATTATAATATGTCTTTAAGACCAGCGCTGGATTTATTTGCAAATATTTTATGTTTTGTAAATTTAACTCTAGAGGTATAAGCTAATTAAATCTAAGGAGAGAAACAAAGAAGTTAAATTTAAGAAATGAATCTACATTAGTTTTGATTGAAAATGATTAATTTTAATTATAAAAAAGGTGAGAATTACACCTATATATATATTTGGCAAAAATTTAAGCCCCAATTTCCTTGTCTAAGGTGACCTATTACAATGCGTTTCTAACGTCATAAGAAACTTCAGCACCAGTTCTGGAGGATAACTTCTAATTATTATATATATACATATATAATAAGCATAGTAATAATTATATATATTATTACTTATTAATTATTACTATTGTTATTATATATAATAAGCATATATATAATATTTTTTAAACTACAGTATTACTTTATCGCGCTAGCCTAGAAATATATATAAAGAAGTTAAACTTAAAATTATGCTATGCTTATTTCCTGATACAATAGTATGTACACGTGTTTTATAATAGTTATTAATTAATATATGCAACCCACCTCGGTGGCGTAGTTAGCTAACGCGCTAGTTTTGTGTTAAGCTAGACTGCCGAGGACGGGGAGACCGAGGTTCAAATCTCAGTCGGGTTAACTGGGGGTGGTTTTTTCTAAATAGTTTTTCACGCTCCCTCCACACAAAAGTGGGTTCACTTAATCTAAATTAAAACTTCCCTATTCATAACCCATTAGCATAATTAGTATTTAAGCGTATAAGCCGAACGGGTATTAAGACGCGGTGCTATAATTCTACTAAATGCATAAATTATATTAATATACAATACATTAATATTCTTTTATTTGCGAGTTAATAAAGAATTGGTATTTTATCGGTTTATTTGGTTAAAATTCTATTTACCGGTCAGATCGTAGCCATCATTTATTTGTTGAGCGTATTATATTTTATGTTTTGCTTAAACTATTGTTATATTTTAATATGCTTGGAATTAAGACCATTACTAAATTTTTTAAATTCAAAAATTATATTATCATAAACCAGAATCAATTCAAACAAATATAAATTTCATCTTCAATAGTTTATTTTTCTTTGTTTTGTTTATCACTATTCATATTATACCTCCCCAAGTTATTATATTACTTCTTGGATTGTATCATTCTATTTTATCATTACATTAATAATTTCGACATGACTTCAAAAATGAGATTATTTTGCCACTGTAGGGTCACAACATTCTTTCTGCCCAAGACACAATTTTATAAATTGATTAGTATGGTAAAATTGAATATTATTATTCATTTTGTCTATAGGAGTCTTGGGGTTGAAGAAAGTGTCTGCATTTTTCATCAATGGACAGTATTTCTTTAAACATGTAGTTGTACTTTCTCGCTATCTTACAGGTAGAGAAAGTATTGTGATCGTAAAAAAAATCTAGCTTGAGATTTTGATGAATTTCGACATTTTATGAAACCCCGAAACAGAAAAAGTTGTTTTTGAATTTCCGTCTGTCAGTATTTCTGTATCTTGGACTAGAGCCTAAACTATTTTAACGATCGGGCTAGGGCTAAGCCTCGGTATCTAGGGTTTTCATAGGGTTGTCCCGAGGGGTTTCTGGAATTGGATATTTAAACCTAAAATTAAGGGTAGTTTACTGAATGGTGAAAAGAAGAAAATCGATTTTCTCAAAATCGGTCTTCATTATTTTGATTAAATTTCATTTTTAAGCATTGATAAATATTATAAACAAAATGGATACCATAATTTTATCGGCAAAATGAATTTAAGGGCATCATGCATACATCCTCATTATTTTATTACATCTCCAAAACTATTTGATATGAAATTACTTATCATTGCTGATATGTAGTTCTACTTATAATATTATTATTGTATTTTAAATATATTTTTATAAAGCCAATCATTTTCAAGCTAAACGAAGATATAGGCCTATGTACATATATTTAACTTTTCGAACACTAAAAGTAAAGTATTGTGCCCGTCAAAAAAATCTAAACAGAAATGTTGATGGATGTCAACGTTTCATGATCTTCCGAACCCTAAAAAGTGGTTTTAGCAATGTCGTCTGTTTGTGTGTCTGCTTAACCCTAAAATTAAGAGTAATTTAATAAAGGGCGAAAAGAGAAAGAATCGATTTTCTCAAAATCGCCTCTAACGATTTTGATTAAATTTCGTATTCAGGCTTTGATAAGATTATAAACAAAATTGTTATTTTCATTTTCCTATGAAAATTAATTTTAGGGTACTTTACAGAAGCAAAAATTTCCCTGTCTCTGCAACTATTTGAGAGACTTAATAACTTGTCAATGAAAAATTGTAGTACTATTAAAATAAAAAAACTTTTACTATGAAATATATCTTTATAAAGCCAATAGTTTCTGAGATATTGGCAAATATGATAAAACAATTTAGTGAGCTTTAGTTTTCTATCATTTTAGACTCAAAAGTCAATATTTACCTTTTTTATTGGTCTAGATTTATAAATGAGGAATTTAATAAAAATACGATAAACATAAGATGTGTAGGCCCTAATAAAATGTCGAAAATTTTAAACGGAAGTCGAAATTTCAATATGAGGTATTGACCTTTGTGGATCCAATATTGATCCTTTTTTTCCGTCCAAATATACTAGTGAGGATTTAGTTCTTTAAAAAGAAATTCATAAAATATAAATCCAGGAATTAAAAAATGTTTAACATAAGTAAAACGCAATTTTTGCTCGGGTTTGGTAGTGCATATTATTTTGTTTCACATATATTACGACTTTAGAGTAAATATCTTCATTTTTTAAACAATGGAGTGAGAAAGTTCGTGCCGAGTTCCGTACCATTTATTTTGTTTTCGATGAATGTAGCGAGTAAGGATGGGAGGAGATTGGTTAGAAATAAATTATTTCATACCGTTTGGATACATGACATAGTAATTTTATTCCAAATGCAAAATAATAGGGTTTTGTTCCAAAACATGCGGATATGGAATAAAAGTCATTTGGGGCTAATATCTATGAAGGATGGTGTGTGTTTCTTTATTAAAATGCATACGTAATTTTTGGGGCTGATACTTCTAGTACAAATGTTGGTCAGATAACACCTATATATTTAATATTTTTACTCAACATTAATTTACAAGTTTAGTTTAAAAGAAATACATAACACTGATATGGGTCCTAACAACATTTCTCAAATATAATATATTTGTTGAATTTATAAGAATTTGTTTAGTGGTTGGAATATATTTTTGAATTCCTTAGTTCACTCCCTACAATAAATTATTCTTTCACCACATCATTTGTAATTTATCCAACCTTGTGTTTTCACCATAGTTTAAACTCATTGTTATGTATAGTGGTGTGAACGTAAGATTTGAAATAATTGCGGTGGTTAGCTTAGCGCTAACACGACTTTCAAATCCTGCCACCTGTTGGTTCACCCGCTAATAATTTATGAACTTGTGCTGCTTCAGCCATTACTGCATCCGGGGCCTTTCTAAAAGGGGAGCGAAATTTCGCTTATGCATATTATGGAAGACAAAATTAATCAAGACATAATGGTGAGTCATTAAACTCTAGAAAAGGGGACTATATGGATATCTAAACACAAATTTCAAAATAACATTTTGGTAACATTTTGATATTGCCTATTAATGATATATTATATCACTAATTATAACGCATGTAAACTTTAAACATTAAATGTTTATCTTTAAACTTTTATCTTTGTTCAGATATATGTATACCTCTTTTAAAAATATGGTTTTGCACGTATTAAAAAACTAGAGTCTAGCTGTGTGAATTGTGTATTAAGATGAATGAAGCGTAGTTTGTTGATGAAACACAAACTAAAAACACTTTAGCTTCAGTCCACAATCGAGATATACGGATCAAGTGGCTACCGTCTGTCAACGATAATAATGCCATCATTTGCGGATAGAGGTATCATGTGGTCAGCACAACGCACCCTCCAGCTGTTAATCCATGATTTCATAAGTATGTACTCAAAATACTGTATTACAGTTGAAAAATGATTTAAATGTAAATAAATACATTACTTAAAAATAACTCACAATAAAAATTCAATACATTAGCTTAGAATTTGAAGGATACAGGAGAAAAGGGGGGAGGGATGTCCAAGATAAGCTCAAAATTATTGTGTTTACATCTGTTAGACAATCATGAAACCTTTCTAATGCACTTCAGAATATGGTTAAAAGAGGTATGCATCATATTTACATTAATTTTAAAAATTATTTGCTTAAGTCCTTAAGGAGCTTAGGATATAAAAGCGATTGGTCCTGGAAAATGTGAGTTATGTGACTCAACGCCTTTTTATCCCCTGTACCCTTCTATTGTTAAGAAAATATAATCAGAAGTTTCCATGAAGTCTAAAAAATCTTGAGTAATTTTTCCTTTTCCCAGGTTTGATAAAACGGCCCAAAGACTGATTGAGTCTGTTTCAGAACTAGGTTGGTTTGTAATCCAGTTGGTTAAGAAACTGTATGCTAAATGTCCCCACGAAAATAAATTAAAATTTACCAGAACGTGGTTACGGTACTTTATCCCTATTTATCGGGTTTGTTCAAACATAACCAAACTCCCTTCTAATATAGAGGTCAGTTACTAGAAAATAAATCCCTAACACAAAAGTTAAACAAACAATTGTATCCAAAATAAATGTTGTGTAATATATTATCAACACAGCAGTAGTATTTCTGAATAAACATATTTTCTAATTTCTAATTTCTTAATTTAAATCAACAATTACATAGGTCACTTATTTAAGTAGTTTATGAAACTATTATAGTATCACCTATTTATTAAGATTTATTATAAGATACTTAAATATATTAATAACCTTTTTTTAATATGGCAAGCTCACTTGCTTGGACTCAAAATTCAACAAATTCAATTTTAATATTCATGTTTTAATAATTCATTAAAAAGATCTCAAAATGTTAGGTATGACGATGAAGAGAAAAAGCCTGCCAAAATGAAAATGAAATTCAAAATGAGGTCTTAGTGTATTTTTATCCAAGATAGGGGAGGGGAGGAAGTAAAATATAATTATTCGCTATCAGAGAGTCATCAAAAGTTGTTCTAGAAGATGGCAGTCTTTTATCCACCAAGTAATCAATGCAACGAAATAAAAAATGAAAGAAAAAAGTAGATAGAGCAGACCCAAGATAAAAAAAATAGAAAAAAAAGGGGAGCTTCTTTTAGATGGATCACGTTGAAAATTGACTTGATTCTCTCCCCAACCCTTACTTCCCCGTCCCCACTTGCCATTCTCTAAACCCAAAAAGAGGGAAAGGCGGAAAACTGGAATAGAAATTACTTTTACAAGATCTTACAAACTCTCTTTATGAAACATAGGCCTATTATAAAACACATATACGAGTTTAGATTTAAACGTAGACTCATTTTATAATAGCATAGGAGTAAGAATAATTGGATTGTTATATATTCTTTTTAACATCTTTCTCATTTAAATGCATCGAGTTTATAAAATAAAAAATTAATTAGTCCACTTAAGAATAAGCTAGCAGAAGTGTTTTTCTCTTTATATCATTAAAAATAGCTTTAATATGATGCCCTAAATCACATATTCATCTAAGTGTAAAAAAAAACTAAATCCAACCTTATTTAAACTAAGGAGTATAATTAATTTTAAAATTGTTCATTTTTTTCAATAAATATATTATGAATTTATGTTGTTAGTCTAGTGGTCAGAGCTATTAGCTACAGATCCAGAAGTCTCGGGTTTGGTCCCCGGCATATCAAGATATTTCTGTGAATCAGTGAGTCTCGAACGGGGTCAACTAAGCCTCATAAGGACAATTGAGTAGCTACTTGAATAAAGAAAACTGAGATAAACGTCCTGAGGGTTCATTGTGCTGAACTCTATGCGCAAATGTTGACAGTATCTTCACAAACATGCGGCAGCCGTTAGGTTGGTATAGCTCACTTGAGGGCAACGCCATGGAGATGTTTTTTTATGATGCAATGTATATAAGGCTATTTATCATTTAACATAGAAAAAAAAGGGTAGTTTTACTTAATACATATATTATGTACTTCGATTTACCTGGAGGAAGGATAAGGGAGCACAAAGTAGAATATTAAAGCACAAATGACTATTTTATTATGATGGTTATTAAATTATTGAACATATCGGAGAGGAAAACATTCTTATTTTTTATCCATTATCATATGATTTATTATTAGAATACAATATCAATTTTGTTTACATTTACAAACAAGTAGTTTCAAATAATAATAGCTACTTTATTTTAATAAGAAAAACAGAGAAGTATTTACGTACATATATTTGAGTATTTATACTTTATTAATGATTATGATAATACCACAGGACTAACAAGATAAAAATGTCGAATAAAATAATATATATAACCACAGTTAAAGAGCTTGGTTTGGAGGCATTAAAATTACGTTTTTTTCTGTGAATTTTATACTAAAAAAAATTATATACCTGGGATCACGGCACAAAAACAAATCGCAAACCATATGAAATATTGAAGGGGTGGAAAGTGTACTAACTCTACCTCAAAAAAAGAGCCAGCCCAAGGTTTCAATCATACTGACTAAAAACTAATTTTCCAGTAAAGAAAAATGTTTATGTGTGGGCTTAGGAAACAATGTAATGCACATAAAACACAACAAAATGACTGCTCCTACGCTATCTTAATTTATAACCTCTCTCGACTTCCCCACAAAGCACGTGACAGGCCCCCTATAGCTATCCCACCACCACCACCACCACCACCACCACCATCACCACCACTTACTGTACATTTAGACTCATTGTCTTTGTCAGCTCACTGAAATCGCACTGCTGCCCCTTAAAACGTAAAGCAATGCAGCCCTAGTGTTAGTTATACACTACGTATTCTTATATCAAATTCTCGTGAAAATTTATTATGTGTTTTAGACGGTGTAGTATTTTATATAGTAGACATAACTAGATTTATATAAATTATTTCACTAATTAAAGTTACATGTTGGTTTAAAACATTAAAAATAAACTCTAAGCCACTTTATACCAAAATTAATAATAGTACGGATTGATGTGCCTTTCCCAAATATTCTACAAATATTTATTGAAAAATATGTACCTTTCATGGGCTCAGGACCTTCCACGCTCCAATCCAAAGGCCTGAGTTAAATTCCCAGATCCCGACGCCCTTTTAATTTTCCTTCAGCTACTGATTCGTTTTCAGTCCACTGATACTACTATATGCTCAGTCGAAATCTCTGCTCACCTACATATTAATGTAAATTGTACGGTGCACCACAAAAACTTTATCACTCCTTTATCTCAGATATACTTATAACTCGTAAGATATATATGTAAAACAAAGTATTACGTAATATACATGATTATAGAAACGTTATGGGGAAAAATTAGCATCGCATCTCACCAAACCGCATACATATACTTTGTTGGAAAAATATTTTATTTGTTTATTGCATTTTCAAATTTCCGATTCCCAAGTTTTATTGAAAAAATATATTTGTCTTTAATTCGAAAAATATTGACTTTATAACATATTATTTAGGATTAGAGTTGTTTATTTTTTTTTTTTTTTATTTAGCACCGCGTCTTACTACCCGTTCGGGTTATACGCTTAAGTACTAATTACGCTAATTGATTAGGAATTGGGAAGGTTGAATAGAGGAAGTGAACCCGCATTTGCGTGGAGGGAGAGTGGAAAACCATTTAGGAAAAACCACCCCCAGTTCACCCGAGCGAGATTCGAACCTCGATCTCCCCGTCCTCGGCAGTCGGGCTCAACACGACTAGCGCGTTAGCCAACTACGCCACCGAGGCGGGTCTTGTTTATTGTTAATTTCCTACAACTTTGGGAATATACGTTATTTCGTATCTCAAAGAGTTGCGGAGATATTAGATTTGGTACCATCTTATAATTTTCCCAGAAATATAATATGCAACATTTTGTTTGCAGTTTTTAAAAGTGCCTAGATACGAGTTTTAATCAAATTCGTTTGGGCCAATTTTTATCAAATCGATTTTTTTTATCCTTTCGACCTTTTGTACACTACAATTAATTTTAGGGTTGGAAAGAAAATTCTTAAAACTCTTATGGGGAGCCTAATTAAAACACTAGATACCAAGTTTCAACCTGATCGGTAAAATGTTATCAGCTCTAGTCACAGTAAAAGGTAGATGGAATTGCAAAAAAAAAAAAAAAAAAAAAACTTTTTTTTGTTGGGAAAGGGGGGTTCAGGGTGTCTTGAAACATAGACATCCATTAAAATCTCAAATGTGATTTTTAAAATCATAATACTTTCTCTCTCCAAAGGGTCGCGATAGAATAAATACCTAATATCAACGAATCTTTACCAAGTAGGTTTATATTAGAATCCGTCTAACGTCACTGATATAATTCTTAAAAATAGTATAGCCCGAACAGACCACCGTAACTTAGTGTGGCTTTTTTCCATCTTCGTTAGAAGATTGTGTAATTGTGATGATTAAAATTATTGACTTATATCTATGATAAGAATATAGAAAACATAGATTATTTGTGATATCCGAACATAATGGTACGTATATTTTATCGGTTGTGATACGCATATTAACATATCTGGAAAAATAGTAAAATACATTTTTATTATGTAGCGATATACTCACTACTATTTAATATATTATTATTATAATGGGCCTGAAAGATATAGGGCGTAATGAGGTGGACTTGATAGAACTAGCTCAAGATAGTGTTAGGTGACGTACCTTTGAGAGTGCGACAGTTATCTTTCAAGTTCTTAATGCCGTAGAACCAGTAATTAAGTTATAAATTAATACAATGGATTTGGTCAAATAGTTTAACTATAAATTACAACCAATTACAAACATCACTTAAAACCTTTTAATAAATATTTTATAAAGAGTATTAGATAAATTAAAACAAAATTTAATACTAGCATTTATTGGGAGAGTAATATCACTCGTTCTAGATTACGAGTATAGTGGATTCACGGTAAGAAGCTAGGTTTAGGATACAACTAAGGATGGGTCGAAACTGAAACCGAATGTGAAACTTAAAATTTACTAAGAATCTTAAATCCAAATTTTAATCCAATAACCTTTAAAAATGGTCTCTCTCTAATTAAAGTGAAAATATACAAAATAGAATTTTAAATAGTTGCTTAAGGCTTGGTGCCACTGACAAATGATATTATGCTTTTCATATCTATTATGTGATAAAAAAAAGTAAACCCCCTTTTTTTTATTAAATTAGTAATAAAATCTTTTTTTTTACTCTCCCAAATACAAAGCTTTATATAATCCTTTTGGCAATTTGCTTTAAATTATTATATCAAGCCAAGGTCTTTATAATTGTATTCAAGCTACTTTTTTAAGATCTTAACGAATCTAAAATTTCTTTAATACCATAGGATTCGAGATTCCCATCTTTAGACAAAACAAAAACTGTATTCGACATAAAAAAAGTATCTACATGTATATAACAAATATTAGTTTTTCAACATACAGTAGACACTATCAATCAAAAGTGACAGTTGCAGGTTGTATGACTCAACGTATGAATATTTGATAGCTATAGTAATTTTCTAAATTCCAGCCTTGTTCATACTGAAGGCATATACTATCTCGGTCATTATGGTTATATTTGAGCTTTGGCCTCAGGAATAAGTCCAGGGATGGATGGATGACCGACCCTCCCAACTCCAAGCTTCTTGAATAGTACTGTTGACAACAGCTTTGTGCCCCGCCTGTACGTTAGAGGGCGTAGTACCCGGCATTCAACGTGGTAATGAGGCAATGTTTATTCAGAGAGTTCGGGACATCGCCTGTCCAAGCCCCAAGGCTCCCTAAAACCTTGTAAACATTCGCCATTCCTGTTAGCGGCCGTCGAGATAACTAATGCGAGCCGGTCTCCGTGGCTCGTTGGGAACAACGTAGGGTGTAGCGAGGGTAAGGGAACTAGTTCGACCCTCATCCTAGAATAATTATTGTTTGTGATTTGGTTTGGCTTGATACTTGAACCTTTTTCATTAAAATAATAGTGTTTTGTGGGATTTAATGATACAGTAAATAATTTGATCAATTTCACGTTAATTTCAACTTGAACAACATTCAGCTTGATAGATGATGAACCACATTTACTCGGGAACTAACTTAAGTTAAACTGGTCAGAATTGAAACCAAGCTTACTGGGTAAAATTCAGGCATACAAGAAGTTCACTTAATTACGTAATTTAATTCTAACTTGATTATTGGTTTGAATTTTGTAATAGTAGTTGTGTTAAATTGAGATCCTTGACTGGCATTTTATAAACGCAAAGATTATATCAACATGAGACTTAATTAACTCAAATTATAACCGTACTTTATGAATAATACCATACTCAACCTTAGAGACTAAATATATACTAATTTGTCTGCGGGAAGCCCCCTATACAATAAGTAAACGTGTCATCACCATTTGGAATCGAACCAAGATAACCTAAAGTGGTGATAAGCCAAGCTATCCGATAAGCTACGATAACATAATACAGTTAACTGCTCATATTTTGTAAGTGAACCACTAATAATATTAAAATTCATCAGTGTACTTAGAGTAGACCAATATTTGTGTTTAGTTGTGGAAATAAAACTTAAGAATTTATAAGGGCACAATTTGTTCTTTTCTTAGTTATTTATAATTAAAAAACATTATTTGACTAAAGAAAGTATTTTGTTATTTTTAAAAGTTCTCTTTCTTATTACTATTATTATTACTAAACAAAGAATCACGTTTTTTAAAATCAAATACTAAAGTGCAAATTTTCCACGGCCATACTAAACTTCAGAAAACAGCTACCACTCTATTATTTCTAAGTAGTAATTGAAATCAGCTATCCAACCACCCATCTCCCATCTAATCACCCCCTCAACTTCAGATTTCCCCCCTCTTTCCTCTCTCAACCATCACTTTTAATAACGAACCAAGGTCCCAGTTTCAACAATCCGAACCCCCACTCTTCCTCACCCCTATTTTCATTAAACTTTGTGAAGGCCACTATTGAAACGCGCACTCTATGCTCACAAACCAAAATGGGGTGGAAAACTTTCTCCCCTCTCCATCCTCCTACTTCCCCCCCGTCCCCCCTTCTAGCAACCCCATCCAAAAAGCGTCAACACTATTGAGGGAAGTGCACGAGCCAAAGTACCAACGAAAGGGTAAGTGATTTTCTCTGTATTCCCTTTATTGAAGTTTGATGAATGAATCCTTCACATAGGGTACCAAGCCGACCCCCCTCCGTTCCCCAAGCAACCGATTCTCCTCTTGCTGTGGTCAACTTAATTGTTTTAGAGTAAAAATAGAAGGTATGATCTGTGACACAAATATATTGTTTTAATTTAACTTTGTTTTCTGTGTTCCATATCAGAACTATCTGCATGTTTGCTTTAGTAGGATAATAACTAGTAAGTTGTAATTTAGAAGATTTACGTGCAGGTAAAGTATGAGACATATATAAACAGCCTTAACAGAGCACACTCAGCTGGAATTCTAACCTGACCTCCATCGCTATCAGAAAAACAAATGAGATGAAAGTAATCCACATCGTTGTGGAAGGGTCTAACGCAACACTATAGTGTTTTTTTTGTTTAGCACCGCGTCTTACTACCTGTTCAATTTTTACGCATATGTATTAATTACGCTAATCTGTTAGGGATGAGGAAAATTTAATCTAGAGAAAGTGTACCAGCACTTACGTGGAGGAAAAAGTGAGAAAACATGAGGAAAAACCAACTCTCAGTACACCCGACCAGGACTCAAACCCTAATATCACTGTCATCGGCAGTCCAGTATTTAGCGAGAGTAACGCCTTAGACCATGCGGCCACCGAAGTAGGTTAGTAATGCATTGAAATATTATGAATTTAGGACACATAAAAAAATTGAATTTTCTAAAAAAAAAACCTTCGTATGAGAATTGGGCCGTAGCTACGCGTGCCGCGCATGTGTAAGTACGCGCATAAAGCTCTTTAAAACACAAACAACCCTCCAGCCTTCTCTCCACAACATGCCATCAAGTAGTTGATGAATGACACCAGGGGGAGTATGGAAAAGTTTCGAAAATAGGAAGGAAATTCATCCGATAAAAACTAAACGAGAAAAGGAGTGGAGGAAGGTAGAGTGCAACTGTTATTATTATTTATTTTTTTTGTGTGTGTTTACTCTCATCCGCCTGAACGCAGCACAACTTCATTAGGACCTTTCATCTCCGGTGTTTGTCTCTCCGACGGTGACGACAACCTACGAGTTTTTTTTTGCATCGTTTATTACTGTTACGTCACGCGTGGGTGCTTTCAAAATAAAAAAGAAAGTTTCAATAACAAAGACAATAAGATACGGTAAATGATGAATTTTTTTTTTATCACAGCGTTTCACTACCTGTTTGGGTTTTACGCATGTGTGCTAATTACTAATCCGATACATTAGCTCAGTCGGTAGCACGTCTGTCTACTGAGCTTAAGAGTCCGGGTTCAGTTATGGACAAAAAAATATCATTGGTGAAATGTGGATTTTCCCTTTCACAGTGATGAAGCAACGTCCTGGGGGTTGGATGCTGTGTCTGTCCTAGATTAAAATTAGTTTATAAGTCATATGCTGATATAATCAATCGGTTCAGAAAGTTCACGTTTAATATCTCAAATAAATGAAAAAATGATAAATGCTAACTATGATAATGTGTTTGATATTAGTAATAGCGAATTTTGAGGAAGTGTACCCACATTTGCATGTGGAGATAGTAGAACACAATTAGGTTAAAACCATCTTCAGTACACCCTAGCAGAATTAGAACTCCAACCTCCCCATCATTGGCAGTCCAGTCCATATCGAGAGTGACACCTTAGACCATTTAACCACTGGAGTGGGTTTGATGAATGCAGATGTATTCCATTCAAGTTCCCACTTTCTCATCTGATTATTTAAGATTATTCAGCTTGAGTCAATGTTAGCCAGTAATATTATTAGAACTAGCCATATAAGAAACTGTGTTTGAAGATTAAAAAAAAAAAATGCAAACTTATTATTTTACGGTCAACAAACACAACGTTTTACTATAGAGGGTGTCCCAAAAGTTACTGTGCAGTAAAGTACCTCGTAGCAGTTATTCCTCAACAGATGTTAGAAAGGTCCTCCACGAGTCTGAAGACATGTCGAGATACACCTCTTCATATTATATAAAGAGGCGTTCCCAGAGATGTATGCAGGACCATGAGAGACATTTCCAAAATCTGTCTTAGAAATAACTGCAACGAGGTACGTGATAATTTACTGCAGAGAAAATTTTGCGACAACCTGTCGATTATGATTAAAAAGGTATTGATATAATTTATCAAAAGTGACACCCCTAGATACCATGAATTGTATGAATACGTATCCATAGACCTATTCTTTATTTTATTTTTTCAATAACAGCATATTACTACCCGTTCAGGCCCATATGATAATAAGGATAATAATAATAATAATCATCATCATTTACGCTACTGTGGTAGGCATGAGGAAGGACGCATTTTAAAGGTGATCCACCCGCATTTCATGAAAGGAAAATAGGAAACCATTTAGGAAAAACAACTCCCATAAAACCCAACCTATATTCAAACCCTGATCTCACCGTCATCAGAAGGACAGTCCAACACGAAAGTGACGCCTTAGACCATTCGGCCACTCAGGTGTGTTAGTAAACCTAGTAGATTTCCCAGCAGGCTCTTGCCATATTATTATTATTATTTATTTAATTATTAGCACCGCGTCTTATTACCCGTTCGAGCTATACGCACTTACGCTAATGTGTAGTGGTAGGGTGATTGTGAGATGAAATGGAGGACCTACAACTTAACGTGGGATCCGAACCATGGTGGAGGCCTGGCATTCCACACATTCACAAGTTGTGATTAATACACGTCAGAGGTGAAGGAAGGGTTTGGCAATCAGATAAATCTGTGCCAGGACCGAGGAGTGAACCCCGGAAACTCAACACCTCTTGCTATAAAAATGTTACTGTATAGTCTGATTTCGGTTGGAAGAACAGTTTATAAAATTCTAACATATTCCTTCTCGACATTCATTGATAGCATTTTTCTATATTATTTGTGTTATTTTATAGGCATTGATAATATCTATCGAAATTGACAGCTCCAGATAACGTGACTTGATGAATGAATATATTAAATTTATTTTGTTAGCTTTAGTAGCTACCAGATACCATTTTTTATACCAAAATCAGGGCTACATGTTTTTCTGTAAGTAATATGTAAAATGCATTAAAAAAACAAGAACAAATTTCTCGTCCACGTAATCACAAATATTCGACCTCGATGGTCTTATGGTAAAGTGCTCGCCTCAGGAGCTGATGTTCGTGGGTTCAGGGTTTATCTTAAGCGATAAAAATCCGTAGCCCAACTATCTCAGGAAGGGAAGTGAAGCCGTCTGTTCCATGTCAATAATTGTGGATTGTAAAAGAACCCTGGAAGATATGTGAAAATATCTTTCCCGGTAAAATTAGTAAGCTCTCAATTATAGAAATGCTCGTGTGATCAATTGGGAAAGTGCGCGTTAAATACCTCAAATAAATAATAAATCCTACTAACTTATTTAAAAAAAAGTATAACTTATATTCGCATCAATGGACACGCGGACTGAACATCAATCCTATTTGCCAGTGATTGGGCAATCACCGTTTGAATTCAGGCTTGGTGAACTGAGGTTCTCCCCCCCTCCTAAATGGTTTCCCCCGCTCTCATCACGCAAGTGTGGGTACATTTCCTCTGAGCTCTACCTTCATTCACTCTAGTGTGATTAATTGTGCATAACCCAGACATGCAGTAAGACATGCTGCAATAACTATTATGTACGCATTTGTTTAAATGAAACAAGATGTAGACACCATTAATATATATCCAGTTCAACATTTATTAAATATATATAATTAGCACCACGTCTTACTAGCCATTTGGATTGTACGCTTAAGTACTAATTACGCTAAAGGGTTAGAAATTGGGAAGGTTGAATATAGAGGAAGTGAGCCCGCATTTGCGTGGAGAAAGTGGAAAACCATTTAGGGAAAATCACCCCCAGATCACCCTAGAAAGATTAAAACCTCGATCTCTCTATCGTCAGCAGTCTAGCTCAACACGAAACAAGCGTGTTAGCTAACTAGGCCACCGAGGCGGGTTTCAATATTTATTTCTAAGTTCAACATTTATTGTATATTTGCTAACCGAACACTCAAAACCGAGGAAATAATTGTATAACTTTTCATATACGAGATATGTTGCCTTAAGTCTTGTTTTTTTTTCAAATTATAATTTAAGTTTGTTTATATACACGATGTAGTACAAATATTTCCCAAAGAAAAAGGAAATTGCTTTAAAGTAAACTTTCTTTCTTGTTATTAAAAATTCAATAAAGTTGAAATGAAATGTGACCCTTGAAAACTTTCCATTCTAGTAAAATAAAACTATTATGTAAGATTTAATAACTCAATATTGTTGACAAAACAGGAAATAATAACATACCTAATATTTCATAAATGTGAACTATATTTTTATAACATTTTAGTTTAAATGTATATATAAATATGAAACTAGTCATACAAAAAATTTGTTAAGAGCTATTTTAATTTAGTTTATTTTTCATAAATATATGAAACTAACCATACAAACAATTTGTAAAGAGATCTTTTGATTTCATTTGTTTGTCATAATTTTTTAATTGTTATGTTATATATATATACGTGTTTGTGTGTGTGTGTGTGTGTGTGTGTGTGTGTGTGTGTGTGTGAGGGGGGCTATGGGGGGATACATATCACTCGTAGCCCAGTTTGTGGAAAGATTAGCCTGTACTAATTTACTTTGCCCAGTGTATTAATCGTACTTATTTTCCATAGAGGTTCTTTCTTTAAGTGAGGGTAATAATCTGAATATAAGGCTATGAAATCAGTAGAAACCCTTAAACCAACTTGAGCCTAATTGATCAGATCCTGGTGACCGTTGGAATTATTCACCTTTCGGGAATATTACCCATGATACCAGTCAGGAATCAAACCCAGAACCCCTAGGTTGATAACCAGGAGTACTAGCCAATACACAACGGGGCTGGTTAGCTTTCAATGAATGCTTAGAAATAAACAGAAACCGAATCTTTAACATTTCATACTCAAGCGTGACCCTACAAATCAATATACTAGCTACCAACTAATAACTTTACATCTATGTGTACAATTGATCTGGCAAGGAAATATTTCAACTTTGTGTTTGAGCTAAGCATACATCAACTCAAGCTTTATCGATCATAAAAAATAGAGTAGAATGTCATTCTATACAAACTTTCCAAATAAACAGGAACTCCAAACTTTAGTACAATCTTTCCATTTAATATTCTTAATATGGATCTTAATATGTTAAGACTAATATTGCAGCCCATTTGTTTATTAAAATATTGACAGACCATATTCATTAAAGTTCTAATCCAGAAAGCCTTAGATATATGTGAGGTGAGGTGTATATTAATTTCATTTTAGGATATATTTTTTCCTAGCTGTACATATAATTTGGGTTTATGCTAGTGACAGTTCACTATTTTAAGCAAGCCTAGTTTATAAATCATGATTGGCTAAATAAAAAGAAAATGGTACGTTATATCTTAGGTTAAGTTAGTTCGTCAGTCATGTGGTTATATAAAATGTGTGCTTAAATATACGTGTTAAGTGCCCCAATGAAAAATGTTTGAATTGGTAATAAGATTTGAATGAATAAATTTAGAGCTAACAAACAGGCCATTAGGGACAAATTTGGTTGTACAATCCTAATGAATAAATTTTCATCAACTTGAAGTTCAATATTCTACTCCCGTGCTCTTTACTTTTGTCTGTGCACCATGTTTTATTAGCACATCTGCATATTCACACCATTGAGTTAGGGATGTATATGGTATAATTTAGAGGAAATATACCCGCATTCGCGAGACTAGAAAGTGGAAAACCATTAATAAGATTAACCCCTTCGTGCACTTAACCGGGATTCCAACCTCAAACTTCTTGTCGCAGGGAAACCAGATGCAAACACGTTGATCCATTAGACAGATGGGCTTATATGTATTCTTAAATTATTGTACGCATAGGAAATGTTTGGATGGGCAGTAAGACATATAGCACTAAACTAATTGAACAGAAACACCACAATGGTCAATCTTCTAGGGTGAATGGAAATGGTCAACTCTTAGTTGCTATTTAAATTGGAATGTTACAAATAGATTTCTGTAGAAAACACCCTCATATTCTTAAAGTTAAACGTGTTTATATACCTTTAGGCTTACTCCTTTTAAACCATATTCTAAACGTCTCCCACAACAGTTGAACCCCCCGCCCCCCACCACCAATTCACCCCAGCCTCCTTTCCAACATTCACCTTCCTTTCACACAAAACTAAACTATTCCTTCACTTACCCACCCTGAAAAAGACAGCTTAAAGCCAAAATTGATAATCGATACAAAACGATCAATCATTGATAATGGGTGGGAGAAGGGGGGGGAGCGAAGGAATGGAGAGGTAGTGTGGTATACAGCACCGGCCATTCCACAACAAGTCTTAAAGGCGCAGGTGTCAAAACTTGTCTCGCCTGGATAGATTGGTTGGAAATGTTGGGAGCGCGCACATATGCCACCGTCGGCTGGAGGTTGCTAACCGTCCGCTTTTAGACTGGCAGGAGACTCATTAATAATAAATGAGCCATGAAGAAGTACACAATGAAAATGCTACATGCATAATTCAAACATCCAATAACTATCGGGAAGTGTGAGGTTATTTGGCAGCCCTAAGTAAGTGCTAAGCGCTGAACACGCCGATATATTCTCGTTTCTTTAATAAATGTCATAAAATGGGGTATTTTAGGTGTAAATCAACGGTTTGAAAACCATGTGGTTTACTTCTTACGAAACCAATAGATTATTTTATTTGACAGGATGAATTTAAAAAAGTAGACCAAAAACCCTTGATTGGGCTTTATCTTCATTTTCCACAATTTGTTTTTTTTTCCTAAATTTGTATCAAAGATATATTTAATAACTGACTAAAATTACCTTTGAAAACAAGTAATACCCGTTGCAATTTGAGAATATTTTCCTAGATCAAAGACATGTTCACATGTGGAATTTTTCTTATTAGTCTTAATAAATACAGCAGTGCTCTTATGTAAACCCGATCAGCTCTGTACTAAAATCTAATTAGTCAAATTAATGCTACTCTGGATCACCAGTCAAAACTAAAAATAAATAAATACATATTTATGTGTGTGGAAAAATCCCCACCTTGAGATTCAGAGTTTCATGGATCCATTTTTTTAGCCGTAAAAATATTATATTTCAGATTATTTTTTATAAAATATAGTCTATTCTCTAGCCATTTGTATTTATATATTTTTTCATTTCTTATACTAAATACCTCGTAACTTTAATTTGAGGTTAAAAACATCTTTAAATAAATTGCGTTATTTTTTTCATAGTTTTTTCTTTGAAATCGTTTATGACATAAATTATCAAAGTAAGATCCTTTACACATGATAATTCCTTTAACAAACTGATCTAGATTTTTGAATTGAGAAGCACCCATAAGAATTTGCTCAGTAAGACCGAGTCTCATATGTTATTATAATTAAATTAGATGTATGGATTTCCTCTGGTAAACTGAAATATATTAGTTTAGTATCTATATAATGAGTGATTTAATTTTATTGTTAATTTGTTTTACTACCCAGATATTAAATTACTTACAAGGTTAGATTTGTTTAAGTTGATTTTGAATTCAAACTAATATATGAATTTATTATCAATATTAAATTTATATAAGCCAATAAAGTAAAAAAAACATGTATTAAAACTTATTTAAATGGTCAAATATCAATACAAATTCATAAGCAAAAAGTTGATGCAAATCAACCTCAGGTGAAAATGACTTATTACCCGTGCTTTAAATAATATGGGACATTGATAAATCCTTATTTTTATAATTTGTTTATTTTATTGTTGTATTAGTAAATAATATAAAAAATATAGGTCTAATTAGATATATATTTAATACTAAAACATATGAGAAAACTTTTAAAAATAGGAAAAGCGATAATGAATTTAATTAACCTTACTATACTTCAATAGTAGTAATTCATAATTCGTGATTTGAATATATATAAAATTGGTCTGCCATATAAACCTACACACTTAAGATAAACATTGCAATCTTTTTGTGAGTTTTTCCTTAAATTGTAGGTCTAAGTATATGAACAAATTAAATTGACAATTTATCAACCTTACATGAGAGGATTGTTAATTATAACGTCCAAAGCGTTTCCAGAGACAAGAAATAAGTATGATGACAACCACGTGTATATATATATATATATATATATATATATATATAGGGACATCATTTGTATGTTTCATTATAAAATCTGACATTCATTTCCAAGAGAACGTTAAAAAGACGAAAAGGAACATTTGCTATTTCTCTCTTTTTCTTAATTTAAATTACTCAAATTTGTCTTACTTTAAATATTAGTTTTTTTTTCTTCCCCGTGCTTTCTTCTTATTCTTCTACAACTTTAAATTTCGGAAAGTCTAATATCTTGTCTGTTCTAATATCCCAGGTCTTTTTTTCCCTCATAAAAATATTTAATATAATCGCTTTACTCCCTCGTACACAATGTACGTAATAATTCGTATTTTACGGCATTATAGTCATAAACATGGTATTTCATCATATTACACACTATTATATGACGGGTAACTTATGGGATCCATTGTGGTAAAATTAATGATAACCAACGCTTGGTGGTGGTCGCGTGATCTAGTTAGGCTAAACTAAAATACGTCGGAGAGCACGAAGAAACTAGTCTCGAAACCACTGGGGAAACTGTTGATATTCCAGGCAAGACACCAATGAAACACCTGATATTATCATAATCAAGTACAACAATTACAACCAAAGTTCTTACCAACGATGGAATGCAACTCTGGTAAAATAAAAACCAACAAATAAGGATAATAAGGATAATAAAATATGTAACTCTAAATTTTATACAGTGTAATGGCGATACAACAAATACAATTAAAAAAAAAGACAAGTAAATAAGAATTATTGTTTTTGTAAACATTTTTTAAATGTTTTCCATCTCAACCAAAATCCTACATGTGAGTACTCATCTATATACAAGACTAGTATTACAATAAATAATAAAATAACAACGACCAAAATCAAGATAATAAATCGTTGGAAGGTTTTAGGAATTTAAGAAACCAATATTTAATAACAGGTGTGAGCTACATAAGGGTACCCCCCTTGACGGCGTAGTTGGCCAACGCGCCAGTCGTGTTGAGCTAGACCACCAAGGACGGGGAGATCGAGGTTCGAATCTCGGTCGGGTGAACTGGGGGTGGCTCTTCCTAAATGGTTTTCCACTCTCCCTCCACGCAAATGCGGGTTCTCTACCTCTAAACTCAAACTTCCTAATTCCTAATCCATTAGTGTAATTAGTACTTAAGCGTATAATCCGAACGGGTATTAAGACGCGGTGCTAAAATAATAATAAATAATAATAATAATAAATAACATAAAGACAGGTAACCAAGAATATCCCAGTCTCTGCTGCCTAGCTTGATCTTTTTTTTACCCTCCATATTATATTTAGCATAATATAAGATACTGGTATATTTTCTTAAGTACAAAAATGTATTATTAATTACTCTAAGAGACTTGAAATACTGAAGATTAATTGATTTGTTGGAAATATTCTAGTACGCTCTGTGTGACGTCATAATACCGTTATAGTTCCTAATTATGAACCCCTCTGGTGGTGTATCTTTGATTAATATATACCATATTTTAAACCTCAATGCAACAACTTACTAATCATATTTTGGCTGTGTTATTTATTTTCAGTAATTATTCCATTTTGATTAGTTTTTTTTAAAATATTTCAGGTCTTATTAGCCACCTGCATATTCACAATAATGGGAATTAAAAGGTAGGATTTATAAAATATATACCAAAATTTTCAAAAAACGAGAAGGATAAACTATTTAAGATAAACACCTCCTACTAGCCGAGATTCTAGTAGCAGCCGCCCCCCATCCCCCTAAATCAAACCATATAAGACGAGGCTGATGCTTTAGTGCGTGTGCCAAATAATGCAAGCTTTAATTATACTAATCAATCTAATTAAATATTATCGCTTATCAAAAATAGGCTTAACCGTCCTCCCAAACGCAAAATTAGTCACACTTGATTAACCAGTGATTTTGTTTTTTAAAGCATCTATTTTTTTTTAGCACAGTGTCTTATTACTCGTTCGGGATATACGCTTACGTACTATTTAAGCTAATATTTTTAGAAATTAAGGATGTTATATTTATAGGAAGTACACTCAAATTTACGTGGAGGTAGAGTGGAAAACAATTTTGGATAAACAACCCCACAATATACCCGACAAAGATACGATTCTCGATCTCCCCGTCATCAGCAGTCTAGTCTATTGCGAGAGTAGCGTTTTAGACCACTTGACTATCGATGGGTGTATATATTATTTGATGGCATGGTGTTTACAGAGCGTATTTTGGGCCAGGCCTTCAGTGTAACCTCCGGAAGTACTTTATAGCAAATTGATCGCCCTTGAGCGCTCCCCCCCTTCCCTTTTAACAGACCTGTGAGGTTTGCAGAAGAAGGGAGTATACAGTAGCTCGTGGGAACACATAGGGTCTTCAAACACCTGTTTGCAGGGTGCACACGAGCGTGTGTGTGAATGTATGCGTGCTTTTGTGGATGCGGTTTGTGCGGTTTACCTCCCATTGACCTCTAGCATAACAGAAACTCTGGGTAAGTCTCTATTTACATCGGCTGCTAAAGGGCTCGAAACACTCTAGGACGTACAGTACAAAGTGAGAGCTTGGGTGGCTCTTAACTGGTTATATTTGATTAGTTTATTTGGGATATTCAAATAGGAAAAAAAGTATTTACAAATTGTTGGGGCTGGGCAAAAACACGATAACCTTCATTTTATGAAAAAAAATATGTTGGCAGTGGCTTACTTCTTGAACTATAAGTAGAATTTTTTATCCAGTCAATTGTTTAAAAATTAGATATTGTATAATATATGATGTAGACAAAAATATTGAAGTATGTTTAGGTCCCGAAATACCCTCTAGATATCGGGATAGATGAAAATAAAATAAAATAAATAATTCAGTCAAAACCTAGAGAATAGATAGTATCATATCAACTAATATTTTATTTGTTTTATATAGCTAAATTTCAAGATTTAATAGATATTTAAATAATGAAAATATCCCTTTTAAATCTATGAAAGCTATAATTATTTTGCCACAATCCCCTAAATTAGGATATGGAAGATAGTGAAAGTATAAAAAATATATCAAAATGTAGTAAATTATTACGGTATATACCAATTTGATTAACTTTCATTTTATTTTTGTTCCTCATCGTTTTACTTCTTGACCGTATTGTACTCATGAAGAAGGTACAATTTAGAGGAAATTTACTAAAAAATTCGTGGTGAGAGATTGGGAAACCATTTTGGGAAAACCACTCTTAGTACAGCCTCCTGGGATTTAAACCACGATTTTCCAATCCCACTCGACTCATACTAGACGAGCTTAACGTGCAGTCCACCGATGTTGTTTTTATATGTATTACTTCCAACAAAAAATATCATTAATGGGTTAATCTAGCATGCGAAAATGAGTAAGGATGTTTAGAAGAAGTGATCTAGCATTATCTTTGAGAGTTTAATATTTAAATTAAATATATAACCCCCCCCCCCCCAAATGCAGATGGTTGGAATCCAAACTCAAATTCCCAATTAACTGGTGAACAAGTGCAATGCTACTCTTGTAACGTTTTAGACTACGTGGTGATGAGTGCAGATAGCTATTCTGATAAACTTGATTTTACCTACTGTCTTAAAATAATTTTAAAAAATCCCACATTAAAAGAGACAGTATCACTCTGTCCCCATTGCTTATGTAGTTCAAGATGTGTAATTTGGAGATATCATTTTAAGTTTTAATATTGGACCTTAAATAATTTTAATCTTTACTTTATCTCCACATTTTATTAAATTATAATACTTTATCTATAATAATGTTAATTATAGTACTAACTTATTAATAATTACATAAATCGACTATATACAAAAATATTTCTGTGAAATAATTTAATCACAATTCAAAACAAAACTTCAAATCACGTAGTTTAAAAATATTGTAAATTCCAAACAAACGTCAATCATTAAAATCAGTTATTTGCAAGCGCAAAAATAATGCAATTCTGTAGGATCTTTTCCGTATTTAAATAAATAAGTTTTTTATTTAATCGTGAATGTTCATTAACAAGATTTATTTATTTAGGCTTAATATCACAACTTTTACGCTAGTAGCAAAATAGTGTTCGAATCTGCCCACCATCATTCCCATTGACCTCAAAATAACTCCCGAAATAATAACACGATTATCGTAAAATTCAAACAAGAAACAAAGCATCTTCAAAGCAAACCTCAAGTTCCCCTCCCTCTTGTTTTTATTATGTCTCTAAGGGAAGAGAACGACTGAGAAAGAGGAAAGGCAAAAAAGCATTTCTCCGATCGTAAATTCACCTCATCAAGAAGAAACCTTCACCACACTCCCTTTCCACTACTTCCTCCCTTTCGCCTGAAGTGCCAACTGTCCGAAATGGCGAAGGGAAGCAGAGGTCATGAAACGTCCCCCCCTCCCCTTAATTTCCCAAAGTCTATATCCTAGAGAGTATAGGAACCCCAGAGAGTGTGTTGGCTTCTAGCTACTCGGTCATACCGTCACTCACTCACTCAGTTGGTCAGAAGGGATAGGGTGTAAAGGGGTTTGAGGGGGTGGGGGGGATGCTTTGATTTGATGTCGGTCTAACAACCCTTGCTACAGCACCCAGGCCCTCGAGGCTGAGTAAAAGTTGAGACCTCTCTTACTCTTTCCACTCTCTTTCATATGTCCATCTGTTTATATCACTCTCTTTTTTTTTTTAACTTTATTTTTAGGGGCCTACATCGCTTTCATTCTGTCCGTCATGGTTTTTTACCCTTACCCTAATTTTCTGGACTTCAACTCTTCCATCATTCTTGGTTTATTTATTTATTTCCTGTACTTTATTCGCTCATGTTTATAAACCTACATAAATTCCTCTATGAATTACCCCTTATAGTCATTAAAATACTTCTCTTGAAAGAAAGACTGGCATGTACAGTACAACGTGACAGCTTCATATTATGTGTGTGCGTGTAAAGTGTACAGATATTTTGATTGTGTAAGGATATTTAATTAAAATAAATATGTTTGGTTGGAAAGATTTGAACACTCATGTCTTATATACCAAAATACTAAATCCCAAAGAACTTTTTTGTTTTTAGTGTTCGGTCCATAGTTCAGGAATACATCCTATGAAAAACAAGGGCTAGCTTTTTTTAAAGTTTCATACATATTTTTAAGGGCATCACCTATTTTTTGAAGGGAAATATCTTCCTACCACCGTATTTCTTATAAGAATGGCAGTTATGAATCTATAAAATCATCAAAACCATCCTCAATTACCCCAGAAATTTATGTGATTACCATATTCAAAATTACTATTTGATTGGAAGAAAACTAAATAAAGTTTTTATTTTGATCTCAGATTAGCACAATTACATATTAAAACTCTTTGAAAATGAACTAATTAAATTTTTCATGAGGTTTTTTATAGATTGATTTTTTAGTTGGTTTTGTTGATACCTTTAACTTAAATTTTGATTAAATAATGTTTTGAAATAACAAACCACTTCTTAAATAACATGAAGTTTCTGTATTTCTCCAACATTCCGATAGGTGGCCTCCTTAAATACAAAACACAAATAAAATTTAAAACGCTGGTCTTAGAGGTGGCTCAAATACTAATAGTAAATATAAAATATATATGACCATTTTGTATAAAGGTGTTTCCCAAAATGTGTTTATTGGTTCTAAGGGCTAAAAGAAAGGACAAAACATAAGTATTCGTACAAATAGACAAATTAAAAAAATTCTCTTCATTCTTCAGGCAATATTTTAAAGTTATTAATGCAATCAATAAAAATTGACATCACAAGATTTTAGGTAAAAATACATTCAAGTAGATTTAGTATCTTTTGTGACTTTCAAATATGGTCCTTTCTACCGAAATAAAAATATATATCCTTCTTGCTGAAACTATTTTTCAGTCAAATTTAATAAAGAAGAGAGTCCTAAACCCAAACCATATTACAGTGAAACAACGCCAAGCAAAAAAACTCTCGATCGCCATCAATCAGGACAGTGATTAGATTCAGCCTTTGATGTGAATAGAGCTGTGATCGGGTTAGATCCCATGACCATACTGATGAAAACGTCTCTTTATTTCACGAACGTGAGAGGGCTTTGATAGAGATGGCTTTCACATCCAAGGAACCCGTTAATTCTATTAAATTTTATATTTTATTTAATATTCAAAAATCAGTCTCGAATCCATTACATAGCGTGTCATATTAGCAATCTAGTATTATAATTTTTTCATTAAGTCTGAGAGCCAATTAGCCATTTTTTAGTAGTAGTAGTAGTAGTAGTATAGTAGTGTGTAGTATAGTAGTATAGTAGTGTATTAGATAGTAGAGTGTACAGAGTGGCCAAACAAGCTGGAAGGAATACCATTGCACTGATCTGCACTAGACCTTATCAAAACTTGTTAGGTAGATAAACCTGTATGACTTGCCCCCAAAGGTTTTCTTTCTTGTAACCAGTTCAACCCCTTGGGTGACTTTAGGTCATGAGGGTGACATGTTCAACTCTGCCAGTGGATAACGTAGAGGAAGGTTGGTGAAACCCCTCTCCCCCCCTTCCCCCGTCTTTCCCAACGTCTCTAGAGCTTACAGGGCTCTAAGGTTAGGACAAGCTCTCCTTCTCTAACAAACCTACCCCTACCCTCCTTCACCCTTAGGACCCACAATAAAGCGGCCCACACACTGTGAACACATTGACCACCTGCGGATGTGGGTTGTGATAATTACTCCGGCATACAAGTCCCCTGTAGGCTAAATGCCGACATTATGAATTGGATCATTAGAGCAGGAGAAACAATAGCATATCTTGAGAAGCGATAAATAAATATGCTGTAGGATGTGAATAAATACGACTTTGAAGCACTTCTCATTTATTAATGAACGCTTCCATGTGCAAGACAGTGAATATAAAGAAAATTTGATAAATAAAGAATCTAATCTGAGATCTTATAAAGTTAATTGATCTTCTTTCATATGCACATGCTAGTTCTGGATACATTAATTTTGACAGAAACTATCCATTTTAACAGCAGCAATAAGTATGATAATAATTACTCTTGTTCTATTTTCATATTTTCTATACATTATAACTTAATTTAAGAAAGAAAAAATTATTTAAAATAGGATTTTAAACAGTAATCATTATTATTATTATCAATCCTACACTTATCTCAGTTGTAACGTATCTATATACTCAGCTAAGGGTTTCAAGTTCGATTCCCGGCGTCACAGAAAAATGTATCATTGGTGAAATGTGTGTTTTATACTTTTACAGTGATGAATTAACGGCAGAGGACTGGATGTTGTGTCTGTCCTAGTCCTAAGTTTGATTATAAGCCATATGAAGCTACGGCAGGCATAGAAAGTCGGTGTTGGAAAATATATGGCTTCGATAAAAAACTGACCCAGACCACAAGCTAGAAACAATTATGGATGCAAAAATGTAAAAATAATTATTATCAATAAAAAAATATCTATTAATGTTTTATTTGATAAATCAAGTCTTAGGCCCTACCACCCATCTGGAAATACGCATTTTAATACATTAATTCACCTTGACAAGTGTTTTAATCACAACTTGTAATGTGAGGAATGCAGCCTCACCGTGGTCGGATTCACGTTAACTGTAGCTCCATTTCATCTACAATTACCTCATTACACATTAGCGTAAGTGCGTATAAAACGAACGGGTAGTAAGACCGGTGTAATATAATAATAACTACATTAATGGGGTAGATATGTCTAGGGAAAACATTAATAAGAAATGTACATTTTATTTGCGTGAAGCAAGGGAAAACCATTGAATTAAACTATCATTCAATGCACCAAGTTAACTTCTCGCACAGGCAAACACGAGAGCCTAACACTTAGTCGCATGCCCCTCGATGCGAATATTCAACGGAAGGATATCTACATCTTCATTCAATGTTTGTATAAACTGTTGAGGATAAGTGGCTGTGTAAAAATTAAATTCTCCATGTTATAGTTCATCATGGTGTCTGTCATAATGGCTCAACTTGCTACGGGTGACCTGGTGGTCTAGAGGTAAGGTGTCAGATTCTGTGCTGGGTCCGGGGTTCAACCCTCGGACCCGGCACAGATTTATCTGATTTCCAAACCCTTCCTTCACCTCTGACAAGACGTGTATTAATCACAACTTGTGAAAGTGAGGAATGCCAGTCCTCCCCCGTGGTTCGGATTCCACGTTAAACTGTAGATCCTCCATTTCATCTCACAATCACCTTACCATTACACATTAGCGTAAGTGCGTATAACCCGAGCGGGTAGTAAGACGCGGTGCTAATAATAATAAATAATAATAAATAATAAATATAATAACTGCTTACAATTCCTTACATAAAACTCAATTTTAAAATCTCACGGGCCCATATACCAAATCCGTTTCAGTGGCTACATGGACTAAGAATCACTCTTGCAATATACTATATTGCTGATGACGGGGAGATTGAGGTTCAATCCTGTCGGATGTATTGAGGGACGTTTTATTACTACATTTTTTTCTACTCTCCCTCAGCGCAATGTGGTTACATTTCCTCTCAATGTAACCTTCATCACATACCACATTAGCGTAATTAGAACATAGGCGTATATCCTGGATCGGTAGTAAGAATGGTGCTTAAAAATACTTATACTAAAAAGGTTATTATTGATGTACATATATATGTTCCCGTTATTTAAACATATGGTCAATAGAAACATTTTATAATCATGTGCATCTTTATACGTTTATTCTCGATCATTTGTTGATGGAGGAACGTTATTGAAAGCTTTTTTTTTTTCAAATTCCCAAACTATAGGAAATCTGTAAGGATGGTAGGATCTTGGTAGGAAAAACAATTTATGGCCGGTCTTATGACTACTAGATACATATTGCTATCGGGAGGTTAAAGGGAGCGACCAGATAAAGGTTATCAGCCACTTTAATATTTTACGCGTATTATGAACTGAATTTATCTGCCGGATATCTATCTGAAGGATAAATATATTTTTATACAGAAAACGCAAGGTTGGTACTGTTTTTACTGGTGCACGCATGCGTATAAGCCCTATTGCTAGAGATACTACATGGAAAATGGCTACAATGCTCAACATTTGTTAAATAATGGCGGCTAAACGAGAGCGAGTAAACAGATGGCATCACTTGGGCGCAGAAGCTAAGATGTCTTGCAAGTACTAATTTCGGTGTCTGCCAAAATGTCAATACTTGGGTACAACGTTTACAAAATTTAATTTATTGTACTCACATTTTGATAATTTGTTCTTTTATAAATATAACTCTACAAATAGCTTGTCAGTTTATATAAAAGTGTGAACTAAATGTTCTAACTTCATATAGTTAGAGCTTGGGCTTATGCCTATTAAACATGTGAACCAATATTTTAACCTAAAAACAGATTCTGACAGGCGAAACCTCATGAAAAACAACGCGTCACCTTGTCAACAACAATTTTAACTTTCAGATAAAAGTTATCAGGTACTTAAACCTACCGATAAAAATGTGACGGATACATACATTTTATTTGGCAGTCATAAGACGCACTTTTAACTTGTCGACCAGATAGAAATATTTATCTTCCAGATTAATATTTATCCAGGAGTCATTAGACCAACCCTTAGAAAATATAAACCTTTTACTATTTATAAATGTTATTTTATATTGATACTGTTTATTAAGTGACAAATGAATTAATATATCATATTTTAATGCATTTATACATAAAAGTAGATCTAGCTCCTATCCGTTCTTCCTTTTAATTTGGACAGTAACAGGGTAAAAATAAATTTGAAAATAATGTTAAGATATATTACTGGCATCATTGATCCAAAACTTACAGATATTCAACGAGGAGTGTATGATTAACGGGTTCGACTCCCGACAAAATCATATGTATCCACCTAGAAGGGGGAATTATTTCAATGATTGCAATTATGTACTCTTTTGTTATCACTAGGTACATTTCCCCGACACAACGTAGTACCATTACGTCACTACACGGTCACGTCACCTTGCTGACCGAGAAAATTACACAAATTGAGCTTTGATCCTAGGCTACTACCCCCCCCCCCCCCATAATAATCCACTTGTAAAGAAAACACAGTGAGGTTAAGTTCAAACTAATTATATTAATGAGTAAATTGATTAAATTTGATAGCCCACAATATTGAAAGACAAATGAAATAAAACACACTTAAACACTCTAATACACTGGCCCACCAGGTACTCAAGAAATGTTTTCTATCTGACACTGTTCAACCTCGTGTGGCGCAAGGGTCAGCCCTATCCTGTTCAACAATTCATACATCACTGACTCATTCTTCTACACTCCACCACTGACCTCTATCGACACACATTTCAAATATACCACAAGGTGTGACATAGAGGTTATAAATGGTCTTGTTAAGTAGGCTTAAATTAAGTTTAAAGCTTATACTGGCACCCCATAATCATGATCATTATCATCACATAATCATATAAAGATTAAGAATCCGTGATTACATGGAGGCCCAAGCTCAGAATACGGTTACAAATATCTGCCACTGCCAGTAGAAGAATACGAATGTCTCACCAACAAACCCTGTAGTCATACACTAAATAAATCACTTATTATTTTTACTGTGAGATATTTTTTAAATGTTCATAATATTCACTGGGCTAAAGTCATAGAATACAACTAACTCACATATAAAGTATATTTCAAGAATATAACTAAAAATATTGTTAAATGATTGCTCTTTTTATTTTATCTGAGATATCAGCTGGATGCCTAAAACTACCAAGATTGTTACACTGGTGTGAAATACGTGTCATCAGATAACACGATACATTTTCAAAGTTTATTACGTTTCTAAATTCTCATGCGCCAAACGTTCAAAAGTAAAACATGCAGAGACTTAGTCATTTTCCCTCAATCTTCTGCCCCGGATTAATAATGACAAAAGAGCAACCCCCCTCCGCCCCCTTATTATGTCGTTTCTATTCTACATCCAGAAGTAGTGAATAATGTCTGCCTGATTCTGTCTCATATAACAGACATAAGAGTGAAGGGGGAGAGGGGGTTAGTGGGGGCCTACAACTTTCAATTAAGTACCAAGGCCCTGAACAGTCCCTGAAACGTCACAGCAACTATAATGCATTCAAAGTTGCGCTCTAGACTCCCATCCGCGACACCCCTCCCCACCCATCTTACTCCCAACCTCACCCCCTTTTGGCTTTGAGTTCCAACTTCATCTCAGCTCTTCCTCCACCCCTCCCTTATCCCTTCAAATCCCTTCCTACCGCCCAATTCTGTTGTGTGTATCTGTCCCTGTTTCTCACAATTCTACAGTTACAAGTTAATAGCATTGTAACACAATCTCAAACTACGTCGGAGGCACAACTCTCTCGAAGCAGCCATATTGGGGCTCAACGTGGATGTAAATAAATCTCGACACTATAAGCTCGCATGATGTAAGCCAAGCTAAGCCAAGCCAAGCCAAGCCACTATGTAAGTCAATTCCGAAATATTTTTTTTTCTATAAACTATATTACGTTCCACACAAGGATTATTAAAAGCTAAACTTAAGGGGTAGGGATTATAAGGATGTTTTAGGGCAGGGGTTACCAAATGCTAGAACGCGAGCTACCGATAGTTCGCAGTGGGCGTTTTTGGAAACTCACTCGATAGAAATGTATCCGTCCCCCTCCAAAATGACTCATCGTGTTGCCTCAGATTTAGGATATGTATGGCCTTTTTGCCTATAAGGAAAATAATTCCAGTTCTAGTCATTGTTACGCTCCAAGTCAAGGCTCAAGTCTACCAAACTTTGTGGTTCATAATTTTAATTTGAAGATGGGGGAAAAAAATAAATAGACGAAGTAAGTTCATGAATGAGCATCTTCCTATGTGTTAAAAGTTATCCACCAAAATACAAAAATGTGGAATTAACTTATGAGTACCTACTTATAAATAATGCTTCAGGAGTTTAATTAAGAACACGGTAGCTATTTACGACTTAAGATGGGATAGAATGTAACGCGAGTTAATACAAGTATTTTTGAAATTTTGATGGCAAACCATTCTTTTGGAAAAACTTATTAATTTTTATTAGTAATGTTTTTATTTATTTGTTAAGGAATAATAAAATATGATAAAATTACATCTTCTTTGTTATTTTTTTCCCTTTTCCGTTTTTATCAAATAAGAAGAAGGGAATAGAAATAATAACAACAAAGATATACTTTTAAGATTTATTAAAATATTGCTTAGGTAAATAATTTTATTTTAATGTTCTGCATAATAATAAAATCATAAGTTTTTGAATATCATATGATTAAAAACTTTTTAAATTAATAGAAAATATTTTCATCAAATAAATAATGTCCATGCCAAATATTCAAATATCTTCATGTAGACATATAGATTAAATCCATCCACTTGAAGCAATGTTTTATTTATTTCAGCCAAAAAATGTTTTTGCTAAAAAAAACTACAAAAATACTTACCTTAGCATAAATTACATTCTATCCCACCATAGTATTAATGGTTAAGGCCGATAGTTAAGAAAAGGTGCGAATACGATCGCGTGTAGATATAGGAATAAAAAATAATCCTTAGTTCCCTCGTTAGGAGTTTAAATATTTTGAAACCAGACCACACGCTTATGCTAGTATAATATTATATATTGGACGGTAAAATACATTTAACTTGATAAAATTATTTGTTTAAAAAGTACATTATGAATTGTCCAGAAATTAATTAAATAGCAAAAACATAATATTTCATGACAATGATTGTGAAGGTGTTTAAAATTTATGTTAATGCTCAACAACCTACTTCGGTAGTTACAAGTCTCGAGGAATTACTCACGCAATAGTCTGGTTTGCCAACGACAGGAGCACCGGGTTTTGAATCCCGGTCAATTGTCATGTGGGTGGTTTTTACTAAATGGTCTCCCACTCTCCTTCAAGCATACTAGGGTAAATTTCCTCTAAAATTCTCTCTCTCTCTCTCTTCCCTATTCAAATAGCGTAGTTAATGTATGCGTTTAACTTGAAACGCGGGGATTAATAATATTAATAATAATGATGATGATGATTATTCATAAAAATCCTGGTGGGTTAAATTTGGTTTATTTTAATTAACGTAAAAGCTTGTTTTATGATTTTTATTTTCCAAATTATAGCCCCCATCCCCCACTTACTCAACTCTATCAAAACAAGTTATTTAAAATGTCAAGTGTTATATCGTAATATTGGGCGATTGAACGAAATCATCGCTAAGAGAAGCAAGAAAGCAAGTAGGACTACTTGTCTGCTTGTATCCTATTCCCTTGCTTCACGTTCTACAACTTCCTCCCCTTTCCCCCCTTCCAACCACCCCCCCAAACCCTTCACCAACCAGTCCATGTTAACTCTCACATTATCAATTAATTATTCATTACAGCCAGCCAACACTCCCGGCGGGCGTCTGTGACAAGCGACGCATCTTGCCTGCTCTCATCACTGGGGTACTAACTTAGGAACTGAACCAATGGCGTATTTTTAAAATATAAAAGAAGAATGACGATTGCACACTTCAACATCAATTATAATCATAAAATATGATCTAAAAATATATTTTTTATTATGTTTGGCACCGCAATACTTGTGGATGTAGTTTAAGAGTTTAAATTTTCCACTTTGAAAAATACAAACATCCACATGTTTATATTTATTATTATGTCCAGGAAACGAAAGGTAACTGGTATGGGAGCACTATGCCATTGTTAATCGAATGTTGTATCTTAATAAGGGTGCCACAACGAAAATTATATTTGCGTTTGTATTTTCCTCCTATTTTTATCCTCCTCAGGACAGCGTTATCCAATTACATTACAAGCCCACTTGGTTTCCGGCGTTTATGAATTTTAATCGATTATTCTAGTGTATTTAACGCTTTACTTTCTATCTGTATTTTATCTTTCCTCTCTTTCACTCATGCATAAAACAATTTAATGATAAATAAAATAATAAATTTAATCTTAGTTTTTATTAAAGAAAATATCGTTTTATTAAGGAGAAAGCAGAGGATTATTCAAAATATTTTATTTCTAATCCTAAAACACTTTTGAATATAAATTCAAAAGACTACGAATTTTTTAAATTATTGTTTTAAAGAATGCACATTTTCGATTCAAAGGAAATGATTTTACATAGTGATTTAATGTGGATTATTTCACGCAGTTATTTTAATTCTTCCAATTCAAAGATTACTTTGTCTATATTGCTTTTGAAGGGATATTTGGAAAGTAAAAGAGGGATTAAGGAAGGGAAAGATATCTACTGAGGTGTAATGAAATATCTCTGTTTACAGAATCAAGGGGGAAAAAGAAGCGTAAACAATGAACGTACTTCTAAAGAGCCAAGTCAAGAAGTGAAATAAATATTTTCACAAACAAAAACGGTAGTTTAAAAAAAATACTAAAAATGAAAAGATAAAAACTAAATATAAAAGTTTATTGCAAATTATATAGAGAAAAAAGGGTCGAAAACAAAACTTTCTAGATGAACTGATATAAAAAGAAATGTCTAGCAATGACCATAAAGAAGTTACCCCTTCAGTGATCAAAAGCGAATGAGTACAGATGGAGGAGAAGTTCAATTGTTTACTTGCAAATATTATGGGTAAAATATTCTGAAAATCACAAGATCGAAAATATTAGAGAAGTAGTGTTGGTTTAATTCTTTTTAATATGTATAAAAAGTTTAGTTGTAAAAATGGTTTGAATTTAAATAGAAAAATACGAATAAAATTGAAGGGTAAATGGAACAAAATGTAAAAGTCATGTTGCACACATTTTCAGGATGACAACTTTTATATCTCAAATCCAATAAGGTCGTCAGCAAATAATGTTTTTATAATTTATTTAAATATATATATATATATATATATATATATGAATAACAGATCGCTTTATAAGCCATAATATAATGGGCAAATAATCTTATGACTGTCTAACAGATGGCAGCACTAACTCGGTTTTAGTTCAAATTTGATTTTCTTCCTTTTTCTTCAGTACTTTAAAATTATATTAAATAAACGTAACTAATATATTTTAATATAGTACAGTATAGTTAATGTTAATTTTTTTAGAATTTTAACGTAATAACGATAATTTTTTAATATGGGAATTAATTCCAAACTAAGCCATGCCCCTTTTTCAATCACTCACCTCGGTGGCGTAGTCAGCTAAAGCGCTGGTTTCGTGTTGAGCTAGACTGCCGAAGACTGGGAGACCGAGGTTATAATATCACTCGGGTGAACTGGGGTGGTTTTCCCTTGAATGGGTTTCCATTCTCCCTCCACGCAAATGTGGGTTCACTTCCTCTATATTCAACCTTCCCGATTCCTAGCCCATTAGCGTAAATAGTACTTAAGCGTATAACCCGAAAGGGTAGTAAGACGTGGTGCTAAGTATTATTATTATTTATTTAATTCACGTCTTAGGTGTCATTTCCCTAATACATTAAAAATTTAACAACTTTATTTACTATTTTAATAATTTAAGTCTACACTTATTCGTTCAAATAGTTTCTTTGTCCTCGTGGTTAAGCTTTTAGAGTGGTTGATCACATGTCTAATAAAATCAGTCTAATCTTCAAAGAAGTAAACAACTATTAGTGTGTATTATGAAACTATACAATTGCTAAAAATAATAAAGTGACTTCTTTACGTTAAATTAATAAGTATAATTTTTGCAATTTCATTTAATAGCTATGTGTATTTAAAATAAATGGTACGGCACACCGCACAGACTTTCTCTCTCTTTCTATAAACTCGTAAGATTTCTGAACGGAATAATGTACATTGTATCATCACCACTCCACATAAGAACACGCATAAAATAATATACAATGATATAGAATCAATGAGAAAAGAGGCGCATCTTTGTCCACCTAAGAGCATTTCAAACAGTTTAATGTCTTCCACAAGGGTCAACACTTCGTATTAAAATTTCGATTTCTGGTTAAAATTTTAACATTTTATAAGGTGTTGCAGATCTTCAAGTCATCGCATTGATATTTAATTATTCATTTATACATTTTGACCAATAAAAAATGTAAATATTGACTATTGAGTCTAAAATGGAGCTAGATCATTGCTATGCAAACATTTCTCCAAAGAGATTTAAGGAAAAATAACATACTTTTTTAAGATACTTATATTTAATTACTCTATGGCATTGGAGAATTATTGCGTTAAGACTTAAGTAGTATATGTTTACAACTAAAGCTCACAAAATTGTATTAATATACTTGCAAATATCTCAGAAACTTCTGCTTTTATAAAAATATATGTCAAATAAAAGTTTTTTATTTCTAATAGTCCTACAATTTTGCAATGATAAGTTGTTTAGTTTCTCCAATAGTTGTGGAGATACGGAAATTAACGCTTCTGTAATGTACCCTAAAAATCATTTTCTTAGGAAAATGAAAATAGCCAGTTTATTTATAATCTTAATCAACGCCTAGATACGAATTTTAATCAAAATCGTTTGAGCAGATTTTGAGAAAACCAAATTTTTCTCTTTTCACCCTTCAGTAAACTACCCTTAATTTTAAGTTTTTATAGACACACAGACAGACGGCATTGCAAAGACTATTTTTTAGGGTTTGGGGGGTCATGAAACGTCGACATCCATCAACATTTCAGGTTAGTTTTTTTAACGGTCGCAATACTTAAACTTTAATGTCCAAAAAGTTAAAAAAATCATATAATTGCGTATAGATTGAAAGTTATTGATTTTATAAAAATATGTTTCGGATAAAATATCTGTATTATAAATATATATACATATTTGTAATGCTAAGTAATTTCATATCTCAAATAGTTTCGGAGCTATTTAAAAAATGTTAATTGACGCATCAGACCGGAGCCCTTAAAGCCATTTTGCCGAAATACTGTGGGTAGCCATTTTGTTTGGAATATTTATTAATGTTTATAAATGAAATTTAATCAAAATCGTTAGAGCCGATTTTGAGAAAATCGACTTTTTTTCTTTTTGCCCTTCAGTAAACAACCCTTAATTTTAAGTTTTAATAGACACACAGACAGACGGCATTGCAAAGACTATTTTTTAGGGTTCGGGGGGTCATGAGACGTCGAAATCCATCAACATTTCAGGTTAGTTTTTTTTACGATCGCAATACTTAAGCTTTAATGTCCAAAAAGCTAAAAATATATATATAATTGCGTATAAATTGAAAATTATTGATTTTATAAAAATATGTTTCGAATAAAATATTTGTATTATAAATATATATACATATTTGTAATGTTAAGTTATTTCATATCTCAAATAGTTTCGGAGCTATTTAAAAAAATATTAATTTACGCATCAGACCGGAGCCCTTAAAGCCATTTTCCCGAAATATTGAGAGTAGCCATTTTGTTTGGAATATTTATTAATGTTCATAATTGAAATTTAATCAAAATCGTTAGAGCCGATTTTGAGAAAATCGACTTTTTCTCTTTTTTCCCTTCAGTAAACTACCCTTAATTTTAGGGGTAGATATCCAATTCCAAAAACCCCTCGGGGCAACCCTATGAAAAGCCTAGATATCAAGTTTCAGCTCAATCGGTAAAATAGTTTAGGCTCTAGTTGGAGGTACAGACAGACAGACAGACAGACAGACAGACAGACGGAAATTCAAAAACCACTTTTTCGGATTCAGGAAGTCATGAAACGTCAAAATTCATCAAAATCTCGAGTTCGAATTTTTTGACGATCACCATACTTTCTCTACCTGTAAGATAGAGAGAAAGTAAAAATTAATAAAAGCATTTTACTGTTATATAAAAATACATTTGTTGAAATAGCTTAATATTTTAATTGGTATATATAACTAGATAGTGAGTTTTAAACACCAATTTCTTAGATTCCGTTTTAACAACAAAAACAATTTTAGTTAATATTGATCACATTACTCAATTATATATATATATATCATTAACTAGCATCATACTTTGGTCAATACGCCGATAACATATCAGGCTCATATAGCATTGTTTACCACTGATGGGGAGTTAAGGGTTTGATTCCTGACCAGGTGTATTGAGGGCGTTTTTTATAAAAAGTATCCCACCCTCCATCCCCGTGAATACCAGTGCATTTTTTCTAAATTCTATCTTTATCATGCCTATCACATTTGCGTGTACAAAACTTATAACTGGGTGGGTTGCAAACATAAAAATATGCAAAGTTTATAAGTTTTGAAAAATTTGGTGAAGTTACATATGTATGGAAGGGGAAGCGAAAAAAGCCAGTTTTTTTGCAGTTTTTATGGTGATACACTTTTTTTTTTGCCAAAATAAATACCATACTGCTTGAGTACAAACATACAATTTAATTTTATTCACATGGAGACCTCAAAATTTCTTGAATAACTGTCAAGGATGCTCTGGAATTTAATTACATCCCTTTCTCTTCATTTAAAAAGTTTTTAGACAATGCCATTATGCTCATGACAGATATTTAGGAACTGTTGATATCAACATGTGAAGAAAATTAAACTCTATGTTTGTAGTGGAGCAATGTTTTATTTATTTTGGCCAAAAAGAGTGTTGCCATAAAAACTGCAAAAAACATTGCCCTTCACTTTAATTAGTTGATTTGTATACCTTTTTAAACTCAAGAAAAATAATAACAGTGTTTTAATTGAAAACTTATAAAGGATTTAGGATATATTCTAGGCTTTCGCAGGGGAGGGGGAAATTACTAAGATATTATTACCTGTAGTGATGGACAATTCGTCCAATTAGCTAAATACGCTTTTCATTTGGCTTTCGTTAAATAGGTCAAAGTGCAAATCCCACTCGAATGTCCAAAGGGAAACTTTAAATTGTGATCTCTTCAATCTCTCTCCACATTAATACGAATGAATTTCCTTTATGTTACTCTTTGCTAGCCAACCTCTAGAGTATTTCCTTTAAGATTATTAACTAAAATTAAAAAAAAAAACTACTTATTTTCCAGTTATATATACTGTGTTTACTCTCTTTATTTCGTAGCATATTTTACAACCTTGAATACAAATTTCACCATGAATCCATGTAGACTGTGACTAAGAAATATTGGAAACTTATATATGGACATTGGTGTACACCTACGGAATTTAAGATAATTGGAGGGGATATTTGGTGTTGAAAATTTGGTCCATATTTTGGTAATTCCATTATAGTAAATTTGTAATGTGTTTTTTACGATGTGACCTCACTTTATAGTTCACATACGTTTTTAAAATTAAGATTTACAAAATAAAGTCATTAAAAAATCAGCAAGTGAAAAAAGAGATCAAAATAGCAAATAATAAAATCATATCCGTTACATACAATAAATTTTTTAGTTTAATGTAATATCGCCGCTAAGGTTTTGAACAATTATATGAGCTTGACGTAGGAAAATATTTATCTTTACGGGATCCAGCGTATAAAAAGGGTGTGAGGAGCTAAGCCATTTGTTTGATTCAACGTGCTTAGTTCTTTAATTAGATTTTTCATTTATACAAAGCCCTATCATTTAAAGTTTAATATTAAATGTTCTGAATTTACATCCAGTGTGTTTATTATTTTTTAATTAAATTCCTTATTTTTTCCTGTTTTTACTAAACAATACAAAACAAAACTGTTTTTTTCCCCGGTTCTTCAGCTGCGGGTCAACCCTCTGAAATAATAACTTCTTTTCAGAGGTTTATAAAATAACCATGTATTTGGTCTATACTTGAAACAGGCGTACCAACGTTGTGTTTCTTACCAAGTATATTTCAAACAGACTGTCCTTCATTGAGGCCACTGGGCATGCGCAAAGCTTTCCAGTAACTAATTAAAACAGTCTACTACGCTTCCTGAATATACATTACTCGATCAGTATTCTCTAGGGCAAGTTGGTGATTCCAGAAATACATTAGTTAAAGTCTACCGAACGATAGATTAGAAAATAATAGGCATAATAAGAGGTAATTTATAACAACGACTTGTAAACTTACGTTAAGGCACCCCGCCTTGGTCAGCGAGAAAGTTTCAATCGCTGTCAGGCTACACAGCTTAAAATACAATGGTCCGTATACTCCCTTTCACCCTTCATCTACAACCACACTTTGTCATGTCAATTAAAAAAAGAAAAAAAGAGGAAAGAAACTTAGAGGATTTCTTATCTCAAGGTAAAGGGAAATCTCGGTCCGTAGTCTCAAATATCTTAAAATTTTAATTTGTGGGCCTATAAAATAATTAATTTATTTGTTAGAGGAAGGCTAAATATAGAGCCCCTTTTCATCAAGTCTTGTCTCATAGTTTCACAAATATTCTTATAAATTCGTTGAAAATGAGCTAATGTCAAATTCTCAAATTTTTTCAATGAATAAAATATAAACTATAAGTTTGTTAAGAGCCCTGTTGGAATCTTTCGAATTTATTTTTGCATGAACCATATTTGGAAATAACGTATCGTAGAGTAAAATATTTCTTTAGAGCTGAACGTCTGCACGGCAATTTCTCGCTTACCGAAGTGATCTCCTTAAGTGATAAAATACCTCCCAAAATAACTAATATAAATATTACAAAACTTAATTGACTAAGCAGGCAGATACTGTTTTGACTTGACCATTTGGCATTTCGTATGTCTGTTCCAAGATTAGGGTCAAATGCCCAGACCAATTTCAACGAAATTTTGCAGTAAAAGCAAGGGCATTGAAAGATAATTTTTCTAAGGGGGGTCCGCTAAAAGATGTTACTATACCTTTAGCCATCAAATTTCAAAGATATAAAAGGATAGGTGAAGATAGAACAAAACCTTTTGGGATTATGACCTCAAAAACTCACCATCCCTTCCCCTCTTATTTTTACTACTCATCGCAGTGTTTGATTGATATTGGAATGGTTAGAACCCCTCACCGGATTTTCTATTGTGAACTAGTTTTTAAATGAAAAATTTGCATACTAAATATCTCCTTCAAAATTCTTTGTCCTCATATCAATGCAAATTCCCATCGGCCCGACAGGGCGGTATATCATATCACAACCAATAGACGACACTACCAACATATCCGACTGTTGTTATGAATGTAAATAGTAATGAGCTACAAAAAATCAGGTTATAAGAAATTTACGATATTAATATTCATCCAAAAGAGATAGAAAGGCACTAGTCTGAGACAACAAATAAAAGGTCGGGCACCTTAACTAAGTCAGTAGTACACCTCCGTACTAAGTTAAGTGTTGTGGGTTACTGGCAAGACTACGGGCCAGTTTCATAGTCAAATTTAGAACGCCTAAAGTGCGAGTCGATACTAAATACAGGACGACACCTACCTAGATCAAAATGGAATGGGCCAGTTTCGCATATGAAACTGGCCCATTTCATTCAATTTCAGGTAGGTGACGTCTTGTATTTAGTATAGCGCCGCACTTGTAGGTCTTAACTTTATGCCTGTCTGAGAGTTAAGTTATATTTTAAATAGTGCGCTGATATAATCAATTGATTGATAAAGAGCAAGTAGCTTATTCTTACCCGCTTCTGTGTCATATGTTCAAACACACTACTCTAGCAGTAGATTAAACTGCCGATGATGGGGAGATTGAGGTTAGAATCTCGGTCGGGTGTAACTGTAGGTTGTTTTTCCAAGATCATTTTACAGTTTTCCTCCACACAAATGCATGTATACTTCCTATAAATGTAAACCTCCCTAATCCCTCAAACCATTTGTGTAATTAGTACATAAGAGTATAATCCAAATGGGTATTAGGACGCGGTGCACAAAATAAATAATAAAAAGTTATTCTTAGTGAGACAAATAAAACTAACTGAAACCCCTCCATGGAGTTATTTTATATTATTTGTAGTAATAGACTAGACTTTTTTTTAAAAAAGGCAACATTTTGAGTACATCCTGCTAAAAAAAATTCCGTAGTAGATATTAAAAATAAAAATCTAAGTTAACTAATGAATACTGGTAGGTTTGTCAACGTGTGAGATGAATTCCTCTGCGTAAGGGGGAAAAAAAAAGAAGAGTGTAGAAATAAAAGTAATAAAAGGCGAGGAATACCGTCACATGAAAAATGCCGCCACCCGTCATATTATTTCACGCTGTGACGAGCGCGTTCCTCTCTCTCTCTCTCTCTTATCGGCGTCATCACGAACTACACCACGCGTCGTAAAGGCTACCTCCATGCTCTGGTATAATTTTTCTTGGTCAGACGGAGAAGTCTGTGGCGCTACTGGTGGCCTGCCAGAGAGTCACTTGACCCCGGGATCCCTTGCGGTCTTTGTGAAGAGAGCCCCCATGGTCTGAATCGTGAGCTTCATCTACCTCAAGCTGGGCATAGCTAAATATGACAACGCTGACTATGACGTGTTTGTAGATCAAGTGTTTTTATTTAAGTACCGATATTTTAACTACACTAATACCTGCTTCGGGGGCCGACTACCAATGACAGGGAGATCGGGTTTAGAATCCCGGTTGGGTGTGCTGAGGTTTTTTCCTAAATGTTTCTTCAACCTCCTTCCATGCAAATGTGGGTACACTTCTTATAAAATCAAACTGCCTTCTTCATAACTCATTAACTTAATTAGTACATATGCGTATAGCCTGAACAGGTAGTAAGACTCTGTGCTTCAAAGAAACAAATAAAACTGTGCTAAAGGGGTCAGAATGAGAAATGGTAGAATAAAGAGACATATCCGCTTTTGTGTGTGTGTATATATATATATATATATATATATATATATATATATATATATATATATATACATACATATACGTCCATTTGGAGAATGTGGTGAGCTAATCTTATGTACCACAACATAAAGAATGTTTACTATTAATTTTGAAAAATTGTTAGGACTTTTTACTATTGGTAGATACTTGTTTCAATTATATTCCTTCAACCCATGCTAAGATATAGCCAAACAGAGGTAAAATGGTTGTTTCATAGTACTGTTGAAACACCTTGTGTTTAAGGTGGGGATTTAGGGGACACGATAAAGAATATGTGTTTTTACAGTTTTTATATAAAAACTTTTTTCGGTCAAAATGAATCATATAGTGCTTCAGTGCAAAATTAAAGTTTAATTTTCTTCACATGGTAGCCTCAACATATTTTCTTGAATACCTCTCAAATGTACCCTGGAATGTAATGACACATTTTCCTCTTCATTTAAAATGTTTGTCATCCAATACAGCTAAGCTTATGATATATATTCAACAATCGTCTATATCACCATGTGAAGAAAATTAAAGTAATAGATTTATACTGGAACAATGTTTTATTTATTCTGTAAAAACTGCACACACACACACACACACACACTTTTTTTCTCGCGTTCCCTACATCCTCGCTTTAAAAATTCCTTCCCGGTTTGTATTATGTAATGAACACTCTTTTTTTTGGGGGGGGATCTTTCCCTGATGGTCGTGGGTGAGTGAGGGATCAACCATACAATTCGAGTAGGGAAGGATCAGGCGTCTTTGAGAAGCAAAAGCTGAGATAGGCACTCTGCATATACAGTGTGTTATTGGCAGTGAAAATGGGCCAAAGTGTGACATGCACTTTGCACGTAGGCAGTGGGTATAGCCGTTGGGAAGGGAGACGCGTATTTAGCAGTCATAAGGTGTGAAGGTGCAAAATACACTCCACCTGAGAGTGCCGGGTTCATGGTTTATTATTTTAACACTATAAAGTATAGAGTGGTTAAATAGCAAAATCAGAATTTATTAATCTGATGATATTTAGTATAAAGTAACTTATCGATAGGATTTCCAATAATATTAATAAATAATCAATAAGCACTGGTTAAGTGTCACGTAAATACTGATATTTAAATTACCTTATGATAGGTAGAAGAGGAAAATGGGGGAATCGCATTTTTTACTCAAATTGAGGTATTGATGTCATCTGTTAAACAATAATGAGACTTTTCTGATACAAATTAGCTTATAGCTAAAAGAGGTTTTTGTCATATTTAAATTAAATGCAAAGAAGTAGTGGTTGAGGGTATCTTTGTGGTTTGTGATATAAAAGTTCTACTGAGAAATGAGTAGCATTTTTTTAGCACCGCGTCTTACTAACCGTTCGCGTTATAAGCTTTGTGTAGTGTTAATTTCATATTTTCCTTTCTTGAGCCTTCATATTAAAACTGTGATGTCCCAGAGACATAAACCAGTGGTGTCACAGTAAGATGATCTATCTTAATAATTCTTTTTTTACAATATTGTTTATTATAAATCAAATAAAATTTGTCGGTGAAATTTTCATCCCCCACACCCCACAGTGAAGTTGGCGGCTCTTTGTATTTTATGACTCCCATATCATATAACGAATTCGCGATCGAATTTCTTTCATCTCTTCTATTTTCTCTAAATTGAATACCCCTACTTTTTTTTCTTCCTTGTTCGCACATTTTCTGTTCCTTCCTTCCTTTACAGACTTTGGATTATCTACAAAATCAAAATCTCAATTTTCTTTGTTCGTTCGTTCAGTGAGATGCGTTACAGACACATGAAACTTTATCTTTGTGCTCACGTAATCAACTTTACCGCAGGAAACAGAATTAATGGTAAATTTCAATGTATAACATAAAATTTTGTTTTTAAATTTAAGTACACCACTATAGGAAAAACTTTTTCCCTCTCTCTAATGTGTAGTAAAGAATATATAGGGATTTATTTTCAAACAAAATTTTAATACATGTTAGTGCACTCCTCTTACTATTATTTTTACAACATATAAAGCAGTGGTTATCAAACTGGGGCATAAGCACCACCGGTGGTCCGCGGTTGTTTGCCTGGTGGTCTACGGAAGGGATAAATAGAGGAGGGGGTAATAGGTGTATGTTGTAAGAGAATTAAAAAGTACAAAATTGATGGGCATTGTCCTAGCAAATAACACTTTTCATCGCAAGTAATATGCATGTGAAATGTGATTAAGGAACTAAATCAAATAAAAGTTCTGTCGCTTATCACTTGATAAACACGTGCATTAATATAATTTATGATTTCAATAAGGGATTAGGTGGTTAGTATATTAGATTGGTGGTCCACATGTGTATTGATCGCCTATAAAGCCCTATTCAGTGGACACATAGTCTAAAGCATTACTCTTGCAGTAGACTAGATTATCTATGGCAGAAAGATCAAGGTTCGAATATCTGTCGGGTGTACTGATGAGGGATTTCTAAAATGGTTTTCCACTCTCCCTCCGAGTAAATGCGGGTACACTTTATATAAACATAGCCTACCTCATCTCTAAAGCCATTTGTGTAATTATTACATAAGCGTATAATCCAAACGGGTAGTATACATAGTGCTAAAAAAAACGCTTACAAATTGGTCTACCATTGGGGAAAAGTTCGAGAAATACTGCTATAAAAGCTTAAGTAACATAAATTCAAAGTATCTTTTTGGGTCAAAACCTATTGATATGGTTTTAGATAACATTTATTAAATAATAAAATAAGTACTATTTAATAAAAAAAAAAGACACCTCCCTAAGCGTTTAAGAAATAGCTACTTATCCAGGAGACACTTTTTGATCCCAAGAATGTTTTAAATGATTTAGTATGTGTGTATGGACCAGCCAGGATATTACACTTCCTGGTGTTTCTATGTCATGTCGGCATAACACTTTTTATTAGGAAAATGAACATTATATCATTTTTTCCTCAACATGTTTTTCTTGTGTATGAATTATTCATCTAAAAAATGTGTCAATATCTATTTAATATATTTCATCTTCCCTCATTAACCATATATTCGACTAACTCCAATATTTTTAAAGACCAAGGCTGTTTAATCTGTTAAAAAATAATATTTTGACTATAGTAACAAGTCATTTTATTCAAGGGTGTAACATTTATTTCATATTTTATTTGCGATACCATAAAGATAAAATCGACAGTATAGCTAACAATCTGAACCAATTACAAAAATTCATTAATTTTGCTGTGACAAAATTTCTAAATTTAAAAGAATTTGATACTTATTTTTTTTGTGTCATTACGATTGTCTCCTAGTTTTGCTAACGCCCTCACATTCTAGGAACTACCTAATAACAGATATGCAACGTTGCCACATCTGTCAGACTATCGTGCAAACCAGCATCACACACACACACACATATACATGTTCTCGCGCCCGTGGGTGTCCACCCTCCCTCCCTTTTCCTCTTCTTCCGCACCCCTCCCCATCAATATATCCTTGTGCTGTTCCATCATCCCACAGGAGCAGCATCATCCCATACAATCCACATCAATCACTCGACCATTGACAACCTTGGTTATGACACTTTCAGTCGCAAAGAGTAGGGTGGGGGGGAGGGGTGGAGGCAGCGGCGGAAATGGGGATAGAGAAAAGGAGGGGAGGATGAGGGAATAGTTCTGGTTCAAAAAAGATGACGCAGCAATCGAATTCTGAAAGCAAGCAACGGGAAAGTCTAGAATAAGCATTAAAAATATGTGCCTGCTGATATATAAATATTTATAAATTTTTTGAGTGATAGTGCTAAAAAAAATACAATACATTACGCCTTACGGGATATGTGTATAGTAATCGTATTGTAAGAAGATCACAAGCTGGCAGTTATAAATATTACTAAAACAATTTTTATATTTTCATGCCTAAGATCACGTGAAATGCAACTATCACGTTTGATATATCTTATCAATATAGATAAAATAATCTATTTTAATAAAATGAAGAGGTCGTGTGTGTATGTTTGTGCGTCTGTCATGAACGTTACCCATATCTATCACACACAGAGGTCTGAATTTTATATATTGGTAGCACCTGTGCAAGAACTAGTGCACCGAGAAGCAGTAATTTTAAAATTAAGATTTGACTCTTGTAAAATTAATGAAAAACTGGGTCGGAAGAAATAAATATATTTTTTTCTGTTTGTTTCAAGAAAAGAAAAGTGTTGCCCAGGCTAACCACACGGTGGATTGCGTAGCTAACCTGGGCAATGTCACGCCGGTTACTTCTGCTAGTATTGATAATAAAGTAAAATGTTATCAACGCTGACAGTAACAATAAATGTTAGTATTCTATAAACTGTCCTACTATAGCTCTTATCTTGAGGTAATTCTTGACACTTTATAAAAATGGTAGTTTTATAGCTTATATTATTCAGTTAAAACTGGTTCTTGACATTACTTAAACTATATATTCAATTCCATATATATAATTTAAGACTTAGAGGTAAATATATTCAACCTATTTTCAAATTTTAGACCATAGTAGCAAGATTAAATAAAAAAAGTTATGACTAATTTGTTAGAGGAAACCGTGGGTCACATAAAAAAACTGTTAAAGTGTTCTCCAGATAGACAATTTAATTTTAGTTCTTCTTTTTTAAGATCTATGTTAATGTATATTAAGCTTTATCTCTCCTCAGTATAATCATAAGGTGTTGAAGAAAAGAGTGCAGAACATTAGGATATTGTAACACTCATTAAAATCAGTAAGTATTTTTTAATAAACAAAGGTCAGGTAACCAACTCACACAGACACACAGGTGATTTTTTTTGCCTTTCAGTAGTAAACAAAGTTAATATCATCATCATCATCATAATCATGAATAGCTTCCAGCCACTGGCTGAGTCTGTTAGGAACATAAGACTCTCCAACTTCTCCTTTCCTTCCACCACCTCTCTCCCTCCACCTTTACCCAGTCCTCTCCAAATTCCTCCTTAATCCCTTCCTTCATCCGTCCCTTGAACTTACTCTCGGTGTCCTACCCCTAATTCCATATACAATATCCTCCTGGGCATTCTTTCCATCCATTCTTCTCACATGGCCATACATTCTTAGTCGTACCTTCTCTATCCTGTCCTAGACTGACTCTTCCTTTCCTATTCTGCTTACTTTCCCATTTCTCATCTTGTCTAATGGTAAAATAGGCCTAGCAAGCCAGTAGTGGATGCAAAATTGCTTTCAAAATAGGAACACGAAACAAAGTTAGAATAAAAAATAAATGTTATTTGGGTTTATGTGGCACATATGTATTACCTTACAAAAGGTGTTCTACATGATTTACTTTCATTTCCCATCAAATTTCACATCTTCGAATAAGATTGTTGCGTGTTTTTTTTTAAATCCCTGGCTTTATTCGAGTCACCTGACAACAGTTTTCAGCCCACTGTGGTAAGTCTGATAAATCATTTATTGGAAAAAATATACTAAACTCCTGTACCATAAAGTTCAGAATATTAAGGTCAGGGACCCGGGGTGGGGGTGGGGGTTGCAACTGGACCTCCTTGACCTATCCTGTATCTCTGTCTGACTTGGTTTGCGGACCTAGGTTCACTGAGACTTTTTACTCATTTAAATGGATACTACAAGCTCTTAAAATTATATTTTCTTAACAGCCTGTATTATGTAGTTATTATTAGTGTGTTTGACTATAGAAAATGTAAAAAAATATAATAGCTAAACGATATTCTTTTTTCATTGATCTCTCTACATATTATTTAAAATATTTGTTGGGCTCAGCTAAAAATCACCAAGGTCAACTTTCTTGTTAATGAAATTAACAGGGTAATAGTAAATACCAGTGAGAGTGTTGAAATTTTTCTGTTGCTTTGCAAACCGACAGCTCAAGACCTCACCACTCTTGTCATTTGTAGTTAATAATATCGTCTATATATTCGCCGATAAGCGTAACAATTTACTGGGTTATTCATATCTTTATTAAAAATATTATTTATGTTGTAGGAGGTGACAAGAAAAGTATTTTCACGTTATGAAATTGGGGTCGGCGATGCCAAGTGACGGCGCTATGAGAGGTCAAAGGTTGCTTTGTATTCACATGGGGGACATTCTGTCGCCAATGCTTAGCTCCCAATAACAAGTGAATCCACCTCTTCAGTCGAAATGCCTCCGCGCTCACAATATTGGCCCTTGTCAGGGACAACAACCAAATATATAAAATAATCAGACATTTATAAGGCGTATCTGTTGTGAGGCCATTCAGCGGCTGTTACTGGCCATAGTTTACACCAAACCTCACTTTTTATGTGCTGAAGAATGATGAGTTGCCTACCCTCCATTTGTATACGGCGGCAACTCTGACGTCTCGTAGTGCCACCATTTGACGTCACAGACCCCAAGGTCATTGCGCGGAAATACTTGTTTTGTCACCCCCTACATCCTGTAAGTGTGATTTTTTTTTACTTAAATATGTGAAATAGCCGGTTTATAGATTGCTTGTACAATATAAATGGTTGGCTGAGTCTAAGCGAGATTTACGGGAAACTAATAAAAAGTGGGAATTTTAAGGAAATGAGCCCAAGATCTCTTGGAAAGAGGACGGAAAAAACAAAAGCACAACCAACATAGCAGGAAGCAAACCATCCCCAGCACATCCAACCTAGAGTTGAAGAGTTATATCTACTCCAGTCAGAGTCTAAGCGAGATTGACTGGAGAAGATATAACTCTTCAACTCTAGGTTGGATGTGCTGGGGATGGTTTGCTTCCTTCTATGTTGGTTGTGCTTTTGTTTTTTCCGTCCTCTTTCCAAGAGATCTTGGGCTAATTTCCTTAAAATTCCCACTTTTCATAATTTGCCCGTAAATTAGTGTAAGCTAAGGAATTTTCGAAAGACATAAATTATTAAAAGGATCAGTTCACATTTTTAGATGTTCTGCTGATTTTACGAAGGAAAACTTATTTTAAATGTCCTAAATCCCGAATCGGTAGGCATGCGTACTCAGTGCCAAGATTATCTAGTAAGATTTGCAGTGATGGGGATGTAAGAGTTTGAATCCTGGACGGGTATTGCTATAGGCTTTCCCCTACATTATTTTTCTTTCTCTTCCCCCACAAATGCGGCTACATTCATCCTAAATTATATGTTTCTAATTCATATTCTATCATAGAAGTTAAATTCAGATAGCTCTAATGGGCAATAAGACGTTGAGAAAAGAAAAAAAGACCCCTACAATTCCAATAGACAACACTTCAAGGACAATCTCACCAAAATAAATCTTAAATATCGTAACAGAATAGAAAATCTTCATCATATTATCTTCACTTGCTTTTATTGCAAAAGAACATCAACAAATTTGATCTAAAATGTATAAAATCGGATTACGTCATATGATATAAATATTGCAAGAAAACTATTGATATATTTTTCAAGTATAAAATAATCAACCCCGTTACTTTCAAACATATACAATATTCCATTTCTTTTTTTTCTTCATAAAATTTGAATATGTAAGTGTCTTCGATTTTTTTTACACCTCCCAATTTCTTAGCTTCATCTCACTTTCTATTTACATTCTTTCTTCCGTTCAACCTTACACTTCGATTTGCATTCATTCTATTCTAGCCATCCTATTCTAATCTACCTTTTAGGCGCGTGATACGTCTTTTTTGTTCATTTATATTCCATTCTTTTCTTCTTTTGGAGGACGAGTGGAAAAGGAAACTTGAAAGCAATCCCCAAAGCGAATAGCTGTGTGACAATTTAAGTGAGTTTGGTTTTACGTAATGTTCTCCCTAGATTCTAAAAAAAAGAAAGTGTGGGGTGACAAAATATGAAATAAAATAAAATTGATTTTTAATATCTAGCTAGGAAATAGGGGTATTTTCCTTTGCTTTCATCTTTAAGGAAGATATTTTATTCTTATTTTTTTTTTTAAAAAAAAGCTCTATTGTATAAGATATGACATGTTGCGTCTGTATGAAAGAGACACGGGTCTTTCAACTTTTATTTACTAGAGTAAAAATTTTATTAGAGTAAAAATTTAACCTTAAAAGTATATAATTTATCAAATTTCTCTTATGTATACTTTTTTATTTAAGTGGATGGTAACAATCTTATGACAGATAATTTTGAGTATTTGGTTAATCTGAAATGTCTCAATAATAAAAAAAAACCACAATATTAATATAATGCCATTAGTAAGGACACACACACTCATGAAATTGAAAACAGTTTTATAGGCAGTGTGTATTTTATTTTTATAATAATCGAAAACTATAACAACATCGATATATCACTGATTTTTAGCGAGAAGCGAATAACCCGAACGGATAGTAAGACGCGGTGCTAAATAAATAAAATCAAATCTGTTTTTGCTAATCAATATTTTTTTATTATATTACATCAAACATTAATTTAGTACTTTTCCGGGGCATAGATAGAATAACTTTTTAAGTTTCGGCTGACGTCTAATAAGACAAATGCTCTAACATAATTTATTAAATCCACCATTTCATATTAAGATATAAGTGTGGAGACCGTGAGAAAAGGCCAATGTGTTTAAGGTTCGTATAGCAATTTTTTTTTTTTGCAAAAATAAATAAATATATTGCTTCAGTACAAACCTCAAAGTTTAATTTTCTTCACACGGTGATATCAACAGTTCTTTAATATATGTCATGAGCAGAGCGGCATTAGATTTTAAACTTTTTAAAATGAACAAAAAAAGTTGTCATTAAATTCCAGGACAACCTTGTTAAATACTCAAGAACTACCGATAACACCTTGTGAAGGAATATAACTCTCATGTTTCCATTAGATAATTTGATTTATTTTGACCAAAAAAAATGTTTTGCTATAAAAACTGTAAAAACACAGATAATTTCTCACGTCCATTACATCCCCACTTTAATCAATGGCCGTGAAAACATACAAAACCAAATAAATATAATATTTATGTACCTTGTTGAAAAATGCTTATGCTGGCAACAAATATTGGAATGAATTAGGCTAATATAGATGCATTTTTTTGATATGGGGCTGACTAAAAAAAAATTGTAGCCTTAATTATTTAATTCACTCTAAACCAGATTGGTTTTTTTCGATATTAAATATACTTAGCTTCTCATAAGAAATATTTTTGGTTTGTCAACATTTATTAATTTGTTTCTAAATAATATATTTCCCCCTGTTAAACTTGGTGATTTAGTGGTCTTAACTGTTTGGTAGTGTATTTTAATACCAGTTAGAGTGCTTAAAGCCATACAAATATCCAATTTATCCAAGTTGATTTTTTTTCTCGTCATATGAATATAAATTAAATGAAGGATATATTTTTGCAGAACTAAACTGAATTAATTAAAAAATGTTTCTAGTATTTGCTTTCACGAGTAAATTATTAATGTAGCTTTTACTCATAGCTTCCCCTCATAAAAATAAATGTCTCATTATGTTATTACTCCAACACTTACTGTAAAACTTTTAAGGGAAACATATTTTATTCATGGGGAGCAAACCCCTCAGAAAATGACTAAAAGGGTGAAGCGTCATTCCCCTTTCATTTCATCCCCTTACCAAACTACTACTCACTCATACCATGCAACATCGTCAGCGGTAGTTGCAACACCAATGTGAAAGTAAAAGCCATGTTTAAAATATTACCTTTTTTTTTTACACTCTCTTCTGTAAGGTTGCATCGACGTAAAAGCAAACTTGCTTCGAGGTTTGCGTATATTTAAATTAAGATGACGGCACTTTTTTTTTCTTCTAAAGAGCTCCTTTGCAATCAGGTTCCCTATGTAAATTCTATTTCCCAGTAATCCATTCGCCCAAGATCGGAGCCGATTGATGGACGTAAATTGGAAAGGGGAGGGGGAAGAGGATCTGAAGTAGGTCGGGTATTTCGGAGGGGAACCAGCAATCGAGGGGAGGACAGGGAAGAAGAGACGCTTGGAGAGGAACATCGCGGGGAAGAGGGAATGAGAGACATTGACAGAAAAGAGAGACGAAGGAAGAGCGTGGCAAAAGAATGATTTGAGAGAGTGAGAAAGAGAATATTATATATATATATCGTGAGAGAGAGAAATAGAAATAAGGAAAGAGAGAAAGTGATTTATATCGTGTTTCACGATTTGAGTTATTCGAGCTTAACTAATTACATTAATACAGTAGGAATAACAAAGATAGAATTTTATAAAATATACTAGTATTTGCGAAATGGGATGGTGGAAAACCATTTAAGGAACATTCCTCCTTGTTATACCCAAACGGTTTTCGACCCCAAAATCTCAAACAACCAAAAATCAATGCAGATGAGCTTGGAAGCTTTAGTCTACATGCACACCAATAAGGCACAAGGGGTAAAGGATAGATTCAGGGAGTGCAAAACGATCTATATTATATAAAAAAAGAGCTACACAAAGTGATTGTAAACTGTTCACCTTAGAACCTGAAAGTAATCGAGAGCTGCATTGTGTCACTTGCTCTTGTCTTTGAGCAATCACTTATGAGAGAGAGAATTTTATCCTAATTTCTGTCAAGAAGGATCAAGTATCTCCACAACTATAGTGAAAGTACGTCACCAAAAATAAGTCAAAAGCTTTACAAACATTAATTATAATATTAATAAATAAAAAATAATTATGAGAGAAAGCTTTTTGATGAAATAATAAATTACAAACAAGTAAGAGAATATAGGAACTGTGCACCAAATACGACAGATTTTCTAAGGGGTAAGAGAGCACTTTTGAAAATATAAAATACAAATTTACATAAGCAAACATTAATAAAATGGCACTGTACTTATCTTGAAACGATTATAATTAATGCTATCTTTAAAGTTCCAGTTAAATAGCAGATTGTTTGACGTATAAGTAATTGAAAGTAAATATATTTTTGTGAGCTATCAGAATTATTTTAAAGTTATGATTCAACAATTGAATTTTTTTAAATCAATATACTCAAGGCTATTACCGACATAGTCTGAGGCAAATGGATATGAAAGGAGGTTTGTAAGGAATATTCTCCCATGTTTGTGTGTAAGGAGAGTAAGAAAAATCCAATAGGCCTATAAGAAAGTACCGGGAAAGTACTCGTTCGGAAAATGAGCCTTAACCACTTTAATAGCCGAGACCTAGTGCAGTTCTTTTCTAACACCTTATACTCCTTGACCATTGACGCAGTAAAGTCATCACCATCAAATAAAAAACTACATCAAATAATATTAAGTTTTATATATTATAGGTTGGTCAAAAGGGTGAAATAGAAACTAAACGTTTTAACATTCTATAACATTCGCGCTTCCCTATGTTTTAAGTTAAGAGCTAGAATTATTGTGAAATATTGGGTGACCTGGTGGTCTAGGGTAAGGTTCAGACTTCTTTGCTGAGGTCCGGGTTCAATCCTCGGTCCCGGCACAGATTTATCTGAATGCCAAACCCTTCCTTCACCTCTGACAGGATGTGTATTAATCACAACTTGTGAATGTGAGGAATGCCAGGCCTCCACCGTGGTTCGGATTCCACGTTAAACTGTAGGTCCTCCATTTCATCTCACAATCACCCTACATTACACATTAGCGTAAGTGCGTATAACCCGAACGGGTAGTAAACGCGGTGCTAATAATAATAATATTGTGAAATAAGCACACACAGCACATTGACCACCACACCCAAGCTAAGCTCGGGCTAGCGTAAGTATCTATTGTTACCATGCCCGAGCTAAGCCCGGGTCCTATTTTAAATGTTACATAAGCAACGGCCCGATATAATGTTTTGTAAATGTTTCCTAAGACTGTCTTAGTTCACAAAGAAATACTAGATGGCAGCACTACATGGTTTTGTGTAAACTGCAATATAGCATTGGGTGTGCAAAATTGTTTCGCTCTCTACCATGTTAAGACAAATTATTGCTAGGCCTAAATGTTATTGTTTACATTTAATCTCTAATTCATTTTTGAAATTATTTCTAGCTTTTGTAACAAAATGTGTATACATTTTTTTCCCCTAATAAATTAGAAAAAAAAGTGGTATGCACAAAAATCACCAAACAGAGTATTTAAAAAAAAATCTTTCTTCTATGAAACAAAATAAAGTCCATATAAAATCTGAAAGATCATAAATGATATTAAAATAATGTCCAAATTTCGTTAAAATTAATCCAAGCATTTGGAAGTAATTTGCTAAACAAACAGACGAAATATCAAACGGTCGAGTTAATACATGACCTCGATCCACTCAGTCAATTAGAAAATATTTATTTCAGTTGGCCTGTAAATTAAATATTCAAAGATGTAACAATTTATTTTCTTAAATAAATTATATTAGAAACAAATCTTATTCCAAAAATATTTAATGAGAATTAAACAAAATTTTATTCTTGGTAGAGAATCAATTGATCATCACAATATTCAGTATATTCAATAACATTCGCATATTTAAGTGCCTTGCTTTCCACATTGTACACAGGATTACAACAAACTTGTCACAGTTGGAGTTAATAAGAGAAAACATATTTTTACAACACTTTACTTTATTGGAACTTTTTCAGGCTAAACATCAATAAATAAAAAAAAAATATAGTAATTTTCTCCACACAAAATCTCCCTCCCTTAAATATACCAAAACACACATCAAAATATTCTGACGTTAATATGATTAAAAACACACCAGCCCTCGTCTTTATTCTTTTCCCCATCCCTTTGATTTTTTCAACCCAAATGCATTGTCCATCTTGGTTAGGTAAAAAAAACGTGAGCTTGGAAGAAGAGATTTACTATAAAATGGGGTAGTTCAATAATTTGCAAACAAATGATGATGAAGTGGGAAGAGGGAGCGTGGAAAAAAAATAATGGAAAGGGTGGTAGAAGAGAAATAAGTGTGGTTTGGTGAAGAAGGTTAGGGGGAAGAGTAGGAAAGGATTATATTCTCAGTGAAGCTGATTATGTTTTGGGGGACTGATGAGTTTCCGTGGTCGAAATGAAGGGGGAGTGGAAGGAAGACAAACCTACCCTCTTTCTCCCCCTCAGTTATCAATCTAGGGGTTGTGTCCGAGCAACTACTTTGCTCACCCTGCCGTTGTGCGAATTGTGGTCACAGCTTACCTTCACTTTCCCTCACGCAAGACCAAACCTACACCCTCGTAAGCCCCTTAAAATATTGTGGACTTTCAGGTCTGATGGATGATTGTTGGTTCAGGGGAGATGTGTGTATGTATATATATATATCGCGAGAGGTAAGTAGAGCTATTTCAAAGCCAACCGCTCGTTCAGAAGCTTTTGTTGGGTGTAAACGTGCAGAAGGTAGTTTTTAAATTTAAGATGACATATAAATAAATAACGGGTTGAATCAACTTTAAAAATCGAGTTAAACAGATTTAATTATTACTAAAATCATATTTATAAACATTATTTAACTATTCTTATCTTATCTGAAATATATTAGTATCAATTATTCTTAAAAATTCAAAATACCTTCCAGTAAGTAATTATTTCAATAAATGCGTTTGTGGCTTAGTTTTATTTTTCATTGACTTGCTGTATTCTTTGAAATTTTTATATTACTTTTAATTAAAAAATCCCAATTTAAAAATCACATATCTTAAACTTTTATTTTTTGTTATATTATTTAGGCTGTATTTTCTAAACATTAAATAAAATATATTCAATTCCAGGGCTATATAGATGCACCAAAACCAAAAGAGACATCTTCTATTTACACCCCTAAATCCACCCAACCCACTTTACTTAAAATCTACCATCACATCAACAGCCAAATGATGGCTTCAACCTTTCAGAGGTATACTATTGAATAGTATCAGAACTCGGAATTGACCTTAAGAGTAAAAATCACCCAGTTAATATCGTTATTGGTGACCTGGTGGTCTAGGGGTAAGGTGTCAGACTTCTGTGCTAGGGGTTCGGGGTTCAATCCTCGGTCCCGGCACAGATTTATCTGATTGCCAAACCCTTCCTTCACCGCTGACAAGACGTGTATTAATCACAACTTGTGAATGTGAGGAATGCCAGGCCTCACCGTGGTTCGGATTCCACGTTAAACTGTAGGTCCTCCATTTCATCTCACAATCACCCTACCATTGCACATTAGCGTAAGTGCGTATAGCCCGAACGGGTAGTAAGACGCGGTGCTAATAATAAATAATAATAATATCGTTATTCACCAAGAGTTTAACAAAATCATTATATACCAACCGAGGAACACAAGGATCGATCACCATTTCATGGATCATACACAAATATTTTTTCCCTAAACTCTACTAGTCACAATGAACCTTCCAAGGGCCTTAAGGTCAGAGTATAAATGGGGGAAAGAGACTCTCTTCACCCTTGATTAAGGGTCAAGATTGTTAACACAATATAAACCCCTCATCCTTTACCTACACCATATAATATTTAAAAATAATTCCTTACTAGTCCCTTTAACGCGTCTAAAATCTCAAGTCTGAAGCTCAAAATTGCTCTAAACCGGATTTCTATGATCCCTTGAAAACATAAATATCCAATGGTATTTTATATAACGGTCCGGCTTTTAAGGATGAAATTTTAAGAAATAATACAGTCATTCAATTAATTTATTTGAGGTATTTAACGTGAACTTTCTAAACCAAATGATAATATCAGCACACGACTTATAAACCAATTTAAATCTAGAACAGACACAACATCCATCTTCGGCCGTTTATTCATCACTGTGAAAGGTGAAACCCCCATTTCACAATTGATATATATTTTTCAGTGATGCCGGTAATCAAACCCTGGAATCTTAATTTAGTAGATAGACACGCTACCGACTGAGCTAATTGTCTGACAATCAGCCAGTCTCCAACTTAAGCTATAGCATTAGACTGATTGGGAGGACTGTATATCATGTGCAAAAAATTTATTAAAACTACTTTAATATATTCATAAGTAAGTCACGTGATCTTCAGCTATTATGTTTGATAGATCTTAACAATAACAGCTATAAAATAATGATAATATATAAAGTTATCAATCTTGAAAGCAAAAAAGAGTATTCTATAAAAGGTTAATACTACCAGATTGCTACAATATTTTAACCAAAAACCAATGGCTCTACATATGCCTACATTTGCCTAAGCGAGAGTGATTAACTATTCAGGAAATACAATACCTTACATGGTTTAGAACCCTTACTTCCCCATCATACGCAAACCAGACTGGACAAAATTGATGTCTATCTTCCTTGAACACCTATGTGGGTAATGACGTTTTAAATATATATTTGATTCATTATTCATGAAAAATATTTATACATAGGTAGAAAAGTATGAATAATTATCAATCAACATCTTTAGTGATATTGACTCATTTATTTACACCTAAAAAAACACTATTGCGTCAGCCTGGCATCAAGAAATACCGACCGAGCAGCTTCCATCAGTTTACAAAGATAGTGCCAACGTCTGCCAATAGAGGGTGTCATGTGGTCAGCACTACGAAACCCCTTGTCATTAATATCAGTTTTCTAGACTGGAGCCACTACTTTTTCATTGCAGTAACTCCTCATTTACCATCACGAGGCTGAGCTGATCCCGTTCCAGACCCACCACTTCACAAAAAATATGATAGCATCGAGGATTGAGCCCGGGACCCCTGGATCTGTAGCCAGGAGCTCTGACCACTAGACCAAAGAGGTGGAAGTAAAGGTACCTAAATGATAGGCTAAATGTCGGAACATTGACGAGTATTCAAGTAGAAGTCAAACAGTAGATTAATTATTATCAATGCAGGCGGCTGGATCAAACTTGGTACATTACTGAGTCAGTCATGCACCTCATCCAAGCTCAACCTTCTTGTTGAAAACAATGTAAAAAGAGACCATCCACCAACCCCCTTAAAAAAAGGGTGAAATTCCATTGATTTATATTTTTTTAGAGGAAAAAATAGCAATAAAAAATTAGATGTGAGTAGAGAGGGTGCTTTTGGGTTAAATTTATGGAGGGAAGGGCATAGGACGGTAGATCCAGATTTGAAGGGGTTGCGGGATGTTGGCAGAAGGGGTAGGGGGATGGACAGTTCACAGGCGGGAAATGAACGAGGAAGGTCCGAATGAGCGCAGTTATAAATGACCACGCTTATCAATCTTACCCTCGCCTGCCTTTTATTCGTCCAATGGGAGGTATTTAAAAAAAAAAGTAGCACATATTAAATCTGAGTCATGGACCTTACTTGCATTTTTTTTTCTATACCAGTAGAGTGGTCGTGGATCCGATCCTGAAAAATTTGATCAGTTTTCAATGATCATTAGAATTTAGACTTTTATCTTTGCGTGTGACTTATTTATTTCTATAATAAATCATAAGTATGGATATCAACTATAACATATATATCTTATCTATTTTGTTCATGTTATGTCCCACTCTATCGTTGTTTATCCTCTGAAGATAAGCCATACACCAAACAAAAACAAACTATAAATACAAGGTTAGATTGCCATGTAAATATGTACAAGTTCGTATTTTCCAAATTCATATAAATACACGTTAATAGCAATCTTGTCTGGACTATTTATTTATAATAAAATAACATAAAAAATAATACGGGATCTACATTTTGATAGTTAAAAGCTTGTAAAATGATAGATGAAAGATACTGTGGTACCTTCTATGGTTTTCTTGTATTTGACATAATTTAGCTTCTGGGGGAAAAACTCCCACTTCTTTATTCATATGCTACACTGGGCAGTACACGCTCGTAGAAACCAATTGGATAACTTATTACCTCATACAGGAGATACCTCATTGACAAGCTAGGTTGTACACACTAATAAAATCAAATTGATAACTTTTGATGCAATAGTATGAATATTCTGATGATAGATGGTACATTCTTGACGTGGTGGTAATTTTTTTAAAGCCAAGTGGATAACTTAATGATATTATGGATAGTATATTTTGATATCATACATATAGATAGTCCAACACCTTATCTTAGTCGCTAAAGTGTATATCTACTGAGCTAAGGGTCACGAGTTTGATTTCTGGCATTGCCGAAAAATTTATCATTGATGAAATGTAGGTTTACACTCTCGCAGTGATGAATTAACGCCGGGGGCTGGATGTTGTGCCTGTCCTAGTCTTAAGTTATATTATAAAAGATATGAAGCTGCGACAGGCCTAACAAGCCAGGAATGCAAAATATATGACTCGAATAAAAAAATTGACCAAGGCCACAGACTGGAAATAGTAACGGATGTAAAAACAAGCAGATACATAGAGAAGTGCAGTGAATACACAATGCTTTTTTAAAAAGGCTACCATATTTATGCAATGGAGTATATATTTAATATTATATAAAATAGCATATAGTACACTCGGATGTAACCATACTACGCAATATTTTTGACGTTTAGGTTAGTGATTGAATACCCTTGAATATATTCTTGATATGATGAACAGTGATGAAAACAAATTATATTAATATCTTCTAGAATCTATACTATTTTTAAATAATATCCTCCTTATTTATATCACCGCGTATCATTTATTGTTTATTTGTGTATAATTTGTTGAAACATGGCATCATTAAAATGGGACCCCTGGATCTTTGATTTTGAATGCCATTGTCCTGTAACTAAACTCCTTAATCGTCTTCTATTCAGGTTCATTAATTCTCATTAATACCGGTTTGACTCTATGTTGTAAATAAATTGCATTTAGTTATAAAATTGAAGATATACATATATTTATAAAATTCATATATACTTTTATTCGATTTACAAAACTATTTTGATTTTACTGTCAAAAATGGTTGATGCTAAATTATCCAAGACTGGTAATATGCTATGTCCCCGGTAAGTTATTTCCTTAATTACATTTAAAATATATAAAAAAAATAGCTTGTAGAAAGAGTGAAAAACCATAATGGAAAACCACCCTCAATACACCAAAGTGAGATTTGAACCTCAACATTCACGTCATCGGCAGTCTAGTCTACTGTGAGAGTTGCGCCATAGACCACGCGGCCATTGATTTTATGTTTGCACTCACCACACACCTCCCTTCACCTCTTCCATCTATTATTCTTACACAAAACGCAAGACTGTTTCAAATTCGATCCAAGCTAAGAGAACAAAAGACGGTGAGAGTGGACGTAAAATAAATGTTAAACTAAAAGATAAAGACAAAAAAAATAGTATCCTCATATTTCATTCGTTGTAGCTTCTTATTTCCAAGTCCTTTCTTCTTTGCACCCTAACTTCTTTAGTCTTGTGTAAAATAAATACAACGTTTCGAATTGAACAGTCTTCTACAAGTCCCTCCAGGTGATTTCCTTCAAATATTTCATCTTGACAACGTCTTAAATAAGAAAAAAAAGTACTTACAAAATGATAAAGTAGCAATTTCCACAAATTCAACTCTTCGCACTTCGATTTTTTTTTATAATATTAACATTTTAGACACTCATCCATCTTAAGTGTCTACAGTGAAGCAGTACAATGTAATTATTTATGGTGGGATTGTGATCTCATATATATATATATAAATATATATATATATAAATATATATAAATACCACCTCATCACACATACCTGAGCTTCGAGCCCCACTGGTGTATCAGACAAGGAAAGGCTGATGCCTCTGCCATGAGTCCAACTATTTGGGCTAAAACCTTGGATATTTCAATTTATTTATAAAATTAAGCAAATTATATATATATATATATATATAGTGATCTTGTGTGTGTATGTATATAAGATCACAATTTTGAAGTGTGTTTAATTTACATGCAAATTTATATTCGTTCGTAGAATGTTATGCTGTTGCTGGAGTGAAGTTTAATTTTGTATTTTTATTAATTTATAATTTGCTTAATTTTTTAAATATAAATTTAAATATTCAAGGTCATAGCCCGAATAGTTGGACACATGGTCAGAGGCATCAGCCTTTCCTTGTCTGATACACCAGTGGGGCTCGAAGCTCAGGTATGTGTGATGAGGTGGTATTTCCTAAATTATTCCACACACTCTTTCCAAAAATACGTGGAGACTTTAATTTAAATTGTATTTTCCTTTTACTAACTCCACTAGTGTAAACATTCTAGTGGGAAAGATGGGTAGTAAAACGTGACGCTTGTAAAAATATAGAATATATATATTTTCAATTCACCCAAAATACTCTTAGTCATATCAGTTCCCTAAAAATAATATAGATTTAAATCGAATGAAGCAGATAGTTTATTTCCTTTTACAATTTTCTTAGATAAAATACATGTTAAATACATTTTATATAGATACAACTACCCTCAGTTTTACAAATGGAGAATAGAATGGGGAAAAAAAATTCCTGTAAAAGAGCACAAAGTGTACAAAATGAAAAATCAACAAACCCAGACAAGGGTGGAAATAAAAAAAAAGTTTCTCTTGGGAGAGATAAAAAAAATTGGGGAAACATTAAGAGTAGTGAGCAAATGTTGAATCTGTTTCTTTTAACCATCACGACGACTGAAGTGGAAAGATGGGAAGGGAGAGAAATAGAAAAAAAAAATAGAAAAAATAAGCGAAACCAGGTTTTAACCAAACACCGGTATACTCTGTTTAATATTTATGGAATATGCAATTTTTAGTAACGTCGTAAGCATTTACCCATGTGAAAATTGCTATCGTGATAGCCTACATTAATTATAATTTGAAATAAACATACCATTTAATTAAAAAAAATTAAATTGTTTTTTATTTAGAATGATAGCTGAGTAAATATTTCATTGAAACTAATCTATACTAAAATAATTTCTGGTTTAATGAAATGGTATACCTGTTAATGAGTTTGTTAGTCATATCAAATAAAAAATCTTTAAGAGAATTTGGTTTGATCTAAGGTTTATTAAACTATTTTACCATTTGTACATGTGTTTCATCTGCATATGTAAAATATTACAATACCTTTAATTAGGCTTATGGGCATAGTTTTGAGTGATGTTTTCCTGCATTAAGTCTGCTGTTGGTAATGTTTTATTTAGTATTACGGTTCTTACCGTATGACAGAGCTATCCATAACTTATGATAAATAATAACTTAAGCTGAGGAATGTAACTTTAGAAAAGATTTAATGCTAAAAATTCTTTATCATTGTATCTATCCGATTTATTGTATACGTCAACTAAGTTTCTGATTAATCTATACTGGTGTGTTGGTGAGAGGAGATCAGGTCTTAAATTCCGGGTGAGTATACTTAAGATCTAGTTTTCCTTAAATCGTTTTCCACTCCATTCCAACGCAAATGCAGAAATATGTCCTTAAAATTCTACCTTCCTCAGTAGAATATATCTAACGTAGATAAATTTGGGTGGCCTGGAAGGATAATAAAAACCCAGTGGAAAGATCAAGAAATAATCACATATAATTTCTAGAAACAAAATACAAGTATCACTAATCGATAAGTTTGATAAATTTTATTTTCGAAGACAGAACAATATGAACATTTTGATGAAAAACAAGATTATAACAAATAATGACATCTAAGATCATGAAATGTAAAAACAAGTTAAATAAATAAGGAGGAACTTATGAGTTAATGTGGGGAATAGGATAAAAAAAATATGAGAAATATATCGATTAGACCCACTCTAAATCGAACCATAATCTTCTAGAAATATTATATAGGTATTTAGTCCATTAGCCCGAAGAACACTCCACACTAAATACTAATATTTTTCACAGAATAAAATAATGGACGATCATTTGATACTTATTTTCAGAAGCTTACTACAACACTTTTAAAGCGAGAAGTAAATTTTTCGGTATTACATTCTGGGAAAGTGGGCGAGCGCATGCCCAATAGCAGGGCCAATTCAACCCCTGAAATTGGAGAGTTGGACAAACTTAAAGGGAGTCGTCGTCTCTGCTCTGTTTCCTGGACTCGAATAGGGTCCAAAGTTAGACCTTTGTGGTGGGAGATTTCAATCCAATTCATCCACGCGTATAAACAAAACGAATTGGAAGGGTGGTAAAGAGGGTTGTTCGTATTGACTGACTGGGTGGATCGCAAGGGTGAGTGGGTTGAGAGGGTAGGACAAAGTGGGAGGGAGGGGTTGGCGGTAGATTGGAATTAAAGGGATAGAGAGAGATGTGAAACCGATCGAGAATTACATCCACTTTGTTCTACCTCAAAAATTAAAGTTTTTTTTAGCTGGGAACAAAACTAGATCTACTAGATACGTAACTAAGGTAGATCATAGATACAAAAAAATCTACCAAAATGTATATCTTAAATTCTTTACCAATATATTTTTAATACAATACGTACTTTGACAATATTTAATAAAATTATATTTTTAGTGACTAATAGACTTTTAATCAGACGCATAGATAGTGTGACTGACTTTTAAGGGAGATCAGCGCTTAATTTGTAATTTTATGATGAAATTATTGGCTATAAGTTTTCTTTATAATTTTAGTGAACGGTTTTCCCTGTAACTAATGAGTAACGTGCTGCATGAAAAATTAATAAGGAAAAGTTTCCTTATTAAAGATTGCGAAAAATGTATTAGTTTGAGCTATCACATTAAACACTACGCTTATTAAGGAATTTGTTTAGGTTTGAGGACGTTAAGCCCTATTAGCATGGGAGGGGATGGAAAAACCACAGTAATACATTTCAAATGGAAAACCTTTCATTGTGTACTCGAACGAAATTCTAGCCTGGAAGTCCTCACCACCCTAACCACTTCAGCTACTGCGAGAACAATGTCGAAAAACATTTAAAAATTTGGATTAATTTTACAAACCGAAATTTAGATTTCAAATCTAATTAAATACCAACTCTTAGAATACCATGTACATTATTATTATTATTTGAGGTAACTAACCCTCACTTTATAAACCGAATGATTATACCAGCACACGAATTATAAATCAATTTAAATCAGAAAAGACACAGCAGCCAGCCCCCCCCCCTCCCCGAAAGTTAATTCACTACTAATAAAGGATACATATTAATTTCACTAATAAAAAGGTTTACACAATGCCAAGAACCAAACTTTGTATTCTTAGCTCAGTACACAAATAAGTTATGGAATGAACTAAGGTGTCGAAAATTGTTTAAAGATAAATAATAAAAATAAAAATATTTTATGCCACGATTATTCTCTTACGCTTTAATTACCCTGTCTTCGATATTTAAATCTTTGAGCTATCCAGAGATTCCCGGGTTCTAAAGTGATCAAACGCATCCCCTTCTCAACCCCGAACATTGTTTATAGATAGATGAAGCAATTTGCGGATGAACTTCATGGAAAGGGAGGGAGAGGTGGTCCTCTCTCCCCTTTTAGCCCCTTAAAACTATGTTTCAAACTGACCGCCAATAACCGTACATCTACCCTTAAACTAAGCGCGAGGGAAAGGACGCGGTCATTTGCACCGATTGCGCTATCATTTACACCTGTCGCAACATATGCCCGATACGTTTAACTGGATTTCCACACTACATAAAGAAGAGGGCTTGGTAGGAGTCTAAAACCGAATGGCGAGGGCTACGCTACAGTCTGATTTTCATAGGGATATCCTTATCGAGGCTAGAAAAGCTACCATAGCTGCATTCACGTCAAGTCATGTGATCTGTAGCTGTCACTTTTGATACATCTTATCAATACCAACAAAATAGTATCGATAAATAAATATGAGTATTTAAAAAATTTCTTTCTACCAAAATCCAACTATATAATCAATTAACATTACAGTTTGTGTAGTCTTATTAAATAAACTGTAGTCATTGTTCTATGTTTTGTAATACCATACTAAAAAAAAGACATGATTAGGTAAAAATTGTTAAATATTTAATTTTGGTTAGTGGTGCTATAAAGCGGTGCATTAACCAAGCACACGAATTGAGGAACAACATCGGTGCACACGAATTGCGGAACAATCATCCGAGGTTGGTTATACCCTTACACAAACTGCGGGGTAAAAATTAAATTTATAATGACTTTGTTCAAAATGGAAAATGGAGGATTAGGTTAAATTATGTTAGGTCAGCTTAAGTTAAGTTAGTTTATGTTAGGTAGGTAGGTTAGGCTAGGTTAGGTTATGTTAGTTTATTTTAGGTTATTTTAGGTTAGGTTTTGTTAGGTTAGGAGTTAAATGTGATTTCAAGTTGTCCTAAGCTCATGTGCACAGGCTGACAGGTATAATTTATTCCCAATTCGAGTGCGCCCCATTTAACGTGTTATTTATAAACACACATTCTACAGTACAATTCAAATAGGAAGATCTGTTTTTGATTGGTATAAAAGTAACAATAACTGTTTTCAATATTATGTCAGTCAGTAATCTCTCTTTTCTTTTTATGATGGATAAACACTAAATAGTAAATTTTCATAGTTTTTATATCATAAAACAAATTTTTGTATTTTAAAAAGTTTCTTCCTAGGAAAATTTGACTGAAGGTATTTAAATATACTGTTCCCATTATCTATGGACTAGTGGTTAAAACACCATTTCAACCACATGGCACCATTTTAAATATTAATTTAAATAATTTGTTGTTTAAAAAAACTAAGGGGCCAATGCCTAATGAACTCGAAAATTCATAGCAACATTTAAAAAGTACGCCACCTATCCCTATCTTGAGCTAGTTCTATCCAATCTCCAATACCCTACCCTAATTAGCTATCTATCAACCACTATTACACCCTATCCCTATCTTGAGCTATTGCTATCCAATACACCTCATTACACCCTCTTTATTTCTGGTCCATTCTATTGTTACCCTCCCATCTGCGTCTAGGTCTCACATTGGGTTTGTCAATCAGTACCTTGAATACGGTTCTAGATTATACCATTCACGCTGTATGTCCTGGTCCTTTTTAATTTTCGAGACTTGATTATCTAAACAATGTATGTTTGATGAGTACAGATCATACTAGCTCATCATTATGTAACCTCCTCCATTCCCAGTAGCCTCACTATTTTTGGTTCAAATATCTTTTCCAAGCACATAGTTTTCGAACATAATAAATTTGTTTCATATCCGTGAGAACAACCTTCAAAATTATTGCTATGTATAATCTAAATTTCACTTTCCTTGAAAGCAGGAAAGATGTCAACAACTTACTGACCGAGTAATTATTTTCTTAATTTCCAATCTAATCTGATTATTGCAAATTAAAATATTTCCTAAATATTTAAACTCATAAACCCCATCAAATGATGTGTTGTTCGCTGTAAGCTCTAAATTATCGACCCAACTCATGTTTCCTCTGTGACCATACGGCTAGTCTTTTCAGCGTTTACTTCTAAAGTTATTTTCTTACTAGCCTCTAATAAAATTTCTGTATTTCTTACAAGTTCTTCTTTTGTATTACCCAATAAATTTAAATCATTTGCTATCCTAATATCTGTATTGTACCGTTTAATATCAACCTTTACCTAATCTATTGCATTACTTTAGTTAAAATATATTTTTAAATCTGTCCTTAACTTTGATTCTAATTTAAACCATATTTATTTATAGTTTGGCGCGTTTTTTAGCAATAGTTAAGGCATTTGTAGACTGCTAATAGAGACAGATATATTTTGTGCTAAAAGCAAGCTAGAACGACTGGAAAAGACATATCAATCAAACGAAATTGTAGATTACCTAGTTCCTCAAATATTGAAGATTAGATTTCAAAGAGAACTGGACTCTTTAGAAAATTATCTAAAATTGGGAATTCAAACGTCTCGGGACTTAAAAATAGAGTAAAATAATCAAATAGTGTGACACAAGTGTACACACTTTTAACATATAGTTTATTTTAGTTTGAAACACGGTTTTAAAATATATTCTGGAAACTAATCTAAATACAGAATTTTTATCCGAAAGATAGTAAATAATGCTATTTTTTCATTTAAATTAATCTATAGCTATCAATTTGGAACAAAATCACTAAAGCTGCTTACGACATTTTTGAATGTTCAAAACTTGATCCATTATTATTAAAACTAGAATTATTTTAAAAACTATTTGATGATTGAGTAACTATATATATCTAAATATAAAGTTTGACAAAATATATTAAGCAGTTTCAGTTCTACCACTACCTATAGACAAACATTGTAACTGAGAGAATTTCAAAACCACACTTATTTGAGTTCAGAGCCATATAAAACAACAAAAACCATCATATTTTATGGCTTGAAAATTTCCACAATTTCTTATATTCTCTGTATGAAAAAGTATAATAGATTAACAACCCAGATTTAATTTTATAGGAATATAGGATTTATATTTCTTACAGATAAAAGTGTAAATAGTTCAAAGACCTTGCTGTAATATCCACTTTTAATAATACTAGACCGATATCCACCTGGTGGCATACAAAGAGCAAAGAGCTCAGCTGTGTAGCTCCATTAAACATTAGTTATGTTTATTGCCACCTGTTGCCCGGGTCGAGCGCTAGTTGACTCTAGGAGGGTCAGGTTGGTGAGCGGAAGCGGGGGTGCTGCTGCTGTGCCACCACAGATTACATTGTTTAAATCTTGATAAAGCCTTTCCATGGGAATATCTTAATAAAGCGAGGGAGCCCTTCCCCTGCTCAACCCTCTACCACTTCTAGCTATCCCACTTCCTTTGCCCTGAACATGCGACAGGCTATTTACCTAAATTATACGCTGGGAAAAAGTATTAACTTTATTTTTACAATGTTGGTGCTAGTACGTAATTAGCGGAAATAATTTTATAAATGACCTCATATCAATATAAAATTTGAAGTTATTATAATAATGTATACAAAGGGCCCATTTATTATGTATATTTGTTTCACTAAAACGCTATAAAGTGGAAAGTTATTAAAGATGATGCTACCTTTTCAATAAAACTGTATCATATATATTAACTAATAAATAATTCATATATATTATATATTATATTAATGAATTATTTATCTTACTATATATGATGTGTTAACATATTTTGACCCAAGCACTACTTACAAATTATTTACCTCAAAAGAATACATAGTTTCAATGTATGATTAGGTAGGTACGTGTTGAATAAATTAATTTTGAAAATATGTCCGTTTAAAAATTGATCAACTAACCACGCTCAGAACCGGTCCCTTTTGGCAAAACGAATACTTAAGCTAATGAGCCAATGAGAGGGTCGGTAGAATTTATTCGAAGGAAGTGAGCCAGAATTCCTGTGGATGAAGAGTAATAAACTGATTAGTAAAAATATCACCCGAGTATACTCCACTGGGATTTGAAGCCCCTACCTTTCTGTCACCGGAAAATACGATAGTGACACCTTTATCATTTCGCCAACTAGCGCGTTAAAAAAGATTACGTTTTTAATGAATACCGGCCTCGGTGGCGTAGTTAGCTAACGCGCTGGTTTCATGTTGAGCTAGACTGCTGAGGATGGGGAGATCGAGGTTTGAATCTCACTCGGGTGAACTGGGGGTGGTTTTTCCTAAATGGTTTTACACTCTTCCTCCACACAAATGCGGGCTCACTTCCTTTAAATTCAACCTTCCCAATTACAAACCCATTAGAATAATTAGTACTTAAGCGTGTAACCCGAACGGTTAGTAAGACGCGGTGCTAGATATTAAGTTTTTAATGAGTGTTATGGATGTTTCTAATAACATCTTGTCTATACGCGTATCCTACCATTATTTGATAAAACTGTATTTTGACGTAACTTTGTAATTTATATAAACAGCTAGAAAAGTAATTACTCGGTACTTTCTTACTTCCTTGAATATATCTCTTATAATCCACCCTTCCCTCATTTTTAACAAATAAAAATGTAATGTGTATTTAAACGATGGTATCCCATTTCGGAAGAGAGAGTTTGTGTTTGTTGGCCAGGATGAGAGGGGTGGGGGAGGATAAGTAAACCTAGTAAAGTATTCATCCGGTTAGTTAAGTGATAGAGCGAGTGAGAGGGATGAAGGGTAAGTCATAACTTGGTAACCGAGCCGTCCGTGGTTTCTGCGCCCATAGAGAATCAGTAACAACGCAACGTTAAATGACATAGTAGTGCCAAACCAGCGACATTCACTCAAAGAGTCGGGGAAAAGGGGAGGAGAGGGATAGTTTATGGTTACATAGCAACGTGCGCCATCTGCATGCAAATACCATGCGTGGGGCTACAACATATCACCTACAAAATGTCACGTGTTAGATAAGCTATCAACTAAATACATCCCTCACAAATACGTCTTCACTATGATGGATAAAAAGTTACCCTAATTTTTAAGATAATTTTTGAGCACAGAAATTCTGCGAACATTTTTCTTTTGTTATTATAGTCGTTCTCAAGGATACTTATAGTTCTAATGAGCAAAATATGATAGTTTATTATATAGCTCAATATTTTGATATTCATGTTTTTAAAATGAATAAACACAAGATAATACGATTTTAATGATTTTAATCCTTTTAAAAATAATGTAAATTAATCTAACATTTAAGTGTTTTATTATTTAATCATTCAGTGGTGAATAAAGATTGATACTATCTTATGATTTAAACGATTACCAATTAATTATACGTATAAGTGCTTAACTCGAACTATGACTTCCCACCACCGACAAACCAGACTAGATGGTTTTGGTGTTTATACCACGCACCTACCGAAGTCAGACATATTGGATTAATAACTTTATGTCAATTTAGTATTTTATAACAACCATAACACTATTCAACATTTTAGAAAATATTCTAAAAATACAAATTAAGTAACCATAGCATTATTGGTAAGTGATAATGGTCAGAATGAAATAGGAACTCATTGAAATCTATATTATCTGAGATTACATTAAAAAATATTTTTAGAACACAACATAGTATTTATTACTTTTAAGCGTGGCTATAAAAACACTATGTTTTGGATGATCACAATAGGTTTTATTAAAATTTAAATGTAATTTACATGATATACGTTTTAAATAATATTTATTTTACTAAAATAAATATTTTGAAATTTATTTCAAGGATTGCCTAAGTTTTACATTTTTTCATTTATAAGAGGTATTTAGTGTGCAATTTCTAAACCGACAGCACAAGATTAATAAAATAACTTTAATATAGAACAGATATAACACCCAGCCTCTGGCCGTTAATTCATCACTATGGAAGGTTAAACACATATTTTACCAATTATATTTTTTTCGGCCGCACCAGGAATAGAACCCGTGACCCTTAGCTCAATATACAGACACGCTATTGACCGAACTAAGGTGTGAGACGCTGGCCTAAATATAATTTAGCAAGTCTTATGAAATGAACTTAATTAAGTCTCTGTATTATAAGCTGCGGCTGTACTTGCAAGGAAGTTACCTGGTTCCTCGTAACTTCAGCATGAAAGTAACAAGACTAGACAAGATGGGTAGGGTAAAAGTCTGTTATTGAACTGCAACCTCCCTCACTAGAACTTCTTGCGGAACACCGTCTCACGCAGCCACCGTTTACCGTATGTAGGAGGGGAGAGTTGAGAAGTTGGGAAGTTGGAAGGAGGGGTGCTAGCCCGAATTCTGATCTTACCAGGTATGGGACGAGATATTCTAATAAAATACTTACTAACGGGATTAATGTTCTAACAAAGATTAACAGTTTAGCTGGAAGTTCTAAGCTCACTACAGTCTTCTTGGAATTCCTACTTTGGTAGATAAATTAATTCAATTTCCTTTCACGTTGTTGACGCACATTTAATTATATTGAAATTTGTGGATCTTGGTACTAGAAAAGTCACGCCAGCTACAAAGTGAATCAATATTAACTTTGGTTTATATTTAAGCATTTCAAGAAATTTTTTCATTTTTTATTTTGTGTCTAAATACTTTGGTTGTATAAATTTTATAATTTACAAGGGATCTTTAAAAAAATCTAATTGTTTGTCCATACAATTATTTTGGGGTATAAATATTTGTTTTGTGAGATAGTGTTTTAACCATAATTACTCACAGGAAAAGTTTATGAATCATAGCTTGTTTCTAATTTAGGTGTTCATTTATTTAAGGAACTATATAATAATTATAATAATAGATGTAATTACTTAACACAAAAAATTACTTTTTTAAAAGAAATCATAATAGTGATACTATTTTTCTTGTTTATATAAAAAGTGTATGTATTTCAATAAATTAATTCAAAACAAAAATACTTCTAATAAAGTGATTCTTTCCTAGGTACAAACTCTGGTTTTTGTGGTATGAACACGGATTTACGTTTTTAGAACTCATAAAAATATCCATATATTTAAAAAAGACTTAAATATGCGTATTTTTTGTTGCTTGTAAGGCTAAACTAGATAGATATAAATAGCGAACAAGTTAATCCAAAACTTATTTTATAAAATAATAAATACCTCTTTTGTCTCCTGCAGTTTTGATGCAATAGAAGCTGTTCGTGTATTGGTTGTGTTAGGTCCTCAGATCATTTTAGTAGTATAAGGTTTTATGTTCCGGCCAGGATAATATTGAGGAGGCACTTAGTATTATTATAGTCACCTTTAGAGTTAAATTATGCTATTCTTTAAAACAAATACTATAGGGATTTATTTGATGTATATTTAATAAATTTAAATAACATATTAAATCTTACATTTATTAAATAATTCAATGTTAGACTATAATCTTAAAAATTTATTCAAGAAATATGATGAATAAAATTAATAAAATCATTTCAATGCGTTTGACTGCGTTTAATTTTACATCTTAAGATTATTATAAAATCAAGTAAAGCTATAATCTCCTAGATATAGATCGATAAAATATGCATAGAGAATTACTATTGAATTTTTAAATATTTAATATAAGCCATAATAATTTCTTAATAACACCATGATGAAATTGATGTATGAAAAAAATAAACTTCAATATTTGAGATTAAATACATTTGTTTTATATCTTTAAATGCATGTCCAATTTCTCACATCTAGCTATAATTTATTCAAGAAAGTTACTTTTTTATATTTTCGTTTCAGGAAGTAAAATGAATAGAGGTTTACATTACTGGAACAGGATGCTCAATGTTTATTCTTCCCTTGTGCAAATATCAAAACCAAGTAGGACAGCGTGGGTACTAAGAGGAATACGAAGCGATGAGAGAACGACTCTTAAGCAGAGTAAACCAAAGTTCAAAGTGTTACCAGCCCCTTAACTACCGCAAATTTTCCCCAACCATCCTCCTACATCTCTTTTGCATTCTCTTGCCAACATTAATATTAAAGTTTTTGCGGCTCACCTCGGCCCGTACCACACATTCCACGAGAGAAACCCACACATGCGTGAATCAAAATGTTATACACACATATTCAAAATAAGTCATGCGAAAAATAATAACCTACATTTGCTATATGGTCTTTCCTTGCAAACGATTCTTCATAAATGGAAATCGTCCTTAGTATTAATGTTAAAATAATGTCAGTATAGCTAAAATGTAAACTAAAATAAGAAAAATTATTTTAATTATTTTATGGTTTATCTCCATAATATTTAATGATAAAAAAGCAGGTGCCTATAAGCTCGATGTGCCCATCTTATAATGACTTGAAATTTGAAATAAATGCACCAAATAACTTAGATTTCCAACAAGATAAGCTGAGTCAACTATTTTTAAATTATCTTCCATTCTATAAACCTATAATGAGAAGGGTTGGTTCCTAATATAATAAATATAAAATTACAATTTAAATGAAAGTGAGTAAAGCATTTCGTATTATTTAAGATCATCTGAAATTTCCTCTCTATTTTAACACCTCTACTAGATTAGCTCTGGTTGTGTAAATAGTTTCACTGCTCCTAGATATTTAATACAAGGGTTATTAAGTTGGAAGTGTGAGGGACGTTAAAAAAGGTGTTTTTGGAGGGTTTTTTTAATAGCAAAACATGTGTTTTTTCAAAAAAATAATATAAATATAGTTTATTTCTTCCACGTGTTGATACCAACAGTTCTTGAATAGGCCAATCTGTCATGAGCGTTTGATACGAATCTTAGTGAATAGAAAAAGTTGTCATTAAATTTCAGGGCACCTTTGACATATATTAAAGAATTGTGGATATCATCATGTGGAGTAAATTAAGCTCTATGTTTCTATTGAATCAATATTATCTTTATTTTGGAAAAAAAAAAAGTTTTGCTATACAAACTGAAGAAACATTTCTTTCTCTGGCGTCCCTCTAACACTCATCTTAACGATATAATTAAATGGCGTATGGTTGAGAAAGTGGTTTAATATGAAACTCTTAATCACAACTTGTGAATGTGAGGAATGCCAGGCCTCCACCGTGGTTCGGATTCCACGTTAAACTGTAGGTCCTCTATTTCATCTCACAATCACCCTACCATTACACATTAACAAGAGTGCGTATAACCCGAACGGGTAGTAAGACGCCGTGCTAATAATAATAATAATAATAATAATATGAAACTCACTAGCACTATTATGAATAAAGAAAGAAAAGCAACTTCCATAGGAATAAACAACAATACTTATAATACAGTATAATACATAAAATACATAAAATAATATTAATAATGGTGGCATTATATTATTAATTTGTAAAAATATACACATTTTAAGAGCGTTTTCATCAAAATGTGGCTGTGAGTATCTAATTATTAAAGAAAAATATCTATCTAATATAGATTATTCTATTAATCAAATAGATCAAGCATGATGTAAATTGGAAAATGTCCCCTTATTTAAAAAGTTGACAGAAAGATGGTTTGGGAGCAGGTATTTTTACATTTTTTCAATAAACTTGTGCTTGAGAATAATTTAAAAAAGGTTGTTCAAAATTTAATTTATTCATATTGGTCTTACCATCCTAACACAGTATGTTATAGTATAAATAATCTTATATAATTTTTGTAACTAATTTAATTTAATAACTGGGAACTTAAAGATCGTTGTTGTTGTTGGTGTGATATTTTCAGGGTAAAATTAATTTAGCAAATATTCCATTTAACCTTTTTTTGTTAAAAAACTAGACAAATTATGAATTTAAGTAAAATAATTTACGTCAACATAATGGTACAGATAGGGCTCCTAACGAAAGTAGCTATCTCTAGAGTAAAATTCGTCACGATAGTTAAATTAGTATAGTAGTAGTACTTTAATCCAAGGATAAAAGGTTTGAAAAACAATTATGGTAAATAAATCTGTAGAAATCTTCAAAGGTGCCATAAAACACAAAGCAAACATATTTATATCAAAATCATCTTTAAGGAACATATTAAGAGCATAGAAAAGTTTAAATGTGGCTAGAACATTGAGAATCTGTGAAAGGCTGCTCACATCAGTGATGTGGACTTTTTATTCTTCTTACTTCCCACCTCTTACTCTCCATTAAAGCAGGCTGTTGAAAAGAGATGATGATAATGGCTCTGGGCGGTCATGAGGTATTTGGGCAACTGAAGTCTCACTCTTCTGTTTAGCTGAGTTTTTACAAAGCTTCGCCTTCTTACCTTAATCGTCCTTACTTTTCGAGTTGGACACATGCCAGTGTTTTTCTTTGTTCTTTTTAGTGTCTACTAAACCACTGAATGTTCTAGGGTGAAATTCATTTGGTTTGGTAACATTCCAAAAATAGGGCGTTTTTTTAATTCTCGATGTAAGTATTGTAAGAAAAAATATGTTTCCAAGTATCGCAGATATTAATTTTGTGACAAATACTAAATGCAATCAATGTATTGATGCGGAATGTAATGAATAATCATTTTTAATTTGGCAGAAATGTTTTGATGTTTGGGAGGGAGGAAATTTTACTAGTGCTTTTTCATGTTCATTGAACATCATTATTGTCCAGACCAGCATATTACTCTCAGCTGTGGACAGCGTTTAAAACTCTCAAGTTAACTATAATGTACTAGCAATCAACAGTAACTACAGTGAGTGACTTGTTAAATTGAGTGACAGAGTGAAGAACATAAAAACAGTTACATATTGAATTAAAATTTCATAACGTGTCAGAGAAAGTAATAATACACGGCTCTATAAATCATGAAAAATTTGGAAAAATGCTAAGTCAACTGGCAACTCAGATTTTGATAGCATGACCATACTATGCCCTTGCAGTGACGAGGTCGTTAAAATAAATTAGAAGTTATTAAGCACTGTAAAAAATAAGTCCAGTGATAAATTGTAGATTCAGTCAACTATGGGTATGAGAGGGATAAATACAAACACCAGGTAAGGTTACGTAAAAAAATAAATGGTACGGCGCACCGCACAGACTTTCTCTCTCTTTCTATAAACTCGTAAGATTTCTGAACGGAATAATGTACATTGTATCATCACCACTCCACATAAGAACACGCATAAAATAATATACAATGAAGGCGCATCTTTGTCCACCTAAGAGCATTTCAAACAGTTTAATGTCTTCCACAAGGGTCAACACTTCGTATTAAAATTTCGATTTCTGGTTAAAATTTTAACATTTTAAAAGGTGTTGCAGATCTTCAAGTCATCGCATTGATATTTAATTATTCATTTATACATTTTGACTAATAAAAAATGTAAATATTGACTATTGAGTCTAAAATGGAGATAGATCATTGCTATGCAAACATTTCTCCTAAGAGATTTAAGGAAAAATAACATACTTTTTTTAGATACTTACTTATATTTAATTACTCTATGGCATTGGAGTATTATTGCGTTAAGACTTAAGTAGTATATGTTTACAACTAAAGCTCACAAAATTGAATTAATATATTTGCAAATATCTCAGAAACTGCTGTTTTTATAAAAATATATGTCAAATAAAAGTTTTTTTATTTCTAATAGTCCTACAATTTTGCAATGATAAGTTGTTTAGTTTCTCCAATAGTTGTGGAGATACGGAAATTAACGCTTCTGTAATGTACCCTAAAAATCATTTTCATAGGAAAATGAAAATAGCCAGTTTATTTATAATCTTAATCAACGCCTAGATACGAATTTTAATCAAAATCGTTTAAGCAGATTTTGAGAAAACCAAATTTTCTCTTTTCGTCCTTCAGTAAACTACCCTTAATTTTAAGTTTTTATAGACACACAGAGAGACGGCATTGCAAAGACTATTTTTTAGGGTTTGGGGGTCATGAGACGTCGACATCCATCAACATTTCAGGTTAGTTTTTTTTTACGGTCGCAATACTTAAACTTTAATGTCCAAAAAGTTAAAAAAAATTCATATAATTGCGTATATATTGAAAGTTATTGATTTTATAAAAATATGTTTCGGATAAAATATCTGTATTATAAATATATATACATATTTGTAATGCTAAGTAATTTCATATCTCAAATAGTTTCGGAGCTATTTAAAAAAATGTTAATTTACGCATCAGACCGGAGCCCTTAAAGCCATTTTGCCGAAATATTGAGGGTAGCCATTTTGTTTGGAATATTTATTAATGTTTATAAATGAAATTTAATCAAAATCGTTGGAGCCGATTTTGAGAAAATCGACTTTTTCTCTTTTTGCCATTCGGTAAACTACCCTTAATTTTAAGTTTTAATAGACACACAGACAGACGGCATTGCAAAGACTATTTTTAAGGGTTCGGGGGGTCATGAGACGTCGACATCCATCAACATTTCAGGTTAGTTTTTCTTACGGTCGCAATACTTAAGCTTTAATGCCCAAAAAGTTAAAAATATATATATAATTGCGTATATATTGAAAGTTATTGATTTTATAAAAATATGTTTCGAATAAAATATTTGTATTATAAATATATATACATATTTGTAATGCTAAGTAATTTCATATCTCAAATAGTTTCGGAGCTATTATAAAAAATGTTAATTTACGCGTCAGACCGGAGCCCTTAAAACGATTTTGCCGAAATATTGAGAGTAGCCATTTTGTTTGGAATATTTATTTATGTTCATAAATGAAATTTAATCAAAATCGTTAGAGCCGATTTTGAGAAAATCGACTTTTTCTCTTTTTGCCCTTCAGTAAACTACCCTTAATTTTAAGTTTTAATAGACACACAGACAGACGGCATTGCAAAGACTATTTTTAAGGGTTCGGGGGTCATGAGACGTCGACATCCATCAACATTTCAGGTTAGTTTTTCTTACGGTCGCAATACTTAAGCTTTAATGCCCAAAAAGTTAAAAATATATATATAATTGCGTATATATTGAAAGTTATTGATTTTATAAAAATATGTTTCGAATAAAATATTTGTATTATAAATATATATACATATTTGTAATGCTAAGTAATTTCATATCTCAAATAGTTTCGGAGCTATTATAAAAAATGTTAATTTACGCGTCAGACCGGAGCCCTTAAAACGATTTTGCCGAAATATTGAGAGTAGCCATTTTGTTTGGAATATTTATTTATGCTCATAAATGAAATTTAATCAAAATCGTTAGAGCCGATTTTGAGAAAATCGACTTTTTCTCTTTTTGCCCTTCAGTAAACTACCCTTAATTTTAAGTTTTAATAGACACACAGACAGACGGCATTGCAAAGACTATTTTTAAGGGTTCGGGGGGTCATGAGACGTCGACATCCATCAACATTTCAGGTTAGTTTTTCTTACGGTCGCAATACTTAAGCTTTAATGCCCAAAAAGTTAAAAATATATATATAATTGCGTATATATTGAAAGTTATTGATTTTATAAAAATATGTTTCGAATAAAATATTTGTATTATAAATATATATACATATTTGTAATGCTAAGTAATTTCATATCTCAAATAGTTTCGGAGCTATTATAAAAAATGTTAATTTACGCGTCAGACCGGAGCCCTTAAAACGATTTTGCCGAAATATTGAGAGTAGCCATTTTGTTTGGAATATTTATTTATGCTCATAAATGAAATTTAATCAAAATCGTTAGAGCCGATTTTGAGAAAATCGACTTTTTCTCTTTTTGCCCTTCAGTAAACTACCCTTAATTTTAAGTTTTAATAGACACACAGACAGACGGCATTGCAAAGACTATTTTTAAGGGTTCGGGGGGTCATGAGACGTCGACATCCATCAACATTTCAGGTTAGTTTTTCTTACGGTCGCAATACTTAAGCTTTAATGCCCAAAAAGTTAAAAATATATATATAATTGCGTATATATTGAAAGTTATTGATTTTATAAAAATATGTTTCGAATAAAATATTTGTATTATAAATATATATACATATTTGTAATGCTAAGTAATTTCATATCTCAAATAGTTTCGGAGCTATTATAAAAAATGTAAATTTACGCATCAGACCGGAGCCCTTAAAACGATTTTGCCGAAATAATGAGAGTAGCCATTTTGTTTGGAATATTTATTTATGTTCATAAATGAAATTTAATCAAAATCGTTAGAGCCGATTTTGAGAAAATCGACTTTTTCTCTTTTTTCCCTTCAGTAAACTACCCTTAATTTTAGGGGTAGATATCCAATTCCAAAAACCCCTCGGGGCAACCCTATGAAAACCCTAGATATCAAGTTTCAGCTCAATCGGTAAAATAGTTTAGGCTCTAGTTGGAGGTACAGACAGACAGACAGACAGACAGACAGACGGAAATTCAAAAACCACTTTTTCGGATTCAGGAAGTCATGAAACTTCAAAATTCATCAAAATCTCGAGTTCGATTTTTTTGACGATCACAATACTTTCTCTACCTGTAAGATAGAGAGAAAGTAAAAATCAACACCCTACGGAATTTTTCTACCGAAGTTAAACCTAAAAATGTAAATTATTATAATGACCCTTTGAAACTTAAATACCAACAATGCTGTAAATTATTATAATGACCCTTTGGAACTTAAATACCAGCTATGCAATGGAACCCATCAGGTAATAAAACAATTGAATACAAATCAAATCCATGCAGCCATGTTTATCTTACGGTAATGTATGTTTCCTACTTTGTAATATCATTGATAAATGTATACTATGACTTACTCATTGGCATTAGGAAATAGAGAGTTAATTGCCGCACTTAAAAAGTAAGCCACCTATCCCTATCTTGAGCGATTTGTATCCAGTCCACCTCATTACACCTTTTCTCTTTCAGGTCCATTATATTGATATCCTCTCATCTGCGTCAAGGACTTCACAATGGTCTCTTACCATTGGGTTGGTCGTTCAATACCCTGAACATGGTTCCATATTCTCCAATTTCACTGCAAATCCTGCCCATCGCTATCTGTGAGATTGTATTAGCGTAATAATATAATGTGGTGAGTAGGTCAATAAGGTATACAACTCATTATGTAGCCTCCTCCACTCCCAGTGGCCGCATACCTTTTTAAAACAAATATCTTCCATATAAGCTTTTTTTTTCAAACCTCCTAATTTTGTTTTCGTCATGAAAGGTAATAGATCATGTTTCACAACTCTAGAGAGCAACCGTTAAAACTATTGCCTTGTTTAGTTTAAATTTGACCATGTACCATACTATTTATACCTTGAAATCCTCCATATTTTTAGACAAAGGCAGCTCTCAGCTTAATTTGCATTCTCGTTTACTATTAAAGAGTAAAAAAGGTAAGAATCTTGCATAGGGTTAGTATCTGTCCTCCAAATTCTGTTTTTAGCCATGTCCGACTGCACGTGGCCATTTCCACGGTGTGCAGCTAAACTACAGACAGTGTTAAAGTAGGCGAAGGATAAAATAAGGAGAAAAAATAATGAAAAGTTATACAGTACTAAATAAATCACAGTGAATAAAGAGATTTGATAGTTTGTTTGGTGAAAATCTTAACATTTTAGTTCATTCTAGCTCCATACACTCTTACTTAATACAACTAATTAACAGAAATATACTTTTTTTTAAAGTTAGCTCAATCAAGCAAAATTCAATCTTCTATGCGTTTGCGTATGTTTTGCTACATTGGTAATTATTGTTAAAATCAACCTGTTATAAATATGCTTATAAACTTGAAATATTATTCATTTTTAATATCCTATCAGAAAAGTTATAACAAAAAAACTACCATTAAGTAGGGTCTATACATATTTAGAACTATTGTATTTAAGTATTTATGATAAATTTATTTTATTTTATTTGGAATGTTAAGCAAAGGCTATTCATAGTTAAATCTAAGGTTGTAATAATGGATAGAGTACTTTAGAAGAAATACACTCACATTTTCTTGGAGAGTGAATAGGAAAACCACAATAACTAAACCAACGTAAAAAATCGCCTTAAAGGCACCCACGTGAGATTTGAGCCTAGACCTCCATATCTCTGGAAATATGGAGCTAAGCTTGTCTCGATAAAGCACTCCAATTTCTATAAATAAATCTTTGTTAATATTTTAAACCTAATTTTTATTCTTGGTGTAAATATTGTTCCAAAATAAATCTGTAAAAGCCTTTGAAAGTAAATAAAAAGCCGGGTAGTGATTTAAACCAACGAGAACAATAATAAATGTAATTAAGTCAATTTATTATAATTCATACAACTAGGGTTAATAAATATAATATAAATGCATCAAAATACTATCCAAGATGAGGCTATAAAATGTGGTCTATATTTATAAAACAGCCCGTGAACCACTCTAGCAAACTCGAGAGGGCCAAAGAGCAAGGAACGTAGCTAAGAGGAACTCTTAGAGGTCTTCAACGAAGGAAGTGAGGAAAGAGCAACAAGGTAAAGAAAAACACTGAAAGGTGGAAGAAGGGTTGAATAAGAGGGGTTTGGACGGGGAGAGGGGCAAAGATCGTGACGTCAATGACCTCCTTTCCCTCCCTCTCCGAACCATCCCAACATAACACGTGACCCAGCCTTGGGGCTACGTCCATCGTTTGGCGCCATTTAATTAGACTGGAGAGGAAGGGGTGAAGGGAGGGTGGTTTCTTGAGCGTGGGGAAAATGGAGGTTAAAGAGAACAACGCTGAAGTGAATCTACAAGGAGTAAAACTAGAAGAGTATAAAAAACACTATTCTTGAGGTAGAAGTGAATTTGAGAATAGTTACCCCGACGACGACAGGGGCTAACCTCTATTTCTTTGCAATATTCATGTCTCAATCTAGAACTAGGGTAGATGAGCAAACCTTTTACAGCACGAGAAATTGGCATATAGTCATCACATACCTTAATCAAGAAGGTTATCAAAGGTAGGCCTAAATTTATCATTATGTATTAATGTTGTGTCACTTTTTAATTTTATGTTAAAAAAAATGAGATAAAATGATGTGAACATATTTCTCACGGCCCATTAATCAATCAGCACTTATTTTATCTGCACAATAATCAAGCACATGTTTGGATAAAGTTATTCAAGATGGTTTGGTGGGAATCTTATTAAAAGTGACACTTTTATTTACGCTTCTAAGCTAAACGAACAAGAGTTTATTGGTTCTTTTTATCAAGATTCATCACCACTAATATTGTAACACGATATTGCTATATTTTACTAAAGTAAATGAATGAGATACATAAATCCTTCAAATAAAAAGCTTCGTGTTCAGTCTGTGAAATTAAATATGCTTCTTTATAAAACGTGGAAACGCACTGCATGAATGCACCTTTTTCCCAATATTTAATTAGTTTTTAATTTAAAATATGATTCATGACAAAATTGAGACAAAATTTGCCTAAACAAGCAATCCTAGATTTTGAACTAAAATATTAGAAAATTGAATATTAAAAGGTAAACTTAACTTATTTTAAAAGATGCTTTACTCAAATTGTTACATTTATGATGTTAAGATAAGGGTATAGGGAACTATAAACTTATCTAAAATTACACAAATGCCAACATGATGATTGTCACAAAATACATTTTTAAGTCATTTTAGAAATTACTTTGATATATTCTGAGGCAAATTGACTTCAATTATACAGGGTGTTCCCAGGTTAAACGGATAAACTTTGGGAAGAGGTAGTGGATCAAAAAACTAACTCGATATGTCCTTTGGAAATTTATTAGTTTTCCCTTTATTTTCGCGCAAACAGCAAAAAACTAAATAAGAACCAAATAAGTAGTTATTAAATAAAATATTTGATTTATTTATTCTGTTAAAGTTGATGGCTTCCAGCCCAGAGACAAGCATTGCACTTATCAATGACATAAGGAGCGGCTGACCAAAACTGTGCTACTATTGTTTCTTTGCACGCTTGCTTTATCCTTTGGTGTAGTGATTGAAGGTCACCAACAGGCATTTCATGTATGATTTGCTTAAGAGCTCCCCATTAAAAAAAAACCTAATGGCGTTAAAACAGGCGAAAGCAGAGGCCAAGCCCAGGTCCAGAATGACCGATCCATCTTACAGTATAGGAAAATTAATATTAAACCATTGCCAAGGACCAAAGCTTAGCCGTTTAAACCGGGAACGTCCTATATACTAAAAAAAAAAACTGTGAGATTTCCCTTTTTCAAGCAGGAAGTACTTAAAATAGCTTTTTTTTTTAAAAAAAAAAGTTCTTCTTTCAAGATTAAATGAGAATTTATTGTGGAAAAATCAACGAAAAAACACTCAAACTTAAGGACGTGAAAAAGATTATGTGCCTTAAACAAAAACGTCAATGAGAATCTATTGTAGAAAAATTAACCAAGAAAAACATCAAATTTAAGAACGTGAAAAAAAATTATAGTTTATAAAAATCCGCTGTCGCCTAACTTTATTTGTCGGACTTTTTATCAAAGTTAAGAGTAAAAGTAATTTCTGTCAACCAGAAAAAACTTGAGTCCACTTTATATTTCATCATTTATGACTCGACAATATTAATATCCCTCCTCCACCTTACCCCCCGAGTATTTATTTACAAATTTATTTCAAATAAATAAAAATAAGAAACCAATACTTTTATGATTCCCTTTGAAGACCTAAAAAAAAAATCTATTGTGAAATATAATTTCAAAGAAAACGTAACGTAGCGGAAATGGTGAAAAGTGTTGTTGAAGATAAAAAGAACTAGATAGATGTATCAGAGAGAGAGAAGAAAACTTTCCCCTGAACACGGTTCATTGACAGTGACCTCTATACATTCCAAAATACTGTGCGAACAGTTCAACCAAACTATGTTCCATTTTACCACTCAAAAGAGAGAAAGAAGAAATCCCTCAGCCAAAGTTATAATGATAGGAAAGAGTTCGGACTATTTTCAATATATCATATTACGTATGGTCAAAAGCCATTTCATTTCAATTGAAGTTTTGACTTCATTCTTGGACACCGAGGGTTTTTGTGTTTGTGTAGGAGAGGGTAAGGGGGTTAGTAAGTGAATAAAAACTTCTTTATGTTTAGTGAAATGTTCCAGTCCAGATAACTTCCATCGATATCAATGAAATACCAAGGAATATTATTACTTTTTCATTACATGCAGCATTGATCTATGTACACTGATATCTTTCTTTCGGATATATATCTAAAAAGATATTTAAATTATTTCAACTCTACACGAATTATAACTTTTTGTACCATATAAAGAAAGGAAAGCTTGGTCGTTCTAGAAGAGTGTACTGGTATTAATTTTCCCCCTCGTCGTGGTAAAATAAATACAATCATCATAATACAAAGTGGTTAGTGTTATTTTGAAAATAGTTTACATAGAGCGAAGAAAGGGCTTATTAAATGTGTATAATATATCAACTTATTATGAAGAGTTGTGTATAATATATACAACAAAAGTGTTTCAAAATTTTATATTTTTCAGAAATGGTTTATTCCTGATCACAATTATTTTGATACAATAAATTTGATAAATATTTATAATGAAGTAAGCCATCAAAAAGACACCCACATGTGAACACGTAATATAAGATGATTAACTCTCAATACATAAGGTAACCCGAACTAACTTATCTCTGACTAATATCATATCTATAACTTTGATAAAGCCACATGTGTGTTAAAACGAAAAGTATAAGAGATGAATAGGAATAAAATAAATAATAATAATATATTATATCTTACTGTGAAAATTGAAAAATGACACCTGGACACGCGCCTACACTTCAAACAATCCAATGAATTCAAAAGATGCTAAAGAGCCTCACAAATAAGTCAATGGTATTAGTTTACACTGGAACTTTATATTTTAATGATATTTAGTAATACAATTTGTTCCAAACAAATTACATATATGTTCTTAATATAACGCAAAATTTTAAATCCCTAATATAATAACTTATTTTAATTATCTTAAATTTAAATATAATGGATATATGTGTTTGCGCAAAAGGATAGTCACTAATAGTAAAGCAACGTGCTATAAACTAACTGTAGTTCGATTATTATAAATATGACTTAGAACGATCTTACACCCAAACTGATCACAAAACTTTATACTCTTCCGATCTTTAACTTGAGATATGTGGGGTGGAAGTGACCACGGTCCAAAATACAAGTTGAATGTAAGAACCCAGTCCTAAAGTACATCTACATCATCGCATAGAGACTTCTTTTCAACAAACTCTATTTCAAGCTCAGTGAACTGTTAGAAAAAGCCTTGCTTTATTGTGAAACCCGCTCTTTGCTTTTTACATGAAAAAAAAGAAGGATGTGAACAAGATTGAAAGACCATGTTTAAAAAGTATAGCTGTTGTAGTTGACTTTCAAATTTATTATTATTCCAAAGGGAATGGTAAAATAGAATTACGTTTTTTATTAAAATTAATAAGAAAGTTTGATGGAAAACTTTGCCAGAGCAATATTTAAAATTAAGGAAAAAAAAAGTCTCTATTGAATAGTGTTACTGAAAATAAAATAAAAGCTTAGAAATATATTTAGATTAAGAGGAGGTGATAGGGGAGTGTTTGAAGAAAACACGAGCTAAGAAAAGTATTTTTTGCAATTTTGTATCAATGTTTTTTTAGCCATAATATACAAAATATTGCTTCAGTTGAAACCGTACGTTTAGTATGATTTTCTACACATATCTATCTCTCAATATTTCTTGAATATTTGTAAAGGGCATCGTGGAAATTGATAATTTCCCATTTTTTATAAAACAAAGCTTCCCATTAAATGTCACTATGTTCACGACGTATCTTCAATAAAATGATTCTACTATGCGTAGAAAATTAAAGTTAACACATATAACATATCCCTATTATATTTATTTTAGCCAAAAATTATTTTAAATATTTTATATCATAATATACCTTTTTGACGCTAGGTTACCGATTTCAATTTCCTATATGACGTATTAAGTTTGATTAACTACATGTTAATATTTAAGGTGAATATTTATTTATTTTTAAAAAGAAGCAGATATAAAACAATTTTTCTTGGCCATGATAATTAAAACTGCACTCATTTTGTGCAATTTAGTTAAAGTAAACTTTTGTTCTTCTAAAACTTTGTCACTTTAATAACTTATTAGTTTAATCAAATTAATTCCGATTACATCATGACCTCGTCTAATTTTAATACCCTTTCAATTAAAAAAACTCTTTCTTTTGCTCCTCACCTTTATCAACATCATATGAATACAAGAGCATGACATTGTCTTCGTTATGACTTTAATATTCCATTTATTATCCCTTTTGTACGTAAAGAAACGAGTTAAATTTACTAGAAGAAGCTTAAAAACGACATTAATTAGCATCCAAGACTATATCTTTTGTCGTCATGTGAAGCATTTTTATTTGAATAAACAGATTATTCATCTCATTATTCAGTATGTTGGGATGAATTTTATAATACTTAAGAGCTAATAAAATATTTTCTGGTGACTTCTTATTTTAGTGACCAGCTTATCAGTATTATAAGGTGTTCAATCTTGCGACAGGTCTTTTTTTTTTTTGTCAGTAAACTTAAACCACCAATGCTTCCTATACTCTGTCTCCTTCTTCAGCTCCCAGAATTTTCTTCTTACTTTTAAGTCAACCAATATTTGAATCCTACTTCTACCTAAGCTCCTCTTTCCCTCAACCTTTCCTTCTATGACGTCATGCGGAAAACAGTTCCTCCTAAAGATGTGTCCGATTCAGTTTGCTTTGTACCGAAGAATCACATCCAAAATGGTTCTCTTCTCAACCACTCATCTTAGGACTTCTTAATTTGTCACCCTGTCTGTCCACCTGAACTTCTCAAGTCTTCTCCAACACCACATTTCAAAGCTATCCAAGCATTTCTTTTCCATTTCCCTAAGAGTCAAATTTTCTGTTCCATACAGTACAATGCTCCAAATGTAGCATTTCATCAGTTTATTCCTTTGTTCCAAAATTCTTGACCTAGTAATTTTGTTGCAGTAGGCTTCCTATTTCATCTTTAAAAAAATCAATAAATATTCAGGAAGTGTAACGGTGGGAAGAATTATGTCTCCTTACTGGTATACATTTGTTCTCTGAAACTTCATTCCAGATTATATATATATTTTTTTATTTAGCACCGCGTCTTACTACCCGTTCGGGTTATACGCTTAAGTACTAACTACCCTAATGGATTAGGAATTGGGAGGGTTGAATTTAGTGGAAGTGAACCGCATTTGCGTGGAGGGAGAGTGGAAAACCATTTAGGAAAAACCACTCCCAGTTCACCCGACCGAGATTCGAACCTCGATCTCCCCGTCCTCGGCGGTCGAGCTCAACACGACTAGCGCGTTAGCCAACTACGCCACCGAGGCGGGTTCCAGATTATAAATTGTATTTTTTAGTAAATAAGTGTTATCCTCTTTATAACTTTAAATTTATTTAAATTAGCTCTTTAAAACACTAAACCACAATTTAAAGCCATACCAATGCAACAAAATTTTTGTGCACCTGATCTTACAAACCATCCAGGCTATCCGCATTCAATTACAGTACGGGGGTATTGATGAAGAAGGTAAAATTTAAATTAATTGCACTTGTATTTGCGTGGATGAGCATACACCCAGTCAGGGTTTTGAACACCAATAAACTAGTCTAGACAAACTTGACATTTAGTTCCATCGATTTGGGTCTAACCTTGTAAAGTACTAGACATGATACAACGTACCTTTTATTTCTTCGAGTCATGATTAGATACAAACCACGACCCCTCTTTGATACCGAGACATCAAATTATTGCTTCCCTAAGCTTACTATAAAACACCACTATGATTGTGCAGTTGTTAGTAAGAATGTATCTTCATTAAGAACCATTATTACAATCCTATGAATAATGTATACCTCCAGTTCATTTGTATGTGACCTTGAGGTACATAAACAAATAAATAGTAAACAAATGTCACGGGTTTGAGCAGGTGGGGCTCAGAGTATTGTCAAAGATAGGTTAGGTCATATATGATATATTGTATAGTTAAAATATCCGCGTTGTTAACTGAATGATCTAAGGCAGAGTTATTTATCATAGAGTACGTGAAAACATCTTAGGCTGTGTGTAAAATTAAAAAATAGATATATTTATATATCATTTAATGTTTACCACTGAATTACAGAGGTCAGATATAGGGTTTGCCAAAAGAGACCCGGATGATAAAACATGTGACCTGAAAGTAATTTTTTTCTCTTTCTCTTCTATATGTAGATTATATAATATGTGTGTATTTTGCATTATGCACCAACAACTTTGGGGGCGCAAGGTTGAAAAAAAATTGTTGGTGTCACGCGATAAATAGAATGGTCTACCATTGACGATGAGGTTGGGCTCTAATCCCGATTGGGTGTTCTGATATTGCTATTTTCCTAAATTGTTTCCCTTTCCCCCTCCATTCAAAGGGAAGTATTTCCTTTAAATTATATCTTCTTGTTCATCGCCCCCTATTTTAAATATGTGGATATTCCGGACGGGTAGTAAGATGTAGTGCTACCAAATAATTAGGATCTGATTTCTCAAATATGAAAGTTGACATATATATATATATTTTCCCGATAGTGCGTAAACTATAATTAATGATCGTAAGGTAGATGAGAAAGACTTTGTAGAGCTGACTTGGTAAAGAGAGTCTACAGCTTAGTCCATACAAACATGCCGGCCAGGGGTAGCTCCCATAATTTCATCTCTCTCAAGACTATAAGAGAGAGAGGGAGGGGTCAACTTGACTCTTGCAGGTCTCTGGTGACGCAGAAATAGAAACTCGTCCCAGCCTGTGTCTGTACATCTCGGTGTTCTGAAAGTAAGAGTGAGACGAACCACTGGCGGATACAGAGAGACCTTCAGACAGACAAGTTCCCGGACGAGTGGACACACCCCCCACTACAACCCCACTCAACCCTCTTGCCTTCTGGCGATGAAAGGCGAATAAAGTTCTGGACGTGAGCTCCAAGTCGCTGAATATAGCGCGCCGAAGTGAGCCCTGTGTCAATACCTTGAAGGGTGGTTTTCCCTCTACTACGCTAGATAAGTCCTGTATTGCCGCTGGTGGCCGAGGAAATTCAACCAGATTTTATTTTATTTTGAACTGCTTCCTTGCCCGGCTAGTGACGTATTTGGCGTGCACATCCAATGGTCTTTTAGGCACCACTGAGAGTATGCCATTATTTCTCGTCTCGGCAGCTGACTAAGTCCCTGGCTTTATCCAGGGCACTGGTTTGAATATTCTAGAAGTTTCCCACATATATTATAATTTTTGGCTCTTGTTCTTTGACTAAGCTAAACTAAAATAAGCAATTTCCGCTTTAAGAAAGTACCATTTAAATAACCAAACTGGAACGGAAAAAGTTCCTCGTTAAACCTACCGGTTTGTTATTACTACTCTTGAATCCATAAAAGGAACACAATGTGTTTTCAATGATTTCCCCCGACACCTTAGCTCAGTCGGCAGTATACGTTCCCACTGATCTAAGGGCATGGGTTATATTCCCGACATACCCGGATAAATGTGTATTGCTTAAATTGAAACTTCCTCTTTTACCGTAAATAATGACAAAGGGAATGGGTGCTACTTTGTTCGAAATCTAAGCTGGTTTGTAAGTTGTGTTCTGATGTAATGAATAAGCCCACTAAGTTATTTTAAATACCCCCACCAAGTATAAATATTGGATTGATACTACAAACGTGCTGAGAGATTAAATTAATATTTTTTTCTGTGTGTACACCACTTCTAAGTTATTCACATATTTACACTAATTGGTTATGGAAGAAGAATGTAGAGTGGTTAGAAAATGTGGAAACATTTGCCAGTACCAAAAAACCCTAAGGTCCCTAATCAAGAATAGAACCTCGATTTCCTCGTCACCTGCAATCCAGTCTAATGGGATAGCGATGCCTGAGAAGATACAGGTATTTTACTTTAAATATGTATTTAGAAATATAGTAATTAGTTAAGGCCTACATTTTAATCAGCCCTTATGTTTTATCAGGTGCAAACAAATTAACCAATTAATATAGTATACATTATTTTATATTATAGTGTGTCTTATATAGCTCATAAAGAGGCACAGTAGCCTACATTAATAAAGAGAATTTAGGTGACCTGGTGGTCTAGGGGTAAGGTGTCAGACTTCTGTGCTGAGGGTCCGGGGTTCAATCCTCGGTCCTGGAATAGATTTATCTGATTGCCAAACCCTTCCTTCACCTCTGACAAGATTTGTATTAATCACAACTTGTGAATGTGTGGAATGCCAGGCCTCTACCGTGGTTTGGATTCCACGTTAAACTGTAGGTCCTCCATTTCATCTCACAACCACCCTACCATTGCACATTAGCGTAAGTGCGTATAACCCGAACGGGTAGTAAGACGCGATGCTAATAATAATAATAATAATAATAAAAATAATAATAATAATAATAATAATAAAGAGAAGTGAAACAAATCTAGGTTGAAGAAATATGGCACTAACAAATGGCGAAATTCAAGAAAATTAAATAAATACATTATTCTCACATAAAATAGATTCTCATACAACTCGGTGAATTGAATCATTCGTTCCTCCATCTTCGTAGACTCAACCGTAAGGTCGTATAGCGTAGTCCAAGACAAAATTAGGTTACATAAAAGTGCTGAAGTCGCATTCCTCTTTTGAATAAAATGGACAGAAAAGCTATTTAGTTGCGTACCCCCTTTCCCCACAAAAAATAAATAAAATAGAGGAACAAAATTTTCTCTTGTGGGCTATTCATTTCTATAAAACTATCACCGTCGTAGAAACTTAAAGAAAAGAGACAAATAAAGATAAAACAAAAATAAAAGAGAAAGCTATAGGGGGAAAAGAAGAAAGAAGTATCGTACTAAAAATAGATGCAATATAGCCTTACCCAGAAAAAGAAAGATCTGTGATACCAAACTGTTGTCGAAAGAATCACATGCTCGTCCAAGGAGCAGGGTATATTAGTCAAAAGCAAAGAAGAGGAATAAAAAGAAATGAGAATAAATCGTGATCTCCTCTTGACCCGTTTTTTTATCTCTCCCTATCCCCCCTTTCTTCCATAGTGACGTAAAGGGGCCCCATGACTGCTAGAAAACTCCCTTTTACGATTTCCCTACTAACGGTCGGCTGACCCCGCTACCAGGAGCACAGGATATAAAAGGGGAGTCAAAGATACTTTCCTTCTAGCATTCCTCCCTTCTCCAACCCTTCCCCTTTCTTTGTCCATAGAGACTTCTTGCTCAAGTTCACTTTAACTTATTTCAGCTTTCTTCGCGAGGGTGAGCGTTGCAATATCTTTGTGCTTCATGCACACGTTCATTAACGTAACAAAAAAAAAAAAAAATCGGAGAAAAACGCAAATGGTAATTTGATGAACATAAAAGATTTATATAAGTTACACTTTTATAGTTCTTTTTATAAGTTTGTACGTTCAAAACAAGTAATTGCACGTTTCACTAGAAAGCTTTGTATATTCAGTTCGCTTTTATCTGCAAAAAGTATTATTTCAAATACATGCTAAATTTAATATGCAAGTTAAAACTTATATTACCACTGAATAAAAATATGTATACCAGCAATATATATTAATTTAAATGCGTTTTCATAACTTAATATGCCTCTTATTGTTTTAAACATTTTTTTCTGTGACCGCCCATTTTGTTCATAGGAAGAATAAGGAAAAGGATGGAAGCGATGAAAGACCAAAAAGATGAAGATCCTTTTCCTCTTTACTATACGCTCCGTGTAGTACATAAATCAGAAAGAGGGAAAGCTAGAAGAGTTGGGGATGGTGAGGGGATGCCATCCTTACTCTCCATTCTAACCCACCCTCTCTTTTCGTATTACCTTCACTTGGTTGACTCTAAATGGCGGACTTACGACCAGCGTCCACATACACACACACACACACACATATGTGCATCTCTTCACTTACCACTTAACTTGATGTACCGTAGGTTTTCCCTTCTTGTGTGATACTGCTGGGTCAATGAAACGCAATAGGAAATATCCAAGATAGAAACAAATACCAAAAAAAGAGAACATATAACAATTTTCTTGTAGAATAATGGTAATACGGTATTCCAGTTGTGGAATTTTTAAATAATTCAACATCATAAAATTGCGTCTTTACTACGTTTTTTGGGGGGTATTAATAGTAACGCGTCTTCCAATCGGTTTATATGCTAATGTACTAACTACACTAATGTGTTGTGGATGAGGAAGGATGCACTTAGAAGACGTATGCCCGCATTTTCGTTAAGGTTGAGTTGAAAACCATTTAGGAAAAATCACTTTCAGTACACCTGAACAGGATTTGAACTCCGATATCCCTTTCACTTGCAGTCTCTAGTCTCCGGCAGTCTAGTCTATCACAAGAGACCATGCGCCACCAAAGCGGGTGTCTTTACTGTTAGTCATATCTTTAATTTACGAATTAAGAGGTATTTAAGTGGGTCAATGAAACGACCAAATATATTTTATAAATTATAATTTTAGAGGTTATGTATAGGTTGTATTTATGGTAAAGTAGATGAAGTGTTTTTAATACTTCTGAAAAAGGTTAATTCTAATATTTGGTCATTTATAATTTTAGGGTTTTCAAGGCTTTAGAAAATAAAAATTGTTGACAGTATTGGAATAAGTATCCTATTGGTATTAATAAATAGGCCTATGTTGTAGTTTAAAAAAATATCTAATACACTTTTTACTAAGCTTTGTATTTTTAAATAGTATAGGCCTAAGATGTTCTAAATACAAATTAAAGCAGGTTAGTGTTCTTAATTATTATAAATAGACAATAGTTTTATATTGACTTTCTATACACAATTAAATTAGGGCGTGTGAACCGAATGGGTAGTAAGACATGTGGTGCTAAACAAAATTGAACTTTATTTATTTAAATTTATCGAATGAATAAATAAACCTGGGGGAAATTTCGTACATAATATTTAGCACAATGATAAATAAAGGAAAAAAATACAAAGAAAATTGAAGGTTTCTCACTCTCCCTCAAAATAGATTAAGGATGCTCCAAACGTAGATAGTTATAGAAGAGAAACAGCGAAAAATAAGGAAAAAAGAAAACGTAAACTGAAAACAAAATAAAAAAAAGGGAGAAAATTGCACTCATTAAGAGCAAGTTTGCTCGTTGTTCCAGCTGAAAGGAACATTTTCAAAGAAAATAAGGAAGGAATGAAAGGGGTTATTGGGAGGCAGGGATGGAGAAGAGAAGCACTTGGGTGGAAAGAAGGAAATATAACCGAAACAAAGGATGGAAAGAGGATGACAAAAGGTAAAACGAAATCTTAAGGTATTGACTCAAAACTCATTTCCCAAGACACGAGACAATAGTTAACAATATGTCAAGTAGTCACACTATAATCTATATTATATCATAACTTTTATTACATATGGAAGGGAAAGTTATTGTGATAATGATTCATGATATTGTTTTTAAACAAGTTGATTTTTAAATATTGCTCTGAAAAATAAAATAGTTAATATTATTATTTGATGGAAACAATTATCACTTGTGAGTTAATTGTCTCTACATGAAAAAATAAACAAGAAAGTTTTGGTAATAAAGAGAAGCGAAGTAAAGATACATTGTAGAAATCAACTCAGGTCAACATTGATTCAAATTGTACGTTGGTGGATGCTGATATTTAAGATAAGGAATAATGGACGATTAAAAAAAAATATTTTAATTAGGGAAGGGCTCTTCGAATATATGAGTACTAGAATTCTTAAGGAGATTTGAGGATTAATAAATTTAGATTCAAGTCTTAAAAAACTTTAGTTTTTAAATTCTTAAATCCTACTTGTCTTAAAAGATATTATTATGCTTACTAATGGTTTATTACAACATATTTATAATAAAAACTTAAATACACCTGATACCATTAATATTAACGGAATAAGAATAGAAGGGGGAAAAAAAATCATACCACGTGAGAAAGTTAAAACTAATACTGATAATTTTATTTTAAGATTTGAATTTGAATGCGAGATTCAGATTTAATAAACAAAATGAAGATTTGAATGGGATAAAAATTGGTTCCGACCCATGTCTAACAAAGAAACAAATCTTGCATTGTAAAATATTTATAAATAAATTAAAGTTTCTGATATTTAAAAATGCTTATAGGCCCTATTAGTTCTTAGGTAACGCTTAAGCTTTGACCTCTTAATACCAATAATAGTGAATACATAATTTCTGTTTAGGTAAATTTCACAAGAAATAATATAATTTTTTACCCTTGTATGTTCATCTTGTCTTACTTAATCTACCTCCTCTCCTACCCCTCAAAACCCCCCCCCCCCCCCGATTCCCAAACCAACCTATTCTTAGAAAACATTGGCCACCTTTTCCTTTCCCCAGCAAGCCCTGTTGACTCAACTTTGTAAACCCAGCAGTTAAACAACCACGACAGAAAAAAACATACAACCAAAAATGTTAGCTTATATTTTCATAATGAGGTCTTGTTGGAGAAAAGATACATGGGCCCGGGGCAAAGATCCTGCTTGCGTCATGTTACCGTCATGGGTTTTTTTTTAAGCCTTAGGAAACTTCATGGTTCTATTTAGATAAAAAAAAATGAGATAAAAAGAAATTAAATCTCTCTATATAATATAACGTAGACAAAAAACATGTTATTCTAGTTTATACCCCCCTCTTTCCTATCTAAAAGAAGAATATGAAAAAATAATAACGACTAAAATAAAAAAGAAGATACAAACGTGGTTTTCTCTACGTAACAAAACATATACAACATGTATAAGTTTCATGCGTGTATGTGTTGTTATTCTGGGGAAACATGTTTTTTTTTCATTCTCTTTGTTTAGATGGGAAAGTCATAATTAATATTATAATAATAGTAATGATAATAATCATACACATTTATAGCTGACAATGTCAACGTTATGCTGGGCAGGGTGCATGGATTGGAGCTGGGGAGATGATTGGAGGGGGAATACACAGCAAATATTGCCTCGGCGTTTAATTAGAAGTAAGCAAAAATAAACATTCACCCCATCCCTTGCATCAAGGGTGCACAACTGGAACATAGTGTGCGCACTGGAAGCGGTTGTGAGGTTTATACAAGCCAAGGGCAAAATCGTTACTAAACACTGGGAGGGATAGAAAAAACAACACACATTATAAAGATAGATACAGTGGATGTTCTTGCATTATATTTGTTCCGTAACCACCAGCAAGTTGGTTAGAGAGGATTATTAGAGCTTTAAGGGGCTCTAGATTAAACCTTAACTAGTTTACTATTTGGTATTTGAAGACATATATTCTGAATGATGTTGGTGATCTTTACTAATATACTAAAATATTCTGATGTATTAGTACAAAATTATTAAGTTTACATTCTAAACCTTAAATTTTGCAGAGATAGTAGCCAAACAGATTATTCTAGTAAGTATTCTTAATGGTATACACTTAAAATAGGGTATTTCAAATATAGATTTAGTTTACTCATTTTCAAATGTGACTTGATTTGACATATTATGATAGAATTACTCCCTTTGATTCGTTCCGAAAATTTCAAATAAGATCCACTGAAGCATTTGGATAAAGAAATTGATAACCTAATTTAAATAATCTTATGGAGTTGTATTTAAGTCAGCCATAGCTTGACCAGGATGTATTAAGATAAACCAGTTTTTAAATCAGTAGGGCCTAAGGAATTAATTAATAACTAAATTAAATTTATATAATTTATGTTCGTTCGTAGTATAATATAAAATCAATATAATAAATATTCAATTTAAGTGGAATTTAGATTTAATTAATTTAAAATAACAAACATCATATTTTAATATACACATATACTAAAAATCCATGAATCCGAATTACGATTATTTGAAACTCCGGTTTATCCGGAGCACTCATTCGACTAAATTAAAACTATATTATAATAGTAATAGAAAATCTCCGATTACAATCATGTCCGTATAGATCGTCTCACAAGCAATCATCAAACAAGTTTTAGACCTTTTTCTGTGTTAGTTTGTAAAAAAAACTCATTTTATAGCTCACACTGCATTAAACTGGGTAAATGTGTCATTTCCGTGGTGTACTGCATATATCCAATATTTTTACATGCTTAAAAGTGAAAAATCCTCAAAATTAAGGAAGGATTGGAAGTGTTTGCATCAAATTAAAATACACGAGATTTTCGTGCACATACTAATTAACAGTAAGAAAAGTAATAGTGCATAATAGTAAGAAAATTCTTAATTATGCAGTAATTACCCAATGAAAGGTCTTTTTAAATTCAGGATACCCTCAGATTGTTCACCCCCTACCTGTTTAGATTACAGCTAGCTCGTAAATGTAATGTGTGATCCTCTGCCAATAAACTTACCTGTAACAAACAGAAACATATATAATCAGATAACGTCAAAAACTATACAGTTTTGGTTCAACAAAAACACTATTTAAAATCAGTAAAGAAATGTAAGTTTCATACTATATAAACCAAAAGTTTCGCTGGTTATTCTCTATAGTTGTGAAACATGATCTCTCACCTGAAATGACGAGAAGAAATTTAATGTGATGAAAACAAAGTACCCAAGAAAATATTTGGTCCAAAAAAGGGATTAAAAGGCGCAAAAGGTAAAACTATTAGTTGGGTAAAAAGCATGAATGTGGTGGAATGAGTAAAGAGGGTAAAAAGCGTATATGGTATAAGGGTTATAGGGTAAAAAGGATATAGTATAAAAAAGGTAAAAATTGTAAATCTGATCAAAAGGGGCAATAATACCAAAAGGGCAAACTAGAAAAAGGGGAAATGTAATCATAAGAAAATAAAAAGGGTATAAAGGTTTAAATGTGTAAAATAAACAAAAAAAGTAATTACAATAAAAGCCGCAAGAGGTTCAAAAGTGGCCAATAGGGGTAAAAAGGGAAAAAAAGATTAATAATATTAACGGGGTAGAAGTGTAAACGGGGTAGAAAAAGTAAAGAGGTTAAAAAGGCTGGTTTGGGCAATATGGGAAAAATGGCTAAAAGGTTATTATTTTAGGATAAAGAGGGTAAAAATATAAAAAAATTGCAAAGATGACAAAATTGTTAAAGTGAGTAAAAAGGGTAAACGAGGTAAAAAGGTTAAATGGGATGAACGCGATAAAAAATTTCTTAAATAATTTTGATTGGGTTGAATTATAACCCTTTAACAAGCAAATATTTATGCTGTTACACTATTTTCTCTGTTTAATTTTCACCAGCAGGCAGTAGTTCAAAGTCTTGTGTATAAAGAGTTAATAACTTGTTCTTCAAAAAATTATCAACTTTTAAAAACATTTTCAAATTTTATCTATATTTTGATATTGTGTGTTAGTCTGCCTACTTTCGCGTTTTTATATCACAATTCAAACAAATAAAGGATTAATATTCACACAAAATTTAAGAATGATTTAGTATTCCCTGCGGTTGATTTTATGTATTAAAAATAGAAAATCTACTTTATAGATTCTCCGTGCAAAGAATGGGTACATCAGCTAGCAATGAATAAAATAATCATTTTATAATTTTTTTTAAAGCTCTCAAAATGTAAGTTTCCTTATAAACCCAAAATCTACATAATATAAATTTAGGTATAATATATAGGGTAGACCCCTAACGGTTAAACTTGATATTCGTATGAACTTAAATCGCAATATAGTCCAAAGTATAGACTAAATAATATTTCTTCCCTTGATGGCGCCTACCATTGCTTCATCACCTTGAAGTTTAGTTTTAAAGATTAGAGATTATATTTTATATTTGGTATAAGCAAGCTAACAGAGGATTATTTTAATATAATGTTATTCGCGTTTTAATTTTTAGCTAAACGGAAATGAGTCAGTAATTATAAGAAATGTATTCATAAAAATCCAAACATATGATTGCATTTAATGTTATTCTAATTCTATTTACTAAATTATAAGCCCTACGCCATAATGTTTAAAGCTTTAAATGTTTCAGTTTATTTAATGTTGCATGGAAGGGAGCGCAAACTAATTAAAATATTTTTGCTTTTTTAATGATAATTTTTTTTGACAAAATAAATACAATATCGTTTAAGTAGATACATAAGACTAATGTTATACTTATTGTGATCCCTACAGTTTTTGAATGTTGAAGCATTATCATATTGGCGTTTGGAGATAAACATTTTCATTAAAGAGAAAAAGTCTTAGTAATATTACGCGATGGCCTTAACAGGTATTAAAACACCGGTTGTAACTACTACTGTAAATGTATGTAATTTTACTTAATGAGACTATGTTTTATTTATTTTTGTGAATAATATTATTTATCATTAAAAGTGATACATCTTAAATCGAACTGCCATCCATCCCGCATTAATTGGAATGTGTTGACTGAACTATATTAATTAGTATTTTTACCAACACCCACGCCCCCACGTTTTCCAATATGATTGTTCAGAACAGTGTGTATAAAGTTGCATCATGGCATTCCACTCATTAAAACGTGGAATCGTACTGCGGCCACGCGCTACCTCGCTTGAAAATGTTAATATAAGAGCGAGGATATGGTATAGTAACATTAGATGCAGCCCCCTCCTCCCTCTTATTGTCCTAACAACGCCCCCCCCCATTTCCCCTCCTACCAACGAATTTTACCTCCCCATACAACTACATATAATAGCTCGTCTCATGAACACTCGCGAAAAGACAATGAAGCTTCGCCCCCTCCCCTCTACCACCTTACCAACCCCAAATCTCCTGACGGGAGCTCTCTTTAACACTGCTGCCAACATTGTGCAGCACTACTATCTAATATCGCAGCCACCACGATCGTAAACATGAAGCGAGTATTATAAGTTTGAAGGTTGGTAGGCCTACTGCAAGAACATAATATGAGTCTTTTCTTGTATTTTCATAAATCAAATATACCTCAATATTTATAAAATAAAGTGTGATCATGGTCCGACGATACATTAAAAACATATTAGAGATTATTTTTTTTTCGCAATCAACACTGATGAAATCTAGTTAGGCCTAGTTTATTGTTATTTATTTCAGTTTTAATTGTATTTGCTAAAAGTTAACGCTACATAATTTTTGCTGTACAACTACACGAAACTAGGCCTAATGGAGAGTTTTATTCCTTAAACACGGGTATAAAGTATATAATTCTGGGGTGGTTTTAAATGGAAATAACGTGTAGTGCAAAAACGTGCTAAGGAGACTAAAACTCATTAACTAAGAGAATAGCACATTCAATTATATTTGATTGAATTTTTAAAAGTTCATGTAAATAAAAATCTTTATTAATATTGTTACATTTTATTTGAAAATACTATACAACGTACTATCCGTGATTTACATTACCCCTACTTCCCCTCCCTTCATAATCCCGGAAACCCGAGAGTTTACTGTATTTACATGCTTACGTTAGTCGAATTTTTTTCTTCCAAAACGTAAAATTTAGGATAATCTACTTCAGTAATAAGCAAAAAACATTTTAATTATTTCTTGAGGCCCCCCAAAAAAACTTTCGCAGATCCACGGTTAAGAACCGCTGATCATACAATTGTTTTTAACCAAATTGGTGTTAGCTATCCCCAAAAGTTTGTATATCATACTAAGCTGAGTAACTACTATCCACAAGGGAAATAACATCATGAAAACAACATTTAAAGTATTGCACTTAAAATGTGCTTTGTTTGAGTTTAACAACCAATTGAAATATGTATGGCTTTAAAAAGGTGATGGGAGTAAACGTAACCATCCCCAGTGATGGTGTGTAATTTTCTGTTAGATTAATATACATTGGGAATTAATTCAAAATATTATCTACCATTTCATACGAGATGCTAAATAGGCCCAAACTATTTTATGTTTATTTTTAGCAGTTTTTTTTAAACTAGTGCTCTTTGTGATGTCATTTAAATTCAACAATCTAATAAAGAAACGACTATGTAATAAAATATACTAACATACACAATTTAGCCTAATCTCCTGACCGTAGCATTTTAATTGGAAACCATAATCAAGCATTACTTTGTTAAATTTATAGAATACTGTAAATAAAGAAGAGATGCATTCTATTTCAGCTCATAAAATATCGATTGTATTTGACTAAAGCGAACAAAATCTCTATAACCATTTCTATCTCCTTTACCTAGATCCCTAGCTCGCATTGGTAAAATAAGAAATTGTCATAAATTGTCATTGTCGATGAAAATGTGGCAAGTTATTATTCCCTTGATATAAATAATGCATAAACAAAGAAGAAAGAGAAGGTGACGCCAAGCAATTATGACCTAAAATAACTGCTCACGTTTATGAAGTCTAAAGAGTACTAAGGCTTATTCCAGGGCTTTAGCTACCCACAAATGCGGTCTGTTTCTACTAAAGCTCAAATATTGGGTTATCGAACCAAGTTACGCAGCCTCACTAAAAAGTATAGCAAAAAAAATAATAATAGAAGGGTGAATATAGAAGCGATTTTCTAAACCAATAAAAAGAGCAGCAAAAGGAATAAAAACATTATTTGATGTGATGTTCAACTTTTCAGTTGTTCCAAAGGTAGAAAGAATATTTTTCATTAATGTTCGAAGAGGAAGTAAAAGAAAAATGGTTCATAGAGATTGCCATTTGGATATCATACTGTACATATGAGGAAGTTATATTTTTTTTGTAATACCCGTAATTTCGTGGATAGAGAGAGAAAGAGAGAGAAAGCCGTTTAAGGGAGAAATAAAACACACTCACTCAACATGGGTGGGATTCGAAAACCAACCTCCTTATCACCAGCAAAATTGGCTTGAGAAGATGTTGACCCTTTAGAAAGAGTGCTTATATAGAAAGTAACAAGCTTACTTTACTTTATTCCACTATGATATACACCATTTTTTTAAGAGGTAATACGCTTTCCCCAATACTTTTTAATCTATCCTTGCTAAAATTGTAATGCAAAAGATTAGGGAAAGCTTGACATTAAACGGTAAAATACATATATTAGAATAAGCAGGTGACATAGTTTTGTTAGGAAATAGTAAGGAAACTGTTGCGAGAAATTTTTTTTTTGTTAGAATCTAGTAAGGAAATATGTTTAGAAGTGAACGCTGAAAAAACTAAGTATATGCTCAAACAGAGAACACAGATTGAAGAAGATAATATTGAGATCATTAGGAACAACATATAATTTGACATTATTAATGAGTTTATATATTTGGGAATAATTTAACTTGCAATCGTGCAATATTAAACTGGAAATTAGGAACAAAAAAACAGTTTAATATGTTTGCTACTACCCATTCAGCAAGTTGTTGAAATATTGCCTGCTTTCTAGGAATGTAAAACTCAGAATATACAAAGCACTAGTTTTACTGGTTGTTCTCTATGGGTGTGAAACGTGGTCTCTTACCTTACATGACGAAAGTAAACTTAGAGTGTTACAAAACAAGATACTAACGAAGATATTAGATCCAAAAAGGGATGAAGATAGTGGGGAGTGGACTAGATTACAAAATGATGAGTTATATACCCTGTACCTATCGCAAGATTGATGACCTAATGATGATGATAATTTTAAACCATGTATTTAGACAAATTTTATCAATACTGGTTAGCTAATAGAAAAAATAAATTAGTTACTGTTTCTCATTATTGAGAGAAATTAAAATTTGTTATCTGTCTTAAACCTGTTTAAACCGAGATCTCATTTTATTTTGAGATCACAATCTTATCTGAGTACTTTAAGAATCTACTTTTTAGTTTACTCCATTTTACTACTCGTCTGAGCTATTCACATATTTACATTGATGTGGTAATAATGTAGAAATTAGAAGAATTTTACCCAAAATTAAATGGAGAGAAAGGAGAGAAAGTGTGAGATCGAAATAAATAAAAACGATAAAGAAATTGTGTGTGCTGTATGTGCAGACATTTATAATTAAAAAAAACTCGGTACACCCACCGTGATTCGAATACAGACCTACCCCTCAATATAAAACGAGAGAGTAATAAATTCAGGCCTTTATTTGTGTTTCCATCTGGTTTGTTCATAGATACTACTAAGTCTAGCTTAACGTATCCAAACATCAAAGTTTTGACAGATAACAAGGTTGTATACACCTATTGTATTTGTTGGTACGTCCTCTACAGGTAATTTGCATAGAGCACCGGCTATACATAATTCCATATCAAGTATCTAGGGTGACGGGGGTGAGGGAGACAAAGAGTTCATTAGAGAACAGTGTCGGGCTAATGCTTCAATCAGACACATCCCCGCGGATGCCACCGAACAAGGTAACATAACTTGACCTACAGAAGATCTCCGAGGAACGCTGACATCGGACGCCTGTCACTTAATCGCTAAGTGGACCAGAGTATGTTCGGAGCCTTTCCTCCGGAGGGTGCTACTGTGGCAAGATTGATGAGCTCGCGCGCGCGCGCACACACACGCACCAGGTGTGGGAGCATTACCTTTATTGATAATCAGGACCTGTAGGTTGGGCATTAATTAATATTCTTAAGGTGGGTGTGTAGGAAATGCGAGTAAAGGCTAGTGTTTATTTGGCATTTTTTAACAAAATGTTTCTGGCCAAAATATATTAAACATTTCTTCATTATAAAACATTAGAGTCTATATTTCTTTACATGGTGATATCAACAGTTCTTGAATATCTGTCAAGAATATTTAATAACAATGTCATTTAAAAGGTATCTCATCAAATGTTGCTAAGCTCATAATAATATTCAAGAACAGCTGTTGATATAACCATGTGAAAAAAAATTAATCTCTATGTTTCTATTGAAGCGATACTATATTTATTTCAACCAAAACAAGTTTTATGCTAAAAACTGCATAAACATTCCTTTTCTCGCATCTCCTACCCTCCAATATTAATGAGCTCAAAATTGTAAATTCGGAATTATTTATATCAGATGTGCTACAACTTTATGTATCTGTGTGCTTCAGGTCAAATAAATTAGCTATATCTAGTTGCTAAAATGGTATCTTGAATAATTTTTGAGTTAGCCTCAGTTCTATAAGACCTTACATTTATGATACAAATCAACGTTAACTTTATAATACAGGTACCTAGTTTCTTGTTGTACAAACTTAACTTTAGTCTTGAAGACTAAAAACATTAACTACAGCATATCAATATAGATTGTTTTGATTTATACATGTATGTATAGTGTTTTTAATACCACGTCTTACTGCCCGTTTGAGTTATACGCTTATGTATTAATTATGATAATGGTTTTAGGAATTAGGAAGGCTATATTTACAAGAAGTGTATCAGAATTGAAAAATAATAATCTATTTTTATTAGGTTAGAACGAATCTTGGTAAACACATATCACCTCACTAAGGCATTTAATACACTGCCAACCATATATAATTCCAGACCTAGGTTGCCCTAAACATTACAAAATTTAGTAATCTCTTCAATTTTACTATTTGAATGTTTATATACAAAGCATCGATCTAAACTTATAAAATAAAATAGTTATAATAATGGTCCTAGTGAAAGGAAAGGCCAAAATATCGGAAATTACATTGGGCCAATTTAAAACATCTATAAATATGGTGTTTATATTGGCTGATTTTTATAAAAAAGTTTTTTCAAATTCTATTTGTAAGAATTAAATACACAAATTGAAAAACGCCAGTCAATATGAATAAAATGTAAATTTAAAAAAAATATATACTGAATAAAAACCAGTAATTTTTTTTTGTTAGTAACAAATTACTATCTTTCTGGACGGTGTACATATCTACACTTTCAAGATAACGATGAGAGGGATATAGTTTAAAGTAAATGCACACAAGTTTGCGTTGAGTTAAAGTGGAAAACCATTTAGGAAGTTTTCAGTATACCTTGTCAGGATTCTTAACTTGACCTCCCCACTACTAGAAAATTATACCACAAAAGGCTTAGGCCTACATCTCAGCCCGTGCTAACATTGATGAAGTGACAAATTTAACTAATCAGAATACTATTGATAAACGTTTTATAAACTATAATATGTTTAAAACTCAAAATGAAAACGAGGAAAAAAAAGAGGAAGAATTAAAAATTAGTTCACAAATTCCCAACTATTTGTATGTAGGAGTTTTTCAAAGGTATACGGACAGGCATACAGACAAACAAGCGCGTTGTGGCAGAATTCACGTTGTATAGTGCTGCCACTATAAACAATTTGACAATTGGACAATGCTCATGGGTCTTGTCTGATTCGCGCGTTTTGTCCAAACTGCAACCAACGTTTTCCACAAAAGCTCTTTACGAGGGTGCGAGAAGGAAATATCTAACACTTCTCACTCATGAATATAGGGGTGAAAGTGCTTGGAAACAAAAAGGGGGCTTACATAATATATAATTTATGCATTTAGGGTAAGTAGTGGATATTATTGACATTAAATGTCTAATCCATAGTAGGTTTCTAATAGGAAGGACCTTTAAGAAAATACAATCATATATTTTTTCAGCTTACAATACAAACATTTTATTACATTATCATTTTTACCTATTTCATAGGTATTATCTATTAAAATGTTTGCTTATAGGCTAGTTTAAATTACACAGGATAATTCACTATGGGCTGAAAACAGATAAAAAAAATTAAATCATGAATGGAAGGTCACATTTGAATAATGTAAAACATACCCTGGCCCATGACAAGTTTAAGATGTTGGAAGTGCCCACACCACCCACACTTATATAATATTCCACATTTATTATATTTTCATAGTAAATGTACAGTCCCGAGTGAATATTTTCATCATATTATAGATATTATATTTGAAAATCAAGCATTGCACAAATAATGGTAGTAAAAATTATACTTTCTGTAAAAAAAAAAAATATTTCGTAAAGTTGAAAAACTATGAGCATTCCTTTATTAACAAAACTTCAAAATCCAATGACATGTTTTAGAATCACATAGCCTATATTTAAGAAAACCAAGAAAATGATGGATTTTTTTTGTAAAGTTGTAAAATAATTTCCTAGCTGGGAGTTTCTTTATCATTTATTTGTGAGTATTTAACGTGTATTTTCTTAACAAACTGATTATATCAGCACACGCCTTCTAAACTAATTTAAATCTAGAACAGACACAACATCAGCCTCCCGTCTGTTAATGCATCACTTTGAGAGGAGAAACCCACATTTCACTATGATAAATTTATTGGTATGACAGGAATTGAAACCGGACTCTTATCTCAGTAAACAGACACGCTAATGACTGAACTAATATATTGGGCCTAGATACGTATATAATAAAATATATAAACTAGATAATAGTTATAGCTATTGTATATTCAAGTGTATTTACTACAGTTGTTAGATCATGTTATGCTTTACTGTGTGTTTATGTGTAATTATAATATACCATAGCTATTCCAACATATAAACTACAATCATTTAAAAGAGTTGCTTTGTTATTATATTTATTATATATTTAACAGTACAAAAATATTACTAAAATTTAATGGCTTGGGGCAATAATTCTCTATGTTACAACAATTATTATACCAGATAGAGTTAATATTTAATAGTGTACCTGTACTTCCTTTTTTTATTGTTCTCATGTCCAAAAACAGTATGAAGTCAACTCGGGAGGGGAGGAGGTTACATTAAGATGCGTTACATACCCGGTACTCATCACAAGACATTGTTAGGGTGGTCAAATCTCGCAGATTACCGTGGGTGGAACATATAGTGCAAAAGGAATAATCTAGAACCGCGTTCAGGGTATTGACTGGAAAACCAAATGGGAAGACCTAAACCCAGACGGGAGGATAACATTAGAATGAGCCTGAGAGAAATAAGAGTGTAATGAGGTGAATCGGATAGAACTAGCTTAAGATAGGTATACGTGGCGTACTTTTGTAAGTGTGGCAATGAACTTTAGTTTACCTAATGCCATAAAGTAAGTAAATTCATATACTTCCTTGAATCTAGCAGATGAGCATATTTGTATTGATTTCTGAAACTAAAATATTGTATCAAATTAGGGTAAAAGCACAATTATATAGGTTTATAAACAAAGGATTTTTAAAACTTGAAATATTAATATCTCAGTCATTACTCCACGAAGGAATTTCATTGTTTTATATTTTACAAAAAATCGCTTTAATTGTTGGTGTAAAATCTAATTTGAGAAAACCTTTTGTACTTTATGGTTGTTCATAAACTTGAATGACTATTAAAAAACTAACTTATTTCTTTCTATGGCATACCTCTACGGGCTTGCTCAGCAATCGCAATACAGGTTAAGGTTCAATCCTAAACTCAGAAATATGCACCGAGGATTATCTTCACCTTATATATTCCTCACTGTAGTTTTTTGACAATTTTATCTTAAAGGCGATATCTTTCTGATACATGTATTCAAATCTCATCTTCCTCAACCTATGTCCTTTAACTATCAAAAGTTGAAGATAGCTCAAAACATTTTCCACTTGTATTTTGAAAGTTCATTATAATTAAAATAACCTTTCTTTATTATGAATAAACACAATAAAGCTTAAAGTTGAAGTTTTTTTAGCCATAATATATCCCTAGTAAATATAAACAATATTATACCTTAAAAAAACACATATTTTATTAAACCAAATAGTAACATTTTAATTTACGAACCTGTTCACACAAAAAACTGTGTCTATGTGTGTTTACAAATTTAACTTATATATATATATATATATATATATATATATATATATATAGTTGAAGAGCTTTCACAAATGCACTATTCCGCATTTATTTGCACACCCCTCAACATATTTGCAACACGATCGACGGATAGAAAGGGGTAAAGGTAGAATATCATGGCAACACACCAGCAAAAGAGAAAGACAAACACAAACACACACACACACACACACACAGAGTATTTGCCGTGAGTGTGGAAAGATAGTTGAATTGATGGGTAAAGGAAAAGGGATGCAAAAGGGGAATGTGGGGGGTGGGGGGGGGGGTGATGCAAAAGAGGGAGAGCGAGAGAGTTCTGGTTATTTGTAGCTTGTACAAATAGCAAAGTAAAGTACGTATTGGGGTACGTTGTACGTTTTCCCGTTGCCAAAGAGAGAGGTAAAAGAGGAACGGGAATGGAGAAAAAGGGGGAGGGGAGTTGAGTTAGAGGGAACTGGGAGGTAATTAAGTCCAATCAACCGACTAGCATCAGCTCCATCAGGCATGTATTCTCGTCGGGTTGAAAAAAAAATTGAGCCCAAGCTATGTTTAAAGCATTCTGCCGCCCACCGGTAGGCTTATAACGCTTTATCTGTGTTATTAGACTTTATAGGAGAGTAAATATAATTTTCTAACACATTTATTAGTTTAAATTTTAGTTTTTAAGACTAAATAAATCCATTGTTGTATATACGTTTAATAAATTTGCAGTTTATGACAATATATTTGCCTTTTACAAATGATAAATAATTATTATGTAGATTACTTTCAATGAAACAGACGATTATAAATAAGATCACCTGCACTGGAGGCTACGTGGCTTAAGACATCTGGCTCTTAGGGTGAAAAGGAATTTAAGGTTTGTATATTATCAAGGTGTTTAGTGATTTGCCCAATTCCTCAGCAAGCTAGTGCTGACATATTTTATTATAACGTCCATACCATCTCTTATCCCATAGGTTAGGCCATTTGTAACCTTGGTGCTAAATATTGACCAAGATTATACAACTCTTATCTAAGTTGGTTCAAAACTCTTTTTAAAGTAAAAAGAAAAAATCTTCCTTATATCTTGACAAATAATTGTGTTAAAGAGCACATATATGTGGACAACTAAACTGCTGTTGTATTTTGGTTAGAAATAACATTTACAAAGTACAAATATATATATTTTTGGCAGCAGAACTGATAATATTTTATTTTATATACAGTGATAATATTAGATATTAAAAGTGACATGTTCAGATCACATGACTTGATGTATAAATGTATGAAAATGGTTTTAGTAACATTTATAAATGTCACATTAGCTCCTTCCTATCTAAATCAGAATATAATTAAATTCCTTAAATAAAATGTCAGCTTCGTCCAGCCAATATTCTATCTAAAGTGATTTGTCTATTTAAATTGAGTAATGATTTTTAGGGCTATACTCTAATAGATCGTTATTTACATATCGCCCAATCGCTAATGAATGCATTAACAATGTTCTGATGAAAAGTGTTAAGGAGATTTAATAGATTTACATATTTGTTCACGTCCGCGTAAAAGTTGTATAAAAGATTCTGGTCCAATCGTGTTTAAGAGCGTTGAAGCGGCGAGCGAAATTGTTGCTCCCCAACCACCAACAATGAGAAACTTTTGCACTTATCCTGTTGGGATGAATTTTAACGCATAACAACATTGAGAGCAAATAAATATAGGTAAAATGGATTCGGAGTTCATGTTTTAGAAACACGTAGGGACTAAATTTGAAATTCAACGAGGATTCTAATAAATAAAAACTTTTCATGGGTGGGTGGTGACTGTCTGAAGCATGCCTTAACGATCATAGATGAGAGAAATATTAGTCAAAAATTAATTAATAATGATAATAATAATTGAAACAAAATGTTCACAGTTTCATTTCGACTCTTAATAGATTGTCTGTAATAGCTTGAAGAATCATAAGTTTTTATTAGAGTAGTATTGTTGTGTTTGTGCTATACGTTTTATTTAAAATAAACTTAAGCTCAAGATTAATATCTAATGACTTTCAAGCACAGGGCTAGATTAGGTTAAATATTTTTAATTATTCGCCAAAAAATCTCTGGGAGGAAGACTTAATCACTAAATAAAACTCTTATTCGTCCGATATTCGATAAATTGCCTTCTTTGGGTTGAAATTAAGCAAGCCACCTTGATCTCCTTTGGTGAGTTAGAATTTTCGAAATGAAAGAACCCCATTTGACTTAAATCCTACCCAATAGTTTATTATATTCTCACAATTTTATTGGTTCGCAGAACTGTTGGATGTTCTGTAAGCATGGTATTCCAATCATATCCAAATTAATTTATTGCTAATTAAGGTGTGATGGAAGTGGACGCAAGAATAAGCCAGTGTTTTTTTATGGTGATATAGGTTTTTTGGACAAAAGATAATAAATTATTGCTCCAGTACAAACATAAAATTTAATTTTCTTCACATGGTGACCTCAAATTCGTTTTAATATCTGTCAAGGGCGTTTTGGAATTTAATGACAACTTTTTCTCTTTATTTAAAAAGTTTATTAGATTATGCCACAATGATCATTACAGGTATTCAAGAATTGTTGAGTTCAATTTGTGAGGAAAATTAAACTGTATGTTTGAACTGGAGCAATAATTTATTTATTTTTGGTGAAAAAAAAAGTTTTGCGATTAAGAATGCAAGAACACTGGCCTTACCCTTTCATTCCACCTTAACAGCCGACTAGAACAGAACTAAATCTGCGAATATTACCTTACTTTAGCCAGAAAATACCTATTTCAGTGGGCATATGAACCAAGGCATCGGTCCAGTCGTGTTTGGTTTGCAGCTGGGTCTACAATCTCGTCGGGGGGCACTGAGGTTATATAATACTGTCCTTAAATGTTTAGATAGATACCTAATATCTACCTACCTCATCTTTATCCCACTAAAGTAAATATGCAGATATCCAGAAAGATAGTCACAGAGACCTGCTTCAGTGGCCGCTTAGCTCAAAGCGTCACTCTCGTATTAGACTAGACTGCTGATGACAGGGAGATCGTGGTTTGAATCCCATGCGGCTTACTGATGATGGTGGTTCACCCCAAATGGTTTTACCCTCTCCTCCATGAAAATGAGGGTACACTTTCTTTTAATTGAAACTTCCTCATCCATAACTGATTGGTAGATATATATATATATATATATATATATATATATATATTGGCGTATAGCCTCAACAGTTAGTAAGAAGTGGTGCTAAAGAAAAAAAAGTTTGTCGCAGAACAACAGAAAAGTAAAAGAAAATAGAAGGGCCAAACGTTTTATCTTCCACAGACAGTACCTCTCCCTAGGTTTCTCCATCCTTTTCCAACATGTTACTATGCAGTGCGCGTGTTTTACATTTCAACCGGGGTACAAACATGGCGTATAAAACCCGTCAATTCTACAACCATCAATATCACGGCGGAGTAACAACACACTAGTCTCAACCACTTCCCTCCAAAAAAAAAACAGGGGTAACGACGAACAATTGGGGGTGCACTTACAAATTATACACATTTCATATTGACGAGAGAAAGAGATAAAGAGCCTTTTAATCATTTGTAATTCATGCACGAGCATGGGGAGTGGATTAAAATGGGGGGAACTAATGAATTATTTAATTCAATTGCTTTGTCCTACAAATCGAGGCGAATTGCGTGCACAGCTTTGTGGTCTGGTTGTATAACTCGAGAGCTTTATTATTTTATTTTTGTACTTTACATAAATAAAATTATTTGTGACAAAAATAAAATAGGTTCATGATTATAAAAGTCAGCTTTGTAATTAATTTAATTGCTTCTTTCATTTAAAACATTCATCTACTTCAACATAAATAGGTATATAATTGTTCGTTTCATTAGACAACCCTCGATTCCAAAATCGATTTAAATGATTAAACAACATGGAAAGAGATTGAGTTTTATTTGAGTGTTAGTTTAGTGTTAGTTTAACTTTTCTGTTCCGACATAACTCACCACTAAAACATCACTCACGCTCTCACGTAATTACTTAATCAAATGGCGGTGCAGTTCTCTTCACAATAAAATGTTGCAATAAAGGTGGGATGAAAGGGTACGCGAATTTATGTATGTGTGTGTTTCTAGTTTTTACATAAAATAAATGGTACGGATCTCCACACGAACTTTCTCGCTCTAATGTTTAAAAATGGAGCTATTTACTCAAAACTCGTAATATATGTGAATCGAAATAATATAGACTAGCAAACCCAAGCATAAATTGCACTATAGTTATGTAAAACATTTGTTGAGCCCCGGTTTTTAATTTTATAATTTTATTTTTAAAGAATTAATGTCCTCATTTGTATGTTTGGACCGATAAAAAAAATCAATATTGGGTCAACATTTCGTATTAAAATTTCAACTTTCAGCTAAAATTTTTGACATTTTATTAGGTGTTGCATATTTTCATGTCATCGCATTGCTATTAAATTCCTCATCTATAAATTTTGACCAATAAAAAATGTAAATATTGACTTTTGAGTCTAAAATGGAGATATATCATTGTTATACAAACATTTATCCTATGAAGTTTAAAGAAAAAAACATAAAATTATTGAGAGACTTACTTATATTTAATTACTCTATGGCATTGGAGAATTATTGCGTTAAAACTTAAGTAGTATCTCTTTACGACTAAAGCTCACAAAATTGTATTAATATAATATATGCCAATATCTCAGAAGCTGTTGGTTTTATAAAAATATATTTAATATAAAAGCTTTTTTTATTTTTAATAGTAATACAATTTTGCAATGATAAGTTATTTAGTATCTCAAATAGTTGCGGAAATAAGGAAATTTCAGCTTCTGTAAAGTAACTAAAAGCCATTTTCATGAGAAAATGAAAATAGCCAGTTTATTTATAATCTTAATCAACGCCTATATACGAATTTTAATCAAAATCGTTAAAGACGATTTTGAGAAAATCGAATTTTTCTCTTTTCGCCCTTACCAAACTACTATTGATTTTAAGTTTAAACAGACACACAGACAGACGGCATAGCAAAGACCACTTTTTAGGTTTCGGGGGGTCATGAGACGTCGACATCCATCAACATTTCAGGTTAGATTTTTTTTACCGTCGCAATACTTTACCTTTTGTGTTAATGACGTTTGATGAGAAGATTTTAAATTATAAAGGAAATATCCTCGTGAAATTCCACGATTCCCACAACAAATATTCAAGAAACGTCGAGATTACCATAAGTGACTTGTTGAAATAAATTTTTCTGCTGGATCAATATTTTATTTGTTCTATACAGAGAGGTTTTTTGTTATAAAACCTATAAAAATGTGATTCCTTACATCGACACTTTTTTATCATCGCGTTTTGCTATTTGTTATGTGTATACGCATACATTATAATTAAGGGGGTAGGGATGAGGAAGGAAGCATTTTAAAGCTGGTCTACCATTATTTGTGTGGCAGTAGAGTGGGAAACAATTTTGGAAAAACCACCTTCCGTAGACCAGACTGGGATTCTAACCCGTATCTCCCCTTCAAAACCAACAATGACACAATACTAGCACTCAAACAACACTCGTCCTTGGTCTTGTACATCGTTCCTTCTGTATAACTTCGAACTCGTGACTCAAGGTTTGAAACCAGACCGAATGTACTGGGGGTACATTTCTATATCAGTGATTTTACATTCTCTCCCAGCTAAATTCAGTTATATTTTATTTAAGTTACTCATTATCACTTGATAGCACTTAAAATAATTTTAACTTTAAGAATATTTATAGATGAAAAGATGTGTTTATTGCGGATTATAAATACATTCACTACAGCCTAATGGTAATATACGAAAGCTTCAACATCAAATAAGATAAATTTGACTGATGAAAAACGATAGCCACATTAAACATTTTTTTCCCCTCTTGATAGAACTAATTTTGAAATATTAAATTATTCATTTTTTCTATTCTATAGCGGTAACTTTCATTTATATTTTAAATATTTTTTAACATTTGTATCTATTATCAAGTCGCACCTACACATGTGAACAAGCGGAATAAATGTAAGGCTCATCAGGTCGGGTTTACCACGCGTCATAAAGGTTAAAGCTAATATCATGTGTGGGTGTACTGAGTGAGGCATAAGTGGTTTTACACTCCACCTTCACGCAAATGCGGGTAAATATCCTCTAAACTCTACCTTATTCATCCCTAGCCCGCTAGAATAATTAAATGCATATAGCCCGGAAGATTGGTAGGGTGCAGAACAAAACAAATATTAATATTAAGTCACGTAGTCGAGCCTAAAGCTCATCATCCTACGTCTAGATAATTATTCCTCGAGAATCTCCACATTGACACGGTATTCCAATCGATACGGACCAACATTTCAAATCAACGCTGACTACAATAGGACCATGGGCACTGGATTGGAAGGGCCCAATGTTTATTGGTACGCCCCTAACTATGAAACACTAAGGGAAAAGGGATTAGAGGGGGGTATTGTAGTGGTATAGCGTAATGGCCCCCACTATTATCATTTGCGGCCGTCGTATGTAGACTATTGTGGTGTTTCCACTGGATGGCACCAAGGGAATTCAATCGGCAGTTTCAATTTGAAGGGGATTTGGGGGGTGGCGGGGGTACGGAAGAACGCGTTATACGTTTTAGAAAATTGAATAAATTGATGTGGTCAGACTGTACGAGTGTTGAAATTGGTGAGTTCCTAAATAATTGGAACATTCATTAAGCCTTTTAAATTAATGTTTCACTTAACATTACCCCTCTCCTTTTCCCTCGCAACTCTCCTATCGTTTGAAAATTTCATGATTTCATCCTGCCATAGGTTTATTCTAGTCTATTTTTTTTATGGTGTGGCCAATCTCTAATTTGAATTCATTCAACCAAGCGTCTCTTACTTCCTAATTTTCTGTAATCAATAGGCCCTATATCGAATTGCATCTCTTTTAAAACGATTTAAAAAATTTAAAGTTTAAATGTAAAATAAGAGTTTCTAACCTTTTAGTTATTTAAATAAATTTTGACAATCTATAATCTAATTTTAATTTATCTTAAAATAATCAAAATAGAAATAACATTTAAGTGCTCCTTAGCACTGAGGGTTGTATAATATATAGATATTAAAACTGTTTCTTGATAATAAATATACATTTTACGAAACAAGCAAAGCACTGTCTAATACGTAGAGTACTTAATAACAAATTAAAAATAAATTTCTTTAAAAAAAATATATTCTCTATATTTTTTCACAAAATGTATAATTTCTATAAATACTAACGCAAGTATTAATTATTGAAATTTAAAACCGTGTTTTTTTTTCGTAAAATTACAGTATTATATTGTATCTTACCTTACATTTTTAGTAAACCTTAGTCCATAAGAGCTATCTTGGTGGAATAATCTAATAATTATTAAACCAATATGCTTACACATATTTTGTTATTTGTTCATTAATTAATTAAGAATCATTTTAAATAGTATTGGTCTTAAACATTCTGAAAATACTACGATATTTATGTAAAGTGATAATGTATTTTACTGTACTTTGTTTTTTAGTTTGAACATTCAATTCAAGGGTTATCAATGACTTAATCGCAGAGTAGAATGAGTCACGTGAACTATAAGCAATGACACTGTAAAAGAGTAAAACGATGATTTAAAAACTAGAGGATAAAACACACCCCTGACTTGCTGGGATTTGAACCCCAACCTACTCATCAACAGTGTACAAGTATGAAGCAAATATATTTTATAATGCTCTATACATTTTTAAATTACTAATTACTACACAAAGTTTGATTTTGCTGATGATTATTTACTATTACAATTTTAGAAAATCCACTTGTCTTGGGAACTTGATAGGTTTAATAAACTACTAAGATAATACAATAAGCTGAGTTGGAGTCGAGAGGTATTTATAATTTTTTCAAAAAATGTATCCTTATATTATCATTATTTATATTTCTGACGTAAGAACTGGCCATCTATTCATAAGTATAGTCCTCCTATGCCTTTCATGGGTGAATATATGGCTAGGGCGTTAAACAAGTACGATCTGTTTTCAGAGATCAAATCCTAGCCGAGTGTATCGAATATGGTTTTTCTTAAATGGTTTTACTCTCTCCAACTACACAAGTGTGTGTACATTTTAAAGAAAATGCTACCTTCCTCATCTCAACGGCACTATTGTAAATATCCTGGATGCCTATTAGGACACAGTGCATAGAATAAAATACGTGTGATGTAAATAAAATTTTTAACTTAAAATAATAATATATATACAATAAAAGTCACAAGATACAAACATGTTTAGCAAGAGAAAGATGAGCTTCACCTTATGTAAGTGCTATTGCTAACATTTCAACATGGATTCACAATATACATCATGAATACTACTCATGTAAATGAACTTTGTTAAAACACGCTAGGAAGAGCTCATTGTTTTATATAGATGTGCAAAATATAGGTTACGAGAACAATAATTTGTCAAGATGTATGTTCATGCATGCTCCACCATTAAATTAACAGCTGGAATTGATAAGATATTCCATTACATTCACCCTCCAGTTCAAATGTTAACCACTTCTTAGCACGCCACACAAAGGGTTGAGAAAGAGGGGAGATAGGGAGAAGGGGTTGGGGCGCTACGGGGCCTATGGAAACACAGTGAGAACAAGAAAATTAAGAGTAAGTTTGTTTGTTCATTATATAATTCAGGTCTTGAAACGCTCATCTACAACCGACACATCATTTTTTGTTGTGTTTTATTTTTAATAGAGAGTATATATTAAATTTTACTCTTATAACGTTCACTCACAAGTCAAGAGAGGTAAATATTTTAAACCAGATTTTTTAGCAACATGTAAATAAATATCTGTTTAAGCTAAAAGCATATGTACTATTTACACTAATGTTTTAAGGATGAGTAAGGTTGAATTCATATGAAGTGTACCCACATTTGCGTAAAAGAGTTTTGGAAAATCCACTCTCAGGACTGCCGACTGGTATTCGAGCCCCGAACTTCTTGTGATCGGAAGACTAATCTAACACTAGTTTGACGCCTTAGACCATGCAGCCACTGATGCGGGTTCAAGAATATTTTACATTAATCTGTAATACGTTATGAATAGATGTACTAACAAACAATTAAAGTTTTGTTTACATAACTTTATAATTGTCAAGTTATGTGATCTTCTTTCACTTAGAATAGATAGCAATAATAGGCCTAATAAATAAATAAATGTATATATATACATATAGTATCAATGTTGACTGCAAAAAAATATTATTTAAAATATATTAAAAAATTATAGCTCGGTGCTAGAATTGAACTTCGGACCTTTGGTATGCAAGCCATTTTACAACCATAGAGAAACAAGAATAGCTTTTCAGTAAACTGACCGTGAAAAAAAGTATATTGACTGTATTAATAGTTTATAAATGTTTCACGTTAATTTGGGACTTTTTTGACAGTTCAAAAGTTTCTAGAAAGTAATTTAATATTCATCCCCCTTCGCTAATGTTTTTTTGTGTCAATTTAAATTAGTAGTCAAAAGTGACCGGATATATCCATGAAACAGATGAACTGAGAATAGCTTTCAGTGACTGTAAAAAAAAAGACCATATTTAAATTGTCTTTTATCAATGCGTCTGAGCACCTGTTCAGGTTATACGGCATACCATATATGATAATTTTTCTAACAGTGTATAGATAAGGAAGGAAACATTTTAGAGTAGTCTATAAATTTTCGTGGAAGGAGGTGGGAAATTATTTAGGAAACTCCCCCGTTTCGTCATCGACAGGCCAGTATAAAACGAGAGTGACTCTAGATTATTTCAGTCGCTGAATCAAATCAGATTTTAAAGTGAACGATTTGCAAACTGTTGTTTAAGAATCCATCTCGAGGTAAATTAATCGGGATATTATATTATACACTATTGAATTCAAACCAGTAACCGTATCTAAGTGAATGCTCCCCTAATTCTTCACTTGACCACATTGAAAATTGGGATCGATGAGGAAGTTGTTTTTTAATTTTCAATAATTTTTTTTTAATGTGTTAAAATGGTCTGGCCTGTTCTCAATTTTCATGGGCCAAAGAAAATCGCACCAAGTAGTGGATGTCTGGTTCAATATAATATTAGTTACCTAAGATCACGCGTTATTTGAGGGGTGAGAATGGCTTTCAAGTTAGGAATGTAGTGAACGAGAGCTAAGGGCAATGGTTTTGCAGTTTTTTATAGCAAAACTTTTTTTTTTGTTAAAAGAAATTAAATATTTTTCCAGTAGAAACATAGAGTATACTTATTTTCTTTGCATGGTGATACCAACAAATCTTAAATGTATTCAAAGGGTGCCCTTTAATTTAATTACAGATCTTTTATCTTCATTTAAAGAGTTTCGTCATCTAATGTCAATATTCTCCTGACATATGTTCAACAAATGTTGATATCACCATGTGAAGAAAAATAAAACTTTTACTGAAACAAGGTTTGATTTATTTTGGCCCAAAAAAAATTGTTTGCTATAAAAAGCACATAAACACAAGCCTAGACCTGGCAAGTATCATGCGAACAAGTGTTATGATATAGGCTTAGTTCTCTCTCTTATCTCGCCTGTGTTCGAAGTAAATGCCGGACCTGCTGAATACTGCAGTGCGAGGGATAAAATTGAAATTGCATGCAGGGATGATAGTAGTGGGAGAGGCGGGTCAGGAGAAAGAAAGTCAAAAGCGGGGGGTGTAAGCGAGGAAACTTGAAGCTGAGGGAGTAGAGGAAAGGGATACTTTCCTATGGAACAGTCCAGAATAATTTAAAGTTTTACGAGGGTAGCACAAAAAAATTGTTGCGTGATATATTATTGTTGGCAATATTTTTTTCACTAAAATAAATAAATTTATTTATCCACTTCAAGTGGAAAAATACGAGTTTTTATACCAAATTTGTTTTATAAAGATAGTAATTTCTCGCTAAAATATTCATATAGTTTATATATAAATATATATATAATATACATATCTATACATATTCTTAATGCAATATTAATCAATCATAATTATCTTATATAATTGTTTATATAAATATATAAAAATAAAAATATCATCTTATATACTTGTTTAACTAAATATATAAAAAAAATATTTAAAATCTGTTCTATAAAATAATATCCTCGCAATTTTATTTATAAATTACGCTAGAGAATAAACGTAACTAAGACATATTTTTAATATTTGTATCAATAAGTTGATACTTACATAGCTCATAGTAATATCTTAAAAATATATACATACGTTATAACGTTCATTATTAATTTTAGCGTTGTTCAAATATATTTTAAATTATAAAAGGTGAATAACTTAGATATTAGTTTAATGGAGATTGTAAAAACATCATGAACAATGTCATGTTATTTGAAAAATATATTTATTTAGTGCTAGTTTATAAGTCTCTGGTCTAAATTGCAACATAAACTACACATACCGTTTTATACATTAAATCTATTTTTATGCTTTCAGTTAAACACGATTAATGATTTTTTAACTCCATCAATCCATCCTGTGCTATATACAAATCTGTTACAAATATTTGAATTAAGTTTATATACCACTTTTATGAAACAAATTAAAAAAACCTTCCCTGAAAAAAAAAGTCCATTCCCACATTCACAGTTCACAAGTGTTTACGGTACTAAATCACACAGTGCTGGAAACATAATTAATTTCGTAACGTTGAATCCACGAACACGTGGATTTGAGCCAAGTGGTGTTGGGATTAGGGAGGGTTTGAGGAGGAGGGGTGGAGGATCTATTTGTTCACCCTCCATGCAAAGTGAAAACTCCAATCCACACCAGAAGCCTACCCTAATCTCTACGTGTCAAAATTCTGTCCTCGCTCGGTGTCAGCGCTGTTGAGCCTCGCTATGAATTATAGAGCACGCACCGGTGTAAGGGCAAGGGAAGCGGGGGGGGGGGGGGGATGGGTAATATGTGAGCGTGTGTGAGTGCATAGCATACGTGTATGTGTGTTCAAGAGCTGATCGGGCTCGGTCCAGTTGTGAGCGTAGGCCCGACCTCCCTACACACCTTTACTCATACTCCAAGGTTTGTGGCAAGTAGTGGCGCAATTGGTTGTGGTTCAGGGGAATTGGAATTTTTGCCCGAAGAGTCTGGGTCTATCATTTATAATATGTTTAATAAAACATGTATTTCACTTTTATCTTCTTCTATTAAAAAACTTAATAATATTTAAGAAATTAGGTCTTACTTTTTACTAATGTATGGTTGAGTTGGCAGCGCAAATAAAATATTGTTAATAGTTCCTAGTAATATTTGACTACCTTATAACCTCCATGCAGTTTATTGTATACTTACCATTCAAAGTAATAATATTTAGCACCGCGTCTTACTACCCGTTCGGGTTATACGCTTAAGTACTAATTACGTTAATGGATTAGGAATTGGGAGGGTTGAATTTAGAGGAAGTGAACCCGCACTTGCGTGGAGGGAGAGTGGAAAACCATTTAGGAAAACCAACCCCAGTTCACCCGACCGAGATTTGAACCTCGATCTCCCCGTCCTCGGCGGTCGAGCTCAACACGACTAGCGCGTTAGCCAACTACGCCACCGAGGCGGGTACCATTCAAAGTGTTTTATACTCACATGGCTCTTAATAATTGATGATTGTGAGGATTTAGCTATCAACGTTGTCCAGGATATTGTAGTTAAAGTGGGCATTTTCCTTTGATCTCCATTACCCAGCTGAAAACTGAACTACATGGGCATATATTTAAAATAGTGGTAATATTGCTATAACCTATATGTATTATATGGATGATTGATTAATTCTGTGTAGATATACATACTATGCACAAAATCATTTATACAATGACTTTTCCTAATACATTAGGCCTACCCCTAATGCTAATGTGCCCATTGTTGAGCACTAGCTATTTTCTAACTGGATGGTGGGGCCAAAACCTGATATATTTAGTAAATAACTCTATGACAACCAGTTATAATCAAAACAGGATCCCCGGGACCTGTGATTGGCCAATCTAAAGACTAAAAAACTTAGGCGGCCTTTAACCTCTTAAGCGTAGAATTATTGTGTGTTTATCTATGCATTATAATATTAAAACATATGCCACACACATCGAAAATGGAACGGGAAATATATATTTGCAAACAGATAAAGAAGGGGTGTGGGTATTAACACAATATCATGAAACTGGACCCATTGATGGAATATCCCCAAAGGCCATGCGCTGGACAAACCACCTACCACATCCACCTCCAACCACAATGTTCTATTGCCGGGAGCAGTCATTACAAAACCACAGCCCAGACAAAACCACCTCAAAGCACTCTCTTGAAGTTACAAAGAATTGTACACACAGTATTTCACGCTTGGTTTGGCTCTAGACTACTAATAATCACAATCCGATTCCACTTGAAGCGTGAGACTAATACTATATCGTATGAGGGTGTTTAATATAGACCTACTTAACACAGTCATATAAGATACATATGCTGACAATATATCATAGCCCACTTAACAGAGAATATTTGAAAATATGAAATTTTTAAAAATAAAAATTGATGAGGGGGGGGGGGGGGGGGGGAAGGGCAGGTGGAGGATGGAAGAGAGAATAAATTTTTCACACCTTAAGAATCTTTCCTGAAACAGAGGTTCATGCTCGTCTACAATTTTTGGTACACTTAGGTTATATCATAAGCTTGTTGATTCCCTTTGATTTAAAATAAATTGAATATTCTAAAAGATCCAACTAACAATGTACTAATGTTTTTTTATAAAATTCAGAGAAACACATTTCTAGTGAAATAAGTATAGAAAAGATTAGATAACCTTATTACTTTACCCAGAAAAACAACTATTAGTATCCAGTGAGTGACTTTTGTCCTTATTATTCTGGCTCTGAGCAATTATGAAACCCTGTCCCCCCTCTACCCCGAATCCCCTTCTACCTGTTAAGCTGACACGAGCATATTCCCCACCACTGCCCATGAGAACCTGTCCTCCTAGTTGTGATAGTTGAAGGGTGTAAAGGGGAGGAGGGAGGGGGTTTCTATGTAAACAAAGGGAGACATAATGTCGCTGAATATCCTTAGGAATCGACTCTGGAACCCCGGCCAATGACACAATATTAAGACAATGGCAACAGTGTGCGTGGAAACTACAGCCTTGGGACCAGTAAAATGGTGAGACGCTTGTACGACTTTATCAAGAGCTGGTGGGATAAAGCAATATTTGGAGATAAGTTCAACTAAAAAATGAATATATAATAAACACAAAATTACAATTCTACACAATTACCTGCGTAATCATAATAAAAACAGCGCGTTCAAAACGTAGAATGTGTATTATTTGCAATGAGGTTTAATCACGAACTTTATAAATATACAGCAGCCTACATAACCACATTACCAAGAAAGTGACATAACCCAGGACAGTAAAAATAACACAAAGTATTTATCCATAGGTCTCATGAAGATATTTTATTATATAGATAGCTTTACACCACCTAATAATAATAAATATTTCCTTAATTCGAACAAAGTCCACAGCCTAAACAAGTGATCGACAATATTAGTATGAAAGAATCATTTATATTTTCTAAATGTAACTATATATTAAAACATATAAATTTGTTGACTAGCGTAGAAATATATCTAAATTATAGCTTGATATGCTATGCCATTAAAGAAATATGATAATTAAAGAATATATATATATAATTATATACTTTTTTTAAATCTCTATGTTCACTCTGACCCAAAAGGTTGGTATTGTATCCTTTACTAGTTTTATAAGGCTATTCCTTCCCTAAAATTATTATTATTATTATTATGTGTTCTGTCTCACGACAGGTCTAATCCATTTGTCAGTGAACTTAGACCACCAATTCTCCATATTCTCTGCCTCCTCCTTCAGCGACCATAATTTTCTTATTTCCTTCAATCATCTGATATTTGAGCCCTCTTGATTCCTAGGCTCCTCTTTTCCTCAATCTTTCCTTCTAAGATGACGTGCAGAAGACAAAATCAGTCAATATCATTTGGGTGATAGTGTAAAGATCGTAAGTCAAGGGCGGTGTTTTTGTAGTTTTATTTTTTATCAAAAGCTTTTCGGCTAATTGATCTCGAATATTTCAATATTACAATCATAAAGTTTAGTTTTCTTTACATGTTGATCTCAACAGTTCTTGAATAAATGTCAAGTATGTCTTGGAATTATTTAATTACCTCTTTTTCTCTTCATTTAAAAAGTCTCTAATCAAATGCTAATATGCTCATGACAGATATTCAAGAACTATTGTTATCACCATGTGAAGAAAATAAAACTCTTGTTGAAGTAATATTTGATTTATTTTGGACAAAAAAAATTTGTCTGTAAAAAACTATAAAAACATTTTTCTTAGTTCAAGTTCCTTACACACACACCCACCTTCAAAGTAGAAAAAAGGAAAAACCCCTGGTATTAAACTTCTATGCAATATGCTTTACAATGCTGTAATGCATATAGTGCAGCCTACAACTGTGAGGGGACTACTTTATCGAAATATTCACAGATGCAGTTTCATTCATTCTTTGTTTTATTCTGGAAGTTCTGATGGTTGTTACAAGCTAAAATGGAACTTGCTATAAAATCATTAAAATGGCTTTACACAGCTTGTATTTTAGAAATGTAATAGCTAAAAAATATGTTTATTATTTTAAAAACGGTTTTAGTGAAACCCTTATGAAAATTTATACAAAAAACTATTAAAAAAAACTATTGAAATTTTCAATGGGTAAATTTGGACAAATACTATTAGTCAAAACTTTAGAAATTTACTATTGAAAAAAACTATTAAATATTACTATTGAGAAAAACTTTAGAAATTTACTATTGAGAAAAACTTTAGAAATTTACTATTGAGAAAAACTTTAGAAATTTACTATTGAGAAAAACTTTAGGAATTTACTATTGAGAAAAACTTTAGAAATTTACTATTGAGAAAAACTTTAGGAATTTACTATTGAGAAAAACTTTAGAAATTTACTATTGAGAAAAACTTTAGAAATTTACCTCTGGAAAAAACTATTAAAATTTACTATAGAGAACAACTTTAGTAATTTATTATTGAAAAAACTATAGAAAAAACACCCCCAAACAAAAATAAGTGAAAAAGTTGAATTTAGGATCGATTTAAATAACTATTCAAACTTATTAAATGATTATATATATATATATATATTATAAAGATCCTTATTAAATTATTGTACTGTTATGTAGATGTTAATCTTATATAAGCACAAAATTATGTACTCTCATAAACCATCAGCTCAAATAAGATTAGCGAGATTCATGTGAAAATAAATAATAATCTTCCGCCAGTCCATCTAACCATTTGATAACATGCCTCCACTTTAAAATTGTGTGCCACCAAAAAATGCTTCTAGCCAAGTGAACAATTTGTGAATGCACATCCACCTGCTGTTACCAAACAAGCAGAAACTTGTCCAATTTTTGGGTCATCAGTTCAGACTTGGGGCTGAGTGATTTACACTTGTTCACTCAGCTGAAGGCATTTTTTATGGCACACAATTTCAAAGTGAAGTAAAGGATAATTTTAATAATCTTAGTGGGACAAGATGACATTGAATTGAACGTACACAAATTTATAATATAACTCACCAAAGAGTGATGCCATAGTATGTTTGTTTTATTCGAATGATATAATATGAACCTAAAGCCACATTCCAAGTTAATGAAATTATTTGGCATTTCTGATTAGTTACAATTTTACCTGCCGCGGCTTAAGGTGTTGTTCTCATCGTTGACTACACTGCCGATGACATGGAAGTCGAGGTTCGAATCTTGGTCGGATGTACCGAGAGTGGCTTTTCCTAAATGATTTTCCACTCTGCCTCCACATAAATGTGGGTACACTTCCTCTGAATCCAACCTTACTATTTCAGATCACTTTAGAGTAGTTAGTAAATAAGTGTATAAGCTAAATAGATGGTAAAACATGTTGCTAAGAAATATATTAAAAGGTTTGTTTAGTAAAAAAATTAATTATAAATAAAATGTATACCAATGTAAAAAAATTAGTTTATATGCCAGTGCAAATTGTTAACAAATGTCGATTCACCCTTTTAAGGTTTTAAGTTTTCTTTTGTATGTTTCCATCACTTTTTCCTGTAATTTCTTCCAAACATATATTCTATTAGTGTATTTTAGAATTATATCACAACTATTGATAATCAAAATCAATTAAATTAAAAAGATGACCCTGTGCCTCAATATTTTTTTAAATGGGTATGTGTAACTCAAACAGGTAATAAGAATAGGTGCTTAAAAAAGGGGACAAAAGTGCTACTCTTGCAGGCAGATTTCATGGACTTTCTTATATATATATATATATATATATGAACAATTATATTATTTTAATTACCCTTTAACCTAAATAAAAAGAAATTAATTATTTAATTAAATGTATATTTGTTTGACAGATTTTCTGTTACAAAAATTGTACACAATTTAATTTAATTTTGGTTATTCATAAAATAGACACTACGCTATATTATATACATTTGTGTTTGACGATATGATTAATCTTTGGAAAAAGTGTTTCAATTCAATATTAATACCAACTATTTAATTAGGATAGCTATGACATCTATTTTACATAGGAACATTTAACTATGAGGTCAACACATTTTAAATAATATATATTTCAAAAACAATTTGTACAATCAAAGTGACCACAAAACTTATGTTCAAAGTAGGCGAGGTATAATTTCACCTATTATGATATCATGGATGACACTTAGAAGAAAAGGAATCTTGTAAACTTGTTTGAGGAATTAATAGACACTAAAGACCCTCCCTACAGTGTTGGATAATACTAAACTAGAATCTGTCATTGGTGCTAATTAAAACATGTGTTTTAATTATTTCCTTATAGGTCACGTCTTTTTCTAACGTTGATATAGGTTTTCTTAGTTACCATAGAATTGCACTAACCAAATATGTACATAATATTAATGGTCTAATTTACTAGTTCCTCTAATATATGGATTTCAAAAAGTATTGATCAGGAAAGTTTTTTTGATTTAATTTTTTTTAATTCCCATTTGTGCCTGTTCTTTGAAATTAAAATTAAGTTAAAGCTCTTTCTAATCAGTATCTTGAGAGAAGTAGCAAAAATATAGGTGTCGAGTTAGATAGGAGGCCAGACTCCATTTAAGATTTTCTTTTCGATTCATTATTTAATTTAATTCGAGCAATCTTTTCTAGCTTAGTCTTCTTGCTCTCAAGATTCTCCGGGAAGATGGAATGTATGTAGTCTGAAACAAATATTTAATAACAATAAATTCTAAAAAAGACACTGATGTTATAAATTCAATAAAAATATTAAATACTAACAGAATTACAAAGTCAAATACAAATTAGTATCTGCAATATACTTAACGAATATTGCCTCAACCTTTAATGGATCAAGCTGTAGCTTTAGAGTGCTATTTGGCTTGGCATTAGATTTCCGACCAGTCATTTGAAAAAACACCGGTGAGCAAATCATTTAAGAGTTTGGAGGGCCTTTTGTGATCACATTTCCTAATTGCTACGTAAGACAATATGTTTAAAATGTTGGCCTTTACTTCACCAACCTACAATAGACAATTAAAAAAGTTAAATAAATTACCAAGAAATGTATATAGTAACATTTGTAAACATTTTGAATACTAAGAACAGCTGGATTAGCAAACTAGATTCCAAGAGACCCATCTGGGGTTGTGCCTGAACCAATATTTAAGCTACTTTGTATGCACAGGTTTGTTCTCGTATAGACCCAGATGGTAGGCTATTTTGGTTTTCATTTTATGTCTTGGGTTATTTTTGAGTTTTGTATTGACAAAGTGCTATGTTTATAAAGTGCAACATTAAAAAATTGGACCAATGAGAAACAAACACAAGGTATACAATATCTATCTATTATGTATATATGTACTGTATTTTAACAACTAATATTAAGCCAAAGTATTATTAGGATGCTAGACGGAGAATGGAAGAAATCAAAGATCCGGAGCATTAGCAAACAACAACAAAATATTAAGCCAGGGGTGCAAAATATGTTCATGGACCCAATATTTCCACATAACTTAAAATGTTTATACAAAATTTCCCTGAAAACCATAGCACACAAAATAAAACAACATTGAATATTTTATGGAGGCCCAGAGGGATTAAGTGTTGTCGGCAACTGTTTTTAATTCAATGAAACTAGCGTTTTCAGAACCAGAATGTACTAAAATCGTCTACACAATGGTTGGATTACTCCCTGCACCAAATTTCCCCCAAACCTTGGTTGACGTGTTCGGACATATTCTGCACCCTTGTATTTAGCCGAGTGGGAGGTTACAAGTCACAGGAACAATTGTAAAGCTGACTCAATATTATAAAATCTACCTTTTAGCCTACTGAAAAAAAAGGGTTTAAAAAACAAACTAAGTCAGGCATTGTAGTTAAAAATAGCTTTATATTGACATGTCGTTGGAGGACATTAGAGGAAGTGCACCTGCATTTGCGTGGAGTGAGAGTGGAAAAACATTTAAGAAAATCACCCTCAGTGCACCCGATCGGGTTCGAACCACGATCTCCCCTATCCTCAGCGGGCCAGTCTAACACAAGAGTAAAGTATTATACCACTTGGCCACCAGTGGTCGAGCCTGGTATAGTTGCGCTCCCCCACTGATTAAAGCATTGTGCACCCTGAGAACTAGCACCCCCAAGATCCTCTTCAACCCCCTCCCCAAGTGTGCTGCGGGTACGTAGCTCCACCCCTGTTGGTCACTGAAGCGAGCGCAAAAATGATAGATTATTTATTTATTTCAAACTAGGGGTATTTTACTTGAAAATGAAGACTTTTTGCACAGCATTTAGAGACTTTTCACATGACTGAGTTGGCAACACAGCTGTGAGAAGTATCAAATTATCAAGACTGCATCGAGTCTTAAACTCAAGGGTCCGACTAGGGAGGCTTGGACTATTTGAATACAGCCATAGTCTTAGATTAGCTTTTTTGTCACCTCACTGCTCTATGGTAGCTCATAAGACTAAATTGTAGCCTAGGTTTAAATTATAATTCAGTAAACATTTAGAATTTATTTTAATGCAATTTAGCTATTTCAAAGTGTCTTATTTGCGACTAAACGAGTGCACCATATGAAACTTGATTTAAGTAACTTAGGCCTAAATCTTATGTTTAGGTTAGGCTTATGCCTATGAAGGGTGTTATGGCCGATATTAAGTATGCAAAACATTGTGTCTTAACATTTGAACAAAGGGTGGCTATAAAACATATTTTATAAGATTCCCTTACTTTTCCAGGTTTTCCAGGCAACATTTTCCAATTTTCCTTGACTACTTTTTGCCAGTCTTAATGGTGGACAATGACTTTTGTTTTATTTATGATTGGTCAGATATTAAAAAAAGTTTGTATCTACTAAACATCAACAGTTTTATCGGTTATTTTAGAAATTAAAATTTTATTTTATTTAGGTACTATTAACTTTTGTTTTAGTGTTTGGATGCAAAATTAATGGGCTATTTCAGACATATTTTTTAATTCCTGACTTTTCCTTATTTTTAGTTAAGTTCCATGACATTTCCCCTTTTTCCCTGCAATCCAAAAATTCCCTAGCTTTTCCAGGTTTTCCCTGTCTGTAGCCACCATGTAAGAACAGCATTACACGATGTTTTTAATTCACAATTTTTTTATTTTAGCACAAAGTTAATTAGGCCTATAGGTTATATGTTTGGGTACTATTTAGGCCTGCCTAAGTAGGCCTAATTACACTAATAGGTTAGCCTAAGAACTTGAAAGTTAAAGTTTAGAGTAAGTTAGTCAGCATTTGTGTGGAGGGATAGTTGAAAACCATCCCTAGTTCAACTGAACCTCGGTCTCCCTGTCTTTTGAGGCCTAGTCTAACATAAAACTGACAAGTTTGGACCACTCGACCTCTAAGGCAAGTTGCTATAATTAAATAACACTGTTTATAATTTTAATTTAACTTTCCCTAACCAAATTAACCTAGCCTTACATTTGTGAAATAATCAAAATGTCAATTAGGCTAGGAGTTTAATTTTGTTAAAATATAGGGCATTGTCACCAATCTGTTTTAGTTGACAGTACCCCCAACCCTCCCTGCTAAAAATAGGTTAGGCTTATTAGCTTTATTCTTCATAAAAATATTAAACTTTGGTGTTCAATGCTTAATTAATTAGACCTAAATATGTCTTATCAAATCTAGCTTACCTATTTCTTTCTCTCTTTAAGAGGCCTATTTATTTTTCCTCTAATAATAGTCAATCAATGTATTTTATAACACAGTAGGGCCTAGTTATAAGCCGATTAATACAACTAAGTGGATATGTCTGAAGAGATTTTTTAAAATAATACATGGGCAGGATGCCTTGTTTGTAAGCCTAGGCCTAAGTTCTTATTTTTTTAAATTCATTAATCGTATAGGCTACTGCCTGTGGTTATAGGCATAATAAATAGGGCCTACAATACTTACTTCCAACCGCTATGATCTTTGCAGGGACTGATTTGTAGTACACACTTTTCATCTTGAGCATTTGTCGAGGAGATTTAATGGAGCACATGGGCCAGCTAACTTTAAATATTTCATTCGATGGTTTGAAAATAGTCGTAGCTTGTTTGTTTCTAATAAACTTCAAATATCCAACCGAAAAACAATTAGCCTCATTAGGAAATTCAAAAATACAACATTTTTCGTAATTAAATTCCATATAAAACAAAATGAAAGAGAAAATAATAGAACCGGCAAAACGTTTTTAAACTACGCACAGAATAATAAATGGCGGCCGGAAATCTCAACAACGTGATACAAATTAGTACTAAAATATATATTTCTGTCCATTTTATGTTTTTATTGATATTATTTAAATATTTATGATTTTAAAACCATCTAAATAATATATTAGTAATACTATCACAAGTGGTCAGTATTGTTTTTATTATTTGTAGTAACTTATCCAATTTTTGGTTTAATACGTGGAATAGGTTTTGACTTACATTTCACCTTCGACTGCAGTCTGCACTTTGAAACCTTTATTTTGATTGTTTTGTTATTTATGTAAAGTAGGTACCTTAATCTAAAATTCGAGAGTATATTTTTCTACAAATTCTACAAGAATCAAATCTTTTGCCAACTATTTTCACTATTGTGTTTCATTTTAAATATTTACATACAATATTTTTGCTGTTGAATTCTCAATAGTATGCACTAAAGACAAAATTACAAAAATAGTAGCTATTCCACACCTATCTAAACTTATGTCATTAATTAGTACAGAAATCATAAATATTACTATTTAAAACTTTATTTGAAATTAACAAATTATCTTACTGTAGATTTTATTTTTTCTATTATTACCTCAAATACTATATTTATCTCAGTAAATAGAATATTAACAATATAGTTTACCTCTAAGCAAATTATTAGTTTTTATTTCTACCATTGACAATTTAATAGTTATTATAAACTATTATTAAATTTTAATAGTCTTTCTAAAAAAATAAAAATTAAATAGTAATTCTTAAATACTATTAAAACATAACAGTTAATCGAAAATACTATTAAAACTTGATAGTTACTTCAAAAATACTTCAAAACTCAGTAGTAATAGTAAAATACTATTAAAACCTAATAGTAATTATAAAATACTATTAAAACCAATAGTTTTCATAAAATACTATTAAAACCTAATAGTAATTATAAAATACTATTAAAGCTCTATAGTTATTCTAAAGTACGATTGAAATTCAATAGTAACTTTAAAATACTATTAAAATCCAGCAGTAATCCTAAAATACTATTAAAATCCAATAGTGATTCTAAAATACTATTAAAGTTCAATAGTAATTATAAAATACTATTAAAACTCTATAGTAATTTCAAAAAAACTATTAAAATCCAATAGTTATTTTAAAATACTATTAAAATCCTATAGTAATTATAAAATACTATTAAAATCCTATAGTAATTATAAAATACTATTAAAATTCAATAGTATTCCAAAAATACTATTGGTTTTCAATAGTTAATTTTCATAAGGGAATATTAATTTTTTAGTAATTGTTTTTGTGCCATTATATTAAACTGTAATTAAAATATTTTATATAATGCAATTTACAAAAAAAAGTTTAGTATTTACTATTATACCCCAAAAAAGAAGACTTTTTCATAGAAAACCTAAAGTATTCAACCAATGGTAAAAATATGAAACGTTAAAATAAAATAAAAAAGGGCTCAATAACATATCCTGCCTGTAATAAATTCAAACGAGACAATTTTTTCTCTGAAATATCAGAAACATAGTGCGTAGGAGATGAAGTCACTTGACAAGGTCGTGTGCATGTCATAAAAATATCACACTTCAGCTAGACAAACGCCCACCTAACAAAGATGGGAGGGTAACATACAATCTCGTACGATATATATCAACATAAACTGGCAACACTGCATGATGTAGCACTACAATCGCTTGGTTATAAAGTCGCAACCTCACATTGGAGGTAAACATTATCAATACATTAAAATGTTTGATTTTCTTTAATTTTGAATAACAAGATACATTTGGAATTGATAAAGAATATCCTTGAATAAATCAAATGTGTCATTTTACTTATTGTAAAACATATTTTTATAGTGAAAATAACCTCGGAAATGGTTTTTATTACTTTATTTAAACTATAGAATAAAACATTTTCAATCATGTTATAGAATACGTAATTATATATTGTTGATATCATTTTATCATTACATCTCAGAATCTGGGGGCACGCGGACAAGATGTCAAGATTATTTAGTCTGGTTTGCGGCGACAGAGAAACCAGTGGTCTATCCCGGATAGTATTTGTGAGGTATCTCATACGGTTTACCACTTTCATCTCAACTCAAATACGGGTATATTTCCGTTAAATTGTATCCTCCTCAACCTAATGATACTTACTTGGCGTATATATATATATATATATATATATATATATATATATATATATATATATATATATATATATATATATAACGCGCTATTTAAATAACACTATAATAATAACGAAACGTTAAAATAAATAGATAAATATATGCGCTAAATAAATATCATTATAATAATATATATTTAGGATGTTTGGAAGCGCATAGCGCAAACTGCACATATAGCTTGTTTGAACCAAGAGTAATACAAAATCCCTATATACTTACATCCGTATAGCTATTTTAAAACCATTGAATTGTTTTCAAAGTTTCGGCGTACAGCACCGGGAGAGCAAAACTGTCAAGCATGCGTGTACAGCAAGTTTGGTAGGAGCTAGGTGTGCGGCACTGAACATGTAATAATGGCAAGAACTTTCTGTGAAGTAGGGCAGTTAATGATGACCCTCAGAACGTATTCACATATCTAGATGGACTGGTGTGTTGTTTACTATTAATTGTGTTATGTTATGCTGCCGTGATACAAGATGTCAAGGTGTGTGGTGCCACGTGACTAACTCCTATGAAACTTGTTTTACATGGACGCTTTAACAGTTTTGCTCTCCCGGCGCCGTACGCCAAAACTTTGAACATAATTTAATGGTATTAGCATAGTTTCCATATGTAAGTATATAGGGATTTTGTATTATTTTGGTTCAAACAAACTATATGTGCAGCTTTTGTATATGAGTTTCTGAACACTCTGTATAGTTATACATATATATTGATTTATTTATAAAGAAAAACTCCATAGTGTGAGCCCGTAAGCAGAGGTACCGACCGAGCGGCAGCCAGCATTAGCGACTATAAGGCCTACATTTTGGATGAGGGATTCATGTGATCAGCACAACGAGCCATCCAGTGGTTAGTCTCAGTTTTGTAGACCGTAGCAGCTACTTCTTTTATTCAAGTAGCTCCTCATCGGTCCTAATGAGGCTGAGTTTCAACCCCGTTCCAGACCCATTGCTTCACAGTTACATTTTTGGAAACGCGGGGATTGAACTTAAGACTTCTGGATCTGTAGCCAGGAACCCTAACCACTAGACCACAGAGGTGGTCATATTTGTTGTGCGTATATTGATTATACATACATCTATACATATATAAATATATACAACCAGATCGTAAAGTGATAAGCGATGAATAAAATAAGTAAAAATCTTACCACGTCTATATAAGTCAAATTACTCGATATTAAAAATCAAAAGTAGACATATTATTACATTTCTTCTAAATTAAATACATCATAATTCTTAATTCCATACTGTGTTCAGTTTCAAACATTAAACTATTACTTCAACAAAATGGTAAATTCATAATGATAATAGTTTTAGGAGACATTGGAAGGGGGGTATTTTACAAACAAATAAATTTCGCCAGAGCAATTCAGTTCCAAATTAATAATAATAAGACAGATTTTCAAGAGGATGTTTTAAACCACGCGGGAGCTAAAAGTGATAATATCGCCCTTAGATAGAACTAGGAATCCCTTTCACATAAATTGGTTTCCCATCTTGCGGCGACTCTAGTCCACCTCACTTGGGATTCAAACAATAATTGGATTCAAACAATAATTTTCTCAAAGGGGTCAGCCATAAAATGAATCTAAGTCACTGCTGCAAATAAGTTGTATAATTCAATACTGGTATTCGTGGTAAATATAAAATTAAAAATATATATATTCTATTAGGGACTTTATTTTAGGTATAGTAAGCGGAAAGTTTCATTAATTGGTAGTTTATTATAGCCTACCTACTAGTTTATAAACAAGACAACAAAACAATATTCCCGGGAACCTAAGCCAAGGTGAATTCGTCATCAGTTACGAAACAGTTTGACCTTAAAGCCCAAGCTTATCCCCACCCAACCCTTTCCCGCCTCTTCTACAAACACCGCTTAGAGCTACACTCCGCAAAACAAAGAAACGACACAAAGGAGAACATCTAGACACGAGAGCTCCATTTGACTTCAAATAATGGCTAACCACGTGTGGATTACGTTCAACTCTTTCTTCACATATTTCACAGGAAACCAATGTTTGCGACGTGGGGTTAAGTCTCTCTTCGTAGTGACGCGGCACTTGAGGGGGGGGGGGGGGGGGAGATAAACTTTGCTGAGCCTTCAGGGCTAGAGAGACTTCATTAGGTTGAGTCAGACGGTGGATAACTTGTACGCAACATCATCACCAAGTTAATCTGCTGTAGGATACACTGAGAGTAAAGAGAGAGGATTTCTCTTAGTACCACGTGTACAATTTCAGTTCAACTATACCAAACTACAAAGTGAAGTCCCTACCTTTCTCTACAAATAGCCCTTTGGCATTCGTCTCTACCTTTGTGAATAAATCTCTAACACATTTTTAATTTCTCGCTACCCTACAGGTAGAGGAATTATTGTGATCGTCAAAAAAGTCGAACTCGAGATTTCTATGAATGTCGACGTTAGATGATCCCCCGAATCTGGAAAAGTGCTTTTCACAATGCCGTCTGTTTGTACCTCGGGATGGAGCCTAAACTATTTTACTGATTGAGCTAAAACTTGGTATCTAATGTTTTAATAAGGTTGCTCCAAGGGGTTTTTGGAATTAGCTATATAACCCTAAAATTAAGGTAGTTTCCCTAAGGGCAAAAATAGAAAAAAACCAATTTTCTCAAAATTGGCTCTAACGATTTTATTAAATTTCATTTCTAAGATTTGATCAACATTTCAAACAAAACTCTACTCTCAATTTTTCGTAAAAATGAATTTAAGAGTTCCGTATTTGTGTGTAAATTCTAGTTTTTTTCATAGTTCCGTAACTGTTTTGGATATTAGATTACTTATCATTGCAAATATATAGATATATTTGTAATACAAATCTTTTACTTGAAATATATTTTTATAAAAACCAATAGTTTTTTTTCCAACTATAGTATTGAAAATATAATATTATATAATTTTTAACACTTTTCCAACACTTAAGGTAAATAGTATTAAGAGTATTAATAAAATTACATTGTTTTTCTAGGGTATATTAATTATCATTACAAGCAACGTAAAGTAATAATATAATAATACTGCCAAAATTAAGTTAATGGTAGGAGTGATGAGCAGTTTACAAATAGTTAATACGCCTTAGACCACGTAACCACCCATGTGGATGACAGCCATCTGTGACTGTAAGCATAATAAGGAATAAAATTAATGGTTTGGTGTTTGTAAAGAGTATTTATAGTGAGTGGTTGATAAATAAATTAAAAACTGTAAATAAAAGAAAATTACTTTTGATCTAAAAAAAAATGTTAAAATTGAATAACAAACGAGACATTTTGATCTTGTAATACGTTTGCTTTCCTGATTTACCGCTTTCCATTACCTCGTTTGGTGAAATGTTTACTTTTTGCGATGTTTGAGGGCATTATAGACGATCGTTCACCATTTGCTTGAATATACAATGATACGCCCAAATTGGGAATGATTACGTTAGCTGGCCCTACATTTTGCCCAAGGAACACTATTCTAGGTGAAGTAAATTGAGAAATAGCTCCTTTTTCCTCTAAAACAAGGCCACTCACTGTAGTGAAATGCACCAATGTTTGTTCAGACTAAACAAATACTGGGTCAGGCCATGCAACGATTGGATGTTCAACCCCCTCCCCTCTAACTCCTCGTCACAACCCAAACTCTAAACCCCTCTCTCGCTCTCTCTCTCTCTCTCCTCCATCTCATTTCTCTTTTCCTCTCTCATGGTTTGAAAACGTTCCAACCGGCTAAATCTGATGGGGCATCACAAGCACATCGGGTAATTGGAATAGTTGTGGAACTCCTCTTAGCCTTTGGGTGCTCCAAAAACTTGGCGTGCAAAGTGACCTTAGAGTCGATTGAACGTTCTATCCATCGAAGAACGGGAATAATCTATCAGAGAATCGAACAATATTGGGGCCGTTATTGTGTGTATGTTGCGTCAATAATAATATTTATAAGTCTACCAGGAGATTTCTGAGCACATCGTTATATAAACACAAGAATCAGAGAAGAGGACATGCCACAAAGTAAGTTAAATACGGGGCTATGAACACATCATTAAAAAATGCTTTCTAAATCTCCTGATGGCTTATATATATTAAGTTTGCTGATTAAATTATTAATATATATTTTCATTGCATGAATACTAAGAAATATAGGAAAATATGATTGTGTTTTTGTTAGTTGTTAAAAATTAATCTATTTAATACCTTTCGCTTAGCTACCTTTTCATACCCTCCTTTCAATTAAATTTAACCTGGTCTAAAATACATGCTAATGCACGTGTACCTTGGTACCTGGAATTATTGTATTATTTTAAAATAAACTCAAAGCCGTGGTCAGCCAATAAAATATTTTATATCCTCGCGCCAGGTGTTGTAGAATATTGTATTAAACCTGAAGATCAGAGCTATTTCTGAACCGTCACAGCTGTTATTATTTTATATCCTCTTTACAGATTACCAGTGCACTCTATCTTCAGCTCTGCCACTAGTTCCTCAATACCAATTCCCCCCCCCCCCCTTTTTTTAAGGTCTTTTGGAAATATACTCATTTTTACAGACAGCTTTGAGTGAACCTTAGTGGGATATAATTTTTACATCCATTACTGTTTCCAGCCTACGTTCCAGGTAATTATTTTATTCAAGCTATATATTTTCTACTACCAGTTTTCTAGCCTGTCATAGCTTCATATACGTTATAATCTAACTTAAGACTAGGACAGGCACAACATCCAGTCCCGGCCGATGATTTATCACTGTGAAAGGATAAACCCACATTTCACCCATGATACATTTTCAGCCATGCCGGGAATCGAACCCGGAACCCTTAGCTGAGTAGAGACATGCTATTAACTGAGCTAAGGTGTTGGATAGCGGGATAGAATATCAATTTTTAATAAAAATACTGGTGTGAAGTCATGCAGCTGATGTTTAAAATGGGTTTATTTGGCCTTAATAGGAAAATGTGTGCAGTCGTTACGTAACATTATGTCCCATGTGTTTGAACCACCGTACTTCGTTCGTAATTTCAATTTTTCTTCCATACAAATGCTAATATTCAAAGTTTGCCCTTAAAAGTGATAAATTCACAACCAATAAGGTTGTTTTTTTTTGCGAGATTTCTTGTAATTTTTCTGATTTTTCAACACAAGTCCCTGTGTTTTCCTGGTTCTCCCGGTTTCCAGGTGAAAGGCAAACCCTAACTTTATCTATCTTTCTTATTACTTCCCCTGAAATGAACCCTTATTTAAAACCCTTTTTACAAACTTATCTGTCTCAAATCGTATGGGATAAAACAATGCGGGACACCCGAACGGTGGTCAAACGGTATAATGTGTTAGATTCACGTTGCTCCTGGCCAACGTTGATGGGAAGTCTGATGAACTTAAAATGTTACAAATGAGATAAGTATATAATTGAAATATCCACCCTCAGTTTTTCCCGGATAAAGGGGCTATGTAGTCTACGATTAAGAACTTTTTTTGTTAATGTATCTTGTGAGTCAAAGTTCAAAAAATGAAAACTGTAAGGTTTCATATGGAAGGTGTCTAAGTGAAAACCAACTGGAGGAAATATATTTTTCCATACAGTTACAGTCAGAAGAAAGTATAATCCTATATACTATTTCTGTTGTCGACATCCTTTTTTCTCAACTAATACAAAGGCTACAGCGATGAATAAGTTATCAGTGGATATGGTTTGGTTACCGACTTCTGACATGCAATTTTCAGTTTACGTTAGAACGAATTGTTTCTTTAAAATTTAATTTTAAAAGAAAAATCTAAACTCAATATGATTGCATTCTGACATCAAATACTGCACAAAAAGAAGTATTGTATATTGTAAATGCGTTAACATTAATAAACTTTCTTTGCTATTTTGTGTATACACTTCACTGAGTATTTAATTCAACAACCCAACAAAAGATTTTTTTTAAAATTGGTGGGGGGGGAGGTGAGAGGGAAGGTTGAATGTGCGAAAGTTTCGCAAGGGTTTACTGGTTAATACAATTTCTTTAAATATATCTGATGGACAATAGTCATACCATTCTAGTCCATCTCTTGTCAGCAAAGTCAACTTTACACACATAGTTCGGCATACTAATGTTTGTTTCAGTTTAATTTCTAATGATGCTTGTCTTAAAGATGTTACTGATTTGAAATTCTAGTAAGCTTATATCTAATTTAAATGATGGATTTATTAGTTCGGTCCAGATTTAACTCATATTTATTAGTATCCTCGTGCCTCGTATCAAAGAATTTGTTATTCATAAAAAAAGTCTTACTGCTTATATTATTATTATTACTAGCACCGCGTCTTACTACCCGTTCGGGTTATACGCACTTACGCTAATGCGTAATGGTAAGGTGATTGTGAGATGAAATGGAGGACCTACAGTTTAACGTGGAATCCGAACCACGGTGGAGGCCTGGCATTCCTCACATTCACAAGTTGTTATTAATACACTCTTGTCAGAGGTGAAGGAAGGGTTTGGCAATCAGATAAATCTGTGCCGGGACCAAGGATTGAACTCCGGACCCTCAGCACTGAAGTCTGACACCTTACCCCTAGACCACCAGGTCACCCTACTGCTTATTGTCCTGTATTAAATAAAGGCTTAACATACATTCCCGATTTAAAAAAAATAATTACCTTATTATTTTTTTGATAACTTTATGTTAGTACATATATGAATTCATATAAGGTAGAATACTTCCAGAGTGACTAGCGAACACAAGTCAACATTTTGTGCAAAAATTTAAACTATTTTTAATCACTTAAATCCATTCTATCGTAGATAAAGATGTAAATAATAGGTGCACATTAAATTAACCTAAATATTATTTTAGAGTAGCTCTTGCTTGTATGCATGCACAGTACAAACACTGAAATAAGAATAGAACCTCCTAGAAGAATCTTGATAATAATACTTTATCCAGATCCACCTCAACACTTAACTTAGCAAATCCGCAATAGCTTTAGCTCACAGTTTCAACCCGAAAACCCAAATCCTACAGTAGCATCTGAAACATAACGTAAATATAATATATTCAATCCTTGAAGAGAATGGTGGAAAGGGTGGGGGGGGGGGGGGGTAAAGGGAGCACAGCAAATTCAATAATTCAAATGTAGTCAGAGAGAATACGAAACGTCTTGACAGCCTCAATGTTCCCGCCAAAAGCTGAGAGACTTTGCTCGGTGTAATCACATTGTTTGAGGGTAAAGCGGGCGAGGGGAGTGGGATGAAGGAATTATTATGAACGCAGACGGAGATTCTTAAATTCGTGGTAGTTCATTCTTTGATTACCTAGCTAACTAAGAAGACGAGGTAACTTGTTTGTTTAAAGTAGTTTAATGAACTATGAATCTAGGAGCTCAAGAAACATGTCAATATGACCAAACAGTTTTTCTTTAACAACAATATATTCATCTAAAAAACCAAACTTTGGTAGCGTTTTGATTACAGAAATTATATTATTATTTTTTGCAACACGACAAACCACATGGCAGGGATAAACGCATTTAATAACAATATTAGAGTGGAAAGAGTTGGGCAAAATTGTATATGAAATGCACCCGAATTTAAGGTGCTAAGAGAATGTGAAACCATATAGGGAAAATCAACTAAGTACACTAGACAGGAATTGTAACCCCGACTTTCCAATTAATAGAATACCAGATTAGACAATCTTAACGCTCAGTACAGAACTGCCACAATTTTATTACTACCAGATTTCTCGTGATTCTCCAAGTTTTCCAGAATGGAATTCCCATTTTTTCCAGGCAGCTTAGCTTCAATAAAAGAAAAAGGAAATTTAATTTTTCAGCAAATTGACTAGTGTGAAGTCATGTAAACTATTTTTAAAACAGGATTATTTAAGATTGTCAGGAAATAAAAATTTTGCCACATGGCAACACTTGTTTATGGGGTAATAAAATATGTTTTAAGAAGCAGGCTTAGTTATTCAGTTCACCTATTCGTCCAGTCGAATACCTACTTTTTAACGTTTAAGTTAAATATCCCAAATTAAATATTCCAATATTCTTACACGAATTCTTAAGATTCTCTGTGTTTTCCCGTTTATTCCAGTTTTCTAGGTGTGTGGCAACCCTGATTCAGTCTTCATACTAACCAGTGCTGGTTTTAGTCTTATTTAAGTTAAAAATAAAATATATGATTTGAAATGCTTATTATCTAATAGATAGCATAATATACTAAGTACAACTAAAGGAAAGTTAACTGCAACAGTGATTCTAAAAGTTTGAACCAAATATAAACACTTCATTTTAAAGGCTATTTTAAAATTTGATCAGAAAAATTATGTTACTACGCCTATGTATCTAAAATTTTGAAATATATTATAAATTCTGAATACAATTACAATCTGATTTAAAAATACATTAATTATAATTTAAGTAATCTTTTTCAATTCCAGTGACTTTACCGAAATTCAAACAGACATACATAAATCGTCTTAACGTTGAGAAAAACTTTTTTTTGTGTGTGTGTGGAATAATGGTATAAATTTCCTTCTCCTCCCTTCTCCCCTTTTTATTCAGAGTGGTCTCAGGTGCTAAATATATTCTAGCATTGTGTCCCCACACTTTCTTTCAGCACCTAATTTTCAATTCGGTTTTATCACCCTCTTTCTTACTTCCATCTTTCTGTCCGTCTCTTGTTACTCCCTCTATCTACAATTCTCAAGACGGTGTAACAGTTGTAACTTCGGTATGACGCAGGGAACCTTATAGAATGTGGTAAGAACATCTGGGACCCCATAGGATGCGGCATAGAACAATTTTCTGACACAGGGAATGGTGAAATTTTTTCTCCCCTCTCTCTCCGGCTGGTAGATGAGATACAAAAGAAAAGGAGGGATCGAAACAAAACGAGATTTCAGATTACTATACCACTCCATTTGGCTTTCTCCATTTTATTTTGAGGAAAAGTTTCAAGCGACTTTCTAATCAACTCTAGTCCTTTTATTCGTGGTTCATATTGAAACTTAGATCCCTTCAATAGTAAGCTAAAATATTTTAAATTAAAGCTACAATAAATTTAAATTCATCCATCACAAAGAACAAAGAGCTTAATATGGGGGTGAAAAAAACTATGAAAAATAAAATCTCATGAGTTCTAGAAAATCTTTTTTGTAGTGTTTATGAGGGCTTTCGACTTGGACAACATTAAATAATTTTTATGATATTTTAACGTTTGTTTACCGTTGTCAATGAGTTGTTCCTTCGAAATGCAAATAAATGATTAAAGCTAAATTAATAATATTATGTATTGTACTATACGACTATTTTGGACAATCCATTTAGCTCCCTATATTTTCCTACTATCATCAAATAGAATTTATATTTATTAAATAATTTATATCTAAAAGAGCTAAAATATTAAAATTAATATCATTTAAGTTATTCAGGATTTAAGTCTACCTATGTTGTTACTATTTAAATAAACAGGAAATTCGAATTTTTATTTTAAAAGGGGTGTGTTGTATATATATATATATTATATCAGTAAAACACATTCATATTGTTTCATTTTCAAATGAAAACACACTTTCATTCAATTACAAATCTTTAAAATCCAAACCTGTTGGGATGTGAAATAAATAATCAGTCTCATCTGGTTTGTTTTACTGGAGACACTGAGGTCAGATTTGTAAACCAAAATGTTATGAAGTGTAATCTTTTCCAGAGGATTTATAATCTCTTTTCCCACCAATTTTGATACACTTCACCTGACTTATTGCTTTCCTATCACTGTCCTATTAAGTATATGTAAATAAACCAGATGATTAGTGAAATAGAGAATAAATAGTAAAAAAATAAAATTGAACGTATTTAAGATAATTTAACTTTTAAAAGGATGATATATTTATTTGAAAACTACGACTTAAAAAGTAGCCAGAACACTTATTCTTGTTCAGAAATCATTTTTGCTATTAACATTTAATTAATTTCAACACTATTTAACTATCCTTAACAGTAGTTATATGGTATTAGGCATTAACCTTGTCTTATAATTTTGACTGTGATGGGGGGTCGGGTTTTGAAGCCTGGATGGTATACTGAAAGTAGTTTTTCAAAATGGTTTTTCACTCTACTTTAAATTAATCCTTATTTTATATACGTTTTGATTTTTCTTTTATGACGACATTTTTAGGTAATTTTCACCATCTTCAAGCCTGAGGGAAACCAATGTTATTTCAAATTATTGTATAAAAATATGTTATAAAATTATTAATTAAAAAAATTAAACATTATAAATGTAAATAGTTAAGAGAAACTACAATGTGATGCATGAAATATTAAAAATAATTTAAATTAACAAGCTTATAAACACCTTATCTGTATTAAAAATTATTGATTTTACTTCATACAATTGAAAAGTTTGTTAAATTTTATAAAAATGGGACATACTGAAAACAATTTCAAAGTTTGGACTAACACATATTACCGTTCATTCAGAGACGATATTATTAAAAATTCAGAAAAATAAAATAAAATCTAACATCATTGTAAGAAATATAAACTATAGCTAATAAAGAATGTTTTAAAATTATAATTACTAATGTAATGGTTGTATGTATATTTATTTTCGTCGACTATTAGTTTGCTCTTTCTTATGAATATTTTTTTAAAGGTAAAAATTAAATAACATAGTAATTTTAATCATCACTACAACATTTTTCAAACTAGATTTGAAATAAACACAATACTGGTCCGGTTAAATAAAAAATAAATACAAACTGTCTGTTTGGATGTGTAAAACATACCTCCACGGAATAACTGCTAAGCGTTCCGTACATAGATTTTCTATGTTACACACAACCGAAGCACTCCCCATTTTGCAATATCAAGTCTATTCTTCGCTAGCCCCCTCCTCCCGGTTTATCCCCACTACTCTCATTCACCCAGCGGCGGCAATCTCGAGTGAATAGCTTCTCGAATGTACAGTAAGCTCTCTACTGCCGTTAACCTTAGTCTACGTGAGGTTTGTGTTCTGTATGCACCTCATTTCTACCCCGGGGGAAATAACACGAGTAGAGTCGGTTCTTGTTGCACCCCGCGTAAGGAACGTTGGGACAACGGACTGATATGTTAATGCTTCAGTAAACAATATGTTGCCAACATACATAGAAGGATTAGCTTTTCTTAGTACTAGGCCCTATTTGAGGTATTTAACGTTCACTTTTTAAACAGAATGATGATCTCAATACACGAATTATAAACGAATTAAAATCTAGAATAGAGATAACACCAAGCTTCTCTGCCGTTAGTTTATCAATGTTGAAGGATAAACCCAAATGTCAATGATGGTAAATCTCTAGGCTTTGTAGAGAAAAGAGCCTGAGACTATAAGCTTAGTAGGAAGATGTGCTCCTGACTGAGCTGAGGCGTTGAACAACATCATGCTGTGCATTAACCAACCATAGCAGGTAGTAAGTCGCTGTGCTAAAAAAAAAAACTCCATGGCCTTAAACTCTAGATCGAGATATTACACCCGGCACAGAGTTAGAGATTTAATGCTAACATTTGCGAATAGAGGGTGTCATTGGTCAGCACAACGAACCCTCCGGCCGTTAATCTCGGTTTTTCTAGAACTGATGAACCGCTAGCTAGAACATGTGCGTTATATACATCTATCTGAAAAACCATCACTGGTGACCAAGGCGTCAGTCTCGTATAGTCTGACTTGTTGATGACGGGGAGGTAGTGGTTGGAATCCCATATTGAATTTACTGAGCTTTTTTTCTTCTAAAAATGACTTCACATTCTTCCCACTCGAAAATGAGGATACATTTCCTCTTAATCTTGACACCAATAATGAAAATGTACTTATAGCCGAAACCAGTATTAGACCCTACCATTATTATTAGTATTATTATCATTGGCACCGCGTCTTATATACCCGTTCGGGTAATACGTACTTACGCTAATGTGTAATGGTAGGGTGATTGTGAGATGAAATGGAGGACCTACAGTTTAACGTGGAATCTGTGAACCACGGTGGAGGCCTGCATTTCACATTCACAAGTTGTGATTAATACACGTCTTGTCAGATGTGAAGGAAGGATTTGGCCAATCAGATAAATCTGTGCCAGACCGAGGATTGAACCCCGGACCCCCAGCACAGAAGTCCGACACCTTACCCCTAGACCGCCAGTCACCCACCTTACCATTACACATTAGCGTAGTTAATAAATAATAATAATGTTAGCACCGCGTCTTACTACCCGTTCGGGTTATACGCCTAAGTACTAATTACGCTAATGGATTAGGAACTGGGAGGGTTGAATTTAGATGAAGTGAACCCGCATTTGCGTGGAGGAGAGTGGAAAACCATTTAGGAAAAACCACTCCAGTTCACCCGACCGAGATTCAAACCTCGATCTCCCCGTCCTCAGCGTCGAGCTCAACACGACTAGCGCGTTAGCCAACTACGCCACCGAGGCGGGTATTAGCGTAAGTGCGTATAACCCGAACGGGCAGTAAGACGCGGTGCTAATAATAATAAGACGCGGAATAAAGAAAATTTGGTCTTGGCGTTCTGGCTACTAACAAATGAACACTATGCATGATTTAATAGGGTTAGCTGTATTAATATATTAAGAAATGGAAACCCACATTAGTGAGCACGTGAACTAAATGTCAAGTTTATCTAGTCCTGTTTTCCGGTGATCGGGAGGACGGGATTCTTCTCTCGGCTGGATCTACTGAGGCTGTTAGTTCCAAATGGCTTTTCATTTTCACTTCTAGCAAATGTATATACATTTCCTATAAATTCTACTTCTACTTCTACTTCTGCAATCCATATAAATATCAATGCGTAGACGGGTAGTAGGGTGCATTTAAAAGATTTAAAAGACTAAAAATGTAAAGAGGGTTTCACCAATTTAAACGCAATATTTATGATTCTAGAACCATTTTACTTTTATAGTAAAAAAACTCTGGACTCAAACAGTGGTTTAAAAACGGTGGGCTATGTTTTAACAGAGTGTACATAATGAACATCCTGGCAACTTCCCAGACATCTTCCTTTACTTCTCTTAATGTCTTTGTTACATCATTATGTGGAAGTGAGAACCATCTTAGGCGTTCAAGACGCAGGAAAGAAGCAATTTAATCAGTTTCTTCCTTGAAAAGACGAGAGAGACTATAAGAAAGCATACCTCGTGTCATTCCTACTAAAAATGTAATAAAATGTTATACTGAATCTTCATGGGTAATGGTTTTAGTCTTTTTTTTATGTGCTCCACGTCTTACTACCCATCCGGATTAGCTGGATACTAACGGGGATTAAGCTGAGGATGGTTGAATTACGAGTAAATGTATTCGCGTGGAAGGAGAGCAGGAAATCACCATGAAAAAACTACACTAAACGATGAATAAAATTCAGACTATGTAGTCATTGACCAACCAAAACCAAATCATTTTAAAGGATTTGTCCACGTGTCCACCGATGCATGTTTTCAAAGGACGTATCTTATAGTTAGTTAGTGACCATTTACAATTTTGGAGATGAGACTATTGCGATTTTATTTTTACACTCCTCATTATTGTTTAGCAATACATATGCACCAATGTTCAAGGGGTCTATGACGCTAGATTCTTACTGAACAAGATCGTAAATGCGAATAACTTGAGGGGTTGTCTCCCTATCGTTTGTACAAAGTGTGGTGGTTTTCATCAACTGGTTCAACAGAGAAGGGACCTGCTTCAGTTGCCAGATGGTCTAAGGAGTCACTCTCGCGTAAGACTAGCCCACTCATGACGGATAGATAGGGGTTAGAGTCCCTCTCGGGTCTACTGAGGGTGATTTTTCTTAAATGGTTTCAAACTTTCCTTTCACGCTAATGTGGGTATGTTACTTCTAAAATGATACCTTTCTCCTCCCTACCCCATTATAATAACTATCATATATGCGTATAACGTTAACAAGTATTAAGTCGTGGGGATAATAAATATGCCAGGCCTCCACCGTGGTTCGGATTCCACGTTAAACTGTAGGTCCTCCATTTCATCTCATAATCACCCTACCATTGCACATTAGCGTAAGTGCGTATAACCCGAACGGGTAGTAAGACGCGGTGCTAATAATAATAATAATGATAATAAATAGCAGTGAGAATTTACCTTTCTCTTACGAAGATAATGGGCGCATCCATTAACCAAACTAACCTCCTCATCCCTATCACTTATATTAATAAGTATACATATTTTTATCCCACATCAAAGAGCTCACGGAATAAATTTCAAGCTCGTCTAGTTTGGCTAGCTGATGACGGAGTGTTCAGGATTTTAATCTCGACTTAGTGTACTGTGGAGGATTTTTCATAAGAGGTTTCCCACTCTACATACACTCAAATTCGGCTACATTTCCTCTAAGTCTCTTCCTTCCTCGACACCACCCTATTACTGTACCTATTTAAATGCCGCTAGCCACGATGACTAGTAATACGTGGTGCGATTATTTTTCAAATAGGCCTACTTAATTTATATTTCCACTAATGATTCAGCTCCTATTTATCAAAGTAAATATACGTCATCATATTTGGATTAACGTTTATTGTTAGTGCTTATATGAAAAATACAATACAATCAAAAATATTAATTACAAGCAACTCTATCTTTGGAAAGGGGGACCGGATGATAATCGATAATATAAATCTCGACATAATTATTGGTGTTTTAAGCTAAGTTAGGCTCTGGTAATTATTTTAAATGTTGTAAAAAGGGAATATAAAATATCTATACTCACACAGAGACGCTGATTGAAATAGTGTGTTTACTATTTTCTAAGAATATATTGATCATATCAAAATTTAGGTAAAAAGCATACCCAAGGCCGAAATACTAGATTTTCTCAAGAAAAACTGAAACGATCTACCAATGAACTCAACATGAAAGGTATAAAAAGAAAGAAGGGGAATTCGAGGCATGATAAGGGGATTACGTTTTAAAAGTAAATTCGAGAATACCTTCTGAATTTTGTATTGAGTAAGAGGATATAAAAGGATACAGAATAAAAGGTCATTTTGGAAGTAGGGAAAGAGCTCAACGATACAATACGGTAGGACTGCTATTTCTCTGGAGTTAGAGAGGAAAGTGTTTCCTTGAAATAAGGGTGTGTTCAGAAGAGGCTATGAGATGAACTTCCATGAACAAAGAACTGAAAACTACTAAAAAAGAGTAAGTTTACATTTTATATATGCATTCTATAGTTTAAGTACTCGGTAAGAGAGATTTAAATCAGTGGCTGCTTGTGAATTATCACCAGGTAAACCCAGACTTTATGGGACATTACTACTGGATTATGTCAACCTCAGTGGTCTTGGGGTAAGTTCTCTCCTCAGGCTCCAATGTTCATGGGTTCAAACCCAACCAAGGTCGACATATTTTTCTTGAGAGATAAAAATACGTAGCATAGCTGTATTCAGAGGTGGAGTAAATCCTTCGGTCCCGTGCCGATTGTGGCATGTAAAAGATCACCGACAGTTATACTAAAATACCTTCTTGGACAAATTGGTAGGCACTTTCACTCTCGCTCATATAGATTCAGTAAGAAAGCAACGGGGAACCACCACACTTTCTGACCTCATCTAGTTCATGATATTTCTATCAGATGGTGTAAGCAGCACTAGCCAACTGAAATGTTGAGTGCATGCTGATCTACAGATGGGTAGAAATCACATCAAACACACCTTTGGTTTGTTGGCTTAAGAATAAGAAGAAGACTATTAAATTGTTCCCTCCATTTGAACTCCCACGTCTCCCCTCCCACACATACACATACAATATTGTCGTGGGGGAATGTGTGAGCAATGGCTTTAAGTTTTAAAATTATAAATATGTATTTTTTTACTCTATGTCTACTCAAAACATTTGAGCAAACCACAATAAATTAAATTAGTGGGATTAGGGATAGGGGAAGTTGAATTTAAAATAAATGTACCATAATTTGTATAGTGGGAGAGTGGGAAGCTATTTGGAATAGTTCTTCCTTGGCCATCCGGTCGAGATTCGAACTCTTACCTCCCCACAATCGGCAAACCAGACAAGATGATTTTTAGTTCACGCTACCAAAGATGCAAGCGAGTTTGATACTGATTAGAAAGAAACAATTTACTAGTAGTATTGCATGCCTAGCTTCACTACCAGCAATCCACTAGCCAACTAGCCGATATGAACTATCTTACCCAAGCAAAGATAACTGGAGGAAGATTTATGTTAAAATTAACAATAAAACAAGTGCTATTCTGGAACCAGTTTGGTATATTCTAGTTTTCATAGGATGGGCTATTTATAAAATACCAACATATTTTTTGCTATCAAAATTGATAAAATCCTACCATATTATTATTTATTATTATTTTTATGGTATTGATAATATCCTATAAAAGTGAAGGTATCAGTTAAAATACATTATGTATGAATACGTGGAAGTAGATCTATTAAATTATCTAGGTGTTAGAGGAGGTTCTTACTAAAAAAAAATAGGAGTTTGAATCACATCATGTAGATAAATAATCTCCACGTGATCGAACCCCAACCCAAGGGGTGTCAGAATCAAGAGCTATACCAGTAAATTTGACGTGTTGTACACGTTAACAATACCACGTCTTCTCTCAATTCAGCAGTTCACTGCGCGTGCGCATACACTAAACGAACGAGGGGAAAACCCCAGCACAAAAAGAAAAATTGTTTTCCGATATCGAATTCTCATTGGTTTCGACCAACATTACTATGGCTTACGGAGGTACAATCGTCGTCACGATAAAATCTCAAGTTTTCCGGTCCTTTTTGACTGACGCCATTTTACTAAGCCTTATGCATGAAGATATGTAGCTTTGAGACTTTATCCGAGTTTATTAATCGCTATTACTTTCTGAACACAGGAAAAGGTTTCCCAAATACAGAGCGTATTAAACCTAGCATGATAGGCTAAAAAATACACAAAATACAAATATATGAATACACAGTAAATAATTCTGAAAAAATTTGAAGTCAAATAAATTCCGGTTGAGTAAATCGAATGTGTTTTTCATAGCGTTATTGTGGAGAAATCCAGTTTAACAAAACCCAAACAACTTATGAGGTCCACCCCGGTAAGCAAGGAGTTACCATGCAGAAGTTCAGCTCTAACGCGATATTTAGTTTTACGACGAGTTGTTTCAAAATATGGTTCAAGACCAAATAAATTCGAAATATTCCAACAGGGCTCTTTTTCGTTGGCAGCCATATAACTAATTTGAGTTTTACTAATAGAAAATAATATGTGAAAATGCAACAATAGCTTGTTTTAAACAAATTTTAAACATATTTTGGGAAATATGAGACTAGACTTGGTGAAAAATGGCTTTAGATTTAGCATTCCTCTAACACATTCAAGCCTTTATGGTAGGATCACAACATAAGTTTTAAGATATATGAGAGCTAGCAGCGAGCTTTCCTCTTTACCTTGAGAAGTTTTGTAATTTTCTTTCCACTTTCTCTTATTGACATGACAAAGGGTGTTTGTAGGTAGGTACAAAATATATTATAAACTTAGACAAATTAGAAAAGTAGTTCCATGAAACGACACAGACCATTGTATTTTAAACCATGTGGCCTGACAGCTATTAATACTTTCTCATTTACCGAGGCGGCTGCCTTGAGCTTAAGAAACTTTAGATAAAAAATTGGCAGCACAGCTTAATGAATAGGTTCTTTGTTTTAAACATTTTTTAAGGCTCCTCCATGACCACATATCCGGTATAAATCAATATGTTTGTTTACATACCCGCAGAGGTAGAAAAGATTCATAATGTTAATTAAGTAATTTTTTTCAAAAAACTCTAATTTTAATTCAAAATTTCGAAGAACTGCTTAAAAATTTCCAACGTAGATTTTATTTGCACGTTTTGCCAGGCCACTTAGGTCCCTTGATCAAACAGCTACAGGCTACTGTCTAATGGGATACTTCAAAATTAAGGTGTGTGTCAACAAATCCAGTTTCATTATATTATTATTATTATTATTATTATTATTATTACTAGCACCGCATCTTACTACCCGTTCGGGTTATACGCACTTACGCTAATGTGTTATGGTAGGGTGATTGATAGATGAAATGGAGGACCTACAGTTTAACGTGGCAGTTCCATTATAGAGTTGAAACATCGCAACACTGAATGCATTTATGATTTAACGACGAGCAATGGACAACTTCAAAACTAACGTTCACGACTGTGTTTGTTGTCAAGAAGGTCACTAAAAAAATATTTAGCTTAAAAAATAAGATCATATTATAAAATGTATTGCAATGTTTTTTTTAATGAAAACATTTGGATGTATTCAATCCCATTTATCAACAACAACGTTCTTAAAACTATGGTATTCAATTGACGCACCCTGATTTATATCAATTTTAATGACAGATTATTGAAAGTTTGAATCCAAAGAATTTTAAATGTGTTAATGTATATTACTTTTATTTTTTAATCGCTTAGCTAGATTAAACGAATAGTAGTGTGAAAGGTAGAATTAAGAGTTAGGGTACCTATATTTTTGAGGAGTAGAAAGTGAGATTAGAATATAATCTCATAATCACAGTCAAACCCGATATTACGTAACTGACGCCTTTTTCCACGTTGCCATTAGTATTATTCAGTCTACATATATTAAAACATTCACTACATATATAAATCTCTATTATAAAAATATATATACACAATAGATACTGTATTTATAAAACACAGTTTTCCATTTATACAATTAGTTAAAGATTTGGTAAAAGAAATGGGTAAATTTGGTAGTGTGTCTTAAGGAATTGAAGTATTAAATTATATTACAAACTATCTCAACAAATGAACATATAAAATATTTAATCAATTTGTAATTTTACTTACATAAAAGATTCAATAACATTCATAGAATTCATACTTACCCAAGCAAAGATAGGTTACTTAAAATAAACAATGATATACTATAATATGTATTAAATATGTTTGGTAAGTCAACATGATATATCTAGTACATGCAATTTCATCTCAGAATGTATATTTTCAATCAAAATTCATGGTGTCTCGTCAGTTTCCAGTTTCCTTTAGCATTTCTACACTGTTTGTGAAGTAGGATTTCAATAGTTTAGTATTTGTATAAGGTGACAAATAAATAAGTCCTAAGAATAGTGGATACGAAGACAACTATTTTGGATGTGATACTTTGGTACAAAGAAAACTGGATCGGGCATATTCTTAGGAAAAACTATCTTCAGCGCGACGTCATAAAGGGAAAGATTGAAAGAAAGAGGAGATTAGGAAAGAGTATTCAAATATTGTATTACTTGAAAGAAAGAAGACATTTCTTGGAGCTGAAGGAGGAGGCAGAGGACAGGGTGTATTGGTGGCCTAAATTCATTGTTAAAAGGAATGGACCTGTCTTAAAACATAGCACATAATATAATAATAATAGTAACTAATGTTCAAATCAAACTTTCATAACTTGTGAGTAAAGCTATATTAACATTTTATAATCTAATGTAAGTTTTCACAAACAATAATTTTTTCTTTAAATATTTATAATATATAGGACTGAGATTATAAAGCTAATACAAATAATAATATTTATTGCTGTCAAATGATTTTCAGCAGGGTTATGGGGGACCACTATTGTAATTCGATTGAGCTCATAGTTTGAATCCAAATTTGTACACCAAATTTCACTCACGTATATTTAAACTTTTGGATCAAGAATTAGTAAAATAGAATTATGAGAAAATGTACCCCTAGCATTTGTGTGTAGGGAACGTGGGATAAAAGCTAGGAAAAGTCACCCTCATTAGAGTGAGAGTGTCGCCTTAAGCTATTTGCTCCTCAATGCAGGCTAAAGACAAATAAAATAGTATTTACGAATTACAATACAATTCTATAACATAATTACATAGTAATAATACTCAAGCTATGTTAATTATTAGTCAAAAAAATAATATTCAAGTATTTCTTTTCTTTTATAGATAGGTCAGCTTAGGGCTCAACTTCAATTTCTTTCTATGCGAAATAGACGTTTTATATATTTTATATAAAGTATAAGTAAACATAACTGTATCGTGCTAAATATACTATGTAAAACACAAATAAAAATATATAAAATAGCTCTAAAAGGACTCCGACAGCTTATTCATACGTCCGAGTGGCTAAGGAATTTAAAATACAGGTCTAAAAGATAATGGGTTCAACTCCCAGCTCCAGGTTCTAGAAAAGTCAAATATTTAATTATTGATGTTATTAATGATTTCTTTAATTTTTACACTTTCTAAAATAATAATAGGTGTGGATGAATTTAGAAGCAATATGCTCACAATTTGCACAGAGGGAAGTAAGAAACCATTTAAGAATAAACACCCTCATTATACCCAGCTGGGATTTGAAACTGGACCTTCCTATAACTGAAAACACAATTATATGCACGTTACACTTATTTTGTGTGCTTAAACTTACGGGTATTAGGTAGAAGGAAGGTCAAACAAATTTATCTCCGTATTTATTTGCAGTTTTTAAAACTTTAAATACCAAAATACCTATTTTTGATTTAAGATCAGTAAATAAAATATATATGGGTAGTTGGATGAAGTCTCTAAAACTTAATATTTTCTCCGGATATTCCATGGAGAGCAATCAGAGGAGAGTGACACTGCAGATAAAGTGCACTTACCTATGATTACACCAGGAAACATTTACGACCAGTAGCGGGCCAGTGTGTAACAACAAACATTACTCAACAGATTAAAACCATGGTGGTCGGTGGTGGGGGAGACTACGTCACCTCGCAACCCAGGACTAACATTACCGGTTTGATCCCAACAGGGAAAACCATTTCTCAATTTTGATTAAAAACTATAAGGAAGTAAAGTTCAGATTATTTTACATTCTTCTTTATTGGAAATTATTTATGGGAAAATATTTTAGAACATAAAAACAATTCTTATTAGTTTTTACTGATTTGCTTACATTAGTTTTTTTTATTGGCTCTTTTGCCTTTTACTGTCTGTCCAGAATCCATTACAGTTTTTACTGCCTGGGATGGAACAAGGAAATTAGGATTTAAAATAAATGCAGCCAAGTTTGTGTGCAAGAAAAGTAACTAGCAATTTTTGGAAAAAACTCATTACAGTCAATCAAGATTTGAACCCAACTTTTTTAAACCTGATAAATAAGAAAATATGAGTAAGGTACAGTTGTGCGTTTTCCCACTAGTTTCTGCTCTCGTAGGCATAAATATATATATTTTTGGCATCATGTCTTAATAACCGTTTGGGCTATACACTAATGTAATAATTACGCTAGTGGTTTTAGGGATGACGAAAGCTATATTTAGTGCACGTGTAACCGTATTTTCGTGGATGGAGAGTGGAAAACCATTTAGGAAAAACCACCCTCATTACAACTGACTGGGATCAAACCCCGATCTCCTCTTAATCAGCAGTCTAGTCTGTTGTGAGGGGGTGACGCTTTAGACCATGCAGCCACTGAAGGAGGTTAAATTGATCTAATAATACAGATAAGGAAAGGACAATTTATGTAAATGAACCCGCACTCTCTGGGGAAAGGACCCATCCACTCTGTTCCAAGCTGAGGAATGAACCACTGTCATCAGGTTTAACAACCTCCTGCAGAGAAGACCAGTCATTCCAAAACAAATTTTTAACTGATATTTCAAATTCGCTTTGGTTGAGTAACTATATTTTTCCGGAGGTTTGAAGCCACATTAAATAAATTTCAGAACCTATTCAAAACAATTAAAGTTAAAACATTCTGACGCTATAGCGAGCAGGAAATCCTACTCAACATAACCGATCTTGTTTGATGTATTTGTATGAGAACGTTTGAGTGCTCTCTACGCTTTAAGACCGTCATAAAATGTATTTTAATATACAATATGTATACACGTACATTCTAGATATTTTGTAACATATTATTATTATTATTATTAGCACCACGTCTTACTACCCGTTCGGGCTATACGCACTTACGCTAATGTGTAATGGTAGAGTGATTGTGAGCCGAACCACGTGGAGGCCTGGCATTCCTCACACTCACAAGTTGTGATTAATACGCGTTTGTCAGATGTGAAGGAAGGATTTGGTAAATCAGATAAATCTGTGCCGGGACCGAGGATTGAACCCTGGACCCCCAGCACAGAAGTCTAACACCTTACCCCTAGACTACCAGGTCACCCCAAAATCTTATTACATTATCACTCTACTAGACAGTTAAAGCATTCAAAGCCTTAGCTACTTCTACTTTAAGTTGAGATTAGCTCAAGGTTTATGTAAAATCCCACTTTTTACTATAAGAAAAAATCCTGAGATTAATTTAAGCTTGTTATCAGAGGACCTCGCATAGTTAGTGTTTAAATCCATAATCTTTCGTATGTACCACATCTAACTACCCTTTCAGGCTATCCTTAATTATATTTTAACTAATGGATTAGGAGTAAGAAAGGTAGTAATTTAAAGGAAATATAACTTAGTGTTGTGTAGAAGTCAATTTAATAAAAACTATATCCTCAGTACACCCGACTGATATTCGAGTCCAAATCTCCCTTGAATTGGTAGTCCAGTCTATTGCGAGAGGGATGCCTTAGAACGGATAGCATCGAAAGCGCACAAAAGGGAGAGAATCCTCATATTAAAAGCGCACAACGATATTGATCAAAGATATTGTATCAAAAGAGCACAGGGAAAAAAAACTGCATAACGTAGCAACATGGCAAACATCGTGTGACCACAGTGATGGCAGGAACGAACTATCACGTTGAATGTAAGTTTCCAAAAATTAATGGGTGGATGGTAATAGCTTTCCATTATTTGGTGCTAAGTTAGGTTAAGCTAGGATAGGTTTGGTCCTATGTCAACAAGCGGTGTTGCCATATGGAGATCAGAGACTACAGTGTGTAGTACGCTTCTGATATACTCCAAAGCCGTTACACAAATTCAGCCTGTGCCATTTCACTACGTATCCACTTTATACCACTCAACCACCGAACAGCTTAAAAAATAAATTAGCACGCGTCTTACTACCCGTTCGGGTTATACGCTTAAGTACTAATTACACTAATGGATTAGGAAATGGGAGGGTTGAATTTAGAGGAAGTGAACCCGCATTTGCGTGGAGGGAGAGTGGAAAACCATTTAGGAAAAACCCCCCAGTTCACCCGACCGAGATTCGAACCTCGATCTCCCGTCCTCGGCGGTCGAGCTCAACACGACTAGCGCGTTAGCCAACTACGCCACCGAGGCGGGTAACACCTTAAAGATCTTGTTAAATAACCTTAAGTTAAATTGGGAGAAATGTTTTGGTATTCATTTCAACTCTCAAATTGAATTATAGAAACGTGAATAAGCTAATAAATTATGTGATCCGAATGACCGTAAAACGTGTAATAGAAACTAAATTTAAAAGCTGACGTCCATATTTTCCCCAGTACTGACTGTACTCTCTAAACGATAACGGGGCTTTCCCTTCCACCAATCCAGGGAAGGAATAAGGAGGGCAGCGACGAAAAGAGGGAAGGGGGTTGGATGTTCACATTTCGTAAACTCGTCTCCACAAAGCTGCACCTCATGTACCGTAGTTGTGAACGTTACGACCTTACGACCAACCACCAAGGGCACGATATGGCATTATACAGGACGTTTCATCCCACAAGAAGAAAGCCAAACTAAAATAAAGGAGTTGTGACGACGCAGCCACTCGACTACTGTTCGAATCGTATCGAGGACAAAACCAGGACGATTTGGATGTTAATGTCCAAGTGTGAGGGACTTAGAAATGAACGTGTTTGGCTTTTTCCCCCTTTTATGAAATGTATATATATATTTTTTACTGCCCTATTTTCTTAAATTGGTGGCAGCAGTCTTTTTTATTCTGCACGTGTCAAGAATTTATAAGATGAACAAAATGGATTCCTTGGACCTATCCCTGACGTATAAAATAAGTATTTGATAGGCATACAAACACCACCTTTATAAAATTCTTCGTTTTGAAAAGTAAATTGGCAGCTCTTAAATTCTTATTTAACAAGACTTCCAAATAATTGAGGGAAACATTTGTGTGGTGTTTTAATTATTTAGTTAAAATATATAACGAACAAAACCTAGTTACAAAATCTCGCAAAAAAAAAGTTCAAAAAGATATTAATTGGATGCATATTCAAATTGTGGTATAATAGTTTTAGCTTTTGCTATTTTTTGTGAATTAAATTATATAGATATTAAAATAAATACTACTATACCTGGAGTTAGAGAACACATAGATGAACAGCGAGATTGTCTGGTCAACTTACCTGTAAATAACAATAAAAAGGTATTATTTATTCCCTTATAAAAATAAAACAAATATAGTGAGAAAAATGCTACAAAGAAACGATAGAAATATTTTAGTAGTTTTAGAAGGTAAGAGTAAATGTATGTCTAAAGTTAGTGTTTTTTAAACCTATAGAAAAAAACCCTCAGATTACCCAGTAATTGTTAAAACCCCGAACTCCTCGTTACCGAAAAATTAGACTAGACGTGCCACACCAAAGAAAATCAAAAGTAAAACCATCTTTATCTTAAAGAACCCTTTAAATATTATTAAAAATACTAGAGTAGCCAACATTGACATGGATTCCTAGATATCCCTGTTACACGTTTTGAAGAGGTTGACAAATTCAAATGTTATAGAACTGTTCTAAGAGATAGGAATTACATTCAATAAGAAGCCATAAACAGAATTCTGACAATAAATGCTCGCTATTAATCAGTTTGTAAGCTGTTGTCATCTCGTCTTCTATTTTGAGACATTAAGCCGAAAATATACAAAACTATATTCCTACCCAAGTTGGCCCTCCCACCCCGTCAAATTTAAAATCAATATATAGTACCAACGTTTTACACCCAAATATTGCGTTTTGCAACTCAACCTTCGATACGATACGGCCGCTTTTGTTTAGGGGTGAGGGCAAGTTAAGTTTAGCCCCTCCCCTAAATAAAAACGTTGGTGTTATTTTGCATCAATTTAAACTCTTGGTTTGTACCCAAATATGGCGTTTTGAACCTCACTAATTTTGCAATGAAATAAATATTCAATACTATAAAAGTTTGAGAGCCCAGGTTAAGTGTATCTCCCAATTTACTCGGTCATTTTGGTTTTTCTTATGTCACAATGAATGCATTGTTTTGCATCACTATGCACAGTTTTGAAGTGGCGTTTTGCACCTTAATAATGTTCACATTAAAATGTATTATCTCACTAAACTATTAAGGTGCAAAACACCATACTTGAGAATTCAAAACTGTGCATAGTGGTACAAAACAATACATTCATGTTGGCATAAGAAAAACAAAAATGGTAGGGTGGGAGATACGTTTAACTTGGGCTCCCCAACTTTCTTAATACTAACTTTTTTTTCGTACAAAACAATTAAGGTGCAAAACTCCATACTCAAGTGGAAAATGGTGCAAAACAAGATATCTACTTAGGCGTAAAAAATACTAAACTTTGGATAGGGGGTTATGCTTAATTTACCCCCTTCCCACACCTTTTATAATATTAAATATTTTTTATTGAAACACTATCACGGTGCAAAACGGTGCAAAACAATAAGTTTAAACTGTCATTAAATAAAAGCAATATTTAATATTTGGGGGACTACAGTTAATTTGACCCCCTAAAAAAAGTCTGTACCATCTCTGAGGTTGTGATGCAAAACGAAATACTTGGGTGGAAAATGGTGGTATATAAACATTTTAAATTTGATGGGGTGGGTGGGGTGGGTGTGTGGTATCTGATGTGAAGCGTGGTATCTCGCTCTTTACCAAGAGAATAAATTGAGAGTTGTTGAGCACACATAAATGAGAAATATGTTTGGTCCTAAGGTGGATAAACAAAAAGAAGAATGTAGAAAGTTACATAATGAAGAACTTTATTGTATTTTTGTTTCCTCAAACATTTTTAAGGATAATCAAGGTGAGTAGACTAAGGTGGCGTGATCATGTGACGCGTATGGATGATGACAAGCGTGTACACAACATTTTTGTTGGAAAGCCGTAGGATAGAAAAAAAAAACCTGGTAGACTAAAACATAGATGGTAGGATAATGTTAAAATATATTTAAAGGAAGTCGGGTGTCAGGTTAGGGAATAGATAGAGAAGTCTCTGGATAGGGTTGAATGTTGAACTTACTTTATGACGGCCATGAGCTTACGAGTTCCTTAATTCCAGAGAGATAGCTAGTTTAGCTAGCCAACCGTCCAACACTGACAACATCTCATTATATTTAACATACATGTGTCTAAATTGAATTAATGAGAAGATATCTTATTGTGTTTAAGTTTACATGAGAAGATCTAATAACTTTTTTTAAATGCCAAAAAAAGATTCTATAACCAACGGGGATACTATAGTCAGGATAGTCTGTAAATATATATGTGGAGGGACCAAATCCACCCAACCTTGTTTGTTAGACAATGACGACGCAACCCCGTGACGAAAGGTCGTCTGGTTGGTATCAATGACGTGACGTGTGTATGAAAGTTTTTGTGTGAGACATTGGTTTGATCTACGGTGGCATGGTCCCAGACACACGCACGAGGGATTTCAGCATTTTGAAAAGTCAATCATTAGTGTGTTCATGGACAGGAGATACCGGGAGGAAGGGGTAGATATATAGGGGTGATTCAATGGAGTGTGAGGGGTTGAGGGAGAGGGATAAGAAACGAAAGAGAGATAGGGAAGAATATCTGTTTGTGCGCAGACACATGGGGGGGAAGGGGGGGGGGCTAAAGAAGGAGCTGCAGAAACTGGAAACTACATTAACTTACAAATAGTTTACTTAGCAAAAAGTAGAAGGAAGAGACGCCAGTCTAAAGTTGAGACTTTACAACAAAAAATAGAGCGGAAGAAATAAAAAAAACATGATGCTGTGAGGTAAAAGTGTTCTATATACACATCACCTATTTTGTCTATACTCTCACCGGGAGACCAGTGAACTATGGTGCTAGACTCGTATTTTACTTGGCTGCTTTTGACGGGATGGTCGGGATTTGAATCTCACTAGGGTGAACTGAGGTTGATTTCAAAGTATTATTTTCAGTCCTATTCTATCTCACATTATTGCAGGTCCACTTTCTCTAGCACATCTTACAAGTCCTTAATACTATGTTTGGATAAACAATAGCCACTTTGGTAAACTTTTAATAATAAAATGTATATTTTGGTTGGTTGTGTGTACTCTGTTGGAAATATTTCTTACATTCATACATGACTTGAATCATATAACACATTAATTATATGAAGAACAACTTGAGTCATGTCCTTTTTTTTTTTATCACTACGTCTTACTACTGGTCCGGGTTTTAAGTGTTTTAGTTAAAATAATGAGTTAGGAATAAGAAATATAAAATTTAGAATAAATATAAGAGTAATTGCTTGGAAGGAAGTAGAAAACTCTTTAGGAAACAGAAACCTCAGTCAAACTGGCCAGGATTTGAGCGCTAGGCCCCCCTGCCCCTCCCTCCCCACCATTACCGGCAAACCCAAATTGATGAGCATGACATCTAGTTAGAGTACCCAATAATATGCGCAAGTATGAGCCTAATTTATGCATTATTATTTCATATGTTATTAATGTTAGCATAAGGATTTCAAGTAAACAACACTCAAAACTAAAATTGGTGAGATACTAGTTTCAAAGCCAAGAATTGATTAATAAATCTATTTAGTCACAACTAATTATTAATTATAATAGGCTATTGAATTTGATATATCATTAATTAAAACTCATTTTTTGGGCTAAAAATGTATAAAACTTTAATTTCTTGACTTGCATTACACGAAATATATCTAGCGAGTTTAGTAAAATTTGATTATTTGAAAATTGTGCTAAAATATTGGTCTCAAATTTATCACTATTTAGAACACATTATTTTCTAGCCTAAACAATACCTGGAAAACCAATTAACAACCAGCCCTTTGGTACAATGGTCAGTGCACCTGGGACTCCATGTTCAATTCCCGGCTGGTGCCATGATATTTTTTCCCGAAATAGGAACCATCCCAACGGTCACCAGAATCTGATTAGATAGCTTAAGTTAGGTTTAATAGTTTGCACTGGTACCACGCCCTCATATCCACCATCTTAAGCATCTCATCGGGACATGGAAAGAACCTCTGGGCGACGGTACATGAGTGCCGGCTAGCTTAACACATACTGGGTTAAGATTTATGTGGCCCAGACATGCATTGATAAATAAAATTCAAGACACATTATTTTATGATGTTTTTAAATAATTTAACATTGTTTTAATTTTTAACAGAGGTTATTTTAATTCTCACAATTTATAGGCTTGTTAATCTAGATTCGTTAAAAAGTACTTTGATATCAGATACGTGTTTTTATATATTTCCACACAGAGCCAACCCCAAAATAGTGGGCATGTGGAATAAATGTCAGGCTAATTTAACTTGGTTTACCGATTACAAAGAGATCAGGGATTGAATCCCAGCCGGGTGTACTGAAGGTTTTATTTCTATATGTTTTTACATTCTTCCTTTGGGCGAATATGGCTATACTTCATCTCCATTCTACCTTCCTCATCCCTACTTAACTACTGTAATTAAGTGCGAATGTACCGGATGGACTGTAAGACACGGTGCCAAATTGACAAAAAAAAATATTGCTACAAAATCAGTTTTGTATTTACGTAATATAAGTGTGAAATCGGGATGAAGTCATTTAATTGAATTATTATTACTATTTCCAAAATATCAAATTGGCGTTACATGAATAGTAATCTTAAAACAGCCTCGTCTTTGAAACCTACATTGGTGCGTTTGTTTTCTTGCAACTGTTCAGAAATTCTTTCTAAATTTGTTCTTTTTTTTTTTTACTTCCTTTTCGTTTTCTTCTACAGAAAGTTTTGGTTTCTCATCAAGTCGACGACTCCTCATATTTCGTTCCAGAGCTGCACATGCGGGCTGAAGTCTGACTCTCAAGATAGCCCCCCTACCTATACCCCCTAGACCTAACTTCTCCCTCTCCCCAGGCCCTTATGTTTCACCCCTACCCCTATTTACCCCTTCCTAGCTACCACTTGGTTTGAAATGTGTCGGCAACATGATGGTGAAGTAAAGATACCCATAAGAAAACTTCAGTGGAATATATTTAAGTTGGAGGGTTATACAATTTGGTAGCATAATGCGCTTAAGATTTTTAAGAAAATAGTAAATTATTTTGAGATAATTTAACTGACCAGGTATCTTCAAAAACCTACTCGAAAAATTATAAATTTTATTTTCTTAAATAAACAAATCTTAAATGGGTCGAAAATTGTGAATAATCCTCAAATTAATTTTAAGGTTTTTAGTTTTATTTATTTTTAATAATTTAAAATAATATAAACAATTGTAAAGTCATATTTATAATATATTAGAATTAATTTGTTGTACATATTGTGTCACTTAGTAGAGGATCAAATCGTCATAAATATGACACAAAGTCCAGCAAATTAAACTTTAAATTTCATGCCAGGTAAATCTAGATAATCTTAAAACACTTGTTAATTACATGTCCAAAACAAACTTAAGTGATATTGTGCCTGAACACTGCGGTTTCCTAATCTTATTTTGAAGTATTGATAGCATTTAACAATGTTATTTAATGTTGTAGTATGATTTGGATTCCAACAAAACTATAAAAAAAATTGTAGGAAAATATCGTTCTAACTTTATCGTCTAGTAAATTTTAGCTGGGAACAAGATTTTTTTTAAAAAAAGTTAATAAACCAAAATTAGTTAGGGTTTTCTTAGAAAAACAAGCATATCATCATATTAATCACTATAAATACTCTTCAGATATAAATTTCAAACCAAAATTATATACAACATTTAAAAAAATCACAAATAAGTTGTAAAATATCTTCAAATTATATTTATTTGGAAAAAATTTATATAACTACATTCATCAAGAAAAACAATTCCAAGGTACCCATTCAGACCTTAATCTTAAAGGAAATGTTTAAAATATTTTAAAATTTTAAAAATATGTATTAAGTAAACTACCCTTAAATTAATTGATTTTTAGAAAAAATAATATACATTCGTATTTATCCATACACTAATAAAGATCTAAACTTTATTTTTAATAATATTAAAGAAAAGATGTTGTCAATTGTTTGTAATAAAGTGAATTCATACATTTATTATTTTATTTGTTAAAAACTTAACAAATACGTAATTTGAACCAGAATCGTTGGAGTCATTTTTAAAATATCTCAAATAAAAAAAAACCGTAGTCAGTAAACTACCCTTAAACGATTTTATCTCCAAAAAAAGATTATACCGCTTTATTTAAAATGTCTAACATTTCCCAGAAATATATTTTAAACAAAATCGTTAAGAGCCATCTTCGAAATAGCTCGAAATTTCTAAAATCACTAAACTACTCTCCAACGAATGTGAACCCAACCAACAATGATACAATTTTAGTTGTAAGGTAAAATCACTTCTTAAATGTCCATTTAAAACAAAATCAATAGGTTTTATTAAAAATATTGGAATTGCTTAGTAAGTAACGTTTAAGAATATTTAGAAACAAATAAAATTAAATTTTAAGTGAATATAAGTTGGACAAGTTGTATTAGATTGACAAGAAAAAACAATAAATATATAATTTAAACATAATATATACATGCATACATTACATATTTATTGTTTTTTCGTGTCAATTTAATGCAACTTGTTCAACTTAAATTCACTTAATATTAAGTTTTATTTGTAACTAAAAAAATTCATTAGAGGCAATCTAGAAATATGGGAATTCCAAAAAAATCACTCATCAGGAAAGTACTCTTAAATTATGGGCTAGGATCAAAATTTTAAAAAAAGTCCCGAAGCGTAGCCATATAATATCTAAATATATTAATTTTGAACAAAATCCATTGAACCATTACAAATCTCTAGCCAGAGACAGACAGACAGACTGAAAGAAAGATAAACCGACATGGGTACCGGCAGAACTGTTAGGTACAAGTTTTTTTCGTAGGCATAAAAAACGTAAAGATTATCATCATCTCGATACCGAAATATATTCAAGATTACAATAATTTCTCGTTATATGAGAACGTCAAAAGTGTGAAATCCAAGAATTTGTTATATACAATGTGTATGTTTGGTACAAATCCGAAAGCAATTTTACTAAAACATTTTTAACCTTTAAAAATAAAGCTATTTTTATTTTAAATACTGGTATTACAATTTCAATTTTCTTTTTTTAATTCCTTAAGTTAAAAGCTTTTTTTTTTTAAAAAAAAGCTTTTCTTATGGTTGACATGTTGAATAGGCTTCTGCACACATAACTGTCGATTTGATCATGTCACTCATGACACGTACTTAGAGAGGTACCTAAAATGGATGTCTGAAGAGTGAAGGGGGGGAAAAGGGACGCGTAGAATAAGGGTCGAAGGAGGAAAAACATCCCTTCAATATCCTCTGGGAATACACTACGGATACGTTTCAATCTTTTATTAGATTGGGACGACCACTATAGTGATCTGAAAAAAGGATGATGGACGAAATGTCTGCTGATATGTTTTTCACTTGAAGAGATCCGATTTATGGACAGGTACATAGACTTTGAGAAAGGTAGTCTCATCTCTGTGAATAAGTGTCAACTAGTCTTAGCTTTTATGTTTATTTTACCATATATGTTTTTATGCGCCGTGTCTTACTAACCGTTAGGAGTATCGGCAACCCATTTCACTAATGGGGTATTGACATTGGCGTGTCTCGGAGTGTTTCCAGAGTAAGCAGAGCTTGTTAAAACCAAACTTGTGATGTCTTACCTTGATGGGCTCCACACAGCACTAGCATATAAGGTGCACCATTGATGAAACTAACAAAGTGTAAATAGACTCTAATAAAGGTGTACGCTAGCTATTTCCCTTAAGGTGGGGTGCTAGTGAGCGTGAGTTTAGGGCAGTATTTTCGAAGTTTTTATTGCATAAACATTTATTTGGCCAAAATAAATCAAATATTTCTTCTATAGAAACAAAGAGTTTAGTTTTCCGCACATGCTAATATCAACAGTTCTTTAATATCTGTCAAGGGTGTCCTGGAATTTAGTGACAACTTTTTCTCTGCATTTAAAAAGTTTGTCACCAAATGCCGCTATGCTCATGAGAGATATTTAAGAACTCTTAAGATTAGCATGTGCAGAAAGCTAAACTCTATGTTTCTATAGAAGAAATATTTGATCTATTTTTGCTAAAAAATGTTTATGCTATAAAAACTGCAAAATTAATACACTAAACTGGCGCTCACTAGCACCCCACCTTAACAACGGTAGCTTGATACATTTTACTGCCAAATTCCATAATCCCACAAACGTGTTGTGTCTGCTAAGCTTATCATTTATAATATTTTCAATTGCTTCGCTCAAATAACTAAGCTGCTTGACTCTAACGTTATTTAGGTCTTACAAATATTAATCTATATTGAATTCAACGTGAAAATTATTGACACGAATAACATAAATAACACGATACAAATTGATCTAAGTAAGCACCTTGAAATGAATAACTTATTTTACATCTAGTTTTCTGATAAATTGGTTGCTAATAATTAAAAGAGTTTCAAAATTGTTTGACAAAATTAATTATTATGTTTCATCAACAATGTTAAAATAATTCTGTCATTTATTGTTCATTTTTAAATCATCCTAATCCGAAGTTACAAACATAGCTGTGAAGTATTTTCCCATCAAATTTATTTAATACGGGGTTTCTACAATCGTCTGCTTCAGATAGTCAATCATTGGGCCAATAAAATTATACATTACATTATTTGAATAAAATTTATTAATTAAATGATGTATTGTAGTGATGACGTTTATTGCCCAAGATTTGTTGACATCAGGTCTGAAAAGACTGTTATTGAATAAAATCACTATCAACATTTCAGCAAGGTTATTTGGTTCATCAACAGATACATTTAAATAAAAATAATTAGTTACACTTCAATTATTATTTGTCAATAAATATTCCCCCAACTAGTTACAAATTTATTCCATCATTAACATTAGTGATATGACGAGGTAAAACTTGGTCTTGAATAATGGACACAAAATGAACAGCATTATGGGCCAGTTTCTATGTTAGACTTATTACGCCTTAAGTTCGGCGCTATACTATAGGACTATACTATAGCTATAGTTCGGCGCTATACAATAGGACACATACCTGAACTTGAATCAAATGGGCCAGTTTCGCATATGAAATTGGACAGTATACCAATAACATAATACTGTATACTAATAACATTTAAAGATATAATTTCACTACCGTAACTTATAATATTATATGTTTAAATTTAAAATAACAACGCACAATCATTAATTTTGAATATAAGTTTTTATTCTGGTATACCATGCGATATGAGCATTTCGTAGGGACTATTGCAAATTATTTTATCTATTTGTCAAATACAAATATATATATATATATATACAAATATAACATCGAGCCGTAAATCATAATTAACTTATGACTCAAATACCTGTGTACACATTTATCTAAATGAACACATTTCTAAACGATTTTAATAACATTTTATCTGTACATCCTTTGCAATGTTATCATGAGTTCTTGTGCATATGTGGGTAGAATTTTAACCCCAAGTGTTTGAAAAAATAAACTGGCTGCCATACTTTCATGAATTCAAACAACAAACTAAATGCATTGCACGCATATTTTCCTGTGTGTTGAACAATACGTTTAAAAAACGACGCAAGTTAGTAGAATAACATTAAGTAAGATTGGGGGGTTAGATCAAAGGTAATTTAATTGACACTTTTTTTTTTCAAAAAACAGCAATCTAAGATAAATATATATGAAAAACTACACAATTGTATAAATTATGTTCTCTTCAACCGCAGCCCTGAGTGATAAACACACTTGATTTTTCCCTCCAAGCGACAGGATATTCTACAGTATATTTATAAAATAAATTGGACTATTTTTCAGATGTCGCATGCTTAATTTTTTCACAGTAACTCAATTGATATATTTGAAAAATGTGTCCAGACCAGACAGTCAAGGAACCAGATATCATGTTCGAGTCCCTGTCAAAGATTATTTTTCAATTATATCATTTCAGCTTTTTGGAAACTTTCTTGGTGATCTGTAGACTAATGTAGATGATAATATTTGTATTTTCATAAACATCTAAAAATTACTCATGTACACTCAGCCGACCCAGAAAGGTGGCAGTTATACTATGACACTATACTACATAAGCTTCACCATAGTGGAACCAAGTGAGGTAATCTTGCTAACTTTCAGGGTAACCTAAGAGTACATACCAATATAATTTAAGTAAAACATACGCTATATTGAATTATTTAATATTTCTGTTTATTTGAACAAAATTAATAGAGCTGCACTTTATACCCCCTCTTCCAGTAGGAACTTGTCTGTAGGATTAGCTAAGTTTTCTGGGAGCAAGTACTATTACTATATTTTGGTATACAAATACTTTACTAAAAAATAAATTAAATGTTCACCCTTGTCAAGATAAATTACTGTATTCGGTATTTCTTAAATTATATATAATTAATGAACTCAAACCACCGTCAGATCAACTCATTAGGACAGGGACATGCAGTAATAAAGCTAGATATTAAGTAAGCATATGCTGTTGGAATTTAAAACCATGTGTTACACAGTACCTTCTCTGATATAGCTTTACAAAGTTTTAATTTTTGAAAATGTTTACAAATCTTTCTCACACTTTCTAACATATTCACATTTTGCAACATCAGAGATTCTCTCTAATAGCCTTTGTATAGTACCTTTTACCAAGTTGAAATCAAATTGTCTTTCATTCCACTCACATTTCATAAAACTTTAATATCGTTAAAATTTTGCGAAGTTAATGTACTATTGCTGTTTATTAGAGTCGGAGAGTGAAAAATAGGGGGGGAGGTGTATTGGTGTGAGTGAGACGGCTGCTGCATAGGGGGATAGAAAAAAAAAAGGGAGCACAGGCAGACAGGAATTTTTGTTGACAGGGTCGCAGCCCCCATGTAGTTAATAAAGATGGCAACTAAATTCCGTTTCCCTCCCCCTTCGCACACTCCCAACCCCCTCAAGCGCCCCGGGCTATGGCCCATAATGAAGTGAGGTGACGTGGCTGAATACAGCGGTGAAGGGAAAGAGCGCGGAAAACACTCATTGCGCATGCGTACGAAACATTAAAATTTGATTGAGGGGTAAGGGCGGGCTTTGTGGTAGTGGGAGGGAAGGAGTTATATATATATATATATATTTTAATATAGAGGTTCAATGCAAGATACGCTAGGATGTAAAGAGAGGGCAGAGAGGATTTTTATTTTTTGCTTCAGCATTAATTAGCCATGTCGTCAACATGGGAAGGCTAATACAATTACGTCTTATAATTGTAGTGTAAGTCCTGAGGAGGCGTTCCGGAGTGAATTGATGAATGCGGTTTTATGGGGAGGAAGAGAAGACGTCAACGGAAAAAGGGGGATGGGGGTAGTTTCTATCTGAGCTTAAGGGCGTGAAAGGGGGTAAGGAGGAGGGCGATTGTATTCAAATGATTAACAACGAAGCGTAATGTAGGATGAATGATTGAGTTTTAGTTGGCTTATAGCCAAGTTTCTCAAGTAAACAGCAACTTGTGAAGTATTTAAAACCCTATTTTAAAATGGTGTAGCTGTGAGTGGACTCGAACATGGCTAGAATCTGGTTTAATAACTGTAACTAAAACAGTGTAGCTATGAATAAACTAGAACACTATTATTATACATCTTAATAACTGAAAAATTGTGTATCTACGACTACACTTGAACATTATTATAATATATTTTAACAGCTATAATTCAAAAAGCGTATAACCTAAACAGGTAGTCAGACGCGGTGCTAGTAATAATATAATTCAAAAAGATTTATCTACTTTAATATAAAAACGATCAAGATTTATTTGAATAAAGATAACTTAAAATGGTATAGGCAAGAATATAACTGAATACGATTATAAACTATTTTAATTCGTAACATTTATGATAAATTGAAAACGCTAAGGCCAACACTAAGCTCGTACATTTTTAGAACTTATTTTAATAACACTTTTAAATAATCAATATCATTTTATTATCACAGGCTTGGATAATAATATCACCCACAAAACGATCAAACCTAGAAAAGCACACCATAGGCTTATCTCTCAACAGTAAGTTCCAAAATTATAATATCCAGTCTGGGAATTTATCCAGGATCGCTTATAGATGGGTGCTCATCGTTAATACCTACCTTCTGAATGGTATCATCACGTCCGAGTAAAATGAACAAAATAATTCGCACTAGCGTAAGATCTGTATCCATGGATCAAACGGTCAGCTACGAATAAATGTACGACAGTTGTCGGAGTTCACGCTAAATTTGTAATTTATGTACTATTTCAATTAACTCTGGAGACCAGAAGCTCACCTATCGTGAGTTGGGCGGTGGGTACGTAAAATAAATTATCTTCATCAATACTGGTTTTCCTACTACCGGTAGGTCGGGGTTCTAATCATTTAAAGGTGTACTAAATGTGTTTTTTCCTTAATAGTTTGCCACTCTAAGCAAAAAAGACTGCATTTCCTCTAAATTCTACCCTAATTAACCATACTCCATAAAACAACTAAAATGTAAATATTATTGGTTATATTACATGTCAAAGGGGGGAGGGGGGAACTACCACAAAATATTTTCCTTTTTAAAATACATTTTTGATAGTTGGGTTTTATCTCTTGGGAGCTCCTAGTAACACGTAACTTTATCATCAGATGAGAATAACATTTTGATATAAAAGGGATTCAAATTAATGTATTTCAAAAACATGTTATTTATCAACAAGATAAAATAAGACTTTAGTAGTTCAGACTTAGACCGAGATCTAATCATATACATTTAATTTAAAAATTCTAAATAATTACATGTTAAAATTAAAATTTAATCATATTAATATTTGAGCCTAGAGAAACTGTATGTTATGGTCAACTAAGCAAATAATTATTTAAAATAACGCCTAGTACGCCTAATAACACACATAAAGCGCTAGCGTCTTGATATTTGTTATTTGAGTGGTAAAATGAACTTGAATATAAATGGTAGAAATTAAAAATTGAAAACCAAACAGATTCTCTTAAACCCTTGTCCGTAATAGACCACCTTATTCAATTAACCACAGAGATAGTCAGTGTTGACGTTAGCCAATACTCGCACTAGAAGACAAAGTAAAAAAAACAAAAAAAAATTTCATTGAAGAGTCTTAATGGAACCCATAGTTGACTGCACAAACAAATCAATGGGGAGGGGAAAAAAAACCCACAGACGTAGACAGTTAACAGTAGAAGATGTCTGTTTTATTTGATTGGAGTTGTACTTTTCACGGCCTGTCGCACACTGTAATTGGGTCGACCCTCGGGTATACGAAGCCCCATCACAGTGTTCGACCTACCTACAATACTAGCACCCACTCTTCCACCCTTCCCACCCTCACCCCCATCACCCACTCTCATAGTACGGTTTAATTACAAAGCTGAAATACGCGTTCAAAGGAAAACAACAGAGTTTAGTGGAAGAGGGGCGAGGGGGGGAGAGGGAAATAGAGGGGACCGGAGAACATTCACAAATTGAAATAAAACGAACTTTCTGGACCATACAAAAAAAAAAATCCTGAAAAGAGGTTGCAATTGAAAGAATGGTTCAATGGGTACTTTGTGAAACAAAATGTATTGCTTTTATTAACTTTATCCCTTACTAAATTACTTATTTTGCTACATCTCTCTTTCATGTCTTTGTTTAGAAAAGATATATATATGTATATATTTATTTTAAAGTAGCCTACCGTTCTCATTTATGATTAAATGTTAAATAAAAGTATATATCATTTTGTTTTATGGCCCACAAAGAATGCAGGAATATGCAATTTATAATTTTAATATAACTTTCAAAAGGTTTTTCAGTTAAAACGAGGTCAATATGGATATAATTTAAATTACATGTACTAGCTCTAGATGGGAATTTTTTATACAATTTATTTACACGCTTTAAATAAAACCATGGGCATTAAACTTATTTTATCTCGAAAAATAAACCTTGGTGTAGATATGGGAGAAATTTAATATATATTTGTTTAATTTGCACAGTATGAACATTACCAACTTTTGGGCCTACATGAAGTAGCCTACCTATGTATGTAATAATTGTAGTTCTTAATATTTGTATATAACATGAATATAGAAATATGTTGTTAAAATTTACGTATTTATCATAGCAAGAACAGAACTAAGGACTCTCGTAACGATAAGAACATGGAGAGATTGAGGTTTATGTCCAGGCAACTGTTAACAGAACTACTAGTTTACTAGTGCATCCAAGGTATTATCGTTTAGGTGGGCTATGCGAACCACCAGCATTAGGCCCCCTACTCTTTAATTTGACCTAACACTAATTTTATGTACAAGTTTAGACGATCCCTGCTCAACATTGTGTATGTATGTAGTGGTATGGTATGACGAACACTCCTCGTCGAAATACGTCATGGGACTAAGAACTTTATTTCTGCACATAATAATATTTTTTTTAGTTAAAATAATATCCATAATACTTATAAACAGAATACGTTTACATACTTAAGCTTATTTAGTTTAGTTTAGCTTCTCTCGTAGATTACGGGGACGTTTTGTTAACTCATTACATGCATCGATTGGAGTAGATAAACTAAATTTATGAATTTTATTTCAACATTACAACATGGATTTGTATATGGTTGGACCCGCCTCTTTGGCGTGGTTAGCTAACGCGCTAGTTTTGTGTTGAGCTAGACTGCTGAGGATGGGTTAGAATCTCGGTCAGGTGAACGGGGTGTTGTTTTCCTAAATGGTTTTTCACTCTTCCTCCACGCAAATGCGGATTCACTTACTCTGAACTCATCCATCCCAATTACTAGCCCATTAGCGTGATTAGTACTTAATCGTATAACCCAAACGGGTAGTAATACGCGGTGCTAAATAAAATATAGGTGATTGGGTGATAAATAGAAGACAACACACATACATGCCCAACTTAAGGCACACTTCTGAGGGGACCTAAGCTTATTTATTTTAATTACAAAATAAATTATTATCAATGGTGACATGACTACAATAATTAATCATACACATAAAATCTACAAGCAATTAAATTATTATTATTATTATTATTATTATTATTATTATTATTAGCACCGCGTCTTACTACCCGTTCGGGTTATACGCACTTACGCTAATGTGTAATGGTAGGGTGATTGTGAGATGAAATGAAGGACCTACATTTAACGTGGAATCCGAACCACGGTTGAGGCCTGGCATTCCTACAAGCAATTAAAGCTCTTATCAATGTCTTCAGGTATATTAACTAGAAGCTCTGTGAACAGTAGATCTCACTTCCTCCATTGCAAAATTGCTAAGTATATCCTATTAACTTTGTAATTTTACCATCGTTACTAGTCTTAAGACTTCTATTTGTATTTCAAAGTAAAATATCTGCTATAATTTATCCTTGGATTTGATGTTGATATTTTTCATTGGTGATAAAATTAGACATAAAACAAATGAGTACTATATTCAATAGTACATTGGATTAGATAACCGTTGTTCACGTGGTGTAATACGTCTGTCCAGAGATGAGATACCATATTGAAACAAATAACCAGATTGAGAGACTATATGTACTCCGTTTACCCTTAAAGTTAGCAGTCTTGCCTTGGCTCACTACACTATGGCCCTATATTATAGGCTGTGCTATAGAATAACTATGGAAGGGTAAACTAAGTGTATATTCTATAGATTGTTTAGCTAAGAATAAAAGAATGTCCCTGCTAAATTTAGTTAAAATGGTTTAACGCATTTGGCAGTTATTGTGGAAAACATTAGGACAGACAGATGGACAGACAGACTAAATGCTAAATGATCGATTTAAAACAAGACCTCAATACTTTAAGCGAATTATTTTTCTCAGCGTAATTCAATTTTATTTCTATAAAATCAAATTGATATATGAGAAAACAGTAACCATTCTATTGTATTAAAACGCGTCTGTAGGAAAGCGTATTGTGGAAATAGACTCTGGTTTTATGGGTGTAAAGAGGACAGGGTTCTAATCTCGCTTGACACATTAGGAACATTTTATTTTCCTAAAATTATTTCGCACTCTTTCTTTAGGCAAAACGAGAGTAAATTTCCTCTAATAATTCTACCTTTCTCTTACCTGCCTCAGTTATATTATTGGATATGGATAGCTCAGACGGGTAATAATTAATACAAATTTTTTACATGAATCTAATACTATTTTATCTCTTTTTGGATTCTTATAGAAACGTCTTCAACTGCTTCCTCCAACAAGACTTGTCTCATACCTCATAGTAATGTTTAGATCCAAACTATCAAAGAAGAAATTAAAACACTGATGAGCAAACATAATTTTGGATTTGAAGTGTGCAAGGAAACGACCACAATCATTACCGGTAGACAGGCTTGAAAATTATATATATTTAAAAAATACATTACATTCAAACGTCCTCGTACACCCACTTCCTTTTCTTTCTAATAAACTAATTACTAATCCGAACAACACGGACTATATTATATGTCATTCTTCTTCAACTCTCTTCCGTCCGCGCCCCTTTCACATCTTCGTCATCCCCGCTACCAGTAGTTGGCAGTCCTGCCATGGGGAGGGATCAAGTTGTCACTTGTTTTGATGTAGGGATGAAAACAGGGAACGCAGCGCTATTGCGGACGGGAAGAGAGATTACATTTTTTTTTATTGGTCCTTGTTTTTTGCGATTCGCTTTTGTTTCAGTCCTCGGGCAGAGGTTGCGGCGCATGCGTGCTATAGATGCACTTCACTTCTAATTAGTAGCCAAACTTGCACGACTCATGACAGGGATGATTGGTTAGTTGGAAAAACAAGAAAATAGATCTATTTGCATGGTATGATACGATAAAAATAAACAGGACAATGGAGCATAGAATAATTGTTTGTGAAACTTTGTGCGCGACTATTTGTAACTTTTAGAAACATTTTATGACGGTTATTCATATTATATGGTAGCTATTGATATGTATTTTGGCGATTACATGTCTATTTAAAGCTATTAGAGTATGAGTGTAGGGAACGCGAGAAAAGGTCGGTGTTCATACAATTTTTATAGCAAAACTTTTTTGGGTCAAAATAAATAAAGTATTTCTCCAGTAGAAACATAGAGCCAAATTTTCTTCACAGTGTGATATCAACCTTTATTGAATATCTGTCAAGAACATAGCGGCATTAAATGATAAACCTTTTAAGTGAAGATAAAAAGTTGTTAGCAAATTCTAGGACACTTGAAAGAAATTCAAGAAGTATGGAAATCACCAAGGAAAAAAAAATTAAACTCTATGTTTCTACTGGAGAATTATTTGATTTATTTTGACCAAACACTTGTTTTAGTAAAAAAATTCTGCAAAAATCTCTACCTTAACTCACCTTATCTTCAACCCCACCTTAAAGACTAATTTAAGGGGAAAGCTATCGCTTACAAAGATGGTCACGTGAGCAAAGGAGTAAAACTATTATTGCACCTGGGCACCAATGACATATAGATCAATGTATGAATTCTAGCCGTCACAATTGTTGGTTTTCCCTGGAGTTTTTTTCATACTATTTCCGCGAGAGTTCTAATGCATCCCTTTTTATTCGCGCCCAGGCCTAATATAACTTATCCAATAAGATCGCATCATTAAAAACGTTGATGATAACAATATAAATAATATAAAAATATGCAACTACCTAGCTTCAATGTCTTATTACGTGCTTGTATCTAACCAGTTAGATTGATAGCATGACTGTCTATTTCTTGAGCTAGATTCCCTGCATTACCTAAAGTATCTTGTGAAATCGATATAAAAAAAATTGTAAACTAACTGTATGGGTCATAGATGCTATGTTTTGCCGTATAATTAACTAATATTTCTCGTTACTATCCAATACAATGCCTTTAGAGTGCACACGAAACAAATATAAAGAGACTTCAACCCCAGAAAGATTCAAACATACCCTTTGAGAAGCGGTTAATTAACCTTAAGGACGTAACAACTTAAAAAAAAATCTTACCCATAGCAAGGGATAGATGCATAGTAGTAATATTACTAATAATTTAAAGGTCAAACTAATATTGGTGTACATGGGGCAAAGGGCTAGTTTTGTAAAGTTGTATCAAAAATTTTCGGAAAATAGGACGAGAAACCCAATGTTTAGTTCTTGAAAATATATTTAGGATAATAAGGGAAGTAAAGTCAAATTCAGACCTCCCGGGTTAGAGTCGGTATTACCAAACTTAAGTTAAGTCAGTATTAAGTATTTTTTATAAATCTTTAGGTTAAGTTAGCTGTAAGTCCATAGGTGGTTATATCTTGTCGTAGTAAGTGGAGCGAAATCTTCTGTAGAGTTGTCTTCCCAGGTGTTGGAGTAGGGGAATGCCCACCCCACTGGGGCTCTCGCAGATCTAGGGACTATTAGATCCAGATTGCAGTGGGACACTCAGCGGGGCAGGGTACTGGGGGCGTAATATACGCGGAGTGGACCAACTAGTAGGATAGGTATAAGAAAGAAGGACAAACTAGGACATTTAGATTTAGGTGCTTACCTAAACTTATTAGTGTACTTAAAAAAAAGAACATAGCTAAAAGATGTAATGTTAATTCAAGATGTAGCTCTATGTCCCGAGCTACATGCTAGGAATCGGGATAAATAGTGTAAATAAAAAAATACCAGACCTGGTATCGCCCTGCTAGTTATATTTTTTAGCTGTTCCTCAGGAATTGAAGGTGGGCTGGGCGTTGATTCTTGTTTGAATCTCTGTTGGAAAACATTCTAATCATCGTGTAGTGTGAAAAAAAAAGGTAAGCTACGAGTGCCTGTGAACTCACTCTAATGACCCCACTCACGTCAAATATCTTGCCAACAAAATATTTATCTGCTTCGGCGTCTATATGGTCTAAGAGGCATCATTCTTGCACAATAGAGTAGACTGCTGGTGACAGGAAGATCGAGGTTCAATCCTGGTCAGGTGTGCCTAGGGTGTTTTTTGTGAAATGGTTTTCCTCTCTCTCTCCATGCAAATGTGGGTACACCTCCTCTAAATTCATCTTTCACCATCCATAACCAATTAGGCTAACAAATAGAGTAATTAGTAAAAATGAGTATAGCCTGGACAGGTAGTATACGTGGAGCTAGATGAAAAAATTAAATTCATAAAAACATCCCAAAAACTCCTGTTGTTGGTCACGCAGACACCTTATCTCGTTTCCGGCTACGGGGAGGTCATAGTTAGAGTCCCGATCGGGTGGGCACAGTGAATATCAAAAGTGTTTTACCACTCTCCATTCCCACTAATATGGATATATTTTATTTAGTTATTTATTCGTTACTATCTTTTTATTCTGGACAGGTAGTAATATGTGATGCAATGAATCGATAAAATAATATCATCAAAAAGATCAACTAGCCAATTTAATGGAAATTGGATGACCCGGTTCGGACGAAATTATTCTGAGTAAGGAAAAGAGGAAGGTAGAAAGAATTAGGGTAAAACTAATAGGGAAAAGGGGCGGATAAAAGAACAGAGAAAGAAAAGCAAACAGGATACGAAAGAGAAACATTAATTTAAAATGTGGGACACAACGAAAGGCAAGCACATGCGTACACAAATTGACGCTCTAGGGGAGTGTTCACCATCCGTGTCCGACTCATCAACAGATGATTAATGATGATGATGATGATGATGAAATGGTATTTTGTTAGGTTTTGGCAGCTAGTACTTTTCATATCAGGTCCCAAACAGCGTGAGGTATGTTGAGGGTGCATGAGCGACGTTTTGTCGATATTTTGTGAATTATTAACGCAACATCACACGTCTCTTCGTCCCTTCCTATTACCCCTTCAACTGGCCCTTAACATAATTCCTGTCGTCTACGCTTCATTCAAATTACAAATTGATAAAAAAAAAAGACATAACTATCACGGATTTGTTCTTTGTTTTTATTTAAATGAGCTTAGTAAGAATATAGAGGGGGAAATGAAATGTACTATTCCAAATAAGGAAATAGTTTATTTTAATTTTTTTATAAATAAAGTTTTTTTATCACCGCGTCTTACTATACGTTCTGGTAATCCGCCTATGTACTAATTTCACTAATGTGTTAGGGATTATGAAGGTTTAATTTTAGAGGAAGTGTACCTGCATTTACGTGAAAAGAGAGTAGAAAACAATGGAAGAAAAACCACCCTTAATACAACTAACCAAGATCTCCTCGACTTCCTTAGTATAATATATTTCAAGAGTAACGTCTTAGACCGTTTGACCACTGAAGTGGGTCATAAAGTTTAATATATAACTGATAAATCACGTGAGTGTGTATTGATTCATCTATATTTGTATTATCATGTATATTTATGGTCATGTTGTTTAAGGTGTTAACATTCATTTCTTTTGAAGCTTGGTTTGTTGGTGAATGGTTACGGTGGGCAGGGGGTCAGGGTTAAAATGTTGGGGGAGTATACTGATGTTTTTTTCCTAAAAAAATTTTCCACTCTTTCTTCAATCCAATGCGATTCCATTTCCTTCAAATCATATCTTTGTTATCTTATCCAATTAGTGTAATTAAATGGTTATGGCCTGGACAGGAAATAATTCAAAGTGAAAAAAATTATAAATAGTATATAATAAAGATTTACTCAACTAGTAAAATGGATCTACCCTAGACAAATAGTTAATAAAATATTCAATATATTAACAATAATCTTCTCCAACAACTCTAAACATAAAGTTTATTATTTGAAAGATATTTTACTGAACCTCTGAACAAAAAAAAAACAACACCGTTAATGAAAATTGAAAATAAATATTTTATTTAATCAATGGGAAACATTAATAACACTCTGGATGTATGAAAGGATGGCTCTTTTGACAGTTTGTCAATTTCCTTCTCAACGTGTAGGCTTTGTGGAAAGATGAGTGACAGTTGGGTGTGACGTGGGTGTAAAGCGTAGCAGACAAAACACACAAGCCACTTGTCAAATAGAAACAACATTATAGTCGGATGGATTAGGTGTTATGTCTGTGCCTCTTTTCGAAACAAATATAAGCAGTGGATTTTGCTCAAATATTAAGAATATCAATTTTATCAGGCATATATAGCAGGAATTGTTGTAAATAAGTTCGTTTTTAGGTTAAATTAACATCAGCTTTCGAAAGACTCTGAATATAATACGACACATACCCTTAATTTAGTGCACCCACATTTAAATATATATTAAAAATATTGAATAAATGGGACTTGCGAAAAATACTAAGCACTAAGGATTGTATTACTTTTTAAAAAACTAATAATCCTGGGAATATTATATTATCTCAAAATCACATGACCTGGTAATAAATAATAGTATTATTTTGTAATTGTTCAATTAGGTTACTTTTATAAAATTGAATTAATATAAAGTTACTATTTTTAGCAATAAGGAGTTAAATAGTCAAAGTTATTATTTATTCTTTTAGTGAGGATTACTCCATCTAGATATAATATTCTGAAAATTGAAAAATGACACCTGGTCCCGGGTTCGATTCCCGTGTTCAGGTGTCATTTTTCAATTTTCAGAATAGAAAGGAGTGTTTGATAGTGAATAATAAGCTTTATCAATTTTATAAAACATTTTTGGACGAAGGATTTTTTTTACAATTCTAGCTCTTTTAAAGTTATTTGATCTATTAAAACGAATTTTTGAATGTCATGTTAGTCAAATGCCAGTTATGATTCAATTTTTTTTAAATTTAGTTATTAAAATGTTTCAATTTTATTTGCATTAAATTACAAGAGATGCATTTAAAAATTGTTTGGCAACAAACATTTTAATTTATAACCAATAAGTAGGGTCTGATATTAAAATTAAGAAGTATATTCACATAGTACATAAAATAACTTAAAATACAAATCTAAATGACTAATGATAATTTCCAGCAAAATTTGTTAGTCGGCAAAAAGTAAATTTAATTTAATTTAAAATTTTAATCTTATATAAACTTTACTGTAGGCCTAAAAATAAATTAGCTTGACACCTACACAAAAGTTTAATTCAAAGCATGTTTCAATGATTTTGTCAGATTCTTCTTTTATATCGCAATCAGATAAAAATTTAATATCAAACATAATATTAATTAATACTTTAATATAGCAAACTACATCATGTCCTGACAATATAAATCAAATTTAATGTTTGACGCTCTTTTTTCTACGCCATTTAGAGTTTTCAACAAATCAATTTAGAGCTGAGTAATTATTCATGTCTATCATTCACAATTAATAAATACCCCTGGAAACACCTGTTTAGTGGTTTTAATACGAGGTATGTGCATCACGTTTTTGTGAGCTTTTGAAGTTTGATCTACCATAACGTGTGTCATATTTTATTATTTACGGGCTCCACACGCACGCACGTATTCATACATCGCCACACATACAACCCACGCATTTCATACAATGGCACCCAATACCCCACATATATATACCTTGGTCGATTGAGCGTAGCCTCCTCAGCTCAGTTGATACCAACCTGTATTTTGTGTCATTATGATCCAGTTTCATACATATTATATTTTAGTTGGAATAGGGAACACACTTTTTTTTAATTCCTATTTGATTATGACTGAATTTAAAAAAAGAATCAGCCTGTCATTTTCACTTGGTGGGATGTAAATAGAAACAGACCATGCCATTATTTGAAATGTAGAGTTTTTGTCATGAGTTTTATTTGCAGCATTTTGAAAAGAATGTTTAGTCGAAATATTACGACTCATGTTTTAATATTAAAAACAATAATGTCTCAAGCAACTATTGCTTATTAATTTAACACTAATCTGAAACATAATTTTTCTTATCAAAATGACTTTTTTGTTAATGAGTCAATTAAATTGGTCACCTATCAAATAAAATTGAGACATTATTAATGTTAAGTAGAAAAATTTCTAGATGTAAGACCAATGTATTGGGTAAATATGCAGTTCTTGGTTAAATTTAATATAATATAGGTTCATTAATTTGCAACTTTCACATACTTAGCCAAAATATAATTAGATAACGTTGACTTAAACATTATATTTTAATTTGCATTTATACATTTTAAATGTTGTATTTTTCTAGTGATCAGATTTCCTGGCTATGGATACAGAGGTATCAGGCTCAATCCCCAGCACTTCCAGATTTTTCTCTGAATGAGTGGGTCTAGAACGGGGTAAACTTGTAAAATCGTGAGGACAATAAGGAGCTACTTGAGCGAAATGTAGTAGCTCCTGTATAGAAAACTGAGATTAATTGTCTGAGGCTCCACTGTACTACACCATCTATCCGAAAAAGCTGGAACTATCATCGTCAACAGAAACGGGTAATCTGTCGGTATGGCTTGATTGCGGGTTGACGTCATAGAGTTTTTGTTGTATTTTTTAAATTCAATATTTTATCTCTTCAAAAGTATCTAACGTGATTATAATCTGTGTATCTAGTGTCAAGGTACTTCGAGTGTAAATCCGTCTATTACGTGATGAGGAAGCCGTTATATATTGATGACGTCCCATCCGTTCACTTCCATAGCAACGCAGCCTAGCACGTGGTATGTGGACACGTGCGAAGTACACGTGTCTAAATATTAACTTAACGTGGGTAGGATATATAAATAAATATTGAAAACGATTACAAAGTAGACAAAAATCTGGCCATAAATATGTGTAGATTATAATATACTACTATGTATGTATATTGTTGGGATTTAGACGTAAAGTATAAAATTGACATATATGTTATCAAAATTGTATTTCAATATTAATTAGATAGGCTGACCTTACATCCAGTGGTATCCTTGGCTACTAATCTAGAGTTACCGGGTTCTATTCCTGGCGGTATCAAATTTATTTTTCCAAAAGGGAAATTGTTCCTATTGTTTCCATGGTCTGGATGGTTAGGGTTAAGCTAGATCCATGATTCCAACTGGCACATCATTATTATAAATATTATTACAACATATCATAGGGCTGAAATAACGGAACCTACATGGTGGCCCAAGCTCAGCAAACTTATATATCGGCCAATGACAGTAGAAGACCAGGAGAAATGCCCAGCCGAAGAACCTTGATTATTTGCGCTAGAAAAACAACTAATACAATGGATTTCAGTTTAATAAATGTTAAAGGCCACGTAGTTGAAATTTCATGCTCACAGACAGCATTCCTGAATTTTTAAACTCAGTCAGTTAACCCTCAGTTATCACAGAGCTGTATTTTGTAGCCTTATTTTTTTTTTTTTTGAAATAGCTCGGTTTGTTAAAGTTCAAGTTCAAGTTCAAGTTGTGCAACAACAAAAATTTGGTGTTTTTCAAATAAATTAATATTTCATTAATAAATTATTAAAGATGTTATGTGAAATATTGATAAGCAATAAAAACATATTCATATTTTTTTATTTAATATATTTAAGGTGCACTTTTTGAACCGACTGAATATATCAGCACACGAATTATAAACTGAATTATATTGAGGACAGATACAACACCCAGCCCCCTGGACGATAATTCATCACAGTGAAAGAGGAACCCCCACATTTTAGCAAAATACATTTATTGGCCATGCTGGGAGTTGAACCCGGTACTCTTAGCTCAGTAGTCAGACATGCTACAGTCTGACTCTTATTTATATTCAAATATTTTACCCTATAATAGCCATAAAATTACAAAGTTTGAAAATGTTTGCAATTCGAATTAAGACTACATGGAACCCAATTAAAAATATCTTAGCTCAAATATTTACAAAACATTTGAAATAGTTTATTAAATAAAATAAGCATGAATTGATATTATATTTTTGCGTTCTTCCTCTCTCTACATGCGGAGGCATTCGATGCTTAAGTGGTCTCGTAACTTGCGATACACTTTAGAAAAGTTAAATGAGGTTGTTATCTTAAGGCGGCCACCTCGGTCAGCAAAAAAGTATCAATCCTATCAGGCCACACACTTTAAAACACAATTTTCTGTGTCATTTTCTGGAACTAATTCTTGATTCTGTCTTAAGTTTATATTTCCTTTCACCCTTACCCTGGCTTATCAATAGAAAATAACGAAACCTCTTATCTCAAGTCCCAACACCTTATCTCAGTCAATAGTGTGACTTTCTACTGAATTAAGGGTCCTGGGTTTGATTTTAGCATAGCCGAAAAGCTTATCATTTGCGAAATGTGGGTTTAACCTTTTATAGTGATGCGCTAACGGCCGGAAGCAGGGTATTGTGTCTGTTCTAGATTTAAGTAGTTTGTAAGTCATGTGCTTGTACAATTAGTTGGTTTAGGAAGTGCAAGTTAAATACTTCAAGTGAATGGAAAAAAATTTGGATGCGCCTTTGGACAATTGTCCTTTATTCAGATTTAAAAAAAAAATCAATCCTAATAACTGATGTTTTAAATTGTGAAAAATAAATAAAGAATATCCTAAATTGCCTTCTGGAACCTGAGATAACTATGGCGTGGGCCCAAAGCTCAGCAAAGCACAGTTTAAAAAACGCTGGTGTAATCCGTCAAGGTAATTCTGCTACTTTTCAGGTAGTCAAATTATACATACATAATTAAATATTTTTTTATATATAGAAAATATCTGATTTTAACTTAAGGACTTGAAACATAAATCATATAGCCTATTTAAAATAGTTGCATTTGTTTTTATACTTAACATAATTTTTATATTTAAATTTCAATATTGGACAATATCTAACTTTATTTTATCTATATTTAGTGTAATTATAATTTTCATAATATTATGATATATACATTTTCTCTTAAAATATCCGTTATTTATGAATAAAATAATGTTATGTGCAAGTTAACTAGTCAAAATGATATTTCCAATTATATTAAAAAATAAAAATAGCTTTATCAAGAGAGAAATAATCTGTTTGTAAGAGACACTCGATGAGTACACCCGAAGGAAGACAAAGAGACAGTAATTGTCTCGCGGAAGACGCTACTGGCGTTTATGAAGTAGTGAAGTTATAAAAGACATTGAAAGTGTCGCCTCTTGTTATAAGGCCGAACAAAGTCCTGTCTGGCTTGTAGGAGTCGTGTTATTGTTTTCAGCCAAGAGGGTCCTTAATGGTGTTAGTACGTAGCGTCCGGAACCTGTCAACCCCGCCAAAACTAATGGGGCGCAGTCCTCGCAAACCGGCTCAAATGGGATAGGAGAGGTTGGCGGAAGAACGGGGGAGACAATTTCTGGGGGCTCATTTTAAGGAAGTTGGAGTGCGTAATTCGTCCACAAGGAGGTGTAAGGAACGGAATATATCATGAGAAGTCCTTTTACAAGACACCGTTGGGATATGGGCTTTGGAAAAATGGAGTATAGTTTTACTGTATAATAAAAGTGAATAAACCAAATATAAAAATAATATAGAACATATTTATTACATACACATATTGTATTTGTATATGTACATACAAGCATCAATTCATTTATTTTTAAAAAAAAAAGATACATAGTTAACAATAAATACACAAGGTAAATAACAATTTCGACTAATAGTATGGTTAGAAAAGAGTTCCAAAAATTAAAAATTTTGATTATAACTATAATTATAAAGTAAATTTTAAAAAAATACACCACAAACCTTTATATTCTTGAATCTTATGTATAAAAGCTACAATTTGAATAAATTTGAGTATATCTAAACTTCTCTAATATATTTCAGTAGAAATTAATTAATACGTTTTATATTTTGGGTGGAATTGAGCTATGAATATTTCATATCCAAACGAAATATAAAATCTATTTTGGTTGTTATAAACGTTTTATAGTTTCTAGTTTTTATATTTTAATAAAATTCTGAGCTTGTATCCTGATTATTTAGATTTTAACATAATAACCAAATTATTTAATTTTATAATTCTTTATCTACAACAATTACGTTGGTGTATATTTGGCTACGGCAGATTATTTTTAGGGTTAAAAATTCATAATTATTAAATTACAATGGTAAGAAAAGAATAGTATCGTTTTAATTTGGGATTTTAAAATTAAATTTTTCCAATTTTCTGTTTTATGATTCTATATTTGGTATTGAAACCCAAAATTATAGAACATTTTGACGTATCTAATAGTAATAAGAACTATGTGAGTGAGGGAGGATGCTTAATTTTAAATGATAGATCAAACAGAAGAAAAAGAGTGTATTTACACTTTCGGGGTCTACAAGTCCTTTGTATCCAGCAATTTAGATACGTGTATGTTGGGGATTGTGGGGGGAGGGGGAGGGGCAATGCTTGTTAGTCGTATACGTCGCTAAAATATATAAGTAGACCCGTGAGTTCATGTTACATCGTTAATCGTTGTACTAGATTAGATAACCTGAATAACTCACCGTGTATAAGAACATCTGTAATTCAATAGACTTTAGGGGAAAAGTACAGCCTTGTTACGCACCGAAGCGGTCCCAGCTACAGTTTGATTAGTTCCACCAGTGTATACAGTATGTTAAAAAAAGGGTTTAGAACTTTAGGATCTTGTGGTACTCATTTAAATGAGTAAAAAAGTCTTAGTGAACCTAGGTCCACAAACTAACTCACACAGAGCTACAGGAGAAGTAAAGGTGGACCAGTCGCAAGCACCCCTCCTCTCTCCTCTTGTCCCCTGACCTTAAATACTCTGGACTTTTAGGTACAGGAATATTTAAAGAGTTTAGTGTATTCTTCTAGAATAAATGATTTATCAGACTTAAAACGAGTTGGAAACTGTTGTCAAACGATTAGAATAAAGCCGGAGATTTTCAAAGAGAACGCAAAGTTTTATTGGTGGATGTGAAATTATTATTAAAATATAACATCTCGTGTACCTTTTCGCGATTTGGTTGGCCAAACTAGGTTAACTAGTTCTTTTTACTAATTAATTGAGTACTACAAGATCCTTAGACTTTGAACCCATTTTAATAACATCCTGTATATTACCGTAAATATGTAACTAAGGCAAGAGAGCGGTGTTACGAAACTCTTCTGTTATGGTCATTAGAGTGTGTGTTTTAAAATACCCAATCAGTCATGTGAGATCATGCCAGTTTTAGAATACAGTGAAGTTGATGTTAAAATATTGGGGTGGTTTTATTACTACGTATTGGGATGTTAAATAATACTTGTGAGACAAAGTATGAACAAAAAATATTAATCAACAAACATATGCTCTTCCAGGGCTTATTTTTGGTCGATGCCCTTAAACCAGCTTTATTTTTCCAGTACCTCAATATTGTTGGTCAGAGGAAAGTATGAGAATATAATATGGTTTCATGGTCTCTTATACAAAGCTGAAGTTCCTCAAATTTTATTGGCTTACGAACCAATTAAATTCATTAATATATTTGATGCCCCATCAAAATGCTTAGGAGGTGTGATTTTTCTTGTACATTATTATTCAAAATGCTAATAACATATTATTCAATATAATAGTACATTAACTTTTATATTTATATTTTCTCGTACAATATTTGACAATATTATTAAATCACCATTGAATAATTAATAAGGCTTCAATGCAAATCAACATTGGAGACACTATATCGAGAATAATTATGACGTTGGTATAGTAAAAGTGAATCTCTATTGAAATCAATAAAACCATTTTCAATTTCAAAATAATTTCAATACAAAGTTTGTTTATTATATTTATTTAACTGCTTGTATGGAGAAGTCCAGATACTCAGGCCAGGCTTTTAAACAAAAGCGTTGCTACCTTTATCTCTTCAGGAAGGAATAAATACACCAACACTCACTTGAAAAAGAGCGTCATTTTGAACAAATTAAGAACAGTTTGCCTTCAACTATTGCTAACCACATTTTGATTACCACTGGCGCAGTGAAATTTAAACTTATTCAATGGATTGATTACTGGTCCTAATATGTTAACACTTAAACTCCAACGACGCAAGGGTGGATTTAGCAAAAAACTAAAAAAAACCTAAGGAGTATATCGGGAATTTAACTCGGGACCCTTGGACTAGTGTGACAATCTCTACAACTGAGCTATTCAGGATACATTGTTTATTCATAGCTAAGGCAGAGTATTCAAAAAACTTAAAAATAATAATAAACTTTATGTTGTAAAGGGAAAAATCAAACATCTAAAGATTTCGAAAAAATTCACAAGTTTATAACATATTTTAAATATATAGTTCCTAATTTGAAGGACTCCATTGGACTTAATGATTTGTTAAATAAACAGTTGATTAAATTAATATTTCTTGAACTGTGCTTTAAAGGTAGGTTTAAAAAATAAAACAATATTTGTCATCTGTTAACACCGAAACAGCTATCCTATTATTAAATTGACAATTAATTCAAAAGTGACGGCATAAAATCCTATGATTTGACGTATAAATACATGAAAATAGATTGGTGATATAGTTTATTAATTTAAAACTAATGTATCACCATTGAAGAAGTGATTCTTGCAAATCATTTTCAGTAAACGATACGTTGAAAATCATTCGGGTGTGAAATAATCACACAACAATTCTGCCAGCAGCAGAAACCTTTCATTGACCTCAAACGCCAGGCATGTTTTCTGTTCTCTCAAAGTTAATTGTAAACATTAACAGTAAATTTAAGTAAACTTTCAATTTCCCACGCTTGGTAGTATGCGTGTGAGAGATAGTCACACAAACAATGTGTTTCAATTTAGAGTAATACAAACACAACCACACATGAATAACTTTCGTGCTGGATGTTTGCTAATCCAACAAATCGCTAGACAAATACCACTTTTTTTTTTATTCTCATTTTCCAAGGGTCAAAACACATCGACATAAATGTGTTCATCAGTGTATGAAGTTCCATGAATGTAGAAAGGGAAAATGTTTGTAGTATGGTTATTAGATAAATCATGAGTCAACATTTAGAATGATGAAACATAAATGTATTCTAGCATTGGAGTACAAATATTAGTTTTATTTTCAAAGTGTGAAAAATTCCCATGACGAGCTAACAACGTTATCGTTGGTAGAACTTAAAAAAATTAAAGCAAATAATACGTGGACATTTTATAAGCTATATAGAGATAAAATAATTATTGTGAACTCACACATGAAAAAAACTATATAAAAACAAACACTGCTTCAGGTGGACACAGTTTTTTTAACACGTGGTAGGACTATGTGAAAGTTTAATTGATCGTTTGTTTTTCATTGTTATAAAACACGTGCGAAATGGATAAAAAAATGAATTTAGCTAAACGATACTTGATGAACCGAGAAAGGGCACAATTAGGTGAAAGGTTATCATAGTTGGAGTTGGGTGTCATCAATTTTCCGGTGTAAACATAAATCAAAATAGGTGGGAAACATTTGATCTACTGAGTCCTCGGACGCATTAACGAAATTGAGATTTATAGAAATATGTTTACAAATATTGTCTAGATAAAGCATTCTCACCTCCCTTTGGTTTTTTTTATTTACAAATTCCTATTTTATAAAAAAAGTAGCTGTCTCATTCATCATACATATTTGTTAATACCAGCATAATCTATTTAGTTTTACACTAGTGCATTTGCAATATTCCAAAATGAGGATATACAATGTCTCGTGGGAAAAGTCAGTCTCAATGCCTCAAACCAAGATTTGCTGTTCAGTTGCTCACAAATAGTCAAGCGGGAAAGTGCTGAGCTTGCTATAACTTGTATTTTTCCAGTTATTTATTGTGTTTTTTCCAAGCCTTTATTTAATAACAATTTAATTTTTTTTAATAGTGGGATGCACCGCTCTGGCTTTATCACTCCTATATCTAAAAGGGAAGACTTTTTCTTAAAGCTTATAAGATACGTGAAATACGCAGAAACAAAATGGAAAAAAGATCCTTATATTTCACCAAATAGCATAAATGAAATTATATACAATTTTACAAAATCATATTGAGAAAAAGTAATATAATATGTGTTCACTAAAGAACATATCAATCAACCTCCCGTTTACAAAATCTCCATTTAAAAACAATATATGCCTATAGTTTGGAAAACTGTTGATTTATAATAATATATTTCCAATAATTTTTTTATTTTTAATATTTCTACAACTTTAAAATTATAGTTTATTTTGTATCTCGAAGAAATGAGGAAATATGATCAAAATAGAAGACATCCCCTTATATAAAGTACCCTCTATATTATTTTTCTGAAAAAAAGAAATGTACTATTTTGTTTTTAATGTTTAATGTGTCTAGATACTAATTTTTTTTCAAAATTGTTAAGGCTGATTTTAAGAAAATAGCAGTTTTCTCTTTTTGCCATTAAGTAAACTAACCCTAATTTTAGGTTCGGAATACTAATACGAAAAAAGCTCCTTAGAGCAAACTAATGGGAATTTTGGATTTTGAATTTTAGCACGATCAGTAAAACGGTTTTAGCTCTAAGCCGAAATACATACCCACAGACAGACAACAGCGTGAAAACCACATTTTTGGATTCAGTGGGTTTTTTAACGTCCACATCCATGAAATTCTCGAATTTGATTTTTTTTTTGATGATCACAATGATTTCTCTTTCCGAGAGGTCGTGAGAAAGTAAATAATTAAAATACATAAGGAAGATGATTTTATATGAATGAATCTCAGAAAAAAAATTATTCCACTACTGTTATCAATAAAATAGGGCTTACAAGCACTTGACGTTCCCCTCCTATCGACACCCCTACCCCACCAACCCTATTCACAACAGAAGTTCAATTCAAATTTATGGAAGCGACGTAAAATACGAGGATGACATCAACAAGATGCAAACATCAGGTGAAGAATGAGAATAAAAGCAAACACAATATATAAACCTTTTGAATACATTCAGACTTATGAGATACAAAGCCAAGATTCCATCCATTGACAAACACACAAACACACACACAAAGAATAATATATTGAGCTATAAATTATATTCAGCAAGCATATATTTGCCTTAAAAATGGTATTCCTTCGATGTATTTTTTTTTCAAAAAAATACCAACGTTAGTAGTACTTAGTTTTTGAATTTTATAAAACACAGAACTACATTATTTGACTCATCGACTAGAACAAAGTTGTAACTTACATATGCGGTATTCTATAATAATGATCATAAAATAGATGACTAAAGAGTAGTAGTTATTAGCTTTTGTTTGTAGCAGGTATTTTTAAATTACCTATGCTCTTAGCATCTGGGTGATCAAGCGTGCGATAAAATTGTGAGGTCCTTAAAGGTTTATTCGAGTTTTTAAGAATCCCGAACTTAAAATTTATCACTTTGTTCTAGTCAATTCTTTATTTATTCACCATAATTTGTAGACCTACACCATCGTGCAACATACAACTGATTGAGATTGGAATCATGATATTGAAAATGTTACATACGTTCAGAAGGTAGTTTAAAATTTCACACCGAACCTCATTTAATGGATTAACTACCTTCTTGAAAATACGTGTGCACGCCACCACAACTGCTCTTACTGTAGGATACGTTTTACTTGTGGATGTAAACCTCACCATTAGCTTACCACACACAAAAAAAAAGTCTATAACAAGCAACGTTACATCACCAAGAACAGTCCCCTGACGAATATGACGGGATCAAAATAAAAAAATATACACACACGTGAACACAAACAGCCGTAACAAGGAATTTCCACAACGTCGATATTTTATTGGTTCCCCCTTTCCCCCTTCGGGTGCAGACCCAGGAATGAACAGAGAGAGGTTTTGTAAAAAAAACAAAACAAACAACAAAAAAAAAGGTTGTTTGTTGGCTTGGGTGGCAACGAAAAGCAGTAGAAGACCATGACGTAATGGAGAAGTCGAAAAAAACGGAAAGTGTGCAAAGAAAATAGGATAAAATAAAAGAGAGAGAGTAACCAACTTTCCCTTTACCTCTCTTTTCCCTTCAATCACCCCTAACCTACATCTTACGTTACGACACGACGTTTTTCTACCCCCTTCACCTCCTGCACATCTATCCTTGACTGGAGGGGTGAAACAAGAAAAAAAAAGAAGGAATGGGAAAGTGTGGCAAGGGGAAAGATGGAGAGTGGGAAAGGGAAGGGGTAGGGGGGCGCAATGTTCATTTCTCATCGGAAACCGAAACACTAGCGCCGTCACGAGCAGACCATTTGTTTCTGTTCCTCTTTAGTCTCGTAATGACCCGCGCACGTAGGTAAGGACAATGGTGACTTAAAAAAAAAAGCGATAGTGTACAGTCTGAGAGTTAAGGACGATATATTTCTATAAATAGACCCTAAATTCACTGTGGACATTTGTTGGCTTTAAATAACGTTTAATATACGGTCTTAGATGTGTTGAATCGAAATGATAACGAGGAACTTTGAGGATCAAAAGAATTAAAAATCTTTTTAGAAAAATGCTTTGTTAAATATGACTTTTTTCTTTTTTTTATATTTAAATTTCAAAGCTTGCAATTAATGAAATAAAAGTCGAAAACTGGAAAATAAAAGATTAGTATAACTAGGGCTATGTCTTAAAATTCGCGCATAAGAAAATCTCTCAAATGAGTAGGCTTCTACTTTAAATTAAGTATGCTTCAATTGCAACATCAAGAATCAGTTTTATTGCCAGAGGGAAATTTTGAATATTTCTTGAAAAAATTATAACATAAAATAAAATTAAAATATTTGAATCAAACTTAAGAGTATATTTAGAATAATATTTTACGAATGTCTTAACATCCAAAAATGTTATTATCAACCTGCACTTTTGCAATGTTGACTTAAAAACCTACACGACACCCGAAGCGGTTTAAGCGATTTTGGATCTCCTTTTATAACCATTCGCGTTTATGAGGCTCTACCGAAACACCCAGAGGGAGTGAAAGAAGGGCAGTTAATGTGAGAAGACTGCACCGCGGGCCTCATTAAAGTGACACGCAACAAACATCCCTCATTCACCCCCTCCAAACCGCTGCTAGGCTCTCTCCTCGCAGTGTTATGATGAAAGAGAGATGAACCCCCGTGGGAAATTCGGATCATCCCGTCAACCCTCCTTTCCCATTCGCTGTTCTTCCTTCATTTCTTGTTTCTTAACGTTTCCCCTTCCCACAATTTTCCTACACAACATATCAACACACTATCAGAAATGGTGGATCGGTTAGCACTCCTGACTTTGTCGTGGCAAGGTAAGAGTCCGACATGCCCCCCCCCTAAAATTCTCTTAAATGGTTTGATGGTTTAGTTCTTTAAGATTTATCATCCAGATTTTGCTTACTATATGAACGTTTTAAGTAATTACCCAAGCGATACAGGAAAATGACTGCTTACAACAACACAATATGTGTGTCCGACGTTGTACAACTAACTTATTTAAGATTTCCTCAAATAGTTAAATCCTTTTACTACAGTAATATTACAAGATAGTTGCCTACACAATGAAATATAATTATTATGAAAGGAATTTATTTAGCAGTAGCAATAAGGTAACTAAATAATGTTTTTAAAATAGCTTGGAAACAATTATTTAGATAACATAGTTTTTAAATCAATAATAATGTTATCAAAATACCTAATCAATAAAAAACCAGCCTAAAGAGAATGATCTTATTGAACTAGAATAAAGTAGCTAATGCCATTATAAGAAATCTATGATAAATATTGATGATTGTTTAAAAAACAATGTGGATGCGCTATATAAATATATTCTCAAGATATTAAATAGAGTCAATTTAATAAAAAAAGTTTTTCCATTCAATTTCCCCCTGATAAAACGTAACAATCGTTGATTTTTACTTTAAAATTTATGCATATTAACTTGCGATGATTTTTAGAGTTAGTTAAGTAAACAGGAGTAATATATTTATAAATCTATTGTTTAAGAATATTTATTACAATTTCTACTAATTAGATTTATTGTGAAATGTTTGCCCAGGATAACTGCTTCCCTCAACAAACACAATATTTGTACATTTATTGACTTACCTTCTTCCATCACTTCTATGATAGTAACATAGTTGACTGTGACGCTCTCAATTTTGGGATTTATTCTCAAGATGTTTGATATCTATTGTAAGCTCATATTTCACCTGTCAGCTTGTAAGTGTAGCTCAAGTATCTGAAAAGTGAGATATTTCCTGTCCAACCCCACGTAGGCCCATAACTACTGATTCCAGTGGGAGATCATTGAATCTGTGTGAAGCGATGTTCAAACATCACGTGGTTTTGGTGACAGGACTAGGCCATTGATTGGTGCTTCATGCCGTCATTGGAATTTCCTAGTTGGCAGAGTCTAGCTAGTGTCTATCCTAGAGCAGAGCTCTGAACAGTTGGTATCAGACAGTTGGTGTAGACAGTTGGTTCGTACAGTTGGTAATAGACAGTTGTCAAGTGTGCATTAAGTTGAGTCCGTTTAGCGATGGCGTGCCGTACACGCCATGAGTATAACCGTGATTTATACATTGGTTAGACATGGTTAGACGATGGTTAAGACAATGGTTAGAAAGTTGTGATCCACTGCTGCCAAGGGAAGTGAGACATCTTAGGCGATGACACGTGATAATAATGTTGGCCGGGGATGGGTCAACGACACTCGTCAGTACGATGGCAATGTATGAGGGCAGATTTTTTTTCCTGAATAAACCTATAGTAGTGTGATGTGCCTGACTTTATTTTAAGCTACCTGATTAGACCTCTCACTTACAGAACGATAGCCAGCAGTCTCTTATATTTTGTGTCAGATAGTGGAATATTGTCGGCCTAACCTTACATTTTAGTGTCAGAATTGGATGATTAAGTATGGAAGCTCGCCGTAAACTTTCCATATGTTTGGTTAGTCAGAAGCGGGATCTTTATGCATCGTGATTAATAGTCAAACCTTTCACATACTGTACATCATAAATACGTGCGTATATCCTTTACAGTGATACCTAGATTTCAATTTATTGTACATAACATTTACACACTCAAGTCTACAAAGGATTAGTCCATCAACATTACTCGGTTTCTTCCTCTATCTATTCAACGAAAACAAATTAAAGTCCGTGGGAAATTCCTTCCACCTTGTGCGCACTAATACTTGCTGACCCCCTTGTTTCCACCAAATAATGATATCAGCCGGCTTTACCTATGTTCACCTAACTAGTTAAAATAAAAACAACGCATTACAATAATTCAATATTGAGTTTTATTAACACCATTTACACTAGAGAAGAACAAATCATAGCATTATCATCGTCAGCTCAGTCCAATTATTAGGATATTTCACATCGACATCAAATTTTTATTTTCTATTTATTACTAGGTAACTTTCTGGCGTCGAACTGGTAAGTCCGTAAAAACCATTTCCCATTATTCCCTTCACTTCTACCGGTGGTTAATGTCCCCTTCTCAACACATTTCTTGAGATTAATTGAATAGAATGTGCCAACTTTTTATTTGTTTTTTTTAGGTTCATGAACCCCATGTCTATGAATTCGCAATCTACAAGGCTCGATTTGGCCCTAAGCATAGTAAAAACAACTTACCAATCTTCTTGGAGAGAGTGGGTGATAAGTGATATACCCTGCTCAAACCCGCTGTCTTGTTTTATATTGGCAGGAGTATTGCGTCTCGAAGCGTCCCTTCTTCCCCTCTGAATGCTATTTTCTAGATTCTGATTAGCTATCCGATTTTCGAATTCTAGTGCTTCCTTCTCACCTGGCTCTGTTATTCTTGGTGATGGTGGTCGTACATTTTGTATTTCCTTAACAAAGTTTACTAATCTATTCCTTGACTAGTCTTCTTTAACTGGAACTACATCCAATCTATTTACATCCCCACCATCTTGGATATCTGCCGTTGTATTGATGCTATTAAATGTTTTTTTATCCTCTCCTATTTTTTAAATTCAATTTCCTTACGCTAACTAAATATTTATTTTTAAAAATGGCACACACCTATGACGTTACAATTAGTATTATCTCTTGGGACACACTTCATGTGGAATCTCTTTTGGAATTCGTCGTTTGCTTCTTGACTTATATTGATCATCCTAATTCATTCCTTTCATTCACCCGAAAATCCTTACTTTGGATATTATATTTATCGAATTCCCTAAAAATATTATTTCAATGCTCTGTTGTTCATACTTAATTTATCTATTTCCCTGTCTTACTGATGTAATGTGAATCAGTTTCTTGGACTGGTTTGTATTTCAAACAGAGATTCGTTATTTACAGTCTGTATCAGTACCGTTTGTTATAATAACTTATAAACGTTCATAAGGGTACACAGTCCCTGTATACGCTCTCGAATATCCTGTTGAACCTCCCGAAGCTCATGGTCCTGTCCTTCAGGTTAAACAATGAACTGTCTTAAATTAATGTCCATCATTTGTTTTTCAGTCCATACAGCTGTAGTTAGCGTGTCTATCGTCTCGTTCATTGACATCAAACGCTTTATATAAAATAGCTCATAATTATTGTCCTTCGGTACCTTATTGTTTGTATGTATGTCACCCCTTTAAGCTATAATGGCCTCATTGTTTTGGTCACTTCACTCATCGTGTCATTTGTATTTTGAGTTGGTGTTATAATATAGGATTATTCCTCAAACTTGTGTTTTCATTCATAAAATGGTATTGTGTCCACTTCTACCTCCAAGTCCCTTTCTATGCTCTGGTCGTTCTCCTTGGTGTTAAGTCTCATTCGACCCATTCTGTCGTTTCACACTTTAACCTGTCTTGTGATAGGCTAGTATGATTGGCACTCTCCAAAGGATCCTTAATTGTTCACGAATAAACCGGGCCAATCGTGATTAGTAGATATAGTACAAATAAATATGAAGCTCACTTAAAGTTTTCTGCGTCCTTATCCTGTAAATAAGGTTGGACTTAATATTAAAACTCGACTCATCCATCTCCGGAAATCAAATACCATTACTCGTGACATTCTGCTTAGTTATCGCGAGGTCATCCCTTCCTGCGCAGCTGCCATGCCTTCCATTTCTACGCAGCTGCTCCGACCCTGCGGACTTTGGTCGTACCGTTTTCTTTTGCACCGTTGTGAGATATTTCCGTGGTTTGTTAGTGCTGCCTTTATTTCGTTTTCCTTAATCCTCTGGTTCTTTGTCAGACCATTTATTACCGTTTAGTATGGCTCTCAGCTGATCCTGTTCACGGCACCATTCTGTTACGTTCAAACTTTTACCTGCTAAACCATAACTATCGTTGATTTTTTTATTAATAAACTAGCCTATTAACCTACAATGCTTCTTGGGGTTAATTATCTAAAGTGGATTAATATATCAATAACTCAATTGATTAAAAGTATTTATTGCAGTTCCACTGATTACACTTATGGTGTACTGGGTCACCAGTTTCCAGGGACTACTTGATCATTCAAATGACACTTATAAACTGGACAGAGATGTCCCGCTCCAAACATGATAAAGATATTCTAAAATAAGTTTCTTGAAATCTGCTACCCCCATTTATCAATTATACACCAATCAAAGCCTTTGCTTGGACCCTAATATTATAATCTGGCTGCTTGGGGTGGCCACCCTGTTAGTGGGGGATAGGGGGTTTGGTAGCTGTTTGTCCCAACGACAAAGAGCGAAATATTTGTATTCTTAACTTAACCTATCAAAAAGTTATGCCACTAATAGGTTCCCTTAACTTTTTTGTGAGTCACACTCATATTCTTCTCCAGCTGTCACCTTCATATTTACAATGTCAATAGTTTATTAGAAAATATAAACATCACGATCAATTTAACCTATCAAGGTGGCAAGAGTGGTATAAAGCTTAAATGTTGAATTAATTTTGTTTACCCGTTTGAAGGAGAATTTTTTATTTACCATACTGCAGAGTGCTCATGTGGTTTTCTTGGGGGATTTTCCCTCTCTATTCACGCTAATATGAGTATTATTTACCAAACATACTTAAAGCCTCTGATAAAGTGGTTAGTAATACTTTATTTGAGCAATAAAAATAGCAAAAGATATAATAAAATACTACAAAGTAATACATAAGGTTACGTGTCAGGCGATCTTCCTCATGGTCAGTATAGTTGAGACGTGATACACAAAATTTGACCAATAGCTTCTGAGAAATTTAAGCTAGAATCTTGGTGGGTATAAATAATTTAGACTTAACGTGTCACAAAAGCAGAAAGAGTGATTTTTAGTTCACTATTAGTGGGGATAGTTTCTCCTAAATTGTTTTCTACTCTCCTTCTATACAAAGCTCCAAAAGAAGCCGGAGGCTCCAATTGCCACAGGGTGAACAGTTGTTAATAGTAGCTGGGGCTACTATTAGGTCAAATATGGTACACGCTATAACCTGAATGGGTAGTAAGAGTGTTGGTAATTATATATCCAAGTTTGTATGTAAATGCCTGCTAAATGGACACAATGAATAGCACTAAATTATATTAATGAGTGGTCTAAATAAATGTTAAGAGTTAATAAGTCACAGTTATTTAGCTTAAATAAGAATTCCAACACATTTTCGAGACTGGCAAAATATGTTTATTTACACCACGTAAGCAACCATTCTGATTATTCGCCTAAATATTAGTTACGGTACTATAGTAGAATGGGAAAGGTAAAGTTAGATAAATTGTACCTAAATTCGTGTGGAAGAACCTCCTGCACCAGCCACCCTCAACACACCTGACCTACATTTGAAAACCGATCTCCCCATCATCCAGAATCCCAGACTAATGTGAGAACTGACGCATTAAAATATGTGACCACCTATTGGGGTTTGAATCTCATTTAAATTGTCTTCATTAATTTTTGTGTGTTTGTGTATGTATGTGCCCCACCCAGAAATATGAAATCAAGACATGCAACATCTTGGCAATAAATGTCCCTTCCCTCTCGTTATCGTAGTATCTTCTTGTCTTGCGTCAGATAATTAAAAGTAAGCACAGACTCCGCCCTCTATTTTTTTCCCCCTTGTCATCCCACGGGTATTCCATCTTAATCTTCACTTGGCTGAAATAGAATAAAAGGGTGAAGAAGACCTGGAGGATTAGTGATTGTGGCAATAAAGTGGAAGAACACTGGGGAATAGTGAAAATAAATGGTTAAAATAACAATTTTGAGGTGAGTCATGTTTCACAAAATATAAATATTAAATTCACGAATAGTTGACGTAGGGGAAAAGTGCCTAAAATGGCATACTCAGATAAAATGGCATAGGGGCATTTTTTCGCAAGTACTGCTATTTTTTTTCAAATTGAGGGTATTGAGTTATTCCTTAGTTGGAATCATTAATACTCTGTAAATGGCTGACCTGTGCAGAAGGTGTTTCTGAAGTTATTAAAGAAAAATTGAAAAGTTGCTTAGTAAAATATATTTTTTGTTATCTTTCATTGTTAACAAATACATTGAAGGGTAAGTAATTTTACTGTAAATATAATGAGTGCTACTTCAAGTGTAATATGCAGTATTTATGACGTAAAATCGACCATAAATTATTTAATATTCTTGGTACAATATTTTATTATTTCATAGTTAGCATTGTTGGGTAAAATGGCATACCACTGGTAAGGATAAAATGGCATAGTGTGTCATTTTACCCTAGGTAGCGTCTTAGTTATTTAAATCAATCATTATCCTGCTAAAATAAATGTTTCTTACTGAAATTTGTTCACCAAATTATATTTTTAATATTTGAAATAGTTACTTAAATTATTTTTAATATTAAATTCAAATATTTTGTGCGAAGATGGTCGTGACTTACGTCAGAAAGACAAAAAGTCAGTCATGGGAAGAGTAAGCAATGCAACGGGATATTGATGTGGTAAATAATGGGTAAATGGGTTGGCTTCGGGCATCTAAACTGTTTGGAGTACCACAAACAACTTTAAGAAGGCGGAACAGCAATAAAAACAAGCAGATTTAAGGTGTTAGCAAGGGTTTGGGTTGATTCAAGTCCACATTTGACCAAGAATCAGAACGTGAATTGGCTGGCCTTGCAAAGAGGGAAAAACATTTTGTATGTGATATTTGCAAGCTATGATAACTACATATAAAACAACAAAAGTCATAATAGAAGGTTTAATTTGTATGTTTAATTTTTTTCTGTGTAAAATTAAATGTATGCCATTTTACCCATACAGTATGTATAAAATAGCAGAGTGCTATATTTCGTATTTTAATTTTTTAACTAATAAATATATGTATTAGTGATGTTTTTTGGTGTTCATTTGAAAGATTATATATCATGGTTTATAAAAAGTTAGAAACAATTAATTTAAGAAGAATATTCTAGAAGAAATTTCAAACCTTAAAAATGGTATGTCATTTTAGGCACATTTCCCCTACACATTTTATTTTAATGGTCATAATTTAGATATAGCCACCTAAAAATTCTATTTTAATTTATTAGCAATTAAATAATTTAAGTAAGGAAATGTTTAGTTATTATCTTTTCAAAATAACTACATTGTTTGTTGTCTGTTCCAGATATTTTAATTTAGTAAACACACTCATAAGTGATAGAAGTTATATATTGTGTTCCCTTCCTACATCAGGAAGTAAAATCTGAGGTTGCACTTATATCACACAATTTAAAACAAACTTAAATCTAGAACAATCCAACACCCCCTCCGCAGCTATAAGTTCATAATTGTGAAAGGGTAAGTCTCCTTTTTAATTTTTTATGAATTTTGGCCATATCGGGAATACAATTCAGTGTTCTTAGCTCCTGAAGAAACATACTACTGACTGAGCTAAGATGTGGCTGGAAATTATCTTCATAGGATGTTTGACATTTAATGAACTACCCTACAAAAGTATATCTTTTGATAAAAATATATTGTTTTAACTTTCTTAAAACCCACACTAGTGGACACGTGGTCCAAAGCGTTAGTCTCTTCTAGTCTGGTTTTATGGGGAAGATAGTGTGGGGGTTCAAGTATAGGCTTAATGTATTAAGGTAGTTGTTTCAAAAGAGTTTCCCACTCTCTCCACACGCTGATACTGATACACTTTTACTAAATTTATTATTTTTTTCATCCCCTATCCCATTAGTATTAGTACGCTTATAGCCCACTGGTGTAGTAGGAAGCGGTGCACCAACAACAAACTTTCTTTAACATAAGTGACGTCACTATTTCACGGGAGAAAGAAAGGCTCAGAAAGTGGCGTACGCCGGGCGAAGGAAAGAAGGGATGGAAGGTTTTATCCGAGAGGAAAGAAGGAGAAATGAACGATCTCCGTCATAATCCAGTTAGCGGCTTCTCGGGTTTAATATTTCACAATCCCCGAGTGATTAATCGGCCGTGACGCGCCCGAACGAACACACACACACACACACACACACATCTTCTCCTAGACACAAACTCGTGACGGGAAGGAGGAACAGACGTGATAAATTTGCTCTGTTAGCAACAGGGTGTGAAACACGTTCATTCATGTATCGACTTATAATACGTTCTATAAGCCCGTCAACGTGACCGAGTGGTTCTTTAGGTTTTATGTGTGAAAGATAACCCGTATCGACCTGGATATTATCTAAAACAGTTTACATGTGCGTATAGGTTCATAATTTTACACAATATGTTATTCAAATTTATAGTGCTAGGATTGAGTCCTGGAGTTGTGTGATGGAAAAATTAGTGGAGAATACTACGTTCATTTTATACGGAACACTTTCAGAAGTTTTATCTGAATAAGTTATTATCAGAATTTAGTTACAAATAAAACAACAACAGTGATCCTAGCTCTCTCATCAGTTATCATACTCGCATATAGACTACAGTGCTTGGTGGTTGAGTGAGTCACTAACGTCTTGTCCGTATGTTAATTCTACAATATTTCATTAAAAACCTTTACGAATACATCTCTTTCCCTGGGATTCAATGGTCTGAAGATTTTACCGAAATATGATGACCTACAATTAATCATTACTTGTTTGGACTTAGTATTTGCGAACAAATTCTTATCTCTATAGCCCTCTCCCTAGTCATTCCCAAATACACTATTTTATCGCTCTAAGCGACACCTACACTAAAACAGTTCTTTTACCTGCTCACTAAGTCACAAGCCACGACTGAGGAAAATTCTTGCCGGAAACATACCAAACGAGATGAAACTGTTATATTATCTGACGTGTACACCGATACAGACCACTCGCTATTGGCAGTGTGTGAATATAAACTGGACATACATTTTATTAGATTAGTTTATGTCTTATTTCAAAACATAGTACCATCTTCCTATTAAGTTTCTGAACGTGGACACGTATAGATTAAATACCACTATGGTGTGTGTGTGTGGGAACAACATATTATTATTATTACTATAGCCCTCTAGCCAGCTAAGGGGAGGGGGTTTGATAGGGGGTGGTGAGAGAGGGGGAACCTTTCAAGCTTGTCTGTGAAACTAAACCCCCTTATGCTTTGTGGCTTGCATGCACGCACAAGGTTGTTGTATCAATAGACAATACATTACTGCTTATAAGCCCCGGGAGTAGCAGCTGTTGACATTATATATGTGACAAACCCGTGTCTATGGGGAGGTACTGGCAATGGGAAATGAGGGGTACGGAGGGGGTAGGGGGTACTATCTGTCACTAACAGCTGATGAGAGTTGGTACACTCACTACTGAAATGTTTGCGACATGGTTGAGGCGCTAATTACTACAGAGCGCGTACACCGCCCCTTGATTTATGGACTGAGTTGTGTTACTATGTACTTTACCTAAGGTAGTGAGAAGTGCTCAAAAACGGCACATAACTGGGGTAATATGTATATGTGATATATAAGATATAATTTATAATATATATAAGCCTATACGTAATACACATATATGTTATATATGTATATAATTGAGCAACGTCTCATTACCCGTTTAGGTTATCCGCATAGGTACGTTGATGATTTATATAATTTTGAAGAAATATCGATATTCCCGTGGGAAAGAACATTTGATAAAACACCTCATTTCACCTACTAGATCAGACAGGGCTAATTCCTTGAATAATGTGTTTACAGATACGGGTTATTTTATTTAAGGATGAGAGATTTCAGTCCTATCATATGTAAGTAAGCAGTGGCTAAGTTACTACCGACTTAAATTGGATCAACAGCATTTTTAGGAGTTATATGGGATGTTAATAACAACATTTTATCAAATTTACCACTATGATTATTAACAAATTAATATAAGGGATATGAATGAGGGAATCTAATATATAAAGTTCACCCCTTTAATAGTGGATGGAACTGGTAAAGAACCACCTCCCAGTGAGTTGAGCAAAAATTCGAATTTCGATCTTACAGTCACTGTCAATATAGTCTAACTCAAGCTTGACATCTTTGACCGCTTGAGCACAGGTGTAGTTATTGATTCGTTGTCGACCTCAGTGGTCTTCAGGTAAAGTGCTTGCCTCAAGACCCGATGTTCGTGGGTTCAAACACAGCCGGGGTCAACGGATTTTTAACGAGAGATGCAAATCCATGGCAGAGCTTCCTTCGGCGGGAATTGAAGGCCATCGGTCTCATGTCAACTGTGGCATGTAAAAGAAATCTGGAAGTATGTGAAAATATCTTTTCCGGAAAAACCGGTAGGCTCTTTCACTCTCGCTCATAGAAATTCCCGTGTGGCTATAACATCAGTCGTTCAGAAAGTGCACGTTAATATGAATACCTCAAACAAACGAAAACAATCTATTCCTTAGTATACACAGTACGTGAAATGTTTTAATGTATATTACAGTTGTTATTTATTATAGTTATAATTTAAGGATTCAATAACATTACTTTTTTTATAGAGTAGGACCTAGTTTTTTATCTCACTGATATTAAAACTATCGCAATCTATTTACAAATTTACGGGTAAACAAACCAATAGTACTTTTATAAATAAAAGGAATTACCTCTAATACATTCAGAGAAATGAGTACAACATTTGTACACGTAGCCCTGTAAAATTTTTATATACTTTTTAAAAACAAGTTTAGCACGTTCACATCGTTAGATTATTTTATTATTTCCTTAGCAAACACTGAGGGTCTTGAGTTCCCTTCTAAATCATTTATGCCATTATTCGGTAGCCACATGGTCAAAGGCACTACTCTCACACTAGACTCAACGGCTGAAGACGAATAGTTCGGGGCTCGATCCCGGTCGGGTGTACTGAGGGTGGCTTATCATAAATATTCTGAAAATTGAAAAATGACACCTGGGCACAGGAATCGAACCCGAGACCTTTGGCTTACATATTGTATATTCATTTTTACTAAAGGGTTAAGTGTAAGAAAAGTGGCTGGCCTTAACTTCACCCAAATAAAGACATTATTATTGTTACTAGCAGAATTAGTACGCAGGCGTATAGCCCGAATGGAAAGTAAGATGTGGTTCTATAAAAAAAAAGTTTATTTTTGTTATACTACAATATTGTGTCTTTATCGACTGTCATAATAACAACCAGCTCTTATTTTATCAATACCCTGTACCTATAAAATGGAGTTGATTTTTACTTCAAAAGAATATGTTTGTATTTTATTAAGCTTGTTTTTACCAGAAACCTACTATATTCACCCTCTCCCCTACTTTTCATTATCGTCGTAGATTTATCTCACAGAGAGTTGCCGTTCTAGTTGAAGATGTCATGGGCTTATTTTAGCTATTAAATTAACATGTGCGAGTTTGAAGATGGTACTAATTAATATAATGAGTAGACGATTGTGTCAACAAAACAGTAAACCCGAGATAAAGACGTTTCCTAATATCTGTTTCGCTAAAAAAAAAAAGCACACAAAAATCCTCCAGCTTCATTCAAGTAAATTAAATTGTGTTAACGTTGTCGTACCTTTTCTTTATTTAAAATAATCAATAATTTGAAGAAAAAAGTAGTTAATGTTGATAAATTGCTAAAAAAAATATCCTTAGTCCCTTAATTAACTTATATCCTTCGTTAATCATAATTAAATATAATAGAAAACAAATATAGGTTAACTATTAATTGTTTAAATTTCTTAACAATTTTTACACAATGAATCATTAAAAATAGCTTTTACCAAGTAAGAGAAAATATAAATTCATAGCATGTTTATAAGATATTTACATTTTTTAAGAACGATAGTAAACATAATTTTTAAAAGTATTTTTTAGAAATAGTAGCTTTTAAAAATGGAAAGTAATAATAAAATATCTTTTTTATTCTAATTCACTTGGTTATTTTGTCTTCATTTTGCGAAATTAAATATTTACTTCAAAGTAAAAAAAGTTTATATACACAGTGTACCGTAACACTTGGTACTCACTTTAGCGATGGATAAGAGACACAAGAACAATAAAATAGTTAATACAAACATGTGTCCAATTTGAGCTTCCATTTAGACTGAGGGTGCCCATTTTGAGCACTTCTTATAATGTTGAGCAGCTTCACATTACAGGAGTACGAACATGACTACATATCGGAATTAAGGTCAAATTGGACACAATGTTTATACGAGCTTTTATCATTTTTTTTGTCTCTTTTCCGCCACTGAAGGGGGTCCCACTTGTTACAGTACATCCTATATATGCTGATGTTTTCTTAATTAAAATACCTTTGTAGAACTAGTAAAATAATGCATTGTATTATAACGTACTATTTGTATTTAACGAGTTATTGTATGATGGTAGGATTTACACGTTTGTTTCGATACATTTTTTTCCGTTTGTTGCTTTAATATTATTATATGCTTGACCAAAAATGATTATTTATGTCTACATTAATCAAAGCCCATTAGATTCAGATTTGAGAAGAAAACATATTTACTCTTATTGACACAAACTTTGATAAATGTGAAGTTTTGTTGGAACACGTACATTGTAGCTTTAATCAAAATTTTTGGTATAAAAAATATATATTGGTGTATTCGTGCGCTTTAGTTCCAGTGTGATGGGTGTGGACTCAAAGCACTTAAATCAGCAGGAAGAAGTTCTATTGACCTATACAAGATAAACATATTTTTGAGTAGGAGCTTTCAATATATTTTCTGTCTTGAAAAATTAATAAATCTGCATTTTCTTTTGCGTCTTTCATTTATTGTTATCATTCAGACATTTAGTTAATACAACTTGTTATTATAATAAAATACATCAGTGGGAGTAATTTCTGAAGATATATTGTAAGAATTAAATTACTATTCAAACAATTAAGTTGTGAAATTAAAATTAATAGAAGATGTATTTGACGAGATACATAAATAATATAGCTACCATGATGTATTGTAGTTTAAACTCAAACAAATATTAAGCACGTTACATATGGTTGATATAAAGCTATTGGTAAAACTAAAATAATGGATCAAATTATGCACATAAACGTAAAGTGAAGTTCATTATGTAGAGAGAAGTTTAGGGTATAGTTGGGAGAGGGGTGAAGGAGGGGGCGAGCGTGAAAGAATCATGTCAACGAGCGTTTTATTTAAAAAAAATACAATATTGTTAAGTAGTGTACATTTTTTTTCGATCAAGCTAATTGCAATGCATGTTTTCATAGTAAACAGTAAGCTGTTCCGATAATGAAATTACCTATGCCCAAACTTTTGCCTTGTCAACGCTGATTTAACACATGGATAATTCGATAATCAAGTTTCGCTTCTCTTCAAACTTTGTTTAAGCCTGACAATGTTATCCGTATTCCTCTAATGTGAAAGTTTACTGACGAAACTTTCCAACTTATATCTAGAGCACAATTTTTTTAACATGATTAGAACAAAGACAATATAAATAGTGAAAGAAACAAAATTTTAATTTCAATGAAAAATCAACATGTTTAGCAGTGTCGATGACACTATTTGAAACAGAACCGTAGAAGACTTTATTAAATTTATTGGGTGTATTTTTAAATTTTGTATATTTAAAAAGCACTTCTAAAAACGCAACTATATAAATTAAAGGTTTTAATCATCGTCGACTTAGAGAATCTATATTTATACTTACTTCTAATTACAGGGTTATAATTTGATTAGTCTTACAGACTTGTGAAAAATAATACATTACTTTATGCCCTTCCTAGAATAAAACCAAAGTTTTATTAGAAACCTTAGTATGGATCCATCTACCCCTAAAAGTTTTAATATAACTATCAGTGAGTGTTCACTAATGCATATTAATTAATAAAAATAAAATTAATTTTTAATATCCAAAGAGTTTCATAAGTGACAAGGCCAATTTTGTAAAATAAATGGTTCTAAGTATTGCTCTGAAATGTATAAGATTGTATATCCTTCTATCCTTTAAAACATGAAAGAGCTGAGTAAATATTATTTTTTAAATAACATATGATCACTTCCAAGCAATCTGAGTGCGGGCCGATATCCCTTAATTCCACATTTAAAATAGAATTATAATCTCGGTATTAAATTAAGACAATAATTGAAAGTGAATCCAATAGTTCAATGTGAAAGAAGTGTCTTACGTTGGTTTTGGGCATATTGAAAGGATGAGTGTGGCTTGAGTGACAAAGCAAATATATGAAGGTAGAGTGTGGATGGAAATTAAGTGGTAGGCCATGTAAGACGTGGCCAAATTTTGTAGATGAATGTGCGAAAAGGAGAAAAATTAAGAGTTTAAAGAATAAAAGAGCATGTATGACTTAGCATATTGATGTTGTTGAAGCGAAAGATGTATGTACGGATAGGGAAGTGTGGAGAACGTAAGGGAGGATGGTTTAAGTACAGAATTTTAAAATATATATGCACAGTTTCTTGCCTACCCCATATTGGAATGGCCTAATTAGGTATGTGTGCTATATTTTAATTTTTGGCATTTAAAACTACCAGATATATAACTCAAAAATGTAGAAATTATCATCAAAATAAAATAATCACAAACCTACATCCTATAAATATAGAAAATAAGAAAATATATGTATGAAGAAGCCAATAACAAATAATATAAATTTAAGTATTTCTTAAAACCATATATTTTCAATTAAAATTGTAGTATCTATTAATATTTATTTTTACAACTACCTTAACAGGAATTGATACTGAAAGAATAAATGAACATGACTATCAATATTAACATATAATTTGAGAAATCCTATACAGTTTAATGTAATGAGCTTTGTTTGATTATTCTGAAGATAAAATAAATGATTTTTAAGTTCTTATAAACATTCTTTTTATTGACACAAGTGACCAGTTACTTTATAAAACAGTAAAAATGACTAGGCAAACTATCTTACTAGATTATGTGTGACTTCGTTTATTGTTATTTAAGTTTGATAGAAAAGTCAATATTATAGCTCATAATGGCGAATATTGTACAATATATGAGATATAATTAAAACGAATAATTATGAAATCATCTCACTACAATAATTATGATTGTTATTTCTTAATTTTTTTACAACCGCATCTTACTACCTGTTCAGGTTCTACACATATATAATTACTCTAGTAGAGTAGGGATGAGGAATGAAGCATTTCGGGTGTAATCCAACGACATTCGCGTGGAAGGAGAGTGGAAAACCATTTAGAAAAACCCTCACTATACCCAACCGGGATTTGAAACCCGATCTCCTCTTTATTAGCATCTTAGATCATTAGGCCAGTGAAGTGGGTTACGGTCATTACTCAAAAAACTATATTTAATATTTTTTTTAAACATTAATGGTCAGTAGTATTCAAGATATTGATCTACTTCAGTTCTATAATAACATTGTATATTTAATTAAATAAATGCATGCTGGTAATAAGGCACGTTAAAACCCGTGATACATATAAAACCATAAAAATATTATTTACATAAAACATATTAAAAATAAAATTCCAAGGCTATTCATAAAATGTCGTCAATATTACACTTTTTATTAAGGTGGAACACATTCTTCTTGCTCCCCCCCTATACCCTGTTGAAAATAATAAAAGGTGAAATACTTGTTCCAAATTTTTTGACATAAAGAAGAGTGCACATAAACACCAAAGTCTCATTTTGTCTATTTCCTTTTCTCTTTCGTTCACTTTCTCTCTCTCTCTCTCTCTATCTGGTGCCTGTCTAAATACGGCGCCTGGGAGTTTATGAAGAGCCTTATATTAAGATTCAGTCGCGTTTTGTCCTGTGGGAAGGGGTCATAGGGGGTAGGGGGTTATTCCAGGAGTTGTAGGGTAGGGGGTTAGGGGAGCAGACCGGGTCATGGAACTTCATGAAGAAGGGCAGAGCGGGTAGTAGGGTCGTGTGGATGTGGGGAAACGGGGATAGGAGACGCAATGTGTAGTAGCAATGCCGTGCCTCTAGCTTCTTTGTACGACGACAGAATTTCAACAAGCCTGAGAAGGAAGAGGTGGCAACAAGCTTGAGCGGGATGGGGTATGGGACGGAATTGCTTCACAGCACCACACCAAAATTAAAAAAAAAAGAAAAAAAAAGTGGTAGAGGGTTGAGGTTATAGGAGGGAGAGAGCGCGTAGTGTTTGGTAGGCTAAGAGGCAGTTCATGTGTATGCCGCATACGTTTGTTATCTTTGAGGGCCATGAGAGAATTTGTGAGTGTTTATAAAGCTTCAATTATTGTTGAATGTGATGAAAATATCGGGATTGTAATTCAAAAATTTGAAAACCCACTTCAGTGGTCGAATGTTCTAAGACGCCACTTTCACAATAGACTTGACTACCGATGACGGTTTCAAATCCCGGTAAGGTTTACTCAAGGTGTTTTTTTACCAAATTGTTTTTCACTACTCCTCCGCGAAAATGTTAGTACACTTGCTCTAAGCTCAACCATCGAATTCACAACATATTAGCGTAATTACAGTAGTACATAAAATGCGAATAGCCCGAGACGTGGTGAAAAAGAAATAATCGGTTATTCCTGTAGTGACTTTTTAATTGATAACCTTTTTAAGACTAAATGTTTTAGATAATTTTAGGCGTCTACTTTATCTTGACCCACCAGAAAGCCACAAAGCAATACTTTTAAAATGAAACCCAACTAATTATACGAAATAGTTATTCTGAACGGTTTTACTTAAGTAGCTATTGCGAAACATTTCATTTTATTGAATTCAAACGATGAACTAAGCCCCTGTGAAAAATAATATAAAATATAGTTGATTACATTCTTCAACAAGTTAAACAAGCGATTAAGATTATAAAATATAATGAGCAAGAGATTAAACATGCGTCACTTTTTTCCTGTATTAGATTTTTTTCCCTGAGAAATTTATAGGGAAGATAAAAATCATCACACGTTGTGAAAAATGTACAGTCAAATCTTGCAGTGGGGACTTTTTTTTTTCTTTTAACATTGTTAAAGGTAAATAACGAGTAGATGAAGGAAGATGGGTGGTGTGAGGGCCGATGACAATAGGCTGGCTGTTACTGACGTTTTACTGTTTAGTTATTTCATAAAGAACATAAGGGGAACTTAAAGGGAAACCAAACTGAGAAAATTTAACATAGGAAAAAGTTTTAGGTTATTTCCTTCTTGGATTGTCAGAGTTTTCGTTTGATCTAAAAATCTCGGATCTTAGACCTCAGATTAGTGTACGTACATCCATTAATAATCATAACGGGATATTGGCATGCCACGTGGGAATGGGGTTGTAAGCAGAGCGTGTTAAAACTATACCTGTGACATATTCTTACCTACTCACCCAACTAAACGTAAAAATATGATTTCACATATTTGTAATCTTCAATAGAATTCTATTTGAGCAATATAACTAGTAATTAGAAATAAATAAGTATAATTTATTAAACATATATATGCCCATATTGGACCAACGTAAGAATATTTATTTTGCAATATTATTGTATTACTCTTGAGTTAATATGTAATTGGACTAGTTATTTGGTTTAGTAATATTCTTATTCAAACCTTTGTTGGAAAAACAAAATTGGTACTAGGATTTTTTAAAACTTATATTTTAAAATAATAAATTATAGGGCACTCATTTCCTATTTGAGGGATAAAATGATTACGGAGAGTTCCTCTAATAAAATGATAGTTGTCACAAATTTAACCAGACTAAATATTGAAATAAATAAGGAAGAATTAATACAATAAAGCTTCACTGTATTTTATACAAAGGTCTTAAAAAGTAAATTTTTGGATGACACACCAATATATATTATTTATTGTTGAAAATTTATAAAAATATAATTCTAGATATAAATGATTGTTGTGTTTGTTAATTAAATTAATAGTACGTTATAGTAATTATTAGTAATGAGAGACTAGCCAGAAAATTATAAGAAAAACAACTGGCAGAAAATATAGGTAATAAATTAAACATAATAATAAATTATTTTCAAGAATTCCGAAGCGATGTTTTGTCCCCCTCTAGTATTTTTTGGAATCTACCGATAAATCGACTGAGTACTTGCTATGGGTGTGGACCATCAAAATATGTTTCGTCAATATTTGGGCAAATACGAGAACATTCTCGGTATTATCTATAGTTTTCGAAATTCTATTGCGCTAAAGGTAGTATGTAACATACAATCCCCTTCTTTTCCAACTATGAGCCAATCACCGATATAGATTGTCATTTTTGTAATAAATCAATTCGTTTCCCTCCCCCTCACCACCCACACATTTCCCTCTCCTACCCCTTCAAAAAAACCTAAATGGTAACCATTCTCTACTCTTGCAAGCACTGTCAAACTCATAACAAATATTGACACTTTTTTCAAACGATTGCGCTTATCAAATTACTATGCACTCCCCCCTCAACCTTTTCTTCCTAATCGTCCACACACAATGTTCCCTAGTTTGTTATAACTACCGGGATGTCAAATAGTACAACCCGTTCCTAACCCTATTTTCACCCCTTTAACATCAATTCTCCTACGTCAACATTTTTTCACAATTAAATTGTAATTATTTATTTATTAGTGACTTCTAAAATTATATTATAAACAAATTTTGGACTTAATAAATGAAAATAAAAAGTCACAAAGAAATTAAACAATAGTTTTAGTACTAGAGGATAGTCCTTATGATTTGTTACTTCAATGTAAGACGATAACTTAAGATAAACGACAATTAAGACGCTAATTAACCTAAGAAAACAGACAAACCCATTAATAATATTTATTTCACTATGGTGTAGACTTTTACTCATAACATATCTCTTAAGGCACTCTTCTAGAATATTTTGAATTAACGTTTATCACAAACTGATACGTGATAATTGTCCACAGGTTTTTTTTTTTAGCGTATTCCACCCGGGTTTGATCTTCTACCGGAAGTGGTGGGTACGAAGCCGTCTTTTGAGGTTGGCCCACCACCATTTAGGTGCAATTACTTCGGCCCAATGTGATAATAATGATGATGATGATTATGTGGTGCAAGTAGAAGTTGTAAACCTAACTTAAGCCCAATTAACCAGACCATGAAACCCATTGGAACAATTTCAAATTACCTATGAGATGACCGGGAATCGAGCCCGGGTTTTCTAGATAAGTATCCAGTAATTCTGGCCACTAGATCAAGAGGCAGGCCCACAATATCAGTCTGATGGGTGAATCAAACTCAATTAAAAAAAAAGTAACTTGGAAACGGAAGTCAATCCTGGGACCTTTGGTTTTGCACACACATACTCTAATACTAATTTATATTGGTTCGTCTCGTATTCAGGGCCATCCTTCTTCACTCGTTGTATTGTAGTAGTCTAATTTGTGGTAACTGATGAAATTAGAGCTGTCCACAATCAAAATTATACTCGACATAATACGAATAACTAGATACGAGATTGAAACTGTCTAGATCAGTGGTAGAGTATTGCTGCACCGAACCAAATTCCCCGGATTCAAATTACAGTTTCTGGGTTGTTATTATTCCCTTGATTGAATTTTTTTCAAGAGTAGTTGTTACACAATTAAGGTAGGAGAGCAGGGCCAGCGTCGTTCGGCTGGAAAGAAGTAACAGAAAAAATCACCCCTTATAAAGAGCTTCTTTGCTTTCATCTTTTAACAACTCCGTTACTCACGGTGTATTACCACGGTAGCTGATTTTGTGTCGACTCAGGTTAAGACCATAATAGTAATGATATAGTATACTATTTAAACCTGGAATAATTCGATCCTATGGGGTATGGTCACCTCTTAATATATACTCGAGAAACTAACAAATATCAAAACCCTTTAAGTGAGAGACGCATAGATTGTGTCATTAAAAAAACAAACAGAAAAAGCTACAGAAAACTGCAGTGGGGAGTAAAGCTTACCCTAAATTTTATACTTCAATAAAATATAATTCAAAATTGTTGAGATTTTCAATTCTTAAGTAATCAAATAAAATTAAGACCAAGATGAACAGAATAATTTTAGCAACGTATAAGTGCATATTCCCCCTCATATCCTCACCATCTTTCATCGTCTTTTTCTGTCTATCTCTCTTGAGTTTTCCTCACATTTTCCTCCTGGGAGAGCAATGAAAAATGTATCTCGAATATTGTTCACCCACCATGCGGAAAACTTCGTCTGTTCCGGGGTAGGAGAGCCTGCTTCTACCCTGTTCTACCTCCCTCCTTTTAGTTGGAATACCCTGCACTTCCTCATTCCTCACTACACAGATATAAATAAAATATGAAGAAATCTAAAAAATGATCAAATAAAAATAGGAAAAATGTTTGAAATAGAACTTGATGTAGCAAAAGCGCATAGATAAACTAATAAGTCTTTTCTCTTCTCAACCCTTGTCTGGCACTCCTAAAAAAAATGATGAGAAAGTTATATTTATTTAATCAGCCATAAATAAAATAATAGTTTCATTTGTCAAACACCACAGCATTATACACACTAAGTTAGAGGAAAGATAAAATTTGGTAAATATTGCTAAGCGATACATTCTACAAACTTATTTGTAATCACAGAGTAAATCAATCAAGAACAGTCCGCAAAGGAAGTAATACTTCTTGTATTTAGATTATTAACTTTATTGATTACAGTGGACACAGAACCGCTGGTATCTTTGTTGATAAAGCTCCACAAGTCTTATGTGCATCTTCACACTTGATGGACAACGCTTAAAACAAGCCCCCTAAAAGATGATAGACTATTTCCATACGCTTGGAACCATACTGTTTCGGTGCCAATTTAATTCCTCTTTTTTCTATGTGTTCTCGTTTAGTAATTTAAATATTTAACACAACGCAGCAGCGCTGTTCCGTATATATAATGCTTAAAAATATTATATTAATTTTTTTGTGAAATGAAAATGTTAACAGAAAAAATGCAAAAGGGGACTATTTTATTAAAAATAAAAATACAATATAAATATTTGGGTAAAATAACAGCATGTGAATTAATATTTATAAAAGTTAAATAATGATTTTCAACTTAAATCCATATTTAGGTTGATATAAGAAGAATTTTATAAAATCAAAATAACAGTATTTCAAAAATGCATAATTCCACATATCAATATTGATACGTCACTACTAGATGTATCGTATGTGTCAATACTAATAGGTACAGAGATTGACCCTCACCTGTAGGCACAGGCACTCAATGTCAAGCCCATCTAATCTAATTTACCCGTGTCGTTAGCCCAGCACTCGATTAAATTCTGGGTTTATTGTGTCTTTTTTTATAAAATGTCTTCCCGCAAAATAGGTACTTTAAATACTAATAGCCGACATCCTAGCTAAGTCAACAGTGCATCTATCTACTGAGCTAGGTGTCCCGGATTCAATTCCAAGCACGGTTTAAAAATGTATCATTGGTGAAATGTGGGTTTCCGCTCTAACATTGATGAATTAATGGTCGGGGGTTGGGTGACGTGCTCGTTCTAGATTAAACTTTGTTAGCTTACAAGTAATAGATTGAGATAGTCAGTCGGTTGATAGAGTTCACTTTAAATTCCTCACAAAAATAAAAAGGTCATGCGTTATCCATGAATATAAACCCATTCTAACGTGAAGCAATTTCTTTGTGAAATGGTACTTTAATGGTGTTGTTGAATGGTCGCTTTTCTCCCTGCACGCCTCACACGGCACGGTGAACAATTTCCTACCGCGATACTGAACTAACAAGGTAGGAGATAATCCTTGGAGCAGGTTGTGACGGATTAGCACAAGTCTTTATTTTCTAGTTCTCTGGGTTTCAAACCATCTACCACCCTCTCTTACACTCTACATTCTCGGAGATGTGAAAGAAGATGCCGGTATAAATAAAAGTAGAAGGTGAATACAAATGATGACGTAGATTATAACAGTGGCCAAGAGTTTCAAATAATCACATTTTGTCCTCAATCCAAGATACAAATCGCAGTCAAATGTCTTGAAGACACTAGTTCAATCCCAATATATGTCTAGCATTATTATATTTTTGTCTGTGTTCATCCCATTACTCAAGATTAAATACTTTCTCCTAGCACTAATATTGGGTCAGGTGAGCTGTCCTTGAATAATATAAGTCTTGTATTTGTGTTTATTAAAGTGATATTTAAATACCAATTATATAATTGAATCCAAAAAACACTAATTTTGTGAAGGCAAAATATATTAACTCTCATTTTTATATTTTAGGTCGTTCACGTTTCACGTATGTATTATGTAATTGGTGTATAGCCCGAGCAGATAGTATGACGTGGTGATAAATATATATATTTATTTCTTTCGCTGCGTCATACTTATATATACATATATATGATTTTTATATTATTCGCTTATTATTTTAATAAACTTAGAACTGACGATGATGTAATATTAATTAAAGCAAAAAAACAAGGAAATAAACCATCTTTTCATCATTCTTTTTGCTTTAATCAATATAAATCATCAGCTCTAAGTTTATTAATGTATTAAGTGAATAATATAAAAATTTAATATATATATATATACACTATAACAATCTATTTCACCATTGTTCACGAGCCTGATGATGTTTAATGTAATGTGTCTTAGATTTAATATGTTTGTTTAATTGGTACAAAGGATCTTATGATAAAGGCTATATTTTTATCATTATTCTTTATGATATAGTTAATAATGTTTTATGTACCTCTTCAAAGCCTGTTTGGTTTTTAAGAAAACTCTCTTTGATACCTTTTATAACTTCATATATTTTCATACAGCATTAATATATTCATAAATAATATATAATATATCTCTTTACTGAATTTTAAACTGTCTTTAAGAAATTGTTTCTCTTTTATCTAATATGACACGTTTAGTAGAAAAAAAATTCAATTAATCATCTATCGATGGCTTAGGATCCACGCTTGTAAAATATAGCGAATGGCTTAAATAAATAATCAAATAATATAAAGACTTACAAACATATGGATTTACAATAAAATAGTAGAACCCTGTAGATATCTCTAGGTTATAAAATAATAAGAACCTTCTAGACTGATCCTGGTTATAAATGGTATCCAAGGATTATGAGGTTGTTAAAGCGCCCTGCTGCAGCCAGGACATGACTGTTCTCGTCATAACCACGAGGATAAGGAAAGGACCAAGGGAAGGACCGGGAAGGAAACGGGGTGGGAGTAGGCCAGGGGTGAAAGGAAGGATGTCCTTCTTATACTTAACTTTAAAGTAGGAAATATTGCTCTTGAAGGAGGGCTGCTACAGTATATAACACATCTTACAAGGAAAAGAGGATAAAAAAAAAAAAGGCCTTCCATTATTAAAAAGGCTTTCTTCCTCCCTCCATTTCGTAACATCCCCTTCTTATCCCTCCCATTTTTTTTTGCTTCTGTCTTAAGAGTGTTCTTATGTCATCGTCTTATTTCTTCTTTATATCTCGACAAATAGTTTAGGTTGGTAGTGGTCTATATCCGATATGTTTTGGTATGAGCAATCATTACAGGTGGACTCAGGAAAATCCTTATAATAGAAAGGAATAAAAACAAACTCATTACATAAAAAAATTTACAAACATATATATATCTGTATAAATAATGTATATATACAGTATATATAGACAAAATCCTCTGAAATTGCCTATTTTCCTATTAACTTTATTTATTTTTAAATATGTAGATACTTATATCTATTCAGTTTAAAAGACGTAAGCATTTAAATTTGTTTCTCATTTCCCAAAAAGGTGTAAACTTTTGGAATATATATAAATTATAAATATCAATATTATTTTTATAAAACATCTACTCGTAATGATGGGTAAGCTACGTAGACTAAATGTCAGTCTCACATAATATTGTGGGCCAGTGATGGGGAGTTTGGGGTTCGAATATAGGTATGTCTTTTTTCCATGAAAATGTGGATATATTTCTTTTAAATTCGATCGTATTCACCCCCTACACCGTTATTGTAATTCAAATGTATATAAACTGGACGGGTAATCAGAAGTGGCAGGAAAATAATACAGAGCAAAAATAAAATTAATTTGGTACACCAATCAATTCAACCCAAATATTTCAATATTTGTAAGCTAAGTGGGTGGAAAAATAGTTTCCTGGAAGTGAAATTGGGGGGAAGATATTAAAAAGTAGCTTTACGAGTTTCCATCAAAGTAACGTGTCAAACTTTTTTTCATTTCAATTCACAAGACTGATTCTTTGTTTGGGTTATTTTTTTTCTTTCCAAAAAAGGAAATATCAAAACCACTCATACTTCGCACGGCATTCTTATTAACAATACCAAGTACTCGACAAGACTCAAAACTCGATAATCTTTGGGATGTACTTTACGAGAGTGTATTTTTTTCCCCCCTTATTCTTTTCTTCCTATAAAACTCGAATGGCCCGTATAAGTTACGAAGTGTTGCACGTTATCCAGAGAGATCGTCTGGTTTACGCAGCTCAGGGTATTTTCTACTCTTTACCCCCACCTCTTAACCCCCTCATACCCCTTTAAACTGTTGTTATCGAGGAAAGGATATGAGATTGGGTTAGGGAGCACAATCATCCTCTTTATAGCCTCATCTCTCTCTCTCCCTCCATCTTTGTCTTACAAGAGACTTCTCTTTTACGACTTATATGAGGAGCCATATCCTGCTAGGCATATATATATATATATATTTTAAATATTAGGCTGTCACCAAATTTTTCCTCTCTATGGCGAAACAAAATGAAAACTTCTTCGAATGATGCGTTAAGAACACTACATGAAAAAACACTGAAAAGAGGTTTTGTTTTTAGCACCACGTTTTACTATATTATATGTACTAATTATACAATTGAGTTAGTGATGAATAATGTTGAATTAAGAGGAAGTGTACCCACATTTGCGTGAGGGAGGGTGTAAAACAATTTTGTAAAAGCACCATCAGTACAACCAACCGGGTTAGGAACCCTGATCTCTCTGTCATTGGCAGTAAAGTCTAACATGAAAGTGACGCCTTAGACTATGCTACCACTAAACCAGGTCTAAGAAAGTTACAGACAGAAATACAGGTTTATTTATTAATTGGTCTTCTATATTTTTTTAAATTTTTCTAAAAGATTTTGAATAGTTTAAATTTTAAGTCTAAATTGTTTTTTATTAAATGTGTATTAACTTACATAGAACCCTATGAAACAGTCCGACACTATTTTAAATTATTTTTTGTGACCCTCAAAACGTTACTGTATTTGATAAAGCAAGGCTAGATCTTGGTTTGTACATTTTTATTTAATCTCAGAAATACACATTTTTGCGTAAAGAGTGGTTGACATTTGTATTGAACGACTTTGAGCTCAAAATTTAAACTTTTCAACTGGCCAGAAACCTGTTGATAATTTTCGCTTACATTTTGTTAAAAAAGATATTTTAGAATATCAAACAACTTCTTAAATAATGCAGGATTTATAAACGTCTGCAACGCATCTCATTGGTCTACCATGTGACACCCTTAAATTACTTGAGTATAACATTTGTCCTTTCGAATATCATTGAACAATCATCAACTTTGTGTGAGAAATAATTCCTCGGTAATGGCACTGGAATCTGAGAATCTTTCGGGAAAATCGTTTTATGCTACATCTTTTATAATATCTGTTTTACGCAGTAATACCGTCTTAGTCTTCACTCACCAATCCTCTACGGAACAAATGTAAGACCAACTTAGGTAAACTTGTTTTGACATCATTGAATAAAAACTATTGCATTCTATACGTCTATTAGAAATTTTTGACGTTCTCTTTGTATCCATTAATCGGAAGGGCCCGCTTATATTCAATGCCAATAATAGTTAAATTTTTTAATATTATTTGTTCTGATTTATAAATTTAACTTTTTTTTGTAAATATGCATAGCTTAATTTAAGATTGTCATCAAATTAAATTAAATGCATATTTAAACATTTTATAAGTTATTTACTATTCAAAACTTTTTTAGCGCCACGTTTTACTGCTATACTTGTTCGGGTTATACGCTTATCTACTAATTGCACTAATGGTTTAAAGGATTAGTAAAGTTATATTTAAAGGTATTGTAGCTGTATTATATGGGATGAGCGTGGAAAACCATTTTAGAAAAAATCATGCTGGACCATTCGGCCACAGAAGAGGAGTTTTCCCTAGTTAGATCCTCAATCATTATCTCTTTGTAATTAAGTTCTGTTGATATTAATACATTTACCTAGCTATAATTTTATGTATGTCTAGTGAAAGCTAAAATTATGAAAATTTTCTAGTTTCGACAATCCCCTTTCCAGCTAATACCATTTATTTAATAAGTTTACCTTACTGTCACAGCCCGTTTACCAGAAACCACGTCATATTTCCACCTCATTTGACAACACAGGACAATATGTTTCTTTGTTCTCTTTTTTTTACATTTTCCCTTCATTCTCTCTCCGCTTTTACGTCCATACCATAAAGAAAAGTTGGCCTATCCTCTCTTTTGTGGACAACAGACAAGGGCTTGATTACGTCACGCCAATCAGCAAGGGCGCCATGTTTTACTGATGGACATCAGTGCCTAATCAATTTCTCGGAGGGATACTAACAATAGCAACTATGAACCTCCTCACAATCTTTCAGAAATATTTTACATTTAGAAAATTAAAAAATTTCTTTAAAATATACATTTTATAAACCATCTATAAAAAATAATTAATCTTGGTATATAATTATATACTCGTATGTTTGTAAGAAGATTTTTTTATTACTTATGACCTTGAAATATGAAAATTGGGGCAATTGTGTAGGAACTGCACACCAAGGGAGAATAAAATACGAAACACCAAACTTTATATAAAATAAAATATATTAAACATCTGTTACCTATTGTATGATGTGTATATTATAATATATATATATATATATATATATTATAAAAGAGAGAGAAAAGAGAGAGAGAGATACGGTCGTAACTTAAAATCATTTTATAAACCACATATTGTATTTGTCATAATTCATTTTTATCTTCTTAATTCCAAGCTAGACCAAACTAAAATAAACCTAACCATTTAACCAATATTCACTTCTTAGATGTATTTAACGTGCACTTTCTGAACCAAATGATTGTTTCATTTTATTTTCACATACCATCCAGGGTTATCTTACATGGCACAATTGACACGAGACCAACGGTTTTACTTTCCCTCAGAATGAAGTTGTGTTACTGATTTGTATCGATAAAGAAAAATCCGTTGACCCCAGGTGGGTTTGAAACCCACAGATATCGGGATTTAAGGCAAGCATTTTACCCCAAGACCACCGAGATAAACCATACAACTTATTCATTTACGAGTTTAGGGCTAGGTTTTAATTCATAACGTTAGGTAATATTGTTATATTCAGCCTGTAGAAAGGCTTTTATCTTAGTACAAATATAAAACAAAATTAAATTAAATTGAAATAACGTAAATATTAATATGAAGAATATGTTAACAATTAAAAAATTCTGTAACTTATATATTATGGCAGTGATTAAAACGATGGAAACTACCCTAGATGCATTCGGTAGGTATTAAAATACCTATCTCCCTATTAACAGTGATCAAATTTAGTGCCAGTAGTGCTTATAAACACTTGTTTGGACATATTTTTAAGCTATATTTTAAAATACTGTTAAATTAGCGATCAATTTGAGTATATAAACTAATTAACACAAGGATAACTGCACCTATCTCAACTCTAATAAAAATATATATATATATATATAATATATATATATATATATATATTTTCCAAATATGTTATATAACAAAGTTCCCGTCAAGATGATTAAAATTATATATGCATATTGGGCGCCACTCCCAGGGTCTAGGAGAAAATAAAAATAATTAAAAAAATACATTTAGCTCGGCTAACTCTGACAGTGGCACGATTACCCTTAACACTCGAGACCACTGGGTGTGCTCGGGAATATTTCCTGGATGATGCAATGTTACTGATAATGACACTACCTTACCTACAAAAATGGTGTACTGTAATTCTCTAAAAGATTTAAAGGAAAAAAACATTTAAAATAAAACATGAATAACTGAAATAAAAAAGGATCATTGAATGAAGTGTACAAATTTTAAATTACAATTAAAAACTAATTAATGAAATTTTTGTGTGTTATTATTATTATTGTCTCCTTGTTACCACATCCCAATCCTACTTATGGAATTTCGAGTAAGTACAATACTGATATGACAAAATAAAAATAAAATATATTGTATTACATCTATTCTTAAACAAAATTAATCAATTAAAATAATGATTGCTGAACATGGTTAAATTTAGGAGTTTATAATACCAGAGTAGAAGAAAGAATAGTATAGGCTAAGCATTTATTATATTGAAGTTTTGAGTAAAACAAAATAATAAATATTTAGTATTGTTGAAAAAAAATCAATTGCATTAATATTTTGACACAAAATAAATTATTAATTAATCCTCTGGATTCAATAAAGTGTCTGAATATATTTAGTATTTTCTGAAAGTTTTACATTAATCCTGGATTCTTGATGATAAAAAGATAGAGAGAAAAATATAGTTATAGATGAAGATTTGGCTAGATCTCACCAAGAGAATATATTGTGTTGAAACAGCAAAGTGTAGGAAATTTGTTCCCTCTTATTAATTGCAAACAATCCACAGTTTTGGAATATCAATAGGCTCTGGTTCTTCCCTAGACACTCAGCTTTCTATTGATAATATCCCATTTTAAAACTAAGTTCCCACTTTTAAAACAAATTTATTATGGAACCACACATATTTGGGTCTATACTTTAAGGACGCCGAAGAAGACCCCAATCTTCTTCAAAAAGTGTTCCATGAATCAAATTTAAAAACGTTGTATTTTCTTCCAAGTCCAAAGAGAAAACTAATACATTAAAACAAAAGATAAAATGTTGTTAATGGACTAGGGATGAATATAAAATAAATGCAAATTTAATATAAAGATTGAAATATATGTCAATGAATATGAAAATTGTTTCTTAAAAGAATTAAAATGTTTATTTCCAACTGTCAAAATTGAAATGCGCGATAGTTTAGAGGTTTTTTTCTCTTACTTCTTTTATAATCACGAGACACGCCACTCACTTGTTTAACATATCTGCGCATGCCTTGAAATAAATCATGGCCGACATTGAAAATAAATAAAGAATAGTCAACAAACTTCTTAGAACAAAAAGGTAAGTGTTCTTCCTTAGCTTAAAATTCATTATTTTAATTCTTCTAAACAGTGTTAGACGATCTTCCTTCGGTTTTATTGTGAATGGGTGTAAATAGTATTATTTTGTCACGCATGGCAACACAGTGCGTTATGCTGCAGACGAACTTTGAAGAAAACAGCATTTAAAACAAAAATAAACTGGAAACTATTTACAAATTTTTTTAAAAAATAAGGAAATACACAGTAGGGTGGCAAATAACGTTACAAATTTAAAATACTGTTAAATTAGCGATCAATTTGAGTAAAAAATTAATAATCGCCAGGATAGCTGCACCTATTTTAAGTTTGGAGAATATTTTGAAAACCTGTAGAAAAAAAAAGCACAGTTCAAATGCATCTAATCATGATGGAAATTATTACCTCTAGAACCAGTCAAGGAACGCCAACCATTTGGCCTGCATTTCTGATGTATCATTTTTTACAAAAAAATAAATAAAAAAAATACAAATATAAAAAAAAGCCTTATACATAAAATTTATCAAGGAAACCATATTACTGGTTGACCCTCCCTTTATTTCTCGTCTAGATTTAAAATGCATCGAAAACCTTCCTAATGTCCAGGAATAGAAGAAGAGAGAAAACATCTGTTTTACTATGTGTAAACGCACCACTTGCCTATATGCACAGCAGAGGAACCGATTTGTCTTATTTACGTGTAGATCCTTACACAACCTGAAACGTGAGAGCTAGCAACTCGAGATGTAGGATTTAAAAGAAAAAAAGGAAAAAAGGAGAATCGGTGAAAGAAAATAGAGGGTTGTTGATATGCATTAAAGAAATATGAGAAAAACAAACAGAACTAAGGTTTTTTTTCGCACATATATTAAGTTTGGATGTTTACCAAAGATCTCTTTTACCCTTTTAGTAAGTTCTGGATCGATTTGAAAAGAAGAAGTTTTATTTAAACACATTTCTGAAAACTCAAGGTTATCAAATAAAATACAATGCGTTGAAAGAATACCACCTAATTGAATGAGGTGGTATATTTTTTTATCTTTTACTTTAAAATTTTAAAAACTACTAAATCTTTTATATTTTATATTCAATAAACATTTTAAAACACATTGTAGCTACCTTATAAATTTTCAACGGAAATTACCAGCATGATTATAAAATTTGAAAGATTGATTCAACAAGTTTATTTTATATAATTCATATAAAACTATTTCTGAATGTGTCTTTAAATTAAATATTAAATATAATGTATATTGGTTCAGAATGTTATCAATTATCTAATATCTCCTGTGCTTATATAATATAATCAGTCGGTTCAGAAAGTGAACCTTAAATATCAATTGCTTGGGTATGCGTTAAAAAACAAATTATAATTTGTTTTATTCACCAAACATATTTTAAGTGACTAGAATATTTAATTAAATGTATTCAAAACTAAATAAATGTAAGCAATATAATTAAACCAATAGAAAAGTTTATCTGGAGCTTTAGTTGGAGCTTGATGCAAGTAGACAATTATTGTTTGTTTCCACAACTCTACAGCATTATTTTCTTAGCCCCTAAAATCTTCAAGTCCCGCACAATTAAACAAAGATCGCCCATGATGCCTCCTAGTTAAAACCGTCATGGCGGCCCCGACTTGCAAACTAACTACCAGACCTCCATCAGTCTACAGGAATTCAAGACTCCATTACCGCTTTGCTACGGTTCTGGTTCGGTTAATGTACAGTCCACTCCAAGCTGAAACAATTCCAAGTGCAGAATAACAAAATTAACAGTATTCAGCATGATGCATTTAAGCCAACATTCAATTAATTGTTTTATTGAGCCTTAAAGGAGAGACTTTAAATGTATTTTTAATATCTTCAACAATTCTTTAAGTAAAAATTAAGACCAATTTGACATTTAAAATTCAAAAGTTATTTTTATTATCATTGCTGTATTAGTTATATTTCATTAAATCAAAATAAATACATACTTCATTCTCATTGGTTGGGTAAAAACTTTAACTCCATCAGTGAATGAACGGATTAAGGTGACAGGTTCATCTAATCTAGTTTGCCTGTGAATGAGGGGCCAATTTTTTTGGTTATTTTAGTCTCTCCATCAACGCAAATGTTGATACACTTTATCTAAATTCTACCTTCCTCATCACTAACCCATTATAATATAGCCAGAATGGGTAGTAAAACATGGTGAGAAAATATATGGTTCTACTTACGGTCTTGAAAGGCTATGCTAAATGTATAAGCAAAACTAAAGAGGTAAAATTCCCAAGAACTTAATTAACCTATTAAGAATCTGGTTGTTTTATTGTCTTCAGCAGTGTGTACATTCCCTTTTCTCATTCTACAACAACGTCTCTTAATATCGCCTTCCCCGCCATCTTGGTAAGAGCTGAAATGTGGACAGGGTACCACGAAGGACGGGAATGGCCCTATTTAGGAACTTGGGTGGGAGGGTTACAAGTGTGGGACTGAAGGGAAGAGAGGGAAGGGGGAATTGTTCATCCCTTGTCGAGGTACATTTCGTCCTATCAGAGAATGCAAACTGGCGATAGTGTCCGCCGCTGTCGTCAGCCCTAGCGCCGGCTTTGAAGCGTTCCCTAAGGCACGGTTCTGAGGGGCTCGCTACAGGCGTACAAACTGTATAAAAAAAACCACACGAACCTTTCCCTCGTCATGACACCCTAGCCCCTTCTTCTTCCCTTCCACAAAATAGTGCGCTTCTCTCCAGAGGAAGAGAATATGATGTTTGGTGGAAGTAAAGCTTAAGTTAACATGTATCTCGAAAAACTTGGAAAAAAAAAAAGGTTGATTATATTTAACCAAAATTAGAAAACATTGGAGGTGGAAAAAAGACATGAAAGGGTGTGTGTGAATTAAATAGATTCATTAACTTTGTTATAACACGGGAAAGAAAAATGAAAAATCTTATGGGTTGTTGCTCGGAATAACAAACTGTTTAATCAGGATATGTGACCTGATTACGTGACGCTCGTAGAGGCATATCAGACAACCTAGAACAATAATTAACTGAGTCTTTATAGCTACTAAAGATCGAGACACAAAAATCAATTTAACAAAATTCTTCTTTTTTTTTTTTAGACAATCTATATTACATTTGTTTTATCCTACTTCAGATTCAAATAAATCAAACTAATCTATCTACTTTTCATAATTTAAATCTTCTCAAATAAATTGGTCCAAATTAGAAAACAAATAAATAGAAATGTAAACTTTTGTCAGTTTTTATCAAAAGAAATTCCACTCAAACTTTTAATGTAATTTAAAGCAACGTAATTATTCAACTAATATCTAAGGGTATCTTGCAGCTATAGGTTTCTTTTTTCTCATTCAATCTAATTGAAAATAAATTTGAAAAATTATTTTAAAATCTAAAAACCCACATCATTACAATAATATCGATAGCAAGATAGTAGCATATTTCAGCCAAGTATTAAATATAGACATATTTGAAATTTAGTAAAGGGAGATAATATACCGTGAGACTCCAACATTTTAAACACATACATTTTGAAGAAAAATATTCACATAATCATTATTAAACATGAAATTATAGTAAAACTTACAAAGTTTCTGTTAAGTTCATTTCAGTTTAATTCAGTGCACCTTTACATAGTCGTTTTGGTGGCACGAAAAATGTCTAGTCTGAAGTGTTTTACACCATGTGTTTTGTAACATGTCTACTATGACAAAGTTCATGGTATCGGTTATACGCTGTCTCAAATCCACTATGCTGATAACTTTCGATGAGTAACTTATACCTTGTCTTTGGCTTACCCCCATAAGAACAAATCTAATAGGGTAATGTAGGAGGAACGCAGATGCCAGGGAATTGGACCATTACGACCTATATAACGGTTGGGGAATGTGCTATTCAGGAAATATCAGACATCATAGCTTCACTGGGGTGAGGTATGGTCCTGCGGATAGGTTATGGTTGGTTGTATGGCAGCTATTTGTGGTACGGCCAATATATTAAGCATATCCAGGTATCCCACGCCAGTGACGTTGTTTTCAGCGATGAAAAACGGTCCAAAAATCATATCGTGTATGAGACCACATCACACATTAACTTTCGGACTATCGCGCACGTGTTCTTCGAAAACATGCGGATTTTTCGATCCTCAAATTCGCACATTAAGCTTATTCACTTTCCCAAAAATGTGAAAGGTTGCCTCATGCGAAAACGTTTTATATGATAAAAAGTTTTTGTCATCATCGATGCGATTTAGCATAGAAATTGCAAATGATTGTCGTTTTGGCCAATAATCAAGTTTGATTTCCTACAAAAGTTTCACCTTATAGGCGTGAAAGCGTATTTGACGGCCAAGAACTTTATGAACCGTCGATTGTTTCAATCCAAGTTCTCTCGATCCTTGTCTGACTGACTTTTAGGCGTTTCTTTCTAATGATCTCCACACATTTTCTACAGCCTCTTCCGAGAACCCGGGATTTCTGTCATCGTGTCCGTTCAACACACTATCAGTCACCAAAAACTGATCACACCATTTCTTGACAGTTTTGAATGTTGGAGGGTACTTATTGAAGACACGACGGAAGTTCCACTGCAGCCAAGTGACTGATTTTGTTTCTACATTAGACCATACAACCTTTCATCGCTCGCTTGGAATCACCATTTTAGAAAATGATTAACTGCAGCGCCACTGTGAGTCTGATGCAGACTTTTACATTTTCACGTGAACTTATTGAGTATCTACTTCCGTTCCATCCAGAATCATAGCCTTACAACCTTAAATAAAAAAATAATAGGCTTTAAAATTATTGGAGGTCATGGTTTACACCCTGTATTATTTGTAAATTAATGTGTTTAGTGAAAATATTTTAAAAATCAAAAAGAGTTTAATATAAATTGAACAAATTTAGGAAATGTATTTGAAATATTAGTTTTATGTAATAAGGAAGCATAGTCGAAATATTTCAACATAAGAGCCTTTGCAATAATAGACAAACATAGGCCTATTAAAATTGAGACATATTAAATTTAAGATTATTAGGCTCATAAACAATGGTCAAATAACTGGTTATTTTAAATACAATTTATGTTATTCACTAAATATTTTAATATTATTACGGAGGATGTTATATTTTATTTTATATATTTAATTGAAACAAAAAGACTAGGGGATTAGTTAAAGGAAAAGTTATTGTGAAATGGTAAAATATTAATAAAGAGATATAAAATATATTAAAAAGTGAGGATTATTGATTAAAGATTCTGGTATTAATTGTTTTACCTTAAGTTGGGACGCTGCGCAAGCAGCCACCTTTTGGTGACTAGTTTTGATGTAATTCTACATCATCCTCAAGTCAATTTTCCGAGAGAAAGCTATTTTTCCTCACTGCATGGTGTTAATGAATGATTACACACTAATTGATACACAAAATAATACAAGATTTTAATATGTTAGACCATTTATGAGATTAAATACTTTCTATGAAGATTAAGTATTCATATTTTTATTAAATGATTCAGTTTTATTTGACATATAGACTGCTGTATTTCACTTTCATGAAGCACACATAGCCTATGATTTTTGATTAAAAATTATTTAAAAATAATATTCAAATGTATTTTTACCTTTTAAACCCTTTAAATGATAATTACTTTAATTAAAATATTAATAACATGGCCATCAAGCTTTAAATAGTTCAAAGTGAAGTATACCTACATAGTGTGGATACCATACAATGGTAAATAATTGGCAGTTACAAAAATTACTACAGCAACTTGTATACCTAAAATATTCATGCATCAAATAAAATGTTTCACAACTTTTCTATTTGATCAATAGTGATAAAATAATAAAATAACCATCTACTATTTTTAAAGCAAAAACATTTTAATTTATTTTAAACATACTTTCATACATATAAAGTAAATTAAATAGTCCTATTCAAACATAGAAGTTAATTATTTTCAAAATTAAAGGGTATATTTATGATTTACGTTAAGAGGTGTTTTGACGCTATTATGATAGGCAACCCGATGTCATAAAGGAAAAGTTAAAGGGGAGAACACTAAGAAGTGTTGGAGACGTTTGGAAATAGCGGATTATTTATTAAATAGTTTAATATATCTTAATATTGTTTTCCCTAAAATATATCGAAAGTACTTACCAGCTAAAATGTTTAAATTTAAGTTTTAAAGTCTAATGACAAATGTGTGATAACTTACATAAACCCAACTAAACAACCCCACACTTCCTAAAATTTTCTGTAGTGACCCTAAAAACATGACTTTATCTGATGGAGCAATGGTTCCCAAATTGGGGTACACGAACCCCCATGGGTACGTGCAAGGAAGTTTGGGGATACGTGAAAATATTTGAATAATGGCAGAAAGAGCTACATATGCCAGCAGTGTAAGACATAAGATTAGTAAAAAAATTATGAAACTTGCTCAACGATGGGGTGAGAGGCGTTACAGGGTTTCTTCTATTTATGACCTTGAGAAAATAATTACAATTTCAAGCATAAAATAGTTTTATAACTATTAATAAATAAGTTAAATGTGTTAGTTTTTAATGTACTTTTGCTTTTTCAATGTAAAAATATCTTTCACGTTACTATTTCATTGATTTTAATCCACGCACTATACCATTTATTTTCATTTGCAACAAATAAATTAAAAATAACTACCACTGTAGTAATTACACATTTTGCTAATGTTAAGGGTACAACTATTTATGGAAATGTGATGCCAAGGAGTACGCAAGAGAAAAAAGGTTGGTAACCGCTGTGAAAGAGGAAAGCTGAATCTAGTTCCATAACCTTTTCCTTTAATTTCATGCCTCCTTTACACATTCGGTGAGCATACTCAAGCGAGGACGAGTATGTATACGGTGCACTCGTCTTTGCTCGGAGTCACTCGTTAACACTCGGCGAGTTTTTTTATGGCCCGAGTCAAAAGAACCAAAGTGAGCTCACCTACCCTATGAAACTAAACCTTTCTAGAATGGAGCCAAATGTGTGGACGTATCGCATTCGTCTTTATTCGTGACGCCGGTATTCGGCCGAACATCCAGGGAAACATTCGGGTGAATCTGTAAAGGAGGCATCCAGAAGTACAAATGTTCACGTAAAGCGTCGTTGGTATTTTTTAACTATAAACTCAAAATTTAAACTGTTTAACTGGTCAGAAACCTGCTGATAATTTTTGACTACACTTTATTGAAAATATTTAAAAAAATATTAATCCATTTCCAAAATAATGAGGGATTTCTTAACGTTTGAAACGTCTCAATGCTCCACCATGAAGCATTGTTTTGGAATCTCAAAAGTAATAAGATCGTCTATAAAGCCCCATCATAAATATTCGAAGCATTTCTTGTTATTAACAGACGATTACCAATCATTCTACATCAAGTATTGTGCCTATTTCCAAACAGAGCTTTGTCCGACGGAGGCAAACTAGTTCCACGACCAGATAACCGTCGCATGGACTGGACGGACCAATATGACTCGGGCCATTGTTTCCTTGATGTTAAACTTCCAGCCCCTCGTCGTGCAGTGACGTTACGAGTGCTCTGGGACCGACTACAGTCGCGTCAGTTGAGGTTTAGTTCCGGTAGGGGAGGGTTGTGGTGATGAGAGAAAGGGTGAGAGGTTGGGAATCACCCAGCATTGTCCTTCAAGTCACAGACATAGGGCCAGTTTCATAGTCAGATTTAGTACGCCTCAAGTGCGGTGCTATACTAAATACAAGACGTCACCTACCTGAAATTGAATGGAAAGGGCCAGTTTCATATGCGAAACTGGCCCATTCCATTTTAGTCTAGGTATGTGTCGTCCTGTATTTAGTATCGACTCTCACTTTAGGCGTACTAAATCTGACTATGAAACTGGCCCATAGACATCGCATGAGTAGGACTGCCTTTTCTTCATTTACTTTGCTTTATTATATTAAAACAATAATCTTAAAGCTCTAGTTGAAATATTGATTATTGAAGACAATTAATAAAATGGATATTCCAGATGAATATTAAATTATCCTTCTTAGAAACTTTATGGGCCGCCTCTGTTTTATGGTGTTAATAATTCTTGGCTACATATTCAGAAATCCTGGGTTCCGTTCCCGGCGTTCTCAGATTTCTCTGTGAAGTAGAAACTCTACCAATAAGCTCTTCCTTAAACCTATGAGTGAATAATGAGTGATGGCCCGGGGCACGGGATAATTCCTAAATAAATATGTGTTAGGGCGAATGGTGTGAAAATCCAAGGGTAATGGATTCAAATTCCATGTACCATTATAGGTCATAAAATTAACGAAATAGTGTTATTAAAGCTATATTTGAATCTAGAATTCCTAGTTTTACATTGAGAGTCAGTATAGTGCATATATTAATTTTTTTAGTTACACAGATAATTCCCAATTGTATTTGTTTTATTCGTAGCTAAAGCTACTGTTTTAGGTGTATCAGTTTGGTGTTTTTTATTATTATTGTTAAGGATTTTGTAAATATATTAAATAAAATTAGGTAATTTTCATTTTCATTAATAGAATATACAAACCAATTCATGCAAGTAAAACACACCAATAAAAAGCTATCCATGTGAATTCAACAGACTTCCACCAAAAGCTCTTAGACAAATCCTACAGAAGTGTTCGGTCTATAAAGAAGTCGAGCTCGGTAGAACACACTACTCCGGTTTGTAGTAGTGAAGGGGAGATTAAGGGAAGGTAAAACTTCCCCAACAGCTGGCAGCAGGCCCACGGTCAGTTTTAGACAGGATTACAAGACTACTTTCAACATGTATGTAGTGACTCCCATAAGAAGCTGTCATAGCTTTTAAAAAGTGAACAAGATAAGGGATAATAAATTCACTTGGTAAATTTTTAAATGTTCTGACTATTTAAAACTTTCTAGATTAAAAAAATACGTTTTTTTGGTATTTTTATTACATATCCATAAATCAAAAAACAAGTTATTTTCTCAAGTTCTTACTTTATATGTAATCTATAGTTATTAGAAGATGTGATTTTTAAAAACCATTTTAACAAATATTTTACTATGCCAGGTGCAGTCCTGAGTGTGTAAACCTTAAATGTGTGAACTAATATTTTTTAGAATTTGGCAAAACATAAATACATCTGAAAATTCCAGCGGCATTCAAAAATTTCCCTTTCGCTCGAAGTTCCTTCAATTTTCTGGATTCACCCTTTTTTTATGTGTCTTAGTACTGAAGTTTTTTTACAAAAAAGTTCCTTCATTTACCTACCACATCAATATATACAGTAGATTTTTAAGCTAGTGAACATATGACGTTAATTTATAAGAATCTTTAAACGTAGTATATTTAAATATTTCCGCGTTAAACATTTGTCATTTAATAAAATATTATTATTATTATTATTATTTTAGCACCGCGTCTTACTACCCGTTCGGGTTATACGCTTAAGTACTAATTACGCTAATGGATTAGGAATTGGGAAGGTTGATTAGAGGAAGTGAACCCGCATTTGCGTGGAGGGAGAGTGGAAAACCATTTAGGAAAAACCACCCCCAGTTCACCCGACCGAGATTCGAACCTCGATCTCCCCGTCCTCGGTGGTAGAGCTCAACACGACTAGCGCGTTAGCCAACTACGCCACCGAGGCGGGTTTTAAATCAAATAAAAATCCATATTTTTCATATAATATTTCTTTATAAATTTAAACTTTGTAATATTTTAATAATTTTTTTTATCGAACTTCTTACACAAACAACAAAGCTTTAAATATATTATATGCTTAAATCATGCTATAATATTGTATAATAATTGAGCTAGTAGATTAATTCACAACATATTTATAATGATTGGAGTTTAATGTGTGGAACAGATACTTAGCTGAGAAAGAAATGAGAGATGTTAAAAAAAAATATTTTAACTTTTCATAAAATTCAAAGTTTTATCTAAAAAGTGAGAATTGTTTTATGGGTGATGATTGTGTTTAAGAAATAAGTTCATAAGTTTAAAATGAATAATAAATTACAGTATGTTTGTACACTTAATAACTTAATACACACATATATCAAATTTACCATTTATAAAAGTATTACTAAGGACAATAAAAATATAGCAAAAGTTTCAAGCACATTTTCAATATTTTTCACCAGTTTCTGTGCGGAGTAAAGAGAGAATGGTTGTAAATTTGAAGAAAGAACATGTTCTTCTAAAAAGTACACACTCCGTTCCCCCCCTCCCCGAAAAATTTAATGTCAGATAAACAACTCTCAAGAATACACAATAATCTAACAACGGCAGAAATGTGCCGACGCGATCTGAGGCGGAAGAGATGAGGATTTTAACCGTAGAATGGGCCGGGTACAGCAATGATCCAGCGTTGACACAAGCTGTTACAGATATAGTGCGGTTTCATTTTCTATAAATTACCCTTTTAAAATTGAATTGTTTATAGCCCCATTACCCACTTTGGTGGCCACATGGTATAAGGCGTTACTATCACAATAAAATAACATGGTGATGGGGAGATCGTGGTCCTGTCCCAGTTGGTGTACTGAGGGTTGTTTTCCCTAAATAGTTTCCCACCTTCTTCCCAAGAAAATGCGGGTACACTTCTAACATCAACCCTAATCATCCCTAACCCATTAGCGTAATACGTACATAAGTGTATAAACCCGAATGGGATGCTGTACTAAAATTAAAATAAATAGATCCTTTTATTAATCTTACCACTAATTAAGTATTTAGTCTGTATTATCAAATTTGAAACCGACCTCAGTGGCTTAGTAAGATAACGCACTAGTTTCGTGTTTAGCTAGTCTTATGAGGACGGGAAGATCAAGTTTCTAATCTCGTTCGGGTGAACTGGTTTTTCCCTAAACGGTTTTACACTCTCCCTCCACGCAAATGCTGGTTCACTTTATCTATATTGAACCTTCCCAATTCCTAACCCATTAGTGTAATTAATACTTAAACGTATAACCCGAATGGGTGGTAAGACGCGGTGCTAAGTATTATTATCATCTAAAATTTGAAATAAATCTTTCCTTTATCAGAGTAATGTTCTTACCCTAGTGTCGATGTAAGAATATAATTATACATAATATTTAAAAGGGTCTTAATATTTACTACAGGCGTTCTAATTTATCCTACAAGTGTGAGTTTATAAATACAGATCTTAAAGATAGTGTGTGATTTTTAAACTACTTACACTCATATCAGCATATGACCTACAAAGCAATTTAGTCTAAAACAAACATTTAACACTAAAAAAAAGCTTTCATGAGAGGTTGATGTTCAAAAACATTTTGTAACTATCTTAGACAGCGCATGGGCATTTACTAGCAAATTTACAGAAGGATAAATCTCACTTTGACTGTTATTGCACTCAGAGTTTCATGTCCTTCCTATGATATCTTTAGGTCCTTGTCAAGTGTTGAGAGTCGTACAAGTTGGTTACTAGTGTCATTGGGAAGAGGATAGGGTTAGAGAGGGGTGGAGGACACATCTCCCATGTATTACTCCTTTCACAGGAGACTTGGACAAGACACACAAGGAGAAGGAGAAAGGTAGAGGGAAACGAACCCGTAGAGAATCAGGGTGGAAAGAATCGCTTCCAATGTCAGGCAGGAAGTAATATACAATGCCCCATCTTTTCCGAAGAAATAAAGAAGAAAAAAAAAGGAAAGAAAAAATATAACTGTGTGTGTATCATGTGTATCTCGTGTGTGGAGTCAGGAAATATGGAAGAGACATGTTACACGTAAACCATTTCCTGAGAAAATGTTTGTACTCAACACAAGATGGGTATGAATAGTCGTGAAATGACTTCCTCACGTCTTTGTTGGGTTTTCGTAGAGGTTCTCTTTTAGAAATATGAAATGTTATTCGGTAAAGTAAGGTCACCCTTTCTTGACAGATAAATAAAACTTTGGATTAGTTTCATAGAATTGAATATTTGAAAAATATTCTAAAATTTATTGGAGAAAACAAATCAGTGGTAAAAGTAAATAAAGGAAAATTAGTTTACTTTTTCATTCATCTCTAATTTTTTTTTCATCGCTACATCTTACAACTTGTTTGGGTCTAACGCCCATCTAATAACTATTCTAATGTATTGGTATCAAGAACGATGTGCTTTGAGTAAGTTTATCTTAATTTGCGTGGAGAGTGGAAAACCATTTAGGGAAAACCACCTTAATTACACCCAACATGGATTTGAACCACAATTTCCCTGCTATCTGAAGTCTGATCTATTACAAGAGTGATGCCTAAGACATTTGGGGCACCTTAAGTGGGGTGACTTCGGATGCGTTTAAACTCCTTGTAAAATACAGTAGTCCAGCAATATTTAAATTGTGGTTGGCTATTTAAAATGGTCGATTACACCAAAATGAAGTTTAAAGATACAATAAACAACCCATTATTTTGAGCAGAATAGTTAAATAAACATATAACAATATAAAATAATCTTATTTTAAACGACGTTTTATGCTAACTATCACAGTTTTGTGATTAAAGTGAAGGGTATTTGTATCTAGATAAATCCTTCCCTAATCAAATCAAGTAATTTGATTTATTGCTTATTTATTTTTTATCACCACGTCTTACTATATGTTCAGGCTGTACGAATTTTATGTAATGGTCATAAAGAATCCTTTAAGCTCTTTTAAGATTATTTTTGTGGTTTTGAAGCGTCGGAGCTGCCGTTTTCATTAGAAATATTACAGTGCAAGAAGATTTAACTTTAGGAATGTGGCACCTTTAACATAGTTTCATAATTTTTAACGTGGCGTTAATTTGTGCGGCCCGCACGCCAATTTAAAACTTTCATGATTCCATTAACAAAAATGAAAAATTAAATACATTATCAGTCCGTGTTTTTGAACATGTAAACAAATGAACAAGCTCATTTATAATGTTAATGTGTACAGTTATTAAATTGTGTTTACGGTAATTATATGGCTAGTAAATGTATGTGTGTGTGAAGGTAGATTTTATTATTTAGTAAATTTAGATTTTTGTCACATACGGCCCACTAGAGACCTCACAGATGTCCATGTAATTTTTGGAGAAAAATATTTGCCCCCCTCTGCGTTAGACTTTGAAACACCGATGTTGTTATTAATTTGTTTTAACCTATATATTCTGAAATACAACTATATAGATGAGAATTTTGATTTTCTTAGAAACGTTTATTACAAATTACACATTATATATTAAAAATTGAATTATAAAAAACCTGAAATTAATAATGAATAACAGTTATTAAATTAGAAATTCATATAAGATAACCATAGCTAAGAAGCTGGAAACCTATAACAAACAACTATATTTCATTTTAATCATATATTGATAATATTCAAAAATTTCATATCTTATTAGTTCGTATTAGAAGAAAATAATTAAGCGTCAAAAATTGATTTCTTTTTGTGAATAGCAAAATAAAACCCTAGTTTTTATTGTTTTTATAAAGACTGTATCAAACTTTGTAAACTAGACGATGGAAACTTGTCCGCGTCAAATTTACATTTTGTTTCAATCCACGGCTTTAACGATCAGCTTTGTGATGGCCCCCCTTAAGTCATTCCACCACCTCACTCCCTATTTTACTTAGACCCCTCTCACTGACTTTAACCCCTCGGGGTCTTAGGGAAGTCCCCCAGAGACCAGCACACATCCTTCTTATTCAATTTACATGTAAATGTTGTCATGTAGGGCTACAGTTGAGCGTGTATATAGAGGGGCCCCGGTGCTTTCTCAATCCTGCCAACATCCCTCTGCTAAACTTACGACTACTAGCACTTCCAAAAACATCCATCCCTTAGATGATTTACTAGTCGTTGAGAAAACACTCTAATCGGAATATAGTACTTTGTATGTAAGTTAATATTTATAATAATTTATTTACTTGAATTTATTTGCCAACCTATAAAATTATTTTCTAAACATATATTTTTCTTTTAATTAAAGGAACTAGGAGATGCCCTTTTTTTTATATAAAGTTTAGTAATTGCAGTGTTTAATTACCTTAAACAAGGGGACTAATCACATGTTTAAATGTAATTTATTACTTTATTATAGTGAAAATAAAATAAATGTACGTAATCCTTAAAGGAGAATGATTTCAAAGGATTGTTAAAATATAAAGTTTTTTTATCACCACGTCTTACTATTCATTAGGGCTGCACGCCTATATACTAATTAGACTATTGAAGACCGAGGGCTAATGAAGGTTGACTTTAGAGAAAATGTACCGGCAATTGCGTGAAGGGACAGTGGAAAACAATTTAGCAAAACCACCCTCAGCACACGAGATGGGGATAAGAACCATAACAACCCCGTCATCGGCAGTATAGTCTATTGCAAGAGTGACGTCTTTGTCCATGTGACCACCGAAGTGGGTATAAATAAAGTTAGCTAGTCAATAACTATAACTTATATGCTAAATATTTTAGTAATATGGAACAATTTATTACTTTTTATTTATGCAGCACAGTTTTATTTCTAAGTCTTTTAATACGATGAAATAAGTTAACTATACTAACCGGTTATAAATGAAGAAGGAATCGTTTACTTAAAAGTGTACCGGAATTTTAGTGTGGGGTTAGTGTAAGACCCTATAAGAAAAATAGAGTCAAGTACACCTTACCGGGCTTCGAACCCTGATATCCTGGTCACCAGAATAGATTACCCTTTTTATTTATTCCAAATGTCTAACTAGTGAGTGTCATCGTAAAAGTGAATTTCTATCATATTTGTGTATTTTAATATTCTAAATAATTTTGAACTTATTACATTTTAGAGCAACAACACTATTTGTTTGCTAGCTTGCCAAGACAAAAATATTAAAAAGTCTTCACTATCCACCTATTAAGGTCTATAGACCAATATGAATATTTGTATGCCCTAAAAATCGCATATATAAATATATGGTCTATACTTCGATCCAATACAATTGTATGCTTAACAAATAAAATAATAGTGTTCCTATCCTGATTTTTGTAAGAAAAATAATGAGTGTAAATAAATTATTTTTGATACTAATATCAATAGTACAAATATTATTAAGGTTTAGTTTAATTTCTAGATATACATTATATTTTGAATTAATAATACAAAATTACATTACATTGTAATTATTTCGCTTATCAATATTTCAAGAAAAATTCAATTACATACCCTAATCACAGTTAAAATTATCGACAAAGCTAGTTATAATCATAGACCAAACTAAAACCTAATTAAACTTGTTCAATTAGCCCTTCATATATCAAACATAATAAACAATAGTTTGTTAATAAAATCAGTACAAAGTTAGTCATTATTATTTTACTAACACATCTATCACCAGGGTAATTAACGGCTAAAACTAAGGGATAAAGATGTGGAGAGCAGTATATAAGTGCACCCGCATTGGCACGAAATAAAATGGGGGAAAAACATAAAAAACAACCCTTTAGGTGCCCAGCGGAAATGGAATTTCAAGACTTTCCACTAAAATAATTTTGTATAGTAAGGTATTTATCCCTAAGAACGCTTGATCACCTATTATGATCAGCGATGATTATAACAACACGTCTATAAATAGATGACACTTGTTAGGATCAGGATCTCTCAACTTAAAATGGGGCTATGAATGACCTCATTAAGGAGAACCTCTTATTTTGATCCAAAAAATAACATTAAATAGAATATTGCTTCAGTACAAACATAGAGTTACATTTCTTAAGATAGTGATATCAAAATTTCTTGAACGTAAATTGTCATGGCATTAAATGAAAAACTTTTAAATGAAGAGAAAAAGTTGTCATTAAATAATTTCAGGACACCATTACCACATATTCAAGAAATTTTGAGGCTACCAAGTTAAAGCAATATTTGACTTTTTCTGACCAAAAAAAGTGTTTTGATAAAAAAATTCAAAAACACTGGTCTTTTCTATCGTTTCCTATGCTCCCACCTCAAGAGCTCATCTTACGACTGATTAATCAATAAACTAGTTACAAGATAGCCCTTTAACCAGATATCACACCAAAGTGCGATTTTATGCATTCTTCACTTATAGAAAGGCAAAACTGGGATACGTAATAGAGTTTTTCTATTATTTCAGTTTGGTGGTAGCCTATTTACAGTAAAACCTTGGATTGCGAGCATAATTCGTTTCGTAAACGTGTTCGTAATACAAAGCACTCGTATACCAAAGCGAATTTCCTCCATAAGAAATAATGGAAACTCAGATGATTCGTCCCACAACCCAAAAATATTTAATCTAAGAATGATTAATACCTTTTTTATTTTCTTTATTTAAATGTAACTGTACTGTAATCAAATTTATTAATTAAATTTAACGGTGGCTGGTGTGAGGTAGATGAGAGAGAGGAGAGGAGAGGAGGATGTGGGTTATAGTTTAGGACGACTTTCACTGTCACTAACGGAATCACCGCTATATGTTGGCTCACTCAAATATTTTTCTTTTTGTGAGACTTTAACAAAGAACCTATCCAATGACACTGCTCGGCAGACAAAGCGTAACCATAGTACTACTCGTATTGCAAGATATCGCTCGTTTATCAAGTTAAAATTTATTGAAAATTTTTGCTCGTCTTACAAAACATTCGCAGACCAAGTTACTCGCAATCCAAGGTTTTACTGTATTAAAATTCAGTAAAATGGTCTCGCTAGTTAAAATACTAATTAAAAAAAACTAAAGACTAAAGAACTTTGAACTGGTGTTCACATGGTTTAACACATCCCTCTCACACTAGACTAAATAGGCGGTGACGGGGAAATCAAGGTTCGAGACCCGAGTTGGATGTGCTGAAGGGGTTGTTTCCTAAATGGCCCTTTCATGCAAATTTCGGTACATATCCTTCAAATTTTAACTTACTCATCCATATCATATTAGTGTAAATATGCAGATTGCCAGAACGAGTAGTAGCTAGTAGGAAGTGGTGAAAAAATAAATAAAATTAACGAATCAAATTTAGAGCTATTAAAAAATTGACCTTATTGATAATTTATAAACTTACTAAATATATATATATATGAAAATGTATATGTAGTTATAAACGTGGCCACACCAGATAGACAGGATTACCATTGACGGGGAGGTTGAATAGGTGGTTTTCATCGTGTGATTTACCACTCGGGTTTTCCTAATTACTTTCCACTCTAATGCTAGTGCATTTCATATAAACTAACCTTTTTATCCCAGCCCCTTACATTAAGTGGAGATTGATATTAGTTTGTAATGTAATAGTTATGATATTAGGCCTTATATTAATAATATTACTTACTTTCACGCCACCTATCTCTATCTTGAGCTATTTCTATCCAGTCAACCTCATTACACCCTACCCCTAGCTTAAGATAGTTCCTTCCAGTCAATCTCATTACACTCTATCTCTTTCAGGTCCATTATAATGTTATCCTCCCATCTACATCTAGGTATTCCCAGTGGTGTCTTCCCATTGGGTTTACCAGTCAATACTCTGAACATGGTTCTAAATAATTACATTCGCGCTAGCATATCCTGTCCACCGTAATCTGAGAGATTTGACAAACATTACAACATCTTGTGATGAGTAGGTCTATAGGCTATAGTATGTAAATCATCATTATGTAACTTCTTCCATTCCCCATTATATTAATCATTTTTTGATCAAATATTTTTCTAAACACATAATAATAATAATAATAATAATAATAATAAAAATAATAATATAACAATAATAATAATAGTTTATGCAATGTATCTATTTTGCAATGCGTAATTAAAATTACTTAATAAAAAACTATATAGGATTTGGCATACCTGCCTTTTTTTTGTCATGTATTATAAAACAAATCTTAGTAATTTAGAAATCGTATACAATTTGAAACACAAAATTGTTTTAAAATATAACAAAGCATTTAATTTAATCTCAATTATTTTAGATTGCTTGTGTATGGGTAAGTACACGTCAAATAAAAAAGGAAAGTTAAAAAGTAAAAAAAAAAACAAATTTGTGATTGTTCCAGCTTTTGAAGAGCTAAAAAACAAGAAGAACCCTTGAATAAATATGAAAACATGACTGCCAACCAGAACAAAGGCTTTTATTGAGAGCAATTCAACGTTAACACAAACATGGTACTTGTCTTCCAGCGCGCTCTTTCTATAAAACCAACAATAAATTATTAACGAAATATTGATTGTCTCCACTACATACATGCATCAATAGTATTTACATTACTAGGAGGGGTGGGGGGCAGAAGCAAAGAATGTGAACAGAAATGAGCAGTAATCAATGTTTTCATATTTAAAAGATTACGTTGCACAATTTATTTGACTATCAATGAAACAAATTTAAAGATAAACTAAAATAAAGATACATTTTATAATCTTGCTTCAAATCTATTTTTCGCTATGATTAGGACTAAGTAGGATTAAGTAAATTCAATTTTATATTTAAAAAACAACTTGACCTTCTCGTCCAGGAATATTTAGGGGTTTCTCAGCTTCTTACTAGCCGTCCGGGATATTCAAATAATATGCACAATAAGGTGAAGAATAGGGAGCGTGAATAAAGGGCAAAGTTTTGCAGTTTATTGTCAAAACTTTTTTTGCAAAAAGAAATATTTTTCTCTAGTAGAAACATAGAGTTTAATTTTCTTCACATATTGACCTTAACAGTTGCTGAATATCTGTCAAAGGTGTCTTGGCATTTCATGAAAACTTTTTCTCTTCATTTAAAAAGTTTATCATCTAATGGCACTATACTCATAACAGATATTCAACAGTAATTGTTGTTTGTAGAAAACTAAACTCTATATTTCTATTGGAGTAATATTTCATTTATTTTGGCCAAAAAATGTTTTGGTATAAAAAAACTGCTTAAACACTAGCCTTATCTCACTTTCTCTACCCTCCCACCTTAATAGGGAAGAGTTTATAAGGATACAAATGAGAAGAAATGAATCTGCGTTTGCGTGGAGGGTAGTTATAGAACAATTTATTGAAAACTACCCTACTTCACTCAGCTGAGACTAGAATCCTAAAATCCCTGTTGCCAGCAATCCGGTATATTTCGAGAGTGACTCCTTAAAATGTTTGAAATTCGGTGTGTGCAATATAAATATATTATATTAAAATAGCACTGTTAGTTTATGACAAACGGCTAGGCAGAGAGAAGTCGAATCCTATCTTTCTCAAAAATCCAAATCTCAAATATTAATCTATTTTTTTATTTCAAATCTCTAATCCAAATTCGAATCACAATTTAGAATTCTAATGTAATCAAAATAATTAGAATTTAAAAGTTGTTATCACTGACGAATGCTATTTTGTTTGTCATATCACTTACGTCATAAAACAAAGAATCTTTTTTTGAATAAATAAAGTATTTCAGTACAATTTTGTCCTTTATTTATGTTTTCTCACTTTCCCAAATACACAAGTGTATAAATAATAATTACTGTTACCAATTGCTTAGAACTATATTGTTATTTCAAGTCAATACCTTCATAATTGAATTCAAATTATCTTTTTGAGAGTTCGACGAATCTCCAACCTTTCAAAGACCAATCGAGGGATCGAGGATTTTGGCGTCCCATATATAATTTAAACTAACAGGTATACACCTAATAAGTAGTAAGACGCGGTCTAAAAAAAGGTAATCTTTTATCAGTAAAACCTCAGCTACAAAATAAATTATACTTAATCAAATAACCTCTTCAAAAGCGTATTCCTATGAAAAGACTATATTTTATTGTTTTTAAACTAAGGATATATAAAGTATTTTTTTAAAATTGCTAATGCTAAAAAAGAATTACACGGTTTATTAACCACTAAAATTTCAGTCCTAACATCTAGATATTTAATAACTACATGGTATTATGAACCTGTATATAAAGACTAGATATGTGAAAACAGGACTCAGACTGTAATGCAATAATACTTTAAACCAATACAGCACGTATCGGTTACCGACTCATCCAATTATTATGATATTATTTTATACCAATCTCGGTGGGGTGCAAAGTTACGTAGCTCTCTCAACAGACCAGATCTCCTGAGACGAGTAGGTCACAGTTCGAATCCTATTCAAGTTACCGTGTATGTTTTTCTTCAAACATTTTCTTACTTCCCTTAAAGCAAATATAGATACATTTGTTATAAATTATTTCCTTCCTTATCCATACAATACTTAAATAAATATGGAGATATCCTGAAAGGGTATTGACTCATGATGCAAACAAAAAAAAGAGGTAAAAATAATATTGTATTTTAATTACTCTCTGATGCTTAGATTTCTCCTGAGAGTTCTTTCATTGCCTCTTACTACCAATCCAAAATATACACATTTAGAGAAAATGTAGCCTTGGATGGAAGGGGAGTGACCATTTTTTTTCATCACCACGTATAACTACCCTTTCGGGTTAAATGCCTATATGCTAATGTTTTAGGGTTTAGAAACGTTGAATTTAGAGGACGTATAACCTCATTTGTGTGAAGGGAGATTGGAAAATCATTTAGGGAAAACCATCCCCTGTAAACCAGACCGGGATCGAACACTGATCTCGCCATATTAAGCAATTTTTTCTATTGCAAGAGTAGCGCCTTAGACCATATGACCACAGAAATAGGCGAGTAAGAAATTATTTAGGAAAAAACACGTTCAGTACATCCGGAAGATATTCGAGGCTATTTATTGTAACAAATTAATCGGATTAAATAAGTTTGACATTTACTCTGTGTGCCCATCGAAGCAGATTAATGAGGGATGGGGAGTAATATCGTTCCTGTTGTATATTATATTATTTTTAAAATTAGTTTGCTGATATAATCCTGTGTCTGTATCTGTGCCACGCTGAGTATCCCAAAGCAAACAGGCTTAATTGAAATTCAATCAAAGATACTGCAAACAGCACGGCATACCATCGCGTTCCTAAAATCCCAACCAATGCATTCAAAACTCCGGCAATATCCAACTATAATAACGTGGTACGCTACGAAGCCCGCAGGGACAAGAGATGTAAACAAACATATTTGATTACTTGTTGATGCGAATGTAAATTGTAAATTCGGTCAGCAATCATGGGGAATGTAGCCCAACGCATCGGTGTAATATCTCTCTATAGTCTATTGCAAAACCAAGTGACACTCCAACATAAATAGGTAGATCTATTATCAAGGGTGTAATAAAGAGTATAAAAACCTCTATTTCGAAACATGATTAGTTTATAACCCGTTTCAGTGGGCACGTGGGTTCTGACGTCAAACACGCCTCATCTGGTTAAACTGATGAGGAGAATGGGGTTTGAATTCCGACTAGATATATTTTGATTAATTTTCTTCACAGATTCTTAATTCTAGTCCGAGCTGTGCACATTTTAACTGAGCTATAAGAGTAGATATAATTAAGTTTGAATCCCGATTAAATGTACTTGAATTTACTTGGAGAAAAATTGGGGGATAGCTTTAAGAAACACTAAAACTCAGTATATCCAGCCGGGACCTGAAACCTGACATTTTCATCACCGGCAAGTCCGACTAGATAAATTTAACATTCAATCTCCAAATATTTGTTTTCTAAGAGGTTTCTCACTCTCTTTATGGAAATAAGGGAACTTTTCCTCTAAAATTATACCTTTCACTTAACTACTACGTTTGTGTAAATATGCGGATAGTCCGGACAGGTAGTATGATTCGTTTCACACAAAATAAATGGCCATAAGTAGCAGGAAGCTTTATCCAAATTATTAACAAAGGATTCCAGAATTGACTAAAAAATAAAAAAAACTTTACTGGGTGTTTGGGGAACGTGATTCTCAATTTCTAAATAAGAAAATTAAACAAGGTAATTTTATTTTATCTTTAAAAACACAAAAATCCACCTTAAGATTAATTAAAATAAATGCATTTACTTTACACCAATTTAAATCTGATGTCTATATTATTTATCCCCGAAAATGACATATTAGTTTCGTAATACATTAGGATTCTAACAAATAACATACTTTTATTTTGTTTTGGTATGCTTATAATGTTCATGATTATTATTAATATTACACTTGCACATTTCAATTAAAGAGTTTTTAAAATAGTGGTACATATTTGACTCTGAGAATTATTTGGGTAACAAAAATGGGCAGCATTGTGTTTTATGGCACATTGTTTTCATGCCTATTTTTACTCTTAACAGCTAAAAACTTTTTTTTCCTCAACTTCATTTCCTCATCCTACTTCAAGCAAGGTAGACTTTGGTTACCATGGTAACGTAACAACACCCTTATCCCTTTATACACACACATACAACTCTCTATAGAGAAATATAACCCCTTCCTCCACTTTTCCCCACACGCTTTCCAACTAACTCTTCGGCAACCGTAACCAAGGTATCACATGGACCAAATCGTGAGGCGGGGAGCAAAATGAAGGAAGGGGGATGTAGAAGAGGGGGGATAAAGAGAGAGGAGAGAAGTTTGATCTCATTCTCTACAACAGGACGTCCTCTACACTCTATAGAGATTCGAGTGACATTCCCCGACTAGAAACAAAAACAAAAAAATCCACCCCCTATACCAAATTTTAGCTAAGCCCATACACTACCTACCACTCCCTATCTCATTTAACGTTTGTGTGCATCCAAACATACACCCTATCTCCACCCCTCACCTTTCAAAATAACTGACTATTTTTACTTGTCCCCCCCCCCCCTTTGCAACCATGTGTGTTTTACAAATATACATTGTGTTAGTATTTGATTCCTTCGGGGGCTTACTTGCTCTTGCAGGGGGAAAATATGGAATGAGTAATGAGAAGGAATGGAGAAATAAATCTAAATTTTAAATAAAAATGCGTTTTTTTTTACTATCTGTTGACGAAAGTGTTAAAACGAAAGCTTATTAATAAAATGTGTTTATGGCGCTATTTTTACTTACCATACGGATTACAATATTATTATTATTATTATATATTATTATTATTATTATTATTATTATTATTATTACATCAAGTGTTCCCAATATATAAGTTTTTGGATTTAATAATATATTATTACAATTAATGATTATTGTCTAAATGGTTTGTAATTATTGAACTAAATAAACATAATATATTGCATATGGTCTTGATCAATTAATGTTAATGAAGGATGCATCAATTTTAATCCATACACAAACTGTTGATACTATAACTCTACCAACATTCTTTATAATAAGTACAATTGTATTATTTGTTTGAGGTATTTAACATGCACTTTCTGAACCGACTTATTATATCTGCACACGAGAATTTTTATGAGAGAGCGAAATAGCGTATACATTTTTTAAGGAAAAGGTATTTTCACATACCCTCCAGGGATCTTTTACATTAGCCGTGGGCAAACTACGGCACGTGACGTTGGTTTGTGTGGCCTGCACACAAATTTAAATCTTTCGGATTTTATTAACAAAAATGACAAATTATATACACAGTTATTGCCTGTTTTTTTAAACATGTGAACAAATGTCTCTTCATTTAGAAGTAATTTATCAGAAAATTAAATTAGAGCAAAAAGCTGATAGCACGTTGAGAAGTTTAAAACAACCACAAAATGTTTTTTGTGAAAAAAACAAAAAACCACACAAGAGGTTGCCACAAAGGCAAGTTTTGTGCTTGCTTATAAAATTGCCAAACTGAACAAAACGTCTTCTGAAGGAAATTTTTCAAAGGACTGTATGCTATATGACTAACAAAGTTATTTTTGTGTGAAAATAAAGTTCATTATTTAGTAGATTTAGATTTTTGTCACATGCTGCCCGCTAGATATCTTATATATGGCCCTCGGTAGAAACGTTTGCCCACCTCTGTTTTACATGTCACAATTGACATGGGACCGAAGACTTTACTCCCCATCCAAAGGAAGTTGTTTTATGGATTTTTATCCTTAAAGACAAATCCGTGGATCCCGGGTAGGTTTGAACTCCCGAACATCGGGTTCCGAGGTAAGAGCTTTACTCCAAGACCACAGAGATCGACTTTTGTAAGGCCGAGTCTTCTTAATGTAGCTTTAATAGTAATACTGGAACCTTTTATATAAAGAATTTTAAATGCATTTTCAGAAATATAACAATATTTTTAATCTAAAGTATTTACTCCATTTAGTGGTTGAAAGTAAAACTAAAGTAAATTAATAGCTATTGGTATTACTCACAAGTTAACGCGACTCCACAAGCACTAGGACTTACCTATAAGAACACAAAGAAAGAAAAATCAGCAAACTTCTTTACAAAACTATTAATTAGACATTAAACTATGAACATAATTTTCTCTTACCACTGTTTATTATTTAATATGAAAAGTAGAATATTTACATTTATAAAATGTTGAATAATATTAAACGTACTATAAATTCCAAATTAGTTAAATTTCTCATGAAGAGCAGTTTTGTATCGTAATAGAGGAAGTGATAATATCATTATATCATAGATTTTGATTAATTTTTAATGATTTGATAATGGTAAAAGAGAGGGAACTTTATAAATATAATTCAAACCATTTATTTAATTACAAAATAAGCTTCTGGGAGTTGAAGGAGAAAGCAGAAAAAAGTGCGTATTGGCAGTCTAAGTTCTCTGTCCTGTCATAAGATCTACTATTAAAAATAATTTTACTTTAATTAGGCCTGGCTTGACCAAACCACTTATATATTAACCTAAATATAAATACAAACTTTAGATTTCAGAAATGATTCATCTTTAGCTTCAATCAAGAAATAATATTTAAACAGGAAAATATGAATGCTTAAATTTTAAAATTAGAGAATATTTATTGCAGATTATTATCATTATCTCACTTTATTTCAAACTCTAACTTAAGAAAATTAGTTTTTTTCTTGCACTTTATTCTATTCTACATTAAAATACAAATAAACAATTGCAGTTTTTGTAGAATTACATTAACATATTTATTCTTTCTTCATACTATCCTGAATAGCCAGTATTAGTTTTTTCTTTAGTTTCAATAAAAAAAATTGTTTCATTTCAATAAAATATTTTCAGGTAGGAATCTCATAAATAGTGCCCCACGTATTGAGACATACAGCTACGTGATGGGGCCAAATCAAAATGCTCCACAGATTTTTATTTTTTATTTTATATGGTTGTCGCGCTGAGAAAAATAAAATGCCTGTACAACCGAGGAAAAAAAAAAAGACAGACAATAAAGGCAAGGAAAAAACTTTTCACCAAAAATGCGTTCTCACAATACGTGATCAACATATCATTGTAGCTCATAGCTGCTTGAAGATAGATTGAGGAAATGACACAAGAAGACTCCAAATCTAGAGAGAGAAAGAAGAGAAGTGGAAGGAAAAGACGGCAGAAAGTCTAAAGGGAAAGAAAGTAGTGCACACTCACCCTACGTTTCTTTCCGATCACAAAATTGGTAACATTTTTGGAATATTCCAAGTTCCATATATATCCCCCCTCCAAAACTCTCCAACCCCCCGAGGATAGCAAAAAAAAAATGAGGGGGGAAGCAAAGGGGTAAAAGAAGAGAAGAGTAGTATAAAGGGGTGGGTCTTTCTTCAAGTCTTTTCGATATTGTTCTCCCATCCCTTCAATCTGAACTCCCCCTTCTTCCTGAACATTTTTCTCATCCATCGACATTTTTTTATTCACTTTCTCTATTTTTTTTACAAGAAAGGGAGGGGGTAGTATTTGTAGGAGTGGGGAGTATCCTCGGGTCTTGTCATTCCAATTACTTGGCCGCAAGAAAAGAAATTCGATATTATCGATTATGGCGAGGACGATATATTGAATGCCATATCCTCCGCTATGACTTGCGGTAAGAGGTTATACGGACCAGTGGATGGTGACACATTAATATCAACGGACGTCAAAACCGTTTAAAGTGTAGTATATACGATCGCATTTTTTTACGAGTTCATATAATATTAAATAATTTAAAGTGTTATAATGCAATTATTTTAAGAGCTACCGCATTATTTTAGTTCCTTATGCAAATCATAAATACTGAAAATACTATTAATTTGTTTGGTATTTCCAGAATAAAATAAACCTTGGCTATATTTTAAAGATATTGTCAGCTGACAAATATATCAGAATATTCATTTACATTAATTTTTAAAAACAAATTAATAAAGAACCTCATTTATTGCACACATTCATTTATCTTACTTTATTTATTATCTCCAGTCTTTATTTCAATGTCCGGACAGCACAATTACTCATTATTTAGCTAAACAATTTTTTTAAATAGTTTTCAACTGATATATGATGTCATTAACAACACAAATCTTCTCAAAAAACATCACAAAAATATATTTTACGTGAGCTTGAATAAATCAAGATATTATTTAATGAAGTGTACAATCTGACATGCCAATCTTATGCATTTAAATATATTTAAATTACTCAATAATATAGATGAATTGCATCTGGCATATTTAATTTATTTGCAGTAAAGCTGAGTTGGTTTATACACATTAATTTTAAACAAGTGAACACAATTTAGGAGTAGTATCTCCTAGGTATTTCATTTAGCGGGAAGTTTTGGATATCATTATATCACAGTAAAGTATTTAAAACAAAGATTTAGAGAATATGAACAATAACGAAATGAGCGAATCTCCAAAATGATCGTGGGTATTCCTTGGTAGCCCTTTGCCACAATGTTAACACATATTTAACAGTTTACCGAATTAAAAATATCTATTAGCTCTAATTACTGTGAGTTAAAGTCTTGCACCAATTTCTTGACACATTCTATATTTTCTTATAATTCACCATTTTTATTCTTGTCCTTCATTAAATAAAAAGTAATTTACCAACATGTTGATATAAGTTTTTCTAAGAAATTAATAATAAAAATCATATTTAACCTAGTTTACGTAGACTATGATAGAACCCTAATGAATACAAACCAAATTTTCATGTCTACTCGTTTGGAGGTATTTGTCTGCACACCCCCCTCCCCCCTTGCTAGGAAACCCTAGTTCCCCACCTCACTCTCACATTGAAGCCCACCCATCCCCTTCCAAGCCATTCACAATCCACCCCTTCACTGACTTGGTTTGGTGAGCTTCCAGAAGCTTTAACACAACTTAATCATCTACTATTCACACGTTCTGCACACACACCACACACACACACACAACACACATCTGCGCGCGCGTGCGGTGAGTAAAGTCCCGTCAAGAAAATGTGTCCTATCATAAAATATTTGAATTCTCGCAAGCATTATAGTTAAGAGTCCGATGTAAATATAAATGATTTTTCTTTTACCTTTTTAAAAGTTACTAAAACCATTTTCATATTGGCATAGGTAAATCCATATTATTCGTAACTGTCACTTTTCTTAGAAATCAAACTAATAAAACAATATTTCATTATTTTAGCAGTGCGTCTTACTTTTTAACTTACTTTACTTACCTTTTCAAGGTCATACGCATATAATTAAACAACTTACTTACATTTTCAATTATACGTATATATACTAATTACGCTAACGTGTTAAGGATGAGTAAGGTTGAATTTAGAGGATGTACACCCGTATTTGCGTAAGGGAAGAGTAGAAAACCATGTAGGAAAATCCACCCTCGGTAGCTTCAACAAGAACGCGATCTTAATCTCCCCGTCATCGACAGTCTAGTTATTGAGAGTGATACCTTAAAACATGTGGCCATTGAAGCTGGTAATAATAAAGGGAAAGGTTATAAATACTAAACATAACATATTCAACTGAAATTAAAATTTCTAAAGGTTCCTTATCATCAATATCCTAGTATATAATAATAATAATCAGTATTTATTCTATTTATGTTATTAAAAAACAAAGAAGAATTTCAATACAACCCACACAGGTAGACGGGTGGATATAGGCGTCAAGTTTGTCAAGTCTGATATTTTAGTGACGGGGAGGTTAGGATTTAAATCTTCACTAGGTGTGATAGGTTATTTTCCCACTTAATTGCTCCAGCCCACTCTCCTTTAACGCGAATGGGGGTGTATAACATCTCAATTTAACTTATTTATTCCTACTCCATTAGGGTGATTAAATGGATAGTTCTAAGGTGTAGTAAAACGCAGTGAGCAAACAACCCATCTCAACTAATCTTCTTATTAGCTACTAGCTGAAGAGCCTGACTTTGCAAGGTAGAAATGTTTTACACTATTTCGCTTCCAAACCGAATAATTAATTAAAAAAAATATAATACAAATTTTAAAATTCTGGCTTTGAGGTGCACCTTTTCGTGAACAAGAGCTACTGATTTTTAAATTTCAGACCTCTGCTTGCGGTAAATATCAAGCAATGCTCATGACAGACAAACAAACTCTTGATGTTATTAATATAAACAGTATAATAGAGGAAACTGACATGATTGAGGGTAAGACTAACGCTTTCAAAGATTGGAGAGCTTTTTGGTATTCATCTTAAAAAAATGCAAGTTTTGGCCGATGGCTGAACTTTAAGGGCCGTAATTATCTCTATATCTCAAAAGTCAACTGATCTTTAACTATTCAAATAACAAGAAATTTAAGTTAAATGAGAAATTGGTTGCCTTTCAAATTTCGATTATGTATTTAAGCACTAAGTAAAAAAAAATCATAATAATTGTTATTACCTAATTTAAGTGAAGTCACTTCAGTTCGACTATCATCATTTCAATTATGTATTAGACTACTAAGTGTCCTAGAATCCTTTACTGCAAACACGAACAAATTGTTAAGTTTACTTGGCTATAAGACCACTTTAAATACATGATTAAATAAGTTACCACTTAGATAGCTAAACGTGACTTTAAGTTCACCTATATTATAGCTTAGTTATGTTTAACATATACGTCAAAATAAACATTTTTAGAAAGTGTTAGCCAAGTTGTTTCCCTTCTTTGTCGATACAATATTTCTTAGAAAACAACTGAACAAATTGTCAGACGTGCCACGTCAAGAGAGGTGAAAGATAAAACCTCCAACTGGTCAAGTATATAAGTTTATTTTGTACTCAACAAGGTGTCAATGAAATTCTGGCCACGGCAGTGGTGACACGACCGTCTGGGATCCCCCCTGACCCCCAATCACTCCCTCGGCCTGCGACGTCCCTTTGCACACGCCACCATGTCCCTCACCAGAGGACGTGGCGGTCATAGGAGGGGTGTCCGTGATTCCGTGCACGTCCGTGCGTGAAGGCTAACACAAACACACATCCCGGGTGGAATCCTAAATGAGTGAATGTTCTAAGTGCAGCGACCAGTGAAGGGTGGGGAATATTTCAACCGAAAAGGGGACGACGATGACAAACAGTTTTTTAAGAGTTTGATGACTCTGGGTGCAAGAACTAGTAATGGCTGGTAAGCATTACAAACAATGAGGGTAAAACTAACGATCTGTAGGGTTTGGTGGCATTAAATACAGTGACTAGAAAGGGGTCGTAAACATGTTGACATAGGAAGACAAAACGAGCGATATTAGTGTTTGGGTGGCTTAGAACGCAACATTCAGCAAGGGATGATAACTATTTTGACTATAAGGTGGACAAAACTAACGATATGAGAGTTTGTTGGATGGCTCTAGGTACAAAAACTAAGCAAAAGTGATACATCGACCAAGAAAAAGTAAACGAACGTTATGGGAGTGTGTTGGATGGCTCTGGATAAGATAACTAGTAAAAGGGTAATAAACATTTTGGAGCAAGAAGGGCCAACTGAAGGATATTAGAGTGTGTAGGATTGTTATTAGTCTAGCAAACCAAGAAGGACAAAATGAACGAGAGTGTATTGAATGGCTCTTGAGCTCAGTGGCCAGAGAGGTGATGAGGAGGGGAAAACGAGTGACATGAGACTGTCTTTAATGACTCTGGTTGCAACAGCTAGTGAGAGGTGCTTCACGCTTAAACCAAGGAGAAGAACATTAATCAGATAAAATTTTGTTTGATGGCTCTGAGTGCTACAACCAAAGAGGGGTCTAGCAAATACTAAACAAGGAAAATAAAACGAAATCCATACTAGAGTAGGAGAGTAAGAATAAAATATGGTTGATACTTGTAAATGTGGTGTTATCCTAAAATGAGTCCAATATAATTAATACCAGATTCTCAAGTCCTATTTTATTTTTGTTATATTAACCTGTTAATAGTTTGATTAGGCAAGTTAATAGTGTGCTTAGCTCTGACCAAATAGAAAGTGAGGGTTAGTGCCACGTTCATCCTAAGATACTTAAATGGGAATGGTTTTACTTTTTAAAAGGTTTTTCACCTTCCCTTAAAGCTAATACAGTTAATATATTTAGAATTCACAGCAGGTAATATGTTCCTTAAGGTTAGATAGTTTTAATTTGGTAATCTCCAGAACTGGCATGATAGGATATGAATTAGAAAATAAAAGTGTGAGTATGATGTATTAGGCCTTTTAAACTGAAAATAAAGGTATTTAAGGTGTGGACGTAAGGAACGTTAAGGTGAGGCCTTTCCTCTCTCAGTGCCGTTGTTGCTTTTATTATTTTTAAATTTTGGTCAAAATAAATAAAATATTGCTCCAGTACAAACATATCGAGTTTAATTGTATTCACGTGGTGATATCAACATTTCTGGGATATCTGTCAAGGATGTCCTGGAATTTAATGACAATTTATTTTCTTCATTTAAGAAGTTTATCCTTCTAGTTCCACTATGGTCATGACCGATATTCAAGAACTGTTGAGACCACCATATGAAGAAATTAAACTATATGTTTGTACTGGAGTAATATTTATTTATATTAACCAAATAAATTTTGTGCTATAAAACTGCAAAACACCGACCTTTTCTCGCTTCTCCTACATCCTCACCGTAACATTAGTTTGGTACACCTGCTTCTTAACTTTGATGTGTTCTCTCTTTCTATGCGGTGACTTAAATCACAGTAACCTATTTTGTGACGAGTGTGAACTCCAGGTGTGCTCAGAGTTAATAAAACAGACTGTATAAAGTGATATGACCCGTAGCTGCTGGCAGCCCCTGTTTGTGTCACATACCTAACTTCTAGGGGGATGGAATAGGAAGAGAGAGGACTCCCGACACTCAATAGGAATTCCTAACACGTCCTTCAGACCTGAAAAATTCACGCACGCTGCCATAGTGTCAACTAAAATATATGAACAGCGACCGTGAGCCTGAATTTAACCATGTCAAATGTCCAAAGATCTGAACACACATGATAGCATTTATAAAACAATATTTACATGATTTAATTTTTAGTAGCCATACAATATCATGCTACTAAACAAAAACTATTGTCTAGATTTTAATTACTAAAATACATTAAGTGTTTGTTTGAAATGAACATTGCGCGGTGTCCATAACATAGAGAGATCTGAAATTAAAAAAATGATTACCCCCTTTGCACGAACGTGTCCACTTAAAATCCATATATTTAAACTATTTATCATATATATTTTTTAAATTAATTCTAATTTACCCGAGAAATGCTGGGTACTTCAACTATCAAGTAATAATGAAAACCTAGAAGGAAATGACGCGAATCATTTTGACAATCCTTGAAAGACGACTTACTGGATGTGAAGGATCTGATAAAACAGAAATTCAAGATAGAATTTTAAAACAAAACTATTATCGATTATAATTAATATCTATTAATCTTTTAATGGTCATAAAACACCACGCTATCAAAAAAAAAGTCCGTAGCATAGATTTGAATTTGAGGAGTTACTAGAAAACATTTTCTGAAGCAACTCCAATTCTGCCCCACTTTGGTGGCCGATTGCTCCAGGCTTAACTATACTAGACTGTTGATGACAGGGGGATTGGGATTTGAATCCTTTCCGGATGTACTGAGGGGCGAGAAATTTCCTAAAGAGTTTTCCACTATTTCTCTCTCCACACAAATGTGGGTAGGCCTGCACCTCCTTTAAATTCAACCTTACTCATACCTCACACATCGGCCTGACTAAAAAATATGTGTATAGGCTTAACGGGTAGTAAGATGGGGTGTTAAAAAAGTGGTTAATTCTACTAGTTAGAATTTTCAACGGGAGACCTAGTCCCATTCAACTAGAACCATCGAAACTATATTGCACATTTATTTGACTTCTCAGTCCTCTAACACAGTTCACGTGATATTCATTTAAGTTATTATAAGATCCAATTCGGTGACGGAATGGTCTAAGTCACTAGTCTCACCTGGACTAGAATACGGAAGACTGGGAGATTGGAGCTGGATCTCGATCGAGTGAACTGAGGGTGGTTTTTCCTAAACGGGTTTCGAATCTCCCTCAACGCGAGTGTGGGCACACTTTCTTTAAACTTATACATACCAAATTTCGACGCTCCCTTACGGGGTAAGCAAGAAATCGTACACATAGCTAGAAAAACAACTCCGTACTTAATTTTGCCCAATTAACTTTCTCCACACTTCCCTTTCCCCGCCTACTCCCTTCGCTTGAACAACATCCATACACCGAGTCATACATGCTCTTTTATTCTTCAAAAATCTTAATGTTGGTCGTTTTTACACATTCTTATACAATATCTAGCCTTCTCTAAATTCAACCCTCCTAATTCTTAGCAAATTAGTGTAATTAGTCCATAGACATATAACCTGAAAAGTAGTAAGACACAAGACAATTAAAGAATTTTAATCAAATTGATCAAAAAAGCACAATGTTTAATTTATTGATGTTCCTATAAGAGGAAGAATATTCAGGAAGTATTTTAAGCTGACTTGAACATCACCGCATAGGTAGCTAAAAATGAAAATAATAATAACATTATATATATATAATACTTTTACGTACAATGGTAAAATGGCTATAAAAATTAAGTATTGCTCTATTTTAATATTTTTTCAGATAAAAATATTGATTTCCATGCTAACGCTCCTTTCTTTTGTTCACGTTCAAATGAGTTCCCCCTCCATCTTCTTGAATATCTCCCATCACTTTCCTTTCAGCAAGCAAACCTTACCCGTGCCTCTACCCCCACACACCTACCAATTCCTTTTCCCTTTCACCACCTCATTCCAAGTTTGCACAAAGTTGGGTTTTACTCATTACCATAGCTGCAATTAAACAGCGTCACCGGGGTTTAAGAGAGGGGGGGGGGAAGGGACGAAGAACACAGGAAAGAGGGTGACAGGATATAGGGGTTGGAACAACACAAGCTCTTACTGTGGCCCCCTTACATCCCCCCTGCAACCCCCCATCCTACTTCTTGGGAACACCGTTTGGAGTGGTCCCTTTGAAGTCTCGACTTTCCAAAAACCGCTATTGCCAAAACCTCTCAAAAGCCGGAAACTTCGGGGTTGACTGTATAAAGATACGAAGACTTTGTGGGTACGAATGAAAAACGATACGTTGTGTTTGTTGCTAAGGAAATATGAGGCCTAGTACCTTCTTACCAAGAAGAGTGTACAGGAGTTCAATGGTTTAAGATGTAATATATAGTTTGGAGGGCCATTGGAAGAAACTTATCCAACAGATTTTTATACAGCTGGGGAATTTGATCCAGGATAAAAATTTGGACACGTGTAAGATAAATTAGGCGACTTTTTTCTATGTTGGGTGCTCTAAACTTATATTTTGTATTTGCTATATAGGGTGAAAGAAGAAAATTAAGTTAATATTAATTCAAAGTTTTGTTTAGCAGTCACCGTTAACTCTATAATTAGCACTATAGGAATCAATGTGTTTAATATATTTGTAAATTTTAAACTGTTAGATATTAAAAAGTGCACACATTCAAGTAGTGTAATGTATGAAGTGTTATTTAGAGTAAGCCTGGAATAATTTGATTCAAAATTAAAGAATTTTAATCAAATTGATCAAAACAATATAATGTTTAATTTATTGGTGTTCCTATAAGAGGAAGAGTATTCAGGAAGTATTTTAATCTGACTTGAAAATCATCACATATATAGCTAAAAATGAAAATAATAATATTTTATTTGCACCACGTCTTGCTGATCGTTTGGGCTATACTCCCACATTCTAAATATGCTAATGAATTAGTGATTAGGAATTTTGAATGAAGAGGATGTATGCCCTCGTTTCCTCGGAGGGAGAATGAAAAATAATTTAGGAAAATCTACCCTCGGTACACCCGATCGGGATTCTAGCCTTGATCTTCCTGTCATCGGCAGTCCAAACTACTTTTAGGGTGACACCTTAGACCATGAAGCCACTGATGCAGGTATTAACATATTTTGTGTTTAAAAATAAAATAAGAAGTTTTATAAATTTATATCGTAGATAGTTGTTGAAATAGATGGCCTTGAATAAATGAAAGTTCATGACCGCCAGAACGAATCTCGTGATTTAACCCTAGCCTGAGACACCTTAATCCAATCCTTAATCTGATGTATACTTATTCCAAATTTATTTTAACAAAATCCTCTCATCAAGGTCTTGGTCTACCAAAATAGATCTTGTTTCTTAAGTTTTCTTGGATAAAATTCTGTGTACACGTCTGTGACAACCCCCCACACGCGTCACATCACATCCTACCTTCGCCTGAGCATCTTAATCATCCTTGACATGTTTGGGGATGCATACAAGACATGGAGATCTTCAATAGGAAACTTTCTCTACCATCCTGTTTGTTCATCTCTATTTGGTCCAAATATATTTCTTGGCGCTTTTTTTTTTAGCAAAAACTGTCAAATTTTATATAGATAAAGAGAAAATGGATTACAACCTTTACTGTTAGACCCCTAGATACCTTTTATACAAGACACTCCATTAAATTTGCTTAACACTTGAAACGTATTAGTCCACTTGAATCGTTTTATTAATTCGGAGGACTAAAACGATCCATTATTTTACTAATATAAATAGGTGAGTACAAAAGTTTCAATTAAACTACATAACATCAAATATTTTTGATAAAAATAAATGTCAGTTTATTAATGCATGATAAAAAAAACTGGACGTGCAGCGCGAAAGGAAGAATCTAGAAGAACTGTGTTCAGGGTATTCACTGATAAACCAAATGGGAAGAAACCATTGAGAAGATCTAGAAGCAGATGAGAGGATAACATTAGAATGAACCTAAAAGAGTTAGGGTGTAATGAGGTGGACTGGATAGAACTAGCTCAAAATAGGGATAAGTTGCGTACATTTAAAATTTGTCAATGAACTTTCGAGTTACTAATGTCATATAATAAGTAAGTAATAAAACATCAATGGTGGAAATCTATATTTTGATAGCCACTTGATTTTACCAACTTTAAAAGTAAATTAAATAATTCTGGGCCTATATTTTCAAACCAGAGGTATAAATTAAACTGGAAAGAAAACAAAGTATAAACTCAAACAAATAATATTATTCAAATCATGGCACAAATGCTATCATATTTGTAGTGTGTAGTCAACGTTTATAATTTTTTTTAAAGCGTGCTTTTATTAATATTCCATACGAGAACTGTTTTTCAGAACATACTCAGAATTAATAACATTATTTGGAATAAATTCGAATAATATTTAATACAATTCACATGCACATTTAAACATATTAATGATACTTTCGTATATTTTCCCTTTTTAATACATGCATAAACGCACACAATATTAACAAATAGCAACCACACAATAATAGTGATAACTATATCACGTACAATCAGATATAAGTCTAACTACACTCGAAACATGTAATTAAAAGTTTTACAAAAATAATTACATTATTTGATTAAAAATTTAAAATGGATGGTAGTTATTTCAAAAACATTTTGTTGCTATATATTTATGCTAGCAGTTTGACCCGTTCTTCTCACGGTCAAGCCGTTCCAAAACTATATCAAATTAGAACGTCCAACATCCTGCTGCCTTATTTTTGATAGTTCCTAGCTGTACAATCCTCAACTAGTATATATATTCAAGAGAAATTATTACCTTGACCGCAAACTGAGTGCACAAACAAACGTAATCCTTACCTAAGCACGACGATACAATAAGATTAACGAGCTACTATACATTGTTACAGAATATGTTGAAAATAATTAATCACAGTTTGCCAAGGAGCATAAATAAATAAATAAATAAATATTCTGTTTCAGAAATTTATAGAATAATAAGCATCATGGTTTTCCCAAGAGCACCACGGCTCACCGAACTATGTCTCCAGAATTTGTTCATTTTTACTGTCATATCAACCCGCCTCGGTGGCGTAGTTGGCTAACGCACCAGTCGTGTTGAGCCAGACCACCGAGGACGGGGAGATCGAGGTTCGAATCTGAGTCGGGTGAACTGGGGGTGGTTTTTCCTAAATAGTTCTCCACTCTCCCTCCATGCAAATGCGGGTTCACTTCCTCTAAATTCAACCTTCCCAATTCCTAATCCATTAGTGTAATTAGTACTAACGCGTATAACCCGAACGGGTAGTAAGACGCGGTGCTAAATAATAATAATAATACTGTCATATCACTTGTACCATCTACGTCACACCTTGTGGACTATTTGAAATGTGTGCCGATAGAGGTCAGTGGTGGAGTGTAGAAGAATGAGTCAGTGATGTACGAATTGTTGAACAGGAAAGGGCTGACCCGTGCGCCGCACGAGGTTGAACAGTGTCAGACGGAGAACATTTCATGAGTGCCCGGTGGGCCAGTATATTAGTGTTTAAGTGTGTTCTGTTTCACTTGCCATACAATATTGTGGGCCATCAAAGATAATCAATTTACTCGTGAATATAATTATATTGAACTTAAACTCACTGTGTTTTCTTTACAAGTGGATTAGTCTTATTTTGTAAACAAATAACGGGGGTTAGTAACCGAGTATTAAAGCTCAATTTTTGTAATTCTCTCGGTCAGCGAGGTGACGTGACCGTGTAGTGACGTAATGGTACAACTTTGTGTCGGGGAAATGTACCTTGTGATAACAAAGGGGTACACACTGCTAGATAGGTTATATTATTTATCTTTCAATTTTTTAGCATTTCTATCGTAGGGCCTAAAAGGAACCTTGACGCAAAATATCAAGTTCACAAGCCAGGGGTTTGAGTAGTACCGTGTTGAGTGAGTCCGTGAGTGACTTTTGCCTTTTATACTGATTGTTACCCTGATATAATATCCAACCCAATAAATAAATAAATTTACTTTTACAACAAAACTGCGAGTACTAAACTATAAATGACACAATGAAACGCACCAAGTAACGTCATGATGTTAGGTGAAAAAATAGCACAAATAATTTTTTTAAGACCACCATATTAAATCAGTGTGTGTACCTTTACCTGATCTATTGACTAAAATATATAAAATGGCTGACTTTTATCTAGGTGATCCTGGTTTGACTCCGAGTAGTGCTGAAGAGGAGAATTAGGTGTTTTAGTCTAGATCAAATAAGTCAAATGCTACTATAGTATGTGTTGTAGAAAGGGCAATTAAATATCAGGTTAATAAATTATGCATTATCAAAGAGCAACATTTCTTCAAATAATAATAATAATAATAATAATAATAATAATAATAATAATAATAATAATAATAATAATAATAATAATAATAATAGCTCTTACAATAAATTAAGCTGTCAATAATGAGGATATAAGAGTTCAGTTCCGGTCTGGTGTAATAAAGGTGGATTTTAAATAATGGTTTTCCACTCCCCCTGCACATAAATTGGGTACAATACCTCCAGATTTAATGCTTCTCATCACTAACACATTAGCGCAATTAACACATATGCCTATAGCCAGAACGGATAGTGAGGTGGGCCGACCAAAATAATAAATACAAATTCACTAAACTTATTTTTGTTGACACCAATCAAATTTTTTTTTTTTTACAAATGCCAATACCTTAAAATCCTCAGGAAATAAATTGTAGATCTTATTTGACATGAACAATTAAATATAAATATATGATTATATCGTGGGTTTAACTTTTCCTTAAATAAAATATGGTCAAATATTTTGCTTTAATCCCCTTCAATAACGATGAAGTTTGATATTTATTATATGTTTCTTATGAATATAAATCAACTTTACGAAGTAGTAGTAAGTAGTAGGTAACATTAACCATACAGTTTGATTTAGACTAAATGAATTGAACAAAGCAGAAGAAAAGTTTAAATACATCAACCACAATACACACAAACACAATAACAATGTGTGTGTTCTATTTTAGAAGCTCCAGTCCCCTTTTAAACCTTCAATTAACCACAGTGTTCTGCCACAAAGCCTTACCAACCTCCAACTTTCCCTTCCTTCCTATGCCTCCTTTTACCAACAGCTCTTCCACAAAATCTAGAGATAGAAGCTTCTAGCACGAGAAAATTAAGAAAATCTCCGAGTGTGTTTTCAACACAACGTCCATTCCTCCCCCACCCTTACTTTCCCTCTCCAAGGCAACAAACATCTCTCTCGTCCCCAAAACTACTCCAAAACCAAACCATCTTACGCACACGGCAAAGACATCACTCAACATCAACACATCTTATACACACGCACAAATGCATCATTCACCATCAACACACATTACACACACGCACAAATGTATACACTCACCATCAGCACACATTACACACATGCACAAAAACATCCCTCAAAATCAACACATCTTATACACACGCACAAATGCATCACTCACCATCAACACACATTACACACACGCACAAATGCATCACTCACCATCAACAAACATTACACACATGCACAAAAACATCCTTCAACATTAACACATCTTACACACATGCACAAAGACATCTCTCAATAAGACATCACTTCATACCAACATAACATCATACATACATACGTAAAAAACCTCTCACTTTAAGAAATTTAATCGCTTGCTGTCATTTTCCCTAGGTACATTAATTTCCTTAATTACCTGGTCGCTGCTGTCTTGTTTAGTAGCTTCTTACTTCAAACATTTTCTTTTTTGCCTACATTTCTTTTTTCAGATTTGGCTAGAAATATATTGAGTAATATTTGTGAAATAAAAACAGGATACCTTTTTTTTTTAAAAAAAGGCTAGGCCTGTTTAAATGTTAAATTTATATGAGCATATTCATGAAACTTTAAATTTTATTTTGTTAAACAATTCTTCTTGCAATTAAAATAGTCCCCTAATCGGGTCTTCGGGTGTGGACTATTCCGCGAGAATTATGGCATAGTAAATAATAGAATGTTAGTTGAAAAAAAGTCAATATTTAATAAGAAACTAGATATATTAATCCATTTTAGTAGTAAACATCTCAAAATTGGAAAATAATATATTATTTCTTCAAAAAACACGCAGTCTAATTTTAGTATCATAAAACGTTTATAAGCATAGTGAATTTGCCATGCGCTAGCTCCCTAAGGCTTTATGTATTGGACTGTGAGTCTCATTCTGAAAATTTGATAGGTTTCATCTCGGTTGGGGCGAGAATATTTTCTTTTGTTTTTTTTTATCTGCGTTTTAATACTAGTTCAAGTTTAGCACAGGTCATTTAGCTCTAATATGGTGCACAAGTGGTTAGTTTACTAGCGATTCAGATCTCAGTAAGACGCGATTAGATGCGTTTAAATCCCTTAGCTTGCGGTAAGAGTCTCGAAAGGTTGTATTAAAAAAAATCTTTATTTTAACTCTTAATACAGCAATCAGATCATTTTAATAGCGATGACTATGCCACACGAACTCATAAATAGGTATATTATGAAGTCAAAGTGGTACGGTGGGGTGTGCGCCAGCTTGCTTGAAACTGAATTTAGAGGCCAGATGTCGATCAACAAATTTGTGGCAGAGGAAAGATTTTTTCTACCCGAAGTTTAAGTTTCAATACATTCTTCAGTCAAACTCTGGTAACTGTTACAATATTTCAACCACCATCCGTGTTCACTTAGAAAGGATAGTTTAAGTGGCTAATAGCTAACATCACAGCATAAATATTAAACATTTTGAGTTAACCTATAAAAAATTAGTATAAAGTTAAAGTATTTGTAGCTGAGGTTTATGAAACAAAATCTTTTATTATGAAATGTATGTATGTTATTTTCACAATCTATATTATAACTCCTTATATATTACTGTTCATTTCTACACTTTCTCTTAATAAAACATATCATTTAGGATATTCAGTCAAATTTACATATAAAACGGCTTAGCTAAAGTTATAAAGAGTTACTATATTTATTTAACGTATTCATACTTCAAGCAATGTGATTTGTAGATGTCACTATTGAAATATATTATCAATACCTATAAATACACTGATAAAATAGTAAGCTGATACCATTTTAAAGGTTTTATTTTTTAAAGTGTTCCTTTTATATGAAAATTGAGTGTTATCTTTGATACCCATATTAGCTACGCACCGTGATATGTGAATGATTTATTTTAAATGGTTTATTTAGATTAGTCAAGAATGCTTGGATTCAAATAAATGAACTTACATGACAAGTCCCCAAATCAAATACAGTCCAATTTTGGTAGGAAGAACCTTTTAGAAAATAAGTCTAAAATATTTGTAATCAAATTTTATATTATTAAACTATATTTTATTAGTTTTATTATATAGGGAATCCATTATATCATCAAAAAAGACATCTAAACATCACATTAATTAACGTATGAAAACTTGAAAGCAGATCTAGTAGCGTTTTTTAGCTGTGAACATTGGACAGTAAAGTATTTATTTTAAAACTTTTGTGTCTATATTGTTTGAACGGCGTAGCGACTTCAAAGTCAAAACACGTTTATTATAATATTTAATAGAACTACGGTAGGTAGTGCCATTGTTCTCCCTCTAGCAGCTTTATTAAGCATGTTTAAGCAGCTTTATTCAGCTTACTTAAGCGTCTTTATTCAACATTACCCTGGTAACGTTATCCAACTAAAAACTTCATTTCTTCTTCACCCTTTCAACTACTTCAACTACTTTGCACAAGCAGTTTCGGACTGCATAGTGTTTTCCTCTCTATCTCTCTCTTTTTTGTGTGTTTTGTCTAGATCGTAGAAAGAGAGGTGGAAAAGAAGTCTGGGAACGCGTTTATGGTTTCGTTTCATGTAATTTAATTTCGGCTGGTAACGGCGGCGTTGAATGTTTGTTGTGGCTTAGTCTCGTTCTAAGAGGCTGAGAATAAGGGCGAGGGAAAGTGAATGGACCTTAGTGGCTAGTCCAGAATAACTACATCTTCACAGGGTGGTCAAGAAACAAGAGAATAATCGCAGAGGGCTTGTAAGGTAATTTTTTTAAAGTGCATTAAAAAATATATCTTAATCCCAATAGGAAATATATGGCATATGGGCTAGTTTCCTGTTTTAAAAAGCTTGCCTAAGTAATAAAATATATTTTTTAATACTCTCCATTTTCCTATATGGTTAGTTTTGTATTAAATTATAATTTAAAAACACAGAAGTACATTTTATAATAGTATTAAGGAGTATGTGTTCTAATCTGATTGAAAAATTCATATTCATTTCTAAAACAATTTTTTTTTCCAAACCAAGGCTACCTAATATTATTTTTATAATATATATATACTAAGAAATGAAATATTTTAGTGAATACATGAAAAATTAATCCACTAGAACATGTAAGCAATGTGTGCGAAAAGTTAACTTTAGGCCCCAACTAAACGTTAATCACCACTATTTATATTATTTTCCAAACGAAATGAATGGTAGTATTGGGAAACACCAAAACTGAACCTATTCTATTAGTTGGTGTTCTTATTCAATCGGTCACTGTGATAAGTCACGTGAAACACCCTACAGTTCAAATTCTACTATCACAACGGTTAATTAACTCTGCTCTTGAAAACTAAATTTAGCCTGAAGCTGTGTGAGTTATTACTTAAAATATTAACCATCAGATTCTAAAACAGTAGTTATAGAACTTTTAGAGCCCCACTCCCACCCCTTCTCCTCTCCACTAATTCCATCTACCCCAACTGGGATAGTATCGCACCTCTTTTTCCCTTCTTGTTCATTCTTTTTGTTTAGCCATCAAGAGCATTATTTGGCTAGTTAAAACCTCGATAGAGATTTATTAAAAACTTTAGAAAATACAAACATATTTTTTCGGCAAACATTAATCATAGTTTAGTCAATGTTATTTTATTGGTGATGAAAATATTTATCAAAAGTGACAGCAACAGATCACATGTGACTTATGAATACGTGAAATCAGATCTAGCGAGTAGCCTTTTCTAGCTGTCAGATATGACAATTCATAAGAAAATTTGGATAATGTTTACAGTCTTTATATTTTGACTGCACAAAAGTACACCAAAGTTATCCAACCATACTCACAATAATGCTAAAGTACCTGAGGTTATCAATCAAAGGCAAATGGTATATAATAACTAAACAAAAACACTTCAGAAACAAGAAAATAGTTTTTTTATCACTGCATTCAATTACCTGTTAAGGTTAGAGCCTAAGAATAAATTATAATTACTATAATGAGGTAGGAATGAAGAAGAAAACATTTTAGAGGTAATATACCCGCATTTGTATGGACGGAGAGTGGGAAACTATTATAGGAAAAACCACCCTCAGTAGACACGGCTGGGGTTCAAACCCTGATATTCCAATACTCAGCAGGCCAGTCTAAAAAAATAGTGACGGCTTAAAATAGGCCAATTCGACCATTGAAGTGGGTAAAAGTGAAGTTAAGGGAGCTGTTGGAACACAATTTGGGCTGCTTAAGAAAGATGGCAAAATTCGATGTTATTCTAAATAACTGTCTCCTGCTCAAGTAACTTATGAACTAGATGGTCGTGAAATAAGCATGTGTTACCCTAGCAAAATTCTTTGCACCTTCTTAGAGAAGGGAATGGATGCACTTTATTTTGAGAAACTATGTTCTCGAACAACAATCAACATGAAAATTAATATTAAATTTGTACCAAATATTTTTTTAAATATGCGCTTAAACATCGAGTAGTAATATTAAAAGGACTTACTAGATTTTAGTAATTTTTCACCGATTTAGTAAAAATTATAAGACACCGTTTTGTCTTAGTTTACATTTCATTGTATTGTTTGTTAATTAAATACTCTAATATTTTGCCTATTCATATTTGAGGATTAGTTTCATAGACCGACTTATTAATTGACTAGGCCAGTTTCACATTTGAATATGGCCTATTCTATCATGGTAGAGATAGGTGCCATCCTGTATTTATTATAGTGCTGCACTTGAGGTATGATAAGGCTGACCATGAAACTGGTTAACATATTGAATAGACAAGTTTATCCTGAACATATCATACACAACCAACTTGTCATAGAGACTCAAACCATATTATTCCTTTCATTCAAAATATCCCCATAAGGATCCCAACTTTATAACTTCATTGAAGCCGGTTCACAAGACAGTATAGGTTAAGTTTGGATGGAAGGGAATTTTTTTTCCATTTCATGACAAAAAATATTTTTAGTTAAAATAAATCAAATATTGCATAAGTACATTTAGTTTAACTTTCTTACATGGTAGTCTCAACTATTTTGGAATATTTATTATTTGTATTAATTAAGTTGGCCAGGACTATTTATTTCCTATTCATTTATAAAGTTTTTGGTTAAATACTATGATCCTAATGACAAATATTCAAGAACTGTTGATATTACTAATCTTATGTATACAAATCTAAGCTAAACGCATCCATTTAGGTAATATTTAATTTATTTTGGCCAAAAAATTTTGTTTTAAACTTTTTTAAATAATGACCCTAATAGCTCTCACTTTTATTTCCCTTTAATTCACGTTTCCTTCCATCACACCTTAATATTAAATTATTGTTTAAAATATAATAACCTATTACCTTGTTATAGGCTAAATAAAACCTGAGAATATCATATACTGATGTTAATGCACATTCATTTTGATAAATTTGTGTTTGTTTTTTTATCACGGCTTCTTATTACCTGTTCAGCTTGTACGCATATATTATAATTACTATAATTGGATATGGATGAGAAAGGTGGCATTTTAGAGGTAATCTACCTGAATCTATGTGGATGGAGATTAGGAAACCATTTAAGAAAAATCACCTCAGTAGACCCTACTGGGATTTGAACTCCGATCTCCCCATAAGCAGGTCAGTACAACACGAGAGTGACGCCTTAGACCATTTGGCCTCTGAATGGGGTAAATATATGTCGTAGTGGTATAGAAGGGGATGCGGCAAGACATTTTTTTTTGGCTAAAATAAATGAATTATTGCTTCAGTACAAGCATAGAATTTAATTTTCTTCACATGGTGACCTCAAAAATTTCTTGAATATTTGTCTAGGGTGTCATGGAATTTAATGACAACTTTTTATCTTCATTTAAAAATGGTTTCATCTAATGCTGCTGTGCTGGTGATGGATATTCAGAAAATGTGGATATCAACATGTAAAGAAAATTAAACTTTCTGTACTGGAGCAATATTTCATTATAGCCAAAAAAATGTTCTGCCATAAAAACTGCAAAAACACTGGCCTTTTATCGCGACCCCTTCCATCCCACCTTAAGTCCTCTTTGTGAAGATACCAACGTGCTACCTCTTATTATTCTTGAAGTTTTGATAGTTATATTTAAGTCCGTGTAATGCCTTAATCACATTCCTACATTGATCGAAACAATTATTGCTTAAGTATCCATGCTCATAGTCTTATTCCGGAAATCAAATGGAAATGTTCACAGATGGCTGTAGAACTAAGCAATAGGCCTACAAAGGCGAATATGTTTACTTACGAGTCTAGTACTGAACAGATCACAGCCATACCTCGCCTCGCCACAGCATTTACATACGTCTATTATGTGCGGGTGGAGACAGTACTTGATTCTAGATTAAGTGTAATGAACATCAAAAGCGAAAGTCATCATCACCATCCTACCAGCACTAGAAAGTTTTGGTTGGTTTCCAAACTCCTCGCCAGAACATCTCTCTCTGAGTCAATTATAACACTCCACATTATTAGACTGCCTTCATCTTCACTAAAACCGCTGCTATGCTTTAACCGCATACATTCCCCAACTCCGGCTTGCTTGTGGAGTTTGAGAGGCTTGATTATATTGTCATATGGTATGTACAGTGTGTCTGAAAAATACTAAACGAGAAACTTAACGTTCACTTTATTGAACCGACTGATTATAGGACCAAACATCAAGGCCCCCGGCTATTAACTTATTACTGTAAAAAGGGGGAAAACCTACATTTCACCAATGATAAATTTTACGGCAAAGCCAGAAATTGAACCCGGGACCTTTAGCTCTGTAGGCGGACCAACTACCAACTTAGCTAAGGTTTAGGACGTCCTGCGATTCAAGGATATAAAGGGAACGGAGGTTATTCATAAAAAGAATATTAAGACACGAAAATGCAATTGAAATTTCATAAATTAAAATATAGTTTAATTTAAAATTCTCCTTAGTTGCACCAATGGTATTAGATGGGTTAGGGTAGCTTCCATGACACTTAAGAGCCGCCTCACCCCATGGATAACGCCAAAATGAATACAGCTCAAAATAAAGGCTGGCTTCTTGTTAGGATTGTACGCATATGTAATAATTACCCTAGCGAGTTAGGGACGAGAAAGGTTAAATTTAGAGGAAGTGAACCCGCATTTGCGTGGAGGGGGAGCGGAACACCACTTAGGAAAAACCGCCTTCAGTAAACTCGATCGGGATTCGAATACCGATCTCTCCGTCATCAGCAGTATAGTCTATTGGGAGAGTGACGCCCTAGACCACGCGGACAACGAATCAGATTTGGTAGACCAACTCGGTAGCGTGGTTAGCTAACGCGCTAGTTTTGCGTTGATCTTAACTGCCGAGGACGGGGAGATGAGGTTCGCATCTCAATCGGGTGAACTGGTGGTGAATTTTCCTAAATGGTTTTCCATTCTCCTCCACAAAAATGCGGGTTCACTTTCTATAAATTCAACCTTCCCAATTCCTAGCTCATTAGTGTAATTAGCACGTAAGTGTATCACCCGAACGGGTAGTAAGATGTGGTACTAAAAGAATTAATTTATTAATCAGGTCGGTACTTTCTAAGAGGTTGGAAGAAAATAACTATAAATAAAAATTATAATGACTAAAAGTTCAAATGTGTGATATATTTTAATGATTAAGAAGTCCAAAGTGAAAAATGATTTATTTCTCACTACTATACCTGTACAAAAATGTAGCTATATTGGTCAAGATCTCAATGGTTTGCGGAGGAGGGTGGAGGGGGGTAAGGTCAGAGAGAGAGTGGAGAGGGTTAAACGACAGAACAAAATTTCATAATTTTACACAGCTCCATTTTTCTCTTGTGATTTTGTAAACGGAGGTCTATACGTGCGACAAATAGCGTGGAAAGGCAGTATATCATTTTGTAATAAAGACATGTATGGATTAGTCCCGACATTCCCATACCCATCTGGTTTCGCTAGCCGAAATGAAAGGGGTGCGGAGGGGGTAGCAAGGGGTAAAGTGCACAAAAACCAAATTTCCTGTCTGGAACCCTGTGTTATGTATGGAGCCCCATTAAGCTAGAGTAGCCACTTTATCATAACCACCCTAGTAGAAAAGGGTGGAAACGGGGGGGAGGAGGGGGGCGAACAAAAAACATATTCGTTCAGGCTAGGAGTGGGTAGGGCATGAATATGTGCGCAAGAACATACCGATAAATGAGGGTTCCCGTGAAAATTAAGAGCATGGACATAAAAATGAGCATAAAAGGAAATGGGAGGACTAGGGGGCTCCCAAATTGAACGTTAAGCGCGCAAGAACATGGCATATGAACGTTAAATGGGGAATCATGGTCATAAGTGATGCGCTTGAGATTATGAGAAAGAATTTAAATCATAGTTTTATTTTATTTTTATAGAACTGTGTTTTAGAAGTGAATTAAATAACATTTTACTATTTTTTTTGATTTAACTATCTCCACATAGGTCTTAAATCTTTATTTTTATAATTAATAGGTTCAAATTAAATACTATTAATTCTACATGAACCCAGTCTTATTATAATCTAATTTTGTTAGGACGAAACCTTTTAAAAACTTAAACTTTTTTTTTAAGTCAAGATTGATAGCATGTTACTGTATTATTAGTGTAATTTTATAAGTAAGCATATTATAGATCTAAAGTGACAATTGTGAATCCAATCACTTTACATATGAATATATAAAAATGTTTAAATAACTTTTTAAGTGTCAAAAGTGTTTATTACTTGCAGAATCAGCCTATACATGGATATTCTATCCATTTATTCACACTAATAGGGTATGGGTGAGTAGAGAAGACCTTAGAAGCATCGTACTAACAACATTTGGAGAAGAATGATTTAGAAACGCATTAATATTATTTACTTAGATAATTGTGAGGATTTTACAGTAAACTTTATTTAACTACTGTTTTGATTAAAATATTTTAATAACTACTAAAATTATTTGTAATTTCACAAAAGCTCAAAACTTTTACTACTTCCAACAGTTTTAATGGGAATAGAGAAATCAGTCTCATCTTTCCAACGACGGAGAGGTCTGGGTTTGACTAACGCTCAGGTTTACTAGGGATCAGTAATAAATGATGTCCAAACTTGAAATGGTTATTCTCTGAAACAGTCCTTGAAGATTTTAATGTATTGAGTTAACTTTTTTTTTTCTTAGTGGCAAATTTTTCTTTTCTAATTTCAACTGTTATGGCAACGTGAAGGGGCGGATTAGCTATGGTGGAATTTCCAACCTCAGAACAAACCGTTGTTATCTCTTGTTACTCGAACACATCGCTTGAAGGAGAGCTAGGAATTGGTCCACCATCCGGTGCGATCTCGTAGATTAACAACGTGCTTATATGTAACCAAAAAAACCCGACAAAAAACAATATTCCATTGTGTACATCAGGGTGGGACTAGTAAGAGAGTGACGAGAGGTGGAAATTTTTTTTGTTCATTTGACTGATTACATTTTCATGTTTTACGTTGTCATATAAAGCAGACAAAAAACGACTACCATTGCCAAAACATTTTTTTAGCACTAAATTTACATTGAATCATATACGTTTTAAACCAGTTTTTGACATTTTTAAAAACGTAAAATGTTGAGAAGCATTCGGAATATTTAACTCTGACTCGTCATACGTATTTGTGAGAGCCTAATGGTTAGCACATCGACATATTTCTTGTATAACCTGATCCTTAAGGAATAATATCAATCTAAAATCAAGATGGAATCACACTAGATATTTCAAGTTGAAATCAAAAGTAAATTTCAAGGGCTATTAAATGTAACTGGTTTTTGTTTGGATGGTTGGTTCTTATCCCCATTAGTAGTTAAAATATATTTTTTTTAGCAAGTAAAAACTACAGAAATAATCTTCCACATATTTATATGATTTGATCTACATGCACATAATAATTATTTAGACAAATATATATCTCCCATTTAAAAGACAGATAAACTGTTATAGTTGCAAAAGACATAATGCTCATATAAATAAAATATAATCCAAGGGTACGAGGAGAAAATAATCAAATTCCCATTATTCACATTTCCCATGAAGGCAGCTCTAACACCTCAAACCTCTTAAAAACACCTGAAAATATTTTTCTAATTATTCTGAATAAGACCTCTATTAACCTTAATATAAAGTACTTAAAAAGTCTTCATGATTGTTTAATAAGTATAAGAACTAGCTTAATTTAAATGGAAATAATTGTCATGTTAAACCTTATAGCCTCTGGATCATGTCATTTTACATAAATATTGATATTATTATTCTGTCTTTTGTAAATTAAGAAAAAATTAAACCAAATTAAACTTATATATACCTGAGTGTGTGCACTTAGGAGTTTTATTTTTACATAATATATTCAAATATTATAACGAGACAGCAAAAAAATGAAGTATTCTAAATGAATATTTGCTATGGGTAAATCAGCATTTGATGATACATTTTTTAAACGAAAAGAAAAATTAGTCATTAAATTTCAGGACCCTCTTGACAGATATTCAAGAATAATAATACTATTGCTATCACCATGTGAATAAAATTTAACTCTATGTTTCTACTTGAGAGATTATGTGTTTATTTTGGCCGAAAAAATTGTTTTGTTATAAAAGACTGAAAAAAAACTGCCTTTTTAGTCAGGTTCCCTGCACACCACCTTAATGAAATTATCTTAAGCGGTTAGGACTTGAACCAATGCATACTGAGTTAAGTATTCAAAAATATTGTCTCTTTCAGCTATGCTAGTCAGTTAAGTAATCGTCATTGTTCTAATAATCCTGTAAAAAAAAATTATTCAACTTAACAACTTTAGACTTTTATTTTTTGTTTTATCTCTCTCAAATTAAAATGGGATTAACAGACCATTTTTAAACTTCTTTTCATTGAATATATTTTTTTGTAAAAAGCATAAATGAAAGTGTATGATTAAACAATTTACAACAACGATGTCAATAATGTTCAAGTCCCCTCACATAAAAAGGGCCATAAAAAGAATAAAGAGAAAAGCAAAAAAAAAAGATTGACAGTTTTAAGCCATGCTTCAGTAATCCGTAAAAACACAGGGATACAAATTCATTCATAATGCGGAAAAACATTCGAATATCGAAATCGCTAATTGAAATTGGATGCAGAACCATTCGCTCAATGATAAAACTATCTTTATTGAGATTTTTTTCCAACCCCTTGTGTGCCGACATAACAAGCAGGTTTTGAGAGTTTTTAATACGGACTGTTACATTTTACAACTGATTATATTGGAAGCAACCTCCACCCCCTCGCATGTAGCCATTTTATTGTCGATTGATAGATTTCCTAAGTCCCCTTTACAGTCGGCCATTTTACGATTAATAATCCTCTACGAACGATAAGCAACCAAGCCAATCGAAAAACTCAGATTGTTTGCGTTAGCAAAATGAATAAATTTAACATATCGGTACTTAAAAAACGTAATCATACTAAATAGTCATTAAAATATTTAGAAATCAGAGTTCATGGTGTTCTATAAAAATAGAAATTGTGTTTTATTTTAAATGACTTATTTAAATAACAATGTTCATAATTTAAATATATTAATACTTTTTCAAATGTAATATTGGTATGTATGTGCCAGTTTTAGTAATTAATAATACCTTTAAATGTGTATTGTTTGTATTAAGATAAAACTATATTATAGCCCATAATTTAAATAGATAAGTAAAATTAATAATTTTAATTAAAATATAAAGTTATTGCTAGTAGAAGCCAACATCTGGAGTATACATTTTACTGTAAAATAAATAATATATAGTTGAAATCAAAATACTTCAAATATATAGGGGTTGATATGGAGTAAATTTTGGATACCCCAGTGCTAATAGTGAATATTATTAACTATTATTGTGTTCATATATTAAGTAACATAAAAGTAACAATACATACCCTGTACTTATTGTAAGGCATTGTTATGTAGGATAGTCAAGTATCACGGATTACAGTGGTCAGGACATGCAGCACGAACGGAAGAAATTAAAACCTTGTTCAGGGTACTGACCGGTAAACCAATGGGAAGAGACCATTGAGAAGACCTAGACGCAGATGGGAGGATAACATTAGAATGGACCTGAAAGATATAGGGTGTAATGAGGTGGATTGGATAGAACTATGTTTTAAATTCTACTTTTATTTTAGATGTGAGTAGGTAGTTCCACTTAAAATTATGATAATTTTTCTTGTACTATTTGTAGGCTGAATAAAAAAAATTATAAACACCTTAAAATTAATTTAACATCCAAAGATGTTCAAGCCCCACAAGAGAAAAAATAGTAATCATCCCATTTTAGTGAATCTTGCTCCTAGTAGGCACTATTTGTCCATCTGCCATACCAATGTTTATGCAGGGACATGTGCTATATTACTCTCCGAAATGTCAGCCTCGTGTTTTAGTAGTGATTAGTGGGACATATAGCGTTGCTGGAGAGGTATTAGCGTCCCCAGATGGCTTCTGGTAACTATTTCCTCTTGTGACCATCACCTTCCTCTTCTCACACCCCAACTCTCCATCCCCCCCTCTAGCACACACATACACTCACATGTGATGACTGCCTGGTTACAGTGAGATAACGTCCCAAACACACACACACGCACGTTTCCTGACAATTGTCCGTCACACACCAATGATGTGGCCAATCACTCGGCACATTTGACTGTTTACTAATTTGTAATCATCGCGTCTGGGAGGTCACCCCGCCCTGCCCCTTCTAAACCACACCCATCCATATCACTTTTACTCTTGTTTGACTCCCAAAATGGACAATACAAAATCAACATAATCTCATGTGAGGCGGATAATCTCCTAATGAGATAGGTCATGTGAAGATTGTAACATTGTGAATTTGTAATCTTACATATGTGGTCTAAAACACACACAGGTGTATAAATATAAGTCCATACCTTGATTTGAAAAAATCCTGCTCAAAATACAGAAGTCGTTTGGAAACGTCTATGTGTATTTTAAAAAGTAATGCACACTCAACTCACCCCGAAAGGTAGCAAGTTTATCATGCTAGTTTCTACAACGATGCAGTTTAAATGGTAGTACCGTAGCCAGGGAAGACTGTAAGCTTTTAGGGTAGGCTGAGTGTACTTGCTTTGAGTTTTTTATTTTCAAAAGATTAATTTTTTTGTCTCAACAGAAATTTGATGAATATAAATTATTATTAAAGCTTTAAATGTGTTTACCCGCCTCGGTGGCGTAGTTGGCTAACGCACTAGTCGTGTTGAGCTCGACCGCCGAGGACGGGGATATCAAGGTTCGAATCTCGGCCGGGTGAACTGGGGTGGTTTTTCCTAAAGGATTTTCCACTCTCCCTCCACGCAAATTCGGGTTCACTTCCACTAAATTCAACACTCCCAATTCCTAATCCATTAGCGTAATTAGTACTTAAGCGTATAACCCGAACGGGTAGTAAGACGCGGTGCTAAATATTATTATTATTATTATTATTTAAATGTGTTTGGTCAATATGGCCCCGAACGCTGTATTATGGACTCATGCATATATATCATGAAATTATACGTTATGATTGTACGCTAAATAAGTCTTGATACTATAATTAATGTCAATTAAGTCAAAGGTCACAACTGGGATATAGAAATTTAAACCGATACTAATGGTATATACCTAGATCTTCTTGTAAAGTCTTTCATTCTTCACACACACTTTGTTTAACCCTAGTTGACTTTAGTTAGAGGCAGATAATTTTTTTAAATGTTGAATGTAATATTTGTATTATTTTGTTGTTTCAAACACTATTAGTGTTAAAGATATAATTTAAGAGGTGTATCTATAAGGAGAAAGATACTAAAGGATATTCAAAATAAATCTGTGAATAACATCGGAATTGAAGCCTTGGGTACTCATTTACCTCCATGATAACGGGTTATCTAGTACTGATGCCATCAAAATTCCAAATGAATCATGTGAGTTTATTTGTAAATATAATCTATATCAATAATATGAATAGTTTGTTTGTTATTCACGGGCATTGCACGATATCTACAGCGTGCAAAGGGCTGAAATTTTAAAATTATTAGCCCTGTGCACATAATTATACACCTTGAAGCTGGAATTTTAAATTTATTAAAAATCAGTTTGAAGGAAAAATAATTATGATATATTTTCCTCTTGTGTGAAGCAAAGAAAAGCATTGCCTGGGGTGACCACGTAATTCATTGCGCTGTTACCTCGGGCAAACGCCGGATACTTCTGCTAATAGGTTATATAATTACTGAGTATTGAATTGTTGATTAAATCTATTTGTCTCGTAAATTCTTAGTTTCACGCGTGTGCACACACACACACACACACACACACACACACAACACACACACACCCTCTTACTATCACAAATAATTTATAGTGTTGGGATATTTAGAAAATGATTGTTTTGTATTGCAATAAAACTGGTAAAAACATATAGGCATCTGTTTTCAAAGAGGTATTCCATTCCGCCACTCAATAACTCATATTGTAACATACACTCTGGAGAGACTTGACCCGCCGGCCCTCTTCTATACACCCCTTAGACTGAGAGGAGTGATGGTATAAGATGACGTCATCATGTCCACGCCATGGACATCTCAAGACTCCGGTAGAGAAATGTAGATACTTCGAGACTTTATCAGAAGGTTTATTTACTATAATTACTGGATCCAGGTGTTTAACGCATTGCGCCATGTTCCCCTACATTTCCTCTCTCAGCGGTCCTGGTGTATTCCGCTCTATCCTTCTTTGGATCACGTGACTTCTACCGAGATTATAAAATAGCGTGTTTCGATTATGTAGGCACTCACAATACCACCGACGGCTGCCTAGATAAGCAGCACTTTCTCCGGCTGACTTGCTTATGTGCGTATTCAAAATTATCTTTCGGCCTTTAACTTTTTTGATCGAATGTTTCGTGAAACCTCTTGTTTGACTTTAATACTTGATTATTTATATTAAATAGATGGTAAAATAATATGGATGATTCATGTCATTCTGTTTTTTTTTAGATCTCTTTAATGAGTTAATATTCGTTACTAATTTGTTTGTATTGAGGTCACTAGATGGCATTGTTTAATAGACGTATAAATTAACTTGTATTGAGGCTACTAGATGATATTATCGGATATTAATTGTCATACACTTTGACTCAAGGCCGCTATATGGTATTATCAAAAATAAATTTGGTAAATTTAGATGCTTCCGTAATAAGTATATATACAAAATATACTGTGTATATCTGATATCGTCATTTTTGTGAGTAATATTTAATTACTATTATTATAATTATATTTAGGTATGCTTGCCTAGATCTGTTATACTTTTTTAGCGGACTTTTAAATGTCATCTTTGTCTTTAAGTATCGGTCCGTGGTCCACTTCCTCCTCTTACACGCTTTGTGTTTGTTCCATTTTAAATATAAAAATATCTTGTTTATATATTTGGGGATATTTAGGGCTGAGGGCTAGACTACAAATTCTATTTTAAGTTGGATACCAATCTCTATGTCATAAATATGGCTTATAACAGTAAATACAAATTCCAATAACGAATTAAGTACTATTCCAAAAGGTTGAACATGTTAGTTTGATATTCTAGCACTGGTGAAGGTTTGTATAAAAATATGAAAACAGAATTAAATCACTTCCTATGAAAAGTAAATTGTAATCTAAGGTTTAATTTAAATATAAATCCTTCGAACAGTTCTAGTGAAAATTACAGTGAATAACCTAAAGTTGGCGTTAATTTATAAATAGGATATAAACAATTAAAAACAAAAACATGAAAGTTAAAAATATAAAGCCAATAAACAAGCAAACCAATGAAGTGTCACTTTGTATAATCATATGTAAACAAGATATTTTTTAAGTAACGTAGCAAAAACAGCCCCTTCCCTCAACACAAAATGGGAAGCCTCCCAAACCGTCTACCGTATATATTGGTCATTATAACATGGATATGCAAATAAGCTTTTCCCGTTGCATAATGCATTGCGAACTGCAGGATTGGTTGTTTGGCAACAACAAATGGTAAATTACTAGTGGAGGTGTTTAGAAATACACCCCCTCAATGTTTATTTGAAGCGTGGTCTATTTTTCCTTTTTCATACGCTCAGTAAGGTAAAAATCTAAGTTTAAGATAAGTGGATATATTTTATATGGGTCTACAAAAAGTAATATACTATTTGTGTATGTTTGTTATCAAACACGGATAGTAAACTATAAACACCATTGCAAGACCTTGTACAACCGGATTTTATTAATCTACATTATCGTAAATATACGTCAGATCATGTGATAATTGAAGGTAAACCCCCTAAATATATCGGACTAGGATCCAAAAACTGATCAAATTACTGCAAATCCAGTCTAACTTGATAGTTACGTGCTAGACCATGCCACCTCCAATGTGTGTTATTCTTAAGGTGGACATGTAGAGAAAGTGAAAGAAGTTCAGTTTTTGAAGTTTTCATATATTTTTTTTGCCAAAATAAATCAAATGTTGCTTTTATACAAATATAAAGTTTAATTTTCTTTTAGTGGTGATATAAACAGTAATTCTTGAATATCTGTCATAAGCATAGCGGCATTAGAAGATATTTTTTAATGAAGAGAAAAAAGTTGTCGTAAAATTCTAGAACATCTTTGACAGATATTCAAGAACTGTATATATTACCGTGTGAAGAAAATTAAATTCTTTATTTGTACTGAAGCAATATTTTATTTATTTTAGCCAGAAAAATGTTTTGCTATAAAAACTGCAAAAAACGCTGGTATTTAATCACGTTCCCTACATCCCCACCTTAATTAACTGAAGCTGATCATTTATACGCTGAAATATATATTGAAGTTACGTCAAACACAGCATTTAAAAATGAGTTCACTCTCACAACAAATCTACTTAAAAAGTTAAGAAATAAATTCAAAAACACTACTGGGATGATACATTATTAATTAAGCTCTAAACCAACAGTATTTTTTTTTCCATTTATAAAGAAGTGAAAATGCACAGCTTTTTCTAAGAGCACTTCTTTCCAGTGTGCGTTTTTTTGGGGGTCTGTTTGATTTATGAATGTTCTAGTAGCATATTCTTGCAGTACACTTTGTCACTGTGACTACTTCCAAAGTGTCTCGGGATTAGTTAGGAGTAGAGTAGGGACACGAAAGGGTCGGATAGAGGATTTTGGGAGGAAGGAGTGGTTTCGGTTGGGTGTAGGTACCAAGGGTTGGGGAAAAAAAAAGTGTTGGCTGGTAAGCGGAAGGAGGAAAGAAAGGGTATAACAGCGGTTGCATTTTAATTAGTTCTTAACTTGACGTTTGTTCCGTAGGGCGTGTGACGTCATGCGGTTTATGCAAGGGTGTTTAAATTTTACTTTTTATTTTCCATCTTTATCGTATGAATTGAATAGAGCGGAAGGTAAAGTATACACACCATATAAACACAAACTAACACCTTGTTTGTTAATAATTATATATATATGAGATAATGGATAATATTATTTAAATTAAAAAATTGCACTCTGGAAACATACAGCGTCGAGCTATAACACAAACAAAACAACCCTAGTTTTACTAATTTACTTGGTGCATTTATTTTACATATGAATTAAAATCCATGTCAGGAATGTTATTATCTATATGGTGAAACAAAGCCAAAAAATTTAAAAATAGTTCTAGGCTTCACCTGCTATAAGACCAAGGCGCTGAAATCATCTCATCGGTTAAGATGTTGGATTTATTAATAATAAAATTAGTATTCTGTCACATGACCCGGTTTTTATTTAATTTTATGAATTAATTTATATCTTTATAACCATACACACTTTTAAATAACCTATGTAAGTATTACAATAAAGGTTAAATTTAAATTAACCCACCATCGTTCATTTGGAGGAAAATTAGAAAACCCACTCAACCAGGATTCATACTCAAGGCTGCCTAGAAAGAGTCAAAAACACTACCAAATGCTTACAAAACTGTGGTGGCTACACCAACTAATAATAGCTAAACATTTCAATATATTAACTTAACAGCAATACGTCTAAGATATATATGCCTCTGACTATACACAGGATGACTACGAAGCCCAAAATGTCGGAGGTGGGTTGACGCTGGGATGGAAGGTTTGAGAGTGTGTACAATGTATAGTCTACCCTCTCTAGGGGCAAGATGCAAACCACATCTTCCCATTAAACAACATGTGTTTCTAGTTAAACCAGAGCCTAAGCTTGTTCTCCTCGAAAACCGTGTTAGCTAAGTGACACTGTATTGTTACTCAAATTGTATGGGGGGGGGGAGGGTTTAGGGGGAGATTGAGGAGCAGAGCGTAGTGTGCATGTTGGTTTCTCATTTGCATAAATACCGCGTTCGTTAAAACAAAAGAACCTAACGATGGTAAGCGCACTACCTTCTGTTCTTTCTTCATTCAAGTTTTGAGTTTGTGAGAAGATGAAAGAGAGTGCATTAGTAGCAAAGAATTTCAAGTTTTGTCTGTCGTAACGTGAATATTAAAATTGAAATAATATTTTCGTGGCCGAAAGTGCTTTGTTAAAGCTATTTCTGTTTGTGATATTAACGTAAAGTTTTTATCACAGTGTTGAATCATCATATGACTAACAAATTAAATTATATAAGCCTAGGGCATCGCACACAACATTAATTATCAAAAATATAAATAGTTCATAGAGGAATGTCAATAAAACTAGATTAGTTATGAATAAATTTAAAAGAAATAATATTATGATATTTAAAATGTAATCATTTTAAAAATTCTACCGCTAAAAGTATATATAAGAGTTTATAATTATAATATAGTTTTGCTAATGATTTTTATGTATAGACTAAGATAAAATTATTTAATTAATATTTTCTTATAGAGTTCTTCCGCCTTATTTAACCAGACACCAATAATCAATTTTTAGTAAAATTATAATTATTACTAGTAAAAACATAATAGAGCCAAGATATTGTTCAAGGGATCCATTTACTTCAATAACAAATCATTATTTATTTCATATATTTTATTTAACTGCAGCTATTATAGTTTAACAATATAATTTATTTAAAAACCCTAGTATCAAAAGCAAATGAAGCTTTTAAAAAATATCAAAATATTTTATACGTTTATAACTTAAATATTATTTTTTAAGCTATTGAAAAGTCAATTTGTGTTTTATAAGTTCCTTTACACAACAAAGAAAAAAGTTTTATGGGCTTTATTTCAAAGCATAGAATATAATCTTTTGCAATGTATCCTTTGATGCCAATCCTTTCCCTTTACTCAATTTTTATTTTAAATCCTTTTATTCCTCTATTTTTACCATGCTCTTCACTTAGTATTTTTTAGGCCTTTATTTTTATATTTCAATATTATTTTTCTCCCTCTGTGGACTTATAACTTGAATTAATTTGCATGTGAAATCATTCTAGGGCTCGCATTAAAATGTAGGCACAGGTCAAAGTAATAGAGAGTGAAAATTATAGCTATAAGGTATAATTAGGTGGCACAAAAAGTAGTGGATAGAAATAAAACTTTTTTTTATTAACATGTCACAAATTTATATTAATATTTAAATAAATAATTATATTATACCAAAAATATTATAATTGTTTCGTCTGTTCTAAATGTTCAACGCAAACACTCGTCATGTGTTTGCCATTGTTATAATTTTCAAACATAATTTTGCCTACAATTTTAGCACTAAGCGAGTTCTAGTCCCAAAACTTAAAATTTAGATTATTTTTGACACTCATGATGTGAAAAAATAAATCTAGATGCACATTTAAAAAAGTTAACATAACTTTATAGATACATCCCCCTAAAAAATGGTTTAATAAGGAAATGTATTATAAAAACTGCAGACTTGACGAATATTTCGAATTTTTTTTCCATAACATTCTTACCAAACTTAGTACGTACACAATTTTATCTGTGGATCTAAATTCTAAATAGCAACGCAATCTCATGAATTATCATGATTCACTGCTGAACAACAAATTAGAACCTTTAAATTCTAATATCAAAAAATATTTACTTAAAAAATGCTAACTAAGCTATATCGGTATTATAATAAAAAAAATTAGTATTCCAAAAATGTTTGTAGGCCTATTTATTGTTATGGCTAATCTGACATCGTTAGTGTTAGTAAATATAAATAAGTATTGATTTTTCTATAAATGGACAGGGTGACCTGGTGGTCTAGGGTAAGGTGTCAGACTTCTGTGTTGGGGTCCGGGTTTCAATCCTCGGTCCCGGAACAGACTTATCTCATTACCAAACCCTTCCTTCACCTCTGACAAGACGTGTATTAATCACAACTTGTGAATGTGAGGAATGCCAGGCCTCACCGTGGTTCAGATTCCACGTTAAACTGTAGGTCCTCCATTTCATCTCACAATCACCCTACCATTGCACATTAGTGTAAGTGCGTATAACCCTAACGGGTAGTAAGACGTGATAATATAATAATAATAATAATAAATAAATAATGGACCAATTTTAGTTCAATAGTATAAATATAGTTCTTTTTTTAAAAATTAATTTGACGATTTTGTGATGGAGATATATTAAACTATGATTGATCGTACATCTAAATATACACGGAACAATGTAAAAACTGAAAATTTGGAATTAAAATTGAAATTTTAAATACGAGATGAATTGCGTTTTGTGTGTGTGTGTTTGTGTGGTTGCTTAAATTCGACATGCTTTATTATTTGTCTGGGCTGTCCACTTATTTACACAAAAGAAGTTAGGTATATGGAACGTACAATTTAAATTAAATTTAAATACACTTAGGAAAACTGACTTCTTGATACTAGCCCAGGATTTTAACCCTGACCTCCACATGATCGGGTAAACTACCCAGAGGAAGTGAATGCCTTGCTTTATCCCATCGGCCTTTCGATGCTGATCTATGGAAATTGTAGGCCTATTGTAAGATTCTGATAATAGTGGAACCTTTTGAAAAATAAGAAATTAATGTTTGTGGATTGATTGATAGTACTTTACCGTCATGTTAGTATTATTTTATAGGCTTTAGTATTAGCCATCAAAAGTGACAACTACAGATCACGTGACCTAAAACATGAATATATGAAAATAGTTTTAGTATTTTTTTAGTGTCTAATTTGTGAAAAATATTTAGTCTAGCTGCAGCTACTTAGAGTATATATAGAACATAATTCCAATAGGTTTATTTAGTTCGATCCAAACCAAGGGAGTGCAAAATTATTTTAACTCAAACGGGGTTTCCCTTGGTCTCTACAGTGAATGTTATCTTTCGTTAAAAATATAATTATTCTGTTGTTTTTCTAAATTTAATATTTTAAGTTGCTGATAGAACGAGTATTTCTACCAGGGCATGTAAATAAAAGTATTTCCTAAATATTAGATAAATTGTAATATTATAACTAACTAAACAATAACACAAAAACTGAGTCAATTTAAGTGCAATTTCTGAAAAAAAAGTTTAAATTTAAAATAATAGTTATTTAATTTATTAGTACACACTTTTATTATTTTTTTTCTAAAGTTGGAAGCGTTCTACCTTGGTGAAAGTGCTAATACTGGGTAACTATTTGCATGAGACTAAAAAACCAGTAGCGATAAATCAAATTGTGTGTAAAGCATAGCAACAAATTTTCTTTGGAAGCAAACAAAAAAGGTTTTCTCGGATCAGGGATGCCAACGGAGCGCAAGATTTATTGAACTCAACCAATTTTCCTATATCAACACAGTATACGTTAAAAAGTTTTTTTAAACTAGGCACATAAATCATATAGACCTATTAACTGCGAAGATATTTGGTTTGCCTCACAAATATTAACTAATATTCTAGCACTACAAATGTGTAAGTTTTATTTGAATGTTTTACCCACCTCGGTGGCATAGTTAGCTAACGCGCTAGTTTCGTGTTGAGCTTGACTGCCAAGGACGCGAGATCAAGGTTCGAATCTCGCTTGGGTGAACTGGGGGTGGTTTTATCCTAAGGGGATTTCACTCTCCCTCTACGCAAATGCGGGCTCACTTCTTCTATTTTCAACCTTCCTCATTCATAATCCATTAGCGTAATTAGTACTTAAGGGTATAACACAAACGGGTAGTAAGACACAATGCTAAGTATAGTAGTTGAGTGTTTTAATATACACTTTCTAAGCATAAGGTATTATGTTAATTTTATTCTCCAAATAAAGTAACCTATAAATGCATACGATATGTTCAAGCTATATAAATACTATTTAGTAAAAATACATATGAGAAATGAACATTTATCAAATATTTAATCGAAGATGGCTACTCCATTTCTTTACGAACATTCATCATAAGACACCAACCAATTTTAAAAACACAAAAAAAAAATGTTTAATTTGAATACCAGGGGCGGTGGAGGGCGCTATGTCTCTCCACGTCGATACAAATCCTTGTGCGCCTCAGGGGATTTCTTGTAGAGGGGTTGTCGGTGGTCTTATCCAACCCTAACTGGGGTCGAAGGTGGCACGAGACTTGTAGAGAGGATTAACCCCTCCTCCAGAAGCGAACGTTCACTACAACACTAACACCCCCTATCCTTCCCTCGCAAACCCCTCGCAACCACCCCACATTCACCTAAGCAAGCAACCTTTGGGGATTAGCGGATAAACTAAGTCCTTTCGAATGGCCCTCTGTACTACAACTTCCTCCTTATCAAGGGTCAACAATTATCCAGCTAGGCAGTTCCTTAAAAGGGGGAAGAAAGGGGTGAAATTTCATAATCACCATGAAATGTAAGGGGATTTTATTTGTTAAAAAATAATGGGTAAATAAATTTTAATTTATATTAAAGTATTCTTAAATCGACAAACTTTTAGTTGTTTTTCAAGTGAGTCTTACTTCCCGTTTGTTCTATCAAATTAATTATATCAATAGAGTAGCGATTAATAAGGTAGAATTGAGATTAAATGCGTCCGTATCTGCGCAGATAGAGAGTGGAAATAATTGAGGAAGAAATAACATTAGAACACCCAGTTGGTATTCGAACTCCAACCTCTTCGTCAACGTCAGCCCAAATTAGACGAACTTGACAATATCTGCAATGGATGTACTGGACTCATTAAATCCATTGGCTTTCGTGATTTCCAGCACATTTATAATTGTTTTTTAGCACCGTGTCTTATTAAACGTTCAGGTTATACGCTTATGTACTAATCACGCTAATGGTTCTAGGGATTGAGAAGGTTATAGTTTGAGGAAGAGTACCCACATCTGCGTGGAGGGAAGTGGAAAACCGTTTTATAAATCCACCCTAAGTACACCTGACCTAGATTCGAACCTCAATCTCCCCGTTATCGGCAGGCTAGTATATTTTAAGAGTAGCGTGTTAGAGCATGTAGCCACCCAGGAGGGTATTCATGTATTATATTAATCAATTTCATTTGATCAATTTCAATAGACATAACGATATTTTATTCCATTTTTAGTGCTATTAACTTTACATTATGTACGTTCATGATTAACCTCAAACATTTAACTTATATTTTCTAATTATCAAGAGTTGTATTACTTTTCTATTTTTTTGCTCTCTCTACTAAGTTGCATGACATTTGAAAGTGTATAATTTAAAGGCCTGTAATTTTAATTTTATGATTTATAATTCTTTTACTTGACTAGTTTTTTGAAGCTTGTACCAAAATATTTTTGATCATATTGTAATAAAAATATCACTTCTCTTTTGTTAATATGATCACACTATTTAAATCTTATTTTATATAAAATATTTATAAAGTTTTGTGTTCTCGGTTTCTTGTTAACTTGTAATAATATATATAAACACAAGGTTTGATAAGTTGATCGTATTAATCAGTGACATTCTTTCAATATGTAAAACTAAGTATATTAACAAAAAAAAACTCACTTCAGTGATTACATACTCTAAACTATAAAGTATCACTCTTACAATAGACTGGTCCATTGATTACTTGTAAATAAGGGTTAGAATCCGGTCAGGTGTAATGAGGCTGGTTTTCCTAAATGCTTTATCCCTTTCCCTCCATTTAGATGTAGTTACGCTTCCTCCAGATTATATCCTCCTCATTCCTAGGCCAACAGTGTAAATATGCGGATATACCAAACGGGTATTAGAAGCAATGCCTTACAAATATTATCTATATAGGGTGAGTGAAGCATTTAAGTTGACACAGAATATCTCGCAAAACGAAGCATTTTAGAAAAAAGTATTTTTAGTCATAAGTTTTTGTTTTTTTTTGAGAGGGAAATTAAACAACATAAGTTATTTTTTAATATGGCAAACGTCTTATAGGTTATTTGCAGGTCAACTTAGGTTTTTTAAACAAAAACCTCTAATTTCTTAACGGAATATTACTCTACACAAAAAAAAACCAACATATTTGGGCTAAAATTTATTTTTATTTGACATTAATTTTTGAAGGTATTTTAACTTGTATCTTCTTAAAACAATTTTTATTCAAGTTAAAATATATTCAAAGATTGAAGTAAAATAGGAAAAATTAAAAATATTTCAAAAAAATTTTTTTTGTAGAATACATAAATTTAAATATATAAATACATATATATTTATATATAAATACATATATTAATATTCAAATATATAAATATACACAATTTATAAACACAATCAATTTTCCACTCTTCCATCGGGAGAAACGAAGTTTTAAACAGTTGAGCTGGACATGGGTCTGTACACATAACATAGAGATTCATACACTCTGACAACCTGTATTTGTAAAAAAAAGTTTCAGGATTAAGGAAATATATTACTCTTCCAATCATGATTTCTAAGACACCTCCTGGTCTACCGATTGATCCATTTGTACAACCGACCATTTATTAACTCAATTTGTCTACCTCCTTAGTTCAGTATGTAGTCTCTCCTCTCACCGAGATAATAAATATTTAGAGTTTACTTCCTGACAAAAATTAATTTTGCATCATCGATAAAATTGAGTTTCTTAGATCACAATGATGACTCAAAATCTGATATTGGGTGTTAGGTCTAGTCTATATTCAAGTTAAATTTTAAGTCAGATCTCATAAGAATCAAAAAACTTTTTTTCTTATATATATATATATAATCATATTATTAAATATGACTCACGATCCTAAAGTATAAATTTCGAGAAAAAATGTATTAAAGCCACTTAAATAATTTAAATTTAAAAAAATTGGTAAAATAAATTGTGATGGGAATAATAAGGGTGGAGGGTATAAACGAATACACATTCTAATTTTTCATGTAAATCCCACCCGAGATACTCAGTTTGAGCAAGGTCTTTAAAAAAAATCTAAAATTATGTTTTTTTTTAAATCAGGCATTAATAAACTACCCATGATTCTAAGCTTAAGATAATAATCATGATTTACCTCGAGGAATTAGCATACAAATTCTATATATAAAGTTTGAATGAATTTTATTAAACAATTTTGGCTGAATCGACGAGTATAAACAGACAGAAAAGGGGAAAAATATTTGTAGGACCCACTTATTTCAGTTTGAGGTTGCGTAAAACGTCATCATAATCATAACGTAGGGAATTTTTATGATCTATACACTTTCTTTATTTTAGAAAATAAATAATACTATTGGAAACACTAGCATCTGATTCACAACTAATACTGTTTTGTTTATTTTTATTTAGCACTGCGTCTTACTACCTGTTCAGATTGTACACAAATGTAATAACTACGTTGGTGAGTTATGGATGAGGAAGGATGAATTTAAAGGAAGTGTACCCGCATTTGAGTGATGGGAGAGTGGACAACAGTTTTAGAAAACACCTGACATGGATTAGAACCCTATCTCCCAGTCATCGGCAGTCTAGTCTTCTGCGAGAGTGATATTGCGGCCAAAGAAGCAGGTACTGTACTTTTATTAAAATATATTATAGACCACTAAAAGTTTTGAAGAAAATAAAATTTACTTATCTATAATTCAAAGACCTAATCCTCCGAAAAGTAACCGTAACCTTACACCGTGGTGTTACCATCTTAGTTGTAAACTTGGCGAAGACAAATGAGTATCAGGTCGCACCGTTATAGTAAAGATTGTATGTATGTATGTATGTATATAGTAGAGCTAGAAAGGGTAGGGGGAAGGGCAGGTGTGTTCTATGAGAGAGATATATGGTCGCAAGGGAAGGTTAGAGGTGTACTAAGGTCTTGTTGGGGGTGTTACGGAATAAAGTGAGACAGATAACTGCATGCAACATGAGAACGGTAAGACGAAACAAAGGCCGAGCGAGAAATTTATAACGACGTGATACACAAATGGGATCCAGTCGCGAAATACTTGCTCGTTTTCTTGTCACGACCTGGTTTCATATTTCCGGGTAAGTTTCGAGAACGGAGTTTAAAATCTGTCCACTTATTCGGATATAAGTCAGTTGAGAAATAAATAATAATACCTAATGTCCATTGGAGAAAAATATAAGAACTTATAGCAAAAGATATATGGTTGCAAATAAAAAAAAGGTTGTGTTTGTTGACGTAGGTTGCTCTGTGTTATATCATGAGGCTGTCACAATAATCACAAGTTGTTGGTTGTTAAAAGTATCCGTTTTAAGCAGTAAAGATTAAAAGAAAATTTTAAACACAGATAAACATTTAGTCGCATAAATAAAAGTTTATTCTATTTGGATGGTTTGTTTCAGTTTAGATTACTTGGTGTAGTTAAAAAAGTTGTAGTTGTGGTTATTTCATAGGTATGGTATTTAAATGTAGCTCAGAGAATTGTATTCAATTTATTGATAATTACAAACAACATGTGTGTCTTTGAGACCCCAAAAACCATTAAATATAAGGGAAGAGCTGCCAGTAAAACAATCTACGTCCCATATTGTGACATAAACTATGAACCGTGTCTTCAGTGTAGACACAGTGTTGCATCTAGTTTTAACTAAAGAAGAACAACATGATGCAACAACGTCCTCCCAGTGTGGATAGTTTGTTGATTGAAGTCGCTTTAAGTAATTTTCGATTGGGAAACATCTTACAATAGGCCTATTTTGCAACACAAAAAGTTTGTCTATGTTGCTCAATAGAATACACAGCTTCAAGCTGAGAAGCAAAGACAGCATTTCACCCGTTTCACTGGTAAAATGTTCCGATGGTATCACTCCTGCAATAAGCTTATCTGTCGATGACAGGAAGTTCAATGTTCTAATCCTGGTCAGGCGTATTGAGGGTGTTTATTTACTAAATGGTTTTACACTCTCCCTGCTCTAAAATGTAGATTCACTTAATATAGGTACAGCTTTTATCATCCATGTCAATGTAAGTACATTTTCACTTAACTTTTACATTTCTCATACTTATTCAAATAGTTTAAATTAATGTATACTTATAACCCAAACAAGGTACTAGGACAAAGTTAAAAGAAATATAAAAACTATATTAAAATGTAGGCCTAAGTTAAGTGGTTGGTAAATAATGGGTTGATTTAATATCTCATTTACAATTTTGATAGTAGAATTACTATTTTTGGTTTAAATCCACGCTTTTAACTAATTAACATAAACAAGTGGGCTACATTCAATTTTTTTTTTAATTGAATAAACTTCTATTTTTTAATAAAGCCCAAAGACCCTCGTTTGTTTGGAAGTTTTTGGGGCAAAAGGAAAGACAGAAACATATCGTAAGGAAGGGTACAGTGTAAGAAAGAGAGAAATAATAGCGAGGGGGAGAGAAATGGAAGAAAATGAGGCTTTGTTGTAATTAAAATGTCTCCCACTTTGTAACAAAAGCAGTAGCGAGCAGAGGTGCGCCGAGCAGAATCGAAACTATGACAAATTGATCCCCCTACCCACCTAACTCCACCTTCCTTATCTGGTTTTAGTAGGGACCTTGGACCAAGAACAGTCTAAGTACAACACTACGTAGAATAATATCGTGTGCTTCTCACAGCTATTTTGATGTTTTTCATTAATAGATGGGGATGTAATTATATTCATTTGAATCATACTCATTGGTGTTTTAGTATTTACTAAATATACATTTAAGATAAAAGAGTATGTTTTCTTTTACAGTTGGGATAAAGTTCTAAAGGCAGAATTTATTGGTATTAATATAAAAATTGTCTTAAAAAAGATCACATCTCATTGAATAAAAGTATGTACTAATAGTATAACATTAACTAACAATCATTTTTAAATACGCTGAAATTATTTCCAAATGAACGTAGTGTTATTTAAAAAGATTTCACCCCAACTACGCCTTAGTATAGTCCATTCGTCACTGTAGTGGTGGTAACTGATAACTAGCTAAAGTAACCAAGAGCTACTGTCTTGTATAAATTCGCCAAACCATGGGAAATGAAATTCCCTTAGTTGATTTGTTGTCTTTTTGACTTTCAAAACCTATATAACTTAACAATTATCTTTAACAATTTTTACATCTTCTTCTAGCTGTCAGTTACCACCACTCCTATGGCGAGGGGACTCTACCTGATCGGATTATATGCACATATTAATTATGCCAATGAAATAGGGATCATAATTTTTTTTATTAAAGGGAATCTAAATATATTTTAATGAAATAATAGTGAGAAACAGTTAGGATAAAACCGTCCTTGATACACCTAACAGGATACAATCCCATATCTCCCAGTCATCGGTAATCCAGTCCAATACGAGCGTAACGCGTTAGGTAATGCGCCCACCAATTAAGGTGTGTTGAAAGTTAAAACATATTTTAACGTATTAGTTTATTTTAACAATACAACCGATATAATGCGACATACAAAAAGTTTTGAACACTGCACACCAGAATTTATAATCTTATAGATCCATTGACGGATCCATCCACATTATCCTCCATGGTCATTTGTCATTTTACTATTAACCCTTTTAAATTACTCTTGGAAAAAAGTACACTACATAATCGCTCTTAAAGCTTTAGTTGTTTTGAAGGAGATTATTTAGTAGAGTGATAAATGTTTTTAAATAGGAATATAAGTAGCTCTGTAGTTTTATTACCAAGTTCAACAAAAGTGTAAAACGAATTAATCTGAGATTAAGAGTAGAAGAGGGGAAATTAGAGGGAGAAAGTATTGAGATCGTCAAAAAAATAGAACTCAGTATTTTGATGAAACTCGGACGTTTCATGACTCCTTGAATCCGAAAAAGTTGTTTTTGAATTTCCGTCTGTCTGTCTGTACCTTCAACTAGAGCCAAAGTTATTTTACCGATTGGGCTAAAACTTGGTATTTAGGGTTTTCATAAGGTTGCCCTGAGGGTTTTTTGGAATTGGATATTTAACCCTAAAATTAAGGGTAGTTTACTGAAGGGCCAAAAGAGAAAAAGCTGATTTGCTCAAAATCGGCTATAGGGATTTTGTTTAAATTTCATTTATGAACACCTATAAATATCCCAAAGAAAATTGCTAATCTCAATATTTCGGCAAAATAACTTTAAGGGTTCCGGTCTAATGCGTAAATTCTTATTAACTATCATATTTCCGTAGCTCTTTGAGGTATGAAATTACTTATCATTTCTAATATGTAGGTCTATTTATAATACAAATCATTTATTTGAAACATATTTTTATAAAGCCAATAACTTTCAAGCTATACGAAATTATATATATATATATATATTATTAACTTTTTGAACACTAAAGGTGAAGTATTGGGACCATAAAAAAAAATCTAACACGAAATGTTGATGAACGTCGACGTCTAATTACCCACCGAACACTAAAAAGTTGTTTTTGCAACGTCTATCTGTGTATCTGTTTAACCCTAAAATTAAGAGTAGCTTAGTAAAAAACGAAAAGAGGAAAAACCGACTTTCTCAAAATTGGCTCTAACGATTTTGATTAAAATACGTACAGTATCTAGGCGTTGATTAAGATTATAAATAAAATGGCTATTTCTATTTTCCTATGAAAATTACTTTTAGGGTACTTTACAAAAACGGAAATTTCAAAATCTCCACAAATATTTGAGATACTAAATAGCTTATCATTGCAAAATTTTAGTAGTATTAAAAATAAAAAACTTGTATCTGAAATAATTTTTATAAAACCAACAGTTTCTGAAATATTGGCAAATATATTAATACAATTTTGTGATCTTTGGTTGTAAAGAGATACTACTTAAGTTTTAACGCAATAATTCTGTAATGCCATAGATTAATTAAATATTAGTAAGTCTCTCAAAAAGTTTTTTTTCCCTTTAACCTCTTAGGAGAAATGTTTGTACAACCATGATCTAACTCCTTCATTTTAGATTCAATAGTCAATATTTACTTTTTTATTGTTCAAAATTTATAAATGAGGAATTGAACAACAATGCGATGACCTGAAGATGTGAAACACTTAATAAAATATTACAATTTTAACAGGAAGTCGAAATTTTAATACGAAGTGTTGACCTTTGTGGACCCAAAATCAATCATTTTTATTGGTCCAAACATACAAATGAGGACATTCATTAAAAATAAAATTATAAAATATAAAACCGGGATTCAAAAAATCTTTTACGTAAGTATAGTGCAATTTATGCTTGAGTTTGCTAGTATATATTATTTAGTTTCACATATATTACGAGTTTTGAGTAAATATCTCCATTGTTAAACAATAGAGTGTGAAAGTCCGTGTGGAGTTCCGTACCATTTATTTTCTTAAAATATACAATAAATATAAGCTCTTAAGATTTGTGAAAATAAATAATAGGTCCAAACATTGTTGTAGAAACACTACACCAAAGATCATAAATGAAACAATATACACAGTTACTTACTCTGTGGCATTAGGAACTAGGAAGACTGTTGAGAAAAATTGAAAAAAGTTAAAACATGTCTGTCCACTAAAAAGCATAAGAATCAAATTATTTTCAAAGACCTTAATTAAAAAGTAAATATGTTTGCTTATAGCTCAGAAACGATTGAATTTATAAAAAATATATATATTTCAAATAAAATATGTTTTTCTTTGGCAGAACTACAACTCTACAATGATAAGCTATTTTGTATTTCAAATAGTGGTAAAGAACGATCAGCATAGGAAAATTTCCCCATGTAAATTATCCTCACGAGAAAATAAGAAACCCATCTTATTTATAATCATAATTACTGTCGAGATATGAAATTTAATCAAAATCTTTAGAGCAAATTTCGATAAAATAAATTTTCTCTTTTTGCCCTTAAGTAAACTACCCTTAGTTCTAGGGTTTGATATCTAATTCCAAAAACCCCTCAGAGGGGACTTTATGAAAACCCCAATCGGTAAAACAACTTCAGCTCTAGCTCGAGGTAGAGACTGACAGACGGAATTGCGAAAACCACTTTTTTGTTTTTGTTTCAGGGGGTCATGAAATGTTGACGTTTTTAAATCTCGAGTTCAATTATTTGACGATCACAATACTTTCTCTCCTATGTGTGGAGCGAAAGTAAAAATAGGGGAAATTAGAAGTGTAAAACTGCTGTGGTGCATCCAGACAGTGAACTAATCCTATCTTACTCATTAATGGAGGCCAAGTGGATTTTAGTGTGATTCTAATCCTATGAACTACTTCGGATAGATTACTCAATACTTGGCACCACCCACGTCTTACAACTCATTCGGGCAATACGCTTAAGTAATAATTACACTAATGGGTTAGGAATTAGAAAGGTTGAATTTAGAGGAAGGGAACCCAAATTTGCGTGGAGGGAGAGTGGAGAATCATTTAGTAAAAACCACCCTCAGTTCCTCCGAGTGAGATTCTAACCTTAATCTTCCCATCCTTGGCAGTCTAGCTCAACACGAAACTAGCGCGTTTGATAATTATGCCACCGAGGCGGGTGATAGATTACTGAATGAATAGAACAATTTAGACCTAAAATGGAAGGTTTGGACTAAAAATCTCTTTTCAGGCATAATTTTATTTAGAGAATAATTGTCTTATCAGAATGTTTCTGGGACTAAAATAATGGGATGGTGTTAGTTCCAATTTGCATGTAAATAGTCGGATCCAGTATAAATTTGTGTGGCTTATGGTGTGCATGGGCTAGTTTTTAAAGTGTAATGACCACAGCGTAATAACTGAAGCTTACAAATGTTAAAACAACATTTCGAAACATTATTTTGTCTAATATTACTCATTATTACACTCAAATCAAGTAGGTTTTACACTCATCATTATTATTAGAAAACTGAAAAAATTGAGGATAATACGTTTCACGGAAAATATGTTACTATCGAATATTTTCGTTTAATTATTTATTTTTATATTTCCACTATAAAATTCGATTAAAAGCTTACACTCTGACAATATGTCATATTTATTCTAAAATTAAAATATACAAAGGTTTTCTTTACCATAATAATATGGATAAAGAGTATATATTAAATAAAATCTCTTTTACCTAAAGATTATTATGGATCTTAACGGTTTTGTGTGTTCCCGAGTCCCCGAGTCTCCGAATTCAACGAATTTTTAAAAATTCATTTATGTCTATGAAGCTACAACCAAAACCATCTGATGAATTTAATACAAAATTGATATTTAAGATTTATAATGGTCCCACCTTAAGACTAAAACGTGATTTTAATCGTATTTATAAAATTAATGGTAACTAACTAAAATATATTTTTGAAAATTTGAAAAGTTCATAAATGGATAGAAAGATTTTATATTAAATTTATATTTAATTAGTGTTTTAAATTATGAATAGCCCTGTAACGTTTATTATCAGAAAGTAATTAATTTAATGTTCGTAAGCTAGTTAATTCTTTATGTGAAATTTTCGAAAATTGTTCAATGATTTAAAAAAAAAATTGTGTGTCTGAAGAGAGATTTCCATTATATATAGCACCCTATAATTGTTTATCAAAGAATAATAAAGTAGTTTATTGGTAAACAATTTTTTAGATTATTTTTTAAAACTATTTTTAAAACTGTGATAGACAATATGGGAAATTATGTACGATTGTGTCGAAGCATTTTTATTCACTGCAAAATATGTTTTACAATATATTTACTTAGAAGCGATTATTATTTCTTGAGGTCTATATTAAGTGTATATAACAATTGTACAGTAAATACATTGTAAATATATTTATTTATTGTTCGGTTAGGTAGTCTTATGCACAGAAGTTTGATGTATATTATATATATGTATACAATATTTTATATATATATATCTTTGATAAACAAAAATATGTGAAAATATTTCATGACCAAGCATAGGCGATGTTAACACCCGCAAACTTAAATAAAAAAAAATCACAAAACACCTCACACCATTTTCAAAAGACTACGAGCCATAACTCTGGTAAGAACGTCGTATCTTCGTAATACATCCTAGGAATTTGTGAGTCCTGTTTCAACACGGTTAAAATTCAAACTCACGAGCTCACAGTAAAATGTCCCTTTTCAGTGAGGTAAAGGACTTTCCTCTTGTATTTATGAGGCATTCGATACTCTGCAAATATTCTCCCCTCTTAACTATATGCACCGCACTGAATTGCGGATGTTTTAAACCTTTATGAAATATCCATGAGCCTCGAGCTGATACGAGCTGTTTGTTGAAATGTATATGGCTGGTTCAAATTCTATGAGGTAGAATACCCAGCACTAAAGATAGTGGGTGTCGAATATGGGTGCATAAGACTCGCATGGACAAAGCATTATGTATTCTAATCTTACAACAAAACACAATAACTTCTACATAATATCAAAACAATACAAAAAGGAATGTTAATTATTTATCTATATTTTGAAAAATTAAGGGGTAAAAACTAACGTATATAGGCTTCACGGAATTTAGAAACAAAATTTATTTTTCTGTTTCCCATAAAACCTAAAAATACTAATTTCTAATATTGAATATATGTTTTTAAATAAGTTCTATCATAAAATAGTTCTATTTCTGCAGTATCTTTTATGATATAATGCCATGTGATCCAAAATTAATGGTCTGATAAATATTTGACTCGCTTTTAAAGGTGTTGATAGTGTATGTGTAATATCAATTAATAACATACTGTACTTGACCAAAGGCTGTCTCGTTGGTTGTATTAAACCATCAAATCAAATATCCAGATCTATTTTGCTTAATATTGGTTATTGTTTGTAAAGTACAGCCTGGTGGCGTAGTTTGCTAAAGCGCTAGTTTCGTTTGAGCTAGACTGCCGAGGACGGGAAGATCAAGGTTCGAAATATCGCTCGGGTGAACTGGGTGGTTTTTCCTAAATGGTTTCCACTCTCTCTCCACGCAAATATGGGTTCACTTTCTCTATATTCAACCTTCCCAATTCCTAACCCATTAACGTAATTAGTACTTAAGTGTATAACCCGAACTGGTAGTAAGACGTGGTGCTAAGTATTATATTATTATTTGTAAAATAAATTATTCATGTATCAAGGATTCAGATAAATCCTTAACTCTAACCTTAATAGTTTATACCCGGTTATTTGATTAATAAATGTTTAACCTATGTGTTTAATATAATAATAAAAAAGATAATAATTTATATAAAATATAAATTGATAAATTCAACTAGAAAAGTAATTTGATAACTCACAATAATGTATAGTACAAATAAAATAATCATGATTACAAAATTTACAGTTTGTATATGTAAATAAACCTGAAACAAAAATGATATAGCTCACCAATATATTTTGTAAAAAAAATCACCATTGCACTTTTTTACAATCTCCAATTAATTCAGACTATCTACATATTCACATGTTTAAAAGAAAATGAAACGTTTTTATAGCATGAACGATCAACCCTGGGTTTGTGTTTCACAAACAATTGACAATCGATTCTTTTTTGTTTGGTTCACGGGCTTGTTTACATTCGCAGCCTTGTTGGAACGGGCCCTGATGCTTCACTAAAACCTGTTTACATGCTACAGAAGGGTTTAACATTTTTTTTTGTGTGTGTGACTTTTTTGCATGACATAATAAACTCCCTTTTATTGAGTCTGGCAGGGGAACGAAATTAAACCAGCAGTATTGAGAAAATCACCCTCGCATGTGCTTGTTATAACGTCTCCAGTGATATTTAGCTGAAAAAATAGAGACAATATACATATTGTCAATACCACTAACCCCTAACACATAAAAAAAACATATTGATGAAAAGAATAATTGCTTTAAGTATTAATTTGAATTTGTCTATGTTAAAATAAAATAAGTGGTTAGAAAGTATAGCTAAGATTTATTACAAATAAAGAATTAGGAAAAGTATTACTTTAAATTTTATTTCCTTTGTTCTATTAATTTTGTAGTTTTAACTTTCAGTCCTTTAAATTTGTTCAATTTCTTGTGATTTATGGTAATGAACATATTTTGGTTAGATTTCTGCATGCTAGCTGAAATAAATTCATTAAAAAAAATTAAATGTAGAAATTTTATTATTTTACTTGATACTTGATTAAGTAATGTTAATGAATACAGACCCATTATGAAAATAAAACTCAAACTACAGTGTTTAATTTATGATAACCAATTAAGATTAAATGATAATAATATTTTCGCTATACATATATATGGTGGGGCTGTCCAACTTTAAGTTAGCTAAGGGTCTCATTTTATATTCCTAGATAGTGTGCGGCTCACACACGTGGCAGCTAGGCCTATAAAATATCAACAATTTTTTAGTTAGGTATAACTAATATATAGCATTAAAATTATAATAATAATTGATATATAGATCAGTAAGGTAGATCAAATAATATATTAATACATATTATTAATTTTTTACAATGTAAGTCTGATCATGTTTAAGGAACTCCTAAACTAAGTTTTTTATATAACTTTTTAGTGTGTCGTGGACCGCAAAATATGCTGCTGAGGGCCGCCAGTTGGACAGGCATATAATATGGTATTGTGCATTATACTACTATAAAGCCACATCGCTGACTCACTCACTCACTACTCACTCACTCACTGACATTAGTGTTTACCCACTTCCAGATGAGCTAGAAACTTGAAATTTGGAAACTTATAGCTTCTAGACTGTAACCGACGGGAAAATTCCAAAAGGTTAAAAAAAAAAAAAGTTTAGCCCCCGAAAAAAATTCAAAATGGTGGAGTAACTTTAAAGTCAGTGAAGTATATACAATACAATACCGGTAACTTTAAGTGGTTACGTTCAAAACAACGCTGGAATTACATTAGTTAACATCCACTTGCGAATATGAGTATCAATGTGCATAACTTCATACCTATGTACTGTACTTTCATTATTGTTTAACCACTTATATTATGTAATTTATATTATTTTGTAAATTATAAAACTTTTATATCCATACAATATTTATATATAAAGCAAATTGCACGAATTTTCATTATTTATTCATTTAGTTGAGTTTCCATTGTCTTTGTATAGGCCTATATAAATAACAAATTAGTTTAATTTCCATTATTAAAATATGCATATATACATAATGTAGATTCAAACAATTTGTTTGGACTAATACATAATATAAACAACAAGTATATTTTATACAAATCACATAATATCACTGCTGACAAATACTATTTTTTAAATTTTGTACATCAACGTAAGAATGTTTGATAATTTTTCAATTAATAAAAATTATTTAAAAAATCCCATATAAATGGTGGAAACGATGAAACAAAGTTTAAATAGCTTAGTCATTAATTCCATTAATAACTATGAAGAACATATTCTTTAAATATTTACAAAATTATTCTTATAGATGTACCAGCTCCTGAACTTTAAGAATGATTCCGCAATACAAATATGACCCTCAAGTTGTATCTCTGATCTATCTAAGGGCACTGAAAGAGAAGTTGAACTCCGAACAAAACCACAGTTAGGTGGTCTGGAAGTGGTAGGTAGGTAGCCATGTCCTTTTGTCGTTGTAGGTTTAAATTGTTCTCGTTCAGATCTTTGCTGTATATTTTAATCGAATCATTATCTCGTATGGATTACAGGGGTTAGAGTTTGTTGTAACGATCATTTTTATGTTGATTATGTTTGTTTATAATTGTATTTCTCTAAAACTAATTTTAGCACTTGGCTTATTAACTTAATTTACCTATGTAATTAAGAATTAAAAACGAATCCCTAGTCTTAGAGTTAGTAACCTTATTTATATGTACAGAAAAAATTTGACCCAATAATATTATATAGGACATGTACACTAGAAATTGAGTAGGGTATTGTGGAGCCCTAGTGAATTACCATAACGTCTCAACCACTCCTGTATAGTAATGATGATGCTGTTTTGAAGAAACTTATAGAAAATACAATTTTTTTTTGAAGACGGTATTGATAACATTTTACTTTTGTATTAGTTTTATTCATTACATATTTATATTATCTATCAAAAGTAACAGCTGCAGAACACATGACTGTGTTGTCAAAAAATTCCATTTTATCTCTTCTGGATTGTATATTAATGTATAAAATATTTGTTTAGTATTTGCATGGAACATAATGAACAACAGACAGAATTGTGAAAAGAAAAACACTTTTAAAACGTTAGATGTCCGCTGTTAAAGATTAACTAAAATTCAAAATAAGCTCACAATCTGAGCCTTGGTTTATTTTTAACCATTAGTTGATTGTGGGTGTTGTAGAGCGCCATCTTGACCTCGAGATGCCAAGCTTCAACGAAAGCATCCTAAAGTAAATTGACGATGTTGCCGCGAAGTCGTTTTAACAAAATCAACTCCTTTATAAAATGTCATAGTGGTCTAGTGAGAAAGAGAAGAGCTGATAATGAATATGATAGAGGGGTTAAGGTGACAGAGAAGGAATGAGGATGACAGAGATACTGTCAGGTCAGGTCTACACATTCACAATGGCTGTTGAATCGAAGATTATGATAAATATGTAAGGCGTAACTCATCTAAAAAGGAGGTGCTCATGATTAAAATGAGAATAAATCCACAATCTTGTTATAGAATAAAAGATAGTTTGAAGATAGTGAGGTATGTTTGAACAAATTCACAAAATAACTAAAGGGAGAAAAAACAAATAAATGTAATATTTAGCAGAACATTGATTAATGCTATTAATATAATTTGATAAAATTAGCATTTTACTCACTCATTCGAAGAAGTTAACAAGTATCAAACGATCAGTACCAAATAATTTAATCAGTGTATTTTTTACAATATAATTACACTTTCTTTATTTTAATGTTTTACTGTGATTTTAAAACTATAGAACAGTATAAGGTATTGTTTGTGGCCTTTTAAATTTACTCCAAATAAACTTTGGAAGTCAGATAAATGTTAGCGAAAGAATTAATTAAGATATGTTGAGTCACTTACCAAAAACAAGACTATTTGAAAGTATTTTGTTCAAAATGGACTTTTAATCAATTATAATAGTTTAGTATATTTCCACAAATCCTTTTAGTTTTTTTATAAACATAGGTGCTTTAGAATCCATAAATTATTCTTTAATTATATAAATATATTTGTTTTCCTTTCTTCCATTACCCTTGGGAAATGGAGATTTTTCTTAGGCACAACAAACTCCTTCAAGTTGTCTGCATTCTCATGGATTTTCTGTCCCTCAAATTCAAGAAAAGAATTTTAAAAGGAAAATCAAGAGTTCACATCTCATAATTCCTGCTTCTATCATGAAGCCATGTTACACAAGGCATCATTTGCAAACCAAATTGCTAGATTTTTTTTTTCCTCTTCAAGCGAAGAGAAAAAAAAAGAACTTAAAATTTCGTATGCGCAGATTTTTCTTTCTATCATCTTGACATACGGAGTCAGAAAAAGAAACCGTAGGAGGTTTAAAATAGGAGAAGAGGAATAAGAAGTAGAAAATGAAATGATGTGACGAGAGGCGTAATTGCTATGCAACCCCCCCTCCCCTTACCCTGCAAATCTATTCTTTCCTGCCCTTATTTTTACAGACCCTTAAAGTTTCGCCTTCCTGCAAACTAGCATGGCATTTTGAATATCAAATTGACATAAAGGCAATTCAAACACTTGTAGTATTCTCTTCTGAATCTAGATGCTTGTAAAGATACTAACGTGTTTTATATTTTTAGTGCGGCAATTAATGGTTGGTACTAAAGATGAAGATAAAAGAAAGAAGATAATAATAAAAAAAAGTACTGTACTTTACCTCATTGTAAAATGGTAACGTTCTAGGAAAAGGGTAACAAGATGAACCTAGATAAAGTTAGTACACAAAATGGATGATAAAAATAAACAAATATACCATTTTATGTTTGGGGATATACTTAAAATAAATTCTTACATCTAATTGTGCAAACTATTTCACATTTAACATAGTGTAGCTAAGTGAAACTATATAATATAATAATCACTATGAGATATACTGTCTCAATTAGAAATATTTTAGAAAGTTAGATTTCCATGTACGTCCTACGCTGTGTATATTATGTACCATATCTATACACGAGTGACTTTGAATTCCACTCTTATGAATTTAATCATTTACCTAAACTAATCACCCTCTTTCAATAAATAGTAAATAATAGTTTATATTTAATTTATTAATTTAGTCACTAATCATAAATCTTCACATGATTTCATACAAATAAACACTTTACCAATTAAAGTTACATTTTTATTGGTAGTTTAACAAAGTCTTTAGTCTGTCGTGTTTGAGATTGTTGTAACTAATTAAGTAAATTTGATCTAAACTCGGTTCAAAATGTGAACTAAACAGAGTAGTGGTTGATGAAAATGTAATATACTAAGACAGTATCCTCGAGAGAAGTGTCACATCATTCAGCACGGCTCCATATATTGGAAGTGTGCATGAATGCGTGTGTGCGAGCGAAGGGGGCCTGAATACAGAGGCAGGGAGTTCGGGGAGAGAAGGGGATGGTTGACTTGATGACACACACATACATGTTCACACTGTCACATGGTTTAGTTTCGAGAGCCCTCCACATGAGAGCGTGTTTGACGGTAAGGTAAACATGGTAAGAGTAACACGAACACCAACGTTTGTACAGTCGCTTCCTATAGAAAATTACTCCCGGGTGCTTCATTTTTCTTAGTGATGAGGTTTTAGGTTGTTTACATCGTTTGGACAACTATTTTGTTTGATATTGTTTCTAACTGCGGTTAGCTATACCAATAGTTTGGGTGAAAAAAATGACTAATTTGGTAAATATAATAGATTTTTACCGGTTTCACTTGGTTTTATATTATCATAATCAATATCTAAGGAATAAATTAAACCTACACTCACTGACCTTAGTTTAGGTTTATTTATAATCAAATAAACACACCGTGCACTTTGAGAATGAAACGTTTTCGGTGAAAGGAATACAAATTGGTTTAGTCATTTTTTTAATGCTTCGGTAGGTAGTGCACTAAATATCAATATATGCCTTTCTGATTACGGGGAAGGTCAAGACTCAAATTCCATCCAGTTGCACCGAGGGTGCATTTTACTAAATGGTTTTTACTCTACTTCACGCAAATTGGGACACACTTTCACTATGTCTTACCCCAGTCACTTTTAACCCATATGTCAATATAAATGTGGATCGTTTGGATGAATAGTAAAGCGTAAACAAAATATTTAATTAAAACTTATACTAACATACATACACTTTTTCAAGAACATTATTGTAAAATAAAATTTAATATAAATCAAATAATATACTAATTCTTTTTAGCCCCGCGTTTTACTAATCGTTAAGGTTATACTCTTTAGAACTAGTTACGTTAATTTGGCAGTGATGATGATAGTTGAATTTAAAGAAAGTTTACCAGCATTTTCGTAGAGGTAGAGTGGAAAAACATTTAGGAAAAACCACCTTAAGTACAACCGACTGAGATTAGAACCCCTATCTCCCCGTCATTGACAGTTCAATCTATTGAGAGAGTGACGCCTTAGACTCTTTGGCCACCAAAACCAGCTATACTAATTCTAAAATCATTCTAGGAATCTGTTAGTTTTTTATGTGAGTTGTATTTATTTAAGATTATTACATCATATTATCACGCTAAAGTTATGTGACCTTAAGAACTCACAAATTAATTTCATCAAATATTTAAGACATGAAAACTAGTCTTATCAAAGACTTTGACATGAAACTTCGTCAAGAAATCCCAACTTGTCTGAATGGCTATGAATAATGAACCAAGTTGATGTAGGTTTACGATTCCAAGACATCTGTCACACCAAAAACTACTTCATTCCTTTCCTCACCACTATCCTTTCTTCTTCCAAAATACAACTACCGACAATGACGACAAATCAACGGTAATGTACAACACACATCCCATACAAAACAACGTCGGTGTGATTCGGATTATCATGACACAAACATGCCCACCCTAACGTCTAACAATGACTCACAAACTAATCTTAGTTATGGAACACAGAGGGGCGACGTTAACAAACTGCTTCCAAACTCTCTTTGAGGTGAGCCGAGCCTGCTACTAGAGACATTATTCATCCTTGATGATCATAACTAAGGAGAGATCCGACATGATTTGTTCTTTAGCAACTGCATGATGAAAACATTTCGAGGTTTAACTAATAGCCTGGCGCTTGTAGAAAATAAACTGTATACTTTAAAAATTAAGAATAGGTTATATAATTATGTATAATTTTGGTAGAAATTATGATTTATTTGGTGTGAAAATTACTCGCATATTAAAATAATTTAAATGATTATTAGTTTAGAGTTGAGTTCAAATCATCTATTTTGAAATTAAAATATTACGAAATTAAGCAAATAAATGGCACTAAACTCAGTATAAGCTCCATAAAGTTTAATTTACATGCAAGTAATTTATTTCTTAAACCAGGGTTTGGATAATTTTAAAATTGTTTGAGCTGTTAATCTATACGGTACATACATATCGTATTATATATGTTATTACTGATAATCACTTTTTAAGTTGTTTCCGTCTCGTTTTCTGTGTTGAAATATTAAACTGTGAATGTGCAAAACTATATACCTACCCCTAGTTCTTTATGGATGCGAAGCGTGGTATCTCACTCTGTAATTGGAAAATAAACAGAGTGTTTTTATAGCGATATTATGAAGAATATATTTAGGATAATATGATTTAATCGTTTGTATGTATCCTCAAATATATTAAGGTTATAATAAAGGTGCGCGGACTGAGGTGGGGTTGTCATGTGACAAATACTGGCAATGGCGGGTGTGTACACAACACCTTATACGTTGATGTGTGGATAGTGTTAAAATAGATTTTAAGGAGGTTTAGGTGAGGTTAGGGATTGGATGGAATGGTCTCAGTTTAGGGTTTAATTGTGGTTTTAATTTCTGGCGTATGATCATCAATTTCCTTATCGCCATATATCTATGTGGTTATCTGTTATATTATATTAAAATTATATAATAGTTTGTCAATCCTCTTCCTAAGCCAACAAGCTTAAGGTCGGTTCGATGTGCTTTATATCCATCCGGAGCTGGGCTTGTACTCAGCCCTCAGCGGTAAGTGATGCCTGAACCATCTGGTAGATATCTCACATACTAGATTTTGGAAAGTGTGGTGGTTCCCCGTTGCCTTCCCCACTGAATTTCTATAAGTGAACGCGAAAGGGCCTAACAATTTTGGCAAAACGTTATTTTCTCATATCTTCGAGAGTTCTTTTACATGCCACATTTGACATGGTACCAATGGCTTTACTTCATCATTGAAGGAAGTTGTGCCACGATTGTTTATCGCTCAAACAAAAATCCGTGACCTCAGCTGGGTTTGAACCCACGAACATTGCGTCCTAAGGTGAGCACTTTAGCCCAAGACTACAGAGGTCAACATAGTTTGTAAACATAACATTATAAAACTATATTAATTATATATACATATATATACTAATAACTCTAATAATATAAGCAATGCTTAGTTTACTGACACTATGGTTTAAAACTCGAGCCTAATTCAAAATGCTGGTACTGATAATAAGTTGATTAATTATACCTTACCAAATAAAAATTACTAACATGAATTTTCAACGAGAGATAGAAGACTATATCAATAAGTCAATATAAATTAATAATCATGATAATCCTTCACACTAGTATAAAAACCATATTAATTTTTAGGTTGGACTATATCCTGAACAGGTAGTAAGGCGCGGAGCTAAAAATTAAAAAAAAAAAAGTATTTTTATCGGCAGTAAGATAAGTTTTATCTCTCGAACAATTAGCATTTATTCAGTTTGTATAGGAATTTGTTAAGTCCTCTCAATCTTTATTGAGGTGTTGTTTTAATTGATACCTGGAGCAGAAATATTACTGGTTATTTATTCTAAGAGGTTGGAATTATAATAATAGCTATATGATGTATATTTAGGAACCATTTTAACGAGAAATAACAATATTAGAGTGGAAATAGAGAAATAATACAGTCGGGAGATGCATGCTGTTAATCTTTCAGTAAGAGTCGATTGTTAGAACTAGACATTGTAAACTAAGAAGCGGGGAATTTTTTTAATGTTTTAATGTTTAAATGTTAAATTTTACTTGTACTCTGTGTGACTATACACGGTGTGTTTTTTCCTATCAATTATAAACTTTGTATACAGATAGAGCTGGTAGCATTATATAAGGCTTGTATTTTATATATATATATTTATATATATATTTTATTTATATATTATATATAATATTATATTATAAATATTTATATATATGAATTCAGTTTGTTTATTATATATATATAATAATTAATTAATATATATATAACAAACTGAATTCATTTAGATAAAAAAAAGTAAAAAGAAACATGATATATTATAAAATTATTGAAAACTAATTTATTTGTAGGATTATTTAAACACAAAACCGAGAGATGCCCGCACCTGAAATTCCAAAGTTTGGCAACGTTTGGCTTATACGATGCTACAAACCAGTCAAAAGTATATCAGATTTATGGTAGTATTATTCTGTGGAGCGACTAACTGCCATATATTATCATCATTTGTCCCATTTCTCTCTCTTTCTCCCTCTCTCATGCATACCTCGTTCAACCCCTAGTGAGGGGATAGGAAAGTGCTGCCTAGTTAAGGGTGGGTAGGGTCTGGTGGTGTTTTGTCAACTGCACATGACAGCATGGAGGTTTCCGAAACAAGTGCTTTTGCTTTTACTTTCTGAGGCGTCCTCCCAGGATAAATAATTGAGCACCTGACATTGTTTCATAATATGCTAGAGCAATTAATTTCCCCTTGTCGGTAATTATTACATAATACCTTCCTAACAAATAATTTTATTTGATTTAGTTAGTGTAAAACAAAACCAAGCATCAAGTGTATAGTATATTTTTATTTTTATTTAGCGTCTTATTATTCACCCGGGAGCTCTGCATATATATAAAATAATAATTAGAGATAAGAAGTTAAAGTTTAATGAAATTGTACCCTCACTATACGACGGAGAATTGGAAAACTATTTAGTAAGGTGTGTGAGGAATGCTAGTTTAGGGCAGTAATGCTGCAGTTTTTATACAAAAATATTTTTTTTGTCAAAATAAATCAAGTAATTCTCGAGTTTAACTTTCTTCACATATTTAATAATAATATTATTATTATTAATTATTAGTTATTTAATATATGTTAGGGTGTCCTGGAATTTAATAACAACTAATTCCCTACATTAAAAGGTATCTTATCTAATGTCGCTTTGTTCATGACAGGTATTCAACAAATGCTGATATCACCACGTGAAGAAAATTAAACCGAGAAATGTTTCTAATATTTATATTTATTTTAGCCGAAATTTTTTAGCTATAAAAACTACAAAAACACTGTTCTCATACTCGCGTTCTTTGTACTAACACCTTAAGGAAAGCCTACCTTAATACACACTGTCGGTATTCAAACCCCAACCTACCCATTAGCAACGCACACGATCAAAAGAGACCTACGCTTTTATAGATGCACCCTCAGATAAGGGTAAGATCAATGTTATTTAATAACTTGATTTAATATTTAGTTTATTATATTATCAAAAATTTCAAACTAACTTCAGCAAATAGGTCCTACTTTGGTAAAAAAATACTTAAGCGCCAGTGTTGAAGATTATTCGAACATAATATTTCAAATGTTTCATTTTAGAAAACTTCATAAGAAACATTGATAATAACTTTTTTAACTGTTGGTTGTTATGGGTTTTCAAGATTTTTTTCTTTCATTATTTATAACATAATATAATAAGCAACTCGTTAATTAAAAATATTGTTAATTTGATCAAATTTGATAAGGTATTTTTAAAATTTTCCTCTTGATCTTGAGAGGAGAATTTTAATACACTCCTCAGATTTTTCAGTAAATATAACTTAACATTTTACTTATGTTTATACTTTTATGTTATGTTATGTTATGTTTATACATTTCTAAATAATAGATTTTTTGCAGTTTTAAACTATAATGATATGTAGAATTTGGGAAGTCTGTTTAAAGTGAGAACTTGAGAATATAATAACACGGTACTATAAAAATAATATGTTTATAATGATTTTTTTTAATACATCGCCAGCGATTCACTATAGACTATTTATGGAAAATAAAGGTAAGACTTATATTTGTGTATGTGTATGTTCATCGATGTGTATATAATTAATAATTACTTTATTTTATCCCCGTTACGACTATACGCCTGTGTACTAATGACGCTAATGGATTTAGAAAAACCACCTTCAGCACCCACGACCAAGATTCGAGACTTGATATTCCCGTTATCGGTAATCCAGTATACTGCGAGAGTGACGACTTGGACCATGCTGCCACCAAAGTATGTTAATCATGATTATTTAAGAGAATTCTAGTGAAATCAGACACGCCTGCATCTCCCTTACTTTAGCACTATGTCAATACTAAAAATAACTGCGACCCCAGCAGAATTCTAACCAATTAAGTCTCCAAAGGTATTAAGGCAACGTCTCAGTGGTATTGAATGCAACACGAGACAGAGGAATAAACAAACGAAACAGGGTGATTTAGAATGTTCGAGTTCAAATTACAATCAGGACCTTTAACAGAAGATTTATCGGGCTTACTACTGTCAGGAGGACCATAACGTCTTTCTATGCTATGTATTGAATCCTATAAAATTGTATATCTCATTGATTGTATCGTAAATGTGAGCTCATTACTATGCGACATACTCACTATATGAGGTTACGGATTTCATTAATGGAAAGAGTTTTTTTTTAAAATAAGTTTGTGATTGGTATATCCTTGAGTGAAGCACTCTCAGCCACGGACATGTAGAATGAATTTCCGACGGTGTGTATGTCTTGGTTCAAATCCCATCAAGGGGTTCTAAAGCTGTTTCTTTTTTTACTAAATCGTTTTCAACTTTATCTAAACTATAAAGAGGTTATATTTCCTATAAGGTACGCCTTCCTCATACCTAGTCAATCATCGTAATAAATATGTGTACAGTCCGAACGCAATGAAAATTAATAAATGAAGCAGTTACGCTTATTTTTTGTTGTAGATCGTCCCGCTTTCTTAAATGTGATAGGGATATCATATCGAAATGATGAAAATAATTATACCAGTGGTGACGCACAACTTGGAGGGGATCTAACGGTGCTCCAAAGAGTAATGTTATTTTATATTTCCCATTGTGTTAGTTTCTAGACTCCTATAAAGGCGAGAAAGTGATTTATTAATTTTACTAATAATTTAAGGAGGCATTCTGAAAATGATTGATATTCATTTTAACCATCAAATTCAAGTCTTTGTCTCTCAAAAAAGATAACTATTTTTAACTGTGTGATAAAACTGTGCTTAGAATGAAAATTAAAAAGGTAGATTTTAAAACACAGCTACAATATTAAATATAATATAGAGCTCCCATTACCTACAATTTTTTTAAAAAAAAGGGGGAAACTAATTAAATTACATCATTAAAGCCTCCAAAACAAGTAGGCCTTTAGACAGATGGTATCTCATAAACCATGCCTCAATAATCAATCAATTGACATTACATCATTTATCCCCTACACTCCCTGTATCACCATCACAACCCCTCCCTAAACACCTCATCTTGTGATGAAATATCAGAGGCACGTGATGGATTGCTGGACGTGACCCGTGTATACTCACATTAGACAGTGTTTTTCAGACGTAATACATGGCACGCTCATTTCATGTCATGACAATACCATGAACAAAATTAAACCAAAAGCGACTAATAGTGCTGTGAACAGCAAACCTCGCGCCCTCCATTAACATTGTATAGGTTCATCATGTTAATAATTATGTCATGTTCTTAGAGTTTCTATAATCTTAAGCTTTCTCTTTGGATTTCAAGTTGAAATATCTCGTAGGAATTTAAGTAGATATTTTACCTCGGTGTTCAAATTAATCAGAAAACAAATGATTGCTATATACAACAGCACATTATAGCCATAGAGTGTAACTATTAATCACGTTGTTTAAGATTTCAATGTCGCATTAAATGTCTACATTAAAAAATGCATGTACATACATCGTTTGGACTAAGTTCAAAATAATGCAACCGCAAAATGTTGTCAAAATTGGTTCACACATTTGGAAGTAATCATGTAGCAAACAGACGAAATACCAAACGGCCGAGTTAAAACACAAACTTATTCCCCTCAGTTTATTAATTTTAAATAGGTATTGCTACGTGTGGTTAATATATTTAAACTTTATAAACAAATATTGAAGTTATTTCTTTTCTCGACGACTGGTTTTCACTCAGGATTATCTTGAAATAGTTAACAAGAACTAATTTTAGGTTTCAGGACGTGACTATTTTATTATTTTCCTGTATGCATTAAAGTTATTATATTTTATATACTAGATTTAACGATAATATTTCTGTATATTGTAATTTTAAATTATATATATATATTAATTATCCTTGTTTTAATATTCAAAATAGTTTTGAAGATAACAGAATATTACACAAAAATTATTTCATTGATTTGTTCCCATATTAAAATTTTATTAAGATAAATAATCTTGAAATGCCATCTACCTTGAACTAAGACATGTAATATTTCACGTGAAATGTCATTGAAAATGAAATAATTCCACCTTTTCATGGATCGTTTTTAAATTCCTTCTTCTTCTTAAGTCAACAAAACGAGAGATGGTTTGGAGTAATTATATCCATCCGGAGCTGTGTATGCTCTCTGCCTTTCAGCTGGTTAGTGTTGCCTACACAATCTGGTATAATGTTCTAGGGGAGTTTAGGATGTGTGGTGGTTCCTCATTGCCTTCCAAATTGATTTTCTATGAGCGAGCGCAAAAAGGCCGGAAAAGTATTTTCACATATCTCGCAAGGTTATTTAAAAAAAATTAAAATATAAGGTTTTTAATCTCATAGGGATATGTTGGTTGATACCTTTACCTTCCATATTGGCGTGAACAATATTTTAAAAGGACAAAGTCTTTTTTTTAATGGCGTGGTATTTCTGGACGTCTACAATGTCTCTTACACACCGTATATTTTATTCCTAGTTTTATTCCCTGTCAGAGTATAAACGGATAATCTTTGAAATAGTCATATTAATAATCTAGTAAAATTAATATATAAAATCGATACTCGCATTGTTTTGATGTATAATTCTTCTTCACAAATAATTTAAACGTGTTATTTGGGAACTTTTAAATGTAATTAAAAAAATATCAGTCCAATCACCTTAATAATAATCTCATTTTGTTATTGAGTATTGTAATATATGGTGTACAAATTATACAAGAGCTGACTAGTTAGTTCATTTCAAGGTACATATGGATACTTAAACTTCAAATATTCTACAGTTAATACGTAATCTTAAATATTTTGCACAGTTAAATATTTTTTATCAAAAAGCAATGTTGCATATGCTTTATTTTAAGCCATTTATTATATAAGCTTAAATGAGATAAATTGTTTGGCTTATACATAGCTCATGTGTAAACAAAGTTGTATCCTATGTATTATTTAACAACATAAATAGCAAATTAAACGCTGAAGAGAGCATTGCAAATTTTGACGCTATTTCAAATGAATTTTTAAATTTAGGAAACACCTAAATGGTTTACTAAACACCCTACTAAGCAATAGTCTTGGATATTTATGCCTTAAGTTAATATCCTATGTCAATGTATAGCCCTCTAAACTGTATAATCTCACCCATAGATGTGGTTTTATAGTGAAAAGATGCGTGAGTTGCATCGAATGATGTTTCATGTTCACGCTAATTGACAAATAACCCATTGTATTGAGATAATCTTTACTAAAAAGGCTTGAAATGTATGCATTGAATATATTCTAACTACGATTGTATTGCGTTTTTATTCAATCACACATTCAATGAGCTCCTTATCATGGATGAATGCTAATGCAATGTAGAATAAACTATGGGGCGTGAAATGATAAGGTCAAAAACCTTCCAAATGTTAGTTTACTTTACTTTTCACTCAAATAAAGAGCTTATATACGTAAAATTTCAGGAAGTAATTAATTATTTTGAAATTAATATGCATCGAAAGTTTTAATACAAATTTACATTAATACATTTGGTTTTATTTGCAAATTTGGTTTAAACTTCTTTTTATCTTTAATCTAGATTAATTAAGTCTAGTTAGGGTAAATAGCACGGGTGAAGTCGGGAGGCATACTTCCAACCAATTAATCTGATTAAATTGGACACTTATAGTACCAGTTGTTGAGAACAGATATTTATTTTATAGCTTAATATGAAAATGGGATCGTCCTGTCCCTCCTCCCCATTTCACTAGTCGATATATCTACCAACAGCGATATATTGTTTGATTTTAGTCCATTTTTGTGCGTAGATCTTAGAAATGACAAAAATTTAACATCACGTCACAGTTTTTGAATGTATGGGTTTTTGTGATTACGCCAAATGCATGTATTTTGCAACGATATAGTGAAGATAATATGGTCCTGATCTGTAATATGACCTAAAGCATAGTTGTTGCATGTAAATATAATAAATAGCTTATAATAAAACATAACACTGACCAGATACATGACAAGATATGCTTTGCTTTTGCTCATAAATGGCAGTTGTAGTATCTCAAATTATCTTTGCTTTTCTGCTTAAGATACTCACAACAATAGCTCTTTTCATCCCGCCTCGGTGGCGTAGTTAGGTAACGCGCTAGTTTCATGAATAGCTAGACTGCCGAGGACGGGAGAATTGACGTTCGAACCTCCGTTGGGTGAACTGGGGGTGGTTTTTCCTAAATGGGTTTTCTCTAACCGCAAGTGGGGGTACACTTCCTGTAAATTTAAGCTTCCTTGTTTTTAATTACCTAGCAAACAGATAGTTCGTACGAGTAATGAGATGTTCTGCACAATAAAAAGGTGATTAAAAAGTAGTTATGCTATCTTTGTTGATTGACAAATGCACTGAGCTAATCTGGGAAAATTATGTGAACACAATTAGGAGATACGTTTTATGTGTATTCATGTGAAATATATCAACACTATTATATTATCACAGCTCATGTGATTAGTTTGTTTAAGTCATGACCGATAGTAGGCCTACAGTTATTGAATGTTTGTACACATAATAATATGTTATCGCATATAAACAAATTGTCTACTGTAATATTTTTTTAAACATATTAGCTTTCTGGATGCAAATTGGTAATCAAATAACATTTTATATAAGATTATTATAGAATAATTTTAAAAATCATATAAATTTGCATCACTAAATACAAACTAAGGGTACATGGGAAAGAGGAGGAAAGTTCAATTTTAGTTTCAATATATCTAGTGCTGTTATCTTCTAGACAAACATGATACCCTTATAACGTTGTTGAGATTATGGCTAACAGAGGTCTCTGTTGTCTTTAAATTAATTTTATAAAAAAATATATTTGCTGGGGTTTGTATATGGTTGGAGGTATATAAGTCATTGTCCTGGAATATGTGTGTCTTGTGACTTTTACTCTAATTAACCTGTATCCTTCAAATACAAATTTAATCACTAAACAATATTTTATGTATGCACACTACCCACTAAGAAACTGTGTAAGCTTAATGCTAGATAGACCAAGTTTTTAATATGAAGAACCTTAGATAACAGCTAATTGTGTGTACAAGAAGGATCCTTGTCTAGGAGTCCTATTATAAAACATATTTCAACTATCGTGATCTATTTAAAATGCTCACTATAATTTATTCTAGATGGCAACATAATTATGTTCCACAGAACATGGTATAGGGGAGGGAAAAAAGTTAGATATTTAGCATTCATCTAGTGCAATTAATTCAACGGTCAGATATTCGCAATGACAGGACCCACTCCTCCCACAATCCACCGGGTGCGTCGCTAAGCCACGTGGTGAAACAAATGGACTGGAGGACATATATATAAAAACCAAATTGCATTGGCTGGAAACAAACACGTCTGACCCAATTATTGCGTGGATATTTCATCGTGAGGGGGTGGTCTAACAGAGAGAATAGCCTGATTGCACTGCTATTCACCTCATAAAACCACCTTGCTTTCAACTCACTATAACTCTCTCTAGCGAGCAACGTACGAGTATAGTGGATAGCAGCTAACGTGAGAGACTAAACCAAATCTACTATCACATTAAAATGTGTTCAAATATGCTGCACCAAAGTTAGTTTTTTATTGCTGTGAAAAGAGATTAAGTATGAATCAGTATTGATATCAATATGTGTATAGCCTGAACAGGTATTAAGACATGGCCATAAAAACAAAAAGGTGTAAATGATATTGTGGCGTTAAATTGTCTATGAAAGCAAAAATTATCGCAAAATAAAACTCTGCATAGTAAAGATACTATAATTCCTATATAGATTACTATAGATATATGTTTTGAAATGAAGTTCTTAACAACTATTTAGTATTTACCATTAGTATTTTGAAATGTCGTTCCGTTGTAGCATTACCAAAAATAAACCATTATTTAATTACATTTTATTGATATTTCCGAGGTACAATTTTTCATGTGAGAAGGCTTATATCTTGAAGAAAATTAATGTATACGTCGGTATTAAACATTCTGTTGAAAAGATAAAAGTAATTCACTCTTGAAGTTGATGCTTATATTAATATAATATAGTAGTCATTATCATGCCATATATTATGTAGATTTTTATTTATTTTTTTGCATTTTATACGCATTTTTTATCATCTTGTCTTACTGCTCTTAAGGGTTACACGCATATGTACTAATGACGCTCATTTGGTAGGGTAGGTAAGGTTCAATTCAGAGAAAGTGTACCCAAATTTAATGGAGATAATAGAGGAAAAACAAAGAGGAAAATCCACTCTTAGTATATTGACCGAGATACGAATCACGATATCCCCGTCATTGGTAGTACAGTCTATTGCAACCGAAGCAAGTTATTCTATATTCAATCAAAATTTTTCCGAGACCTACTGATTGAACCTTTCCTTATGGTTGAATGATAATATAGACGATTAAAGGTAAACAGTAGGCCCTACAATAATTCAATTTCAGGCTGAGGCTAAAATAATTCAATAGCCCACATATATGTGTTTATTTATTTTACAAAATTATCTGCACTAAGATTAAGGGTTTTGTAATAACCGTAAACCACTAGGTTAAACTACTATTTTATTTAGGTTGTATGGACCAACATTTATGAATTTGAATTTAAATATTGTATCAAGTTTTATTAATTTGAAAATATTAAAACATTTAAACTGTATTTGTGTGTTAACGCTGAGACCAAAACCAATATAAAATATCTACATCATTGACAACCGGGATAAAATTAGAGTCCCTTGAATTTGTGATCGACCCCTTTAACCACGTAGCCACAGTTGTGAACACTCAACAATCCAGAAATGGTTTGACATTTTCTACAAAAAAAAACACTTACATTTGATTCTAATACAAATGTTAAATATATTAGAAATATTGTGATATAAGGCTGGAAAACATCAGAATTTTAAAGAAAAATTTAAGCAATTTTTAACGAATTTTTAGATACATTTTATCATCATAATCATAGTGACCCATTAACATAATTTGGTGTTTACAAAATAATTATGTTGAAGGTGATTGGCTTAAGCTCTTAAGGGACTAAAATATAATCTCAAACAAAGGCTAAATTTACAAGAGTTTAGCATCCCTTGAATGTTTGTTAGGAAAATGTTTATATAAAAAACCTATAATACTCACCAAATGTAGTGTTAGAGCTATATTTGGTTTTTGATACGTTTAATACGGTGATTATTAATAACCCAATATATATATATATATATATATATATATATTAAATGGGGATGGATTGGTTAGTTTAAAGAAAACGCACTTGTCTTAAAGAAAATGTAAAATATTCATAGGAAATTAACCACACAAAGTTAATCCAACTTGCATTGGAATTCCAGTCTCCCAGATCAAAGGCAAACACGGTAGTGACGAGAAAAAAAAACTAGTATTTAATGTAAAAGAACTCTTTGATGGAAGGTTTTCTGCAATATAATGGACAAAACAATGTGTCTACAACCATTAATAAGGGACAAATATAGTAGTTGCCAAATAGTTTTTATATGAGAACGTTAACTTGTAGACTAAACGTAGATAAAGAAGAGAAACTAAATTAATTTATCAAAATAGAATTTTCTCGTTTTGTTATTTGTTAAAAATAAAATATTATGTTTTTTTTAATTTAGCTATTTCTACTATTTATTTGCCTCTCGGAGAAAGAAATATTATGATCGTGAAAAAAAAAAACTTTGAAATCGAAATATATATATATATATATATATATATATATATATATATATATATATATATATATATATATATTTCGACCCCGTGAAACCGAGCCTCCCTTCTAATTGTGTGAGAGGTGCGTGCATTCCCTTTTAACGTAAGCTACCCAATTTTTTTTTTACTAAATAAAATATGTACACTAGAGATTGTTTATAATATGTATTCACAAGCTAATCATATATGTTCTCTCAAATGACATGGAAATAAGTTTTGATACAAGTGGCACTATAAAATGATAAACAAATACATTTTGATTAATAATAATGCAACCTTTATAACGTATCAAATCATCTCCTATATAATGATATGGTCCCCACAAATATATACAATCCGCAGAAATATACGCTGAGCTTTTACCTAGTCCTGATTTTAAAACGTAACCTAGATCATATAAATGTATATACAAGTTGACAATTCAAAATTTACAAATGAAATAAATTTGTTGTAATCAAATAAATCTATTCATTATAATATAAAAAACTTAGTTGTTCTTAAATATTTCTTAGTTTTGCCTTAGTTTAAATAATTAATATCTTAAAATAAATATGCCCCAAAAAAAACTAAAACAAAAAATTTGATAAATTGGTTGTTTCTAATAAAATTTTCCCCGACAGTGTATTGAGTTAATTTTTTGAATCAAATAATGGTTTGAGTCTAATTTCTAAAACTTTGTTTGTGTTTAAAAAAAATCACACGTTTATTAAAACAGATTGAAACGCATATATTTAAACAAAAACAATTAAATATTCTAAACATTATTTTAAAAACGTAAAGCTAGCTTGTTCATAAATTCAGTGTCTACATTATTGATATATTATATTTATTTGTATATGTGATGTTATGGTGAATATATGCAAAGGTTTGCTACACTGTCGGGACTTACCTGAGTCCGGGAAAGCGCATAGAAGGTCCAGGTAGCACCGTTTCGTTCAGGCAGGCAGCTGGAATCGAAGATTGCTCGAAGTCGGTCGGTCGTTTATGTTGTTAGTTGCTATCTGTTGCGACTACGGACTACTAGCGCTCCTGACGAGTAAAATCTTGCTTCAATCCTAACTACTACTGTTAGAGCTATATAACGAATAAAGAAGGATAGAGAAAGAGAGAAAGAAGAAGAAGTCGAAGGAAACCTAGATACGAATGAGGTGGTTTTTAAATGTTCGTTTCTTTGATTGGTAACGACAAAAAAATGTTTTTATTGTGTCGTTAGGTTGGTATTACTATTACCGGACGCGCAGGTAAAACTACCTGTTTGCTAGCTTATACTTATTATAATGCAGGTTCGTTCTTTTTCACGATATCGAAAGTTTTTTATTGACTATGAAAATATAATGTGTTATATAAATGTATACATTAATTATTAAATAATTATAGAGATAAAATACTTATAGTTAGTAAATTTTCTAAAATATCTATTCGAGTAAGATTAAATTATTTATAATAATCTATTAATAATTATTAAGAGAGCGTTGAAGAAAGTGTACACAGACTAAAGTTTTTGTCTTAAAATATGTTCTATTAATACTATGCGATATATATCTATATAATTAAAATACTATTCTCTTTGGTTACTAATCTTTTAATAATCCCCTTTTAACCGTACCCGAGACAAAAACAATTTCCCCGATCCGCTAACGGTCGCGCGCGTTGCCTAACTGCGAGAGGTCACTAGCAACAGGCTGTTCACGTAGGGGGTCCCCCAGAGCCACCCCTAACGCGAGCGGGCGTGTGTGTGTGTGTGTGTGTGGAACGGTATTTTCAGTGACCGTGGTGGGGTGTGCGCAAAAGGGGGCGGAGTTTCGCGAAGTCGAGAGAGAAGCATTTTAGCCCAAACTCTGGTGACGTCACCACGTGACGTAGGCGTGGTCGCGCACGCGTGGCGGGTCGTTTCAATACGAGATTGGTTGTCATGGTGACTCCCGCCCACCCTGTTTTTGGCCTTGCGAAAATGGGGTGGGAGTGGGTGAGAGGTGAGAGGGTGTTTTTAGTTGCATGGGGTAGGATATTTTTTTCGAGGGAAGGGAATTAAGGGGGGGGGGGGGGGGGGTGATACGAATGAGTGGAGAGAAAGCTACCAAAAGCGGTTGTCAGTAGCAACTAGCAACTGTATACACAAAGAAGTACAAACAGATAAAAAGAATAGAAACAAAAGAATATAAATAAAAAATACAGTTATATAAACATATTTCATTCAGAGAAGGACTAAGGAACAATCTAGTAAGAAATGAGAAATCCTTTTTTTCATCCCCTATACATTAGCATAATTATTTCATCAGCGTATAACCCGAACGGGCACATGATACACGCAATTACCATGTTTTGGTTTTTTTAATTCGAAATATCAAACAGTGTCAATATAAATAATGAACGTAATAGGATAGGCCTACTTTACATTAAAGTAAGGAACTGATCCACGTATAATTATAGCTAAGAGTTAAGAAAACCAAAATATACAAATATTTATAATGTAATAAACTTAAGATATGCTTATTTGGGACAAGATTGCTAGAGCTATTTCTTAAGAAATTCAAATTTTATAAATAATAAAAACCAAACTATCCTTAAACTAATCTCCATCCAAAAAACAAGTAGGGTCTATACAATTTTGCTTGTCATGTAAAATATTTCCCATATATACATTTAAAACAAAATCGTTAGAGCAATCCTCTAAATACCTCGAACTTTCAAAAATCACTAATCAGTAAACTACCCTTATTTGAGGGATAGATTCAAAATAAAAAAGACTCATAAAGTATTGACCTATAACATATAGATCGTGGATATAAAGTCTGAGCAAAATTCATAAAACCATTTGAGATCCGTGGCCAGAGACAGATAGACCTAAACATAATTATTGTAAAACGTTAAGATTAATCATAATCTCGAGAGAAAATTTTCACGATTACGATAGTTTCTTTTGATATTAGAAATAAATAATAAGTGATAAATATTCGTCACTGGCTATTATAACACATGGTGTTGACACATTTTATATTAAAACTTTTTAACAGCTGATTTGATTAAAACAGTTTTATTTGATCCCTATAAACTTCAAATTTCTTTAAAATATTTAACTACTAGTATTGTTAACAGTAATAGAACTCGCTACCTACAATAAAAAATTATAATTAAATCACGTTATAAAATATATCACGTTCTTATCGATACTTCAGTCTTAATATTTCTCTTTGGATTAAAAGTTGAAATATCTGCCATCATTTACTCTTGGATTTGAAGTTGAAATTTGTCTTAGTGATCAAGTTAGAAAACAAATGAATATTATATTCAATAATTCATTAAATATAAAACGAATAACCATTGTTCACGTGGCTAAAGATATTCTAGTATTATAAGTCCAAATTGAAATCAACAGTACTGTGCCCTTCACAGACTTTCTCTCTCTCTCTCTTTCTCTCTTTTGTATCTTAAAAAGAGACATTACTATAACCTCGTAGTATTTTTTAAACAAAATAATATAAATTGTTGCAGAGACTCCAACTAGTGAGCATTAATTAAATAATATAGACTGATACTGTTATTGAAAACAGAGGAACATCTATGTCCACCAAAGAGCGGGTCGTTAACAATCAATTTACTAATAGAGTAATACTAAAGTACTATATAATAAAACAATAATATTACATAATAATAATTAATACTAATATAACACTAGAAATCTATCTTGAATAGTTGCAGAGATATAATCAAAATTGAAAATTTATGCTAGTGTTAAGGATCCTTAAACTCATTTTCATGCCCGATTGGTAAAATCGTTTAGGTTCTAGGCAGAGATAAAAACCTGCAGATAGACGATATCCCGAAATATATTTTTCTAATTTCAGAAGGTCATGAAGAGTTTAATCAAAATCTAGATCTCGATTTTTTTTTACGACTATAATAACTATAGCTTCAAGGGGGCGAGATAAATTAAGGTACTCAATCAATTGTCTAGAATTTTAAATTCAAATCACTTCAGATGAGCTAATAAACGCAAAACCTTTCGAGTGACCACCACATATAAATGGATGACCAGATTTAAAAACCATTTACACTCACTTAATTCTGAAATTTAGAAGCCCTTCCTTGATATATTACTCCATGACCCTATCTACTATGCTATACCATATCAGAATAATGCAAGGCAAGTAAAGGATACCTTACAAGGAAAATGAAGGTTAAATTCATTGCAAAATTTTGATAAAATAGTTCCACAAATGTGATAGTAATGGCGGAACAAACATCCGCATTCCGCACAAACGGACTGAAGTGCCAAATACTCAAGTTAAGATAGACCTCGCTAAGCTTGGCCAACAAATTGAGGATACAATCGGGAACAAAATCAATCTTGGGCGATAAGTCTTAGTTTGGGGTCTGTCACAGTAAATCGGGGACGAATGGTCCCTTAATCTAGAGTCAATAAAGGAATCTAAAAACCAAATTGGAACCCACTTTAACGATTTATTGAGTTAATTGAATAAAACAAAATAATTTAGTCCAATTCTTCAAATTTTGTATTTAGCCACCTATCAAGGTTTCGGTAGAATATAGGCTGCCGATGACATGGAGATCAGGGTTTTAATCCCGGCTGGATGTACTGAGTGTGGTTTTCCACTCTCTTTCCACACAAATGAGGGTACACTTTCTCTAACTAAACACAGTTAAACACGGTGCTAAAATTAAAATAAAATAAAATATTAAGGTATGTAATATTAGAGGGTAAGGCACGCTGCCCTTATATTGCTCATTTTTATTTCAGGCTGTGTTGGTAAAATGTTTAAAAAGCTACTGTTTCTATAACATTGTCAGAAACATTTTTTATGTATTGAAGAGATACAGTCATCCTTTGTAGTAATTATTATCACTAAATATCAACAAACCAAACGTTTCACCATACATTAGTTCTAGGCCTACATAAGCTCGCACCGTTGGTCACGCGCTCTAAATGTCATAACTCTCAATAGTCTGGATTGCTTAATTTATTTATCTGATGGTCACTTAAGTGTCGTGTCGTGTCGTGTCGTGTCGTGGAGTGTTGTATGGTAAGCAGTGCGTGTTAAAACTATAGCTTTGTTATCACCCCCTCGATCCCCACACGACCAGTCATACTTAGGATTTCCTCCACTCACCTCACACATCGAAATATATTTCCGTTAGCAAATAGAACAATTTACATTTACAGTTATAACTAACACATTTACCTTGGAAATACTAAACTCAACGCCATTGATTCACTTTCTAAATAATAATAACACCATAAACATGTAGCTATACAGTGAGGAATATTTATATCTGGTTTATAAACCAAGCCTAAACACAAATATTTATTTCTTTTAGATATAATGTAACTAGTATTTCCTTGTGAACTTTATTTACGTTCTCTGCCACGTTTAAATGAGTCAACTCTACAAATCACAAACATATAATGTTAAACAGCCATTGAAATACATACGAGTTCTTCCTAGAAGATCAAATGAGACATCATCGAGACTAAGCCACTAATAGATTCTCGCAGAATAATCTACATGCGTTTTACAGTTGTGGAACTATCAAGTTTGAGTGTGTTTATGTGGGTGTGTGTGTGTAAGATTGTAAGATTGAGAGAGAGAAATGATTCAAAAAGAAAAAAGGGAGGATTCAGAGAGAGAGAGAGAAGGGAGGAGTGAATAAGGGCGGAAAGCTTCCCATCTACTAATAGCCATACATAGTTACCAAGATAAACAGCGAACAATGGACCGGTGTTTCTATTCAACGAGAGCAAAATGATCACGTGATTCCCTTCTAGAGACATATTAGAGGTTTCACTGACGAGCGGAAATATGATACGGTTATTGTCGTAAGATTGTGGAGGTGAGGAGACATGTTTCATTCTGTTAGAAATACTAACCTACAGTTCTTAGCAAGGTAATGTTGAAAAAAAGAAACTGTGGTTTGGGTAGATATAGGACGTGATCATTTACGCACTTTTCATAAATAGAAACCCGCTTCGGTGAATCTAGACAGAGAGTGGCCTACTTTATTGTGGTTCTTCCCTCAAATCTCCACGCTAATGCGGGTGCACCTCTAAGTTACTCTCCAAACCGCTCGCCTTAGAATTTAGTCGTTAATAGCCACATGTTAATCGTACTCCTAAATTTAAAATCACAAAACATAAGTTGTATTGTACATTATGTGTATAATACAATTACCTCAAAAAGCGAAAAGAGGTTTTCTTTCTAGAGAAAACATTAAGATGATGAACCAGAAAACTAAATGTATTTAATTATTAAAATAAACCTAATATAAAATTGAACTCCGTTTTTATTTTCGTACAGGTATGTGTATTCTTTACGGATGTGAAGTCTCTCAAACTGAACCAAAATAAATAAATGTTATGACACAATAGTACAAACTTATCATTATGTGTATCATAGCTTGGAAGAAAATGGTCAAAAATAGGATCTAAGTAAACTTGGTTTAAGTAAGATTTCCCCATAAAAACAACACATCATCTTGGTGTAGCGGGCCTAGCAGGCCTTGCCCGTACAAACTACATTAGCCAGAGAAAATGACTTACCATAGTAAAATATATATGGATATCTAATTATATATGTTAATGTTATAACATAATTTGTCACATACCACGCTTAAGGAACATTGCCTGGTGAGAATGGCTCCGTGGGAAGAGTTAAACACGCTGACTCAACTCCGTTCTAAACTAGACCTCCAAGTGTACTGAGCGGACTTGATCATGGCTCGCGAGGGTGTGTACATCATTGCCAGGTGCCTACGTGCTCTACCAAACGTCGAGAAGTGTATCTAGCATCCCCCCTCCCCCTTCGCCCCTGGTTTGTCAGTTCAACTTGTATAAAACGCCTGGGTCCGCTGGGCACAAACACAGTTCCTACCTTGTATTCGACGACTAACGTTTTTCGTCTCCGTTCAACCAGTACAGCAACCAAGAAGATATTAGGGTCACGATGATGGTGTAGTCAGACTCACCGGACTGATGAAAAAACTTGGCGTAAACTATAAAGTTTTATTTATATTAGAAGGTGCCGGAGGCTCTACGTTCAGAGTCATGTAATTCAGTTAGGATTATTCTTACAAGTTAAGAGTGTTTGTCACTCTAAAGTATATTATGTATAATTAGGTTAGGTTTTTATAGTCAAAGTCATGTTGACCACGTCATGAGGTATCTTTTATATCTCTTGTTCTTTCTACTCTGTCCTTAAGACCAGTAGTTTAATTGGAGTGTGTCTCACTCCCCGGCCTGTATGCCCATGTTCCGGTCTGCAGAGCCTTCTGATAGGAAAGGAGGAATTTAGGTTTTTCAAGGCCCGTATTGATACCGGGTTAGGTAGTTGTTAGTTATTCTTGTGAACCTATGTGCGTTGTTATTCACCTCTTTTGGGGTGCGCAATGTATGGGCTTGTCGCTGCCATTCTGGCGCGGCTCACGCCCAAATTGATGTTCATGTTTGACTCTTTTCTAGGGCAGTATGAGTGCTTGCTAATGGTTAATAACCTTTATCTCATAAGTAGTTTGTGCCTATGTTTGAATGTGGTTAAACTCATGATATCTGGCAATACTAATTAGTAACAAGCCAGACTCTACTGTACAGAGGCCTATAATCCTGAATTACCACTTTCTATAAGATGTTAGCTCGGTGTTTATATGACTGGGACAGATAGACAGTTCTCTGTGACTTATGTGACCAATACTAGATGGTTAACATTTCAATGCTAGCTTCACTGGCACATATCGTTTTCACCCCTCAAAATAGGGTTATTTAGTCTTAAACGTTGTGTTAGTTCTGGTTATTTATTGTTGGTCAATCGTGATGCTTTAGATGTTTGTTGTAACAAAATCACTATTCAGTAAACGACAATTACACACTTTCTACCCCCGCTTCCTCAACCGAAAAACAAGTATAGGCCTACATTTATATTTATTATCAAACACTACCGGATATACATTTTAAATAAAATCCTTAGAGATATTTTTGAAATGTTTCAAATTTTTGAAAATCACTCATCAATGAATTAGTGAATTTTTATACAAATTAAATATACAGTGTAATTTGGGATGTAAAGAACTACCTATATATCCAGTTCAAACAATATCGTTGATACCATTCTTGAAAAAATTTGGAATTCAAAAAATTACTCATCAGTAAACCATCATTAATTTAATGGCTAGGGTCCAAATCAAATAAAGTTCCAAGATATTGCCCTATCACATATAGATATCCAGTTTGAGCAAAGTCCATAAAAACCTTTACATATCTGTGACCAGTAACAGATACACAGACATGAGGACAGACATAATTTTAAAATATACTTTTTTTGTTTGAACACACATAAAACTTAAAGCAAGATAGTGTGCAAACTCGCTAGAAGCCAAATCGCTCGTATTCCTAATGGTAGCATAGCCACTAATAAATATTTATACAATAAAAGATTCTGCTCGAAAGTTTCCTAAAACTGACAAATTTATCATTCTTAGTTAGTTCATGACTTACTGTAGCTTGTTAACACTAATCTATACTTGATTTTTATTTCAATAAGAGTCTAAAAGTTTTGAAGATACTTCTTTAGAATTGTAGTTTTATAACCGTTATTCTCCTTTAAAGATTTTAATCTTTCCATGATATTTTTTTTTTAATGCTGCACCTGCTCTCTCTTATTTTCTAATAGGGTTTATATTAATTAACGTTATGCTTCGAGTAGACTTTAAAGTTATTATTATTTAATAGGGAAGATAGGCTAGAAACAGATTAAATTATTAATAATTGCGGAATTTTGTTCACTTATTAGAATAACAGACTTTACTCGAAAGAGTAAATATTTTGAGTGCTCTTCAAACAAATAGAAAACGTTGAATACGTCTTTATCAACATCGCTTTGGACGAAAAATTAATTTCCAAACAGTAGAGCTAAGTTTAATGGACTATTGTAGGATATTACGTATGTATTTTTACTGTGCATCAAACAAGCGTATATATTTTAAAAATAAAGCTCTTCTCTTTAAATTAAGTGCTAAATATGATTATTTATATTTTAGCACCACGCCTTACTACCTGTTGAGGCTATACGAATATATGATAAATTACTATAATGAAATAGGTATGAGGAAGGACGAATTTTAGTGGTAATCTATCCGCATTTGCGTGGAAGTAGAATGGGAAACAATCTATAAAACAAACAACCTCATTAAATCCAACCGGGATTTGAACCCCAATCATTCCACCATCAACAGACCAGCCTAATATAAGAGTGATATATTAGACCGTTTGGTCACTGAATCGGTGGGGGGGGGGGGGGAATCAGCTTCCTTTAGTGGAATTTAACATCTCTGATTAGAGGCACTAACTTGAAATCAATATAATATTGGAAGAACTATACACTTCATTCACGAAAGTTACTTTTTTTACTATTTGGCCTTAATTATACAGTGCCAGTAGTTTTACAAGTTAAATAATTTTATCAACAAATAGTAATAGTTGAATAAAACCATTTAAGTAGATTGGCTATCTCTGGAACACTACAAATAAAATTTTACAAAGATGCAAAACTAAAATAGGTCAATGTGTATTGTCAATTATCATGAAAGTTACTAGCTTAGGGACCGAAACTAGTAAAGGGTGAGGGGGGTGCCACACACTTGGGTACATTGTTACTCCCCTTCCCCCAAATCTCTTGCTTAAGGGGACCGGGGTGCGAGTTTTAAGATAAATTGTGCTGAAAATTAATCATGATTCTTGCAACCAGTAATATTAATAAAGCTTGATTTGACTCATACTTTATTTGCATGGCTTAATATTTGTTTATACACACCCATGAGTCTAAACGAGTTACTAATATATTGTTTAGTAGCTATGTAGGAAAAATAAAAATAGGTCTAGCCTATTTATAAGTAAACATTTAATTTATTTGAAGTATTTACCGTTCACTTTTCCAACCGATTGATTATGTCAGCACACGAGAATTCCTATGGGCGAGAGTCGAAGGTTCTATCAATTTTGCCTGGAAAGGTATTTTCACATGTCTTCCAGGTTTTTTTTACATGCCACAGTCGACATGGGCCCGACAGCTTTACTTCCCCTCCGGAGGAAATTGTGCTACGAATTTTTATCGTTCAAGAAAAACACATCAACCCCGGTTGGATTTGAACCAATGACGGATCCTGATGCGAGCACTTTACCTTAAGACCACCGAGGTCGGCTATAAGCAAACATTTACTTCAAATAAGTTACGGTGCTATGATCAATCAAATTATGATTAAATATCCAAACAATGAATTAAGTAAAGGAATAAAAACTAAGCTTAAATAAAGATTACCGTACAATAATTATGTTCATGAAATTTATATCTTAAGGGATACTAAATATCGCTTTTTAAGGTTGGGACTGTGATATTGGTTTTTATTATTATTATTATTATTATTATTATTTTTATTATTACCATGTGATACTACCCGTTCGGATTTTACGCACTTACGCTAATGTGTAATGGAAGGGTGATTGTAAGATGAAATGGAGGACCTACAGTTTAACGTGGAATCCGAACCAGGGGGGAAGCCTGGCATTCCACACATTCACAAGTTGTGATTCATACACGTCAGAGGTAAAAGAAGGGTTATTGATTTTTACTGTTCTCAATTTTTTTTAACTTTAGTATTTATGTCCATCACTTTATCCTAAACTAAGTTGGTAAAGCATCTCTCTACTGAGATAAGGGATCTGAAGTTTATTCTTTATAGGCCTATGGAAGAAAAAAAATTATAAATAACAAATTTGGGTCTAACCTTTGACAGTGATGACTTAACGACAGGTTGATGTGTGTTTTGTCTATTTTAAGTAAGTTTAATTAATGTGCTGAAAGAAAGAATTTGATTAAGTAGTGAAAGTTAATTGATAGCAATGTAATTTTTTTTAATGTAGAATGAAAGCAAGGCTATTGATAATATAGCTAGGGCCACACTTCAAATGAGTTTCATATAATTCATTCTTTACTTGAATTTTCAACACGTTGATACTAAAACTTATGATCTCATCGGAATTTTAATCAAATAATCTCCGAGGTTGCTGGGTGATGTTTAGTGACTTAGCGCCTCAAATATCTCTGTCGGTGGTTAATTAGTCGATGGTTAACTAGTACAAGTGTCTACAATACATATAAATAAAAAATAAAGGAGTAATAGGTAGAACATATTAAGATTAATCAAGCTGTGTGGGTCAATGTTCAAATTTCAAAACTATCAGATTGTACCAATATACCTATTAATATAATAGTAAAATCATTATAAATGATATGGTGGGGAGTTTACTTTGTTTGTAAATATTGTAGAGTACGTGAACTGATATATTATTACACATACTTATTAAATTGTAAAAGCATGTGTGCAAATAAATAAATCCTAAATAACGTAATATAAAGCATGTGGTATTTTCAATGTTTTGGTGCTACTCATTTGTAAAGGTGAAATGAGGTTTGTATAAAATGTTAACAGGCCATGCATGCTCTGATAAATAAATGGAATAAAACCATATTCTCTAATTGTTTATTTTTATAACTCATCTGTATTTGAATCGGTAATTTCGAAAAGGCCATAGTTTCACACATTTTACAGGAGAGAAAATATATTATGTTGGAGGCCATGACTCCAGAAATAAGGCCTTTAGAAAAAGATGTTAACATACATAATACATAGTAGGCTCTTAAAATAAAATTTTTGTGTGAAATATACATCGTCCTTCTTAAGTAGTATTCAAAAATGGAAAAAAGTGAATTTTGGTAAAAAGTGGAAATATAATGTTGATTGTAACAGATATACCTTTATATTTAAACAAATTTCCATCGTCAGTTTACTTACACCCGTCCGAGATATTCTCAAATCTATAGATATATAGTAGATATGAAACTGTACGTATAAACTTTCACGAAGAGAGTGTTGAAAACTATTTAGGAAAACGTTTCTTGGTACATCCAGCCGGGATTCAAACCCCAAAATCTCCATTATTGATAGTCCAGTCTAATGTGAGAGGAACGCATTATTTGAAACATTCAAGCACCAAAATGGGATACTTAGGAAATAATCTTGTGTAAAATATGTAGCTTAACAACGTGTTATAAGTGTAGCTTGAACGGGTAGTAAGACGCAGCGAAAACATAAAAGTGACCAATTGCTTTTCCCGCAACAGCTGGCTTTTCTCCCGCCAGAGTGTTCCAGAACTTATCAAACGCAAACTCATCATACTCTCGATTTGTATTAAGTTTTGACCAGCTTTGGTTGCCGCAGGACATAAGGCGTCGGTCTTGCAATATATTGGATTGCCAATAACAGATAGGTCGGGGTTCCAAACTTGGTCAGGTGTACTGATGGTTTATTGAATTGCCAATGACAGAGAGGTCGCCGTTCCAAACTTGGTCAGATGTATTGATGGTTTATTGGATTGCCAATGACAGAGAGGTCGCCGTTCCAAACTTGGTCAGATGTACTGATGGTTTATTGGATTGCCAATGACAGAGAGGTCAGGGTTCCAAACTTGGTCAGGTGTACTGATGGTTTATTTGATTGCCAATGACAGAAAGGTCGGGGTTCCAAACTTGGTCAGGTGTTCTGATGGTTTATTGGATTGCAAATGACAGAAAGGTCGGGGTTCTAAACTTGGTCAGGTGTACTGATGGTTTATTGGATTGCCAATGACAGAGAGGTCAGGGTTCCAAACTTGGTCAGGTGTACTGATGGTTTATTGGATTGCCAATGACAGAGAGGTCGCCGTTCCAAACTTGGTCAGATGTATTGATGGTTTATTGGATTGCCAATGACAGAGAGGTCGCCGTTCCAAACTTGGTCAGATGTACTGATGGTTTATTGGATTGCCAATGACAGAGAGGTCAGGGTTCCAAACTTGGTCAGGTGTACTGATGGTTTATTTGATTGCCAATGACAGAAAGGTCGGGGTTCCAAACTTGGTCAGGTGTTCTGATGGTTTATTGGATTGCAAATGACAGAAAGGTCGGGGTTCTAAACTTGGTCAGGTGTACTGATGGTTTATTGGATTGCCAATGACAGAGAGGTCAGGGTTCCAAACTTGGTCAGGTGTACTGATGGTTTATTGAATTGCCAATGACAGAGAGGTCGCCGTTCCAAACTTGGTCAGATGTATTGATGGTTTATTGGATTGCCAATGACAGAGAGGTCGCCGTTCCAAACTTGGTCAGATGTACTGATGGTTTATTGGATTGCCAATGACAGAGAGGTCAGGGTTCCAAACTTGGTCAGGTGTACTGATGGTTTATTTGATTGCCAATGACAGAAAGGTCGGGGTTCCAAACTTGGTCAGGTGTTCTGATGGTTTATTGGATTGCAAATGACAGAAAGGTCGGGGTTCTAAACTTGGTCAGGTGTACTGATGGTTTATTGGATTGCCAATGACAGAGAGGTCAGGGTTCCAAACTTGGTCAGGTGTACTGATGGTTTATTGGATTGCCAATGACAGAAAGGTCGGGGTTCCAAACTTGGTCAGGTGTATCGATGGTTTATTGGATTGCAAATGACAGAAAGGTCGGGGTTCTAAACTTGGTCAGATGTACTGATGGTTTATTGGATTGCCAATGACAGAGAGGTTGGGGTTCCAAATTTGGTCAGGTTTACTAACGGTTTATTGGATTGCCATTGACAGAGGGGTCAATGTTACAAGCTTAGTCAGGTGTACTGAAGGTGTATTTTCCTAAATGCCTTTATACTCTCCTTTCATAAAAGTTAAGGTTTCTTACCTTCATCATTCCTGACAAATAAATATAATTAAATAAGGATATCCCGAACGGATAGTAAGACGTGGTGCACGAATACACAAATTTTAGGATACTTAAGGCAAACAAATTTGTGATGAACACGCATCTGTGGGTAAAGAAGGAAGAGTGATATCATGTGATTGGAAGGACCAAAAACAAATATAAATATGAATTAATTTATTTATTGGAGGGTTCCTTTGGCTAAATCTACATAAGTAAGCCTCTCACTTAATTTGAATGCCACTAGTATATTTTACATCGCATAACTTCATATATTCAGGAAAACTTCTCTATTGATAATACTAAAACTATTATATATATATATATATATATACATATATATATAAAATTACGAATTGTTAAACGGAGGGACATAGGGTAAACTTTAAATTTGAATGGTGGTATCAAGGTAGAAATACAGTTAACTGGCCGTTATAGAAATATACAGTACAATGTTAACAGACTATTCCGACGGATGAAGGCTGATTTTCAAGTGTGTGTTAGTGGTTTCCTAGGCAACCAATCAACAGTGTCCGTGGCTGCAGCATTCATCCGTCCGGCCATGCAGAAATCCCTCGAATTAGGCTACCCCTCAAATATTTGGTAAGCAGAAGGAAGCTCCAGGAAAAATGGACCTATGTCGTAGGCGTTATTTTAGATGTGATGACTAAGTTGAGAACTATTTAAAAAAATTAAGTAGGATACTATCTGAACGGGTAGTGATATGCAGTTTAAAAAATGTAGGCTACTTTCTTATTTACTTTATTTAATAGCATTTGCTTTTTTGATAAAAAGAGTTGGTATGAATAAGTGTTTATATATCTAGACTAGAGAATCAAATAATAGTGCTAACCACTAAGATTTCGTTTCTAAACTATAGTTATTTTACCCTCTTATAAATTATGAAAATTTATGCCTCATTATTAAAATGAAATTCTTTAACACTACTCATTCAAGGACAATTTTCAATTTAACTTGAAACTAAACAATGTCCTTGATGAAACTGAACTCAATTTTAAAATCGTATTTTTCCATCCGTCTAATCACACTGATGAGGTACAGATGAAAGAGGAAGAGTTTATAGAAAAGTTAGAAGCATTTATGAGGGTAAAGAGAAGGAAACTATTTAATTTAAACCTTCTCAATACAAATAGTGTGAATTCTAACTCCAACCTTACAGTCAAAGCTTAACCAGATTAGATGATCTTGATGTTTATTCCTCGTGCTCACCAATGTTAGTCTTTAGTAATTGAGTGGAAAAGCTTGTACTTTATGAGTATCCGTAGTTTATAGGTTCATTTGTCTGAAAAAATGTTGATGGATCACTATTTAGAAAAAACAAGATAAAAAAAGACTAAAGGAATGTTTTTAAAAAGTTAGTTCAAATTTTTATTCAAACAATTCAATTCTGAAACAAAATTTACTTGTAATAACGCGCCTTTAAGTTGAACAATTATTATTACTACTATCACCGCGTCTTACTACCCGTTCGGGTTGTACGCACTTACGCTAATGTGTAATGGCAGGGTTATTGCGAGATGAAATGGAGGACCTACAGTTTAACGTGGGATCCGAACCACGGTGGAGGCCTGGCACTTCACACATTCACAAGTTGTGATTAATACACGTCTTGTCAGAGGTGAAGGAAGGATTTTGACGATCAGATAAATCTGTTTCGGGACCTAGGATTGAATCCCGGACCCTCAGCACAGAAGTTCGACACCTTAACCCTAGACCACCAGGTCACCTAAGTTGAACAATTGATTTGAATACTGTAGAGTCTCACTCAGATACATTACCTGTATTTTTTTGTTGTTCTGTTGTTCTCTGTGATTGAGATGAGCTACGTCAAGAGGTCAAGGGACAAGCGATTCCCAAACTCTCCCGCCTACCTAGCTGACCTCGGAAAATGGGGGCGGTTGTGGATTGGGGGCAACGTAGAGTCGTCTAGCAGTAAATGTAAACAGGTGGATGTACCGGCCCCATGGTGTAGTGGTCAGTGCACCTAGCTACGAGCCTAGAGGTCCTGGGTTCGATTCTCAGCTGTATTATTATTATTATTATTATTATTATTATTATTATTATTATTATTAGCACCGCGTCTTACTACCCGTTCGGGTTGTACGCACTTACGCTAATGTGTAATGGTAGGATGATTGTGAGATGAAATGGAGGACCTACAGTTTAACGTGGAATCCGAACCACGGTAGAGGCCTGGCATTCCTCACATTCACAAGTTCTGATCAATACACATCTTGTCAGAGGTGAAGGAAGGGTTTGGCAATCAGATAAATCTGTGCCGGGACCGAGGATTGAACCCTGGACCCCGAGCACAGAAGTCTGACACCTTACCCCTAGACCACCAGGTCACCTTCTCAGCTGTAACCTTGGTTATTTATCTCTTAACGGCAATTATTCCAATGGTCAGCACAGGTTGGTAAAATAGGCTTAAGTTAGGTTAAGATTCCCTTTAAATCACCCCTCCATATTCACCAACATCACATTGCGAGTACTTTTCATTACTGCCTTAAGAGCAGTCAGTTGTCAAGGTACAAGTCCGTATTGGTTAGGGAACAATGTGCTACCCAAGTGAACAATAAACCAGACTTAACCTATCAGTATTACATGTTTAATTTATTGATCATTGAATAAACTATATTCCAACGACCCGAGTGTATGAAACAATTACTGGCAGAATACCAACCACAGAAAGAAAAAAGGTATTTTAAATATATTCATTTTTGAAATATTCCTTTGAGCCTATTTTGCCCGTGTTTGGAGGGGATTCGAAGCTCGCTGTGGCGGGAAACATCCCGAGGGTGGCAATAAGTGATATTTGCTTATTTATCACAAGTACCCAAAGATGAGTAATAAAACATTGCAAAAATTAATAATAATTTTATTTGCACAACCCCAAGGGATTTTGAGGGACGGTTGAAGTGATCACCTTGTTATAAAAAAAGATAAACACGTGAATATAAATTAAATTAATGTACATGTATATTTTTTTACGGATAGTATTCTAAAAGCTTGGTTAAATTACTCCGCAATCAAATAAAGACTTTATATCGCTTGTTAATTTACAATTACTTTTTCGGGTCTCCTTTCTTCAAGAAGCCTGAGATTTTCAGCGATTAAGAACTTTCATGTTACAGAGTGTTCCAAAACGTCGCGATATCCCAGTTTTGAAGTGCGATTTAGCCTAACTAGAGTGGTGTGGATCTTCCAAGACTTCAAAGTCCCTTAGTAAATAGCTTCTATTACACTTAGTGAAAAAAATCTGGCTTTGGTAATTAAGAAGTTTTACCAAATACTAAATTATTTTCACGACAGCAAAAGTTATTTGAATTATTGTTATTCTGAGTTTTTATGTACACTTCAATTACTCTTGAAGTAAGCTAAGCCACAGTGGAAACGTTGAGGGTGTCCTGGAATTTAACTACCACTTTTTCTCTCAATTTAAATCTTTGTAATTCAATGCCGATAAGCTCATGACAAATATTCAAAAACAGTTGAAATCAACGTATTAAAATTAAACTCGATTGTATTGAAGCAATGTTTTATTTTGACCAAAAAAATGTTTTTCAATATAAACTAATAAAACACTGGACATTTTTATAAAAAATTTAATGTTTTGTACATGACCGACTAATATTCATATATTAAAAATCTTAAGTAATTGAATTGCAAGATGTGATAGTAAGCTCATTTATCCATTTCAAACAATTATCAATAACATATATTCTTTATTATTTCAGTGTATAGATCTATGCAAATGGATAAAGTATTAAATTTTTTAAACATAAGGCCACTAACAAAAACATTCAAACTTTATTTGGACTTCGAGAATATTTCATATATTTGATTCTGCTTCGAGAATATTTCAAATTTTCGATGGGAGTTTGTTTCCAAATGAAAAGTGGAATTTTAACACACCTAAATCAAATAGTAGCTGTATGTTATGTAATTGGTGCCGATACATTATTTTATTTCAGATTAAGGTGAGAGATAGTTGAATTTCCTACATTATAACCTCCAGGTACTTAGTTCTAATCTATTTATTAGACAACATTTTAAAACTTCACATGGTTGTCACTCCTACGCGAGTTATTTATCTCGCCTCTCAGCTCGATCACCGATTGGACTATTCTGGTATTCAAGTCTGGAGTCACGGGGTTGATCAGGAAAAGACAGGATACACAATCAGAATATAATTTGAAAACGTTTCCCTTGAAAGTGTCTACATAAACTATGTGAATATTATGTCAAATTGATTAAAAAATATTTAATGATAAATTCTATTGAACCTTGGAGAATTATTTGAAACAATTAACTTGAGATTTTTTTATAAGACGCTGACCAACTAGACCATGTTTTTAAAGTCAATAAAAAGATCAAAACCTTTTTCTTTTTACTTGATTCAATGGCTGAGTGGTTTAAGGCGTCATTTTAATGTTATGCTGGACTGCTGATGATGGGGAGACAGGGGGTTCGAATCCCTGTTGGGTCTACTAAGGGTGGTTTTCCCTAAATTACTTTACACTCTCCCTCCACGAAATGCGAATATTTTCCCTCTAAATTCAACCTTCCTCACCCCTAGCTCATTAGCGTAATTAGTACATATGCGTGTAGCCTGAATAGTTAGTAAGACGCGGCAATAAGAAAATAAACTATATTTAAATTTAGTAATTGTTATGTTAAGTTCAAACCCTGATTGAGGTTTGATTAATCTCCCTTTAAATCCCTGTCGGGAAACAAACATGAGTCCTCTTGAATGTGGTAAGGTAATGCTTTGTCACTCTTGTCACTGGAATATGCAATCATTAGATTCTCAGGAAATTTCGATATTTCTCTTAGAATATCGAGATTTTTAACATCATAAAAAGAATGTCTTATAATTTTAAATCACGTTTTAGTTATCTTAAATATTGTTTCAGTATTTTTATTAACTTCATATATTTAAGTTATCCTTTTACTAAGTACATACCATGAAAATAATATCCATAAATTAGCTAGCATAGTAATATTCATCATTACAAATCCTATATGTTTTTTATAACGCACTCAGCATAAACAACCAAAATTTACCTTAAATATCTTTATTACCATTTTTATCACAGCATAGCTATGATATTTCTTAAACTGATAATATTTGTTGATGATATTCTATGGCAAAAAAGTTCTAGAAAAAAAAAAGAACAAGAATTACTCGTAAAGGCTCCATTCACATGATTAAAGTGTTTAAGAATGATTTTCAAATCACATTATGTTTACTAGCAATATATCATGCAAACGAAGCATTCCATAATAACATGCAAACATACTCTTGTGTGTCTTTCTAAGTACACAAACAGTCAAAGCAAGTTTACCTCTCTTTCTCACTCATGCACACACACACACACACACACACACACACACACAAACACTAGCACACATGTGTGATGCGCAAGTACACAAATCAAGGCCAGAGAAAATTGACGGCTTGTCAGCACATATCAATAATATCACACAACGGTACTTAACAACCAGTTAACATATCTCCACGGCCGTGATAAAAAAAAGTTCTTCATGCACATGGGACACATATTACTGCAGGCCTTGTCATGATAACAACCAACACTAACAAGTATTTTCGACGTGTGTGGGAAAGTTTTCTGCGGGTTATGATATGTTGTGTTTTTGTTTTTGAAAGTTCAAAACGTGTCAAGTTGAATTACAAAGACACATTACGTAGAGGCAAAAATAGTAACATCCCTAGAGATATTGGTGAAATATAGGTTTATTTGTATAACTGAAGGGTATACTATGACAAATGTTTACTTTAATCAATGTGGGTTTCAAAAAGCCGCATTCAAATTGTACTTAATCAGTTCCAGTTATTTAAAAATAAAAACATTTTAAGTTAACATGCTACCTCAAAACAATTATACTAAAAATAAAAAATAAAATAGATAATCCCCATAGTGAACATTTGAATTTCGTACAATCTTTATTTTAATTTCACAGAATTGTTTTGCGTTTTCAGCAATCCGCATTAATCTACTTTCGATCAGCGCCTTAAACTATTTACACGAAAGTTGTGATCCACATAATGTGGGTAGAGTGGAGAGATTGTATATGTGGAAAAAAAAATCTTACGCTAGTCTGTATGGAATGAACCTAAGGGTTCTGGGTTAGAGCTATGCACAATGCTAGTTTATCCAACTGTGGCTTTATTTTGAAGCGTTTATTCTATTTCTTAAAGCGTTACTTTTGTTTGCCTTATTTTTTTGCAATAGATCAAATCCTATAGTTCTTGAAATTTATTTCGAATATTGAGTCAAAATTCGAATCCTTGAATCCTTAAAAATGTACAATTAAATTAATGTGAAAATATTTTTAATTTAATTAAAAACAAAAGTTGTTTAAGACTTGGTGCTACTGGCAAATGCTATTTTGTTCGTCCCACTTTTTTATTGTAAATTAATTATATTAATACAATTTAGTACTTTTTGTGATTTTATTATTCTTCCAATCACATAAGTCTATATAATTCCTGTTTCCAATCACCTAAAATAGTTATTTAAAGTCAAGGTCTTCATCATTGTATTGTAATTACTTTTTTTTGAGATTTTTAAGAATCTATAATATTTATAATACTATAGAATTCAAAGGATTCGAGGGTCCAATTCTAGCCATTGTGTATTGTTAAAGATTCATTGTTATGATGAGCGACTTAAACACGGCCATGGCCATACAGACCTTCCAAAATTACGTCAACACAAACATTCTATATTGTTTTAGCACCTTGCCTTACCAACCGTTGAGGTTATACGTTTATGTATTAATTAAGCTAATAGTGTTAGTGTCTAGGAAGGTTCGTATTTAGAGGAAGTGTACCAGTGTGTGCGTAGAGGGAGAGTGGAAGTCCATATTGTAAAAGCCACACTAAGTACACCCGACCGAGATTCAAACCTCGATCTCCCCGTCTTCGGCAGTCTAATTATTATAATAGAGTAGCGCGTTAGACCACGTGGTCAAAGAAGCGGGTCACAGTCTATTCATCACACACAGTATTTCTTGGCAAATAGGAACACCATTACAAATTATAAAATTCAAATTTATTATTTATCTGATTGTTAACATTGACTCTCTCGGTCGGGTGAACTGGGGGTAGTTTTTCCTAAATGGTTATCCACTCTCCCTCCACGCAAATGCGGGTTCACTTCCTCTTAAATTCAACCTTCCCATTTCCTAATCCATTAGTGTAATTAGTACTTAAGCGTATAACCCGAACGGGTAGTAAGACGCGGTGCTAAAAAAAAAATTGACTCCAAATGGCGGTAGCTGTCCATCACAGTATAAGAAAATATTTAGCGACCAATCGCGAAGTTCACTCGTAGCGATCCTGTCAGAGTATTCGAGCATCGATTGAAGTGTTGTCAAGGTGGAAGTTGACCCTAGCAGAGTTTTCCATATAAGACATAGCAATCGACCATAAAATAGAAAGCTCAGCCACGAGACTGACGTCGTCATCATGCAAGTGGCCAACGAAACGGGTTTTCTACGAGTGGTACTGTTTAAATAAGTTTAACTAATACATTTTTATGTATTATCTTTCCCATGGTTTTAAAAAAGTATCTATAAATTTATTTATGTGTAATACACGTGCCCGCATGAGTTTTCTTTAAAAGTATTTTAATTTATTAGACACGGTTATATAGATTTAAGATTTGAGGTATTTGGATATGAAGAAGATAGAAAATAGTTTTTTTTAAATAAAACTCCATGGATTTCTTTTTTAAATGCACAAATGCTTATAAAATATTTTATAAGTTCCATAATATTAACTTTTAACGTTTTAAAAATAATTTAAAATTGAAGAATAATTCAACTAAATGATTCAAAAGTAGAATTTATTTACAGTATGATTCACAAAAAGCAAAGTGTGAATAAAGTATTTATAATTTTACCTCGTATGCAAAGGCTACCGAGCAAAAAAATAGTTCGGGTGAGAACAAATACAACTTCATCTTTGTTTAAAGGTGTCAACAAATTAAAATCTATGCATAATAGAAATCAACCGTTATTTAAATATTCATAATTAGATTCCTTGTATGAAGTTTATTTTATAAACCATCATATATAACTTATATTTATAAATTTCAATTTTATTTTCAATTTTTTACCCTCATTTTGGGAAAGAAATTGTTTCGCAGATTGTTATAATTAACTTGTTTGAAAATCCTTAAATCTTGATTTTTGTATTGTAAATAATTAGTCGAATTCATCTCAGGTAGAGATCTTAATTAACCCTGATGATAGTTATTATATCATAACATGTGGTTCGAAGATAGTTTATTTTAAAGATGTCACGATAACTGTTTTTCTCGGTTCCAATTCTCTATTCCAACTCTTAAGATCTTCTTGACTATTTCTATTTCATTATTTTTCCAAGCATCCGACAACATAAAATATAGGGACAAACGATTATTACTCATTCTGAATTTTGCCATTTTGATTGTTTGCCAGTAGGAGCTAAGAATCAATGAATCTAGAATCGTAATATTAAGATCAATTCTCAATTATTTCAATACTAGTAAGAATCGCAGATATCGAAATATCAAGGAATCGAGTTTGAGATCCTTATTTTATTTGATTGTTTTAGTTGTGCAACCTGCCATATTCTTTTCATGGAGATTAATACAGTTGGGCCGGATTTTTTCATCTTTATTTATACAAGTGCTTTTTATATGAAACACTAATAGCCTATATAACAAAAGTCCCGAAAATTAGATGGATTTGCTTACACAGCTTTCATGGTTAATACATACAGTCGAAACAAATTAGTATACTTTTATAGATATTAACTATTAGTACACTTTATAAAATAAAACTAACACTCCGCCTTAAAAAGATATTATGACCTACTATTACTAGGTCAAGTGGAGTTTTATTACGACATGATCGAGTGACCTAGGTGTAGCTTAGTAACGTAAAACACACACACACAAATTGGTTTAGAGTGAACAAAAGTTAGGTGGAGAAACACTTGGGTTAAGTTGAACTGGAATCGTCATCTGACCCTTTCCAGAGGTTCCAATATCTCTCTTAGGAGACTTCTCCCTCCCTCCCTCCCTCCGTCTCCCCTTTCTCTCTTACAGCATCCCTTCTCACTTTAGAGAGAGCTCTCTTTTAGTCTCAGAAACCATTCCCTCGGGACTGATTTCATCTGATCTCGATGTGGCTTCACTCTTGCTTCCTTCACCCCCCCCTCCCCAAAACCCCCCTTTCATCCCTTTCCACTCGACCCCCTCGCCAACTCCTCTTTCGAAATCTGTGCCCCGTCCCCCTCCTTCCTATCCCTTAACGCAGCCTTCTAAGTTTCAACCTCTTTATATAATATCGTTGCCATAACAACTTTCCACCGAACTGCAAGGGGAAACTTTACCAACAGAAATCGAGTATTGAAATTGTATCAACTATTATTAAATAAATATTAACTGGGAATGCTAGGCCCTATATGTTGAACTAACCCTCATGATTATGACTCAACTTTACTAATTTACTTTTGTTAAATTTATTTCATGGAGAACTATTATGTTTTAAGTTTTCCCCTCAGATTCGATTTCGTTGAAGGGGAGGGAAATGGATCATTGTGAAGCTTGTTTTTATTGTTTATAATTGATAAACTACTTATTTGGGTCCGGTTGTAGTGTTTGATGATATAATAAACTTATTTAATATTATAGTAATTAATATATATAGGCTTTGGATCATAACTTTGATTTAAATATCTTAGATTCATAACTTGAGTTTTTTAAACTAATTCATTAGCAGATCGTGGTTTGTTTCCAGGTTAAGCAAGGTAGTATATTACTTGTATGTTTTTCCCTCTGTATCACTATACATTTAACGTACCATACACATCATATTGTAATAAAATAATATATTATGTTTATTGACATTAAAGGCCAAATTTTATATTGAATTGGAGGAAACAATTTATAGTCCTGCTAAGCCTTGCTTTCTTTTGCAACCGCCTGCGATCCACCCATGACAAATATAGTTTATATTTCATAGATAATTTTATTAGATTTTAGAGAAAAAATAATTTTAATTTTATTAATTATATTTTTATAAAATACTACTAACATATTGTAGTCTGTTAAGGGGTTTACTGTGCAATTTTTATATAACATATTTGCTATATAGTTAAATTTTATTGTTTCGAAAATAAGTATTTTGCTTTCTCACTGTCCTTAACTAAATTTAACTCACAAAATAACCATAACAATAAATATCTGGTACTTTTATCAAACTAAAAATAATAATTTCAACGCCGTATCTCGCCAGTTAGAGAGAATTTCAACAGAAATAAAGCAACTTCTTAAAATTTTACAAAGAGTTTACTTTTTTATTCTTAGGAGTGTAAAAAAAGAGAATAATTTCTTTATCTAAAAAAATATCTACAGAAATAAAACAAAATTGGTGATTCTTTTATCTCTATTATTATGTTTCACATCCCTCTCCTTTCAACGGAGAGATATTATACTAATAACTTTTAAAGAAGTCGAAAAAATAAAATTGAAAATAAAAGTTCAAACAAAATATTATACTAACAACAAACTTGCCCTTTCTTTCCGACTAAGCGAAAGGGTCTTTGTCAAATAAAAATGTGTGAGAAAAATCCAACTTATAATGAGTTCTCATTAATAAAAGTAGTTTTTGAAAATCCACTTCCAGAAATTTAATAATTATTTAATAAGTTAAAATAATTTTTAAGATAAATAGTAATTCTTTAGTGATTAAATTTCAGTTTTATGTTTGGATAAATAACAGAATAGAATGTATATTTATATAGTTTTTTTTTAATATATTCCTTAAAATGTTGATATCCAAACGAAAACTGAATCTAAAATGTTCAATGTAGATTTCATTTAGTTAAATTTGAAACTTATCTGCACTTTATAAAATTGAACCAAATCTCAGAATTTTTATATAATTGAACCTACCTTACTATCTAAATGATAATATATGATTTTACATCGGAAATTAATCTATATTATTATTGTTGTATATTTTAATGTAATATAATTAAATTATTAATGAAGTTAAAATGAACACTGCTATCAAATTACGTTGAATAATAGGTAATAGCTTAGGAAATTCGTAGCCATTCTAATTATTTAAAACACATAAGATAAATAGAAGAAAATGCCAATTTTTTGCTGAGTAATATTATTTTTGTTTATTTTATATCACTTAAAGAAGAAAAATACGTATATATATATATATATATTTATGAACTAACATTTTTACTCGGATGAATTATATTTCTGTTTAGCATGGTCAGGAATATATGAATATATTTATTTTATATTTATTCATTTTAAAAGCCTAATGAGTGTCCTAAAAGTATTATTTATATCTCTCTAAAATATAACGTATAGAAGTAGAAGAAGCAGATCTAAATAAATTTTGATCATTTTTCTAGTCGCTTATTAAAATTCATTGTCACGTACTACTGTTTTAACAGACAAGTAAAAGGAGGTAAAGGTGGGCTTTTGGGTTAGTTATAGCCCACACTGAACGCTCTGAGAGGAATATTTTTCATTGGGTTCTTGAATCCTAATTTTTAAAAGCTGTGTAAACGTTAAAACACAAATAATAAATAAGATTATCATAGGAAAAGTCTTTTATAAAATACAAGAAAATTGTTTTTTATGGCCAATAATAGTATAGTTTTTAATATATATTATTGATATTTTGTATGCATTGGTAACTTGCTTAAATATTGAGATATATAAAGTAACTTGACGTATGAACACGTGAAAGTAGACATAGAAGCTTTTATAACTGTGCGACAAGGATCTTCCTTTTTAAGTGGAACAGTATGTATATAAATCAATGCTAGATGTTTCCAATCTAAGAATGAAAATATACACAGGGTCAAGTGACCAAAATCGTACGTAAAACCCATCCTCTAAATTTAGGTAACGCTAATAAGCTACCAGATATTAAAATATAGTTATAATGCTTCCGTGACTAATTAGTTTGTAGAACTGATCATAAACTTCAATGTATAGTTAAATATATAGAGGTTCAAAACGCTGCTGGGCCATGCCGATCCGACATACATCCGATAAAATGCAACAAGACAGCTGACATCGAAAGTTGCTTCAGGTCGATCGGTCGACCATTAATTTCAATAGGGAGCTAGTTTCTCTCCGTTGTAATTATGGACTACCAGCGCCCCTGTCTTAAACTCTTATAATTATAGAGAGTAATTATTACTTTCAACGGATGGTATATGATACAATGGATGGAAAGAATTATGAGTACATATTATTTGCGAATAAATCTACAAAAGGTAACCTGGTGGTCTAGGGGTATGTGTCAAACATGTGTGCTAGGTGTCTGGGGTTCAATCCTTTGTTCTGGCACAGATTTATCTGATTGCCAAGCCCTTCCTTCATATCTGAAAAGACGTGTATTAATCACAACTTGTTAATGTGAGGCATGCCAGGCCTCCACCGTGGTTCGGATTCCACGTTAAACTGTAGGTTCTCCATTTTATCTCACAATCACCCTACCATTACACATTAGCGTAAGCGCGTACAACCCGTACGGGTAGTAAGACACGATGCTAATAATAATAGTAATAAATCTACAATACAAAACATCTTTTACATGCGCAAATAAAATAACTTACATTAATTCTTTGGCCTTATGACATGAAATGTTTTTCACAGGATTATTTACATAAATATTATATATGATATATAATAACATAGCATATATCTACCATTCGCTTACCCCAATAATTAGCAGGTATACCTTGAGTTGTTCCACTATGGCTCTACAAGAAATCGGTAAGACTTTTACCTTTCAGGATAAATGGAGCGGCCCTATGGTCCTATAACCCTTTCTTCTTCTTTTTTTAAGAATACTACTTTAACTTAAACCATATGACTATTCTATTTTTTCCCGTGATTAAATTAAGCTACAAGAAACATTTCATATACCATTTACAAACTAGAAAATCTATATGGAATTTTTCTATACATGTAAAAAGAAACGATTCTTTATGTGCACAACTTTTTTCTTCTCTTTAATCATTTATCTCACATTTTCACGATGAACTAATTTTACGCCTTTCACGTTTATCAATCCATCAAAGAAAGAGAGGAATGGGGTGGTTTAGGTGAAGGGGGGGGGGGGGGGGAAACGAACGCCATACTGCGTCTGACTAGAAACTAATCTGACATACGCTATGATCGGGAACAGGGCTAAGTAAAGCCAGGCATCTTATTGGCTTAAGGAAAGGAAAGGAAAGAGAGTATAGTGTGGAGAAAAAGAAAGGTAGGCCAAAGACGTGAAAGAACAGCCTTCAATGTTATTGACGAAGAACACATTAGAAGTAATCTCCATACATTTATTATTCTCATAGGTTAGATTATCTAGGCTATATCTATCTACCTGTCTTCCTTCCACATCTCATCCTCTTTGAATGAGGCAGAAAAAAACTTAATTGCTGTTATAAGATGAAAAACCATTTAAGTCCACTATCACATTACAGAAGAAATATGAAGGTAGTGAGTGTGTAATAAAATCAAATAAATTGATGACTAATATACAGTTTCTTAATCAATTTATACATAATTATGATTAAAATGAATTAATATTGGATTATAATTTTCCTTTAAACTGTATATTAAATACACATTAAATTATTATTTACGACTTATTTACATATTTATATTTATGGAAATTAACAAGTTAAAATCAATAATATCGAATTAGCATTGATCCAATAAGGTAGGGGGCTTTATCCATTTAGAAATAAATTTTGCTTTTAAAATTTTAAATTTACTCTAAGCGTGTATCAGAAAAATATTTTACCATTTTGTCTTTTCATCATAGATTTCTGCCGGAATTGAAATTTTGGGCCAACTATAGTTAGACGGATTGATTAAAATGTCATCCTTTACCCAAAATCACTTGCAAAATTTAATTAAAACAGACACATTAATCAGTAATATGTTATTCTACCAATTTAAATTAAACATAATGCCTCTGAGCCCTACATTAAATTCACCCGCATCGATGGTCGTATGTTCTAACAGTTTACTATTGCAATATACTGGACTTCCAATAACCGAGAGATCGGGGTTCGAGTTTCAGGTGGGTATACTAAGGGTAGTTTTTGATAAATATATTTTACCATCCCTCTCCATGAAAACGCGGGTCTAAGTCAACCCATTCAACCAACACATTAGCACAAATATTACATATGCGTACAACATGAACGGGTATTAAAAGGTGGTCTAAAATAAAAATAAAACCATTAATTAGATATGAGTTTGGATATTTATTAAATATGCTAGACATACACATAGATCCTATCTTTATTTATTTACATCACGTCCCGCTATTCTTTTAAGTACTCCTTATCAAATTACAAAAATAGATTGGCGATAAAAATATATATTCCCACATTTGTGTTGAGTGATAATAGGAAACCATTAAGTTCAATGTCATCCTCAGTACAATTAGCCGGGATTAAAACCCTGACCTCCTCGTCGTTGGCGTGGACAGATTAAACTAGCATCACGTCCCAGTCCACGTGCCTACCGATGAGGGTAATACGTTATATAAATATAGGTATAGCCTATGAAATATTTTTAATGACCATCAACTATTAACAATCGTGTGGTTATATGGACTTGTGACCTTACTGAAACAAGTATTATAATCCTCATCTCAATATTCAAAAGCCGTAAACGGCAGTTTACTTCTTCTTCCACTTTTATCATGAGTCTCATTAAGGCAGGGATGTGCGCAGGTTTAGGAGTATCGGATATCGCCTTGTTAAAATCGAATACACCGTCCTATAAAATACCCATTCGTGATATGAGTACTTGAAATATAATTTAGGGGGGTTTCTTCACTCGTAAATACTCATCGAGTATGGAAAATGGGTTTGTAAAGTATTTTATCTAAGTAAAAGTATTTATCAAGGAAGTTCTTTTTTCATAAAAACCTAAAAAATTTGTGGTTAGAAAATCTAGTTTTTTATCTGTTACCAAACAAGTTTTAATTGTAGGTTGAATTCATAGCTTGAATAAAGTTATTGCTTCAGCTAATTTCATGACAGACTACGACCATGAAGTGTTTAAAATGTTCAATAACTAATCATTTATTCATAGCTAACTTTATTACAAAAATTTTCCTAACGTAAACAGTAATTTTATTTCTGTAAAATGAACTGAGAACATTCAAATTTACGTAATATAATGATGATTGTAATAGAAAAAGAATTATGATATTTTTATTTATTCAACAATATCTTACTACTTGTCTGGACTGTGAAAATCATATACACAGTAATTAATAAGGACGGTAGATTTTAGTAGAATTGTAACCACATTCACGTTGAAGGAGAGGGGGAAACTATTTATAAAATCTCCCTTGATATTAGTACTCTCCCCTAATCAAATTTACATATATGAGACTGATTTACTAGTCTGCTTGGCCACTGATGTGAGTAATATAAATATAATACAATAATTTCCTTTATGAGAAACTCAGCTATGAGTTAGGGTTATATATCTAGTTTAACAAATTTTTAGTTTAAATTAGGCCCTAAAATGATTTCGAAACCTAAATATAAGTGCAAGAATCTTTTTCAGTGAGAGTACCGATTCATTTAATATATGGAAGAGGTTAGACACTATGTTTTGTTGTAGTTTCATCTCCACGATTTTCTTCCTATCAACTTGCTCCCTCTCCCCCATAAAACCCCCTCACACCATCAAGCCCCCATTCCCCGTATACACCAAACCCCCATTATACCTTCTCTCTTTTCCACTTAACCGAACAAATTACGAGAAATTTCCATCCCGTGGAGTGGATGAGGGTTAAAGAAGCATCAACTAAAGTAGGAAAAGTCTTTCTCGGCTTGCGGAAAAGACATCAACTCCACATTCGAGAATGAACGCCTTATCCTCTAAAATATCCCCATTAAAGTAGAAAACCATTTCGTTTGCCTCTCAATATTTAAAAAAAATCTTGCGTTTTACAAACTTGTGTGCATAACAAATATAATATTGTAATTGGAACCGTTTTATATTTGTTTGAACCTAAGTATCCTTAATATTTGTCAAAAAGCGTTTTACCTTAACCCTACATGGGTTGAAGGAGAAAGGAAGAGGAGGAAAGGAATAGACCGAGAGCGAACGTCTCAACGAAGAGGCAAAGGACGCGCAACGCCGTAAAATGACCTGTCAGGCGAGACGTCTTTGAGACTCAGACGAACCGCCAAACAGCGAACTGGGGAACCAACCAACTAGAAACGATGTGGAGGAAAGGGGGCGGGGGGGGGGAGTTGAGGTGGAAGGAGGGTAACCTAGTACTAACCTCGACTTGGCCTAAGCAATATCTTCATTCTGGTTTGAGACTTTCTTGTCGACACCCATCTGAGCACGGATCGAGAGCTACCATGAGTCGGAACCGAAAAGAAAAACAAGCTATAAACACACATTGGTGGACTCACGAACTAGATGTCAAGATATTCCAGGTGAAAGGGATGTCAAGGCTGAAATATGATTCAAGTATATCGAGTATTGTTTGTCTTAAATGGTCTATAAATCTCGTTCCACGACAATGCGGTTACATTCCCTCTAAATTACACCTTACTCACCAGTAGCAAATAAGCATAGTGAGAACATACATAATATTTAAATTTGATTGAGCTTTTTTTGGCAGTTACAATCCTCATTAAAACCATTTTCATATAGTCATACGCCAAGCCATGTTTTAGCAAAGACATGTGTTTGTACAAAAAATAATAATTGTGAAATCTGATAACCCCTTTTTAGGCTGAGACGTCGATGGGAGTAAACTGTGAAATATGAAATTGTGATCTAAAGAGCCGGGGGCTAGGGATAGGGTTGAATAGTGATCTTACGTTCTAAGCTTTCAATTTTCTTAAGGGCCACAGAGATAATTAAATCAAGTTATACTGTAGCCGTAACTTTTGATAGACGGTATTATTAATACCTGTAAAATGACCTCATTTGTTATAACATATTATAATGCTGACCGCAAACTAATATGTACGAATTTTCTAAAATGTTTTGGTTTTTCTTACTGGAATCCAACTTTATTAAGTAGCGTTGCAAGAATAACAAGGTTGTAATTACTTGAGAAAGCTATAAGATTTATTAGATATTATTTAAGTGACTGGGGGGAAGACTCCTGTAGGCGTGTATTTCTAAAGCATATTCATAGAAAGCAGCGCCAGCCAAGAAGAGAGTTGGCACTCGTTGTGTACGAGTAGCCATTGCGTGAATGACACAGTGGTGCAGCGTGTATCGGGTTTATGGTGAGTTATTTGAAGATACTATTTGGTGAATACATGTTTTATAACTTTAGGCTGTGCAAGAATAAGGTCTTGAAAAATAATTTTTATTTTAATGCTCATAATCTATCGGTACAATGTAGCAGTGGTATTTTGTGCTCAAGATGAACACATGGCCATTCACAGTCATTACTGTTGTTAAAAATTATAACAATATGGCATCTTCCCCCAATATGTTGGGTGACATGCCATTAGAATTATTCATAGTGGCATATTCCCCCCAACACAGAATATTAGTTCACATTGAGACTAACCATACATTAATGTTTATTTAAGTCTTCGTTTGTATTAAAAAGAAATAATGGCAAGAATATTAATTGATCCTGTCTTTTCCAACAGATTATGCCACGTAGCTACGTAAGGAAAACAGATCGTGCTTCTTGGTCGGAAGCAAATCTTCTCCTTGCTTCCGAAGATGTGAAGAACGGAAAGATGACGATTCGGAACAAAACAAACAAAAATGAAAACAAGACCACGTGTATGTCACGACAGAAAAGGAAAGAGAGCCCGTCAATCTCGTGTAGTGATGAATCCCTTCCAGATAGCACAAGTAACGATGAACTCGATGACATGGATATCTGTGATGAATATCGTATTGTGTGCAATGGGTATTTATACGCCAAATGTGGTCCCAAGTGTGATTGGATCAAGTGTGTTGGATGCAGAAAATGGCTACATGAAAACTGTAGTTCAGACCTGTTACATTGTGACAAATGTTAGATTATGTGCTATTCTGAAGTGGCTTTGTAAGATATTTTATAACGTAATTTAATTCATTACAACATTTTGTATTTTAAAATATTAACTTATATTATAACTTTGCTGTAAGTTTATTTTAAAAAAAATTAGTGCTGAATATGAATTCATTTTCCATGGTTTTATATTTTTGGAAAATGGTGGCTTCCTTACCCACATTGTGTGGCATCTTAACCAAAATATAGGGGCAAGATGCCAGTGATGCATGACTTTACATTTCAAGTATTTTCATGCTTGATTTTTATTTTAACATATGTCCGGTCAACTAGTACTCTAAATAAATGGTTGTTAGTGTTATACAAAAATTTTGTATTTTTCTGTCACCATGTTTTAATGTTACAGCCATCAAATGGCTTAAGTGTTGCAACTTCCCCTGAGTTTATATTAAAAATCATTAAAGGTAAGCAATGAATTACAATAACTCGACTACTCGAACAAGGCGAGGAGAATGGATTTAAAAGGAACTGCACCAATATTTCGCTTTTTTAGAAATAAAAGTCACACGGCTAAAAATATATCCAGTACAACTGGTTAAGATTAGACTATGAACACCAGCACTTGAAAGAATAAATCTCTATTAAATAAAATAATTGAAATAGATTTTAGAATACTAAACGAAATGAAGTCTTTCTCAGAATTTGTAAGACTTTCTTTAGTAAATATATTATTTAAAATTTGGGGAATTGTCAATCCTAATAGCTTCATAAACCTATTTAATATATGAATTAAAAATTACATTAATGGGTAGAATACCAGTAGTATTTAAAAGGTTTACTTTGAGAAAAAAATCTCTTGAAGCGTTTCCAAACAATCTTATAGTAGGAATGTAGGGGAAGCGAGAAAAGGTCAGTGTTTTTATAGTTTTATATCAAAATATATTTTGCCTAGGTAAATCAAATATTGCTTCAACAGAAACATAAAGTTTAATTTTAGTAACGTAGTGCTATAAAATTTCTTGAATATCTCTTATGAGCATAGTAAGCATTTTTAGATTAAGAGAAAAGTTTTCATCAAATTCTAAGACACCTTTTGAAGATAATCAAGAACTGATAAAAATATTGGCTAGCTAATATCAAATAAATATTAATCTTGACGATGTTTTATCATTCATTTTTATATGGTATTTTAGGGTCAAAATAGGAAAAATATAAATTAATAAATACAATTTTTTAGCACCGCGTATTTAACTACCTGTTCAGGTTGTACATATGTACTAATTAAGCTAATGAGTTAGAGATAACGAATTTTAAATTTTAGAGGATTTACCCCAATTCACGTTGAAAAACCAATAATTAATAAAACCCACCCTCAGTACAGCCAACCGGAATTCGAACCCCAATCTCCCACAATCAAAAGTCCAGTCTATTTCAAGAGTGACGCCTTACACCATGCGGCCACTAAAGTAGGCAGCTAATAAGTTATTATCTTATCTGATAATTAAATCTATTTCATATAAAGATGCCTGAGTTATTTCAGGTGAGGTGCCATCTTATTTAATCAATATGCGATAAATATTTGCATAGCAAAATATTTAATTCAAACTAATTTTACTAAGACCTTACTAAGTTTATTACATTTTTTTTTACTAAATAATTCTACTCCTCAATGTCTTCCATTTGAATACATTCAGGCATATAGAGAGTAATATTTTGATCAATACAACTTCCACTGTATACTCTAGAACGTACTCTAAATCTTTTTACCAACAACGTCGTAATCCAAAATTCTTATCTGTCTTAATAAATCTCCTACAATGGACTACAAATTATTTTTTTAAATGTGTATGAAATAATTTGTTACCAATTTTTTAATTTTTTTTTCAAACATCAATTGTAAATGCAGTTTGATTTAATATTTTTGTATAGCTTTTAATTTTTTGGGGTTTTGACTACATTTTATAAATGATTTTGTACTAGATATTTAATTTCTCAAGTTTTCTATAATTTTGCCTGTATTAAGTTTGTTATGAATGTGTAAATCATTTGAAATATGCTTTTTTTTGGAATGAGTCAAATACTTTCAATTCCAAATATAATAAATTAATATTGACTGAAAGTACTTTTGAAGTAAGAGTAACCTTTAGAAAATACTTATCTGAAAATTTTTGAAAAATGATTAGATCTAATATCAAGCTAAGCTATTTGTTTAGTAAACGTCACTTTTGACGAATGAAGTCTATCTTGATGGTTTGAAAATATATATACATGACCTTTTGATAATGTTTGCTACGTTTTATTTGTTTTGTACTTGTTCTAAGGTTCAACCTATAGCGATTCTACTTTATGTATATCCCAAAGTATATATTTGCATGTATACACTAGCGCTCGGTTGTACATAGAATAGCAAACTACTTAAGACGTTTGAAACTGTGGTAGATTCCAAAGTTTTGCTCAAGAAAGTCTTGATACACAAAAACTTACTAACTACTATATCAACAATCTCTTCGACTGGTCTTAAACCACCCTCACCCTTTTCCTAAAACTCCATTTCCCTCAACATAACGTGAACTATCCACAAAACTTAGAAAGGAGCATCTTTCAGAAGGAAGTAAACAAAACCATTAGGAAACGAAAGTATTGCTGAAAAAACTTCTTTTTTTTTTTCAAAAATAAAACGAGAAGAAATAGGTAACTTTCGCAACGATAATGATACATTGTTCAAAACATATAAGAAAAGTTTTTCATTTAGATTTCATGCATCATAAATACGTGTTTGTTTTTAGCGCTGTATAAACTTAAATTTTTATTTTGTGTTCTGCTTAAAACTAAGACATGTGATTTCATTTTATTCTACCTATTAATACATTTTATTAGTTTTTCACAACTTAAATAAAATAGATTAAATTAATGGATATTGAGATTTACCAACTACTTTAAAAAAATGTATCGGTGGGCATGGTGGTCTAAATGTCAAGATAGTTAATCTGATTTGCCAGTGATGGGTATATCAAGGTTCAAATTCAGATAATATACTCTGAAGTTTTTTTTCTTTAACTGTTTCCCACTCTCACTTCACGCGAATTTGAGAACGTTTCATTTGGTTTGAATAATGTGCTTAGACTCCGACCTTACAAAGAAAAGGGGGTCCCTTTTAAAGGTAAAATACCAGTCAAATAAAGTGGCCGACAATTTAGTCAAATTATTACTTTACGCTTATTAAAACTACATTTACTTTCGAAGGCCCACCTCAGTGATCGCTTAGTCCAACGCGTCACTCTCGTTATAAGGCTTGGTTGGTGGTGACGGCGAGCTTGGGTTTCAAATCCCAATTGGGTGTACTGAAATAGGTTTTCCTAAATGGTATAAAAATCATCTTCCACGCAAATGTGGGTAAGTTTTCTCTCAAATTCCACCTTCCTCGTTCCTATTCCATTAGCGTTGTTAATGTACGAATATAGCCCGAACGGATACTAAGACATGGAAAATAAAAATATATATTTCTTATAAATTTGGCCCAGCATTAATTTAATAAAAACTCATTTATTGTGCAGTGAATACTTTAGCGTAGATTTCCAATTAACACCCAATACAGACTATTGCGAGGCTGATGCCTTATAAAGGATGATCACACCAAATGAGTAAGGTAGTTTTCACATGGGATTTCATTATTATTTTCTGATCCTTTATTCAAACTTGTGTTGGTTCATTTCCTCTAAGCTATCCTTCTCATCTCTACTAAATAGCTAACTAGCTTTCTGACCTTGGAGAGCTCAAAAATTTTTGCAGACAAAAACGTAAGCTCACCATTAAACCCTTTCTTGAGACACTTCCATCCAATCCCTAGCCTGACACACAACCTCCTTCAAATACATTTGAACACACTCCTCTCATCAATGTCTTTGCCTGCCATTGGGTTTCGTTTATTCAGGTTTACCTGTAAAATGTTGTGTGCATAGGTGCTGACACCATAGGTGCCCCATGACAGATATTTAACGTTCTCCATTCTCCTGTTTTTCATCTCTCTTAGACCCATATATATTATATTTATCAGTAATGCGACCCACATAAGAGATTATATTTTATAAAATATAAGATTGAGGTCTATATATTGGAGAGTGAAAATGTTAAACGGTCCTAAGTGTAAATTTTTTGAAAAAAGTATTTTTTATGTAACTATTTTCTTTGTATCAGGTGCCATAGTTTAAATTTGTTCCAAGTGCCAATAGGCTTTGGAAGTAGTTCATATTAACGGCAATATAAAGTGCTAGTCGTATAATTATGCCACTGCCTCTGTCCGCCTCCTGTTCCAAATTCCTTGTCATAGTGCACTTAAAACGGTTGGTAGGTAGCCCATAAAACATTTAGAAAAATCTTAGCTATTAAATTTTGGTATTTAATTTTACTCCAAGAATAATTATTCATATTCATGCATTCACTTTTATGAGTAAGAGAGCAGGAGTTCAGGGCCCGAATCTTATAAGTGCTTACACAGAAGGTTGTTTTATCAAAATTGTTTTCCAGTCTACAACAACCAAAATGTGGGTATATTTCCTCTAGTTTCTGCATGCCCCATACCTGATCCATGAGTAAGGACAGCCTGGAGGGATGGTAAAACATAGTGCAACAAAAAGGCCTTAATAACCTCTGTACTTAGCACTACACTTTTTTTAAAGGTAAATGGTCGCATTTACAGTGATACTAACCTGGTATGGGCTAGGAGAGCAGAAAAACTCTGCATAGATTCCAGTCAAAGTATTTTCGTAGCTCCTCAAAAAGACACGCCGGTGAAAAATATAGGTTCAGTATGATAGCAAAAACCAAAGTGTTGCCAGGATAAGCAGAATTTATTATTATTATTATTATTATTATTTTTATTATTATTATTATTATTATTACCGCGTCTTACTAGCCGTTCGGGTTATACGCACTTACGCTAATGTGCAACGGTAGGGTAATTGTGAGATGAAATGGAGGACCTACAGTTTAACGTGGAATCCAAACCACGGTGGAGGCCTGGCATTCCTCACATTCACAAGTTGTGATTAATACACATCTTGTCAGAGGAAAAGGAAAGGTTTGGCAATTAGATAAATCTGTGCCGGGAAAGAAGATTGAACCACTGACCCCCAGCACAGAGGTTCGACACCTTACCCCTAGACCACCAGGTCATCAAAGTTTGTTAAATCTGAACCTATGATATTATGTCCTCCCCCACTAGTTCCCTATTTGACTAATCATAAATAGACTCTACTCTACACACCTCATAAAGGAAACGCATTTCTGTTGATACTCCACCAATGAGTGTTCTATTGAGTGATGCAAGTCACAGGCACAGTCTAAGCTAGCTCTGCTTACCCAGCCATGAATTTGCGACACGCCACTGGTAGCAAGGTCATGCACTTTATATTTTGGGGATCATATGCTTATGTGTCTTAAGTGAGCGTTCTTGTTTCTACTTAAATATATATGTCTTTCTCTATAATTCAGAGGTCAGGGAGGCCTGCGCCATGTCTAGGTGAACTAATACTATAGGTAAATTCTATATATTAAAGAAAGTGTTTTAAGTTCTTATTCTATCTTTCTGATATCGAGTCGTAGAGTTAAGGGTTGAAGTATGTACTATCACACATACATATCTTATTAAATTAATTTTTTAAGATAATAACTTAATGGTGTCAGCCCACAATCGAGCCTTACCGACCAAGCGGCCACCGTCTGTTGGCGAAGATACTGTCAACTTCCGCGAATATGAGGTTGGTACAGTTAACCTTATGGATATTGATCTCAGTTCTCTAGATAGTTGGATCTACGTTTAAATTCAAGTAATTCCTGATTTGCCTCACGAGCCTGAGTAGACTGTTTCAGAATTGCTTCACAGAAGAATCTGGAAGCGCTGGAGATCGAACCATGGATATCTGTGTCTGTAGCCAGGAACTCTGACAACTAGACCACAGAGGCGGATATTAAAGATAATAAGCATATTAATTAAAAAAATGTACGATGCAGGTTATTGTTTTATTACAGTTAAATAATATTATAGTATCAAAATAATAGTGTTTATCGATTACAAACGAGATCGTCAGTGATCTAAGGAGTAACTTTCAGGTTAGCGATTACGGGAGATGGGATTTGAATCCCGGTAGGGTATTGTGAGGATGTTTCCCTAAATTGCTTCCCACTCTCTCTCTTCTCTCTCTCTCTCTCCATACTAGTGTGGGTACTCTTCCTTAAAATGCTACTCCCTCTATGCAATTTGTTAATTCAATTATTCGCATAGTCCATATGGGTACTAAGTGGTGCAGGAAAAAATTCACTTCATGTATGTCGAAATTTTCAGTTTTTATATGATTAAATCATTTATTCAAATACCTGGAAGTAGTTAATTTCACATAATGTACAAGGAAACATATATTTTTTAGATTTTAAAAATATTGTCGCGCTAACACGATCAAAGAAAAACAAACTCACATTAAAAACGTAGAACACGCTTCGGTGGCCAATGGTCTAACACGCTAATCTCACGTAGACTAGACTGCCGATGACGGTGAGATCAAGGCTCTATCTCTGTCGGCCGTAATACGGCAGGATTATCTAAATGGTTATCTAATCTCCCTTGGACAAATGTGGGTACACTACCTCTAAATATAACCTCCCTAGTCCCTAAAACAATTAGCATAATTAGTACATGAGTATATAGCTTCAACGGGTAATATAAGAAGCGGTGTAAAATAAAACAACTGTAGAATAGAACACAGCCACCTGATAAAGTTGAATCTTTAAAGTTTTATTATCTAAGCACCATTAACACACTCATACCTGCTTGACAAAATCACTCCAATGTGCGTTCATTATATAAAAAAAAAATTATGATAGGGTGTATAGATGATGTTATGGGAGTTAGAACCCTTAAAACAAGGGAGCGTCTTTATAAAGAAGACTAGAACACTGTAATAAGTGTGGGACTTACCATTAAAGATAGCTATAAAGATTGGAGTAGACAGAAAACATAAATGTTACAATTAAAACGAACGGGCAAAGAGAGTGTATAAACGACAAAGATGAGAGGAGTATGTATTATGATAAAAAGAGACGGTAGGGGTGTTTAAATGAGAGAGGGGTATAGAGGTCTTGATCAAGTTTGAGAAGTCGTAAATTTTGTAACTTTATTGTTCTGGCTTTTGTATCATAATGAAACATAAAAAATATAGCACTCTTTTTTTTTCTTCTTCTGAGAATGAAGTTAATGCAGCCTCTTCTTGTGGATTGTGTTTTATCACGCTGTGCGCGCTTTTGCTATTCGACAGTAAACCCAGTTTATTGACTTTTTTTTTTTGTGAACAGTGTATGTTTTAGCGAGTCTTCTGTTTATTTCGGTTTATGGAGGGGTTGTATTCATTGAACGTACTTGGGGTATGATTTACATATGAGAGAGATATCTTGCTAGAAATTCATTTGAATGATATATAGTAAATGTTGTACAGTCTGATTTTGATAGTAAGACATTGTTGACAGGTTATAAAATATGTTCAATTTTGTTTCATATATGTATTTATCTAGTCATGTGATCTGGAGCTGTCATCTTGGATATAACATATTAATACCTATAAGATTATGCTAACAATGTAATAAATTAATGTCATCAATATTGACCTCAAAATATATGTTTGTAATTTCTAAAAGTTTCTTTCTACCAGAATCCAATTCTGTGCATCGTTAAATGCCACAATTTATGTTTGAAGTTAGTAAAATAAGGTATTTTTAAATAATTAAATTATTTAGGAGTTATAATTCTCATCAATATTTCTGTTTGATTTGAGTAAAAAATACTGATTTGACTCACGCTTGTAAACCAACATTTAAATTTTCACACACAAAATTATCAAATAAACGTGAAAATTAATTTAAAGATTCAAAACTACTTTATCACATACCAATTTAAATAAAATTAAATACATTTTAATTATCTACAATGTGTTTTGCATTTCATAAAGAGAATACAGAACCCACATGGTTTAAATTTAAACATTTATTTTTCAAAATATTTAGACAAACATTATGATTAATTAATTTAAATCACGCTACAGTAGTCAAATGATCTAAGGCGGTACCATTTCAATCTAATGGACTGCCAATGACGGGGAAATTGGAGTTCGAATCCTAGTCAGGTTTCACTGAGATTGGTTTTAGCTAAATTGTTTCACATTATTCCTCAATGCAAATGGAGGTATTTTTCCCTTATCCTATAACTTTCTCATTCTACTCCACTAGTGTAATTAATATGTATGTTTATAGCCCAGGTGGATGGTGAGGCGCAATTAAAGGTTTTTTTTTTCAACGCATCTCACTATCCGTTTGGGTTATACGCATGCACCTAATTTTATTACGCTAATGGAGGATATATATTTAGACATAAAATATAACTAATTTATATACTCATTTATTTTATGCATGTGACACCTTAGTTAAGTCGGTAGCGTGTTTGTCTACTGAGCTAAGGGTCGTGGGTTCGATTCCAGGCATGGCCGAAAAATTTATCGTTGGGTAAAATATAGGTTTACTTTTAATATTGATAAATTAATGGCCGGGGACTGGAACTTGTGCTTGTTTTAGTTTGGATTATAAGACATATAAAGCTACGATAGGCCTAGCGGGCTGGTAGTGGAAAATATATAGATTGAATAAAGAACTGACCGTGCCACAGGATGTAAACAGCAATGGATGTAAATTTATGTATGCCCTATTGAACAAACAAGCACTATATCAAGTGGCATACACAAAACAAGATCGCATCTTGATGAAGGTAAAACAACAGACTAAATGTAAGTTTTCTTAAAAACAAAAGGAAGATATTTTAAATAGTACTGTATTTAAAGCGCTAAGGAAGTTAGCGTACCAAAAGGGCTGGGTGATGGGAGAGAGGGGGGAGGGTAGAAGAGGAGTTGAAGATCCTCGGCACAATTGGATTGGCCAATAAAAAACCTTCTAGATCTCAAGTAAATGATATTACACGTCTTCAGTCGAGCGCATCTCTCCTAGAGATTCGAGTAAAACTGGAGCCTCACACACACACACAAACACAAAAAAAACAACAGATTTGTTACTATTGCTCCCCTGACTTGTTTGTGCAAAATGGCTTGTTAGCTCTTCTAACTAGGTACGGTTCACGTGACTTGACATACTATAGTCGCCGTTTGGTTTAAAAACTATTAGATCGGCATAGCGTGTGGATTGGTCCTAAGAGATTTAAAAAATATACAAAATAACAGGATGAGTGTGAATTTTCAAGGATACTCACTGGCATTCATATGTTAGAGGACTGGAAACCAAATAAGGGGTAAACCTAGCCCTTTTACGCCCATCCAGGAATTGAGTTACCTCTCTGACTCGAACATTTCAACTGGGCCACGAGGCCGATTAAATCTTAATCACACAGGTGAATTGGGCCACGTTCACTGACTAGGAGGATTATAAACAGATATAGATCTCTTAAAAGCTTAATAGCTTATTTGGAACACGCCCATAGGTGAATTGCGCCACGCTCACTTTCCAAAACATAGACATATATTAATTTTATCTACTCCACCTTACTCTGCTTACAAGTAATACAAGACATAATTTTATATAGAAACTTTTACTTGCTTTATTCAAGTTCGTCGTTGTTGGTAAACATTTGTAGGAATGCTAAACCACGTTAAGTCTTTTACAGATTTGTTTGTCGGTAAACATTTGTAGGAAACTGCTTTTACAAACTGACACTTGGTTTAGGTTAGGTTAGGTTAGGTTAGGTTCCTAGTTCACAGACCGCTCGCTCACAGCGCGGCCGGACGGAATGACGTCGCCCCCTAGCAGTGCTGCGAACTGTACGGTGAGAGACGAGTTAGTTAAACGACAACTGAGGAGAGGTCAATCCCGAACCATACTAGAGCCTAAACTATTTTACCGATCGGACTGAAACTTCGTATCTAGGGTTTTCATAAGGTTCTAGAGAAAGGTTTTTGGAACTATCCCTCTATCCCTAAAATTGAAGGGTAGTTTACTGAAGGAAAAAACAAAATGAATAGATATTTATCGGACACCCTCCTGGATTTGATACGTTTACAGCCTTACTGAAAATTTGCGGTGTTGTGTTCTGGCGAGAGCTCCAGAAATGAAAGGGGTTGTCTATAGTTTGTTTATATGTCTATGCACGACCTTGTCTCAACAAGTGTACGTAGCCCAATTAGAATGCACTTATCAATTAAGTTGACATGTAGAGGCGATGTATTGTTGACGTAGCCCAATTGTAATGTAGGATTAACGCTTCCCTTTTCAAACGGAGATCATAACTTGTTTACGTGGCCCAATTGTAATGCGCCCCTCTGACTCTACCTCTTCCCCGCTTTTTTCTTTTTTTCCCATCGCTTCTTAGTGCCCTTTTGTACTATATTAATTTAATTACACTAATGAGGTAAGGGTGAGGAAGGAAGAACTTAGGAGGAAATCTACCAATATTTTCATGGACAGGACGTAGGTAGCCATGCAATAAAAATTTGCTTTCAGTACACCCCAAATCCCGTTAGCAAACCAGAACTTAGTACGCATTTCTATCGATGTGAGTTAATCCAGAGCCCATAATACTTGCAAACAACCCAACAGTAATGGTAAAAAATAAAGTCACATTGTGTGGCTTACTTAGATATTAAAGTACAGTACATTTATGATAAATTATAAAACAACAACAACAACCACAAAAAGAATTATATTCACTTGTAGACTTTTGAACACTTTGTAAAGTGATTGAAGATGGATTTTAATAAGGTGACAGGATTATGAGGTCATGATAGTATTCATCATGATCCCAGACGTATGTAGTCCAATTTTCATTTGAAGAACATTGTATGACGGCTAGAAAAAAAATATGTCCTATCACGTATTAATACTTGAATTCATGTGATATTCAGCTGTCACTTTGGATTAGTACTTTAATACATATAAAAATAATATAATGATATGGTAAGATGTTATCAATGTTGATCATGATAAAAAAAACTAAAAAAAGGGCCTTCCTATGAAAATGTTAGAGACACAGATATTTAATTACTGTATTTAGCTAACAATTATTTAAATATTTTTGTTAATACATTTTAATTTTCCTACAGGCTATCCATATAGTTAACCTAATTGTGAAAGCTTAAAGAAGCTCAAGATTAGAGTAAACGTATCCAAATTTACTTAGACAGAATTGGAAAATAATTTTTTGAGAAAAAATAAACACTTCATTACATCCGGCAAAAATTCTATCCACTATCTGGGGATAGAATTACATCTCTTTATCCATACACACAATACATATCAATTTACAAAGGATGACCTGGTGGTATAGGGATAAGGTGTTGGACTTCCATAATGGGGGTGCGGGGCTCAATCCCCGGTCCCGGCACAGACTTATCTGATTGCCAAACCCTTCCTTCACCTCTGAAAAGACGTGTATTAACTCACAAATTGTGAAATGCCAGGACTCCTCCGTGGTTCGGATCCTACGTTAAACTGTAAGTCCTCCATTTCATGTCCTAATCACCCTACCGTTTACCCATTAGCTTAAGTCCGTACAACCTGAAAGAGTAGTAAGACGCGGTGATAGCAATAATAATAATAATAATAATATCAATTAATTGATTCATCCAAATTGGTGATTGAGTGGTCTATGCCGTTTCATTCAAATTTTACTTGTTTGCTGTTTATGGGAAGATTTCAGCTCAAATATCAACCAGCTACACAATCTGTTACTTTTCAATCTTCTCTCAACAATAATTTGGGTTCATTTATATCCTTTAACCCTAATTTTGTTTCAATCATCATATATTACGTATTAAGAATCATTTGAGTTAATATTATTGATTAAAAACATTATAATTGGTAATTATATTTTCACTTGAGTTGTAATTTATTTTTTAAATATGAATCCTCTATGCACCCATTGTTACTAACTGTTTAATACCTATGCCAGTGGATATAATGTGGTCTAAATATGAAACTTATGTATGATAATTTTCCTGTGACAGGTACATCGGGTTTATAATACAGGCCAGGTACACTGGAAGTGTATTTTCCTAAATATTGTTTCCCATTCTCTTTTATACGCAAATGCAGGTAGTAAATGTAAATTCTACCTTCTTTATTCCCTCCATATTAGTGTAATTAATAAATAAATAGTCTATGGTCAAGTGTTCAAAGTTCATGGCTAAGGATACAAAGGTCCCTGCTTCGATCCCCATTGCTTCCAGGTTCTTCTGTGAAGCAGTGGGTCTGTAGGCCTAACGGGGTCAACTCTGTCTCACGAGGACAATTGGGAAGCTACTTGAGTAAAAAAGTTGTGGCTTGGTCTAGAAAACTGAGATTGGTGGCTGGAGAGTTCGTTGTGTATAAAACATGATCCCATCTATTCGCAAATGTTGGCATTATCTTCGCCAATAGACTGCAGACATTTGGCCGGTATACCTCGCTTGTGGGCTGACACCTTGGAGATTTTCTAATCTTTTTTGAAAAAGTATATATCTGCGCATAAGCAAAACTTATAGTCAGATGTAGGGAGAAATCAAATAAGACTGTTTAGTTCAAGATATATCAAGGGATAAGTAAAGTTGTTTTACAGAAACTGCTCACTTATAAGTTTGGAAAATGACTGTTAAAACCCTATTGTTAAATAACGTGTTGTAAATCAATTCACTAACACCCAATTCGAAACTCAAACATTTTGTCCATACCAAATATTTATTTTGTGACCACTACTGTAGATGATAGTGTATAAAAAACTTAAATTATATATGTATATAATTATACATATAATGTTGGTGATTTAATACAAATGTAATTTTGTTTAATAATCCAATTATATTTTACAAACTATTTTACGGAAAACAAATTATTATTTCGACACATAGACGTGCAGAACAAAATTTAACTATCCCTATATCATTAAATTCAAATTTCACCTCCATACCGAACTTCTAATCGAATGTTAATGAAACTAACCTTTACGTAATCAGTAACTAGATGTATGAGATACAAAAATATAATGTATTCATGGTAATGCATTTTTGAATGAAAATACATAAAAAAAGTTTGTTATATGTTTTATAAAATACTTAAGCCTGTATTTTAAAAACATTTGCCACGAAAAATAATCTCTTTCTTATCTAATTATTCCCTCAAATGCACGATTCGTTCCAGCAAAATTAAAAAAAACTCATTAGCTGGCAAACCTAGTATTTAGATTTAAATGGTGTGTTATATCGATGGAACAGTTACTAAGAGAGATAAAATTCTGTCAAAGCTAAGTACTGAATCCTTTTATTAAATTATTAAATTTATTAAGTAGACTACATATTGCGTAGAGTAATATTTTAAAAAAGACTCTCTCGAAAGCCTTTCATTATAATAATGAGACTCATCCCCGTCAAAGTCCAAAGATCACGCATTTAGTAATGAGAGAAAACTTATTAGACCCCGTCAGGATTAGGAGCTAGAATCAGCCTATCCACTCATGGGTGTATCCCAATAATCCCATGTCTGTCCACGTACTTAGGCTGATGATGGTTGCTCTTCTCTCATACCGCGCATGCGCACTGACCAATTTAATTATATCACGTTAATTCAGTGTGTGGGAACGAACAGAGAGGAGGTCTGGGGGGAATGTAAACATGTATGGGATGGGGTAGGCCTATGTGAGTAAAGGTATATGCGTGTACACGTGTGTTAAGAGCAAAGGGCTTGGAGAAGGGAGGGGGAGAATGCTCGCTGGGCTTGATATAATATCAATTACATTTCCAAGGGGATATATATATATATTTATTTTTTACGGGGTTTGATTGACCAATTTCAATTTGATAGTGGATTGTAGACAAGACTCATAACGTTTATATATTTGTTTTAGCTACACATTATAGATTAAATTAGTGCTTAAATACTTTTAAACCACTTAAATGTATTACTAATAGAAATACATAGGACACAAATCATTAGAATATATTCCTTACTTGAGTTATTTTCAATTATGTAAAATGAGTTGAATAGTTCTTGATCAAATAAATAAATTTGGGCTTAAATTACAAACATAGTTAACTAGTCCAAATAATATATTAAAAATTAATCGAATCTAGGAAACCTGCTTCAGTGACCAAATGGTCTAAGGCGTTGCTCTCGTGTAGAACTGGCCTGCTGAAAACGGGGATATTGGGGCTCGAATCCTGGTCGTTTCTGCTGAGGGTGGATTTTACTAAATGGTTTCACACTCTTCTTCCATGCAAATACAGGTGGACTACCTCTAAAATGATTCCTTCCTAATCCCTGCCTCATTAGAGTAATTATCAAATATGCGTAGAGCCGGAACAGATAGCAAGACGCGGTGAAAAGAGATTTATAAAATACTCCAGTGCCTGAGCTACTCCAGGACCTGAGTTAATCCAGGATTCGTCCTACGCTCAGATTTACCCATTAAATTTAAAAGTAGTTTAGGTAAAAGTTATTTTGAATATAACATGGTGCTCTTTAACATAAACGAAATAAAAATGCATTTGATTTAGACGTCACTGAAGATTCAACACCGTAAATATTAACTTCAAAAAGTTTACAAATGCAAAAAAAAAAACAACACAAACACACACAATCTAATTACACCAAAATCACATTACACATTGACACCGTTCTTTCCACGGCACTCATTACATTTGCAAGTTTGTTGAACAATATTTCATGTTTGATTACTGAAGTTCAACAATAAACGTACCGTTAGGTACAGGTATCGCGTCATTACGTAATTGTTGTGTAGATTTATACGTGAACATAAAGTCATTAATATCTCGCAATTAACTGTGGAACTGTGCGCTCGTAGCGAGTACTTCAACGAAACGTGACATTTGTTGTGGTAGGACTTGCGGCACACATTTAAGAAATTAAATCATTTTTAGCGACTAAATCGAAATAAAGAGTAACAAATCTTTGGATTAAATGTATTTCAAATTTATCACTTGATCGATTTGCTTTTAAAATGTTTTTAGATTTTATTACATATACATATTAAGGCATATTTATACCAATACTAAATACAGCTGCAGAGGTAGTTTCTTAGCATGGACATTCTAAGAACAAGAGCATTATACCATAACAATAAACTTACTTAATTAACCTGGGACAGCATCTCTCGCATTACACACCTTAATCTCAAGCCAAGGAGTTATTAATAAATGTTGTACTAAAGAGTATATAGCCAATAATTTAACACAAATTTAGCACTAAATTATATTGAGCACTACCTTTGACCTATTATGTGTAATAGACCCCAAACTGTTAATTCAATATAATCGGCTAAAATATTTTAATCGTCTTCTTGTAATGATAGATATATAATTGGACTAGGTGTATTAGTGGAGTGAGGTCCTGTTTTAACTTTATTATTTGGCATTTTGTCTGCCTGTTTGTTCCGCAATTACTTGCTAATGTGTGGATGCATTTTAACAGAATTTGGCAAGGACATTATTTAAGCCTACGCCGAATAACTTATGTAAATGCCTTTTTTTTGTCATCTATTACGAGATTGACGTCTTAAAATACATTCAAAATGGTTATTTTTTATAATATGAATATGTCATACTGTTTAATATTGTATTTATTTGGTTTCTGTCCAACTTAATCAAAATTAGAACTATTAACTTCAAATCCAAGGATAAATCATAGTACATATTTCAACTTGATATCAAAATATAAATATTACATTATTCTGAACATGGTGTACTTGAACTTTTCGAAGGAGGGAGGGCTACTTTTAACCCAACTATTAGTATTTAAGCTTTAGCATTTATTGTAGAAGGAAAAGATGTGATAAAATAAAACATCTAATATAGATTATAATAATCACTTAATCACACTAAATTATACAATGAAGGTATAATTAAATTAAGATACACATTGACTTCAATATCCTCATCCAGTTAATCGTTTATCCTCTATTTCTGCATCAAAATACGTAAACAACTAGCTCTAAGAGACGAAAACATATTAAATTGAAACATTTATCATTTAATACAATGCATCTCTTAAACATTTACAGTTAGTTTCAATTGATAAAATTTGCTACCAAACGAGCTGGGAAATCCTATAATAAACCGCCATAAACACAATAATTAAATGATATTCATTTTATTATCGAAATTATATCAACATTGAAAATATGTATCAGATCTACAGTACAGGTCAAAATGTGGTATTATTGCAAATATAATAAATTAAAATGCTTTTGTTATTGGAAATTTAATAGTTCAATAATGACCACAATTTTTTTTAACATAATTAATATTAAATTTTAAACGTTTCATTGTATTGGCTTTGGGCGAAAACGTTCATTATCAATTAATCAAATTGGTTTCTATATGTTTATACGACCTTTTTTTAAAAAAAATATAGTTAACTCTAGTGTAATATTGACGTCACACAAAAAATCATTTATATTCTCATATAGTAATAAATAAATAATTAGATTGAATTTTAACTTGAAAACAGCACCAATATGAAAATAAAATTTATTAATTTGTTTTGCATAAAACTAATTATTAAAATACAGCACTACTAATAATTTAATGGCTTGACAGTTAGTGAATTGGTCACCTGAATGACTCAAAAAGCTAAAGGTCCAACTCCAACCAATAACATTTAAAATGTTTTTTCACTATCTGGCATTATTAATATCACTTCAATGAGATTCAGGTGAAGTTAGTTTAGTCCAATCTATCCCCCCTTTTATCCATCAGATTAAGACCCTTATACTCAATGTCACAAAAATTAGTCAACAGTTATACCATTATACCTTTCAAAAGGTTTTCTGAACTTTCAATGTTTTAATGAAGTGTTCCAAATTGTCAAAAGTACTGTCATAATTTATTTCTATAGACCTAATTCATAGCCTAAAGTGATTGAATGCGCAACAGTTATAGAGATTGTTGACTACAAAATGCTGGTAGCCTGTTGCATTTCATCTCTATTCCATTCCAACCCTATCCCCCACCTCCTCAACGCTTTATTTTATCTTTACTCTTATCCTCCTCTCAGCTTCGCACTCGCTTTGTACATTTTTTTTTTCACTACTTGATTTCTAGAAACATTATTTTGTTACTTCGAGATATATGGTTTTTTTTTTTGCCCCATACAACTTCACAAACCGGGGTAGTTAGAAAAAAAAATGAGTTGGCAGTATTCCAAAGCGGAAAACAAAATTGATGCGCAAAAAAAATATAAAAAAAAACCTTATGAGGTTGGTTGTATGAAGGAACTTCATCTCATGGAATAGAGAAGCGTGTCAAGAAAATTACGAAGAGGGAGAAAGGGAAATGAAACATTATGCCAACTGTTGATTGACTTTTGAAATGGAAGACTAAAAATAGTCAAGTTATTCTACCCGACGTAAAACAACGTACGCTCAAAACGTATTTTACTGTTAGTTTAATTGCATAGATTTTGATTCAATAGTACGTTACTAAGTGTAGTTTATTAATTCGGATTATTTACAGCTGTTAATTTGAATTATTTATTCTACAAAAATATATATTAACAGTTTTACTTGTAAAAAATAAGAGCATGTGTGGGCCTAAATACAACTTATTGATATAGTTGAGTCAGTTTTGTAGCTACAGAATCAGATTTGCAATTAAATACTCATTAACTGCTCCTCTATCTCGTGTAGACTGGAGTGATGGATATAAAAATATCGGTGTTTGAATCTCAGTTGGGTATACCATGACGGTTTCTCGTTTAATGGTTTACCACTCTCCTTCCACGCAAATGTAGGTATATTACCTCTAAGATGGTAAGAAAATGTACGCTCATAAATACAATTTATCGATTGTGTAACTATAGAATCAATTTTGCAATTAGACACTCATGACCTTTGACCTTAGACTCTAGTGGTACACAATAATTTCGTTTAAGCAAAAACGTCTTTGAAGTTGAAATTCTGGTGGTTTTTTGTTTAGATATATTTATAAAAATTCTTCATTAAAATATTTTCTAAAAACACGTGTTAGCTTAAAAGTAAAATTTTTAAATTTGCCTATTAGAGAAAAAGCTCTAGCTTATAGTCATTGCTGCAATAAAATTTGTTCTTGTAGCACGTCTTTGTACCAAGCTAGATCAGTACCTAATATACGCTTGTTGACCTGTTTACATTACTGTTTCAGCCGGGGCCTGGGTCAGTTTTTCATTCATATTTTCCACTACCAGCTTAATAGGACTGTCGTACCTTCATAGGCCTTTTAATCTAACTTAAATCTAGGACAGGCAAAACATCCCGTCTCCAGCCGTTAATTCATCACTGTGAAAGGGTAAACCCACATTTCACCAATGATAACTTTTCCGGACCATGGTGGGAATTGAACCTAGGACCCCTAGCTCAGGGGGCAGAAACGCTACAGACTGAGCTGAGCTATCAGATGCTTTAAGCTCTATTTAGTTTAATGAACCACACTACCACGGTAGAGCGGTAGCCATGTAGAATCTCATAACCAGAGTTCAAATCCCTTTCCGATTTAATTTATTTAAATTAATATTTTCTTTTGTTTTTACCAGGGTTGCGACTAGTTTCTTCATACCAAATTCCCTATTTTCCAGGCTTTCCTTAAGGAATTACAATTTTTGCAGGAAACTTGGTTAGTGAAAAGAGTAATCAAATTTAAATTTTTCATAAAACTTAATAGTGTGTTACCTATGTTCAGAACAAGATTATATAATGATTTAAGGGGAAATACATCTTATGTCACTTCACAACTCTTTAGTGAGGAGTAACAAGGCATGATTGAATCAGCCTGCTTAATTCTGAGGTTCACTTTGTCCATCCAAAGACCTTTTAATTTGAGCTTTCATTGTCGAAAATAAGATAGTTTTTAAATAGATTTAGCAAACACCCTGTATCTTTCCGGATTTTTCCAGACAAAAAAAAATATTGTGTTTTATACCGGTTCTTCCATATTTTCAGCTCTGTGGCAGCGCTGTATAGCAAACCAATCAAACAAGCCTTTGATTTAAAGTTAGTTTCAGTAAAATATAAAATGATAAAATTCAAAATGTATGTCACGTTGAACAAGAGTTGGCAATTTAGTGATAATATCTTTCGAATCCTTGGTTAGGTTTCCACTATAGGTGAAATTCACGTAGGTATTTTTATTGTGTGTTCAGATATACCCAAAAAAAAAAAAGCAAATAGGCCTAAGCATTAACGGATTGAAATACAAAACCCATCTCACATTTCGTTCAATTTCCAAGACATATTGCAAACAAGCTAAAACAATAAACATTATTATGATTTCCTCTAGGGATTTTCCTAAGATTGATAAAATCGGGAAGGGAGATTAGTAGCCAAATACATATTAAGGAGAATGCTTGTCCTATATTAGTTTGTGCCTAGGCTTAAATGATGTAGATGTATCTGTATTTGTTTCATTATTTTAATTGAAAACAACACCCGGACATGTGAATCGAAACCAAACTGGGAGCCTTGGCTCGGTACACCCAATGCTTTAACCACAGAGATATCCAGGATTAGTCCCGCTGTCAATTTTCAAAATAGAGAAAATTATTTCTAGCTGTGGCTATAACCGTACCTAACAAATATAATAATAGCTCGACTATTGAATCCATAATGATGTGCGCATACGTTGGCATTGTACAATTGGCAGCATAAAACCCTCCCGAGTCGAGGTGGTTGTGATGTCTGATAGCTCGTGATCTTAATTAAGCACTCATATGTAGCTGACGATTTCATCACGTCCCTCACAGAGACTGCCTTAAATTATAAGTGAAGATTGACCCTGGCATACCAGGTCAAAAGTCCCGGGCTTTATTCCCGTGTCCAGGGGTCATTTTTCAATATAAAGAATTTGATACTTACGAATATAGCAGTATCCAAATAACAAATAAAATAGATTTACTTTTTTTTCTTTAGAACCACGTATTACTACTACCGTTCGGGCTACAAGTTTTTGTACTAATTACGCTTATGGTTCTACGGATGAGGTAGGTTATGTTTATAGAAGTTGTATCCGCATTTAAGTAGAAGGAGAGTAAAAACCAATTTGGTAAACCACCCTCAGGTATACACGACCGAGCTAGAGCCTTGATCCCACCGTCATCGGCAGTCTAGTTACTGTGAGAGTAGCGCGTTAGACCACGTGACTACCGAAGTGGGTAGTGTGGCTGTACAATCCATAATGTGTTTTAATAATATCTAACGAATACCATTTCTTTGGCTAGGGGTTGTTTGGATGTTTAGACCTAAGCTTTATATCAAGAAATTGTTTGTTTCTTTCTGTTTATTTATTTAACTAAAATCATCTAGAATTAAAATTAAATAGGTTATATTCATAATTATCTTTATCAATTTAATAACATCAAATGGTTATGGTACATAGAACGCAACTACACTATCAATATATTTTTTGTATATCTCTTAAACTTGCCTGCTTAATAACTTAAAAGGTTTATCCGAAACATTTTGAAATCTCATACTTACTATAGACTATAGAGAGAGAAAAAGGGTTTTAATTAATTTTGATGTTTAATTGTCAGAGTAAAAGAGCACTGTTTGTAACGATTAAACTTTAATAAATTATACTATATTCATTATTAAAATTTGAATAATTTGCACAGAGATGAGTACAAATATTTGAATCTTTCTGAAGATAAATATTAATCATTTTACAATACGTTGAAATAATCATTTATTGCAAATTTGCCGTTATAATACCCGGAAGAACTGGGGAAAACAGATATTTTTTTGTGTCTGGAAAAATCCGGGAAAACACAGGGAGTTTTGCAGAATCTCTTTAAAAACTATACATTTTTATTATTCATAGATATTCATTTAAATTGATGTAAAAGAAAATGGCACCCGGACACGAGGCTCTAATCTTGATTCATCGGATTACTGCGCCAATGAATGGTTATAGTTGTATATTGTTCTATTATTATTAGCATTTTGTTTTACTAGCTGTTCGGGCTATACACATATTTACTAATTACTGTTTTGGACATGAGTAAGATTGAGTTTAGAGGAAGTGTACCAGCATTTAGTAATAAAAACACCTCATGTACATATAGCGGTGATTTGAATCCTGATCTTGACGTCATTGGCAGTTCAGCCTCTCACGAGAGTGATGCCTTAGACAATTCGTCCACCAAAGCGGGTTCTATTTTGTTTTAAAGTTAAATAGGGAAAATGTATTAACTAACTTCACGTGATAATAATTGAACTCAAGCAAAGAGTATCGATACACTTTTTTTTTAATGACTTGTATTCTCTTTTCTAAGACATTATTTATCTTAGGAATGTGAGATAAAATATCGGGATCACCACAAAATAAGGGTGGTTTATTCTACGTTCAGCTTGTGGGATGTTGCCAAGGCAATCGAAGCTTGGCAGTATTCTATTAGTAAAATGTTACCCTCTTTAGTGGCCGAACGGTCTAAGGCGTCATTCGCGTTCTAGCCTAAACTGCTGATGACAGGAAGATTGGGGTATAATTGGCAGAGTGTACTGAGAGTCAGTTTCCCAAAATAGTTTTCCCTTTACCTCCACGTAAATGCAGGTAAGCTTCCTCTAAATTCAACCATCCCCATCCCTCCCTCACTAGCGTATTTATTACATATGCGTACAACCTGAATAGGTAGTAAGAAGCAGTGTTAATAAAACAAAGATGCAGTGATAAAAAAAAGTAAAGTGTTTCCTCCATTTCGTTAAGCGTTTGATCAACCACACCCAATATACTGTAATGAACTAATGTAATTTTATTGGATTTAAAGAGTGAGCTTCAACCGATAAGGAATAAACAAATTATTAGTAGCCTACATTCTACCCTACATACCCACCTTAGTAGATTAATGTTTCTTACTAAAGCTTCTTCTCTTAGTATAACCTAAATTAGGGCTTTAGCCACAACCATTCACTAGCTTGGCCTGGCTAGTCAATATTTAAATACATTAGTGAGCTAGGGGTGAGTAAAGTAATATATAAGGGACGTATTGTATGTGTATCTGAAATTGTGAGAAATTAAAGTAGGAAACCTTGTAAGGAAAAAACAGAAAAAAAAGCTCATATGACATAAGGCAAGGAATCAAACTCTAACCTACCCATCACAAGGAAACTAGACTATGATTTCTAATTTTATCATCATCCTTAGCTTTGTTTATATATAAAAAAAATTCTGGCCAATTAAAGAACAAATTGTGTATAGCTGAATACCCACGTAGAAGGTTGGAATTTGTAGGTTGGTACTCAATCTGTGAGAGAAAAAATGAACTAGCTTTTCTTTTGCACAATTATTCTGTCTCTTATACCCAATGCAAAAAAAAACAACAAAATAACACATTATTTTCCACCCCTATAAGAAGTGACTATGAATCTTTCCGCCCTAACTATAATTCCAATTGACCATCTGAAAATCAGGCTAAAAAGAATTATAGCTCTTCCCCAATCTACCCTACCGATTTGGTAGTACTGTGTGTATACACACACACACACACACACACACACTTTTATATATAACTATACTATATATATATATATATATATTACACAAGCACACAGCTTATATACAAGTATCAGGAACAAAAAAATATGACCAGGAAAAGAATCTCTTGCAATAATTTTCCTTAAAAAATGTAGAGGAAAAAAAAATGCAGTTTTTCATGAGCTGGTGAGATTTCGGAGGACGAAACGAAAGCAAAAAGGAATATAAAATAGAATCGTATATATTTGGGGAGTATTTCAAGTGCTTTGCTACAAATTTTTCCTCAGTTCTGAAATATGATACGCTATCTTCATTGTATGGTTTCTCATATTGAGAAAGTATTGTAATCACGTGAACTTTTACCTTGATATTATCGAAGATTTATGTGACCACAAACTCCTAAAAGGGCGTCTTAAAATTCTGTGTGTCCCCATGTCTGTCTAACCGTCTGTTATTCCTGAGGATAGTGCCGAAACACTTGAATGGAGTTTTTTTTAAAACTCGATATGTAGATCTTAGATGGTCATACCTAAGGAATTTTCAGTTTTTTTAATTGCATCCCTCAAATAAATGATATTCTAAAAATGAATAATTTTTTAAAAATCTGAGTTATTTCAAAATTGGCTTTATTCAGGTTGTTTAAAATATATAGACTACCTGAAAAATAAAATCCAAGAGTATCATACCATTTCTAACCTTTATAGCAATTACTTGAATAATTGTAAGACACAAAAATCAATGAATATTTAGAATACACATATTTATTAAATTGTGCTAAGTAAACTTTCCATTTAATGGTCAATATTCAATTCAATAAACCTTAGCGTCAAATACTTTCATAAACATTAATGGTGAAACTGCACTGGTTATATAGCGGCTCATTTACAGGGCTTAGTATTTAATGAGTATTTTAATGATTTTTATGTAAAAGTTGTTAAATATTTATAATGTGAGTAGTCGACTTTCAAGCAAACTTAACATTATAACGAATACAGCTTCCACTACCTTGGTCGTCCAACTAGACAAGCTTGACGTTTATTCGGTGTCCATCGATATGGGTTCATACCTTAAAATTATATATATTTAAGACTTTAAAAGCTTACGAAGATATTTAAGAGGATACGGCTATGATTTACCAAGTTTATGTGGTAAGCCATACGTTCTATGTAAACTTCCAAATAAGTCTACGACTATTTATCTTGCTAGGTTACCCCTTTTTTATTTCTCTATCAACATGGGCCCTAAAAATTAAAATTATATAGTTTCCGATAAGAGAAAGTAAACAATAGCATGTACTTTAATATTTGCCAAGTAAAGTCCGCCATCTTGTTAGCAGACCCCATATCCCCCACCCTATTTTCTTGTGCACCTTCTTTCCCCTCTCCTTCCACTGAATGGTTTATTCCCTAAGGCGAATGCCCTAAATCCTTGCATGAGCTACTGGTACAGTGTTCGCAAAGTAAATGCCCTTCCCCTCTCTATCCCCAACAACTCTACCCGCTATCGGTGCATGGTCTATGCAGTTTAGTGAGTAGTAAAATGTAAGTCTCGCCGCTCTAAACTGCCAATAACACAAGGTTGAAAGTTTGGAGTAAGAATAAACCAATACCCCGTTAAATTGGAAAAATGATTTTTTTTTTTTGCAATAGTGTTTAATAATCGTGTCTTTATTGGAATTTATATATGGGTGTATGATGAATACCCATATAACTTCTGACTAGTGTATTAGAGTAACTATTTATTAAAGACAACTATTTGAAACTGTCAAACGGGTTCCGATTTAGAGCCTCCAAAGAATGGAATCGCAATCTCAGCGTTTTAAATTCTAGATAAGTTATTTGGAAGATCAAATGTAGACTTTCAAAAGCAAGTTTACTGAGGGGCGATATTTAGATGACATGTTTATTTGACCCAAATTTAAAAAAAAACTATATGTATAAATAAACACAAAAAGTAAAAATACTGAGAACACGGCCTCTTAAAAAAGGTATTAGATTCAAAATACTACTTTAATAATCACAACTTATGTTTCATTTGAGTGCTAAAAATTCACTGAATCCTCGCCGAGAATCGAACCCAGGATTCTAATATATGAATGTAGCATCAATACTTACATCTCATAATAAGATGTGATCACTAAACTGTCAAAGACATATTCACCATAGATCATTTTTACAAGCTTATGTATTTTGTGTGACTGGTTTATCGGGTTTGAGAGGAAACATTTTACGTGTTAAATCCTGTAAAGCTTAGCTGAACTTGTAAAACACCCACTAGCTGCCCATAAAATATAACTTGTAGAATAGGGTACTACAGGATAAATGTGGGATTAGTCGTGGAGGATTATTATTTCTTAAATATCAATGTGCAAAGAAACAAATATATCTGTTAAACACAAGATTTTAAATTTAAGTATTAATAACGTAAAGACAAGTCAAAACTAACTTAAGTTTTTAATATACCTAATAGGCCTTTACTACGATGGGCTATAAAATTATTCCAAACGAGTCATCATTCACACTTATTTTTATTTGACTCTGTAATCTTTAGAGAAATAAAGTTTATTCAAACATTAACACTATAATTTGTATGATCACGTGACTCATTGTGATTTAGTTGCTCATCACTTAAGAAAAGGAAGTGATTCCATTCTCAAAAAATCTCCGTTCATAGTTCTTTATTTTAATTAAGTTAAAAAAGTAGCCATAATTAGTCATAAAAAGATTACGTAAGCATAAATAGTGTATATAATTTTGACACCAAAATAATTTTTAAATTATAAATTTTACATAAATATATTTTACTTAGTTTTAAAATCAAGGTCGTGTCTTCTCGACAAAATAATAATTTGGTTATGAAAAACATATTGAAAAAGATCCGGTTTATAGATTGCCATTTGACTTTCTTGCACTTCTGAAGATATACATTACTTAAATAATAGAATATTATTTTAGTTTCCAAATGGGCGATAGGAAAATAAAAACATAATTTGGATTTATCATATTCTACAAAAGTAGGCCTACTTGGTTTCCAAAATGGTCGAAACGGAAAAACACAGTTTACATTTTTCATATTCCTAAAAATGTTTTGGACAAAATATATGGTGTACCAGGTAGCTTATAAAAATAAAGGTGTAGGAATAGATGATGTTATAAGATACCTCTGGCTGGGTCTAAAATCTGGCGTCAGGGCTTGAGTGCCAACTTGCCGACTGAGCCCTTGAACAGTCAAGGTTTTTACAGAGGAGGTTTACGACCACGATGGCTGTGCCGTGCTGTCAATGACAGTATAACATTACAGTGCCTTCTGCTTCCTATATACCCCAGATGTTACTACACAGGGATGGAACAAGTACCGCCATTGGGGACAAACGTTTGAAAGAAATATGACGTTTGGATAGTGTATAATCTATAACTTACAGTTTCATACACATGTGTTATAGAATACTAAAACATAACTTAAAATATCACACCTTTAGTTAGCAGAATTTAACCCTTCCATTGACAAAGTTTATTATTATTATTATTATATTATTATTATATTATTATTTTTATTAGTAGCACCACGTCTTACTACCGTTCGGTTATACGCACTTACGCTAATTTGCAATGTAGGGTGATTGTGAGATGAAATGGAGGACCTACAGTTTAACGTGGAATCGAACCACGGTAGAGGCCTGCATTCCTCACATTCACAAGTTGGACAAAGTTAATTAAAGCAAATTTTAACATAATAGTAGTGAAAGATGGATTAATGGGCTATCATGTTCTAGATAAGTACATACATACATACGCGCAAACGCACACACATACACACATATACATACACATACATACACATACATCACATACACACATACACATGTATACATACACATACCTACATATATATAATAACAACGTTCCCTCATGGGGTAAGCAAAAAAACTGTGAATGTAGCTAAAAAACAAAAAGTCATTATATAATTAACCCATCCTGAGTCATTTTATTCATCATTTCCTATCTTTGCGTACTCACTTCATTTCAACAACATTCATACACTCACCCACTCGATATGCCCAATCCAACGTAAGACGCTTTTTTTTTTTCACATTTACCTATTGGATCCCCCTTCGAACCACATTCCTTAAGCACCCAGTCATTAATGACTCTGTCCATACAAGCTTTTCCACATACATGTCTTAAATATCTCTTTCAAACCGCATTCACCTTGATCTTGTGTTTCTCCTCAAAAACCCAACCTTCACATCTATATAGCATTGTTCGTGTTAACGCACTTTTATATACTGCTATATTTGCCTCTTTCAATATTACTTCATTCTTTGCAAAAGTTCATATACATCCAACTATTCTCCTAGATGCATCCACCCATCTGTCGATTTACCCATCTATCCTTCCATTTATAAAAAAAAATTCTAACCAGATACAATAAAACATTAACTTGGTCTAACAGTTTTCCATTTATACTAATCTGAAAATAATTCCCTGATCAATCCTTATCAAATTTATGACCTTAGTTTTGGAGAAATTTGTAAGAAGATCTATTCTATCTGTCACCACATTAAAACAATTTAATGCATTCTAAAGGTTACTTTCAATCTTAGCCACTAATACGGAATCATCTGCATTTAGAATCACTCTAACATTCGCATTGTCCATTTGCCCATCAGCCGCGTACTCGCAGCCATCCTTCAATACTCCATGAATACATTAAACAACCATGGAGACATAACACAACCTTGACAAACACCCTGTTCAGTGTCAAAACATTCGCTTAAAGCTCCATCCACTGTAACGCACGCTTTACGTCCACCATACAGCACAATAATTGCATTTAATAACCATGCAGCCACACGATACTTTCTCAGAACATTCCATAACAGTCATATTCACCCGATCGTACGCTTTCTCTAGATCAATACATGCACAATATACGTTCTTAGATACATTTCTTAGTTGCTTGTTGCCAAGCAAATATCTGTTCTATAAAACCTCTACCTGGCATGAAGCCACATTTCACACCCTAAATCTTGATCACAGTTTTTTCACGCACCCTCTCAATTAAGAATATCCCGAAAACTCTGCCTAAAATACTCGACAAGATAATTTCCTTATATTTTTTATATTCACTCTGCCTTTGCCTAGTGACATTTAAACATAATAAAATTGCCATATTAAAAACTTCAAAAAGATACAATTAAAATATACGCAGGTAATTAAACATATAGCCTAATAAATAGGGGTCATTGACGTAGATGTACAAATCAATACGTGTATTTATATTAAATGATAATAGGGTATGGAAAAAAAATTAATATATTTGTTAGATTTGGTACGAAAAGGGGTTGGCTTACGTACTCACTCTCTGGCATTTGGAGCTCGAAAATTCACTGTCGCACTTTCAAAAGTACGCTACCTATACCTATCTTGAGATACTTCTATCTGGTATACCTCACTACACCCTATCTCTTCCAGTTAACACTAATGTTATTCTCTTTTCTGGGTCTTGCTCTTTCCAATGGTCTCTTCCCAATGGGTTTGCCAGTCAATAGCCTGAGCCTGATTATAGATTCTTCCATTTGAACTTCATTGTACTGTACATTGTGACATGCCCACCCCATTCTGTGAGTTCTTACTATCCTAACAATGTCTTGTGATGAGTATAGAGTATGTAACCCATAATTATGTAACCTTCTCCAAGGCTTACATTTGGGTTTAAACTTAAAAATTTGATTTTCTTCATGACGAACTATAATGTAGGTGCGCTGCTTCGAGTGCACGCGTTCAGAGATCGGTGTACCTCACTCATTTCTATCCTAGTGGGTTATATCTAAGAGAGCGAGAACATAAGACTGCTGTTAAAATACAGTGCTAATTGAAAGGATCATTAAGAAGTAAAATAATGTCATTGTAAAGGTGAAGTTCAAGCAACCCAAGTTAGATATTTTACAGGGATATTATTTTAAGGGTGTAACACCAGTTGACAAGAGATGATGAAAGTATCCCCCCCCCCCCACGGATTGTTCGGGCACATATTAAAATGTCACCATAATATCAAACATAATATTAGGTCATGCATTAAAGGCATATTTACTTGAAGTTGCTGTTTTTGTATTTTTCAACTCAAAAGTTTTAACTAATTTTCTTCTTTGGGAGTTATCAAACCTATAATGACATTGTGTTTAATTTACAATTTATGAATACTCATGGATTGGTTTAATTCAGTATCCATTTTCTGACGTCAATATAACTTTTATGTTGAAAGGAAATTAATTTGAATTACCATTAATTATCTAAATGAGATTGTTAATTATGATGCTACTAATCATATATTTACCTAGTTTGTTTAATCGCGAGGTATATTTCTCATCAAACATCTGGTTCTGTCTCACATGTGTTGTGAGTAGGTCGCGAAAACACTAGGTACGAGATGCATATGTGACCTTTCAGCTCTCACCCTAATATGGAAGCTTGGCACCGAGGTATAATTATTATTTACTGTGTTTACAACATCCTGTATATCCACCCCCTACGCCCCAACGGCCTCTTCACTTCTTCCTCCACGTGCTCAGGTTTCTGCCCCCCCCCCCCGTAAGTCCCCCCTCAGCAAACCCTCTTTCCGCATCGACCAAAACGCGCAATCCACCCACAGCCCGCCCTCCTTTTAGAAAATCATTCCCTATTCCCAATACACGGACACCGAATTATAATCTCACCTTGTTGTGTGCCTACTCTTCCCATTCATTTTACACGCATATAATATATAAAATCTAGAGGCTTACTTACTGCCCTCCACTTCCAACTTCTCCCCCAAACCTTCTGAACTTTTCTCTACACGTTTCATTTTCATCCACTTTTATTCTCTTCCTCTCTCTTGCATCATGATTTATATTTTATTTTGTCTTTTTAGGAGTTTCCACCACCCACCACCCTTTTCGCTTTAACTCATGTATTTAAAATAAATTGTATTCCAATTATGTCTTATAGTCTTTATTATTTATATATTATCTTATATTATTCCTCGAACTCATATGTAAACAAGATTCTTAAATATGGAATATAGGGAACGCGGAAAAATTCAATTTATTTTTGCAGTTTTTATAGTAAAACATTTGTTTGCCAAGATAAGTAAAATAATTGTTTCAATACAAACAGTGTTTAACTTAAATCACATGGTGGAATAAACATTTATTGAATATCTGCTATGAGCATAGCGGCATTAGATGACAAATAATTTTAATTAAGAATTTTTTTTATTAAATTTCAGGAAAACTTTGATAAATATTAAAGGACTGTTGAGTTTACCATGTGAAGAAAATTATACTCTATGTTTGTGCTGAAGTAATATTCGATTTATTTGACCAAAAAAGTTTTGATATAAACATTGCAAAAACTCTGACCTTTATTCACGTCCCCCAGATCCCGATATTAAAGCGTTAATTTTCTAGCGCTAGCCAATAATTTACGAAGAGTCTACTGGGTCAAAACGGTGTACTTTCCTGGTTCAGTAGGAAATGACTAACCCTTTGCAAAATACTTTGTTTACCGTCTCGTCTAGACTTAAATTAGGTAGGCCCGTTTACTTTGAAGGGAGGCAAATTTCCAACCACTACTGATGGGTCCTTTTTAGTATCTCAATTTGGTCAAAATGAAGTATTTGCTTGATAAGGAATAATATGGGCAACCTCTTCCCAAAGACAGTGTTTACATTGGTTAGTGTTTATGGAGAGGGGTGCTAAATATAAAGTATTTATAAGGCCTTGTTAGAATCAGGGATTGGTTAAAATGAAATATTTTCTAGGTTAGAAGGCAACCATGGTACCAAGGGATTCGGATTTAATTTTCAATCGCATTTCCAGGCTTTTTTAAAACCTTTAACAGTGAGTGCGTGTATAATAATAGCCTTTAGTGTCTAGCTGAGTATGTCTGCTACTAACTATAGAATATTTAAGGAATTTTAGTTGGAAAAAAATCTTTTAGAAAATACAAAAATATTTTCTTGTGGTTAACTTTGATAAATTTTGCCATATTATTAACGCTGTTTTTTAAGAAATTGATAATATCAAATGTAACGACATAACATCAAATGATTTTATGTGCGAGTACGAGGAAGTCAACCTTGTAGATTTACTTACTGTAGAAAAAGTTTTTCTCTCTTTTCTATGGTTTTTCCTTTAGGAATTTGACTGTGTTTGGAATAACCAATTCTGAAAAAAAAAACTTTTAAAACCTAGTAGACTAGGAGATAGTGGACTATTGACAATAACAATCGCTGATGACACGATTAAAATATTGAGGTCAACGTCTAAACAGTTTGTAGATAGATGATAAAACAATCTTGTCAGCTTGTAAAAGCTATAGTTGAGATCTATAAGAGTGATTAAAATTATACTAGAAGTACTTTAATATATTTAAATGTCAGCGTACTCTTAAGGCACCATTTTGTTTTAGATATGTATTTTTAATTTTGACAACTTTAAAACACATATAATAAAACGTTGTGGTCCGGCACCTCATCTCGTTCGTTAGAGTGTTTGCCTATTGAGCTAAGGGTCCCGGTTTCGATTCCCGGCATGGGAGAAAATGTATCATTGATGAAAATATGAGTCTAACCTTTCACATTGATAAATTGATGTCCAAGGACTGGATGTTGTGCCCATCTTAGTCTTAAGCTAGATTATAAGGGTACGATAGGCCTGGCCAGCCGGTAGTGGAAAATATATGGCTTGAATGAAAAAAAAAATAACCCAGGTTGTAGGCTGGAAACAGTAATGGATGTAAAGTAAATAATAAGACAATGTCAATGTTGATTTTCCTACATCAGAAGCATCCAGGCTTGACAGGAAGGTCTGTCCTAGTAAAATCCCCCTTAACCCCCCTTTATTTGCCCACTCAAGGAACCACACATAAAATAAAATCATGAATGAATGCAAGTACGTGTATTGTCTTTAAATTACAAGCTTGGTTTGAATGGAAGAAAACAATTTACTAGTATGATCCCGTCACACTCAGGTAGATCACACCATTGGAGAAATTACAAAATATGAATTTAACTTGAACAGGCAGTAGGACGTTGCAATAAAAAAAAAGGACGGTTCTCCTTATGCTGATCTTGTTTAGTGTTATATCGCATTTGTAAAAAGTATATAATTATCTTTTACACAAACATTTTCTTTAGTAGATAACTGTTTTTATCAGCTTTCTTTCGTACATATTTTTTTTGCATTCTTTCTTTAATATTACTATAACTTTCCCTAATTTTTATTTCTAAATACACTTATATTCATATATTATAAACATATAGGCCTGTATGCGCGATTTAAAATTTATGGTTAGAGAATTAAATTTATATTTGATTTCATAACTTTTTATCGGATTTCCCTTGGTGTTTGGTTTAATGTAAACATGAAACCCGAGGCATATACATATATTGTTGAATGCGTCAACTTAACTTCAATGGTATCACAATATTAGTTTGAATGTGAATATATTATATATCAAATTAGTTTAAAAGAGTTTTGTCATCCCTCTCTAATAATAAATTACATTTATCGATCAATCTTTTCAATAGTCATTACGTTTATATCAAGTAAAAATAAATCCCAAATAATTTTAGAATAAAAATAGAATTTAATTTCAATGGTAACAAAACTTTCAATTAAATTTAAACAGTTATTTATATATATATATATATATATTTGATACGATACATTTTCATGCCAAGCTACGACCAGTGTTTAAAAAAAATCTTTATCACTTTAAAGTTTTCCTATTTCACCTACCTTTACGAAACACTTTTAAGAAGACTCATTCTCTTGTACCTTCTACCCAAACCTATCTCCTCTCCCCCCGCAACAAACCCAAACTTCTATTCCCTTCTTGTAAGCGTACACCATCCATTGCGGTCCCAAACTTCTAGACAATATTCCCCAAGAAAAGTCCAACACTATAAATTTACCTCCCAGTCTTATAACCTCCACTTCACTAATCATTTGAAATTAAGATAAATTGTTTTGGAAAGTTTACGAGATTTCCTTGTTGAAGTAATAATAGTAAGAAAAGATTGAGAATTCGTAAAAGGTTACTTTGATTGTGTGTTTTACTATATTTAAGATTAGGTTTCGTTATCGGGTCTTTATTCGAAACGTTGAGGAAATGTAAAATTTGGTATTACTTTTAGAATTCAAAATACAATGAGAAAACTTGAAAGTGATTCCAATATTTGTAGATGTCTAAAATCTATACTTATAATAAAAGTGTAAATTTGTCCATACATTCGATTACATTCTGTTTGTTGTTTCCAGTAAACTCAAAAAGTAATCATACGATCGCGATGGGACTTTTTATTTTGTACTTCTTATCTTTGAGAATAAATGGTAGAAGCTATTTCATCAGCAAGCAAAGCACTAACGAGAAAACTTACTTTCAGTGTTGTTACATTTTCGTTTTTAAATTAGTAATAATTCAAATATATAAAAGTTAATACATCGATCTTATTTGTAAGTTTCCTTGGCAACGAGTGGTGTGGAAATATCAACAAATAATGCATGCAGATTTTTTTTCTGTCTGACATGATATTCTACTGCAATCCAAAGAGTTACATTTTAATCTTAAATCCAAAGAGAAATTAGTTTTGTGTTGGTTGTTTTATATTCAGATTAATAGATAAATCGTGATACTTCAACAAATAAAACTTACACACAGGTAACGTTCAACAGCCATATGTGATTTTAATATTACATTTACATGGACACATATTCAGACAAATAGATAAATTATCCCATTAAAAGGCAGAACATATTTATTAAATGGTAAACAGTAAGCAACAGCACATAGGAGACTATTTAAAAATTAAGAAATAATTTTCAATGGATTTACTCTAGTATTGTGATATTTTGTTTTGTTTGTCCCTACCCCTCTAATTTAATTCATTATTATTATTATTATTATTATTATTATATTATTATATTATTATTATTATTATTATTATTATTATAATTATAAGTATTATTATTATTATTATTATTGATTTATGCACTTTATAAACAGACTGATTATATATTTTTATTCGAGAATTTCAATGAGTGATTGCTAAAGGGCCTACCCATATTGCCAGGAAAGGTACTTTCACATATATTCCAGGGTTCTTCTACATGCCACAATATACAGGGGACCGCACGACGGACTTACTTCCCCTACAAAGGAAGTTGTGCTACAGATTTTTTATCACCCAGAAAAAATTCGTCGACCCCGGATGGGCTTGAACACACGAACATCGTAACTTGAGGTGAGTACTTTACCCGAAGACCACTGAGCATGGTTAAGTGAACACACATTTAGGTTTTACGGAACTTTGGACATTGTGAACCCAATATATGAGTCCATAGTTGTTCACTGTAAGCTGATTGAATGTATATTGAGATCTTGAAGCACTAGATCCCGTGAATTCTGATGTGTGTAATTCCAAACCCATATCAAAAAGAAAGGAGACCCTTTACAAATTTACTTAGTGAAACCCCAAGGTGTACACCTCGAATGTATTTTATATATATATATATATATATATATATATATATATATATATATATATATATATATATATATATACACATCGAACTTAATGCCTCAGACCACTTATCAACAGGGAAGTGCTACTTTAGACATAATAACCAACAATTACAACTTCAAATAAATAGTAATAAATATATATGGTGTGCATCTTAGCCTCTTTTTTTTTACACCCATTGTGAATCTAGCACACAATACATTGTGACTACCTATTCAGTTAACTATAGACACTTAAAAGGCCAAAAATTGTTACTATCCACTCTCTGATGTATTAAACTGCGTGATTGCTGATACGGAAGGATGCCAAAAGAAAGAGAGTGAAAATCTTAAACGTTGTATAGTAGTTATTTTTTTTATGGAAACTAGCGTATGTGGACCTTGATTTTTCATTTAATTTTATCATAATAATTATATAAAAAATGATTTGGTTTGTTTGTTTGTTTCTCAATCAATCTCAAATCACTGTATAAATTACTTTGCTGAAATTTTACATGGATATAACTTGGAGGTCCGGTTAACTTATAGGAAAATAAATTAAGTCGACCATTTTCTTTCTTAGCTTATGCTTATTGAAGTTTCAATCATTTCTAGCATTTGAAGTTCTTGAATGTGTTTATGTATTGTTTAAAGAGAGCGAGGTCTTGGTCAAATTATAGTAACAAATAAAATTAAATAATAGTAATAAAAGTACTATTAAAAATACAGCCAAGACAAAAAATATGTATAAATAGTACAAACAACAGACTAATTGATGCCTCAAAAAATTACCTTTTCAGAGTACGGCCAACTAACCTACCTGTTCTGATTGATATTTCCGAAAACTGGAAATAGTTTGTCAATGCTGGTGTATACTAAGAAGTAACTGCTACTTACCTGAAATAAAAACGAAAATATATATTAGTGCTATAAAATTAAAACAATCATAGCTTATTATAATATACAATGATATGTAAGAATTGTTGTGCGTTTTAAATACAAATAGTAAAATAATGTAGAGTGTTTAAATAAACGCTCTATGGTACTAAAAATTAAAATGTACTATTCATCCAAATTCTTTTTGATAAAACCTTCAAATCATAAGTTGTTTATACAAATTTTAATTGGTCCCTATAACATCTTGTGAATGTGAGGAATGCCAGGCCTCCACCGTGGTTCGGATTCCACGTTAAACTGTAGGTCCTCCATTTCATCTCACATTCACCCTACCATTACACATTAGCGTAAGTGCGTATAACCCGAACGGGTAGTAAGACGCGGTGCTAATAATAATAATAATAATTGGTCCCTATAGACCTAATTTCCCAGACAATATCATAATTCTTTAATAGTGCCATTTGGAACATATTTAACTTAATATAGTGACACATATTATATTATTCAATTTGTACACATTTATATAAATATCTTAAACATTATGTAGGTACATTTTAAATAACATTAGATGAAATCAATAAATACTTCATATAATAGGTCGAGTGAGCTTGTATGTTTAGTTATTGAAAAATAATGTGAAATATATTTATGAAAAAAGCTGGCTGCACTTATTTTTGACCAAACCCAGTCCCATTAGATTCAAAAAATTAAGAAATGGGCCAAAAACCACAAATACAGTTATAAAATGATCAATTTCAAAGCGTTTTCTTTCAATTTATAAAATGTTTCTATTAATTGAACAGTACGCTTCTATTAAACGCACATTTACATTTAATGAAAACACATAACTTCCCTCTGACGTAATTTTACAAATAGTTTGAAGCGTTACCACGTGAAACAAAATGAAAAAGTGTTCCGTAGATAATTTATCACTGCCTCTAATCCTGGGAAAGTCATTGATTGATTACTGGTCCAAGAGACAATGCAGTCTGATGATCTACCGTAATAGACTTTGAGTAGAAAAAATAAGAGGGGGCAGTAGGGGGATATAGTTATACGGATTTGAAATATTGAACACATAATACTCTATATGACAATGAAATACAGGTAGCCTGTGTGTGGATCATCTAGACGTGAAATGGGATAAAACTGATAAATGCGAAACTTATATTAAGGTTTTGAGCAGAAGTTGGGGTGGGAGGGACTTCTAGATGTTGTTTGGTATGTGTTGAGTCCAACATTTCAAATAATATTTTCTTTAAAAAAAAAGGATGTGATAACATCAACTACTAGTTTTTTTCTCACCCACAGATTATGCTCATTTTTTTAAATATTGATATATTAGTTATATGTGGCTGATTATAAGTACACCTTCACCAGCACTTAATTTGTACTTATCAAGATAACTTATAAGATTAATTATTCTCATTAAAGCAAATAATAGTTACGATGAATTGTTTTCCCCTTTGGATGGATACAAATTATTTATGTGCACTCAAGTAAATAAATAGTAGATTATGCCGTTAAACATTTAAGCGTCAATTTATAATTAGAATTAATAAAACCTGAATTTATATACATATATGGGTACACTCTGTTAACATTATAAAGTTTATTTACTTTGAGACAAACTTTTTTTTTTACTATTTTATTCACAAAGAATAAGTGGAATATAGTGTTCGATGGAGTATTCACACATGAACGTGAAGCTAGAAAGAGAAAACAAACAGCAGTAAACCATTTGTATAATTACTAACAAAGTGAACCAGTTTGGGATTTGAACCCTAATTCCAACCAAGAGCAACAAAAGTTTGACATCTTAGATTAGCCTAAGTTGTCACCTTGGATGGAATAACTTTTCATTTATTTTTTATTTTTTTAGCACTTTAGATTTTTTATTTTTAAGGAAATCCTTTTTATTTTTTACAGGTATAACATATTGCATTTCCCAAATGTTTGATTATATGTTTTATTTGGTTTAGCAAAACTAGTTCTAAGCAAATAATGCATATGTTGCAAGTTGCACCTTTTAAGGTTCATGTTGCAACGCCTGTAGGGGTATTTTGCAACAAATGTTCTAAATCATAGAATAAATAAAAATTTATCAGATATATAGTCTATGCATGTGAAACTTAATTTTTTATTGCAAGACAATGTATCCACACTTCATAAACCTCCACTGCACCCAATCTACACGTCCCTCACTATATTCCTTATTGCAGAATAAATCATATGTTTTATGATTATCTGTCATGCTCCTCTTCAAATATTTTATTTTATTTTTTACTGAATTTCTATTCTTTTGCAAGTTATTTGAAAGCTTATTAATTATTTTTTTCGTAAATATATTTTTTCCTCCTAGTTGAGTTTTTTTTGGGGTGCTTGAGATTAAAACAAATTAAAATTTGTATGCTAATTTTGAATTACAACGTGTACTAATGCAGTTTTTATCTTTTGGTTTCTTAAGGTACCGGGAAGTCAATCAATTTTATGGAAATAAATCCTACAGTAGGTATTAATATAAAAACATAGAGCATACACTATATATTGGCTTAAAAACATATTATATTCCTTGGCTTTAATAAACAACAGAGCAAAAATACATTATTTTAAATGACAAACACTTAGTTGCTTTATTTATATATGGCTTCCTTTTTAGTAGTCACGTGCTAGCAATTAGGTATTTCTAATTCCATCAGTAATTTGTTTACATTCATATTTATTATATTTGAGATTGATATATACAAATGGTGTTCAACTATTCTCATGTCTTCGGGGTGAGTTGTAACATTCGTCGTAACAATCCCCACATCAGTTTATTATTATCTGAACTATAAAATGGTATTGTTTATTTTGAAAAGATAAACTCAAGTGTCAAACAAACGCCAAAATAATGTGTTCTCTGATGATAATGGTTTCAAATATATTTAAATATTATATTAGATGAACGTATAACACTTACACAGCACACAAAAAAACAGAAAAGCAAAATAAACTACGAATAAAAGATACATGTGTGTACCCACTTGTTTCGTTGAACCGACTATTATGGAGCGATGTGCACCCGTTGCAACTAGCCCCAGTCTCCCCTGCTAATTAAGCTAAACGATTAGGGGTTAGGGAGGTTGAATTTAGAGAAATGTTATACACATTAATTTGCGTTGAAGCAGAATGGAAAACTATTTTGGATAAACCACCCTCAATACACCTGATCGAGATTCGAACCTCAATCTTCCTTTCATTGTCAGTCTAGTCTAACAGGATATTAACGCCTTAGACCATGCGGCCACCAAAGAAGGTGGGGAGATAAGTCAAACTATAGAAAATTCCTAAGTTCTTGAATTAAATTTGTTATATAAAACCAATGAATGAATTTATGAAAAAAAAGTTTTTTTTAACAAACAGGTTAATTTTTTCATGTAAATCCATATTTTAATTTAAACTCTATTCACAAATTATTGTTTTGAACTTTTCAGAAACTCCAGTGCAATTCAACATACAAAAAAAAAGCTTAACGCACACATTTCATTTTACCATCCAATGGAGAGATGACAAAACCATACCTTTTGACACAAACACCCCCTCTGAAAACATATACAAAAAAACAGTCAAATAATTACCTTCAACTGTGACACGGTCGTAACCATGGTTACTGAATACAAATTACTGTCACACCAGACAATGTGGTTTGTGCTCTGCCGTTGTCATTTTTTGTTGTTATTGTTTCAAAATATTCTCTACCCTCCACAAATAATATAAACCCGAAAGTTTATACTAGGCAATGATACGAAACTCTAGGATTAGTGATCAGAGGAATTTCGTTGCAAACTCGAGGGAAATTGAAGCTTTAGTAAGGAATACTGTGGTTAGGCAAAATTATATTTCATTACCCAAACTCATTAGCTCACTTTATGGAAAATAGCTTGATTGAGCCCAGTGAGACAAATGTTTTAGTATACAAAGAGAACTGGTTGAGTTCATCTAAGGGAACTGTAACCGCAAGGTTTTGAAACAACACAAAGGGATTCTTTTGTACAATTTGTGCCGTAAATATTCAATAATTCTGTAACAATTTCTACGATTGTAGGGGAATACAGTGTTATCCGTATACTCCTATACTGGCAAAAACATTGAGACAAATGGACATTTAATTTCATATATACTTTGAAAATAATACTATACATGTATACAAATAAGGTAGTGGGAGGATGGTGATATAAGGGGGTTAGTTTCCAAAAAATGAAATAAGATAATTTCTTTAAGATTGTTACTAAAGTAAATTTTAATCAAGTTTATAAAATATTCATGAATATTGAAATATCATAAAACTATTTCATGAATATTGAAATATTTCAGTACAAAATCGAAATTTGCACTGCCGAATTTAAGCTGTCACTTGTAAGAGCACGTTTTAGCCAGGCACACTTACAAATGAATTAGAATTAAAAACTAACTCGGTGGAATTTGGAAAAATAGTATCCGTTTTAACTGAGAAAATCATAGTATGTTTCAGAAATTTAATTAATATGGAGAAATGTTATATATTTTATATATAAAATTATACAACCCGTATTTGATTTTTAGCACGATAACTTAATTTTTATCTTTTATTCGAATCAAATTTTTGAGTCTGCTTTACATATTGTATAAATCCATAGTTAGTCTTTCTTGAAACTCTCTGAATAGTAGGTTTCCTTGTTTATTATAGACTAGTTATTTGAATATATTAAGTACATTGAAAATGGTATCACTAGTTCTAAACCCGCTTCAGTGACCGAATAGTCCAAGGCGTCACTCTCGTGTTGGACTGGTCTGTGAAGACGGTGAGATTGGGGTTCGAATTCCGGTCGGGTCTACTGAGGTATAGTTTTTCATAAATGGTTTCTCACTCTATATAAATATTAGTAACAATATTGAATTGTGTTATTTGTTTTAAATAGTTTGGCTCGCACAGAAAAAAATCTAAGTAAATAATAATTTAAAGTAAAATAAAGTAGTTATGATGATTATACATTATTCACTTATTAATAGTAATATGTCTACTAAATAATATGTTATAAATAATATCTGGTGCCATATCAATCAATCTTTTTAGCATCCTCTCTTACTATCCGTTCAGGCTATACGCTGATGTACTATTTACGTTAAAGTTTTAGGAATTAGGATGTTTATATTTAGAGGATGTGTACACACAATTGCGTGGAGGGAATGTGTGAAACAATTTAGGAAAAGTACCTTTCAGTACACCCGACACAAAATTCGAACCTCGATTTCTCCGTAATCGGCAGTCTGGTCTATTGCGAGACTAGCGCCTTAGACCGTGCAGCCACTGAAGTGGTGAGTTAAATTAAATTTAAAAACGGCCCTAATAATTCAGAAGCGTTTAAAATTATGTGCTTGTCAAAAGTAAAACCTTTCAGTCCAACAGAAATAAATCACAAAAACTATTTGTCCATAGTATTTATTTTACTGAACCATAAATCAAAATGTATATTAATGCCCCATAATCAAATAATCATGGGTTTGTCTTTTCATAACTATGTAACGAAACATTAATTTATTACACATGTTTCAACGCTTCAGAGGCACAACACATACATCGTACGCCACCATTCATTTGTTCGCCGACGGTGGCGCTGTTGGTGTGTTGCGGTGGCGAACAAATGACTGCGGTTGATGCGGTGTTGTCAGCTGGCTTTGTGGTCGTGCGCATCCATATACTGTACTGAGCATCGAGTTTACCGACTCTACGTACGATAAACAAGGGCTAATACACTCACTTAGAGAGTAAAATAAAGCAGCCGTCGAAATATTAGTCACAGTCTGACTTTTAGGTAATCAAATTAACAACATTCATCATACCTTTGAGAATCTAACCATTTTAAATTGGGGTGGGAGGGAACGTGAGTTAAGGTCAATATGTTTGTAGTTTTATGATAAAAATACTTTTTTGGCTAAAGTAAATAAAATATATCTTAAGTAGATACGTTGGGTTTAATTTTGAGTATTTGTCATGGGTATCGCCAAATTTTTACAAGACATTTCTCTTCATTTAAAAAGTGTATGTTAAATGGCACGACGCTTATGATAAAAATTCAATAATTTTTGTAATTAAACTAAATATAAAACTAAACTAAACATATTTAGTGAAACAAGATATTAATTTGACCAAAAAGTTTTAGATAAAACCTGCAAAAATTCTGACCTTTCCTCTCGTTTCCTCCAACCACACCTTAATGATAGATTTTTTGAGAAAACACGCCTGATTTTCAAAATATACTTTCTTTCTCTTGAGTATTATTTTTAACACAATGGTTAATATTGTCTTAATCTAAGGTGTAATGATGATGAATGTATTAGAAGAAATGCACCTTCTTTATCATTTAAGGAAAGTGAGGAAAACACATTAATAATTCTACCCTTTGGCGCACTCAAGACGAAACTAAATCATGGACATCTTAGACCACGTAATTACTGGTGTAGCTCTAAGAAGATTGAGTTTATAATTAATTGCAGTAGGAATTAACTTACTAGATTGTATTTGATTCACAATAATTTTAGCATGTCCAGATAGAAGTTAACTAAAGGTTGTTCCTTATCAATTTTAAAATTGACATCAATAAACACCACCTGTTAAAGTCACAAAACCAAGTTGTCAGGCGGATGTACAAGTAACTGTTTCTAAGTAACTTTTTAACTTTCGCAAAAGGCCTAAGCTGCCAGTGATGGTCTAATGTGGTCTAATTGTGTTCAGCAATAATTTAATTAAATTTAACACTCATGAAAAATATAGACAGAAATTATAATGTAGGGGAAATCATTTAAACAAAGTTAAAATGTTAGTAAAATGCAATTACTTTTCAAAGACTTCACCAACCACATTTTGTCATATATTAAGTGTAATCATGCCTCGAGCTACATAAAATATACAGTTTAGGATAGTAAACATCAAGTTTTCTGTCTACTAGAACGAGGCATTAATAAACCAGTAAACCAGTTTGAAAACTATTATTGCGAGCATTTATTACGTTGTCTAATAGGCTATTATTATTATTATTATTATTATTATTATTTTTATTATTATTATTATTATTATTATTATGCATATTTCTACTGATCCGGGCTAAGCATATTAACATTGATAAAATAAGGACGAGGGAGGTGGATTGGTAAGAATAAGTATAGAAACATCCCCATAGAAATAAAATCGAACACTTTAAGTAAAATTATCCTTCACTACATACTACTGGGATTTTAACCTCAACCTCCGTGTCATCAGCAAAAAGAGACAGAGGAGGTTGATGCCTTAACCTATAATCCTGCTGATGAAAGATAGATAATATTTACTAAATATTTTTGTTACATTTTACCAAGGGCTTATTCTTAGGATATTATTATGCATGAGGATGTAAAGTTGGGACAATTTAATGTGAGTTAACGGGGGAAAGGAAAAGAAGGCCCACAATTAAATAGCTCTTGGAAAAAGATACCCAGTGAACTCGAACGGAGCTCGATTACGAGCGTTTCCGTCAACCGGGATCATGGGCAAGTATAACAATCCAAACAACTCAAGTCACCACTACTGGGTTCCAAAGTGTTCTAAAGCCGGGCGCTCACGAGGAAGGTGAAACGTGCAACGCAACGGTTGATGCAACCCACGCGAATTTGTAATGTCCACAAATGCTTATCCTAACACTAGTCGTTCCGCAGTGTTTGTTATCAGGACTTGCGAACATGTAGTTTGAGCTGCTAATGGCGATTTGCTGGCTTACATATTCACTTTTATCTTATGAAAGATGATAGTAAATTAACCGTTTTATTCTTGTATATTTCATATTTTAGTCCCATAGTATTCCCAATACCTTTCCAAGCATCGACTTATATATATTAATAATTGGAATGAATAATCTCATAGCAAAGTCTATTTGTGATACATTTCAACCAAAGCAGGGCAAGATTCCTAGGTCCATTCATCCATTTCTCAGCACGTCCACACAGGCAACGGGGTAGGATTCCCTCGGCACGACTCACGTCTCGCGTCTTGCTCTGCGACCCTAAACGTGAGGTGGTGAGTCGTAGACGTGGGATACAGTGTTTCCCTAGATGCGTCTCTTGGTCGTCAGTCCTGGGTAATTGTATGTGCAGTACAGATAGTTATTCAGCTAAGTGAGTCTTGTAATTGTGTGTAGTTAATTTTCCGTGTTATTTTATTATTTTGAATATATTGTGGATAAAAAATACTAACTTGATCCAACCAACTATTCCTGAGATCTCGTTCCATGTGTTGTCCTTCACATGTTGGTCCCGGTACACTGGCAAAGAAATGTCAAAAATTAAGGGGTGCTATTCCACCTCTTCAATTAAATATTCGTCTTCTTCTATGGATAAATCTTGGACAATTTTCAAAACCAGACCAATCAAACACAAAATTAAATACAGCTATACTAAAACACACTCCTGATCGGTGGTGCTTCTGCGTCTATTACATTTTATATTTTATCTAGTATTCGAAAACCAGTCTAGAGTCCATTTCATAGCTTATTTGTCATATTAGTCAATCTAGTATCATTATTTCATTAAATCTGTGAGCCAATTAGCCATTTTTTATTTCTCTTTTAACGTTTTATATTTTATCTATTCCCAAAAGGGTATCTGGTATCATGTTAAAAAGTGTTGATATTATTATTTTCATATGTTATTTTCCGTATTTATTTATGTATAAAGGTATTTTGTACTAATACTAAATAAATAATAATAATATAATAATAATATAATATTTTAATTGCATGCCCTGTAATCCTGTCTTATAAATTTTACTCTTGAGATCTCCTAAGCTGAACCCCTTTGCTTTTATCTTTTATTCAAGGTCAAACCACCAAATTTACCTATCTCAAATAGAAGAATCTCTACTCTTCTCCAACAACTACCACAAACGGTGACATAAATGTCCACTCCCCCTTCACCCCTCCTTCCAAACACCAACCTCATCAAACAGTTTTCGTATCTCATTCTCGGCATACCAATTTCCAGTTTTGAGGGTACCCTCTCTCCCCAATGATTGAAGCATTACCACACAATCTCGTCCCCTTGACCACGCGTCAAAAACTACGCGCACACGTGGTCATATTGGGGATGCGTTCGGTAACGTATGCATGTGGTGGGCTGACCCACACAAGTTTCAAAAGCCAAAAAGGGGCGTAATAGCTATTTATTGGAAACCTGTCATTTAGGTCGGGTAATCTGGCTTCTGGGCATATTTTTAAAAAACTAATAAAGCTACAATGTATTACTATGGTGACTATAATTTTGTGTCATGTCGACAAAAAACTGAAATTAAAGCTAGGAATGTGGTATATCTATTAAAGTAGGTAGATATTATTTGGGGCCGTATGGTCTAGCTCTAGGTCATCACTCTCGAGATAGATTTGCCTCCCAATGAAGGGGAAATCGGGGTTTGAATCTCGATTGGGTGAACTGAGGATGGTATTTTCCTTAAGGGTTTTCCCAACCTCCATCCACGCAAATGCGGGTTCACTTCTTCTAAATTAACCTTCCTCATCCTTAAAACACTAGCGTAATCAGTAAGTATGCGTAAAACCTGAAAGGGTATTAAGACGTGGTACTAAATAAAACAGTACGAATGTAGATTTGTAACTTACGATTTTAAACGAAAGCATTTATTACAAGTAAAAAAAAATTAGATCCAAGTTAAGTCTATTAAAGTAGACAACAGAATAAACTCAAGAACAAAGCTAGTAAGCTGTGTGGAAGAGCTGTTCTCGGCGAGGCTAGAGTCGAGTCAAGACGTCTTCCTGGAAGTGAATGTTTTATGTGTTCAATATCCTCCCGAGGATCGGCCTTTGGTACATCCGCCTTCTTGCAGCTTTCTTCTTCTTTAGTTAAAGGGTTAGGGTGTCTTGGGAGGGGCAATCACTTTGATAGAGTTTCGTTGGGATTTCAACTAAAAGCCTTCTTTCTTCTCCCCACCACACCCTCCCCTCTCCCACACTAACTTTCCCACCTACCTGTTTCACCTACCTGTAAGAGTTTTAGTTGGATTGAAATACAAGAGTTGATCTCCGAGACGCAATACAGGACAATGGATGGGGAATATCCACCTTGGCTGTTTTCTAGAGCAGTGGTTCACAACCTTTTCTAATTAACATACTAACCCATATTAGTGTTTCAGTATAGAAAACACCATACTCAACGACATCTTAGCTCAGTTGGTAGCGTGTCTGTTTGCTGATCCAAGGGTTCTGGGTTTGATTCTCGACATGGTGGAATTTTTTATCATTATTGATATGTGAGTTTACCCTTTCACAATGATGAATTAACTACCGAGAACTGATGCTGTGCCTGTCCTATTCTTTAGTTGGATGATAAGGCATATGAAGCTAAGACAGGCCTAGCAAGCCGATAGTGGAAAAATATTAGGTTTGGATTAAAAACTGTGATGGGCCGTAGGCTGGAAACAGTAATGGATGTAAAGTAAGGTATGCATAACTAACAAGGTACAGGGTTTGCGGTAACAAGTCCAAGATATTTACATATGAGGATATCTATACTTGGGTCAAGTCAAGGTTTAATTAATTTCACAAACAATTCTTATATATAGGTTTTGGTCATATTTTCATGTAGCATTTAATTAATATATTTAACTAAGTTTAATAAATATAACAAGCTGCGTACAAACCGAACGGGTAGTAAGACGTGGTCTATTATTTTTATTATTATTTAAATGTATTATTATTCCAAAACAATTACTTGAAAGACTATACACTTTGGTGGTCAAATGGTACATGGTGTAACTCTTACAATATATTTCTGATATGACGGTGAGATTAGGTTTCAAATCCCGGTCGGGCGTACTGAGTGTTCATTAACTAGGTGGTTTTACTTATACCCACCACACAAATGTGAGAATGCTTCTTCTCAATTCAACTCTACTCCTCCTGAACATATTATAGTAATTAGAACACTACGTATAGTCTGAACGATTAGTGAAACCTGGTGAAAAAAAATTAAACAAAAAAAAACTATAATAATATTAACGTTGGGCGTATCTAAATGCAATTTTTTGTACCTAGTTTGTAAAAAATCTATTCACGTGATTAGTGCCATTATTATAATATTAAATTAATAGAATTGTTTAAGGGGAAACTATAGGTATATTTAATATTCTTAAAAACTGGTCAAAGAGCCGTGGGGAGTCAAAATTAGCTGTAGGAGGAAGGTAAAAGCAAACCTAGCTCTGTTAGTTGAACATACACATTACAAACCAGGTAAACAGATTAATTCCAACAAATAGTGAACTGAACATCATGGAAGCACAAAATAGCAATTATAAGTTCCTTCGATTTCTCAGATGAGAAATAACATGTCGGGCTAGATTATTATATTTACTATTACACCATATAATTAAGTTTTCAACTACTCTGGAAATAGCCATTAAATATTTTTTTTAAATTTCCAATTGGGAATTGTAATACAAACGGACAGTTTGATTGTAATACAAACGGACACGGTACAATGTCACACAAAAACAGTTTTATAGGACAGTAAGAGATATTTTTTATATAGTTGTGTGTGTAGAAGCCTATTTCATTATTAAGTAAAAAAAATTGGGGATTAAATGAATCGCATTAGTATGTTAGATAAATAACTACGCTAAGGAAAATTATTAATTTAGCGTCTTTAATTTATTTAAGCTCGTTTCAACTTATTTGGTAATTCATCCATGTGATTGACTGAGAAAATATATAAATAGGAAAAAAGTATGCCTTTAAGTACAATCTTTTTTTCTAATAAATAATAAATGCTAATAGGCCTACCATATTTAATTGTAAAGACAATGGTGGATGGTCATGTATAGCTATGTAATTTAAATTTAAATAAAGGAATCAGAATAAACTTGGTAATTACTAAGATTATTAGGGTAAATGTTTACTTAATTATTTTTTTTCTCCCGATGACTTTTGTACAGTCAGATATGTCAATTTTTTCCAAAAGAAAGACCAATTGGTTTAAATATGTTTTTTAGATAAAATTCATATAGATCATCTAGATTAGCTATAATATTACATAGCTTTACAATAGGTGTTAAACTGTAAAAAAAAAGATTAATTTCACAAAAGTATTGAAATGTACAATACGTACATTGGCCATATCGTTAATAGATATCAATCATGTTGTTTGGACATAACATATATAATTTCCAACCACAATTATTGCTATGCAATTAATTAACTCACTTTATTTATAGCTCCAATAATTATGAGTAAAAATTTTTAAAAAAAGCTAAAGTGTGAGATCAAAATGAGGTTTACACCAATTTTTATAAAAATACAACGAAAAAGACAACTGTTTACTAGTCTGTACTTTACCTGCTACTATTGATATATAGTTTATTTTATTTATTTTATTATATTATATTTTTTTAGCACCGCGTCTTACTACCCGTTCGGGCTATACGCTTAAGTACCAATTACATTAATTGGTTAGGAATTGGTAAGGTTGAATATAGAGGAAGTTGAACCTTATATTTGCGTGAGGGAGAGTGGAAAACCATTTAGGGAAACCACCCCTCCAGTTCACCCAGTGAGAGTCGAACATCCCCGTCCTTGAAGTTTAGTTCAACATGAAACTAGCGCTTTAGCTAAACTACGCCACCAAGGCGGGTTATTAATATATATTAAAATATTGAAATTGTATGACAAGTTATGGAGTTTTATTTATACTGGCTAATTGGAATATAATTATACACGCTATAAGTTATGAAGGTTGCTAATTTGCTCCAAATAAACGTATCTTTGTAAAGTTAGATATATTTTCAAGTAAAATCTTGTTGACATTATGAAACTGACACCAGCTTCGATGAGCATATGTTCTAGTGCGTCACTATCATAATAACTGGGATACTCCTGATGAAGAGATCAGGGTTCAAATCCTGGTCAAATTTATGAGAGTGTTTTTTTTTCCCTAATCTTTTCCAATCTCTCTATGTGTAAATTTGGGTGTATGTCCTCTAAATGTAAATCTTCCTCATGGCTAACATATCCAAGAGGGAAATAAGACGTGGTACTAAATAAAAAACTAACATTTCTTTACATAAAACCATTAAGATAAAGTTTTCTTTAAAAAAATTAATAGTTTGATCTTTATGCGATATAATTAAATTATCTGTTGCGGTTTAGTAAGAAAAAATATTTCCCTTCGAAAAATAGGGTTTCTACCTCGTATATATATTATATAGATTAGAATAAGTATGGAAAAGTGTATAGAATATAAATTTAGACTAAATATAATATTATGTGGTTAAATTTGAGTTATGTTGTTACTACCCAAAACTGTAGGTTGCCCATTGTATCTTTTGGATGAAGTAAGAGGACAGAGACGACCCCTTACCCCTCCGACCACCACCCAGCCTCAACCATTGAAAAACCTCTTTACTTGTGTCTACTACAAGCTCCCAAATACACACACAACACACGCCTTGCTGAACATTGTTTATAAACAGCCCTCCTCCTCCCCCTCAGCCCATCCTCAATTCTATTGTTGAACAAATAATGGAGAATGCTTCAAGAAGCAGTTGTCCCCATGCATCCTATCCCTACTCTCCCCTGTGTCCAGGGGATTCTATTAAACCTTCTCTCAAAGTTGACGCTCCAACTTAAGAGGAAGAGTGCCTCCCCCTTACCAGCGTCACTGAGAGGTAACCGGACGCGACACAGCCAGCCTCGGTGGTCAAACATTCAACTACTTGGTGGGGACCACGATTGTTCCATTTGTACCATAATTCAGAGAGGAGAGGTCTCGTGTGCTGTTGAAGGAAAACACTCGCTTTGTGGAAAATAGGTACCTGGCGTTGTCTCTTCGTTCTTTCGTCCACCTTCTCAACTATTCCATACCTCGCAAAGCGGTGTACAAGCTTTTTAATAAAAAAAAGTTACATTTAAAAATGTATTATTCAATTAATTTCATTATGAATGCATAAAATAAATTCACACACACACACATATATATATCCTACCCACTCCTTAGTAGGCTATCGTAGATTTCTTAAAGTTTACACAGATTTGTAAGAAGATACAAGAAAGGTGGATAGAAAACATATAAAAGGGAATAAGCACAATGTGGCTTTTATAATGAAAAGTGTGAACTGTGTTCTTCTTTTCATAATAAAAGCTATATTTTGTCTGTTCCCTTTTATTTTTTTTATCCACCTTTCCTGTATCTTCTTACAAATATGTATTACAAACTACCTCAATATAATCGAAAAGAGGTTTTAGTTTAAGAGATATATTATAGATAAAAGTTTACATAGCAATCAAATAAGATACCTCCCAAATAGGGAACTAGGCACGGGTGAAGGGGAGGTGGTAAATTGAGGAAAACTCATTAACAACCCATATTACTGTGGATTCACACATTCACCAAAAAACAATCGCAGAACAGAAACTTGGTCACGTGACGAGCTCAAGCCAATCACAAGATTTCTGCCTCATCGGCGTAAGTGATTCTGTTAAAGTCTCTACTTCATCCGCTCTAACACCAAATGTTCGGCACAGGTGAACCAATCAAAACTAAAACTCGACCATCTCAAATAAGTGCACATGCGCATTTGACAAGACATGCTATGTACAGCTAGAAACAAGCAAACAGCTTCGGTGGTCTTGGTGGGGAGATTTGAAATAACCCTTTGAACGGGAAGCGTGTAACGATGTATTGGATTGTGCATGACAAGGCATTATAATTTGAAATCATCCATCGGAGAGTTATCTAAAAGATGTGTGTATCCACTAGAAAGTAAAACATGTTGATAGTCAGTTGTTTTAAAGCTTAGCGTTGCAATTGTATCATGGGTCAACATACAGCGTATGAGTTGCCGCGTCACTCAAGAAGATTCTGTTCTATATTTTCTGTAAGCTAGTGAATCAAGCTTCATACCAAACCATTCTCTAAAAACAGTATTTATTGGTAAAGAAAAATATATCTTAACAAAATAGATAATCACTGCTGTAACCCAACCTGGGCAAGAAGGCTTTAAAACCAAAGATTACTCTTCACCAACTCATTTTTTGACAAACTGTTTGTTTAAAGGAGAAGGGATGAGTGACCCATTTTTCTATTACATCAAATTCATTATGATCTCTAAAGTGAGATAAGTGGGCCATTGAAAGGTTAGGCCTTTCCTTCAGCAACAAGAGACTCCGTTCCTATCTCCTGAGGTAATACGTATTCGTTCAGAACCACAAATTTGTTTGATTATTTAACGAGAGAATTATGAATACCATGGTATATAATCACAGGCAAAACGAAACCGTTTGCAGAATAAAACTATTTTTATCTATAAATAACCTGAAATATAAATATAATTCCCCCTCCCCTTTTACATCGCGTCTTATTACATGTCCGGATTATTTATCCTTTATTTAAAATAGTTGAATAGAGATAAGTAATGTAAGTTTTGAGTAAATGTAAATTAATTTGCGGCCAATTATAGCTATGATACATTTTTTAAATGAAAAAAACACCTTTAGTTCATCATGGCAGGATAGGAGCCCTAACCTTTCCGTCACCGGCAAAACCAGACTAGATGGGCTTGATACTTATAAGGTATGCCCATTGGTTGTAGATTATAGGTAAGATCAAATAAAATCAGATTTTCAAGTGCTATGCAAGAAAGACGTTTTCACATTTGTCACCGAATTCATAAACGAAAAGAAATAAACGATACAATCCTTTCGTACATACTTTCTCATATTGGTATAGCCTAATACAGATTATGACAGCATTAAAAAAACTGATTTCATTAAACTACCCAAGAATCAGTTTTTATTAAAGTAAAAACTTAATATATACATAATCACGCGAAACACTCCTCAGTTATCCATTTTAAAGCAAATCGTTACAGTCATTTTGAATTTTTTTTTAATTTTTGGAAAATAGGTTGTCACTAAACTTCCCTTAAACAAACTGTTCCCCAAAATACAAGGATATGTTGCTAATTTTCATATAAAACATCCCCCAAATATACAATTTAAACAAAACTGCTATAGCCATTTTTGGAAAAAAGGTAAACTTAAATTTTCAAAACTTAAGTGTTCAGTAATAGCTACGACAGGCCTAGCAAGTCTGTAGTGGGAAAAAATATGGCTTGAATAAAAAACTGACCCTGGCCACGGACTGTAAACAGTAATGGATTAAAAAAAAAAGAAGTAAAAGTGTTTAGTAATATACCAAAAGCTAGAATCAACCATATAACAATTAAATATCAAAGGTGAACAAAATCCATCGAACCGTTTATTTCATCTTTAGCCCCAGAGACAGGCAGTCAAAAACTGGTAAGACCTATTATTTTGGGATTCAGGCACATATAACGTAAAAATTTAAGATAACCTCAATGTTAAAATTTATCACGAATACAATACTCTTATTTATATAAGAAATTAAAAATGAAGATCAAAACCAAAGTATGGCAATGGGATGTTCGAACGCTATAAAAAAGACTCAATATTTTTATTTGTTAACATTTCAAAAACTTCTAGAAACTAGTTTGATATTTGTTTACCTCGTAGACATGTTTTTTACTTCAATAAATGGTGTAGGCTTACATCACTTGTCAAAGTGACAATACATGTTAGTAATGGTTGGATGAATACGAAGCTGTTTTAGGTAACATTTCGAATGTCAGAAAAGGCCAAAGTCACTGTGAACGTACGGACAATATCGTTATTACGTAAAATAAAAAATGTGTTTTTTTACGGAGAGTGATTCCCTTCTGCCAGTGGCGCAGCTCCTAGGGACAGCAGAATATATTTAAAAATAACATTTGGGTTGCTGACAAAACGTATGTGGCCGTCCTTAAATTGCGTAAGGGATTTTTTTTGGGGGGAAGGGAGATGAGGCAGGAGCTAAATATTTTCTTACTTTTTCTTACGAGGGGAGGCGGGGGAGGGGTGGCCTCAGAATCTATCATATGTAAGGGTTTTTTTATTCATGTTAATGGTGACACAAAATCTAAAATAAAGTCAGAAAATTATGAATTTTTTTATATATTATTTTAATATTTTTCACTTTAACTCTAATTTTGATTTGATTTAATTTGATAGATAAGTTTAGTATAGAATAGCCCAAAATAATTAAAATATGGGTTCATAAAAACAAAATATATTAATTATATAATTACTAATATTTCATTTACTTCTGAGGTGTTGGACCTAATTTTACTGCTCTTAAATTATTCTAATACTGTCACTTGGCTTAATTCCAATTCTTAAGTCTAAAATAATTAAATATTAGAATAACATAATTTACCAAATGGAAAAAAAAAATGTTTGGAGAAGGGAAGGAAAAAATCATGAAAAAAAGTCTTACATAAGCTTAGGACGGTCCCTATCGACCTTATAAATTATTTTTCTTACAAAATAAGAAGCGATAAATGGTAATTAGTTTCGACATAATTTAATATATTCACTTTTACTTATTTATTTTAATTGAAGCCGATTTTGGATGTTGTTAATGATAATATCAAATTATTACATATTCAATCAAGGAAATTGGGAGACCATTTAAGAAATAACATCCTCGGTACACCCGACTGGAGTTCAAACCACGACCTCCTCATCACCGAATATTAAGCCAATTGTGAGAGTAACACCTTGGATCATATGACCACCGATGTCGATATAAAATGTATTGAAACTAACAAAACTGAGCATCTAATTCAACACTCTAAAAAATAAAAACCATTCAAAATTAAATGTTTTTGCGCTTATAAAAAACTATCTAGAATATAATACTAGAGTTTAAAGTTCTTTACAATAATGAGTATGAAATTATTTAATTAAAAATTGAATGTTTTTTAGGCTTAGCTTAAGACTTTTGAGAAAACTATCTCGAAAATAATACTAGAATTTAAAGTTCTTTACAATAATGAGTATGACATTATTTAATTAAAAATTGAATGTTTTTTAGGCTTAGCTTAAGACTTTTGAGAAAACTATCTCGAATATAATACTAGAATTTAAAGTTCTTTACAATAATGAGTATAATGTTATTTAATCGCCTTCAAAATAATCCTTCGTAAAAAATTGCTAATCTCTCTCTGCTTTGTTATCAAGTAAAAAAGAATCCTCCGTAATTTATTTTCAACATAGAGATTTCACGTTATCTCGCGGGACGTCCTACTTCTCAGATCTCGCAATTCCGTCAATACCTTGCTTAAACGGTATCCCTCGGGTGAAGACTGTTCAGAGGCTAAATTCCAGCTAAAAACATTTCCCTCCCACCCCCTTATTCCCAAACTCCTCATCCTAGTTGTTCTAAACTCAACAAAACAAACATGAACTTAATCCAGGTTTAATCCATGGTTAATACTTGATGGTAGTATTCATTGTCTCTCGCTTGGTCAAGATTCAAAGTAGGATTAACATGGGCCGGCTTCTCCCTATACCCTTCCCCCACCCCCTTACTCATACCCTTGTGTTTGAAACTTGCAAAGAAGACCTTATCTTACTTTTCAATCAACTTCGAGGGGAAAACACCAACAGAAACATAGTTTAGTTAAACTAATTAGCATCAGAAAATAACTTAAAAACAAAATCTAGGAAATCCAACTCACTTCAATGGCCGAACGGTATAAAAGGCGTCACTATCGTGTTAATGGCCTGCTGATGACAGGGAGCTCAGGTTTTGAATCTTGGTTGGGTCTACTGAGGATTTTTTTTTCTTAAATGATTTCCCTCTCTCTGTCTCTCTTTCTCTCTCTCTCCATGCAAATGTGGATATATTACCTATAAAATGCTTTCTTCCACATCCCTATCCAATTAGAGTAATTATCATATATGTGTAATACCTTAAAAATCGGTAAGATGCGGTGATAATCATTAAATTAATTAATTGATTAAATAATTCAATGCGTAAAATAAATCTAAATGTTCAGTGTATAAATATCCATTTTATCTAATATTATTTTCTTATCTCTAGTGGTTTTAGCTAAATGATAGTATTCTTTCAAAAATACATTTTACTATTATAAGGACCTACCAGATTTAAATTAATGTATAGTTATTATCTTACTATATTTTAAATTTTGGGTTTAATATTTTAGAAAATCACGATAAAAGATCTTCATAGACAGATTTTAAAATGCTGTTTTAATGTGCTGTATCTATGCTAGTTGACTCTTATCAGAACTATCCAATTATTTGTACTTATGAAACTGTGTGCACGCTATTAAATAACTTTGTTTATTGATAATATAATATAATATTTAACCCTGTGTTAATTTACTTGTTTGATGGAGATGAGGCTTGTTAGTATATTTTAATTCCTTAGACCTTTTAATGCGTTGGTGTATTTTCCAGCAAACAAGGATTGTCTCTCTGTACGATAATACTAAGCGATAGACATCTAGATACAGTTTCCGTAATAAAGACTCCCCTAGAGGGGGACCATGAATGGGGGGGACTACAAGATTCAAGGAAAAGGGGGAGGGGGATAACGTGACTTTAAAACATAAAAAGCGTCAAGCTTTTATTGAGTCATTATCATTAACCTACGTTCTAACAATGTAATAGCCTTGATTACGGTCGTTTCCCTAAACTTCTAAAACACGGGATTACCACAGTTAGTCTACGGTTCAGACGAAACTTGCATTAGAAAAAAAAACATTAGGAAATGAAAATTAAAAAAACATAACATGATGGAACCGTTAGGTGACTCAATCATTTTAATGAATCGTAAAATTAAGAGTGGGATGAAATTTCAATTTGTTTTAACTCAAGAACCGGCTAGTAATCCAAATTATAAATATAGTTAAACACTGTGTTATTTGATAAGAGCTATAATACTTTTTACGGTTGCATAACATGATTACAAATTCCGTTTAAAAATCAATTTAAAATTTAAATGAGCAAAGATAATCAATGATTTTTTTTAAACTTCAACTAATCTTCAATCCAAAACATTTAAAATTTACCACCAATATTTTTTTTTAATCAAAAATGTGCTTTTTCTTAGGTTTGGGCAATTTTACAATCGTCAACATCCATAGTAAATTAGAATTTAAATTTAAATTGCCTGTAGCAAATATAAATAAAGTTAAATATTAAAGGTGACACTACTTTTTACGGGCTACTAAGGGTTGAAACGATATTAGAATGATTTGCCTAATGCTTTCCGGCCTAGCTCTTAGTTAATTATAAATGAATATAAGCTATATTTTTTATCCTTAGTAGTCTATGTTAGACTACTGTATTTAAAAATTACATATAAATATTTCATAGAATGAGGTAAAACTTAATAATTTAATTTTTTGAGGTAATAGAGACAGTAATATTTATTCATGGAAGCTATTATTAAGGGAGAATAAATATACTTAATATACAAATATATTCTAAATGATTTTTTTAAGATTTATATTTAAATGGAAAATATCATCATTTGTTATTTAAGAATATGTTAACGGTTTTAATTAAAAACTATAAAAGAGTCTATCTTTCAGTTTTAGTCATTTATTAAAGTTATATATTTTTAATTAATATAGATGGGTGTATATACTATATACTCATTGTTAACAGTGAAAAATAGGAAGATAAACCTTAGCATGTTTAAAATTATATTTTAATTTTAATTTAACTTTTTCTTTTAAATGTTAGGAAAATAATTAAAAATTAAATATTTCTAACTAAACATAATAGTGGATACATTAGGAAACATTGTTTAATTTTCATGAAGAGTTTCTTCTAAAATTGTATAGGCTCCACGTTCAACTAGAATCTGGGTGCGTATAACATTTAAAGACTTTTTTTATCACTCTTAAATATTAAAACTACTTTAAAAACACATGCCCTGGTTTGGCTGTAATGGTGAGGTCAGAATTATAATTCAGGCCGACGTATTGAGGAGTATTTTTCTTATATGTTTATTGATCTCACTATCAATGAATTCTCTAAATTTCTAACTCTTGTATCCGTACCACATTAGGGAAAATATGTAGAAAGCCCGGATGGGTCGGAGTATTATAACTGGGACACAAGACCAATTTCCCTCAAATGCTCACAGGTGGATTGGGCCACATTCGTTGAGCAGGAGGTTTATAAAAGTATAGATCTCTAAACTAAATAACATAAATGTTGGGCCACGTATCCTGTTATGATGCAAGTTTGCACATAGACGTATACAACATATAAGTACAAACTATAGTAATAAAAAGTATAAAGTAACTACCCTTAATTTTAGGGCTACGGGTCACGGTCACAATAGACCGTGTATAGACAGATATGGGGACAAGCATAGAAAAAATATCAACTTTTTTTATGTTTGGGCTCAATTACTTGCTTTAATTAAACTCGTATTTGATAAACAATAAATGCTAAACCATGTCAAACACTTTACAGGTTTACTGTTGGTAAACACTAGTACGAAAGGGCTTATACAAACTGGAGCTTGGTTATTAATCCATTATTTAAAAGTGATATTTTCGACCTGATGAAATCTTTCTTTACCCTAATATCTTTCCCCACTCTTTTCTTAACATTTTTGCTGGCTGACCGAGTTTCAATATACATTTTTGTTTGAAATTCTAAGAACGTTTACTGTCCTGGATGTAGTTTCAAATGCGTCAGCCCAAATTTTGGGGGTAAATTGTGACTCTTTATCAATATATGCGTCTACAATGTAGTCGCAAACTTAACGTATTTCTTAATTTTTGGCATATTCCCCATCATTTCAGGCACAAAAAATTCGCCAACGTCTTCTGGTTTTAAAAATTCTATCCCGAAAAATTCTTGTAAATACTGTCCTTCAGTTGAAGTTTTACTGTTCTATATTTTAGATAGATCAAGGGACTGAATGTGTCTGTGCCATGCTTGGCCTAGATAAAACTGGCAACCGACAATGTTTGCCCCTGACCATTGCATGATTACAGCATCGTGTATTGCATGCTCAAAATCAATTACAACATTTTAGGGTATAAAACAAGGTTAAATTGAGAACATTTCATTGTTAACAAAAAAAAAGTGTATGTAATTTTATATTAATTTTCAAACATTATTTACTTATAAGTTACTTTCAAATCATTCAAATTTTATAAATATATATATATATAATTCTCTTTTATCATGAAAAATAATCCCCAGATATCTATAGTTATTTAATTCTTAAATTCCATATATAAAAAGGCAAATTTCCTAAAAATTCATTATAAGTAATCCACCCTAATTTATTTTTGAAAACTTAACATGTAATATTATTTATTATGTATTATAGTCCCCCTCCACATACTAATTTTAACAAAATTGTTAAAGAATATTTTTAATAACTTTTGAAAAATCAGTCATCAATACAATTTTTATGAAATATTTTTACACCTAAAACAACTATTCAATGATTTTTTCAGGTCAAAAACACTCAAGATAACCATTTGGAACGAAATCGGTAGAGCTGTTTTTTTATATTTTGAATTTTCTAAAGTTTCCCCTCATTAAACTAACCTTAAACGAATTTTTGCCCGAAAAACAATAATGCCTTGTTATTTGCCATGTACTGATTGCCAAACCTTCCTTCACCTCTGACAAGACGTGTATTTAATCACAACTTGTGAATGTGAGGAATGCCAGGCCTCCACCGTGGTTCGGATTCCACGATTAAACTGTAGGCCCTCCATTTCATCTCACAATCACCCTACCATTACACATTAGCGTAAGTGCGTATAACCCGAACGGGTAGTAAGACGCGGCTAATAAATATCTAATAATAATAATAATAATAATAATAATAATAATAATAATAATATAATAATATTTGCCATGTAAAAAAATCTTATAAATTTATTTTTCACCCATCGTTAGAGCGATTTTCAAAAAAATATTATTATTCCGAAACATCACTCATAGGTAAACTACTGTTACCATTAATTTTAGGTCCAAGATAACAATAAAAATAAAAATTCCTGGTTCATACAGACATGGGGACAAATATAATAAATAGCCCTCTCTTTTATGTTGGGGCTCACATAGAAGTTGTGATTAAAACATGTCTTGTCAGAGGTGAAGGAAGGGTTTGCAATCGGGTGGAACCTTATAAAAACTCTAGATATCAATTTTGGCTCTACTGATGTATTTCTTTCAGCTCTAGGCCTGTATACAGACGCCATCGTGCAAACCACTTTTTTGGATTAAGTGGTTCATAAAAAAACTAAAATTCTATTTTTATTTAGGACCCCAATAATTCCTCTTTTTGTGCTCATGCGAAAGAAAAAGTGATCTTTACACACCCCAAATATTTACTCATAGGAAAAAAAACAACAGAATAGTTTGTTTTTATATTAATTTGTTCATTAAAATTATGTACACAACTTTTAAATAATTGAATAGAAATAACAAAAACAACGCGTGGCTGGACAATACGGTGATTCAGATTAAAAGTAAATATACCAATCAAATCACATTTTTTTATTATTCTACAGTAAATTTTACATATTTTTTAAAATGTTTATTTATGGAAGTAAAAATAAATATCATCCAGTCTCATTCAATTAATTTAGTATCAACTTCCAACAGTGAACACGTGGATAAAGCCAATCTCATATGGTTCATTTTTCTACTGGCAGATAGGTCGATGCTCGTATCACACTAGATATACCTATCATGGTCTTCCTTATATTATTTACCAATCTCCCATCATGAGGAAATGTGTGAGAACATTTACTATAAAACAAACCTTACCTTTACCTATTCCATTAATATGGTTGATTGAAACTAGCCCGAACAGGTAATAAGACGTGGTGAATAAACATTAAAAAAAGATTATTTTAGCAATTAATAATTAAAAATAAAATCCACACTAAATTCCTCTAGTTTTACAAAAAAAAGAAAGAAAATAAATAATATTGATAATTGTACCTTAAAACATCCAATGGATATTTTTGTAACTAAAACAAGAGGGTGCACCCTCTAAAATGACCAGAATGATATCATATTTGAAACTTTCTTATTTCCTCCTTTAAAGCAATCCCACGACACATGACATATCACCATACATTTTTCTAGCGACGTGTAAAAAACGTAGTTCACTTACGCCCGGGTGAAAATAATCCTTATGTTAGGGGAATGGGGGAGTTATCTCTCTTTCCTATATATATATAAACTTGGCATATCAAAGTGAAAAGGGATGAGTTTTTGACCGGTGTTTTACTAACGCCAAGACGTTAAGAATATGCCGTCAAGAAATTTCCACGAACATTTTGTTTACTTAAAATCTTTTAGATTATTCTCATGATCTTTTATAGCCGCAGTTAACTATAAAAAAAGATGATAATAATTTGAATAAGATTAATTTATCTGCCTCCTAGTTTACCACGATGGAGTATTGGAAATAAATGTGTGTAAAATTCCACCCTCTCCATTGACTTTAGTCGGAAGCACTGCTTGGCTCCCTATTTATATTCAGATACGTCTCTATCCATCATTTCAGTATACTACGCTATTGCCACTGATGGTATCTTAAAAGTAATTATAGCTACAATAAGTGGTTTACAAACTAATTAAATAATATTAAAACAATATGATTAAGTATGATGGAAAAGCCATGGAATGGACTAGAGATCAATATAATAGATTTAAGAAACCTAAATTATGTGTTAAGGGGCGTTCAATTATATTGCGTAGGTACATTTTTGGCCGTTTTGGATCCCCCCCTCCATGTGTAAGCAAAAATATGCATACGCCCTACCCTCCACCCCTTTCTGCACACGTTATATTTGTCGACACTTTGTCATTTATTCACAGAAATAACCATTAGTTGTTATACAATTTATAAATTGCCGGTAATTATTAACGTAGAGTTGTAAATTAATGGTGCGAAATAATTAACAATAAATGTTGTTATTAACTGAATTTGAGTTTACTCTACTAAACGGGCAAACTTTAGAAAATTAATAAAATAATTTTTTTAATGTTTTAGTTTCAACTTAATTGAAATTATAGATAAAAGTATTTATTATTATTATTATTATTATTATTATTATTATTATTATTATTATTATTATTATTATTATTATTGAGTGCATGAATTATTTTAGTTATAAAAAATCTAAATCACTCTTAAACTGATGACCAACGTCTTTGAATCCACATCTTGACACTTTTAATTATTATGTGTCCATTGTGGGTGGCTGGGTCACTGCGCCATTCTTTTCTGTCTCTCTCTGTCATATGTAAGCATTGGTCTGACCCTTTTCCCCTTGTCATCAAAAATATGCAATGCTCAACGCTCGAACCCCCCCCCACCCCCCATCCCACTAGGGTGCTTATGAAATACTTGAATACCTTCTTACATATACGCTAAGTTGATACAATAGACTTAGAAGAACATAATTATAATTACAAAATAATACTTCAATATTAGTACTCAGAACCATATAAAGTAAGATAGGATCATGATCATACAAAATTGGGAAAAATAGTGTAACACTACTTGATATATAAATAGCAATGGAAAACTATGGACTTAATAATACTGATATATTTTAACGTGATTCAGAATACCCTTTAGGAATATATAAATTAACAAATGTTAAAAATGAAATTAAGAATGACAAAGTGTGTTCATGGACTTAATTAATATTAATTATAATATTAATAAATATGACAAAAATAAATTAATTTGACTTGATATGGACTTAAGAAACCTTAGTTAAGTATCACGTACATGCCATGTTAGTAAAACAGGCTTAAAGGAGTGTAATATATTCCTCATTATATCTATACATTATATAATGAGAGGCGAGCCATCAGCTGACAAGCACTTTGTTGCTAGCTGGATCATTTATAGTGAATGAATATTATTATATTCCTGATATAAATAAATTTTAATAAACTACTTCTATCCAAAGGGTGACTTGGTGGTCTAGGGGTAAGGTGTCATACTTCTGTGCTGGGGGTCTGGGGCTCAATCCTCGGTCCCGGCATGGACTTATCTGATTGCCAAACCTTTCGTTCACCTCTGACAAGACGTGTATTAATCACAACTTGTGAATGTGAGGAATGCCAGGTCTCCACCGTGGTTCGGATTCCACGTTAAACTGTTTGTCCTCCATTTCATCTCACAATCACCCTAACATTACACATTAGGGTAAATGCGTTTAACCCGAATGGGAAATAATTATATCCAAAGCGGCGCCCACGCTGTGTAAAGAGGTAAGTTTCACACTATACTTGTTATCATTGATGGAAATGTAAACGTTTAGTATCCTGGACAATTGCGTCCGGGTGGTTAAACATTTGTGACCATCCCTGTGGGTTTTCCCATCATCTCTCTATTCTAATGCATGTGCACTTTAAAAAACCTTCCTGATATCTACGCCTTAAAATAGGCCGTTAAAGACCATGTGTAAAGCGTTCTAATTAAAAACCGCAATCACTTATAACAATATTTATTACTGCCAGAGAGAGGGCGTATGAGAAGATATGGCTCATGGAATAATCTTAAGAGTAAAAGCCGTCTAATTAATGAAGACTCGGTGCAACCGGTCATTGGTGACTTATGAGGGAAGATTATGGCAGAATGGTAACCAACCAAAGATAAACAACAGAACTGTACAAAGGGTAGGGAGAAGTGGGGGTTGGAGGGGTGCAAAGGTGGGAGTAGTTTGGACGAGCTTCCAGATCCTCCGATTTAAGGCCCCATCACGCCCCGAGTACATGTCCTCGCTCCTGCATATTCATGCTCGCGCGCGCTACCAGGCCGCTCCTCCGTGGTGAGGGCACGCACTTTTCAGGACACTCTCGACAATCACTCATAGAAGACAAAGGAAGTAATAAGACGGAGATATGAGTGACGGAGTTAGTTGTGTGTTCCCTGAACTGGCTCTTTTACTGTTCTATAATGTTCTCCCCGCCATCTCTTCGGGCTAGTGATTTAAAATATACTTTAAATTTATTTCTATATTTTTTAAAAATAATTTATTCAACAATAATACAAATTTGTAAAAAAAAATATGAAAAGGTCAAACAAAGAAAAATTACATAACAATTTATAAATGTATAGTTTTATGAGAACTCATGTTTTGGGGAGACATCCAATATTATTTACATCAGTGAGTTTAGTTAGGGTTTTAAATGTTGAAATTGTGAAAAGATCAGTTATCAAAGATGCTTTATGGAACTTGGGTTGTGTGGAACCTATTTTAGTTTAATTTAACATGTAAGAAAGACACACTACCCACTTCAGTGGCCATGTGGTCTAGCACGCTAATCTCGTGTTGTACTAGACTGCCAAAGACGAGTAGATCGGGGTTCGATCCAGATCGGGTGCATTAAGGGTAGTTTTTTCCTAATTTTTTTTTTACTCTCCCTATATGCCAATGTAGCTACACTTCATCTCGATTAAACCTTCCTAATCCCTAATCACTAACCTATCAGTGTAATTACTACATAGGCATATAACCCGAATGGGCAGTAAGATTAAGTGCTAAAAATAAAAAATAAATAACCTAAATTCAGTTTATCAAACTGTCAATAATGTAATTTAAATAATTTTTTTTACAATAGATCAATACAAGTATTAGAATCGGAGACTTCCCTTAGAAGGATCCCCTAAACACTAGTAAACACAATCTTACCCCCTTATATTATTCCCCATCCATATTTGAATAAATTAAGAGGTGATTAAATAAAGGTTGATCTCACATTATAGTCTAAATATCTCATCGATGATTAATCATAGACTGAAATACGTCTATATAAAAACAGCAACATCCCAAGCCAATACACAACATATGTGTATTATCATAAATTATTGTAAAATAAGTGGCAACTTTGTAAAAATAGAACTATTCAGTAACATGGATTAGTTTTTCCAAAATTATTTATTTGCAAATTGTATGTATTGTTTTGTATCATATATTATATATAGTTAATTATTTTAATAATTATGAAGTTTTAAAAGTTTTTTATTGCAAATAATATTTAATAATGATAATATCCAATTGTAATTGAAAATAAGGAGCATAATCTCTACATTGATTTTGAGTTTTTCAGAAGAATTTGACTTTTTGATCAATATGTACTCGCGAATTAATGTGAATCATTATGATTATAGTTATTTTTATATATTGATGACAATATAGTATATTTAAGAATTGAATTAAAACCATTAAACTAAGTTCCCATTAATATCATTAACGTCGCTGTTACCATCAAATTCTGATTTTTGTTTTTAGCTTTGCTGTGCTGGACAAATACGAAGAGCTGAATAGATATAAAATGGAGAACTTCAGGAAATCCACAGCAAAACTTGCACCCAGGGGCAAATAAAGTTGCCATTGGCCTTAACTGGAAAGTCACAGAACCTCTAACAGGATTTACTGCAGATAAGACGGCGGGTGGGTGGCCAAAGATAGAAGCGTAAATTATATCCAAGCAACAGCGTTCAATTGCCGATACACACTTTTGTTCCTCTATAGGCTGACCAAAAAATAGTTATTGAAATATGGGATTTTTGTTTGAGAGTAGAAAATATCAAATTATTACATTTAATTAATCACCTAATGACCACACTAATTGGTGGTTTTATCCTACACTAATAACTTTGTGATCCAAAAAGTCAAGATTAAACTCCTACCAATGACTATAGATTACCTAATTATTTGGGATTCATCATCTTTCAAATGATAGCTAGAACCTTTCGAAATCAATTATCCATTACTTAATTATTTTACTTTTGTTTACTTTTTATTAGGGGTATTTTAAGTGAACAAGGTAACTATATAAACACACGAATTATAAACTTGATATTCTAGAGCAAATAAATCATCCTGTCGTTAATTCATCACCGTAAAGGTATACATTTATTATTTAACTAATTATACAATGTTCTGTTATCCTTGAAATTGAATTAAGATACTTAGTACAAGTCAACTAGTCAAATGCGTTACCAACTGATGTAATAAGGGGAGTTTAATAATTTTTTAGGAGGAACACTTCAAATAAATATCTCTGAATAAACCTATATAAAGACAGTATAATCTTGCAACAACAAAGTGCCCAAATATGATTGAGGTGTCTGGTGCTTTAATCTCATTCGTGTTAACTGCGTTATTTTCCCCAGAAATGTAGTTTCTCATATTGGCCCAAGGTAGATTATTTTAAATTGTGTATGTTCTTATTTTAAATACAGCTATAGATATTAATTGACCAATTTAATACAACTTTTATTAATAATTGACCATGGAGGATGTAAACATTTATTTCACTAGCTCCAGCAATTCATAATGTATTAGGGGCTAATTATTTATTCAGTTAGTGAACAAGATATTTTAATAAGTTGAAAGAATAATGAAAGATTTTTAATGGGTCTACTTTCTTCAGCCAGAATTGATTATCAGCAATTTTAAATATGAAATATGAATTATAAGGGTGGAGGTACTTTAAAGTAATGCCAACTCATACTCTCCGAGTGAAAAAGATAAACAACATGGAGGAAAAAACCAACCTAGGTGAACCAAAACTTAATCCACTGAGTCATAATATCTGTTACACTTTTTTGGCAACTAAATATAGCCACCCGTTCGGGTTGTAAGCAAGCTTCACTATTACTAGTAAAGCTTAGTCTATAGAATATATTTTTTATCTTGTGACCGATCATTTAAAAAGTGACATTACGAAAACTTACCCAATTATTTGTGTTAGAAAGAAAGGGATTTCTACGACTGAGTCACTGAAATCTCTACAAGAAAAAACTAGAGCTCTCCCATGAAGATAACAATGACCAACATAATATCAATAACAATAAATATATCCGACTTGATAATAACATTGTTGTGGCTCTCGGACAGTGCCAATTGGTGGCAGTTTCAAATATAACTACTGTACGTTGTGGAGGTCCCACTAGAGTCGTTTAAACACACCATTAGTCGCCGAAGTGGCCAGGTTCCATCTCAAGAAGTAAGTTCTGCTAATTTTATATAAATAATATTTTTTTAATTTTAAAAAACTGGTTTTTAACTTACTGTAATTTTATATAAAGTTCACAGAACGAAACCCAAATGATAAAATAAAGGTGAAATGAAAGGGAACTTGAGTTCAGGCAATTGATTTTTATTGTTTTTTATAACCAAATTATTGTTTGGCCAACATAAGCCATATATTGCTTAGATAGAAAAATTTAGTTTTTTTTTTACACATATTAATCTCAACAACCCTTGAATAATTATTTTGGCCATCAGGAAATGTGACTTTTTCAAATGCCATTATGCTCGTGGCAAATATTCAAGAAATCTTATGACTACTCTAGGTAGAAACATTAATTAAAAGTATAAATGAAGCAATATTTGATTTATTTTTTGCAAATATTTACCTTAAGATTTGCTAAAATACGGACTTTGACACGGATTCCCTTTCACGCCACCTTAATGTGAAGCAAAATGTGCTCTAAACTGGTATAAATAAACTAACCCACAAATATTGTTGTTCATACTTGATTTTAAAGGAAATTGATGTGTGATTCCAAAAATCACTATTAATTTTTGTGTTTAACGTCTACATTGAAAAGTCTACTCAAATTTGTTTTTTTAAATTAATTACACTTTTTACCATAATAAAATTATACATATAATATGCAAGCTTCATCATAAAGTGTTTCATATTATAATACAACAAATGTATGTATTTATTTATCATACAAGGTAATATGTGTATTGAACTTTATATATATTATATAAAAATGAATAATTTTGATCTGTTTTACATTCCCACTTAATAAACCAGCAGTAATCTCCCAACATGGCGATATCCCAGCGAACATGATAACGATTTTCCATCGTGGATATATCGTGATATTCATCACCCACAGCTCCTAAACTACCAAGAAAAAATCCAAATGTGAAGAGAGAGAATTAAATTTAAAAGAGATTTTGCATCCCATATCTTTATTGTATTTTAGTAAAGATGACACCAGAGATTAATAATTGCCTTCATTATTGTTTCCAAGAAACTCGTGCACTTTAAATTAAAGTCAAGCTGTCAATACAGTAACCTGTAGCTTTGTAACATATACATCATCTTTCAGAAATGTTATTATTTGGGGCCCAATGAAAATTCCTTCTTTCAGTTTAGTATCTGAAATTTTTACTGTAATTTCCGAAATCTACAAACAATAAATTAACTGCAAACAGCCAAAATATTTTTCCGGAGGTAAAAATCATTTTGTCTACCAGTGCTATTGGTCTTTGACTACTGTCAAATAAAGGAAAGTATTCTTTCATTTGTAGCTGTACTAGTTAGGTCTTGAATCTGGTAATGTAATTTAAGATATGTCCGTGATTTGGATAGTGAGAGATTTTGTCTCAGATCTCGAAGGGGTGAAAATTTAATTTTCAAGCTTCACAAAACAGATGAGTAGTGGATAGTGCTGTCCTTGGAGCTCTCTCTGCCAAGTTACTATAATTTATACTTTTTGCGAGGAAAAGTAACACAAATAATGTTATTGAAATTGTCTAAATTATTTGTGAAATAAATACTTAGTTACGTTTATAGTGACTTTTGAATCATTCATTGAAAATATGTTCTCACTTGGTGTGATAACTGTATTATTTAGATTCCCCTTCAGATGTATATTTTTACTGTTGATAATTGACACGCCAACCTAACACAAACATTATTGACTTTAATTAATTAAAAGGGGCTTTAAATAGTAATAGGACCACCAAATAGTAGTCAAAATCCTTTTTAGAAAGTAAATGTATATGTTTACTGTTAATAATTGACACGTCAGCTTAACGCAAACATTACTGAACATAATTAATTAAAAGGGCTTTTAAATATTAATAGGACCACCAGATTGTCAAAACCCTTTTTTGATAGCTCATCTTTAGTGCTGTTAGTTGAAACTTTGCTTTCTGGGTCTTATTCAGGAACAATATCATGCTGTGAACATCTAAATAGTTTGACTGGAGCAATTATATTGAAACTTTCTTCATAGGCCATCTAAACTCATAATAACACGCGATTAAATCTTAGTATAAGTATACAATAATATATATGTAAATGGTTAATAGAACACTTTGATTTATTGTTGATATATTTCTTTAGAACTTAACATATATATTTCCATGGAGGCTCTTTCCATGCTCCTTTAAGATGAGATGATTGTGATAGTGAATATGAGGGTTTAGATCTAATTTAAGCCTAATTAACCAAACTCTGTTGAACGTTGGAATAATTCCACTTTGAGGAAAACTACCCGTGGTGCCAGTTTAAAATCGAACCAGAGACCCCTAAGTACGTAGACAGGTGCACTGACCACCATACAAAGGGGCCGATTTGGAACTCAATATTAATAACAACTGTAATTGTTCGCATCAAACAAGCTCGTTTCCATTTGTTGTAAATGAGCATTTAAAGACGTGTTTTTTCAAGCTTGGGATTAATATGCACCTCATGAGAATATATTAAAACCGTTTACTTTGGTATTTTTCATTTGAGTTAGGATTTTATGTAGGCTATTATTAACGTCATTATAATCAATACAGATAGCAACAAATATATACGATTTTTAAAATTTATATGTAATATTATTCTTGAAACGGAATGTTCATCTAGTTTGGTGAGATACATTTGGTAGTAGCAGGGACTATCCATATGACGATGATATTGCAAGATGGGGCACCAGTTTGTGGTTTAGATGCTGGTCAGAGTCGTGGAGGAAGGGCAGTTTGGGGGAAATGGGGGAAGACCTCATTAGGGGACGCTGGCCAGGGTGAGGATGGGTGAAGAAGTGCAGGGGACATTGAGAAGAGGAGGGTGGGATGGGGTTCAGGGTCTAGTGTCCGCCGGACGTGCCACCGACGGCAGTTTTCTTATGCGGGTCACAGAAGGACAGGTCAATGCACGTATCGGCCCAGAAAACCCCACAGACGGCATTCTCTTGACGATTTTGAAACCACACCATCAAAAACCTTTGGTATAACTCTCCCTGCTCAGAACGCTCAAACTTCTGAAAAATAAATTTACCTTCTCCTACCCCACCAACATGGTTGAATAATAAAAACCATCCGCTCCTTTTCGGAGGGGTAATAATACGAAGCCTTCTCCACAAGGATATTCAAGAACTAATTTGGGTAGACCGTCCAGTTACTTTGATAGCGGGGTTCACTCGTGAGGTTTTATGTTCAAACCTTGACTCACGAAGTTCCACGAAATGTTTTTGGGTTTTTCCACGGCCAGCTTGGTAACTACATCTACGTTCATCACGTGCGAAGGAGAGGTAGGATCTCTGTACGTCATAAACTCTCTATGAGCAATATTTACTGAACGTGAGGAGACTTGGTCCTGACAGGGTCACCCAATATTATAAAATCATTGGATAAAACTGTAATTTCAGTGTTTTGTATATGTGGGAGGTATGCCTATTTACTTCTTCAGTCATCAAGCCAATGACACCGAGATTAATTAAAATTATTTGGGATTAAATAAAGTTCCTATTAGTATTAGAGGTATCTGCAACAATAGATAGATTCTCCCGATCAAACTTCCTGAGTGGTAGAAGAATATAATATTAGATATATGTAATATTTATACATTTCCAATAAAATATCATTTTTTTAAATACAAAAACGAAGAAACTTTATTTGATCAGATATGTGAACATATTTTAGGAGGAAGAAGAGGTGTGTGTATATTTAGTAAAAACGTCCACGCATATATGATTGCGTATCGACACGTACACCAATATATAACCTAGGCCTATATAAAACAATCTAGAAAAACCAGCTTACTCTTGAAATAGCTAAATTTATTTTTATATATAGTCCTAGTCTCGCTTAATATAAATACCAAAAATAATATTTGCGAAACTAATACTTATACAAATCTAATTGATTTAAGTAGGGTCTACTAATAAAATTGCAACTACTAGTAAAATAGAAAGTAATTTTTACTCTAATATTGATATATTTAAAACGAATTGACACATTATTACTACCTTTTGATTTTTCTAAACCTTAAGAAAGTGGGTGTATTTATAATCTATTTTATATATAGAGAAAAAGTCATTATATTAAAACAAATACGTTTTGGCTGATCACCCATTTAATTGAAAGTTTACTCCTTTATTACTACTATTCATAAGAATTAAATACATTTAGTCAGAGTCATTAAAATGCTATAATATATAATAGGTGAATTACTATGTTTAGTTCTTTATATCAAATTTCCTTTACACATTAATGGTTTTAAATAATATTTTTAGTTTAGCTTTCTTTTCTGGAAACATTTAATTTCAACGCAATTCTACCTATGAAGAAAAATAGGCAATGCAATTTTAATTAGCTCAGTATACTTTAAACGAAAAAAAATGGGAACTTTGTTTTTATTTTAGGGGACATGAAAACAATCTACTTCTTTGTACAAAATTTTGGATAATTTCAAAACCAAATATTTTTGTTGTTGTTTGTTACTTCAGTACAAGTATGTTTTTAAAGATCATAATAATCAAGCACTGAAACATTAAATAAATACTTTAAAATTTTAATTCTAAATAATACCAGCTAAACCATTCAGCAACATCGAGTTTACCTGAATGTACAGACATACCTATATCTAAGGTTATAAGTGTATACATCTAGTTTTATTTTGGTTCTCTTTTAAAATATTGATATATTTTCCCTATAGCAATACTCTCTTTATATTTCACATATGCAATATTTATTTAAAATATTAAAACCTATCAATTAAGTTTGCTATAAGCTTTTACTATCTTTAAAACCCTGTTGTGGGACTTCAGACGATAACCATTAATTTCCTATATTCTCTAGATCGGATCCCGATCTGTTCAATTGATTAATCCTTACAGCAGCTGATATAAAATTATATTTCAAGTGGTTTATGAGCTCACTATAAGCGTTAGTAATCACTCATGTGTGTCAAGTGCCACACATGACATAATTTTATTAACGATGAGCTATATTAAAGTTTATTTTATTTGGTGTTCCGTGTAATACATTTACAGAAGCACCGAAGGATAAAACCAAGTGTAGCAACATCTGCACTTCATGTCATTAGGAACATGGTCAAAATCCCCTTACCCCTCTTGCCGACCAAGCTCTCAGGATAATGTGCCCCTCCGACGCAAGGAACCTTAACTTCCAGACCTATTGTCCAGTCCTGGTAACATTACAGCGACATGGTACCCCTCAGCATGCCTCATTATTAACTAACAACCCCTCAACTTCCCCAGGCCGCAAGACAAACTTCAGTGAGATGCCTTGTAACGTGCCATTTGCTGGATGACGTAGCTACAGCATACATTACAGAATAGCATCATTTAGAGACCTTTTCCCTTTAGCTGTTTAAAAAACCAAACTATCACTATTTGATACTTATTTTAATTTGATATACAGCGTGAACTTTATATAATACCTTGAGATATAACAATTTACAATTTAATAAACCAAACTAACTTTGAAAAATCAAAATCAAATATTAACATAAATCTTCAACCACTATCGCTAGGAATAGCTGCAGAATAGGACATACGAGTCTTAAAATATTATAATAATAATAATAATATTTAGCACCGCGTCTTACTACCCGTTCGGGTTATACGCTTAAGTACTAATTACTCTAATGGATTAGGAATTGGGAGGGTTGAATTTAGAGGAAGTGAACCCGCATTTGCGTGGAGGGAGAGTGGAAAACCATTTAGGAAAAACCACCCCCAGTTCACCCGACCGAGATTCGAACCTCGATCTCCCCGTCCTCGGCGGTCGAGCTCAACACGACTAGCGCGTTAGCCAACTACGCCACCGAGGCGGGTAACTTAAAATATTCAATATATTTACAGACACAGTAGCGTCTCAATAATCAGACCTAAACGGAACCGACAGGTGGTCTGATTACCGATATGTCAGATAGTGAGGAAACAGGTGAAGGAGTAGGGGGAAAGGCAGAGAAACAAATCCAAATTACTGTAAAGAGAAGTGCAGAATAGGTATGAATTAATGTTTGTTAGTAATTATTCTTTTTAAGGCTTGAAGTTTTTCTTCAATTGAAAGAAACACTTTTTTTCTCTTTTTACCTGACACATTTTTCACACAGAACAGAGTTACAACCACGTAGGTATGTGACTCGCTAACAAAGAAACGATGTTAGCGGGCTAATAATATGCACGCGGATACTGCACAACAATGTAAATTGCACGTCATGATGATATTTCGTATTAAACGGAATGTCGAATCGAGACTCTACTGTAAGGTCTGGTATTGAATCAGGACTACCTCAATACGTCTCGCTAACAATTCTTTAGTGCTCACGAAAATTTAAATCTGATTCTCCATAAATTTATTTATCAATTTTGGCTATATCGATTTACAAATTGTAATTAAAATTAGTAATATTGTTTATTATTATTTAAATGTATTTTAAATTATTTTAAGATTTTAAGATTTAGTTGAGGAGATATGACCAAATTTGGATGTTTCTGCTTATGTACAGTACTCTCAAAGTTATCATGGGAAAATAAAAGTTTTCATTTTGTTAGTAACGTTAAAGAGTGTTAGATACGAGTTTTAATCAAAATAGTTAGAGCGGATTTAAACTAAATCGATTTATTCTCTTTTTGCTTTAAAGTAAACTACCTTTAATTATCATGGGGTTAGATATTTAATTACTAAATCTTCTCGGGGGAATCTTATGAAAATCCTAAATATCAAAAATCGTTTGGCTCTAGTTAGTGATGCAGAGAGACTGCGTCGGGAAAACTACTTTTTTCAGTTTCAGAAGGTTAAAATTTATCAAAATCTCGAGTTCAATTGTTTTGACGATTAAAATAGTCCTACTTCTTTCTCCAAGAGGTATAGCGAAAGTAAGAGTACATGAATATTTTCTTTTCATACGTTTGTACGAGTGACTTATAAATTTTAACCGTGTGTTGTACTATCTGAAAATTGACCTAAAAGAAAGCCCATCAAAACTGTTATGGAGGTCTCCATCGACATATCTGTGTGTGTTTATGAGACAGATGTACCAATTTTTATGTAAATGAGCTCAAATCAACGATAAATAAATATACGGCCAAACCGTTTGGATAAATAAGAATTTAAAAAAGCCATCACTGATATATATAAGCTATAAGAGTTATATTTCATCATAATCGGTTTCAATATGTTTATTTCACTTATTATTTATTATACACTAAGATAGTATCATTCATGATTAATTAAGAATATTATTTAAATACGGTCAACATTGTGACCCTTTTGTAGCGCATCCATGTACATACCTTGTGTCAAGAAACACATAGTAAAAAATATTGCTAATCAGTGTCAACAAATAATCATATTTTGGAATACATCTTGAAATTTAATATTTTTGAATCCCAATAAAATCTCTAAATTTTTCATATAATAATATTAATTAATATTAATTTAATACTAATCAATATTGATATTATAGTTATTAATATAAGTAAAATAAAAATAGTATTAATATAATTAAAAAATTAATACTTTTAAATGTATCTAAAATTATCACACCAAGCTTTATACAAACATGCATTTAATATGAACCCAATTTTTGAAAAAGTTATTTTTATACATCCTACAGATACAATAAAGTGTAAAAAAATAAGATATATATGTTGGTTGTTAAAATTATTTGAAATACTATAATAATTACCATAAAACATACTTATTTAAAAATTTTAAATGTATAACAGAGTAATGATATTAACAGCGATGAAAAAAACCTACAGAAATGTAGGCATCTTGGTGCCACAAAAACGAAATGTAATGAATACATCAAAGTGTAATTATTTTTTTCCCATGTATAATTATAGCATAAATAAGCTTCAAAGAATATGTTTTCATTAAGTTTAGTGACATTGTAAGCCTTAAGACATTCGAAATAGAATCGAACTCCATCCTCTGGTCAAAAACGTTAGAGTAGTGAGCATTATATCATCGCTCTCATATTTTTACATCAACGCTCACATGAATTCCAACAGGAGAGAAAGATGATAACGATATGACCCTTTCTGCAAAGCTTTCGTTGGGCTTTGAAGGACTTCTGCGAATAGCCAGAAGCATCCTGTACAAAATCATCAGATGGGAATATATATAATGACAGTTATTTTATCAGAGGGATCAGAAAAACATCGGCATGGCGTGAGAAAATTACAATCTGCTGAGTGGTATTTTTCATTACATGGAGATCAAACCCATACGTATCAGGAGAAAAATAACGCAGTGAAAACATTTCGTTGTTATGATTTTAAGATGTGACCTTAATTTTTAAAGGACTAAGGTATATTTACGAAAATAACAAGATTATTTTTAGAAAATTGAGATATTAAAAAAACAACTTTCATGAGCACTTGTAAAAATATGGTTTTTAGTAGGTATAAAACCATATTTCATCATTTAAAATTTAACTCTTAAACCATATACTTCAACGTTGAATATGCGTAGTTTTAACAAAACACAAACATATCCCTGTTAAAATATGTAACTTTTGAAGTACAACGAAATAAAGAGTAATCTAACCATTGTAATAACGTCTTCTTTATATACAAGATTAAACTGAGCTACAAAATGTTACATCGAGAAAATATACTCTAGAATGTTGTTTATAATCACAATAACAATATGCTTTGGGTCGATGAACGAATAATAATACTAAAGAACCAATTATCTTCATAGAAAAATATTGAGGATTGTAAACGTAATCATACGAAATAGAAACCACAAGAATATGTAAAAATATTAAATAATGCACTTTAATATAAATATTACTGCTAAAAGTTCAATATATTAACCAAACATTCTTCAACATGGTTATTTATTTTAATAGACACTAAAAATTATTGTTTAAAACCACACAAATATTTTTTTTGCAAACATTTATTTGTTGTATAATATTATAACAATTAATATACTATCACCAATAATTATGTAACAATGTTTGGTTAACCACTTCTTTTGGAAAGTGAAATATTGGTTACCAATTAGTATTATAATTATATTATAATTTTACTGGTAATATGGTTCGTAACCCACCTATACTAAAGAAAAGTATACATGTTTAAGAATAATTAACAATCAACATTTGTTGGAATCATCATTTATTATTAAGTTCAACAGCAAAATTATTAATGACTTGTTTTAAGAGGAAGAAATTTAAAGGGTAACTTAGAAATAATGCACTCTCATTAGCTTGGAAGTGGGATTAAAACCAAATGTATTAACATTTTGTGGGAAAAATGCATCCAGTGTTCCCGACTGAAACTAGAATATCGATCTCCTGTCAACAGTTATTCAGGGAATGGTGAAAATTACACCTTATACCGTTTGGCCACAACGTAGGTAAAACTAATAGAAGTCATTTCTAACCAATGTTTTGTAAGATTTTTTCAAATAATAGAAAGTCTTAAACAATTACCAAAAGAAGTATATTAAAACCCATATTGGTGGGCGTTGGTTTAAATGCTTACGTTCATCCGGTTTGCTTTAGATAATGTTCGAATCCCAGCTCGGTGTTTGATGGTGATTTTTCATAAATGTTTTCCCACTCTCCCTACATGCAAATTTCGGTGCATTCCTCAATGCCAAACCTTCCTTACCCTCACCTCAATACCATAGCTAAAGTTTGTATAGAACAAACGGGTAGCAAAACAATGTTTATAAAGGACGAAAAATTAAAAAATTGAGGGTGTATATTGAAAACGATAATTTAACTATTCTCGATTTGGGGACTATCACAGAAAAGCAGGTCTGAAGTACTCACAAAGTTTTCAAAGTGTTGTTTTGGAATGACTTTAGACTGAAACTAGCTGAAACAAGGAACTAATTTGAACGCTACTCAAAAAGATAAGACGTTTCGAAATGGGAACAGGAAGACATTCAAAAACCTATCGCAGATATACATCCTCACACAAAAGTTTCTCTAGCGTTTAAGTATGACCAATAAAAAGTGCGAGGAAAGCAATGAGAAGAGCTATCCTGAATCGGTCAACAAACAATTCCTTTTAGTATTAAAACAGTCTACATCCAAACAAACAAATGTTCAGTCAGTTGGTTTTTTTATAACTAGATTTAATTGTAATATATATTCTAACTTAAGGTTCGGCAGAAGGGAGCGAGAGTAATTTTACAGTTTTTATAGCATTACATTTTTTTGACCAAAATAGATAAAATATTTCTCCAGTAGCAACATAGAGTTTGGTTTTCTGCAAATGCAAATATCAACAGATCTTGAATATTTGTCAAAAATGTTCTGGAATTTTGTCAGTACTTTTTCTCTTTTTTTAAAAAGTTTTAACAACATTCCAGGACACCTTTGACAGATATTCAAGATCTGTTGATATTAGCATGTGCAGAAAACTAAACTCTTATGTTGCTACTGGAGAAATATTTGATTTATTTTTGCCAAAAAATTTATATTCTATAAAAACTGTAAAAAATACTTGCAACCCCTTCTGCCGCACCTTAAGTCAAAAGATGGTTTTGTCTGAGCCAATATTATTTTAAATGGTACAAAGGAGTATATTCCTCTCTATGGTTAGCCATTTTATTTTTTTAAATATAATTTGAGATGAATTGACATAACATGATGTTGATGTGTTCAGACTGATTCCTGAAACTCCACGTTATTTTCACCTGTATGTTATTATTACGTCATTACTATTCAATTTTTTTTATCTGTCCTCATAGCCGAATAAATCTAAAAATGACACCTGGACACGGAAATTGAACCCAAGACCTATGGCTTTGCATGCCATTCTCTATCAATAAGCTATCCAGGAATCTTCCATGGATTAAAGTCATTATAACTCATAGTTTAAGGCAGAGTCTGTGATGGACGTTTGGCTTCGTCGTGCCTATATTATAGAGGTAAAAACTGTATGGACTCATGATTACACTTCAGGTATATATATACATAAACATATACATAAATATTGTAAATAATCATATTCACATACACACACACACGTGGATATCTATATATATATAGGGCCCACGTGTGTATGTGTGTGTGTGTGAATATGATTATTTACAATATTTATGTATATAGATACAGGGTGTATAGAAACTATATGGTCAAACTGCTTGGTGGTGTAGGAGATGGTAAAACCAATATTTTATGTAAGGTAGCCATGGGTTGGAAGTGATTCCATTCAAAGTTTAAGATTACCAACTTTTCTATTGGAATGTAAAATGTGTTAACATTCCATGGGCGCAGGCCCAACCAAGATTCAAACTAAATATGGTTTACCATATTGCCTAGACGGCTAAAATCATCATGTATCACGTAGGATTGTTCAACCGCCCATGGCAGAACATTATTCGTCTCTTAGTGTGATGTATCAATTTTTTTTTCAAGCAACGCGTTTTACTATAGTACCCGTTTGGGTTATACGCCAGAGTACTGAATTTCTCTACTTGTTTTAGGGATAAGAAAGATTTTACCTAGAGGAAGTGTTCTTGGATTTGCATGGAGGGAGAGTGGAAAACACTTTTGGGAAAAACCCTCAGTACACCCTACCGAGATTCGAACCTCGATCTCCCCTTCATCAGCAGTCCAGTTTACTGAGAGAGTAACGTGCTAGACCACGTGGCCATCGAAGTGGTTGAATCATTGTTGATGGAATTAATTTTAATATTTACTTTCTGTCCAATAATATTAACAATAAAAAATTACATTTATTAACTTACTTAAACCACTAAACTAATTTACACCTTAAGACCAAAAAAAACACAAATCCAACGTAATACAAGGATTTATTAACGTAAGGAGCACTACCGATTCTTGGCAACTTAATTACTTAACAAAAAATTTGTATTTGTACATCCCGTATAAACCCACAAAGTTTGGTCTGAGAATTTGTATATATCCTGTATAAATATTCAGTAACGATATTTATAGATAGATTCTATGATCGTATTATGATATTTATTTGACCATTAGAAAATAAATATGAATATGTAGTTTTTATCTGTGCACAGCGTCTTAATACACATATGGCCTGTTTACATATTCACAATGATAAACAAGGCTCACATTCACGTGGAGGAAGAATTGTAAACCATCTAGAGCGAGCCACCCTAAGTTAATCGGAACGGGATTTTAACCATAACCTCCCAATCACCATAAGTCATGTAAGTTTTGAGAGGCTGTGTACACACTAAGCGAGATGTAGTAGGTAATTATAAAATAATATAATCTATGAGAAAACACTGGGTGGACATAGGTCCAATTTTTTTTTATTCTTTTTCTTGCAAGAATTTTTTCGATCCAAAGATATAGATTCAATACATAATAAAACCAGGACTATATAAAATCTACTAAGTTTCTTTATGACCTCCCCATTCTTTTCCAACTAAAGGAAAGTAATCTTAACAATCATATAGCATGATAGAAATACTTTACCCACCACGAAGTATCGTCGGTTTGACCTGGAATATAGCAATGTCATCACCTAAAGCTTTTAAGAGACGCAACATTTCAAATAAAGATAATGCTGTGAGGAGAACTTAAATTCTATGTAAGATTGTATAATACTATACCACGCTATAAAGTAAACAGTGAACATCAGGAATGAGTGAATAAAAGTTACAATAAAGCAGCCCCAAAGTGCTCAGTAACAAACCGAGTTCTTTCGAATGCTATAGATATTTCTGATTTTATTTGTAACTAATTTGTTTATCGAATTTGTCCTAAATGTATAAGGTAGAGATATAAATATTCTGGTTTATGGGGGACTTTTACCATTTCCTAAAAACCATACATGGAATTCTAAATTTAGTACTGATGACTATCACTCCACAATTTTAATTTCTCATATCAAGATAAATTATTATGATCGTGAAAAAAATTGATCTCGAAATTATGACAAGTTTTTACGTTTTATATTAACACGAACCCAAATAATGCGGATTTTACAATTCTGTCCATCCTCATAGCTGTTTTTTGTCTGTCTGTCCCTCGCCACGAATGCAAAATGATTTGGTGGATTTTGTTCTAGATCCTGATCTTATAGGGAAATATCACAAAATTAAGTTTTTTTTAAAGTCCTTCAATTTAAGGGTAGTTTACTGTCGTCATTTTATTGAATTCAAAATTTTTCGGAAAGGTCTATAACGATTTTGTCCAAAATGGATATCTAGGGTTCGTTAGACCTGACAAAAAAAATCGTTGAAGGGTAGTTTACTGATAAATGATTTTTCAAAATCTGGAAATCAACTTGGAAAACGAGACAATTTTTATAAATAATAATAAAATACACAGTGTTAGCCGAGTGGCTTAAAGCGTAAGGCAGCTGTTACCACATGGGGGAATTCTTTGTTCGGACCTCCTAAAGATGAGTTGGGTTAATTATTTACAGGTAGAATATTTTTTTGTCAATTATCTAACCTTCTTCCATACAATTGCGAGTGTAATTTTCCTAATCCATCCGGTTGTATACCTTGAACTATATCGTTAATAGTACACATAGAAAAAAATTATACTAAAGTAGTATTTTATTTAGTTACTTAATTTAAATCATCAATTGTAAATCAATAAATACTTTATTTTAGCACCACATCTTACTACCCGTTCGGTTTTTACGCTGATAAATACTTGTATTTTTAATAACTTTAAGCTAAACCATAACGTAAAATTATCCTAAAAGTTTAAATAGAAAAGTATTCCACAGCCCATGTAAAATAAATTGAAAATATTTTAATAAACATTCCCTTAAACAAATATTTGAATAAAAGTCATATATCTCAAAAATATAATATGTAGGACCTAACAATGTGTTGCCTACTCAAACTGTTCAAAGAAAAGGAATAAAAATGATGAAAAATATTATAAAAGAAAAAAATGGTTAGGAAGCTCATAAAAAAGAAGAGAAGCTAATAACAATTGAAGGCATAAAAAAACTTTATTCATATTACTTATAATGATGTCCAAAGTTTTTTTTTTTCAAAGGGGGGAGCAGTAAAATGTGAACGTTAAAAATTCCACGTTTATAGAATGTTTTTCAGAAAGGGAAAAAGAAATAAGGAAAAAGTTTTTCCACCCCGGACCTTTTTGTTGTCGTGAACGTCAACATTGCCGTAACTGCGCAGCCATTACATGCATAACTAGTTTAAGAGCCACACCCTCACAAGTTAGTTGTGGTGCCAAGTCAACGGTAAGGTAAGGAGAAAGGACACTGGTTTTTATATTAATTCGAAAGGTTGGAACTCAATATAGAAACCCCTTGCTTCGAAACTGGCATTCGTGATTCCGATATTACCAATGCTTAATTCTATGCTGAAAGCTGTGAGTTCGATATTGACAGTCGTTACTTCAACCCTCACACTCCTTACTTCGATATTGACAGACCGTAAATGTATTTTTAAAATGCTTACTGGAAATGAGTATTCTATGTAGTGGTTTCCCATTACCTCTCCAGGCAAATCATAACTCAATTCTCTAAAAGTTAATCCTTCTCACAATGTAATAATCCTTAAACAATATTAGTTGCAGCTAACGTAAATGATACTAAATAATAGTGCCTATAAAAAATTCAAATAAAGTATATACTACTCTTCCACTTCGATGGCCGCATGGTCTAAAGCGCTACTCTTACATTATTATTATTATTATTATTATTATTATTATTAGCACCGCGTCTTACTACCCGTTCGGGTTATACGCATCTACTCTTACAGTAGACTAGACTGCCGCTGGTGGGGAGATCAAGGTTTTAATTTCGGTCTGGTGTACTGAGGGTGGTTTTCCCAAAATTGTTTTCCACCCTCCCTCCACGCAAATGCGGCTATATTTCCTATAAATATAACCTTCTTAAACCCTAAGTCAATTTTAATAATTAGTACATAAACGTATAACTCGAATGGGTAGTAAGACGCAGTGCTAAAATTATATATAAGTTATTCTGACCTATTTTAAATCAACAAAACTAAAGACAAATTATTCATACTTTGTTTTGTATTTACTAAAAATGTATCTAGTAGCTAGCACACACATTCTGTACACAGCTTAAACGTAATGTTGGTTAAGCAGCCTTAGTCTTTAGACTCACTCTTACATTTTGTCGTTAATAATGAAAGGTTAGGGTTCATCCCTTGGACCAATGACCTAGGGGATGGCTTTCCAAATTAAAAATCATCAGGTTAACTTTTCCAATCTTAATCTACTTTCATAAATATTCTATTCCTAAAATCTACCCTCCTACTATTCCTTAATCCTTAGATTTTGGACCACCAGTAAGGCTGGTTTTGTAAGTGGTTATTAATAAAATATCATTAAGATCTTCTTTTTCAATTAGAATTAATTTTTTTATGTAATAATCCATTTAAGTGATTACATGTGTACATTTATAAATACATTAGAGTGAGCAGGATTTACATATTTGCTTAAGCAAAACAGCACAATAATTCCATGATAAACTACCATTAGAAGCATGTGAATTTTAATATATAGCTTATTTTATAAAGCTGCAAGTTTCACAGTTGGCCTACTGAATTATTTAATGCCCATCTTTAACTAAAACTATTTCCGATCAACTATTTTTTAATATTTCCTAGTTTCAAAGATGATTTTTATGAATAATTTCTCACACTTGTGGATGGGATAGTGTTAATAATGTCACAAAACACGGCTTGGATAGCAAATATATACCTTAACTTTTGGGTTATTACTAAGATTTGTTAAATCTTAAAAAAAAAAAGTATTTACTAACTTTAAAAAAATCTTGTTGATTAATAACATTATTGCTCTTTTCTAGAATACGAGAGAGTGATCTAGATGGAAACGTGTTAAAACATTTTATATAAATGTCTAAAGTGTGGTTTTCTATGTAGCAGCTGATTTAAAATAAATTATTTTATTTTATTTATTTTGCACCGAATTATAATAACCGTTTGGGCTGTACGCTTAAGTACTAATTACGCTAATAGGCTAGGAATTGGGAAGGTTGAATTTAGAGAAAATGAACCCGCATTTGCGTGGGGAGATATTGGAAAAACATTTAGGAAAACCACCCCAGTTCACCCAACTGAGATTCAAACCTTGATCTCCCAATCCTTGGCAGTCTAGCTAAACACGAAACTAGCGCATTAACAGGTTAAACTAAATGAATATATTTTAAAACATTAAAAATATTACATTTAAAAAAAGTAAAAAATTATGTGTGTTCGTTTTTAAATGGAAAATGTAATAAACTACATAGCTTGTATTTAATCTTCACCGTGTTATGTGAAATTGACCTTATTTGTATTTGTTATTCCTTTCATAACAAGTTTTATTAACAACTCTATCCAAAGGTATTGAAGATAGAGGTATATTAATGGATCTACTTTCCTTCTTGTGTAGAAAGATTGGTGAATGGTCCAGATTGAAAACTAAATGTAGTTAGTCACACTCAGCTCAGGATTCGGTATCCAATCTCCATGTCAAAGTGCAGCCAAGCTAAATGCTACTCTAACGTCCTAGACCATTTGACTATCATTGCATTTAGAAAATTTGCTAGGCAGTTAAAGTTATTCTTAGTATAATATTGTAAAATATATATTTACTATCTGATTATCATAATAATCAAATATTAAAATATAATAATACTAATCTTATTATTAAAATAGTAGCCATCTTAATAATAATGATAATAATAATAATAATAATAATAATAATAATAAATTTGACCTATTTGGTTTTTGCATCAGATACAATACCTTAGTAATGAGGTAAAAATGTTATTAAATAATGTAATATTCTCTCATATATGAGAGCATTGTCGGACTAAATTTAAATCAGTGAAGCAATAGATTATGTTTATAAAACTTTTTGCAGTAGTTGTGAAGTATATTACCAGTGATTTAAAGGTAATGGGGGATAAACATAACTCATTTTTAAGGCATTTAATTAGTCCTTGGATATACGTGGCTGACAAGTAAAATACACCTTACAGCGAGTCATATAAAACTTCACAAGTATTCAATTTAAATTCCATTATAACCTTCCAGAAAATGAATGATTGTCTAAATATTTCAATTAAACACACTAAAATACTTATGTAAAAGTAGATTGAGCATTATTATTTTTCAAATTATCACATGGGCCTACTTGTAGGGGATATCAAAACTAAAAGAAGACTATAATTTTTATTTTATTTTAATGTTGAATGGCTACAAGTTAAATTTTACAAAAGGAGAAAATTTAATAGCTAAGACATGTAATTTTCAGGAACTTAGTTAAAATACACAGAACTATTATTAAATTACATTTTTTAAATGATAAAATTTTGTATTTTCAATATTAATTATACTAAAATAATGAAACTAAATGATTTAGTAATTAGAAGTAGCACAGTGGAAACATTTCGTTAAAAACAGGTTAAGACCAACATACAATGTATAGCGGACTATTTCATGGATAGGTTTAGGTTTTTGAAACTAAAATGACTGATAATGTACTCTTATGTAAATATCACGACTTGAACTCTTTCAAACATCATTGCTTCCGTAATAGTTAAAGAAATGGAAACCAATACGTGTAAAACAGCTCATTTTTTTTAGATTATCAAATCAATCATTTAAATGATACCTTATTTCAGTCGATACCATGTATGTCTACTGAGCCAAGAGTCCTGGATTCTATTCCCGACATGGACGAAAAAATTATCATTGATGAAATGTGGATTTACCCTTTCAAAGTGACGAATTAACGGCCAGGGATAGGGTGTTGTGCTTGTCTTAGTCATAAGGTAGATTATAAGACATATGAAGCTTCGACAGGCCTAGCAAGCCGGCAGTGGAAAATATAATATGGCTTGAATAAAAAACTGTTTATATATTATAAACTTTACAACATAAACAAAACAGCTGCTTAATGTTTCACAAATTTTTTATAGCAATTACACCAATATTTGTTTACTAAGTATTCGGTGACTACATAGTTTTAAACGTTATATTTCCATTCGATTTGACTAGTAATCTATCAGGTTTTTATATCTTGAGATATTAACTAATTATAAGTAAATTTAAATATGACTACCTGGCCTTTCTCAAATCTAATTCGTTTCCAAACAAATCTATTAAATCAACTTTCTTTTCACAAAATTTTAGTTTCAGCCATCGCCCTTGTGTCAAACTTAATACAGCTTTTACTAGAACTTATAATATTTAATCATATTATAGTTACAATTTTAGTAAAAATATTTGAACAAAGCAATGCATGCACCGACTACTAATTTGTTTTAATTCACTATCATCCTAAATATCTATTAGCTAAACAAACTGCCTGCTATGTCAATATTTTACAAGCACTGATTAGTGAAAATGTGTCTAGGCGATAATATTAATGCTAGTGTATTTACCAAACGCAGCAGGTTCAATTTTAAAGGGCGGCCGTGCGTTATTTATTACAGATCCTGTTTCTCAACCCGATGAACACATTTGGCAGTGGATGAAAGGGATGGAGAGAAATATACAGTCACTCAACTTTGCCATCGTCACATTTTAGTTAGGGAGGCTCGTAAAAGAGAAATGTTTTTAAAATATATTTTATTTTCCTTTTGTTGGTTCTATCTAACCTGTAAGTCATAAACAATTTTTTTGTATAGCACATGACTTATTTTAACTTTGGTGCTGGTAATGATAGAATTATTAAAATAGTTATTTAAGAGGTAGGATATGTTATAGTGATTTATCGAAAATTCACCCACATTAGGATACAAAGGAGGTCATAGCCATAAATAATATATTTAATTCAATCCAAATTTAAATCGCTTCCCTTCTTACAGCTGAAATACAGTATAAACAAAGCCTGACACCCTGAGCGACGTGATAATAAAATGCCAACCAAATCAGTGGACACGTCGTTTAAGTGTCAATCTAATTAAGTTTAGTTTTTCAACAACAGGGAAGTTGGAGTTAGAATCTTGACCTAGTATGGTTTTCCTAAATGGTTTCCGACTCTCCCTCCACGCTGATACATGCGTTTTTTCTCATCCTTACCTCACTAACGTAATTAATATATATGCACACAGCCCGAACGAGAACTAAGACAAGTCATAGAGCGACCCGAATAAAAGTTACCACTTTCTAAATTGATTTCATTTATACGGCTTTTTAAATAACGTAATTATTTATACTTATCTTTAAATTGATATATCCAATAAATCTTACGAATTGCTCACACCAATTATATGTATATTTGTCAGTTTAGTCCTAGCAATGGAGATTATATTCATATACAAGAATAAATCAGAGGCGTGTCGTGGCATATTGTTGGGGTAGAAGTAGTTAGTTAATACTGTACCTGTGATATATTCTCATCACTTATTATAGGAATATTAAGGTGTAAACGGAGTCAAACAATGTTAATAAACACCGCATGGTGCATACATTATAAACCTTCCATTACACGCCACTAGTATACATATATTATGTATATAAAGACATATATTATGTATATAAAGACATTTATTATGTATATAATCTGATTGTTTTCATCTCGGTAAGTGTGGATTGTATTATATATATATTTTATATGTAAGTAGAGTTATGTGAATGATGTTTAGAGCTTCAACTTTTGACTAAATCCTTTATTTTATCCAAACATATGAACAAGCTTAAGATGGACTTCATTTATAACGTTTTTCATAATTTCTTATTGTAAGAACCGTAACAATAAGCTTATGAAAATTTTAAGGTTTCAAAATAAATAAACTAACTTTTGACTCTAAGTGAGTTTATTATATAGCTATAAATCTCGCACTACCTGAATTTTAGTAGCTTATAAAGAGATATTTTTCTTTCTTTTCTTTGTGATACCCAGAAGTATGTTACTAATGCCATTTAAAGGATCAAGCATTGGACCAGTATGAGTAGGTATTGGTGTAGTATAGCAAAAGTTAACAAAGGGGTCAAGTCCCCCTCTTCATGTAACTAAAATACCCCCCTTTTTTACTCTCCCACCACCTAATACATGTAAAACTGGACTCTACATTTGTAAGCTGTTGATTCGTTGTTTATCGCCATGTGATGTGTGATAGATTATGAACGGTGCTGTGGCTAAATTCCAAATTACAAATCACGCCACCTTAACAACCAGCCATGGGTTATGCGTATGGGAGGGTATTAGGGGAATAGAGAAGGGTGGTGGATTCGGGGGATGGATACTTTTTTATAGGACAAAATCAAAGCTTAACTGGTGATTTTATAAAACAAGCTATTATAGATAAGTTTTAAAATTATATTTCCCATGGATGTGGATTTAATTATTAACTAGTTTAAAAATCGATAGTAATAATTTACTAAAACATTTAAATGCATATTTAATTTTATATTTAAAATGTCTTAACGTATGTCATTAAAATAATTTTAAATATATTTTTCTATCATAAGGCCTGAAATAATTATACAAATCTATATATTAATTATCACTTTTAAATAAAAAGCACTATTTATAAACTTGTATTGATTTGAATAAATATCAAAGTTAAATGTGTAAATATAAGGAATAGTAGGCGAGCGCTTTCCCAAATATGTGTCTACCTGTAAGGATGATGGATTGATGGTATATCTTAAAATTAAAATTATAATTGTTTTTTAGAATGCGAATATTAGGTTATTTTTTGTTTTGAAAAATATGGGAAAAAAATATGTTAGATATAAAAGTCACCCACTTCTTCGGTCAAGTGGTCAATTATATTGGATTACAATGTTGGGGTAGTCGTGGTTAGAGTTTAGTACATTTGCGTATAGTCCTAATGGATAGTAAGACGCGATGATATAAAAACTAGACAGGCCTTGAGCTCTCAAAATATTTTGGAGAAATTCGAAATCGTCCCACTCAACAGCCACATATATACCACCCACTACCACACCCACATGGATGACTCTTACTTATTATGATTTACCACATGTTGAAGGTAATAATATATAAGGATAGGTAGGAAATGTATTCTCATTTGCATGTAGGGAAGGTGGAAAATAAAAATGTCACCTAGGTAAACAAACAGAGGATCGAAGCCCTAACCTTGCCATGACTAAACCACACTTGAAAAGACCGACGCCTTTGCCCATGCTACCATCGTTTCGAGTATGTTAATATCCAAGTGATGAAGATGATAAAGACTTAAGGGGGCCGACTTGGTAAGCGAGAAATTTTTGCGGAGACGTTAAGTTTTAACACAATATTAAATTATTATTACTCTACAATTAGTTATTTCAAAATATGATTCACGGCAAAATAAAGTCGAAAGATTCAAACAGGAACTCGTTTATACCAAAAAAACCTTCTAGTTTAGTTTTACTAACAGAAAAATTGTAACTTTAACTTATGCTAAACGACACTTTAAGCATATTTGATCTAGACTTACCCTTCTAACAAAAACAGTAATTTTTGGTAGCCCACAAAATAAAATTTAAAAATAATTAATATTTAGCAACGACTATTCCTCTTTGCCTTTACACAGAAGTTTAATAATTCTCCTTCCTATATTTCTTACTGTCAAGACAAAGTGTAATTATATGTGAGGGGTGAAAGAGAGTATAGGCTTATACAGAGAATAAAAAAAAACATAATACATTGTATTTTAAGAAATGTAGCCCGACAGTGGTTGATACTTTCTCGCTGATCGAGGCGGCTGCATTAAACACAAATACATTTTTAAAATTATAATGTGTATTCCATCCTAACACATAATAATCATTAAACATTTTTCCAAAATCTATACACTTATCAACAATTTTAATACTTTAAACAAAAATATGTTGCAAAAAACTAAAATAAAATTGTGACTGTGCATAAGTTATATTTTTTTATTTCTAATCTCTCACCTACGTAATTGAAACCTTATAAACATACATATTTGAAAAAATTATATTTTACGTACAACCACAACCATGATCTAATATTGAACACAATAAATGGGGGGTGAATGTCATTTGCGAGCCATACGATTGATCATTTATTTCAATTAATGTTTTCATACGGGTTCAAGAGGGTGGGTATGGGGATTTTAAGTGCTACCCACAGTTTATGAGGACAAACAGCATCCATCCATGAGTAATGGTCCAGGACAAAACTGCGAAGGAAATGAAGTTATATTTTGATGGTCAATATCAATAAACTGTTTTCAGGGTATGATTTATGGAACACCATTATTTTCTCAACATAATAATTTGTAAAAGGATATCTCAAAGAAAAAATAAATAATAGCAGTACTTAGAGAGAGTTTTCTATTATTAATATTCTATTAATATATAAAAATTAAATTTAATTTTATCTGTCTGTTTATTTGTCTGTTACTCAAGGATGTCCAAACCACTGCACTGATAATGAAATTTCTCATAGATACAACTTGGAAAACTGTTTAACATATAGGCTATATGTTATCAATTAAAATCCTATATAATAACGTGTCTTGATTTATTATGTATTAATAGTCAATGGTTGCATTCTCCTAATGAAATTAGAATTTTTTTTTTTTTTCGTGTCGAAGCTTGAAAGCCACCAACTGTAAATCCAAAGAATAATTGCAGAATACATTTAAATCTTAAATAAAATAAAAACTATATTTTTTGTTGGTTGTTTCATATTCACATTGGTAGGCAAATCATATTTCTTTGACAAATAAATAAAAATTACACCTCGATAACGTTCTACATCTTTATTTGATTTAATCATATATTCATACGAATGAAAAATATTAAGACAAATATATTACAGTACATTTCATAAGAAAAGGAAGCTTAAACTCCAAGTAGCCAAGGAAATAATCATTCGGTTAAAATCTGTGCATTTGTTTGATAAAGATATAATTATCAAGACCAAGAAACTTTTCAAAGGATCTTAGGGATGCCTAAGGATGTGCACCTCTGGTGTATTTTTAAAATACTTTTAACAATATTGAAACCCTAATGCCTCAGGCCGCTTAAGTGTCAGTTCAGGTTATTAATAATAAATACATCAGATTATTTGCATTTGTATTTGCACTACTCAACTCTAGATACTATAGTGGACTCGGTCCTAGTGAGCCTCTGGCTACAATAAACCGTAAACTTAAATAAACCGTGGTGCACCTTCAAATGTATCAGTTCAGAGCTATAGAACTTCATGCAATAACATATAGTGTATTAAATTATCTGGAAAAAGATACATCAAAGGGAAAATTTCAACAACATACTGAACCAAATGTATTTTTAAATAAGAACTAACTAATACTAAATCAGTTTTTAATATTACTCTTTAAAAAGCGACTGTCTCATTTGCAAAATGATTAATCATTACTAGAATACAAATGTAAACCTACCCTTTTTATAATCCGTCTGGGATAGACGCATTATTTGTAGACAAGATTGAATACTCACATAAGAGATAAGACCATGGATTTTGAGGAAATGTGCACTTTTTTGGAATGAAAAATATAAATATGTAGGTAAATCACACTTACAGTAAACAAATCCGGGATTCAACACCCAAACTTCACTTTACTGGAAAACTATATTAGAGGAGCTTAAAATGTATTTTGTGAGCCCATTAAGATGTTTAGTTAGTAATTTAATACATTCCTATCAAAATCCTACTTATGGGCCTTCAATTTTTTTTTTCTTTCTGCGAAATGTACCTAGATCGCTTGGGATACAGGTAAACAATAACTTATTATGTATAGGTTTTTTTTAAAGTTTTAAGTATATCTATTTTATACCGATCGTTAAGTTCTATAAATTATTATGTCACATATTAATTCGTTAAATTTAATGACACGTTTGTTTGAACAATTTTGTATATATTTTGTATCGAAATGCTTGGCTTAAAATCAGCTTAGTTCATTTTCAATAGATTTTGAGACATAAGGTTATGCATTGTTTATAAAAACTATTATATTTATAAGCGCTATTTACATGTAGTGTATTCATCATTGGTTCTTTATTGTATATTTTAGAAAATTATAAAGATATATAGTACAGAAAGCCCAATTTAACGTATTATAACATTATTTTTAATTTATTAACTAACATTTCATCATATTTTACATTCTTACTTAATCATTATTTGATAGGAATTTTTTATTTTCATGTCACTAAGAACTTACCAAACACTCATTTTATACCAAATAGTTAAGGTCATTATTTTGAATTTTTTCGATTAATTAATGTATTTAACATGTAACTTCTTAACTGACTAATATCAGCACACGACTCATAAAATAACATAAATCTAGAACAGATACAACATTCAGCTGTGAAAGGGTAAACCAAAATTTCATCAATGATAAATATTTCAACCGCACCTGGAATCAAACCAGGGACATGTAGCTAAGTATACATACACGCAACCGAATGAGCTAAGGTGTATGACATGGCCAGTATAAAAATATTTAAAATTTAATAAATTATAGATAATCAGGAAATTAAGCTTAAATTATATTTTTATCCAAAAATTAAATAAATTCTACAGTTTTATTTATGTCAAACGCTTCCCAGATATAGGTTACATTTAAAACAAAATCGTTAAACTAAGTTTGAAAAATTTGACATAAATAAGTCACTCGTGAATAAACTACCTTTAAAAGAAGGGCTAGGGTAAAAAATTTAAATTTGAAAAATATTCATCAAACCCTTTCAGATCTGTAGCCAGACACAGACAGACGGACGGATATGAGTACAGACCTAATAGATAATTCCCTTTTTTGGCTTCAAGGGCACATAAAAAGTAGGGATTCATCATAATCTCGAGATATATATATATATTTTTTTGCGATTACAATACTTTATCTTTAGATGAGAAAGTAAAAAAGTCTCTGTCTAAAATATAATCACTCCAGTTCCCCTGATGTAAATCCTACATCCCGTCAAGCACGAAGTTCACAGTAAACTTGATTGCTGGTGATGGGAAGATCAAGGTTTGAATCTCGGCTGTGCACGCTAAGGATGATTTTTCACACATAATTGTACATATATATCCTCACCGACCTCTCCTCTCGTGAACGAGAAAGAACGTCCTCTAATTCTACCCTTGTTAAAATAAATTCTCTAAAAAGTTCTAAACAAACCACTCTAAACATTAAAACAAAACTTATCATCAAGCGGTGTTTTGTAAATTTATCCTAGTGTCTTGGACGTATAAATTTATTTCTAAAATATATTCCACATTTATTGTCACTTGTGCTACTATTATATTTAAGTATCCCAACTGCCTCGATAACTTTTCAATTCACAAAACTTCAAAAGTTCTTTCAGATCGAAGTAAAATTGCTTTCCAAAGAAATAAATGAAAAAAAACTTTGCCTCCATAAAACCCAAAATAGTGTGTAACAAGATTGAGAGAAGCAGATTATGCGATACTATATCAAGCGGAAATGTATCTTAAGAATCCGAAACGTTTGATTTGTTTTGTAAGCTTTTTCCAACGATTATGATAAAAGCATAATCTTTTTCCACCTATAATGTTTAAACTTATCTACTAAAGGATCATTCATTCATAAAACAATGTAGGTTTTTTTACTTTATTATTAGTGTTTTATATTCAAATAATCTATTCACCTCATTGAATTTGTCACTGACTCATACATGTTGCAAGGTTTTAGATGCCACACACAAAGAGCAAAATACCAAGACAAAATGTTAAAACACACTTTGAATTCAAACAAAATTTAGTACCAACACACAAGTTGCAAATAATTGCAATTACGAGAATGTCCGTTTGGAGGAGACTACAATTCCAATAATTTAAATTAGTTGAAAAATGACACCTGGACACGGGAATCGAACCAGGTATTTTTGAATTGATGAGCCAAGGCTCTTCCGCTGGGCTATCCAGATTTACACCAAGCTTTGGGTTATTCTTCACGCATAGTTTTGAGATATATTCTGTGATGGACGTTTGAAAATCGCCAACCATATATGAGTGGTCAAAAGTATCGCGAGCAATCAGATACCACAGCCATCGAGGTAGAATATCTGTGTGGAGGACCGAGATTCAAAATTAGTTGAAATTAGTTGAAAAATGACACCTGGTAACTGGAATCGAATCAGGGAAAGTAAAATTCCCAAATATTTTGTACTTGTTTATTCATACTAACTACATTATAACTACACTAATGTGGTAGAAATAAGAGAAGGAGAAATAAGAGAGAGTGTACCCGAATTTACATGAAGGCAGAGTGTGAAGCCATTTAGGGAAACCCACTCTCATTACACCCAGTCGGGATTCAAGATTTGATACTCCAGTTTCTGGTAGACATTATTAAATGAGCGGATGTATATAGCGCGTGTCCAATGATACAGGATAAATACAAGCCATATTGTTTATACCTACCTTCATTATTTTAGTGTTTCCATAAATAATAGTATTGGTGGCTCAGTTGATAGAGCTGTAGAATGGTAAAACCAATTGTGAAGGATGTTAATATGTGTAAATACCAATTTAAAAATGTGAAAGTATTCTTCTATTATATCTGAGTGAACATTAGAATATTATGTTTAACATCCATATTCAAAAGATTAAAAGTGATATTACAAGTGTTTAAAAAATTGTTTAAATAATCAATATTATTATCAAATGATCATGAATCAAGATTTTACCCATTAAAACATCGTATTTAATGTTGATTTCCACACAAGTTGTTTCTAGAAAAACCCGACCATTCTTACCAACTTTATGCGTGGGAGTTAAATCTAATTGCCTTTCGTAGCTTTTTTTTTTGTCATTTTCAAAATTTGTATGCAGGTAATAGAATTTTTAAAAGTTAAGATTTTTTAAAAATATCTGCCATCCATCTTTAATGTGAGAAGAGTGACGTAAGTATTATTTTACCATTACATTTTAATGAACCAGGTCTATAAAATTGTATTGTATATAATACAAGACAAAATGAACATATATAGAGATTTTGATAAAATCATTACTTTTAATTAACCTCCTATTTCTAAAAAGTTATTTTTGAATGATTATTTGTATATGTTGTATGCTTCCTTTATTTATTTGTATGCAAGTTTGAAATAGCACGTAGGCATTTTAGTAAGTTTAGAAATTTTTGTGGGGCTTGGAAAGATTATTATTGTTTTAAAATCTGTGATTTAAAAATTTGTCTACCTTTCCAACAAACACCAACAGATTTATGTATTTTGCAAAAACGTGAAGTGCTCTACGATTTTATTGATATTATTAATATTTGAAATTTATCAATGCTGCTATCATATAAATCTACCCTAATATAACTAGTTATTAAACCTAAATGATGATTAGTTACCTCTATCAAAAAACCCAAATGATTCATAAGAAGCAGTTTGTCAAAAATATTTGTACAGTTAATAAAATAGAGTACAAACATTTAATAAAATAAAACATTTATCTGTGATCAATATTTATATTATTTTACTATATCAATATTATTATTATTTTATTTTCTAATTCAATTAACAAATGAAGTTAAAAATACTTTATAAATAAATATATATACATTTTTTGGTAGATATTGTAATGATCTAAAAGTTCCTTCCTATCTGAATCCGACTATACATTTAAGAAAAAGAAATAATTTGCATTTATTTGAGAAAAAGGGTCCTCAACGTGTGTTATCCCCTTATTTTCCGGGGACTGTTCCTCGTCATCCCAACAAGCAAACACTGTGATGTTTTATTTTCTTAGAGTCGTAACAAACCAGATGACGTCATTCCCATTTCCCATGATACCTGGCAACAGCCGTGACAAATGACAGTCGCGACTACCATGTTACTACAAACATTTTTATTCTTCTTCCTTCTTTGTACATACATTTTTCTCCCTTTTCTTATTCCATTTCTCTTCCGATGTGATGTTGTAAAACTGCCGAAAAGGAGAAGGGGTGGAAAACTAAAAAACATGAAATCGTTCGGGATGGCCTGAGTTGAAGGACGCAAGTGTTTTGAATGTGGGAAATTATATAGTTATGGTCATGGATATCCACAGTGAATCTTTGCAAAAACATTTTACAAAGATATGACATCACCCAATAACACATTGATTTAAATAATAATGGATTTGAGTAAGTATTTCATATTCACTATACATTACTATATTTTTGAAAACGCTTAAAATCTGATTCGGTGTTCGCATGCTCTAAACCGTCACACTCACAGTGTGCAGTGTGCCAATTATGGGGAGATCGTGGTTCAAATCTCAGTCAGGTGTACGGAGGCTTTTATTTTTCTAAATGGTTTTCCACTCTTCCACACGCAAATGAAGGTACACTTCACTTAAATGAAACTGTCATAATCCCTAACACATTAGCGTGATTATTAATATACGTATAGCCAAACAGTTAGTGAGACGTGGTGCTAAATATAATAAATAAAAGATTTGAAATAGTTTTATCTTTTATTTGCGTAAAATAAAATTCAAGCCAAAAATATACATAATCAAACGTTTTAAAAGCAAGCTCTCTAATAAATCAGGACTTTACTCCACATCACACTGCCCATCCGAGCTACATGCATTTAAATTTTCTAATAGGTTAGGGATGTCTGATTTAGAAATGATATGAAATGTAGCTGAATCTACGTGGAAAAAAGAGAGTGGAAACTATTAATTATGAAAAAACCCGCCCTCAATACATCAACCTCCCCGTCACGGGTTAAAAAGACTATAAAACATAACATTCACTCCTCGTGACTATTGTTCTGGCTAGTTTGGATTAAAAATCAAACATTTTAGTTCTCATTTACAAACTTAAACTTTAGTTTGTTTTTTATACCTCTTAATATTATCAGGTTTGTATTTTATCAACTGTTTCTCATTTACACATAATCTAGATTAGGATGTTTACCCTTTATTAAATGATTAATACTTGTGTTTATTAAATTAATTTCAATCTTTTATTTCATTTAAATTAAAATGTTAAGAATTCAGTAGATCATATAAATCAATGGTTCCCAACCTGGTGGGATGTCCTCCCAGTAGGGGGGTGGCGGGGATGGAACAGTTCGGAAATAAATTCAAAAATCATATAAGAATTGAAGATATATTTTATTTAAACTACTTTTCCAAATAATTAAGATAATTAATTCTTGTGGTATTAGGAGCTCTTGCATCCAGAAAAAATACATGCTGAAGCCTCCATAGTGTTTATTACACTAATATTACGAGCTTTCAATAAAGAATGTAATCTTTTATAAGTAGACAAGTATACAACAGAAGGAAAATCTCACATGTTCTGGCTGCAACTTTGGCAAATGATTCTTTATTCAGATTTGAAAAAATTGACAATCCCAATTACTGATGCTACACCACCGAATCTTCAACTATGACTTTAATAAAAACTAAAGCGTGTTGTCGACTTGAAGTGGAAAGATATTTGCTGTGTGCTCTGTCAAACATCAACTCCAATATTCAAGAACAGAGTAAAACATAACAATGCCAACCATCAAGATAATCTTTAAAAATATTTTCTACCATTATCATTTCTTCTTGTATAATTTTTATGAATTTTAAAATAACTGGCTATTAAGCTATTTGGGCTTTAATATTTATGTATAGACTACGAAATACCATCGTTGCTCAATTTCATATGATGTATTTTTTAAATTAAGACAACTAGCAAAACCAAATAGAACTTTGAAATAATGAAGAGCATATTGTGTTCACACTATTCTTTGTTATTAATATTTAACAGTAAGCACAAAACATTTCATAGAACAAGTATATCAAGCTTAGAAAATGTATAATTTACACTAAATGAACACATTACGCTCACTCATAATTCTTGGAAAGGCCATTCGGTTTGCTATTTAATAATGTGTATTTCATTCTTTTTTTATTTAGCACCACGTCTTACTACCCGTTCGGTTTGTACGCTTAAGTACTAATTACGCTAATGGATTAAGAATAAGGAAGGTTGAATTTAGAGGTAGTGAACCCACATTTGTGTGGAGGGAGAGTAAAAAACAATTTAGGAAAAACCACCCCAGTTCACCTGATCTAGATTTGAACTTTGACCTCCCCGTCCTTGGCAGTCTAACTCAACACGATACTAGCACGTTAGTTAACTACGCCACTGAGGTGGGTATTATTTCATTCTTATTATTACTTTTGAACTAGTCTTACAGGGAAATTGCTGCGTTCCAAAGGATCACTGTGTACCTAATCGTCTGTAAGACTTACGAATTTTTTTCTAATTGAATTGAATTTACTCTTAAATTTGATTGCTAGCATTTTTACAGTGTTTGCATAGCTCTTCCATTAATTTAACCCTGATAGAATATAGTATACAATATTTATAGATAAGAAAATTGGTTAATAGTAAAAGTAACAACTTAAGGAAAACCAATATTGCTATCTGAGTTATTTAGACCCTTTTTCTACTTAATAATTCAATATCTTAGATCTGGAACCAATAACCAACCAACACTAAACTAACACGCCCCTTAAAAATATGAGCAAATTGTCAAGTCAAACCAATTAAATTATTTAAGCTTGTTTCTGTATTTTTCGTGAAGGAATCCGGTGAACATGAAACCAGCTTCTCCAATTACGATTTTGAATTCAAACCTTTAATTAGTAGCAAATTACTTTGATCTGAGAATCCTAATGTATTCAACGTCCACTGAACAAAGTGCGTACAAATTGTGAATTTATTGGTGTGGACTACTGAATGTTCTAATTAGATTTCCTGATAACCCGATTTAGGCTACCCTTCACTTTTCAACATTCATCCCATCAACCCCAGTACGCCCCTTCCCCCTTTCATAAAACGGTGATTTCTAACACAAAACGTGATACACAGGATGGACCGTGGCTTGTTATTTTTGTAAAAGTATTAAGAGGACTAGAAAGAAATATTTACTAAAATTGTATATATTACAAGTAAATATTATGAGCCTATTATTTTAAAAACTTGTTTGTGTTTAAAACAATTTTTTATAAATGAAAAATTAAATATTGTTCTATTCGTGTGCTTTTGAAATAATTATCGCCCAAATTATAATTCTTTCAGGTGTGTGTTGACTAACTGTTTAATGGCTTCATCATCTTCCTATATCATAACTTAACACACACCCAACATAAATATCGATTAATCATCCTCAACCCAACAGGCTCCATTGAGGTCAGTGCACCTGGCTACGAGTCTAGGGGTCCCAGGTTCGATTCCCAGCTGGTACCTTGGGTAATTTTCCTGAAAGGGGAATCACCCCAAATGTAATCAAGGATTTACTAGGCTTAAGTTAGGTTTAGGTATTTCCACTTGCTCCACACCCTCATATCACCATCATATTATCTCATAGGCATATGCAAAGCGCTTCCACGGTAAGGATAAACGTGTACTACATTCGGGCGTCCCGTGGGCAACGGTACATTAGTACTGGCTGATCTTTCCACTACTGGGCTACGAACGATTTAGCCCAGACGCGCTATATATATATATATATATATATTTAGCCCAGACGCGCTATATATATATATATATATATATATATTAACAACCTAAGAAAGATTACTACCATTTTTGTCTAATTATATTTTATATAATTTATTTAAATATGTTGGATAGTCTCTAATCTAAGAAGAAAATTTAGTTACCAAACAAGTCGTCAACAAAGACTTAAAATTATGCTAATGTAAACAAAATATATGCTAAAACGCATGATTTAAATCAAAATCATATTTAATTTTCCATTAATTAAAAATCTATTAAACGCAATACTATTTAAGAAATACTACAAACTATGGAGTTTACAACTGTATATATGGAATTATAAATTAATATTTAAGGGTTCAATTAAAATTTTAAGTATAACTTTTGATGATGCCATTCTTTAGAATTGTCATTGCTAATGAAATAAGTTCATTTAAACATGCACATAAAATAAACACAAGGTATTTTTTTCTAAATCATAATTATATTTATTCGTTATAGCAAAATGTGTTTCAAAATTTTTTCCAGCAAGAGCTTATAAAATTGTACAGAAGTTTCTATATTGCCTATATAGCTTATATGTTCATGAAATAACCCAATTCAGAGATGAAGCTGAGCAAAAAAAGAAAAAAAAGGAAATTGAGAGGGGTTCCAACCAATCAAAGAGCGGAGTCTGTATGATCTAATAAATTACAATAAAAAAAAGTCTAGAAATGAAGTCGACGACTGCTATATACGGGAACGAATTCAACATAAAAATGAATCAATGTAAAATTAGAAATATGCCCAAATGTGCATTAAGAATTGCTGAATCATTGCGAATCCAAAACAATCCAGTTTAGAATAGAAATTCCGAGAATAAAATAAGTCAATTATACTAAAATTATGTTTTTAAAACTGGAAATTTAATTTTTTATATAACTTAGTTCCAAATAATGTAGCAATGAATTACTGAAAAAAAAAGTTTTAGTTTTTATTAAAGTTCGAGTATTCCAATCTCCATTAAGATAACAAAAAAGTGCATATATATGTATTAAAACATATTGGCCAACATTTGTATCTTGTCCAAATACAACAGGAGGATAAAAATATATTGATACATAACAATAATCAATATAAAGAATAAAATAATTTATTTTACAATTGGGACTAATCAGTAACAAATCAGAATAGTATATTAAATAATAGTTGTATTCATAAATTACCATTCCAACTGTATGGCACAAGTACGTACCTAGATCTATATGTAGGTTATGGAGAGAGGTACCTTTAATAATGAGATTTTAAAAACGGACAGCAACTCTAAAGTGAATGAGTCTAGTTTGGAACCAAGACCATAATGGAATGGGCCAGTTTCATATGCGGACTAGTTCTGACTATGGGCCAGTTTCATAGCCACTCTTAGTGCAGCTCAAGTGTGACTGGATACTAAACACAAGATGAAACCTACATTAGAATTGAATAGGCAATTTTCACATTCGAAATTGGCCAATTAAATTCGAGTCTAGGTAGGTTTCATCTTGTATTTAGTTTTGAGCCGCATTAACTATGAATATGAATCAAGCCCATAAAATTATAATATTAAGTTAATGCAAAATAATATGCAAGGCTTATCATTACATGATACGATGTATATATTAGGATATCCAGATGATTTAGCTTCGTTGAAATAAATTTATAAATTTTACTATAAATAGGTAAAAAGATAGGTTTACTATTGAACGCTGAAACAACTGAGTATTAGAGGACGGTAATTTAGAGAATACTTGGAATACCATATCATTTGACTTTGTTTGAGAGTTTAAATAAACTTATCAAGTTAATTTTAAATAGAAATAATGGTATTAGAGTGGATATTAGGAAAAGAATAAAATTGGGAAATGCATTCTATTACTTGGTTGGTAAGGTTAACCTCTCATCTGCTATCAAGGAATATAACACTAAGAATAAACAAAACAAAAATATTACCGATTGTATTTATGGTTATGAAACATGGTCTCCTACCTTATAAGTTGAAATGAAATTTAGGGGGATCGAAAACAAGGTGATAAAGAAGAGATTGGGTCCAAAAAGAGATGAGGATACTGAGGAGTGGAGGAGGTTATACAATGAAGTGTTATATAACTTTTATCCAACGCCAGACATAGTTAAGATAGTCAAATCTCGCAGATTACGTTGGTCAGAACATGCAGCGTTAATGGAATAATCTAGAACCATGTTCAGGGTATTGAATGGTCAAATCGATGGGAAGAGATGGTGTGTATAAAAATATAAATGTCCAACGAGATGATTAATCAAAAAACTTAACTCTTAAATTAAAAGATTAAGAATATATATATATATATATATTGTAGCCATTCTGGAATGACCATTTCAATTGAGTTTCAAAGATTTTGGACTACCATATAAATAATACAAAGCTGTCTGCCGTGTTGGTAATTTTTCCTCTCACCGGTCTAGTCGTCACAAAGTAGAGAGATAAATGAAAAATGCTGACACAGCCAGAAAACACAACAGTTGAAAAAGTTTTGGAAGGTAAAAAGGAACGAGGGAAAAAACACTCCCTCTACAAATTATTTTCTCACATCCTCTTCCCCTCCTCCCTCCACTTTTTCCATTTTAGCCATACACTACACACGAAAAGAGAACGTAAGAATGAAAACCTACTCTTCAAAAAAAAAAAAAAAATAGAAGAAGTTTGGTTGAGGTCAAAGTAAAGGGGGCATATTTTTCGATTAAGTGTGACTGCGGGTGTGGTTTGGTATTTTTTGTTTAGCGGGAATGAAATCCAGTAGAAAATATTGATACCATTTCCAGAGCAAAATGGAAGGCTCGAGGGAATGCTAGCAATTTATGAAAGTGCAGTCTCGTAAAATATTTTGAAAGAAATATTTTCTACATCAAGTTTAGCTTTGAAAAATAAAACAAAGTGGAGTAAAAAATTCCAACTAAATATTAACTAAATTATCCATAGTAGCCTATATAGTTTAAAAATCCTTTCATCGTCAAAGTTTTCATTTACTGACGAAGTCAATAGCAGGGCGATAAAGCACTGGATTGTCTTGCCGCAAGAAGATAGATCAGTAAAGGCTATATTAGCATAAGAAAATGAATGTAACTAGCTATTCTAAGGAATAAAAACAGGTGTTAGGAGATTTTTAAAAAAACATGTCATTATTGGACGTAGCCCATGCTCATTCGTTGGCTGTTGAAACAACATTAGTAAATGTTACAAATTGTTTTTTTTTACATATTAGTGTTTTTAATTATATCTGAATGTTTAACACGATTGTTACTAATTAAATCATCTACTGGGTAGGTTTGAGAAGGGTAGATAATTTAGAAATGCATGTGAATTAGCTTAGAGAGAAAATGGTAAACCTCAATTAAAACCAATCACAGATATGTTAGTAGAGATTTAAAAACCTGACCTCCATTTCAAATAAATCAGTTCACTGTCATTCTTAACATATATTTTACTCATATGAATTGTAAGCTATAAAAAACGTTCACAACAAAAAGCTCGAATGAATAACCAATCTGTAGCAATATACTTTAGTTCCAAAACATCAACCAAAGTCTTTAATCAACTATTTTATACATTTTTTACGTCTTAGTATCATTTTATTCTCTTTATACTTAGTTTGAAGATAAGAAAATTATTTTCTATCAGTATTTGTTTAGAACAAACAATCCTTTAAACTATTAAAATGCGAACTAAGGTTACATTTTTATCCAAGAGATGTTTTCACATTCTTCAATAGCAAACATGAATAGATATATTTCACATTGTTCTAGGACATGAATAACATCCATACCAAATACAACCAAACAGGTTCATAGAACAAGGAATATTTATGATCCTGTGAATAATTTTGTGGAGCTATAAACAAATCCAATGTTGAAATACTTAACGAATATTCAACTGTATTTTATATAATAATGTTTAAAATTATCATGATAAACATACACGAGAATATTTTATTTGCAACAAGAAATATATAACTATTTAAATATTTAAAAACAACTTTCTTAACTTCTAAAGTATGTATACTCCCTGTATTTAATTTTAGTGAAATAACTGAACTAATTCAAAAGATATAACGATCCAGTTGAATTAAATACTTTCTCTTTAAAGTTATTTCCTACGGTTTAAAAAAACCCTTTTTGATCATTAAGCTGTGTAAATTTAACTAATTTGTAAAAAAATAACTAATCACGAAAAATCAATAATACAATTAAAGCTAATTATTAACTAATTTTCCAATTCAAAGTGTCACAGCAGAATATGAGGTCACTTTCATTAAGTTTTTATAAAATTAAATTTCCAAATAATTTGTTCAAAGGTTAACCATTTTATTTATAAATTTAAAAAAGTACTCGCCTAAAGGTATAAAAAATATTTATATTAAAATCACGTAGCACTGACAAGTATATAGCATTTTTGCAGTTATTTTTCTATTTATTTAGATGACTACCTAATTAGGAAGCATCATGTGTATTATATATATATATTTTTAATCATTCACGAGAATATGAGTTAATTAAATAGCGGACTTAAATGGTACCCATATATATGTTGGGAGAAACAATAATTATCGAGGATATATGCTAGTGAAAGGCTTAATAAATTGTAACCTCAGCAACGACTGACTATATGGGGATATGTATACATGTATACGTCGGGGAAAGAGATTGGTTACAGGGCCGCATCAATTATAACTTAATTTGCACCCTAATTAAACTTCCACACGAAAACTGAGTAGCTTTTGGTTTGATAAGATAATACGAACACAGCATAGCAAAGTTTGGGTTTCTATCGTATTGATTCAGGTTAATTCATTTTAAATATGATGGATTGGCCTTTATAATCAATAATTGAATACAACTTTATTTTCTCTATTCATACTTAAGTCTTCAAAACCTAGAACATGTATAGAAATATTTAAATAATACAGTTCTTTGATATGATTTAATATACATTTATAATCTGTGGACCAGCTTTTACTAAGGATGAAATTATTACAAAAAATTGTTACCTAAAAATATTTGGATCTGTATAACTCTTAGAACATGATTAAAATGTATTATATTGAATATAATTCCAAAATTATTTCTTGTAATTACACATATTGAGGTCGTCTAATCACATAAAATCATCGTGGAACTAACCAATCAATAACGTCTTAAGCGATAGAAATATATTTTGTATAGCCTCACCGCTTTTGATTATTTTAAATAGATTTTCTTGTATTTAATATAAATTGTTTGTGTAAAATGTCCACAGCTTGGGATATTTAGCCCCTTATGAAAATGACTATATTAGATCCTCAAAGAATCTTGTTGATAAAATATGATATTTTAACTATATGTTTATCTAGACATTTAAAAAGTAACAATTATATTAATATTTAAATCGATAATGTCCATGATTGAACGGGGAGATGAGAGCGTTGGCGTTTTGTGTATGGAAAATGTGTAAAAGGATAAGTATCATAGGAAGATAAATAAGTAATTAGCAGGTTTAAACTCTTATTATTGAGCCGTGAATATTATACTATAGCCCAGTCCGCAACGTTTTTATACTCGTAATGACAGTGAACACAAAATGTAAAAAAAAAAACGTTGTATTTCAGGTGTGTCCCACACTCGTTACATATTTTTCCCCCTTGGTTCCAACATGAAGTATCCTAATCTGGTCAAATTTGGCAACTGTCTTGCGAAAAGAAGGTAAATTAAACGTCTTAAGTGCACGTGACACCTAAGATGGTATAAATATTGGATATTGAAGAGACACAAATAAAGGGTGTCCGTAAGAAATTCAGGTGAACATTGGCGAAGATCAATCATCATTTAACAACAATTTTTGATAAAGAAAAAAAAAAAACATTTCTGTACTCCACGAAAACTGTTCCTGTACCAATTTAGTAGAAAAACTGAGCAAATTGTGTTGAAAAAAAAGGAGGATAGCTTCCACACGCACTTAAAAATCTGTGCAGGTCACCGATAAAAATGCTTTCGGACTTAGTCTTTGGTCACCATGTACCGTCTCCGCGCAGTTCACATAATTGCACAGTCTTCCTGTCCACACTCAACGAATTGTCTGGAACTGAATAGGCAAAACGTTGTACAAAACCTTACGTGTTGATCGAGTTCAAGGTATCGGTATTCTAGAGAAAATTCACCAGATTTTGATTCGAGAGAATAGAAAGTCACTTTTGCAGTAGATAATATCATCAATTCACCAGGCTGAGAATAGAGATAGTTTACAGTCTTCCTGGGATAGAATCAAATATGCCAATTAAACAATTTAATGTTCAATTAAATCGCTTGGTAAATTAATTTGACTATATTTTTCCTGTGGAGTGTGTAGAGTGTGGTTGGTTTGTAAGTCATGTAATGGTATAGTCTGTTCAGAGAATGTACAGTTGTTTATTAGTATAAAAATATTTACAACAGACAACAGTGTCAACAGTAGAACTAAATTAGAACAAACATCATGAGTGTGCAGTGGAAATTGCTTTCACAATTTTATCAACTTTATTTTATTCCTATATTTGTCAGTTTTCCAGTTCGTTATATAGAACTTAAGTAAAAGAAGAAGGGTGGGGGGGCGGGGGGGCACGGATGCTTGTTGAAAAAAAAAGGAGGAAAGGGAAATGCCTAAGGGGCACCGAGGGTATGGTGGGAGCAAGGGTGAATCGGATAGGTCGGGGGGGGGGGGGGGATGATATTGTTGTACTTCAACTACTAAAACTTCGATTCCTAATCTCGTTGAAAGCTTTTCGAATCTTCTTCTGTTTGTTTTAGGCACGATGCTAGCACTGTCTGGTAGGAATAGCAGCAAACACGTACAAAGTAATTGGTAAGGTGGTTGAAGAGCAGGAGAAGGCGGGGTGCTTAAGGGTAGAACTGGAGGGATGAATTGTTTGAAAGAAGAAATGTACAGTTTCGAACATAAAATTACCACAACTTTAAAAATTAGATCAATTCTATTATTTTAATAAATTATTCACAACAAATAATCTTCAATCCAATTTAACGTTTTTACTTTATATTATTTAACGCAAACTTTGAAACAGATAATACATCTGAATACAAATTATAGACTGATTAAACTAAATTAAAGCTTTTAATTCCACCAACACAGCCCTACTGGTAATGTATTTACTAATTGAATAGTAGGACGAACTCATGTTTAAAATATTGAGTATTTTTGTTATTACCATCCGGAATAAGACCAAATTTCCTTAGTTATACAGTAAACCACTCTAACTACTAATTCAAGGGGAAGGCCCATGTTATATATATTCCATATTATCTGGTGCCGGTGTTGGCTATCAATGATTTAAAAAACAAAGAATAACTTAAATATAGGATGAAATAAAACGTTCAAAGAAAAGTTTGCCCTTATTCATCTCAAGAAAGGGGATAAAGACAATAATTTCTTTTTAAATCACCCTAAGCAAACCAGATACCAGATAGATGTTATCTAATATATTTGAGTTAGTCTGATGTGCAATACACTAATATAATCTCTACCGTTAACACTTCTAATCAATCTTAAGTCAATTTTTACAAAACCATGTCTGTTTCCAGATCTTCGTAAAACCAAGTTAAACCGAGAAACATCCTTTATGATATGACTGTACGGTTGGAGAAGACGTAGGAATCTAGTACAAGATCTTATTATAAGAAATGTATGTTGTCATTTATAATATACCAGGGATTATTTGTTTCATATTGCTTAGCTATCAGCAGGGCCAAGCGAAAAGGGTGAACATGCCAAGAATATTAGAAGAAAAATTAAAAACGATTAGCGGAAAAAAAATTTACGGAATTTATAAGGATAACAATACTCTACTATTAAATTAATTTATATTTTCCAAAATTTGAAATATTAATCATTTATAATTAATATCTTTCAATTAAGTTTTGTTAATAAGTTTAGGCCTACTATTAATTTGACACATAGTTTAAATTTATGAATTTAACAGTCGTACAGACTTTTTCAAAATTTGTTTGAAATATACTTATTTATATAATGATATTTCATTTCATTAGGTTAAAATATAATTAAATTTACATAAGAAGGGATTGAGTGCGAAGCTAGTTAATTTTGATGGTTGTAATATATTGGATCGTCTTATACTTGATTCCTGATCAAGGGGAGATATGGTTTCGAATCCTGGTAGGATATAATGATGATTTCCCTTAAATATTTTCTCATTCTCTCTGAACAAAAATACGGGCACAATTCTTTTATACTCGTAACTCCTTCCCTCACCCCTCACCCTACTAGCGTAAATATGTGAACATCCCGAACGGGTAAAGACGTGGTTACCCCCGCGCCCCCTCTCCCCCCCAAAAAAGAAGAAAACTAGTTAGGGATTTTCAGTCACTTTAGCTTGGTAAGTATCGTGTTTGTCTAGTCAGGTAAGGGTTCAAGGTTCTAATCCCAGCATGGCCAAAAAAATAATACTTGTGAAATGTATGTTTTTCCTTTTACAGTGATGAAGTGACGACCGCGCCTGGGTGGTTTTTTTTATCTATGCATATTTAAGTGATTATATAGGTAGTTTGCTGATACAGTCGTATAGCAATTTAAATAACTCAAAGAAATATTTTTAAAAAGTTAATGATTATGTCACAAGCAAAATACGATTGAATTACTATTTAAAATATAAATAAATACAATATAATACGTTTATAATTTGTGTACATAAATACATACCTACCTAATCACGCCGTTCCCTTACAGGTTAGTCAAGAAAATGTGCATATAATTTTTTATTAAACTCCGTACTTGATCCATCTTCACAATTTCTCCACACTTTCCTATCCTTGTATACTCTCTTCACTTCAATAATTAAAATTTAGTCTTCAGTAAGGAAAAAACTTTAAAATAAAATTTACTTTTAAAATATACTTAGACCTACCATGTTTTTATTTAATATAAATTAACATTACCATGTATTATTCAGTATAGAATTACCATAAGATCTTGCGAGGTAGGTTTATAATTATTTCTGACTTTAGATGTTATGTCCTCTCATACACCACTGCTCTTTTAGTTTACGTCCATTACTGTTTCCGTTTTTTTATTCAAGCCATATTATATTTTCCACTACTATCTTGCTAGGCCTGACGTAGCTTCACATACCTTATAAACTATATTAAACTAGGACAGGCACAACAACCAGACCCCAGCCGTTAATTCATCACTGTGAAGGCTCCACCCAAATTTCACAAATTATAATTTTTTCGTCCATGCCTGGAATCGAACCCGAGACCCTTTATTCAGTAACAGACTCGCTACCGACTGCGCTAAGGTGTCGGATTCACCATTGGTCCTGAGGAGTGGTAATATTACCTGTGTTCATCTAAAAACTTGTAAGCCACGCGGTGACAAGATAAATATCTCAGTAGAATTAAAACAATTGTCATAAAGTGGGTGTATAGTAAATATTTCTAGGTTTAATATCATTGAATGAAAAATATGGACGTTTGAAATGCCAACACCAAAATAAGAATGGTATATGTATTTGTGTGGGTGTGTTTTTTTAAATGTCAGCCTTTATAAAAAAAAATACGGATCGTAATGTATTTAAAACCATTTCCCCTGCCAGTAATTGAAAATAAATTAATTAAATCTTGCATTGCTTTCTAAAATGTTAATTGGTGCATGATCATTACAATTCGGTAATTTACGGGAAACAACTTGTTTAATGTTTCGCAAATAATTAAATTCAGATAAAAATAACACAATCATAATATGTCCAGACACAAAATATATTTTGAGCTGATTGATTGTCTTTCTACTTTTCAAACGCAATAAAATTATTTCGAAAGTTTATAAAGAAAACCTACTTACATTAAGCCAGGAAACTAAAACAAAATAATTTTAGACGTTAAAATCCTTGTTTTGATTCAAGATTTATTTATGAAAACAAAGTTTGCTTTAAAACCTTATAATTACTTCGTTGGTTCTTTTCTTCTACACACTTGGCTGAAAACACTTCAAACCCCCCCCCCTCCCCTGCTTCCTCTCAAATCTCTACCATCCACCCCTTCTCCCTAAACCAAATAAAAGTGTGGCTCTATTTTATTCTTCAACTCTTTAATCGGTAGAGTCCGACATGAAATTTGATTAAAAACAAAAGAATGGCTTTTAAAAATATTTTTTTAATCAACTAAGGATTGAGAAAAGGATTATGTCCTGGTCAAGCAATTTCAACAAGGATCGTTGAGGTCAAAAAGTCTCGGGACTACTTCTAGTCCCTAAAAAAAATAAAAGTTCTAGTTGTTTTTTTAATAGTGTTTGTGTACAGCAGTGGAAGACTCAGTCATGTTGGAATGAAAAAAAGGGGAAGGAAGGACTCCTACAAAAGATTTCATTGTTGATAAAGACCCCCTTAGTATGTTGTATTCAATTTATACGTCTCTATTTTACGTTATTCAATTGAGTTGCCTGTATGAACAACTGGAAAGGTGGACTTTTTTTTTAATAGGATAAAAGTCTACCTTTCTACTGTTGATTGAAAAGAGACCAAAGAGCTACGATAAGGAAAGGAGATGGATAAAAAAGAGCAGAGAACTAAGAGTAGAGAGTTTAATTCATTGATGAAAAATTAATTTCCCAAATATCGGTAAGAATAAATAACATATATTTACATCATATTAATTTACATTTGATATAGTGTTCATAATCAATGGTAATCCACTCAATATTTGATCTTGTTTTAGAAATATCAATCGTTCATATTATCAGTCTAGAATAGGATTTGTACCTAATTTTATTTTCCTAAACAATAGGACAAAATCAAACAAGGAATTTAATTTACTAGGTTTTATATGCTATAAATGGCGTAGTATTTTAGACCATATATACTCATCAGGATTTAATTTAGTACTAATACGTTTTAAGGAATACTAAAGTGTAAAAATAAACACAAATTTATTAATCTAATCAAATTGTGGGTATGGTATTATTATTTTTATTCTAAGATAATTTTTATTTAATAAAATACTATTATAATTAAACTATCAGGAAAAACACTCAATAATTTAAAGATGTATTTCAAAGTTCCTGATGATTGTATCTTGCACCAAAACTATTCAAATTGATCTGACAGACGAAGCATTTGCAAACTCAAAGAAGAAAGTATCAAAGTTTCATATTAGGAATGTGTATATATATATATATATATTATATATATATTGAATGCCTGTAATAATATATATAATATATATATATATATAAAAACAGGCATTCAATCTTTCAACTTAATTTCCGTTTATATTCTCCCTTATTTCCTTAAAATCATTAATTTAACCTCATATATCTAGAATTGTAAAAGAATAATAATTAGAAAAATATATTATCCTTAAAGGTTATTTGTTTAAATTTGTCAACAACATTTGATCATTTATTTCACACATATCCACCCGTCCATGATATAGTCTACATATAATTAATTATATATATATATATATCATTTTTTAAACTAACAACCAAATTAACTTAAATCCTATATGATATTGTTGACAAAGAGTACTTCTCTAAGTTTAACTAAATACTATATTAGTTTTATTAAATAAAGGTTACTCAACATTCATAACATCTTAAAATATATTTCAGTCAATATTAATGCGAGTTGTATAGATACAACTTAGAACTAAAAGCTAAAAAAAAAAAGAAGTTTTTTACTTAATGAATGAAACACTTCGAAAGAAATATTTGCATGAATATTTAACGATGAAAAACTTTACTTTGGTTTGTAATTAAAAGCATAGTCGTACTTTATATAAACCGTTTACTTTTTAAATGTGATCTTTATTCGAGCTATTTGGAAAGCTTCCATTTTTTTAAATATATATTTATAAATTTACTAATTCAAAGTGTATATAAGGCTTCTTTAACTCAAAGTGATTAAATATCAAAGACCAAACTTTCTGTATATTAAAATTGAATGTAGATCCTAAATAAGATAAATATAAAAAGCACAGATCTATTTACATTTGATTTGTTTACGCATGATACTAACCACATCTGCTTAGGGCTTAACTTAACTCTAAGTTTAACTATAGCCCGCTGCGATGGCCACATGGTCTAGGGCACTACTCTCAAAATAGACTAGACCACGAAGGACTGAGAGATTGAGGTTCGATCCCTATCGGGTGTATTGGGGTAGTTTTTCTAAATGGTTTTTCACTCTTCCCCCACGCAGATGCGGGTACACTGACTCTAAATTCAAACTTCTTTATCACTAAAACATTAGTGTAATAAATACTTAGGCATACAACCCAAACAAATAGTAATAACCTTTGCTAAAAAAAATTGAGACTATATAGTATAAGGATTGTTTCAGCTTACGAAATGGTAACGAACACGATACAAATTAAGTACTCACCATTTTTCTAACAAATTGGCATATTTTACAATATAAAAAGTTTCTAAATTCAGTTTAAAATTTTCACTTGTCAATAAAATGTAATATTTAGCTGTAATTTTTTATATATATATAATTAGCACCTATAAAATAACACTCTTATTCGAGTAAAATAGCTATAAAAGGTGACAGCAAGTAAACATGTTTGTATTTTCTAATACTTGCTGCAAATGTTCATTGTTTAAGGTGGTATGGAAGGGGATGCGAGAAAAGGCCAGTGATTTGCAGTTTTTATGGTAAAACTTTTTTGGCCAAAATAAATAAAATATTGCTCCATTACGTACGTAGAGTTTAATTTTCTTCACATGTTGATATTAACAATTCCTAAATATCTGTCCTAAATATCCTAAATATGAGCATGGTGGCATGATCTAACAAACCTTTTAAATGAAAAGAAAAAGTTGTCATTAAATTCCAGGACATCCTTGAAGATATTCAAGAAATTGTCAGGTCACTATGTGAAGAAAATTAAATTCTGTGGTTTATCTGGAGAAATATTTTATTTATTTTGGGCGAGAAATTTTTGACATAAATTCAGCAAAAACACTGTATTTTCTCGCGTCCCGTTCCAACCCACCTTAAGGTGGTAATGTAAGGCACATGAGAAAAGGTCAGTGTTTTTGAAGTTTTTAGAGAAACACTTTTTTTTTTGCCCAAAATAAAATAAATACTGCTCCAGTACAAACATATAGTTTAATTGTATTCATATGGTGATATCAACAGGCCTTTAATATCTGTCATGAATATAGCGGAATTAGATGACACACATTTTAAATTAAGAAAAAATGTTGTCATTAAATTTCAGGACATGCTTAATAAATATTTAAGAACTGATGATATCACTAGGTGAAGAAAATTAAACTCTATGTTTGCGCTGAAGCAATATTTTATTTATTTTGATCAAATAAATAAAAAAAAAACTGCAAAAACACTGTCCTATTCTCGCGTTCAATATATACACATCTTAAGGAGATATATTTAGTTTAATTTTCTTGATAAAGTGAGCCCAATAGTTCTTAAATATTTATTTTTTGCATGACGGAATTTTAACAATACTATCTTTTCATTCATAAGTTTTCTGTTTAAGTGCCACTATATTCGTGACATAATGTAAAATAATTATTGGGATTACAATATTTAGAAAATAAAACTAAACGTATATACTGAAAAAATAATGTGTTATTTTGGCCTAAATTATTATTGGATTTAAAAAAGTGATAAAAATATAGAGCTCCAATCTCGTTTCCTTCAACCTCATCGGCACCTATTTGTGGTTATCCTAAAGCCATCGTGTTCAACTTAATGATCAGCTTTGACATGAAGGTCAAAGCTAGGCTTGAATTTGGTCCAAACACACTGCTGTTGTACCTCATTATTATGGTATTTACTTCGGACCAAGTTATAATCCCTCACTCTTTGTCTTTAAAATAGTATATTTTGAGACTATCCTTATTAGACAGAAAATAGTTTATCACAAGTAATATTTCAACAACAAGAGCCTAATGACTTGTATCAACGGGCCTATAAACCCTACTACTACTACTATTACTACTACTACTACTACTACTACTACTACTACTACTACTACTACTACTACTACTACTACTACTACTACTACTACTACTACTACTACTACTACTACTAATAATAATAATAATAATAATAATAATAATAATAATTCCATTCTAAATTTCCAATGTCCTTTATTATAGTGCTAGCCAACAGTCTTAAGACCTATAGCAGGACAGCACTGAAAAGTACACAAGTACCATACAAATGCATATATTTACACGAGAAAATAAGATAAACAAAAATGGCTAAATAATGTTATATACTGATGAATAGTTACGGAAAAAAAGTAATTAATAATAAGAATAAAAAATAGCAATAATAACAAATAACTAAAGAATGGTTAAAATCAGTAACAATATGCAAAAAATAAATCAGAATATTGTAAATTTAAATATTATAGGCAGAACATCTACATTATAAATTATTGATATGGGATTTCCTTAAATAACTCTCTGAGTCTCGCTTTTCTTTTATGATAGAAGTCGAATTCAACAAATATAAAATTAGTACTATGGATACAACGACCTATAGGGCTTACCTTATAAAAGCCATTGAGAAAAAATAGTTTTGGATTACGAGAAAGCCGAGAAGAGATTCGAACGCCTACATGTTCAAGGGAAAATTTGCAAAAAAATTTGCTATTGAAAATATTAAAAAACAAAAAGGACATCACAATAAAGTCTACACAAGAAGAGAGCTTGGAGCCCTAAGAGGTTTCGAATTTTGTCATAATCATAATAAATCTGGTTACTAAAGAATTTATCATAGCACGCAGCGACAAATTTTCTTTGAACGTTTTCTAACCTATAAGAGTGTCAGCTAAAATAATGGAATTCCAAGCAACAGTAAACTATTCAAACTTAGATATAACCAGGGTGCAGTACATATGTAAAAAACAGTCAACTTTCTTAAATGATAACGTAATAAATTTAATAAGTAAAAGTAATTTCAATGATTGGGAAATTGCACAGTCAACATGATAGTGGAAAAAAAGCTTGTTATCCAGGAGAACACCAAGATCATTAATATAAAGAGTGCGAACTATGTTTTCATTGCCCAATTTATAAGTAAAAAAGAAAGGATTAGTTTTCCTAGTAAAAGATATAGATTTGGTCTGAGCTTTATTAATAGACATTCCATTTTCAAATCCATTTTCAAAAGACTATTGTAGAATACCATTTACATCATTTTGTAACTTTATACAATCTGCAATATATTTGATAATTTTAAATAATTTTACATCATCAGTAAAGAGTAAATAACTAGATGAGTTCGAATATTTACCAATGTCATCAATAAACATATTAAAGAGGAGAGGACCTAAATTAGAACCCTGTGGTATGCCCCAGGGGGCTAAAAATGTATTTGAGGTGAGAGATTTAATTTTAATAGTGAATTATCTTTTATGCAAATAACTGCTGAACCAATTTATATATGAGTGAGAAAGGCCAATATTACCAAGTTTAGAGAGAATAATACTATGCTGACTTAAGTAAAATGCCTTACTTTGGTCAAAATAAATAGCATCAACCTGACCTTGCGCAGAGACTTGAGGGCCAACATGCCCAAGAAATTCTACTAAATTAGTGACAGTAGATTTATTTTATAAAGCCATGTTGACTATCTGAAAGTTTATTTTTAAGGTGGTGGAAAGTATGCTGATGTATGATTTTCTCGAATACTTTGGAGAAAGTATTTAAGAGAGAAATTGGCCTATAGTTAAAAGCATTTGCTTTTGCCTCTTTTTTATAAATAGGTATGACAACAGATTGTTTCCATGTAAGAGGAAAAGTTTCATTTGACAGGTTAATGTTAAAAATATAGGCTAACAAAGGGCTAAAAATGCTGACACAGCCTTTAACAATAAAACTTGGAATTCCATCTGTCCCGGAACATCTATAAGAACTCAATTTTTTTATTGCACTAGAAACATCCAAGGGTGTAATGTGGCATGGATACAAGGGCGTGCTAGTTTCAATAACGGGGCAGGGTAAGACAGGAAGGGCTGAATTATAAACGGAATGAAAGTAGGTCCCAAACTCATTAGCAATTAATACAGGATGCTATATAAGCTTGCCATTAATTTCTAGGTTAGACGGGGAAACTTTATTCACACGATTATTTTTAACAAATTTCCAAAATTCCTTGGGTTTGCATTTAATACTATTTTCTATTGAGTTCATCCAATTGGCTCTGTGTATAATCAAAGTAGTTTTAACTAATTTAAGAAAGTGAGAAAAATGTTAATAGAATATACCATTACTTGTTAGTTTAAACTAAAATAATAATAATAATAATAATAATAATAATAATAATAATAATAATAATAATAATAATAATAATAATAATAATAATAATAATAATAATAATAATAGTAATATTTCAACAACGATTGAAAAATATACGTCGCTTTAACCAGACACAAGTTTCTTACAACTATATTATATCTAAATGTATCAGGTTGGCTTTAATGACGTGGTATTTTAGCTCTAGAACATATATGAGTGAATTATTCTGCAAGGCTGACAATTACATTTAATGTGTTTAGCTTAAAATGTTCATGGATTTTATTGACATAGATATAAATCCCTTATATTAACTCATAGTTGTAGCTTAGATAATTTTAATATGAACTACATCCAAGGCATATGAGAAATAAATCTTGAAAAAATACCCGATTTGTGTGAAAAAACTCGTATGGACAGAGTCAATAGTGAATGGGTGCTGAAGGAGTGTGGCTATAAAAGGAATCCAATAGACCAATGTGAAAGAAGTGTCTCACGGTGGTTTGAGCATATTGAGAGGATTAGTATGGATCTAGTGACGAAATAAATATTTAAAGATAAAGTTATGGATCAAAAGGAAAGGGTAGGCCATGTGTGAGATGTGGTTAAATGTTGTAGATGAATATGTGAAAAAGAGAAACATTAAAAGTTTTAAGAATAAAAGAACATACATGACTCGGTGTATGAATGTTGTTGAAGTGAAGGAAGTATTCAAGTATAGGGAAGTGTGGGGAAAGTTAGTGAGGATGGAATAAGTACGAAGTTTTTTTGAGTAACATTCACAGTTTCTTGTCCTTGTCTGAATTTTCTCAAGCAATATAGATCCGTAGCACAACTTCCTTCGGAGGGGAAGTAAAGCCATCGCTCCAATGTCGATTGTGGCATGTAAATTAACCCTGGTAGGTATGTGAAAATAACTTTCCGGAAAATTTGGTAGGCCCTTTCACGTTCGCTCATAGAATATTTGTGTGGATAACAATGAGGTACCACCAAACTTCCTGAACTCACCTAATAAATGGACTTTCTACCAGATGGTGCAGGCAGCACTAACCAACTGAAAGGCCGAATGCATGCCTAACTAGCTCCATACGTAGGCCTATATAAATGACATCAAACCAACCTTCATGTTGTTAACTTAAGAAGAAGATAAAACTGTATATAAAAATCACACTCTGAAAATTGACACCTTGACATGGGAATCGAACCCGGCACCTTTGTCTTAGAACGCCAATGATCTAATAACAGAGCTATCCAGAAAACGTTCCGTGCCCAGATTCATTCTTCACTCATATTTTAAGGCAGAAAGCATAAATAATAACTTTGGCTATTTGATTCTGTATATAAAAAGGTAAATGCCAACAGCGTGCTTTTGGTTGTTGTCTGGATAGGGTTTTTCATGTAATTTTTGAACCCACCACTATTATGTCTTAATTTTAAACCTAAATAGATATATTTTTTAACTGTATAAAAAATTATTTCAAAGCTTTCTATTTTAAATTAAATAAAGATGAACTAGGACATTGTATCTACTTAAATCGCATAAATATATCCTATATCTTCAAAGAAAACTATCTAAATAAAGACACAAATCAAAAAATAATGTAACAGTGTTTTCAAATTTGGTCATATTTGTATCGCAAATTACTAAGAATCGACACAACTTTTTTTTAAATTTGTTCCTATCATAACACTATTTCAGTATGTCTTACACATGATTAAATTTGTACATTTTTTTATATGAACGAATCATTTGTCTAGGCAACCTATTGATTCAGGAAACAAAATAAGAAAACCACGTGTCTTATTATTTACAGTTGCATTCCGTGAATGTTTGCCAGGGATTAGATCTTGTTAAAACTTTGCATGTATTATGTTCTTACACTCTAACCGCACATAGGAAATGTCATGTTGTTTTTACCCGACCAGTGAATATTCTACTAAGGTATAGAAACCTTTAAGGGTACAGTTTCAACTGGGTCTGACCTAATTATGTGGTAAAATAGTTCAGAGCACTACCATCGTAATATACCCGACCACCAATGACGGTGAGATAGGGTTTAGAATCCCGACCAGGTTTATTGAGGGTGTTTTTCCTTACTGATTATCCAAGAAAACTCGGGTACACTTCCTATAAATTATAACCTCATCATATCTTAATACATTAGCGTAATTAGTACACTATATACACAAAAACCGAACCAATGGATGCGTTAGCAAAGTACTAGATTTGAGTACCCTGTTAAAACGCCAATCCACGCCACTGTGTTAATAGTAGTTCACCAATAAACACTAGAAAGGCAGTATATTTATGTGTTGTTTGTGAGTGTATCCTGTTATCCCTATTTTTCATTTAAACATCACGTTTTCTGCCTGTTCAGGAGGGATGAGGAAGGAAGCATTTTATAGCCAACCAGCATTTCCGTGGAAGGAGAATATGAAGCCATTTAAGGAAAACCACAGTCAGTAGACCTTACCGGGTTTCGAGCTCCAATCCCCCTCCATCAGCAGGTCAATCTAACAAAAGAGTGATGCCTTAGACCAGTGATTTTCAAACTATTTGATCACACGGAACCCTTTACACGCTACGAAGTTAACTAAGAAATCCTTATGTGTTCATGTATCGAACCCCTTCCCTCTAAAACTATACTACAAGTTTTTGAGCTTTAAATAAAAAGTATATATTTTAATAGTAGGCTGATGCTATAAAATTATAGCATCACTACATTAAATATATGTCTAAAATTAGTTTGTTTATTTATTTGATTTAAGTTAAATATTTATATGGCAAAAACAATAGTATATAACTTTCAAACTGTACTGTACTCATCGACTTTTCAATAAACATTTTTAGATGTTCATAATGTAAAAAGTCATTTCGTTTTGTTTTAATTATTAAACTGGAATAGTTTCTAGTGAGATGGATGTTTATGAATTTTTAGCATGAAATATTTATTGTCATTAATGATGATTTTACCCTATTACTCATGATCATCTCACGGAAGCTCTGACACTCCTTCATGGAACCATGGGGCTCCATGGAATCCAATGTGAGATCCACTGCCTTAGACCATTTCGGCCATTTCACTATTAATTGTTGAAATGGAGAACATAAATGTGAGTGAAAGGGTGAAATATGAGGAGAGATTTTATAAGTTGGAGAAAGGCTGATAACGCCACATAGCCGTATGACCACATTCCTCACCCCTTTTCCCTCTAGCTCTATCACCAGCCACCGGGACAATATGTTTAATATGACAGTGAGAGTTGAGGGGGTTGTCTGGACGATAGACGTAAGGGGGTGTATGTTTGATTGAAGGCCCAGCTAGAAGCACCCGGGAAGACCGGGTACCCAAACCTGATCACAATCAGGTAGAGGGGGGAGTGGATGAGAGTAGTCAACCACGGGCTTCATATTCGCCGTCGGAAACCACATCAAAGTAGTGAGAAGAGAGGGTTTACCGTTCCACCGGTGCGGGGCTTCAGACCCCTCTATATCTCCATACATGCATGCGTTGTGGAGGAGAATGGCCTGGTCGCGCACCTCGCCCGGGTAGTCCTTGTACCGCTACCTCTCTTGCCCTACCACTCTCTAATTCCCTACCTTTACATTCAATAGCCATTTGAACATCGGGTGAGCCCTCCATTATTCCCGTGTATGTATTATGGAGCAGGTGATTAATGAGAGAACGTCATATGGGGTGCATAAACACGGCACAGTGGCACAATACTATTTTAATCCTACCATCATACCTTGGATCCCTAATTTGTAAATAGTTATTTATTTTACCTTCGAAATGAACGCTTTTAAGTGAAACAATACACATTTGAAAGTTTATGATAATACTTTTAATTTATGTTATTATATAAACATCATGTAACAAACAATACATGCGCATTTCAATTTTGTCACTGTCACGATTTGTTGATAAATTATGTTTTTATTTTTAACTAAATTTAAATAAAAGCAGCTAGATAATACGAGGTCTTAGTAATAGATTTAAATAGATTAAAACAAACAATCGATTAAAGGCAACATTAAATAAGCCTTTGCAATCCTATTGAAAAAGTTACTATCACCCAACGGGTAAGAAATAATTTTTGTTTAAAAATGGGTTGATTAAATAAATTATATGTAAACTTCCCGCACAGTAATTTGTTTTAAATTAACAAGTTTCAATTATATGTATTTTAAGTACGTTCTTATGTACACAGCCTTTACTCTCAAAGGAAAGAAATATTACTTCGCACGTTTCCAGTATGGCGTAGCTTATAAGATAGGTAGATAGATAGATAGTTCAATCCGACCCAGTAAGAATACCTTCAAGGATTCGTCACAAGTACGAATTTCACTGTTCAACATTTTATTATAGATTTAATTAGAATTAAATAAGTGAATCAGTTTCTTGCTCATATCGTTTGGTCAAGTTAATACAAAGTTTCCTTAACCTCATATTTACTTTTTAATGTAAAATATATTTCGTGTTTATATATCAGTAGTTGAAGTACCCAACGCTACCAGGGAGAAAGGTTTTAAATTTAATGATTGTATACACCTGAAAGGTAGGTTTAAAAGCTAGTGCCACTAAGCGCTGCGTTCAATCTTATTTGCTTGTCTGTCATGAGCGCTGCGCGATATTTAACGCACGCGGAGGTTTGAAAACACACTGCTTTGCTTCCAAACCAGTTTTTAATTAATAAAATAATGTACTAAATTGTTTTTAACTCGGCATAAAGAAGCACATATTCGTACAAGGGGGGGTTATTTATTTTTAAATCTCAGACTTCTGCGTGCGTTAGATATCACGCAATACTCATGAGAGACATACAAACTTTATTTTATTAGCTAAATCCTTCCACTAATTTTTCAACCCATTTAAATTTAACATGTTTTGCTGTCCATAAATTCCGAGACCCCAACTTTGTGGGCACACCAACTAAACGTCAGATCTCTCTATTCTGGTTTGATGGTTAAGGTAAAGTCGAAGGCTTAATCCCGGCTGCTTGTTCTGAGTGTGTTTTTTCCATATAGGGTTCAATACCCTCATTCCAGGAAACGTGTGTGAATTTCTTCTAAATTCGATATTCCCATTTAGTATAGTTAAATGAGTAAGACGAAGTGAAAAATTGTTTTTAAAATATGTTGTTTCTATTTCCTGTATGTTTAAGAAAAAGGCTATTCATGTTAAGTTATATAATATTTATAAGTTCGTCATGATTTATTATATCGAGTTTTATAAGCCAATTGAAGTATTGGTAGGTGTCCGCAAAAATTTTAAGCAAAAAATAAAAGGTTAATTCATAGAGTAAGAAAAGTGATACCCACCCCCCAAAAAAATAAACATGGGTTAAAACAAATTCAAAACTATCTTAACGGATATATATCTGTTTAATTTATTATAAGGAATAGTATCATAAAAATAGTATTTGTGTAGTATAATTTACAATTGAATGAAAACTAAAGAAGCCTCTGGAGGACCAGTGTTACGAACACGGACAAATGGACTGTATGGTGGAAAGGAAATTGATAGAGGCAACTCACATTCACTTTATGTGGTATGACTGGCAGTGTCCTGGCGCAGTCCTCTTCAATAACACACACGAATAAAAAACTAGACCACTTCCGGGTGAAGGTTCACGGAACCTTATCACTTCTGTCTCGATCGAGTCTCCGTGCACGGCACAATTAAATCACCAAAGCTAGAAACACCACGCCAGCGACACTTGGCGGGAAAACAATAAACATATAGTGGTCCAAGTATGGTCTTGTTGCCTCCAAGAATGGGGAAGATTAAGGTAATATATGAAAAAACCAAACAAACAGAACTAAACCTCAACAACAATAATCAAAATCACAAAACAAAACAACAAACAATTCAATTTCGAGGCATAGAGAACCTAGATAAAAGGAGCACTATTCAAAGATATAACATAGAGGAATGAAAATGAAGTATAGAATTAATAATACTTGTCAAACAATAGAAAAATATACAAACAGTATTCCTCCGAAATAAAATGTAATGTATTAAAAAATATAATAATTTTTGCAAATCACCTCCAAGTCTATATGTGTGTGTGTGTGTGTGTGTGTGTGTGTGTGTGTGTGTGTGTGTGTGTGTGTGTGTGTGTGTGTGTGTGTGTGTGTGAGCTTAGAGGTGACCTGGAAAAATTATTATATTTTGAAATATAATATTTATGTATACAAATTATATATATATATACAAATTATATATATATATATATATATAAACTTAGGGGTGACATACAGATAATATTATATTTTATTTACCATGCATAGTCAATTTTTGATTAAAATTGTAAACATTTATAAGTAATTATAAAAATAGTTAAAACATTTTACCATTTGTTTCTAATTCTAATTCATATTCAAGTTTTAAAATTAATAGAATCTAACTTTTAGTGGAAATAAAATGCGTACACTTAAAATATTTACGCCGAATGATTTATAATAATTGTACCTAATAAAATATCTATAGCTTGAAAAATGGGTATAAATATGAATTACCTCATTTTCTATCCAATAGTTTTGCCATTATTTTTATTAAAGTTCAAATTTTAAATAAGTTGCATTGATTGTTTTAATATTTCTTAGCAGTTTAATATGTTATAAAATAACACAAAACATATTTGTAAATCTTTTATTAGCCCTTGTGAATAATATAGAAACTTATGAACTATACCAACTTGATAAAAATATTATTTTCAACTTTTTACTATCAATAACCTGGCGGTCTAGGGGTAGGGTGTCAGACTCTGTGCTGGGGGTCCGGGTTCAATCTTCGATCCCGGCACGGATTTATCTGATTGCCAAACCCTTCCTTCACCTCTGACAAGACGTGAATTAATCACAACCTGTGAACGTATGGAGTGCCAGGCCTCCCCGTGGTTCGGATTCCACGTAAAACTGTAGGTCCTCCATTTCATCTCACAATTGACCTACCATTACACATTAGCGTGAGTGCATATAGCCCGAATGGGTAGTAAGACGCGGGGCTAATAATTGTACTATCAAACCTTTAAACTAAACATGGTTGAATACATAATAAATGATAATTATATGGTTAGTTTCATATTCGAGTCTTACTGAAATTAAAAATGTATGATCACTCTTAGCACAACTATTTCTATATAAAATTATTTATTTAATATTTTTTTAGCACTGCGTCTTACTATCCGTTAGGGTTACCCGCCTTGTTTTTAATTGTCAAATTTATTGCTACCGGTAATTTCAATATTGATTTATAAATTGGGCATATATGTATTGCTTGGAAATTTGTTGATCCAGGAACCGAAAAGATTTGTCTATATTTATTGCAAAGTTTAACATTAAAATAAAAAAAAAGCTCTTCCTAAATAGTATGTGACATGCATGACATACAAATGCCTACTCGGGAGCAGAAATAGCAAGTATCGGATAAAATAAATATTCTCGAATGTTATATTTCAAATTTTAATAATAAGCTAAGATAGCTACATATTAAAGTTGAGCACAACTTTTTAGTATTCAAAGTTTTTTTTGCCTAAGCCTTTCATTTGAGCGTCTTGATATCGATAGTTCCAGTCTTGACTCTCTACAAAGAATCTATACATACATATAATATATATATATCCTTTTTTTAGTTTATTCCTTTTCACTATTTTATAAGCTAATTAAAGTTACAGCTCTCCTAACAATGTTTATTTTAGAACAAAATAAACTTAATTAAGATGATGGAAATTATTTTCCAAACAAAAATTAAACTGTTAAATATAAATTAAAGTTCTGAAGGAAAGTAATCATACAATCAAGGATGTTTCTGGGAACAGTCTAGCATGCAACATGTGTCCCATACTTGAGCCATTAAACTACCTCCCCACCCACCCTTAATGCCTATATACACGTGCCTCGCTACCCTATCGGCGAATAATCAAACCCCCTGCACTAGATGTTTGACTACGGTGGCTCTCAAAAGTTCGCCGAGGGCCTGATAAACATCCAAGCTCATTAGGAGCAACTCAGGCTATAGGCATTGCTTCCAGATAATTATCATGATTTTCATTTCAATAGTTTTGTTTTAAATAAGATAGAATAGCAGTCATAAGGAAACATGGCTTTACATTTATATACAGAGAGTTAATTTAAAAAAGTTAGAAATTAAATTACAGTTAAATTACTTTACAGAGTTACAAAAAACGTTTACCTAGTGACAAGTAATCCATTCCGTCACATTAGTACATTCAAAGCCCCTAAGCATTACGACTACACACATGAATATAATCGGATGAACGATCAAAATAAAGTATGTCACTCGTAGTGACTTGTATGGGTAAGGGCAGCTGATTAGTTATTACTAATATAAAATTATGTATTTTCACTTTTTTATTTTAAATCCAATCACGTACTAGCAGAATGAAAGTGGCTCAACTCACACATAATTGGATTCTAGTTCTATTCCAAACCTAATAATTCGTTAGGAAAATTTGACAATCTATACACAAGGCATTTATTCAAAAACACCATCAACTATGAGACCTGGTGATACTATTTATTGTATTGGATATTTAATTTTATTAACGTTATACATTTATTGGTGAACCATATATTACTATCCATTTGGATTATACGCGTATGTATTAATTACTATAATGTATTAGGGATCGCTAAGGTTAAATTTGGAGGTAATGTACCAGCATATACATAGAAAGAGTGAGTGAAAATCTATTTAGTAAAAACCACTCTCATTAAACCCGATAAGGAATTAACTTCGATCTCCCAGTCATCGGCAGCCTAGGCTATCGCAAGAGTGACCGCATAGACGTTGGGGCCACCAAAGTAGGTTCTTACGCAATTTAAAAGGACAATAGTATTAATAGGGATAAATGATAGACACTAGTGATGTAGGTCTGGTGCGGTGAACATTATTATCAAAGCACTATGCTTCAAGAGTTTCCTTAGCGCATGGTAAGTGCCTGAAATAACTGCCGCGAGATAAATGCACCTGGCTTTAAACAAAGCCAATGAGTTAGTCTTGGTCCCTTCCTGGTTAAAGCGTACAAGCATACATTAGTTACTTTAATATAACAGGAATGAGGGAGGTATTATTTATCAGTAAATATGCCTGCATTCATGAGGAGGTGAGATTGTGAAACCCTTGAGGGAGGGGGGGGCGTAAGGAACACTCAGTACACCGATTCTCATAAATAGGAAATACAAGGATAAGAATGAGGAACTATTTAGAGGAGATATAAACTTGAAGGCATGGAGACGAGGGTGTGATGATGAAATGGGAGACTACACCGATTTATTTTTACCACGTGGTGAGGAGCACACCCTCCCCCCGCCCCCAAACTGCAGCTGGCCAAGATTAGAACCTTGACCTCTCCGTCATCGGCAATTAAATTATTTTGAGACGGATGACTTATACCGTGTGCGCATCGATGCGGGTCTCAAACTGATACTGATTATTTAATAAGTGTGTGATTATGATCCTTATACAGTTCAATTTTTGTATGCGAAGGAACTTTTATAAAATACTAACATATTTTATTGAAGCCAACATTGATAACATTTTTCAATATTATTAGAGCTATTTTTATAATTATTCATAATATCCATCAATAGTAACAGCCAAAGACAGTATTAACGTCGTAATATAAGTTTAGATTAGATCTAGTAGCTTTTCTAGCTGCCTACAGCTGTCTTCCTGTGAAAATTGGACTGTACATATCATCTTTCTGGTACACACATCCATGCAGAGTGAAAATTTACATGATTGAAAAGGATATTATCCTGTGATATCGACCATTTGAAGCAAAGTTTATATTAGGGCGAATTAATATGACTCAATTTATGTTTGAATCTAACATTGAAAAATGAAATGAATGAATTATAATGGGAGAAAGACTCATTCAAAAAATATACATACATTTAGTTGTACATTACTAAAAAAAATATACAGTCAACATCCAAGTTTCACAATATTAAATAGAATAAATTAATCTATCGAGAGAAGTAATTGAACGAAGAAAGTTTTTAGACCCTCTACACGCTATTGATTGAATAAAAATAAATGAAAACAAAATATTGGAGAGAGGTTCTTGTTTCGATACTACGCTATACTTTTTTTTTACCTTTTATTCCTTTTAACACGGAAGCTGTGCCCTATTACAAAGTTCCATATCTGTGATTGGTTTCGGGGGCTTAGGTCTCTACACACACACAACGATGGGTGGACTAAATTCACAGTGCACAGCTCGTATTGAGAGAGAGAGAGAGAGATGGACAGAGAGGTAAAGAGAGAGAGAGGGGGGGTGTGGTACAGGGATTACGACCATAATACCCAGACCGCGCGCACACAAAGCAAGCAAATACCTGGCGGCATTATCTCATTGAAACAGAGGATCAGTGGCGCAATTAAAAAACTATCTTGGGTTCGGGAGAAGGGGGGCGTGGGGTAGTGTTACGTGTGTACTGTACTTTCCTCCCCTAAAAAACACCCCTTTCCTCCTTCCTAAAATAAAATAAAAAACTTGTCAGAAGAGGATATGGGCTTACATGGTAGACGTTACCTTCACTGACACTGTTTGAACTATAATGTGATTGTTCTGCAATAGTGATCATGATGGAGGGGGGGGGTATGTATAAGACATGGGTCACTATTCCCAACTCTCCAGTTGAGAGGGGGGGGGGAGGAAGTAAGTTCTAATAAACATGTTATTGCTCGCATTACAAAAATAAATAAATCTTTATTATTTTATTTTTTTATTCAAACGAGTAATTGCTATGTTTCAGGTTTAATCTCCCTGTTTCGAAGGTTTGGTTTCCGGTTGTTCCTTTTGAAAGAAAATACTGACGATGAAGGATTGGCAGATAATCCTAATTTTAATGACATACTTTTATATATATATATATATATATATATATATAGCCAGCGTTATTTATAGGCCTATATAAAATATATATATATATTACTATTATTTAAAAGAGCGAGAGAAGAGTGATGTTTGAAATTTTATTATGTTTTAAAGTAATACAATTTTTTTACTTCAAATAATTACTCTTTTTTATGAACATAGTATAAAATGTGACATTCGGATTGCTAGTACTTAACAGATACTTTTTTTGCCATTACATGCCCAAATTAATGAGTGTTTTTGGAGTATCCATATAGAGATTTTTTAAAAATAAATATGATACAAAGTATTATATTTCAACACGCTACCCTATTTTCACGAAATTTAAACTTTGGTTTTTTATTACACTAGAATAAGTACATTATGTGTAAAATGAAACATTACGCTTCCAAATACACCATTATAAGCCAGTTCAACTACGAAAATATTGGGGTATGAACTACAGAAACTTGTGTGACACTATTTCTGGTACTCATTTAAACTTTTAAATTAATATATTGTGATGTTATTTTACCTATGTTTTTTCTTTAAATCCTTATATCGGGCATTTATTTGTGGCCCTTTGGGGATTTCACAATCTTTGATACATATCCCCAATCGATTTTTGGGTTTGGAATCTCTTCTATATCTAGCGTCATCTTCGGAAATAGTAGACCATGGTATTATGTATTATACATTTCGGCAGTTAAAATAGCGCCACCAAGACATCTATATTATGAAGCTGGCTAGTAAACTAAAAATCGATTGGAGAAGTTTTAGTGTTAATTTGGAAAAATAGCTAATTACTAGCTGCGGGTTTAGATGTAACAAATTTATATCTAATTAAAGGTGTAATACTGGTATTTTCTCATTTATTTATTTATTATTTGGTTCATTAATTATTGTTACTATAGTTGGCCAGATTGGCCTAGCAACCTGTTGTTTTATTGTAACACATACGAGGTATTTTGTATATCTTTGCTTCTTAATAGAATTAAGTTTTATTGATTCTATAATAAGCTAGTTTGGAATATTTTTAAATACATTCTGGGTCCTTTCTCTACATTCTAAAAATGGATAGGAAGGAATCCTACACCTGAACTCAAAAAATAAACAGTTATGGTAGTTTCACTGGTTTAACTGTTTACGGTGATTTAAAAAAAAGGCTAAATCCTCAAATTACATTTATATATTATTTTACTATTATTATTATTATTATTATTATTATTATTATTATTATTATTATTATTATTATTTATTACACGTGTCTTACTACCCGTTCGAGTTATACGCACTTACGCTAATGTGTAATGATAGGGTGATTGTGAAATGAAATGGAGGACCTACAGTTTAACGTGGAATCCGAACCACGGTGGAGGCCTGGAATTCCACACATTCACAAGTTGTGATTAATACACGTCTTGTCAGAGGTGAATGTAATTGGCAATCAGATAAATCTGTGCTGGGACCGAGGATTGAACCCTGGGCTCGCAGTACAGAAAGTTGACACCTCTTACCCCTAGACCACCAAGTCATCTAATTACATATAGCCCAATACTTAATATTTGCCCAGCTCCATCTCTGGTCAGATATACAGGATAATTATTAATTGTATACAATAAAGTGGTGAAGTAGAATCTACACTGAACAAAATGTCTGAGAACAAAATATTGTCGGGATCGCTACGTTATCGAGATATGGCAACATTTTGGGGGTAGCATTGTCCATGCATCATTCGGCGTTCCGGAGTCATTGAACGTCATACTTAGTAATTGTTATGATTGGTAGTGGCTAGTAAGATGGGGGATCAATACACAAACGAGGAACTGACCGATATAATTCCAATTTATGGTGAGGAAAAACAGAATTCCGCTGCTGTCGCTCGTACATATGCTGCACGTTTTCCTGTCCGACGACACCCAAATACAATAACATTTGTGGCATTCAATCGTCGTCTAAGGAAAACTTGTCACTTTGAACCTGTGATGGTCAAAACTGGTAGGCCACTACGTCTAAATACCACTGCAGAGGAAGAGGCAATTCTGTATTCTGTGAAACGCTCGCCGGATTCAATTACATCACCTGTAACAGACGTCCGTGTGGAGAAGAGTATATAAACATTTACTGTACCCCTTTCATTTGCAATCTGGAAAGGATTTCAATCCAGCTCTCTATTTCAAACGCCGCATGACATTCTGTGAGGTGATGCTGCACCATTCCACAGATCCACAATTCATCAGCAGAGTACTCGCAATGGATGAAGCAACATTTACCAGAAAGGATAGTGTCAATTTCCGCAACTAGCAAATTTGGGCTGACACAAATTAAAATTTTGTCCTGGAGGTCCATTCGCAAAATAAATTCTTCATAAACGTTTGGGCGGAAGTTGTAGGGAATATTTTACTTGGGCCATATGAAATGCTTTTATGACTACAAGGGGAAAATTACATACACTTTCTACAGACCGTTCTCCTCCAAATATTGGAGGACGTTCCGTTGTCAACGCAGCTGAACATGTGGTTTAGGATGGAGCCCATTAATATTACGACCGTGCAGTGAGATGCCATTCAAACGAATGCTATCCTAGGCGATGGGTTGAACGCAACGGGCCTGTTGCGTGGCCGGCCCAACCTCCTGATCTCACACCTTGCGATTTCTGGCTATGGGGCCACACGAATCGAACTGTGTACTCCCAACGGCACAATACGAGAGGACATCTGTGGAATGCAATGGTGGCTGCTGGAAATACGATCCGTGATATGCCAGACATATTCCAACGATCATGACAGTCGTGGTGCAGGAGGGAAAGAACTGTGTTGTGGGAGCAATGGTGGACACTTCGAACATCTCCTAGGAACGTACAATGTTCCACTAACAAGGTTAATAAAACATTCTACGACATAACGGTAGTATCTGTCTGACCTGTCCTTGTCACACTCTCGATAAAGAATCGGTCTCATCATTATGTTGTTATGAGACTTTTAGTTTCTTTTTAAGTGTACATTCCACTGCACTACTTATTGTATAAAATTACGAATCACTCTGTATTGTTTCAAATTCACTACATGTTTGGGTTTGGGCCAGAGAAAGTTCTTACTCTCATTTATCTGTCTCATTATCACTTATGGCTCTGACAAACATGACAGTGGAAGAGGTATGAACGATACTAATAAGAACATTCAATTTACAGCCAGTCCCTGTGATTAATGGAGTGAAGGTGTCGATTGTAGGGTCAGTTGGTGTACGCATTTCGGTGCGCTTGACCGATATATGTGCAATAGTACCTCTTGGCTCAGTGAGAAAGCAATGGGAAACTACCTCATTCCTCATTTCCCTAGTACGCCTCTTCAGTACGCCTAGGCTTTGCAGCTGACGATGGAACTGTTGAAATTAAACTTTTTGTGGAAAGTTTTAATCGGAAAAGGCCAGGGTTTGCTTTTTTTTTTACTTGATCTTATTTTTATCAATGATCTTGAAGATTCATGGTCTGTGAGACCTGAACTATATTTCATCCATTAATAATTTTATCATCTATGAACATATTGCCTAATTTATGAAAATAAAACCATTTAGAAACATTTACAGATGATAGCATTCCACTAAATTTATTGAACAATATTAATACTATAACAATTAAAATATTCCAAAATACAATAAGATTTCTTAAAGGTTAAGTTTTTTAATCTATCCTATTGCCTTGAAATATTAATTTGTAATTTTGTAATATTTTAATTGGTACTTTTTTCTTAGCTAATATTTTCTAAAAATATATATAATAAACTGGGAATACATGCCATTGGTATAATATTTATTTGTGTTATCCTTTATTTTTGAAGTGTACATTACCAACTCACCTAAGGTATCAGAAAATGTATTTTTGTGTAAATTATTCACCAAACGATTATAGCAGGACTTTTTCAACACTTCATCGCTGGTCCAAGCGTATATGAAAATTATGCTCAAACTTATCTGTAACTGGCACTCTATTCTATTTAAAAATCTACTCCCTTAGACAGTAACTTATGACCACCTGTTTGAGAATACATCAAGACGTTAAAATATCCCTGCTCGATTCTGGTGAGCGATTTTGGTCTCTCATTTAAATTAAATCTTATTACCTAGGTTGGCAAAGTGCTTGTTTGCATGGATGCTGAAATTAACCAATTTAATATATCAAGTAAAATAGATAGTCTGAAAAAGCCTGACTTAGGAGACCAGAATTTGACGCTCACATACTATTTTAGGTATTCACCCCTTTCCTATCCACTTTACACTCTACATTATAGCCATACTCCTATATAACTTCAGACAAACATAATTGAGATCCTTAAAAATCTACATCCTGTATCCTATTCCAAGGTTCCTACAATCCTTTGTAACTGAGGGTCAGGTCATATTTCAGGTGGTCATCGAAGAGTACAAAGTGCCTCGAATTCAGTTGATTTTTGATCAGATGGTTGAAACAGTTTAAAAATACTTAGAGATATATAAATACCTAAATAAGTTCGAAAACTGAAAGACAGTACGTACAGTAGGTTATATAAAATATTGTAAAAATGCTACACCACGTCTTACTATCATTGCGGGATATCCATTCAATTTTATGAATATAGGTTAAAGACTACAGCGAAATAAAAACAGTTCATTGAAGCTCGAGGGCAATATTCCCATTGTTTGAATATATTTATCTATATTTAGTATTATTTTACGAGAAATTTAAAGGCAATATTAATTAACAATGTGAATTGAATTAGTTACAAAAACTGATGAAAAAATCTTGTTGGTGCTCTACTGGTGGTTTTTCACTATAATACTCACATTCGAGCATATGACTTACAAGCTAACTTGGCTTGGGAAATTATGGCTAATATTACATACCCCAGACCTATGTACGAGATATTTATGCATGTTAAATTAATGGCAGAACAAGAGCTTATATAAATAGTAAAACTATATATATTTTCAGGAATTAAACTAGATCCCCTATGGTAAAACCACTTGAAACATTTAAACAAGGGAATGTTTTTTAAGGGTGTTTAACCATAAATATACTTTGGACAGCACTTAGAGTGAATTCCCAAATCGTCTTGTCCATTCTGTTCTCACCCTGCGGAATATTAAGGAATTCTGTTATATAAATAACAAGAATTTCAGGTCAAATGGAGTTAGGCTGATATCCAAATCAAACCTATTATATTAGGCCTTAGTAATATCTTGCGAGTCAATCAATCTCCCGGAAAACGAATAACAAGCATTTCAAGTCAAATGGGAGTAGGTTGACGTCCATATCTCCACTAGATTAATTATGACCTAAACTAATCTCAGGAGTCAACTTCCCTGAAAATGAATAAAAAATAGTTATGTTGGAATGTGATTTTATTGGTGTCCGAATCATGACTAGATTACGGCCCAAGGTCTTATACCCCACCTCCGCTAAAACCAGAGTTTCTGAGACATACTGCAAACTAATATAAATAAAAACTAGCTTTTTAGACAGTTACAAAAGATACCCTAACTATTTTCATATATATATATGAAAATAGTTAGGGTATCCTGATCTTCGACTTTGGTTTTGACTTTCTTCACGTGTTTTAAGCTTCGCATTTAGAAAGTGACCTTCCCACATCTCTACTGTTTATAATCGCACAAGTGAGCCTTCGATGAACCATCACCCTAAGCCAGGAACGTAAGAACGTTTTCTGTTTTGAATAGGGCTAGGGGAAAAAAATAACTTGTGGTTTCCTAAGAAATTAAGTCAAAACTTTTTAAGGTAGCCTACCTTGTAGATCTAGCCTACTTTCCTAACACAAAGCGCAAGGCGATTTTCATCGCAAACTGCTTTGATCGAAACTAAGGTATTAGTCGATGTTTCTAAGCAGGAAAATTTACAAACCCTCTACCCTCCCCCCAAAGAAAAAGGTGCCTTTTGTGCCCAATTCTGTTTTTAACAGCCTCCGTGTCATTCCTCCCCCACCTTTCTTAAAAAGATTCTGGATTTCAACTATAATATCTCCATTTCTTTTCTAGAGGTATCGACAAAGAGATAAGAGTGAGAGGAAAGTCTCCATTGCAATATTTATCTGTAGTGTAAGTGAGGCTGCTCTTAGTCATCAGTCTTCCACCACAAATGTATATGTATGTCTGTGTCTAGAACCCCCTACCCCCCTCCCTCTTTTGTTCCGAGTGTCTCCTTCCTTCGTTACACCACTCTCATCTTACAGCAGTAGTGTGGCATGATGGGCCCGGGAGAGAAACACCGGATATTGTGACCATCACTCACTAGGCCACACCACTGTCTCACCCCCTTTCCACACTCCTTCACAGGTCCGTAAACAACGCCCACATCACCTGAACAAACTACCCGGAACATAATAGTATATATGTATAATATATATATATATAGTTATATATAATATATATCTTAGACTAGTTAATTTTTGTTGCTGATGGTCACTACTCTCAATAAAGGGTAATAGGATATATATATATATATATAATATATTCAATAAAGGGTAATAGGATATATATATACATATATATACATATATATACACATCCCATTACCCTTTACTGAGAGTAGTAACCATCAGCAACCAAAATTAGCTAATCTATGACAACACGATGAAGAGGTTGAGTTTCAATCATCTGCATTTATAAAATGAGATAGGATGCTAATATTTACTTCACACCTCAATACCAGTTCTAGCATATTTAAACTAATTTTGGTAGTCATTAGGAAAGCATAATTTAATGAGACTGCACCCACCTAAGTGGTAAGAAATAAATAATTGAGAACTATTTAAGAGAAAAAAATCAAATAAACCCGACCATGATTTGAACGCTTATTCTTTCATCACTGGTAGATCATTCATGGGCAAACAAACGCCGCAGATCATTCAACCACTTATGCGGTTGAAGGGAGTGGAAAAACTTTTCAAGTAATAACTGTATTATTTAACAAAAATACCAACAAAAAAATATTTTTTCTACACTAGCAAACTGACTGAACGGAAACCCTGATTTTGGTTGCAAGAATAGTAGATAAAATTCAAACATATTTCTTTGTGGGCAATATTGATAAAATTGTACTATATTATTTGTGTTACTTTATAGGTATTGATAGTATCAATCAAAGGTGACAGTTGCAGATGGCATGACTTGATGTATGCATATTAAAATTGTTTTGGTAACTTTAGTTACTAGGTTCTACTGTTCTTCCTACCAAAAAAATAATTTATGTCTAATGAGAGCCGTGACAATAAATCTCATTAGAATGAAAACAGTTCTTGTATGCGTATATGTCAATATATAGTTAGTGAACCAAAGTCATTAGGAATGATAGACGTTTCTATGTGCATAGAGATTAACCTATAATTAGTAAAATGTTGTCACTCAGATGACAAACGTTTCTTTATGCATAGAGATTAACATATAGGGATTGATTTGTTGTCATTAGGATGACAAACGTTTCTTTATGCATAGAGATTAACATATAGGGATTGATTTGTTGTCATTAGGATGACAAACGTTTCTTAATGCATAGAGATTAACATAGAGGGATTGATCTGTTGTAATTAGGATGGCAAACGTTTCTTTATGCATTGAGATTAACATAAAGGGATTGATTTGTTGTCATGTTGTCATTAGGATGACAAACGTTTCTTTATGCAATGAAGATTAACACATAAATAATGAAATGTTGTCATTCAGGTGACAAATGTTTCTTTATGCATGGATATTAAGATATAGGGATTGAACTGCTGTAACTTGGATGAGCTTCATAGTCTCAGCCCTAGATCTTACAAAATGCTATAATGCAAAGATTCCCAACCTACGATCCTCGGACCCATTAGTATTCGCAGAGACTCGTAAGGGGGTTCCACGAACCATCTATTAAATAGCACCAATTAATTGAATTGCCCTGTGATTCGACATTGGAGGTGTTATTTCTTCCAATAAGGTTGCTGGACTTCCCTCATTGTAACGTGATGTTTCCAAAAGGGCCCTTGGAAATAACTTGATTCCATTTTCCACTACTCAATCTATCTGTGTGATGAAATGTTCTTAGATGTTGTGCATATTAAAAATAAATATAGAAATAGATTTATTGTAGAATCATAACTACGATTGAAGCTTAATAGCCTTCATTGATCCTGACATTCGAAAGTTGGCAGCCGAAATACAGCAACAAACATCCCATTAGGTGAGGGTTTTTTTTTGTATCACCGCGTCTTACTACACGTTTTGGTTATACGCCTAAGCAATAATTGCTCTAATGTATTAAGGATGAGGAAGGTTGAATTTAAAGGAAGTTTAACAGAAATTGCTTTGAGAGAGAGAGTAGAAAACAATTTAAGAAAAAGTACCCTCATTACACCATACCACGGTCGAGAATGGATGTCCCCATAAGCAGTCTAGTATATTCCAAGCGTGATGCCTTAGTTGAGAGCCACTGGTCTAATGTAGTAGATCAACAATTATATTAGCACGCTTACACCTACTGGTCTAAGAGACATGGCTTCTAGCTATGGTAAGGCTTAAAATGTTGCCTAATGACATTTATTTTTATTTAGTAAGTTTAGAACCAGATTTATCATCGGCTTAATGTAGGATATAGTGATGAAGTGCAACAGTATCAACAAGGAGAGAAATGTATATATAAAATGGTCGACAAATATGTGCAAAGCTTTGCGGCGTGAAACCTAACCGAGATACAAATGTAATCATGTGTTTGACACCAACAGGCATGAACGTGAATGAACTCGACAACCCTCAAAAACTACTACGTGCTAGATAGCTAAAAAGTTACCCGTAGTGAAAACCTGAGGGAGGAAATAAAGTTTCTTCTTTTTTTTTCTTTTTTTTTAAATGGATCAAAAATGGTTTGCTTTTATTTTTTGTTTGATTTTTGTTTTAGGATAAAGAATTGAAGGGGGTAGGGGTGGGGAATGTGAAAGGGAACGGGAATAGTAGGGAAGGTTTTCTGCGGTTCAAGTTGAGTTTAAGCAAACGGAAATTACATCGCGCACCGCTGTGAAGAGGGGCTGCATGTGACACGTGACGTCATCAACGGCTGAGTTCACCACCACCACCCCCCACCACCACCCTCTTCAGATCCTTCCCAACACCCGGACTGCACCGGAACACAAGCATAAATGTACCAGGACAAAAGATTCATATTCTTATAATACTTTGATAGGACTTTTAATATTCTTGTTCCCTCATCATAGTCTATCAACACATTATTCAAGGGGAAATAATAATATCAAATGCACCCACAATGGTTTGAAGAGAGATGAAAAGATTAGGAAAATTGCATGAGAAAATCATAGAACTCTGATAAGTTTAAAGACACAGTCAGTGGCAGTATGATTCTAAAATCTTAAGCTAATTAATCACTCTTTCGGGAAAAGACTTTTGGATGGAAATAACAATATTATCACTTTGGAATACGCTCACAATGTGGTACTTATTGTGGGAAGGAAGCTTTTATCTTATAATTGAAGTGTTTCCGTGAAAATTCAATGTAAATGGGTAAATTTCAGCGTTTCATGATTTTTTTAGGGGTGTAAGATCTAATTCCCTATACTCTAAGTACATATTTAAATTTCACGTTCAATTTAGTTAGAAAAATATTTTAAATAAAAGTCAGCATCTTAAACATTACGGGAATTGATTTAACTCTCCAGTTAGCAGCCTATTAAGGGATTGTTAGGAAAATGTAAAGTCCATGAATTTTACTTTGTTTTATTTAGCACCACGTCTTATTACCCGTTCAGGTTGGACGCTTAAGTACTAATTACGCTAATGAGCTAGAAATTGGGAAGGTTTAATATAGAGGAAGTGAAACCACGATTGCGTGGAGGGAGAGTTGAAAACCATTTAGGAAACTCCCCTTCCCCTAGTTCAGCTGAGCGAGATTCGAACATCAATCTCCCCGTCATCGGCAGTCTAGCTCAACACGAAACTAGTGCGTTAGCTGATTTCACCACCGAGGCGGGTGTGAATTCTTCTACATCCATTACTGTTTCCAGTTTATGGTCTGATTCAGTTTTTATTCAAGTCATATATTTTTCCACTACCGGCTGGTTAGGCCTGTCGTAGCTTCAAATGCTTTATAATTTTACTTAAGACATAACAGGACAACTCAGTCATCAAAGCCCATGAAAAACATAGCTAAGTATAATTTGTTTAGAATCTAAAGCTTTATTAATTTAATAGTACTATATTATATATTTAATTTAGACATAATAAGTTAATATTAGTTAATCAAGTTACGTACACTTGACTAAGTAGTACATACTACTTAGTTATTGAATTATGTTAAAGTAATTAAATTAATCAAACTGTTTGGGTTATGGTATTATAAATGATTAAAGTTTTATTTTAAAATTTTGTTCATTTGCTTATTATTATATTTATATAAGTCATTAAGAAAATGGGTCATTTGCATGTCACAATATAAGTATTTCAATCTTGTGTTCTTTAAAATAAAACGGGTCGGATTGGATTAGCGTAGGATGGGATATAATGAATGTTGTTGCTCTTTTTACCCTGGATTATTATTATTTATTTTATTGTCATTGAAACGTATAAAATTATGGTTGATCTAATAATAAATATGAGTAGGATAATTTTTTTAGTGGGAATTGAACTCACCATTATGTGAATATCAATCCAAGTGTATTCAATCTGCGAATTAACAGTTACCAACCAATTCTTCTCCAATTTTATTTTGGTTAATACACAATATATGAATATTACCACCTTAATTTATTTCTAATAATCACCATCATAGTTTAATTTATATATGTATTAGTTAACAACTATATATATCTTTATTCATACATATATATTTATTTACATGTTTGTATATCTTTATTTATAACATATAAATTTATATTGTAGTGAGGTGGACTGGATATATCTAGCTCAATATAGGTACAGGTGGCGTACTTTCCTAAGTGTGGCAATGAACTTTCGAGTTTCTGATGCCATAGATTAAGTAAGTATATTTATATACAGGCTAGACAGAAAAAAGTGTAAAAGCCACACTTTTGGGTTAAAGTTCACATAAACGTTAATATTGATCATAGTTTCAAATAATTTTTTTTTCACGAGCACAATTCTTTCTCTTGACATGTGAAAGTAAAAATATATATGGCCCTAAGCCATATATCTGTGGTGTAGTAATATATTTATTTTAAATGGATACTCCATTCATTAACTGTTAAATTTTCAAATATTGATATTTAGTATAAATAAAGTTTTTGATTAATCATGGAAACTACTTTGTCACATTGACCACTAAGTAATATAAATATATTGATATAAAATAATAATTAATTTTAATTTTAATAAACGGATTTAGTTTTACTGATTATTCTAATTCAATAAACTGTTAGTATTTTTAAATTGTATATTTGAAGATATTTATTTAGCAACATAGAACCTCATTTCAATGTGATTAAAACATTTTCCCCAGTAAAACCTATACTAAATATGAAATAGTGGTATCAATAGTTGATTTATTAATATGAATCTTACTGCAACTATGAAAAGTTACATTTTCGAAAAAAAAAAGTTGATTAAACAGTCCATTGTAATTATGAAATACAGAACAAAAAAAAATCCATTAATACCGTTTTCTTTTAAAATGGTGTTTTCATGGTCTAAAGTTTCAACCTTTCAATAGACTGATTGTCAATAGGTTGGTTACCGTATGGCAGAGGTTCAAATATCGGATGGATATATTGAGAGTGATCATTGGCTTGCGTTGCCCATGGCCTTTTTTCTTACAGCTTTGTAATTTTATTGTTAAATCTGATGAACATTTTAATAGTCCAGCTTAGAGGTGCACACGTTCATGTATAGGGCTATTAATTTTTAAAATTTCAGACATCTGCATGAAGTATATATATTATTTCGCATTGCTTGGATGAAAACATAAGAGGATTTTAACTCGTGTATTGAGGTGCTTTTCCCTAAATAATGTAATCTTTGTATCAACGCAATAAATAGTAGACATTAGCTAAATTCATCCTTCAAAACCCCCCCCTCCCCCTAATTTTTAACTAAGAAGGTAAGCCGTGTGGCTAGTAAGATGCTTACATTAATACCAATAATATATATATTTATGGTTTTAAATTTCTTTGTAAAGATAGATGTATATTTTTATTGATTTCGTAAACTTGCTGGGCTCAGCATCTTAACCAAGCATTATATATTTGTTTATAATACAACTATTATAAATATAAACTATTCGAGGATGCACTACTGTGTCTTCTATGAATATTTAACTAATCGTGTTCTTGAATATTTTATATTTGGTCTAACATAAATAAAAATATAGTATTTTTTAACAAATAAATAACATTTTAAAATTTAAAGTCAATTTTATAATTTCTAAATTAAGCTTGCCACTATTCAGTATAAAAAGTACTACCTAGCAGGGATTCTAACCCCAATGTACCGTTCAAATTGAACACCATATTCTTCTTGACCATGATGTGGGCTTGTGGTTGCTAATTTCAACAGTCAATTGTATTAAATGTTAACCTAATAGAATTGCTAAATATAAGGAATCGATTCATTTGGAGTTTGTAATTTTCAACTTTTCTTGAAATATACCTTATTTGTTATTTAAATAAAATAAGTAAAACTAAAGAAGTGAGAATTATTTGATTAGTTTTAATTAAATTGATATAGGAATTAAATAAACAGTTCGATATAATGAAATTATGGAATAGTAAATTTTCTAATAAATTCTTCGACGTCCTATACTATCTTATCTTTTTATAAAGAGTGAGATAATCTATTTAAACGCAGTTCAACAATAAGCTGTTTGCTATGTCAGTTATTAAACTTGTCTCAATGTCATTTTTAATCAACTGTAATTTGAGTCGTCCTCCAAAAACAAATCTTTGTTGAAGACATATTTTTTGTAAAACAGCCTTATCTATGTGGCCTTGACGTTGTCAACTTTTCTCTTGGGTTTCAAATTAAGGTTGACATTTTTATTTATAAACTTAGCACTATTATATTTGTTTTGACATAAATTCTAAAAACTAAAACAAAACATTGTATAAACTACGTGGACTTGAAGAAAATATGTAGCAAAATCTCATTACTCAGGAAAGTTTCACCACGAAGATACTGTGTTGGAAAGGAATTTACGTACCGATATTACATTCACTGGCTTCTCAAGTCTTATTAGCAAATTTTCTTTATGTCCCTTCTTACAGAAAGTATTCATCTTATGAGCTAACCACAAAAACCATCACAGATAGAGCGAGACAACGATAAAGTATTGAAAATTTGTCTGATATTTCATCTCTTGCTATGTTTATTGAAAGTTTCTATGGCTTCGAGGAATGTTTCATCTTGGTGGAGTCAAATCATATCCAATATAATGACGTTATATTGTGTTTGGTATGAAAATATGCCAGTATAAATGCCAAAAGAAATATTCGTTTGCTATGAATTAATAAAAAAATAAGTTTATTTTATTCTGTTTTCACCTGCATTTTTTCCCCGGCGATTTTTTTCTTCCTGAATACTCAGCTATCCAAATTAAAAACAAAAAGATTAAGACCATAAAATATTGCACATGTGTTTAATACATTAAAAAAATTAAATTAATTCATATCAAAGGGCGAGCAACCTAAACATCCAGAATCATTTTTCATTTGGTTTCCATTGATAGGGAGGAAATAATTCGAGTCCTGGAAGGGTTCATTTGTCTAATGTGATCAAATGGGGTATTCACATCCGCTTTGTACGCTTACGAGTGTGTTCCTTGGCTAAAACTATTACTTTCGCCCCTTCCACTTAAAACAAACAATTATTTATCGTTGTTTTTAAAATATTAATAAAAAATACAAAATACAATTACAAAACTACTTAAATAGCTGCATCATAATTAAAGTAATTAATTTAAATCATTCAAAGGGTAATTTTATCAAATTAACAACTGGCCTCAATAAATTTTTGCTAAACACTTTGGTTATATGAGCATGTTTCTGATTGAAATTGTGTGGATTAGAGACACTGATTTTAGTCATATTTATTTTTGTATATTATTAATAAATGGAATACAACGTTTTATTTTCACTAGGAGTGAACTATTTAACCAAGTGAAGAGTTTTATTGAGTAACTCCTTGACATCAACATTGTAGGGCACGCAGGTTTTAGTGTTAGTCTCTTCTTATATTATATTCTTTGCCTATGATGGGAGGGGTGGGAGAGGGGAGCTGGAGTCAGAATGATTACAGGTGTATTAAAAAAGTCCCCCTTTCTCATTTCACGTACATCAATAAGAGTACAACCTGCTTATTGACTGATTTGTCTAAAACGCTACTCTCGCGATAGACTAAACTGCCGATTACGGTAAGATCAGGTTCGAATATCGGTCGGGTGTACTGAGGGTGGTTTATCCAAAATTGTTTTCCACTCTCCCACCATGCAAATTCGGGTATAATTCCTTATAAAATAACTAGGCTGATGTTAGAGTAAGCGTAATAATTAGCATACATCGACAGTCATACAAACTATGACGTAACACTCACGACAAATTTCATTGCCGGAGACGCAGAGTCAGGGCTTGATTTCCAATTGACAATTTGACAGTGCTTTTAGGGTTTCATACGTCCACGCAAATATGGGTACACTTTCTCTGAAATTCCATTCATCTCTAGCTTTCTAATTTAACAAAATACAGATATCCTTAAGGATTATTAAGACGTGGTGCATCCATAGAAAACAAAAAATATTAATAGTTTATTTTATGTATTTTTATGGAACAAATAATCAAAAGTAAGTGATAAGTGTACGTTTTGTAACATAAATTATATATAATGGGATAGTATTTCATCTTATTACATTTTTATAGCCAAAATATACCTTATTATAACCAAATACTTGAAGATTTTCTTTGGTGCCCTGATTTTTACTGCCTTTATGGACGGCCCACAAGTGACACTAACCTAAGCACACAGGATGCCTAGGTATAATTTCCATTAAATTAATCAATTAAAATCTTATCATTAAACCAGATCTGCTTTCCCTTCTTTATAAAGGAAAACGATAAATTAATATCACGTCTATAAATTATACCTTTACATTTAAAAGTCTCAATTTTTTTGCCACAATCAATTGATATTAACTGAAACAAGCATCTGTGATCACATGGTCTAAAACGTTACTCTCGTGTTAAGCTAAATTGCTGATATTGGGGAGATCAGGGATCAAATCCCGGTTGAATGTACTAAGGTTTGACTTTCCTAAGTAGTTTCTAACTCTCACTCCACGCAAATGTAGGAACATTTATTCTTAATTCCACCCTCAACAATAATTTTAGTACACAAGCGTAATTTGTATGGATATAGCCCGAACGGGAACTAAGACTTGTCGGAAAATAATAAACTGGCGTCACAAAATGTGTTGAGGACATATTAACAATCGTATTCCAATTAACATTCAAAAGGAGCTTCCACACAACATAATATGACAGTTATAGCGTAAAAGCACCTCTATTCTAGTGTGATTCAATATAATGGGATGTTTCTGACGCTAATAGAAGCCACTATAGCTAATTTCATATAGATATACGTTCGATTATTTGCCCTGAAGCTGTCACTTTTGACAGATATTATCATTACCTTCAAAATAGTAATAGTATTCTACTTTCATTTTATGAATGTTTAAAACTAAATATTAATTGCTTTATGTTCTTAATCCATCATCGCATCATTATTACAATCATGGCTCTTACAAAAAGATTCTTCTTTTTTAATCTATTGATTTTCATAGTAGACATGATATTACAGGCGGGCAGGATCACATCATGCAAGGAGGTGCCTTGAAAGTTAATTAGTAGGAAATATCTTTGTTTATTAGCTGTGGGCGAAGGGGGACGATGAAAAGGGGCTTGAGGAGGGGGCAGGGGGGGTACGGAAGTGAGCAAGTGTAAGGGGATTGAAAGGCATGTTAAAATTTCCTATTCAAACTTCCTTCTTCTGCCGGATGTCTGCCTGCCTGTCTACCTTTCTTCTTCTCCTCTACTTCTTTCTGTTTTATTTCCTTGGACTTCTTTTTCCTCTCTTTTAAAAAAATCTATCTACTATGAATAATCTCTCTTTGTTCACTCCTGATCACACCGTAATTGCTCTAATAATTAAATCTCCAACATTCTTTGCATATATCTGTATGTAAGGACATCGTTTTAAGGAATGGGAAATATGCCATATTTTAAATAGGGTTGAAAGTATTCGACCTAGAAATATTGAAAAAATAGAACCTAAACGCTATGTAAAAAAACATTTTCAATTTGTATAGCTATATTTGATCTGTAAAAATTATTATTAACTATATGATGTTTGATATTCATTTATTTTGATATCATTTTTACTTTCTCTCTATCTTACAGGTAGAGAAAGTATTGTGATCGTCAAAAAAATAGAACTCGAGATTTTGATGAATTTTGACGTTTCATGACTTCCTGAATCCGAAAAAGTGGTTTTTGAATTTCCGTCTGTCTGTCTGTCTGTCTGTCTGTACCTCCAACTAGAGCCTAAACTATTTTACCGATTGAGCTGAAACTTGATATCTAGGGTTTTCATAGGGTTGCCCCGAGGGGTTTTTGGAATTGGATATCTACCCCTAAAATTAAGGGTAGTTTACTGAAGGGATAAAAGAGAAAAAGTCGATTTTCTCAAAATCGGCTCTAACGATTTTGATTAAATTTAATTTATGAACATTAATAAATATTCCAAACAAAATGGCTACTCTCAGTATTTCGGCAAAATCGCTTTAAGGGCTCCGGTCTGATGCGTAAATTAACATTTTTTATATTAGCTCCGAAACTATTTGAGATATGAAATTACTTAGCATTACAAATATGTATATATATTTATAATACAAATATTTTATTCGAAACATATTTTTATAAAATCAATAATTTTCATTCTATACGCAATTATATATATATTTTTAGCTTTTTGGACATTAAAGCTTAAGTATTGCGATCGTAAAAAAAAACTAACCTGAAATGTTGATGGATTTCGACGTCTCATGACCCCCCGAACCCTAAAAAATAGTCTTTGCAATGCCGTATGTCTGTGTGTCTATTAAAACTTAAAATTAAGGGTAGTTTACTGAAGGGCAAAAAGAGAAAAAGTCGATTTTCTCAAAATCGGCTTTAACGGTTTTGATTAAATTTCATTTATAAACATTAATAAATATTCCAAACAAAATGGCTACCCTCAATATTTCGGCAAAATGGCTTTAAGGGCTCCCGTCTGATGCGTCAATTAACATTTTTTTAAATAGCTCCGAAACTATTTGAGATATGAAATTACTTAGCATTACAAATATGTATATATATTTATAATACAGATATTTTATCCAAAACATATTTTTATAAAATCAATAACTTTCAATCTATACGCAATTATATGAATTTATTAACTTTTTGGACATTAAAGTTTAAGTATTGCGACCGTAAAAAAAACTAACCTGAAATGTTGATGGATGTCGACGTCTCATGACCCCCCGAACCCTAAAAAATAGTCTTTGCAATGCCGTCTGTCTGTGTGTCTATAAAAACTTAAAATTAAGGGTAGTTTACTGAAGGGCGAAAAGAGAAAAATTTGGTTTTCTCAAAATCTGCTCAAACGATTTTGATTAAAATTCGTATCTAGGCGTTGATTAAGATTATAAATAAACTGGCTATTTTCATTTTAATGAAAATTATTTTTAGGGTACTTTACAGAAGCGTTAATTTCCATATCTCCACAACTATTGGAGAAACTAAACAACTTATCATTGCAAAATTGTAGGACTATTAGAAACAAAAAACTTTTATTTGACATATATTTTTATAAAAGCAACAGTTTCTGAGATATTTGCAAATATATTAATACATTTTTGTGAACTTTAGTTGTAAACATATACTACTTAAGTCTTAACGCAATAATTCTCCAATGCCATAGAGTAATTAAATATAAGTATCTAAAAAAGTATGTTATTTTTCTTTAAATTCTTAGGAGAAATGTTTGCATAGCAATGATTTATCTCCATTTTAGACTCAATAGTCAATATTTACATTTTTTATTGGTCAAAATGTATAAATGAATAATTAAATATCAATGCGATGACTTGAAGATCTGCAACACCTTATAAAATGTTAAAACTTTAACCAGAATCGAAATTTTAATACGAAGTGTTGACCCTTGTGGAAGACATTAAACTGTTTGAAATGTTCTAAGGTGGACAAAGATGCACCTCTTTTCTCATTGATTCTATATCATTGTATATTATTTTATGCGTTTTCTTATGTGGAGTGGTGATGATACAATGTACATTATTCTGTTCAGAAATCTAACGAGTTTATAGAAAGAGAGAGAAAGTCTGTGCGGTGCTCCGTACCATTTATTTGGAATATTTTAACCAATAATAAATATATCTCATTGTTTATGATTGTTTCCCGTATCTTTAAAGAAACATGTGTAAAAATAAAAGATTATCAATAATTTTGAAATAACTATCTATACTATTCTGTAAGGCACCCTCAATCTCCATGAAGTGTCCATGCATTTTTAATAACTATTATGTTTTGTTAGTGCTTGACGAGTAATTTTAAAGATACAATAAATGTGTATTAAAATCAGATTACTAAGCTGGGATTTACTAATGCTAATAAAATTATTCTGTGTATGGACAGTTTTGTAAAAAAAAATTGTATAGTGCAGGACTGTACTGGGATGGATTTCAACTCTTAACAAGGAGAGTTGATAGGATTCTATAAAAATAAATGGTACGGCACACCGCACAGACTTTCTCTCTCTTTCTATAAACTCGTAAGATTTCAGAACTGAATAATGTACATTGTACCATCACCACTCCACATAAGAACACGCATAAAATAATATACAATGATGTAGAATCAATGAGAAAAGAGGCGCATCTTTGTCCACCTAAGAACATTTCAAACAGTTTAATGTCTTCCACAAGGGTCAACACTTCATATTAAAATTTCGATTCTGGTTAAAGTTTTAACATTTTATAAGGTGTTGCAGATCTTCAAGTCATCGCATAGATATTTAATTATTCATTTATACATTTTGACCAATAAAAAATGTAAATATTGACTATTGAGTCTAAAATGGAGATAGATCATTGCTATGCAAACATTTCTCCTAAGAGATTTAAGGAAAAATAACATATTTTTTAGATACTTATATTTAGTTACTCTATGGCATTGGAGAATTATTGCGTTAAGACTTAAGTAGTATATGTTTACAACTAAAGCTCACAAAATTGTATTAATATATTTGCAAATATCTCAGAAACTGCTGCTTTTATAAAAATATATGTCAAATAAAAGTTTTTTATTTCTAATAGTCCTACAATTTGGCAATGATAAGTTGTTTAGTTTCTCCAATAGTTGTGGAGATACGGAAATTAACGCTTCTGTAATGTACCCTAAAAATCATTTTCATAGGAAAATGAAAATAGCCAGTTTATTTATAATCTTAATCAACGCCTAGATACGAATTTTAATCAAAATCGTTTGAGCAGATTTTGAGAAAACCAAATTTTTCTCTTTTCGCCCTTCAGTATACTACCCTTAATTTTAAGTTTTTATAGACACACAGACAGACGGCATTGCAAAGACTATTTTTTAGGGTTCGGGGGGTCATGAGACGTCGACATCCATCAACATTTCAGGTTAGTTTTTTTTTACGGTCGCAATACTTAAACTTTAATGTCCAAAAAGTTAAAAAATTCATATAATTGCGTATAGATTGAAAGTTATTGATTTTATAAAAATATGTCTCGAATAAAATATCTGTATTATAAATATATATACATATTTGTAATGCTAAGAAATTTCATATCTCAAATAGTTTCGGAGCTATTTAAAAAAATGTTAATTGACGTATTTGACCGGAGCCCTTAAAGCCATTTTGCCGAAATATTGAGGGTAGCCATTTTGTTTGTAATATTTATTAATGTTTATAAATGAAATTTAATCAAAATTGTTTGAGCCGATTTTGATAAAATCGACTTTTTCTCTTTTTGCCCTTCAGTAAACTACCCTTAATTTTAAGTTTTAATAGACACACAGACAGACGGCATTGCAAAGACTATTTTTTAGGGTTCGGGGGGTCATGAGACGTCGAAATCCATCAACATTTCAGGTTAGTTTTTTTTACGATCGCAATTCTTAAGCTTTAATGTCCAAAAAGCTAAAAATATATATATAATTGCGTATAGATTGAAAATTATTGATTTTATAAAAATTTGTTTCGAATAAAATATTTGTATTATAAATATATATACATATTTGTATTGCTAAGTAATTTCATATCTCAAATAGTTTCGGAGCTATTATAAAAAATGTTAATTTACGCATCAGACCGGAGCCCTTAAAGCGATTTTGCCGAAATATTGAGAGTAGCCATTTTGTTTGTAATATTTATTAATGTTCATAAATGAAATTTAATCAAAATCGTTAGAGCCGATTTTGAGAAAATCGACTTTTTCTCTTTTTTCCCTTCAGTAAACTACCCTTAATTTTAGGGGTAGATATCCAATTCCAAAAACCCCTCGGGGCAACCCTATGAAAACCCTAGATATCAAGTTTCAGCTCAATCGATAAAATAGTTTAGGCTCTAGTTGGAGGTACAGACAGACAGACAGACAGACAGACAGACAGACAGACGGAAATTCGAAAACCACTTTTTCGGATTCAGGAAGTCATGAAACGTCAAAATTCATCAAAATCTCGAGTTCGATTTTTTTGACGATCACCATACTTTCTCTACCTGTAAGATAGAGAGAAAGTAAAAATATATTAGTACAATAAATGTACTCATTACAGTACTGTAATATACATTTATGGCGTATAACCAGAATGGGTGCTAAAAAAATACAATTAAAATTCACGCAATTATGTAGATGATAATAATAATTGTATATCTCTAAGAAATCTATTTAATTTTTCGCGACCAACCTGGGAGGAAATATTGTGGTCATCCCTTAAAAATTGAGTTCACGATTTTGATGGATGCCTACGTTTCATGAACCCATGAACTCCTGAACCCAAAAATGTGTTTTGTGCGATACCATCTGTTTGTGTGTGTGTGTGTGTGTGTGTGTGTGTGTGTGTGTGTGTGTGTGTGTGTGTGTGTGTGTGTGTGTGTGTGTGTGTGTGGGGTGTGTGCGCGCGTGCGTGTTAATCTCGGTCTAGATAAAAAAACCATTATGGTCCTTATGCCAAAACTTGGTAGCCAGGATTTTAGTAGGGTTTCAGAGGGATTTTTGTAATTAGATATCTAACTCTATAATCAAAGGTAGTTTACTTAGTGTCTAAAAGAGAAAAATAATAATTTTTTTTTAGTAATTGGCTCTAACGAGTTTGATTAATATTTGTACCTGGGCACTATTATTTAACATTAAAACCAGAATGGCGCATTTTATTTTTCCGGAGAAAGTACTTAGAAGATACTACAAATGGATATCTACAATTTTGATCATATCTCCACAACTCTTTGATATAATAAATAACTTATCATTGTAAAGTTGTAGGACTCATAAATATTAAAAAGATTTGATCATATATTTTTATAAAACCGATATTTTCCGAGCACTAAGCCAATCTATATTTAAATGAAGGTCTGATAAATATGGAGAATATATTATTTCATCTTTGCATTTTGGTGTAGTATTATAATTTAAAAAAAATTATGTTTTGCACCATTAGGTACAACACGCATCCCACCAAAAACTTATTTTTTACCAGATAGGCTAATGGGACTGGAGTAGTGGGATGTTTATGCAACAAAATATTAGGTAGAATGAAAATAGTTATTTAATAAACATGTGATTAGATGTTACAATTCACAATTAGCTATAAAAGCTCAAAATTGTCTGTTACAGTAAAAAGATGGTGTAAGGCAACTGCCCCTTAAAGTTGACACACAAGTCATCCAAGAAAGTCTTGCAACAATAATATGTATTATCCTTTGTCTACGACTGCTAGTATCTTAGCAAAGAGTTATATATTGAAAAGATCTCAGGTAAACGACACCTTAAAGAGACACATGGGACATCCTAGAAAGAGTGTCAACCAATATTATATAATCATATAACATAATAATAATCAATGAAAAAAAGGAAGCTCAACAAAGTGGTACAGTTTTTGCAACAATGTACATTATTTAGTCTCACCTATCTTACGAGTTTTAGGTAAATATCTCCAATATTCGGTAAAGGAGCGATAAGTATATGTGTTGCTTCAAATCCATTAATTACTAAAATATTTAAAACAATTATTTATAGTAAGGAAATCATTACTTCTTTAAATAACAAACAAAAGAAATTGGAATCCGTGATGGTGAACGTGGTTGAAATAGAAAACTATCAAGAATGCAACATAATAACTCTTAATAGTCATAGTCCAAGTATCATGAAGTTAGTAATTTGCAATACAGTTCTGTATGACAAGTCTAATTGGATTATTCGATGGGGCTTTCCATCTTAAAGAATATACTTACTGTGAAATACAAATTTATACAACCAAATACCTATTTCAACACACATATTATATAGTTCAATGAAGTTAAATTAATGATTATCTCTTCTTAGTTAATGACTTTTCATCATAAATACAGTCTATTGAACCTTAGCCATGTTGATAAAATCTCACAAATAATTATTATTTACATGTCTACATTCAAATCCAGATTTTATTTAGTTTTTATGTATTCCTGTTAGGTTCTATTTGTACTCAGGTAGCATCACTAAAACATGGCTTTATAAATTGTAAACCACGATCTTTATTATTATCATCATCATCATCATCATAGTATCATTATTTACATATTTATTAGAGCGGTTATTTTTATCAAATTAGCTATGGTTTTTACCCGTAACAGTGGCCATATGCTTCAACAGATCAAATTAATTCCCACTTTCCCTCCTCGCAAATGCAAGCACATTTTATCAACATTATAACTTCTTTATTCCTAACCTACTAGTGTATGCGGATAGCTCGAATGGGTAGTCAGAGCTCAGAACCAATAAAACAAGATGAAAAATTTAAAATCTTATAAATTAAATTAATTTGATATATTTATAAGAGAGTACAAAGTTCATAAACAAATAAATAAAACTTAAAGCTTTTTTATAATTTCATTAATAATTATTCATTATAGTATCATATACTTAGTTTAAATAAATTAAATTAATATTCATTATTTATAGCTCGGACATTCTTGTATTTAATTTCAAGCTATTGATATTTAGTTTTATAATGAGGAAAAAACCATTTGATTACATTAATCTCAAAAGATTATGTGTGTGGCATGTGCACCTTCAACATTAATTAGTTTTATAATTGGTCCTTCAACTAAGATTCCGGAAGGCTTTCACCAAGGCTTCAGGTATGCTCTGTTACAAAAAAAATATGAATTTCCTTTATATTCTGCAGATGAATCATAAATCTCTAAGCCTATCCATAAATATACTGTTAATAAGATTACCATAGTATACAATGCAACTTATGTTAGTTGGGGATCTTTTTTTTAAAACTGCAGATTAGCTTAGACGTGAGTGTACGTGCATGTCAAGTATAATTTAAGAGTCAATATTTTTTATTTTATTTTCTGTAGCAACCATTTTTGTTTGTATGCTTACGCTCGGGATATCAAACATGATTAGAAAGCTCTCTCGTCTCCTTCCCTTTCCTCGTGAACAGATAAACCTGCTCCTTAGCAACACCCCCCATTAAACCCCTCCACCCCTCTTTGATAAAGCGGTACTAGTCGCTTTGTTCGATAAGCTGGGGACACGAACCACCTCTGTTTAGTTACTAGGCGACCACCACTCATGCCAGCTGCCAAGCATCTCGCAAGCTTTATTTCTCTCTGACTCAAAATCATCTTATCTTCCCCAGAGCTTTCTCTTCTCCATACCAACTTCATCTCCTTTCGTTGTGAAACAATACGTGGTCCACTCGACCATCCCTTTCCCTCCTAAATACCAACCAGCACGAAAAAAAAAAAGTCTGATTGTTTCGAAATATGTTTTTCACTGGAATGTTTTAAGGTGGGGGGCTAGTGATCTCCAGTTTAGTGCATTAATTTTGCAGTTTTTATAGCATAAACATTTTTTGGCAAAAATAGATCAAATATTTCTTCTATAGAAACATAGAGTTTAACTTTCTGCACATGTTAATCTCAACAGTTCTTGAATATCTCTCATGACCATTGCGGCATTTGGTGACAAACTTTTTAAATGCAGAGAAAAAGTCACTAAATCCCAGGACACCCTTGACATATATTAAAAAACTGTTGAGATTAGCATGTGCGGAAAACTAAACTCTATGTTTCTATAGAAAAAATATTTGATTTATTTTGGCCAAATAAATGTTTATGCTATAAAAACTTAGAAAATACTGCCCTAAACTCACGCTCACTAGCACCCAATGTTAAGTGCAATTTCTAAACTCAAAAATGATATCAACAAATTACTTACAAACCAACTTAACCTAGGAAAGTATTTCCAATATTACTAAAGCTAGTCATGACGTCTAGGTATATACTAATTGGATACACGTATGAGCCTATAGTTAGTAATCGCATTTTTTTATTTATTTTTTTTCCACTTAGTCTTACAACTCGTTTGCGTTTACTCATTTGTACTAATTATGCTAAAGGGTTGGGGTTTAGGAAGGCTTAATTTAGTTGAAGTATAACCGAATCTGCATGTAGGAAGAGTTGAGAACCATTTTAGAAAAAAAAAACTTATTTACACGCTACTGAGATTCAAACCCCCTTTCTCCACGTCATCAGCAGTTAATTCTAGTTACGAGAGTGACGCCATAGACCATGTGAAGACATATTTAGGTTTTTAGAGTATTTAACTCTAAGCTTTTTACTCAGGACTATCTCCCACTAGTAAAAAAAAGTAAAAGTATAGTTATCAATAAATATCAAGTCATACATTTATGAATCATAATATATCAGTAATATGAATTAACCAAAAAAAGTTAATATTGATTAGGCCTACCATGCATTTGCAAACGAGATTTTAAGATCTTAAAAAGGATTTGTAATTTAAAACTTATTCAAAACAAATATTTTTTTTAAATAAAAGAAAATTTTAAACTTCTTAAAATTTTGTAAAACGTCTTTACCAAATAATTAACATTTCTGAAAATGTCAAATTCCTTTCAATAATTATTCTATGTAAGTTAACAAAAGTAAGAAATTGATTTAAACTCTGACAACTCCCCCCATACGTTTATCTCCCATTTTATTTGAAGGCCTGCCAGAGTATCGATCACATACAATAACGCCGTCAAATTGTCCTCCTGAAAACGCGTTCTGGTTTAAAGTATTTTGAATTATATACTGTGTATATATTTAACAAACCAGTCTAGTAGAATAGGAATACAATTATAAACCCTGCGTTGAAATACATAGCCAATATAGGTTGGCTGTTTGTGCCCTTGTCGCATTGACCGCCACTTCTAATAATACAACGGTACTGCGCGCACACAACAGGTTTTATTGGAACTGAATCTCTACTAAACATCACCGCTTGTTGCTATGGCGATAAGTCTGCACTCACACACAAACACACACAGAAAGAGAGAGAGAGAGAGGAGAACAAAACACACTCCAGGTAGAAGTGAGTTCTCTCAAATAAAGTGAAGAACCTCCTGCTACAGATTTCACTTTGTTCGACAGCAGGGAAAGTAGCGCGGTACTGAGTTGGTCCTCGAACGTATAAACATATCCTTTATGTAGAATAAAAGAAAGGTAGCAACGTGTGTAGGTTTATATATTTCCAAGGCTTATCAAATATTATTTTGTTTCTAATGAAATATCTTTACTCTACAAGCACAGATTAAATAGTTAAGGCGATTGGCCCATTATATTTGGCGTGGAAATGCACAGCCCTGGGAACCAACGGTTATCTTTAAAAATTTTTTTTATAGTTTTGAAATTATTTTTTTCGGAAACGGTTTGTTCAAGAATAGAAGATGTTGATTAAGTTATAATTTCTATATACACACTTCCTCTTTAATTTTAACAGTGATCAAATATAGATAAAATTCACATTTAATCAATAGAAAACTGCCGATTTCATAACAACAAATAAGAAAATGTAACAATTAATAAACATTGATAAGTTATCTTAGAAGGCGTGTTAAAAATATTAAGATAAAGATTTAACTCATTCTTGATAAAACTGATATTTCCAAACGTATGATTTATCCGCAAGACCTGTCTGGTATTTAGCGCCATCTACGATTTCCGTGATTCATCTGTTTTTGTTGGATGTGGAAGGATACTTTGGTCGATTGTGAAGCCTTTCACCCTCCCGCCCACCATCCCACAAAATAGGTTTTAGACTTGCACTCGACAGGGCTAAGGGCATTAAGGTGTTATTGTAGGTAAAGTGAAAGGAGGGCAATGTTATTGCAGTTTTTTTTATAGAAATTCATGTTTTGACCAAATTAAATCAAATGTTGCTCCAGTAGAAAAGTATAGTTTAATTTTTCTTCATATGGTGATACCAACAGTTGTTGAATATCCGTTATGAGCATAGTAACATTAGATTAAGAATAATTTTTTATAGCACCACGATTTACTATCCATTTGGGTTGTACACTATAAAAACTTTTTAATGAAGAGAAAAAGTTGTATTTAATTTTAGTAACCCTTGACATATATTTAAGAATTGTTGAGGTCAACACGTGAATACATTTAAATTCTATATTTATACTAGAAAATTTTATTTATTTTAGCCAAAAAAATTGTTTTGATATAAAAACCGCAATAACACTGCCTGTTCTCACGTTTCATAAGCTACCGTCTTAAGACCAGAGTCAGGATTTTGATGACATTAGGATGATTCATAAATTGACCAAAATAATAACATTCAAAATATCAAGACATAATAGAATAAATTTATTTTAAAAATACCCAAAAATGTAAACAAAATTTCAAAGACTGTACATAAGTATATCAAAATCAAACAAGCTTTTTACAAATTTAAACTAAAATAGACATGTATGCCGTGAGACAACTCTGGCTAATAAACTCTCGCAAATCGCTAGACATGGCCATTGATTTACAAATACCTGATTCTGATGTAATTACTATATCTTGCCACAAAAATATTTCCAAGCTATTTATAGAGCTCTAACAGAAATGTGATTTTTTTCCTATTACAAAAGTGGAGACTGTATAAAGTTTATTATAAGTGTTCATTAAAATTTCAGTCAAGACATCTTAGTAGTAAAAATCATATTTTTGAGTATGAATAATTTTATAAAGCATCGATATTATTCGAGATAATTGCCTAAAAATGAATAAAACTATTAAAATCATGAAAATTCGAAAATAACAAACCTGGGTAATTGCATTGAAAATATAACTGTTTACTGTCAAAGGATATTGAAATGATTATGTGTGTACATTAACATTTTATTTTGTGTAACATACAAAATATTACTTTTAATGAAAACTTGGGCCCTGGTAATGAGTAAATACAGCGTAATAATAATGTACTAAACGGCAATGAAAAAACTTTTAAAAATAGAAAATTATTTTTGTTACAAACATAGTTACATTTTACACTATATTTTTATAGGTACTTATATGATATATAAAAAGTGACAGTTTCGGATGGCATGTCCTTGCATATAAATATATAAAAATTGTTTAAGAGACTTTAATAAATGTAAAAATATTCCATGCTATCTAAATTGAACTCTAAAATGATAAAAATACTTATTTTAAAATGTTTTATTTTATAACTAAGGAAATTGATAAAATTAAAGAAAAATGCGAAAATAAACTATAAAGATTAAATTTGATGAAGAAAGCCCACCTAGGAAAGAGGAAAAATGTGGGAAGAATCCAATGAACAAAGGTGACATCTTCCTTTCTTCTTGTATAGTAGAAGTAGTCACACACACATTTTAACACAAATAGACTAATATTTCCAGTGGAAGTAAAGATTAGTAAGCTTTCATCGATATTATAATAGTTGTAAGAATTCTCACATGTCCTTGAAGAGTATATCAATTGATTATGAATTTCGCACATCTCCTATACACAAACGTCAACAAAGTAATGACAGAAGCCAAACGAAACCAAAATAGTAACCTCTTTCCATAGGGGGATTTTATTTTTCTTCATCATGAATGAAAAAAAAACACTTTGAAATTATTACCAAAAAAAAGAGATTAAATACACAACTTTCTTAATTCAAAAATAAAATTTAAGAAATTTATGTTTTTAGAAGGGAATGCTTAATATTTATCAGCAATCGACATTTGTCCGTTTAAGTCAACTATGAAATAATTGTGAACATTAATACGCGGTGAATGAGTCACAGCCCCACTAATTGATTGGGATTGAATGGGTGCACGTTTTGTAATTAATTCAAAACTACGCCCATCCCCAAAATGTTCAATTACCAATTGCATATATTTCGCGTGGTTTTGACATGTGCGGTGATGTCAGAATCGCATTATCGTGCATCCGAATATTAGATGACGTTGAACCAAGAACTTTGGGCATTATAATAGTATTTATCATCCCGTGTGATCCATAATTAAATTTTTTTAAAGCTCTAAGTGCATAAACATTTCCAATCACAAGTCACAAACACGTTTTGATTCTGCAAAAAGTATATCAAAGGAAATCTAGAGTAAGTTGGATGATTTTAAAAGAATAAGCCAAATATAATTACAGTGAACAATACATTCTATGAGCCAAATCCGTGGCACACACGGACTCGACGTCTAATTTTACAATGGGAGCTCGCTCTTATTCAATCTAGGTGTACCGAGTATGTTCCTCCTTAAATAGTTTCGCACTCTACCTACAAAAAAATCCAGGTAAGCTGTTATAATTAAATCTTTACTAGTTCTATACATTACTTTAAATATGCAGATAACTTAGATGGGAATTTATCTAAATAAAATTCTCCTTCCTCACATAGAATTATATATATCATGTAATACAAGCTATCTAATGCATATGACAACTTAAACACATATGTATAAAGTCATTATTTAAGGCCATTTACTGAGAAATATAAATTTTTATAGGAATAATTAATAGGCAAACTTTACCAAAACTACGTATAATTTCGTGTCGCATAGCAAAGTTTTCATGCAAAAAATAAACTCATTTTCCTTGAATTTATGCGCTTCCGTACACTTAGCGGGCGAAATACATCATTAGATAAACACAGCAAGAAGAACTTTGCTACCTAGAATTTATTATTTGAATGAAAAAATAAGCCTGTGTCCAATTTAGCATGCTTGAACCCATTTATTCCTTATTTTTTATCAATATTTATACTAAAACTAAAATATAATGTATCAACTACCAACTTTGGTGATCAAATTGTCTAATGCAAATAGACGTTGACGTGGAGATTTTGGCTCGAATCCTGGTCAGGTGTACTGAGGGTGTTTTTTCCTAAGTGGTTTTTCACTACACCTCCACGATAATGTGGGAACATTACCTTTAAATTATACCTTAGTCATTTATACCAGATTATCATGATTAATAAATATGCCTATATTACAAACGCGATAAGAAATTCAATGGAAAAAAAGTTAGTTGAATAAAGTGTTATATTGTATTTATTTGAAATTGAAGACAGAACCGTTCTAAAGATATGTATGTTAATATTTACTTATAAGCACGCTACTATTGTTGTTTATGAACACTTCTTAAAAGTTGAGAAATTTTCACAAATAATGAACACAAAATAAAAAAGTATTTTTTGTTTTAAATAGAATATTCAGAATAGGCGAAAAAAAATTAAAGAATGAAACTATCTCTTTAATTTTCATCACATTCTTAGTGTAAAGTTTAAATACTTTTTTCTAAATAAATTATAAATTCCAATTTAATTCATTGCTCAATTTCAATAAGAAATCTATATATTCAAACGAAACTTTCAAAGTTAGAGCTCATTTTATTTTACTTTAATCTTTTAAAAAAGCTTTCATGGATTTATATCATATCGTAAAAAAAAGTATTATACCTTCCTCGTGAAACTTATTTTATAAAATATTCTTGAAACTTTAAAGATTTGACATCGGTAAATAAAGTAGCAAGGGCTAGGATGTAGTTTTTCTATATTACGTAAATATTAAATAAACGAAATAAGTTGTAAGAAAATTTTTGTATAGTATCTAAAACGTTATTTGTAATAATTCAAAGAATGGCTTAGTAGTTTTACAATATCAAATATTTGTATCTAGTAATAGTGATATTGTCACTATTAGTAGCAGTACCGGTAGTAGGACTCAGGTTTAAAGGCATATCAACACAAAATTAAAAGTGCCTAACCATTATAACTAAACAAACTAAACCTCTACGACTAGTAATTTAAATTCAATTTTGTGCTCTAATATTCAAAACAAATATATTTAAATATTATATTTTACATTTATATTATATATAAAGTAACAACTAACCAAAAATATATTTTTATGCGGCCTTTGTATTTAAATTAAATTATATAAGGCCTACACGGTTTGCATTATATTCTCCTAAAGTATAATCAAATGCCATATGACGTAGCCTGTTGATTAAAGATTCACAAAAAGATATCAATTCTAGTGTTTATAAAATGCATCCACCATGAAAATAGTATTTTATAAATATAGCTTTTTTGTATTACGGGCAAAAGTAGGATTGATTTAATATATTTATTTACCTTTCGAAATCAAACTGTTTAATGTTGCAAATAGATTGACAAGATAAAATTCAAATATTCTACACCATTCGAAGAAGTAATTTAATTTAATTTAATTTAAAAAAAAAAGTGCTTGCAAAGTTAAAATCATAGCTATATTATGAATGTGATTTTTTGATTAAAATTATATCAACACTATCCTTAAAATAATTATTTAGCTTGCATGAAATATAAAATCTATTATAAAAGTTAAGTTATGATTGAGGACTCAAACTTTGTTGGAAAAACCAAATCAGATCAGAAATGTGACGATAACACATCACAAGATATTGTATCACACTTTCGGTTTTGGTTGAATTTGTTCAGCTTTTTTATACTTGTTGTATGAGCACTTGATGGCCACTCAAACATTAGAGTAAAATTCCAACATAATTCCCGGTTCTCCTGCAAATAACAAATATCCAGATATTTTAAGAGACTGCGAGATTTTTAAACAAATTATTCTAAATGTGTTTGTTTTTTCTAAAAGGCTTGCTGAACAAGCCCCCTAATTTTGGTACTTGAGCCAATATTGTTATAAGTACCTCTACAACATATTTGTAGTGGTCCTCCCGAGAAAAGTTTCAAAATTTGGATACCTATAGAAGTTATTTGAAGTGACCAGTTTACTCATCAAGATGCCTCTATAAGCTAATTGGATTGGTACATACCCTGTAAATTTTTGAATTTTGTGTGAACCTATAAGCTATTTAGAATTCCTTGCCATAAAATTCTGACAGATGAAAAATTCAAGCAATTTTCCTAGATTTTTCCCCGATGCATAAAATGCAAGCATAATTCCCTGTTCTGGTTTTCCCGATCATGGCTACCCTAGATAATCTTCAAACAAAACATTTATCAGGGAAATAACCTGATACACTTATTAATCCACTTCAAATCAAAGGTTTTTGACAATCGGGTGCTTCTAGTTGGAAATTCAAGGATCATGGGTCAACAAACATTACTGGCAATCATGTTAATTAGCTAAGCTACTGAGGCAAAATATTTTTGTATTTTCAATGAACGTGAGAATCAAGTTTCAAATAAACACAGTTGAACTAACGTCAAAAAAAAATGAAAAATCATAATGGAAACCACGCGTTGAAAACCAACCCAACCCCCATCTCACACAAGCACAGCTGTTCAAAATTTGAACACAAATCTTCTCTTTAACGATGCATAGATTTAACGCAAAACTAGTCCCTTAGTCCTCTCGGATCCTACTGCCAGCTAGTCATGGTTATAACATTATGTATGCAAACAACCTCACAAATGCTGCCAAATAGCACTAAAACGAGTAATATTGTTAAATACATTCAAATGGAAGTTATTAAACTATTATTAACAAAGTAATTAATGTATAGTATGTTCTCGTCAACGAAAAAATTCAGTTTCAAATCATTTAATACATATTTGACTAAATGTATTAATAATTTAAAAAAATCAATGTGGCTTAAAATATAATTTGGCAATGAATTTATTCAAATGATAGCAATAAAAGGTGGCAATATTATATTTACTTTGGTGCCTATTACATAACTTAATGATTTGTTTGAGTGTCCCTCAGTTCATGAGACGCGACGCGACCCAGTTGCACCTAGAAGATCACAGACTTGTATCTTTAGTCATTTCAACCCCACTACAGTGTCCACATTCATTATTTTTTCCTAAACCACACGAAGCCATAACTTTCAAATGCCTTATCTTTCCTTTATTTTTCATTGTCTTTAAATAAGTTTACATTTTTATTTATATTTATTAACGCAAATAACTTTTGTTTTTCTACTACGTCTTACTTCCCTTTCGGGCTACACGCAAATGTACTATTACTCTAACATGTTAGGGATTAGGACGATTTAATTTAGAGGAAGTAGGACCGCATTTGGGTGGAGGTAGAGTGGAAAACCATTTAGGAAGAAAACTTCAGGCACCCGACTAGAATCGAGCCCCAATCTCCCCTCCCTGTCCTCAGCAGTCTAGCTCAACACGAGAGCAGTTCATCAGACCACGTTGTCAGCGAAGAGGGTTGCAAGTAGTTACTTCAACGTTGGTGTGTATTTAAATCCTAAGGAAACTACTACTCTATACTATATAATAATAATACAATTAATATAAATATTGTGAAGAACTTTGGTTCTATGTGGTTGTAATAAGACTTATATTAAATAATATATGTTTATATTGTGAGTCACATTTTACTATTCGTTTGGGCTACCGACCAATTTATACTAGGGGTTAGGGAAAAAGGAGGATGAATCAATATAAAATGTGCCTGTATATATGTAAAAGTAGATTGAGAAACTATTTAAGGAAAACCACGCTCAGTAAACCAGGCTGGGATTTGAACCCTACATCTCAGTCATTTGTAATTCAGACCATGTTTGACTGACGCCTCTGACCACTTGTCCACTGTTAAATTTTTAGCTTATTTTTCTAGTGTAAAATATTTATAAAACAGCAACAAACCATTATATTTTATTAATACCATAAATTTGACATAATTATTTAGTAGTATGTTTAAAAAAATACATTTAAAAAATAAAACATATTAAATACTCTACATTTCTGTATTGCTTTATTCTTGAATTACTCTTTGTCATGGTCATACCACCAAATGGGAGACATAACGGAAAATCATGCTATATATATTATTTTTTAAGTTCGATATTTTGTTCGAAACTCAGCTATGATTGATTTTTAACAACCACCTTTCAAAATTTAACGCTTGACCGAATGAAACGGTTCTTACAATGGACGCGAGTCCAACAAAGCCCTGCTATTGTCCCGAAGTTGGATTCAATCTAGCGCAGTGGAGGAACAGGGTTGAAAACACTGGAACTTGTGGTGATCCCACAAAACGTGGAAGGAGGAACAAATAAGTACAGGAGGAGTTAACAAATAAAATAAGGCAAGGGACCACTTCTGGTTATTGTTTGGAAAATCGTAGGCGTGGCGTATAGGGGGAAGGGGATTCATCAAATTTCAATTAATAGCAACCTCACTCTGGGGGAAAAGGGAGCATAATTAACTTTTAAATATATGCAAATACGAACAAAGTTCACACATATTAGGAACGTAAACTGGATTAAAATAAGGTTTGTATAATTTTTATGATTTTTTTGTTGTACATAGTATCTTAATACCCGTCCAGGATACTATACATTTTTTACACTAAAGGAGGACAAGCTTATTTATAATATCCTCTGTGAATGACATTCTCAAGAAAATCACAAATAAAGAAACCATCGAAAAGTCTACCAGGTCTAGTCACACAGAGAAAAAAAGCTTCTTCTCTTAAAATATTATAAATAGTACCTAAATTCCTGTGCTTAAATAATTTATTTTATTATCATACTGTAGATTTTTTTCAACCTAGATTTTTCAAATGTTCTCTCTTCCCTCCACATAAGCTGATTTTCTGTCCCCACTTAAAACAATTTAGTTTTTAAGGTCTTATGACTACCTACGTAACTCATATAGATATTACGATTATACTCACTTTATATTAGTTTTCACACATTTAGTTTGTTTTTTCAATATCTGATTTATTGATCTTATTGATGTCTTCAATTTTGTTATTAACTTCTTTCATTCACTCCGAATTTTTTGGTTTTTTATGAATGTAAAAAACTATTTTTATACAATATTTTAAGGTAAAATATTTGTTTTATTTTTATGACAGAGTTTTTCAATACAATTGTTTTTACTATATTATAGTTGTTTTCATTCGCAAAGTATAAGTAATATAATTTTAATACATGAAGTTGTTCTTGTAAATACAAACCATTCATTTTCATAGATTTTCTGATTTTATTTATCTCATCCAAAAAGCTCTCTAACTGAATTTACAAAATACGTAATGTAGGCTTTGATGTGGAAGAGAAGAGGAAGGTGGAGAATTATTTTGGGGGAATTTTCGCCATTGGGACTGAAGGAGCTGGGTACCCCTGAGGAGGAGTAAATAGAATTAAATTAAGTGTTCAAGAATTTTTTTGGAGGGAGAGTGGATAACCATTTAGGAAACTACACCATTATACACCCGGCAGAGATTCGAGCGCTGGCCTTCCTGCTCACAGAAAACCAGACTGAAGATGAGTGATATGCCCGTGTGCTCACTGGCAAGGAGTTGGTGTGGTATAGGACCAAAACTTCAAGGGTTTGAAGGAAAAGGCTTTGGTTTTTCTTCTGGTTCTTGTAAATGTTGATAAACACAGGATGGCCATTAAGTCTGAACACTTAGAAAAAGCCCAAAAAAGCTTACCAAACAAAGGTTTAAAGCACATTGAATATGTAATGAAAGTAATTTAATGTTATAAGAAAATGTTTAATATATCTTTATATTTTTATATTAAAAACACTTATAAGCACGTATATTTACCTATATTTGTGTATCTGTTTATTTGCGCTATGTATCAAAACTTTATGGCCACCCTGTAAATAGTTTTACTGAATTTGGAACTGTGGGGAGTTATCAATGGGGAGGCTGTTGGCTTGAATCAGAATGTCATTTTTATATGAAAATTTCACTTTGAAAACTAAAATTGTACATATCTATGGCTATCGACTTTGTAATTTTTATTGTGTTGCTTTGGAAAAACCTGTTCAAATGTAAGTGAACAAATAATTTTATTTTAACTAAACATAATTTAATGAATACTTAATTTTAATATGAACATAATGCCCATTCATTTTAGTGAATTATCTATTATGTCCACAGAAATGAATTAGTTTAAACGATTTTAATTTGTGTAGTAACTCATAAAAATGAACCAATAATTAATATTTATTTGAAAACAACATTAAGTAAAATAGTAAATTTGGACACAAGTAACCAACGTTGAAAAAAAATACATATAGAAGAAGGTAAAGGAAAGGAGTATAGGAAGAAATAAAATATATTAACACACTATGGAGCTTACATTGAAATTGTATATAGCGAAACACATATGATGACTTTAAACATTTCAATCTAAACTACGCTAATTATGTGCAACTTGATTTATTATGAATAACTAGCTAGAAAAAGCAACCACACCAATATTATTTACATCCGTAAAATGTTTACACGCCCACGTCAGGATATTCAGCAGGACAAACATTCGCATGCAGGATTGCAGCATATAAACAGAAATGTAATAGCGAATTTCATCTGTCCCCTTCACCCTGCAATTTTCAACCAAAATACCATCAATGTTAATAACTAGTCAACGTAGGAAAACACAGTCGGACAGAAGGAGAGTGGTTTCAGGGCATAGTGTGTATTCTGCGCATCATAAACAGATAGAAACAAATATTTACCTTCAATAGAGAGTACTCTACCAGAAACGATGGTGACCATTTCATAGATTGGGCCTCAGGGAATATCGTTTAGACGTACTATACAATATCACGTTGAAAGTACGGGCAAAATATTTACTTGTCCTCTTAGTTACTAACTATCCAACTAAATTATAGGTTTTAGATGATAAATCAAATATAGAGCCTACTGAGTTTACTTCTTGTAAAGAGATTGCGAAAGGCATCGAAATGATATGACTTTCATGTTAAAAGAAAGAGAGTCTATACATTATTTAGTGGTTGAAAAATAAGTTTTCACTTTATGAATGTACAAATTTAATGAAATTTAAAAGGCCCTTTTAAATAAAACACAACGATAAAGTAGGAATATTCACCCATTCGTACCGAGTATGAAATATTCATTCTTAGTGAACTTTGAGAGAGGGGTAATGGATGTTACTATAAATAATTAAGATCTTTTAAAAGAATATAGTAAAGTAAGAGTCTGCCTGTGTGCCAAAGGTTAATGTAACTTTCATTACAGGTAGTTAAAATATTATGTTAGTAAAAAAAATCTAAAATTGTGAATGATGCTTCTTGAATTTAACAGAATACGTCTCTACATTGGCCTACAAATGCTGAATGGAAATAAAATTTAACAGCTAAGATGAATAAATGCACTTATATAAAGTATTATTAAAACATTCTGATAAAGCACAAGCAATATTGCATTATGATTATAGTTAGTTTTTTGGTGGGTTTCATGACTTATAACCCCAATTAACAATAGTACTATTATTTATAAGGTACTTGTTTAGTCCCGTGCTGTTATTAGGTTCTGTAGCTATAAGATTTTTTTCAGAAAACCATTTTAGTTAACTATACATTTGAAGCATAAGAAATATAAATTGTTTATTACTTAATTTATAGTATATATGCTAAATAATATCTAATAACATAGAAAAAGACATAGACCATATCAGTGGTGTGGCGTGGAACGCTGCCAGAGATGTTAAATGTTATTTTGAAGTACCTGTGAATTGTTACTATCATTCAGTAGCACACTAATTGGCCAAGTATATAAAAAAAACACTCCCTGTGAGGTGTGAAGTGCCTGTGTATGATCGATAAACTGAATAGCGAGTGGGTGAGAACATATCGTAGGTACTGTTTTAACGAGTTAATCTTGCAACGTTCCACGACAAACCACTTGTAACCTAGCGCATGGGCACACTGGAGGATAAATTATTCAGGTGAATATCAGTATATTATTTCGAAACTATCCTTTATAAACAACATTCTAACAGTTCTGTGAACCCTTGAACTGGATCCTTCTATAAATAAAATGCTAAGTATATATGTTAAGAATATTATGTCATTTTATTATCTAAACTCTAGTCTTAAAATTGCGCTTTGGATTTCAAGTTTAAGTATCACTTATAATTTTTCTTCTTGGATTTGAAATTGATAATATCCCGTAATGATCAAGATAGATAGAAAATAAATTAAAACAATATTAAATAGTAGGCCTACATTATATTCATATGCAATAACCTTTGTTTAATTGGATCAAGGTGTCAGTCTCACAATAAATGTTTAAATTTTATATATATAAATATATCTATAGCGCTGCAATTCGCTACCATTTCGGACTATTCGCAATACACATATGTACTAAATGGACCTACGCTAATTTGTTAAGCATGAGGAAGGATTATTTAGAGGATGTGTACCCGCATATGTGGGAGGTAGAGAAAATACTATCTAAGAAAGAAACATCAGTACCACCGACCGGGATTGGCACACCAATCTCCCATTCATGGGCTGTTCAATCTATTGCGAGAGTGGTGCCTCAGACCAGATGGTGGTCACAGAAGTGGACTGTATGCATACAAATATATCATTTAGCGTAGGTTCAAAGAATGACCCTGTCAAATTTCGTTTTAATAATTTTTCATTCAAATTGAAATAATACCACAAAACAGAGAGACGAAATACAAAGTGCCAAGCCATAGCTGATCACACCTTCACCCGATTTCATAACCTTAAAACTAAGACCATTAGGATCATACCGGTTAATGGGCTAACTCATTAAGAGAAATGCGAATGCACTTTTTTTTATCTTATTGCGTTTAACCTACACTTTATAAATATAAGACTACATCAACAGAGGACTGACAAACTATACTAAACAAGAATCACAATTTGTCAATGAGTGTAATATCTGGGCTAATAGATCATTATTCTCAAATACAAAGTCTATGAGGTGATGGAAGATGGTTCTTTAGGAATTGTAGTAGGTCTTCCTATTCACTAAGTCAATCTAGTATGCACCATATATTTCGTGTTTACATATGTGCACTTGAGAGTGCATTATGCAACCCTACGTGTCCTACACAAAGCTTGTCTGATAGGTACATGTGTGTGTGTTTATGTGTGTGCGCGTGCACTGGAGAGAAAGAGAAAGGGCACATTTGCATGGTAATTGAAAAGTTGGTTGTGAAAGCATAGGGGGTTTACACGGGCTACGACAAGGAATGTTTTGAATAGGACGCGAGCAGCCCCCATTCTAGGCAAGCTCTCTTCCCTCTCCACCACCCCGACCACTACAAACATGCTCCACCCTAACCTCGTCTGCAACACTATCTAGATATCACCATACTTCAATTGTCTACATATGACACGGATGTCACAGTTCAGTGGCGTTTCTAAAACAATTAAATGTGTGTTTTAGAAATTCGTCTTTACAGTTTTTCCACTATTCGTAAATTATTTTCCAAAAATACTAAATTCGTAATCAAATTTAACAACAAATTTAAATTAGCTGTAAACGTAATATTTGAACGCAAAGTTCTTGTTTGAAATACACCAGCGTCTAAGATAGTGCACTAGCCTCAGAGAGACAAGAATGCATCTAAGTTCGTTCAAACAATTTTAACAAATAAAACAAACTAATAACTTTTAGCAATACTCATAACACAACACAGTAAACATAACGTATTAATTAAGGTATTTACTCACTAGTATGGGCTTACTCTATAACACGGGTTAAAACAGTTTAAATAATTTAAATAAATATTACTCATATAAGCATGCTCTTCAAATCTACGCCAAACTAATCTAGTCTGGTTTACTTATAATGTGAAGGATGGGGTTCAAATCTCAGCAGTGCTTTCTGAGGGAAGTTTTTCTTCAATAGCTCTTCACGCTCTCTTAGTGAAATTACAGGTATATTATTTCTTAATTTTTACATTCCTAAACCTTACACTTATATTTTAATTAAATGCAGGCTTGCCCGAAGGGATATATGCACTGTGTATATTGATAATAAATAAATGTTTATATTTTAGACTTAATGCTTATGTGTTCCGTAGTTTAATTAAAATGAGGAAAATTTTACGAAACAGTTTATTAGAAACTAGAAATTCTTATACCGGTTTATACAACAAATTTCAAGCTAAATTAACAAACATAACACTTAAACCAGTTTCCATCAAATGACTACTTGTCAAGAACAGACTTTAGTGAAAGGTTAAGTTTAGGAACGATGGAAATTACAGGTCATTGTTACTATATATAGTACCTACAACTTCGCACTTCACTAGATTTTACAACTCCATTTCTATTCATCTATAGAAACACCTTACAAACACAAAAGTACTTTGGTCCCACTCCAATCTTTTTTAAACCTTTCGCAAAAGTCCCGACGAAACTTCTAAATTATACCTTCACTTGCAGATGGAAAATTAAAAGTGAAATACACACGCTTTACGTAAGTACATACAAATAAGTTATAATAAAACATGTCTTAAATAAAGTTTCACAAGATCTAGAAAAAAACACTGGAAATTTATTTTTTTGTAAATTTTAGTGCTGGTATCGCGAAGCTTAGAAAAACCAAAATTAGTTTATTATTGGTGAATTTTAGTGCTGTTATCACAAAGCTTGGAAAACACCAATATTAGTTTTTTATTGGTGAATTTTAGTACTAGTTTCATAAGTATTTAAAGAAAAAATATTAATCTTTTACTTATTTATATGAGTGATGGTATAATGAATCTTATAAGAACAGATATTAGTTATCAATTGGTGAATTTTAGTGTTCAGTTCACTAAGCTTAGAACAACAGATATATAAGTGAGTTATCAAAGATTTTATTTCTGGTTTCACATATTTTAGAAGAACTATGATATTAGATATTTGTATGTTTTAGAGCTGATTTCATAAATCTTAAAATAACAGATATAATATTTTAATAGTGATTTTTAGTGGTAATTTCAAAGATCATCCCTAAAAAGATATTACATATTGATACATTTCATTGCTGGTTTCATAACACTTAAACAGATAGTAATAATATTATTTTAGTTTTAGTTAAATAAGAAGAACAAAATATATATACTAAAATAATATTTATTAATAATATCTTAGAGACAGTGTGATGGTACTATTGACCATAAGAGGAAATTGTAAGATCTCCAGCTACAAATATGTCCTAAGGATTCCAAAACACATCGATTGCAATCAATTCCCTTTGTTTTAAAATAGAATACAAAGAATGAGTTTGAGGTAAACACCTTAAAAATTATTATTTACAATAATTACAACCAAAATAAATAGTTATCTACTAATATTTTAGAATTAAGTATTTTTGTTAGAATAAATCAATGAGAACTTTGTTTCTTCTGCAGACTATATTATCAAATTTCCATCCAAGAAAGTAATCTGTTGAATATAATTTTATTTAGCAAAATCAACCATAAACTCTGGTCAACAAATTCAAAAGAGCAAGTATCATTAATTGACTTCATCATGTATAATAATCTTCAATAATTATGAATGTGATATCCATTACCATTTTTGAATGAAAATATAAATAAAGAAGAGTTGTGCTCCACTGACGACTTGTTTCAGATAAATTAGGTCGTGGATTTACTCGTTTTACGAATAAATAAAGGGGGGGAAATTCTGGAAAAATTCAAATAACATGACAAATAAATAAGTGAAACTAGATCTATTAACTTATCTAGTTCTTAAATAAGGCACTTCCTATGAACGTATTTACTGTACTATACTGTGTGAAATAAAAATACAAAAGAAGCCATTCCATACAGCCTAATCATATTACCTGTTGGCTACCATAAATCCTAATCGTCAACGCCTCTAAGATGTCACGTGTGAAACAGACCTTTTGTTTAACTACCATTTCTGATAGTTCATCTTATAATAAAAAAGCATAATTGTGTGAAATCCACTGTTGTCAATTAAATGTCTGTTTTATTGAGTTTTGGCTTTCAATGTTTACTGGCATGGGAAGGTAAACTTAAAAAACAATTAAATAAACACTGTGTAAACAGAAAACAAATCCGTAAAATAAACTCAATTTAGTTGGTGCTGTTGACATCCCAGCTAATTAAATATATATAAATATTATTGAGGTCTTTCGGAAGCAACAGATGTTTTTTTATTAATATTTACTATTCCAAGTTCCAAACTAAAAAAAATGATTAAACGTTAGAGTAAAAAAGTATTTACGTGGTTATTTGATTATGTTTATTTTGGATCTAATATTCATTTCACGGTATTTCTCATGCTTCATGTCTTATGATTAGGACTCTTTTCTCTATTGATCACTGATTAAAATATAGTCATCAATAAATTTATTTATTTTAAGTTTAACATACAAAAATATATATAAAATATATTATTGTGAACATGGACTAAACGTCAAGATAGTTTAGTCTGGTTTGTCAATAATGACAAAGTTTGAATCCTGACCTTGAGTAATGTGGATATCTCTCCATATTTTTTCCCATACTCTCTCCACGTAAATGTAGTTACTATTCTACTAAACACTGCCTTTCTGATTACTACCCTAATATCGTGATTAAATGAGAGTAGGCGGCCGTATGGGTTAAAAAACTAAGTGCAATACACTCAAGAACTGATAGAATAATAATACTTTGTTTTATTCTTAAATAAATCAAATGTATACTTCATTTCTTAAAAGTTGCTATTGGATAGTTCCGGATGTATAATGAGTTAAATATTTGCTTTCAATCAAAATATGATATAATTTATATGCAAACACATCTATAGTTTTTGAAAAAATTCTTCTCTAACTCTTTAATAAATACTAGTTCAATAAAATACTAGGAAACATTAACTTAAATACATTGAAATTATATCATACAGCCCATATAATAATAGATATAAATTGGTTTTGGTTTTAATATGGCGGTGATCTGGGTAGAAATTTAGATAGATTAAATTTTGTTGGAAAAATCACATTTGAATACAGGGACTTGGATAGATTCTCAAGTTAAGATGTCATATTTCAAACATATTTAATTTATAAGCTCATAAATTTGAATGGACAGATTAGTGATAGATTTATCCCTTTATTAATGGCCTACGATTTTATACTGCTAACTAACTTAAATATTATATACGATTAGTAATGCTATAATGGTATTCCTAAGTGTTTCCAACTCTAAAACGGGAATCACTCGTAATGGAACTAGCAAACTTTTTGTATTAAATGAAGTTAAGTAGGCCTGATATTTTAGAATTTATGATTTCTTTAAAACTATTCTTCTTTATAATATTATCAATAAAATTCCATATTTTCTCAGTAATTTTTTTTTAAGGTTTGTGCAAACGTATACATAGTAAGGTCTTTAAAACTAAAATATGTCAATAATTACTCATGTATGGAAAAACTGAGGATTTATTTATTTTTTTTTGACCATAACTATTTGTTTACTATATTTCTGACTTGTATTTTGTGTTATTCTTCCTTTTGCTGCATCCCATGTAAAGCTCTTTTATATTTTTTTTATTTTATGGAACATCATAAATCAATGTAAAATGCGGGGTAGACCTCAGCATTAGAGGATCATTTTCAACGGTTTGTAATATAATAAACTTTTAAAAGAAAATTAGACAAAATATATTTTGCGCAGAAGTTTTGAAAGTACTATTTACTTGTGGTTTTAACATGCCTTTCTTAACCGACTGATTATATCAACACACGAGAAATTTCTATGAACAAGATCAAAAGAGCCTACCAATTTGCGTGGAAAGGTATTTTCACATACCTTCTGGGGTTTACTTCCCCTCCGAAGGAAGTTGTGTTATGGATTTTTAGCACTTAAGAAAAATCCATTTAGGCTAGCTGGGTTTGAACCTATGAACATCAGAGCCTTAGGCAAGCACTTTACCCCAAGACCACCGAGGTTGACTTGAGAATAGTAAAATATTGCAGTGGTCCACACTGATATTCTTGAAATCTTATATGAAAATATTTGTCTCCGTTAAACACCAAATCATTTCTTGGGGTAGCCCCAGGATTTCATTGAGATTTTCTCCATCAATTGGATATGAACTTGTGGAACAAATCAACTAATATAAACAGAGGAAATGTGGAGGGTTTCTGAAATTGGGGCCAAAGGTATTATATTTTTTTCATTTATTTGAGCTATTTAACTTGAATTTTCTGAATCAACTGATTATATCAGCACACAATTTATTCACTAACTTAAATCTATAACAGAAACAACACCCACACCCCCCCCAGTCATTAATCTATAACTTTGAAACTGGAAACCCACATTTTAAGCCTTGGCAAGAATGGAACCCTGGAACTTAGCTCAGTAAACAGTCACGTTACATAATGAGCCAAGCCAAGGGAATCGTTAAATAAACATTCATTTCACCACGTATTAATGCCCTTTGAGATCATACGCTAATTATATATTTAATGCACTACTGTATAAGTGAAAATAAAGGCCAAACATAGTTGTAGTGTGCCTGCATTCGTGTAGAAGGAGTGTGTAAAATAATTTACGGAAAAACGCCAATTTTAACCTTGATCTTACAGTAAATAGCAGTCCAGTCTATTGCGAGAGTGACTACTTAAACTATTTTATCACCAGAGGAGGTAAATGGACTTAATTAAAATGCAATAAATTTGGTATTAGGTATTGGAGGTCAATTCTATTGAGACCATAAATTAAATACAGGTAGGCCTAGGGGGTGGATCCCTTACTCTCCTAACCCCCTTCTTGCCAAAATTTGACAAACATTTTACTAAACATATTGCTTTATTAACCCTATTTTATTTAAGTATTTAACGTGTTCTCTCAAAAAGACTGCTATCTCAGCACATGAGCTATAAACTAACCTAATGTAGAACAGAAACAAAACAGCCCTCCCCTCCAAGTCATTTGTTAATCAGTGTGAAAGGGTAAGCCCCAATTTCACAAATTTTTACATATCTTGACCATGCAAGGAATTGAACCCAGGACCCTTAGCTCAGTAGGCGAACAGGCTAACGACTGAGATAGGTCTCGTTTCTACCTTTTATAAAATATTAAAATGAAGGGACAAGTAAATATCTATAACTAGACCCATAATTTTATATATATATATATATATATATATATAGCAGCTAACACAAGCCAAGGGCTAAGACGGCACTTACGGAAACTTTAGAATCCATTGTATCTTATTCAATTTAACACCACGTTATGACTGAATAACTTCGACCTGACCAGACTTCGAATTGGCAACGCTGTCATTATGGTTTTGACCTGATGAATAAATTATTTTTGAGACTGTTATAATTTTTTTATATTATTAGGATGGAAAAATTCCTATAAGCATTATTTTTTTGTGAAATCTAGTAGTATTTAATAATTACATAATAAAATTGTTACCAACAAATTTAAAAATCGAATTAAATATGGTTGAAAAATTACACCTTAATACGAGAATCAAATCCCGTGCACGGCTATATCCGTACCAAGATATCATATATTGTAATTTAAATATAGTTCATTTCATCAAGATATTTCTAATAAAAGAAATAAAATGGAACTGGTTGCTAAATATTATAATATATTTACCTACGATCTAATTCACGAACCAAAGAGTATTATATAAATTTGGTACAGTTGAATATTTTTACTATCCTAATGGGCGTATAACCCGAACGGGTAGTAAGACGTGGTGCTAATAATAATACTATCCAAACATATAAACATCATTTAAAGAACCTGCCCGAATTTATCAAATAATATCTCCAAGTCACTTCTAGAGGCATTCAATTATTTTTAAATTTTATTGACATAAGGTGGTTGAGGGGTTATCCCCCTTCACATTGTTAAAATCTCAACCTTGTTACAGCCTTGTTACTGACTAGCAAACTGGACCTGGATATGAAGAAGAAACTGGTCAAGTGCTATTAATATGTATGGAGCAGAGACATTAACCCTGAGGAGAAATACGGACGAATAACTATTTAAGACCTTGAGATTTGGTGTTGGACAATAATGGAAAGAACTAAGTAAACAGATCGGGTGACTAATGAAGACGTTCTAAGAAGAGTCATTGAAAAGAGAACCAATTTGCAGGTGAAACTAAGAATAAAGGCCAACCGGATAGCTAACGCTGAAAAGAAATGTATTATAAAATGATGTTATAGATGACAACATGAAAGGGAGAGGAGACGTGAAAAAAGACGAATGTAACCTATGGATGACCTCCAGCAAGGAAAGAAGATAAAGTTTCAGAATCCAAGATTAAAAAAGGATGCTTCTTACAGATTATAATGTAGGACTCAATTTGGACAAGGCATAATACCTAGTGATAATATCAATAATAAATATAGTTCATAACATAAAATATAAATATATAGTGTTATAACTTATTTCACTATTGTCATACTAGGACCCAGTCCTCAACTCATATAGGATATAGTCAAATTTCATAGGAAGAGCCCACTACAGAGTGGCGAGTTATACAATTTATTAGATCTACTTTCACGTACTTATAATCAAGTCATGTGACTTTCAACCACCTCTTTTAATATCTATTAAAAATACCTATAAAATAATGCCAAGAGAATAATAGTAATTTTTTTTATGTTGCCTCAAATGAATTAATAGGCCTACTGTATTTGCTTGCTAAAAGCCCCTTTTCTATATAAAAAATTGATTGCATATATATTATTATAGTTTCATAGATACCATATTTTAATAAAACTGAGTGTACAATCTGTCAACGTACTGTATAATAATGTACACAAACTGTACAAAAGCAGCACAGAAAAACAGACTACCATTTAAAAGAGGTCAATTAGTCCGCTATCCCACATCAAAACAAGCAATCTATTTTTATTTTTTTTACATTTGCGTAGGAAATTTCGGAAATTAAAACGTAATTCTAAAAACAAACAAAACGATCTCTTTTAAAAACATGGCAGAAACAAAAACACAATTTTGAAATACAGTGAAAATTGTGTTCCAATTAGTATCTCTTTTGTGTGTTGTCGAAACAATAAAAATGCGTTCTTCTGGAAAGAATAAATTAATTAAGAATTGTTTTGCTTTGTTTCTGTCCTACTTTGACGCGAAAGTGGGTCTACGGAATTTTGATAAAATAGTATTCGGTGGTTATAACCTGAAAATGACGTTTATTTGTTATTATCTACTCCATTACATCAGATCGTGCTGAGCGTGCACAATGAAAGATATTGGTAGGAAAAATTATAATTAATATTTGGTATATATATATATAATATATATATTACTTATTATGTACCTTATGTATGTATGTTATATTAATATGTACAAAAATATTTACAATCATGATATATTACTATGAACAGCTAGCTTAAATTTATCTCTAAAGATCTATATTAAATCACAAACATTCGCTTTGGTGTCCGCATGGTCTAAGGCTCTACTCTCAAAATAGACTAGACTGCTGTAACGGGTATATAGTGGTTCGATCCCAGTCAGCTGTATTGAGGGTGGTTTTCCCTAAATGGTTTACCACACCACTCTTTAATCAAGTGCGGGTACACTTCATCTAAATTAAACCTTCATAATCCCTAGTATATTAGAGTAGGTAGTACATAAGTTTATAGCCCGAATGGGTAGTAAGACACGGTGCTAAAATAAAACACAAACAGCTTTTCACATTCTCAGTAATATAATGTAAAGTTTAAAAAAAACTAAATTTTTCCTTGTACCATACGTATGCACTGTTTAAGCTTTCTAGGTTTTTTGGTTAACGACTTAAACCCTACCCAAACCTAGTGGTCAAGTGTCTAAAAGGTTATGCTTGAAGAATAAAAAAAAAAATCATACATCAGGTTTCCTAAAGTATTTACGTAAACAAAGTTTTATCTCCCAGTTCCTTGGGTTTGAATTTACCCGTACTGATGGTCATGAGGGTCTAAAGCGTTTAGCTATTAATCAACTTACTTTTAGTGGGCGAAGTGATTGGTTCGTCTAAGTACCTGGACATAATATATATACATATATACATACATATTAAAAATATATGTGTCAGGTAAAATCTAATAAAGATATGACCTAACTTACTAATGTGAATATAAAAACAGCAACTAAACGAACTAAAATTTATCTTTGTATTCAAGATTGATATTTATTATTAATTTCACTTTGTATTTGAAGTTTATCTCCTGGTAATCAAGCTAGATAGAAAACATTGGAATATCAAATAGTAAATAATAATTTAAATATGTATAAAAAACTCCATGGCATCAACCCACAATCAAGCAATACCTACTAAATGGCTGCCTTCTTTTAGAGAAGATATTGCTGACTTCTGGGATAGAGGGTGCTATGTGGTCCACATAAAGAGCCCTCAAACCCTTATTATCAGTTTTCTAGCCACTACGCTAAAATATAATCGCTATCACTTTGCAGAATTTAATGATCAGAGATATTAAGGAAGGTACACTTGAATTATAGTGGAAAGATGAGGGGAAAACTATCGTGATAAGCATTACATCATAAAAAATTACTCCAAAGGTACCCGTATAGTATTTGATCTCCAAACTATCAACAGAAACCTACTTCCATGCACTAGACCGCTTGGAAACTAGTGAGTTATTTTAGATTTTATGTTAGAGGCTCTAGCAAACAGCCTTGAACTAAATGTTAAAAGTTACTCTATATTTACTTCTAATAGGTCCAGTTTATAATGCACCCGATAGGTAAGTACGAAAAAAATCTATAGACAAATAGTCAAATTTTAGGTACTTGATCCTGCACCAAGCTGGCCCACAGTCATTCATTAGGATACCTGCCAACGTCTTTAAACCCAAACAATAAAGCAATAGTTTTAAATGCCTTTGGGTGTCAAATCCGACTTGTCATTTAAAGTTAAGTATTGCGAAGCATTGTGTCAAAGCTAAGTGTTGTCAGTAGGTCCCAGACGCTTATAATCACATATGTGTGTACTGTTCTTTATAAATAAAATAGGTAACTTTTTAATGTTCTTTAGACATTGATACAAAGTTTTTCAAAGCATTTATTTAATATAGTGAAGGAAATATTATGGCATTCAGAATGAGCGTGGTAGAGAACATCTGGGTTGGAAACATTTTAAGAGAGTGATGGAGGGAGTATTTTGAGCAATTAGTTGGTGATAACGTAGATATAGTAGTAGAAAATAAGGAAAATGTTATGATGAGTGAAATAACTAACGAGTATGAGGTGATAAAAGCTATCAAAGTGTTAAAGAAAGGCAAAGATGTGGGTCGTAGATTTGATTACAAGTGAAATGCTTAAGTGTGGAGGTCATGGTAATTCTTGCCAGACTGTGTGAGTTGCTCAAGGCGTGTGCTGGGATTTTTAATAGTCCTAATGAGTGGAAGAATGCTATTATTATTCCTTTGTACAAAGGCAAAGGCGGAAGAGTGAATGTAAGAATATAGGGTAATCATTTTATTGGGTATTCCAGTCAAAGTTTTTGGGAGAGTTTTAATTGCGAGGGTGCGTAAAAGAAAAACTGAGGACAAGTTTAGAGGTGTGCAATGTGGTTTTATGCCAGGTAGAAGTTTAACGGACCAGATATTTGCATTGCGACAACTGAATGAGAAATGTATGGCAACATAGAATGCATTTTATTGTGTATTTGTTGATCTGGAGAAAGCGTACGATCGGGTGAATAGCAGTAGGTTGTGGAATGTTCTTAGAGGGGTCTGGTCTGGATGCATAGTTAGTAAATGTAATTATGGCGGTGATTGAAGGACGTAAAGCGTGAGCTAAGAGTGGATGGAGCTTTGAGCAGATGGTTTTACATTGAACAGGGTGTTAACAAGGTTGTGTAATGTCTCCGTGGTTATTTAATGTATTCAAGAATAAGTGTATTAGGGATGCTTGTGAGGTCGTGGATAGTGTGCAATTGGACAATGTGAATGTGAGAGTGCTGCTTATGCAGATGATGTCATATTAATGGCTGAGAGTGAAAGTGAAAGTGACTTGCAGAATGCATTAAATCGTTGGAATTTGGCAACCAGGCAGAATGTCTCTACACGCTACAAGTTCACCTAGAAGATAGTTAGGAAATGATAATTTTGGTGTGTAGCTATCAGTTAAGTAGTTATTTTCATTTTAAAATGTATTATTGAAAGATTTTGATTATTATTAAATAAGCAAATATTGTTTTTACATATTATTTAAATAATTTAGGTTAGTAACATTGTGAATTCTGAAGTAACTATTAAACCCTACCTTATCTCTCTTCAAGATTTCTTTTATTAGCACCGCGTCTTACTACCCATTCGGGTTTGGACGCTATGTAATAATTACGCTAGTGGGTTATGCATGAGGAAGGTCTAATTTAGAAGAAGTTTACCCACATTGGATGCTGAGAGAGTGCAAAAATCTTAGGGAAAAAAATTCTCTCGGTACACCGACCAGGCTCGAACTACGATCTTCCCTTCATTGGCAGTACAATCCATTGAGGGTATCACCTTAAAATATGCGGCCAATGAAGTGGGTCACTTAAATTTGATTCTAAATTTCAATGCTAATGGAACTAATCCAAAGATTAATAAAATGTGTTTGTTATTGACTGTGGCCCACCAATTTCGGTGGTCGCATGGTCTGGTCTAAGACGTTACTCTCGCAATAAATTATACTGCTGATGGCTGGGATATCGGAGTTCGATCTCGGTCAGATACACTGAGAGTTGTTTTCTAAATGGTTTTCAACACTTCCTCCTAGCAAGTTTGGGTACATTTAATCTAAATTATACCTTCTTAATCCCTAACACATTATAGTAATTAGTACCTAGGCGTACAGCCCAAACGGCTAGCAAAACATAGTGTTTTATAAAAATTACTTTAGCTCAGTTTCTGATCGACTTTAATTATAATAGTAATATAATACAATAGGTGATTAACTTAATTTGTTTGAGTTTTTTAGTTTCGTTTACTGTAGATGGCATATTCCCTTAAGGCAAAAATTACTTGCCTTATTCCACTATGGTGTAGCTATTTTTATAGATCTATAGTATAATTAGTCAAAAAAGGGCGGAAACATTTCAGGGTAAAGGGAATATAGGCTACAAAATATTAGCGCTTATTACTTTCTTTTTTATGGTTTAGTCAGATTTAAACACTTGTTGGATAAGTAACCTTAACTAAAGTTCAAAAAGTTAACATATTAATTATAATAGGTACTTATTCTTTAATCTTAACTTCTTAGATTGGTAGGCAGCAGTTGTCCACGCACCCCTTTTCTGAGGCTATTTATTTTTATCTGACTGTAATTAATGGTCCCACTATCACCCATATATAATGTTTCATATATTGTTGTTGTAGCTATCTTCCTGTTTTATTCTATAGCCTAACCTCAATAATCATTCATAGAGATTAATTGTGCCTCAGTGTATGAGCTATCTATCCAGATTTATCTAGGTTGTTGGATTTATTAATCACCCCTTCTTCTATAAGATCTTTGAATTCCTAATGGTTTAATTTGTAGACGGTCCCTTTCGAAGCAGAAAATAAAACCTAACGCATATTACGACTTTGCTAACTACAAATATTTTAGATTACCCATGACTTAAGTTGTTTCCTTTTAATTGGTTAATATAATTATATTTAATTCCAGACAATGGTTAGTTTATATAAGCGTGTTCCAAGTGTCTAAAATGTTCACATAGATGGTTATTCTCCCCCAATTTTCTCATCGGAGCCGATGGCGATATGTACAGTATGTAAATTCACGTAGCGGATCAATCCTATGGCATTTGTGATCTCCATGCATTTAGAAGAGCGTGGCAGTTCAGGATGTTTTGTTTTGTATTTACATCGCCAGAGCTAGGTATTGCTAATGTGAGTATAGGGACGAGGCAGTCCAGGAAGCTTGACCAGAAAATATATTCATATGTGGAGGCATTCATGTGAGGACAAGAAGTGAGTGGGAGAATCTACTGTTTTTAGATAAAGTTTATAAGGAATTCTTTTTTTTCATATGCCACATGTACATTGAAATATTGTTATAAGCTTCTAAGTTCTGAATTTCACAGTAGTTTAAATAATTAAATTGAATTTAAATTTAAATTTTGATCTTTAAATTTTTCCAAAAGTTTGCAAATCTGTCTATATATGCTATTTACTTCTTTTTTTAACCAATGAATACAAAACATTAATTTCATTGTCATTACATAGTATTCTAAATTAAGGAAAATCAGATTTTTAACTAGTGTAGGCCAACTGATTTTTTTTTTCGTAAATACGTTTATGGTTGTTATATTTAGGACCTACTACAAACATATTAAAAGGGTATTATAAAACCTAATCATCTCTAAATATTTAATAATCAGGATTTAGTATTTCGATTATTTTTAGCACCGCATTTTACTACTCATTTGGGCTGTACATTTATGTACTAATTACGCTAATAGGTTTGGGATGAGTAAGATTAAATCCAGAGGAAGTGTATCCTAATTTTTGGGGAGGGATAGTGGAAAACCATCAGTACACCTAACTGGGATTCGAAACAAGAGCTACACGTCACTGTCAATCTAGTCTACTGCTAAGAGTGAGCTACACCTTGGAGTAAACCATGTAGCTGGCAATGTGGGCGGATAAAAATTTATTTTAAATTTAATATTATGTAAGATGAACTATTATTGAAATAATTATATGTATACATTAGTTTTGGTAATATATATTGTTAAATAACTAGACTCATGTTTGTTCCATAGGGCATTACATAGAATAAATCAGAACTCGTCATCGACTGTAAACTTAAATAGTTTCTGATCTGCCGAATATTTGTTTTAATAAATGAGATATATAGGAAATCCCCCACAATACACTAAAATGGTTACTTATGTTTCGAATAACTTGTATTTATAAATAACACATTTGAAAAAAAAACACTAAGCACGTTATGAAACTACAAAAAACAAATAAAATATTAACTTCATCAAACAATAAAATTGCTTTCATGATATTCATAAATGGAAACTAAAAGTATTGCTTGTATTAAAGAAATAATTTGCTCGAAAAAAAAATCACTAAAACATAAATCAAATCAATTTTACAATAAGAGCCAATAAAACTTAGAAAATAATTAATATATTATTTTATTAATAGGATCTATTGTACGCATTTTAATTACATGAAAGTGACGCTAAGCAATCTAAGGGAAGTGAACAATTATTATCAGTGCACAAGTAATCTACGAGTTCGAACCCCGGATTCAATAGAAAGATTACCCGCTTCTGTGACAGCATGGTCTAACGTGCTAATCTAATTTAAGACAACACTGCTTATGACAGGAAGATCGGTGTTCGAATTCCTGTCTTGTATCCTAAAATTAGTTTTTCCAAAATGGTTTTCCACTACCCTCTACGCAAATGCAAGTATAATTTCTTTAAATATAACGATTCTAATCTTTACAATTATTGGCGTAATTAGTACACAGGCCTATACTCCAAACGGAAAGTAAGATGCAGTGTTAAAAAAATTAATACCCCTGACTCTAAATATGTATTCCTTTTTATAATTTTATCATGCAAATTTAGGAATATTCGTAATTTCAATGTAATTTTGATATAGAAATTGTTTCAAAATGTTATTTTAACGAAAAAAACAAATATCCATCCTCATTCTATTAAAGAAAAGTATTATAATTCCGTGAATTTTAATATTCTAAAAAAATTAATTTAAATGACTTTGACATAATGTACAAAATATATTTGTGAAATAAATTGAATCTATAAAAAAAAACCTTGTTGATTACTTACCATTTCTAATTTTATGACGAAATAAAGAGATACTTTTTCATATTAATTTGATTTAAAATATAATTAAAATCATTAGACTCGTGCACAATAGAATGACCTATATTTTATATATATTTTTAAATATTATGACTTTCCAAATGTCATAGAAAAGGGGTTTCTTAAAAAGTTTTTGTTCCGTAGATTTGCACAGATATTATAAAACGTCTGAACTGTCAAATCCTGGGGTTTTAGACAAGGAAAAAAGCTGACTTGGTCTATTTCTCTCCTCAGTACGACAACTTGTTTCCTTTAAAATGTGCAACAAATGTTCAATCATTAAGCATAGCCCTGCAATACAAAATACGTAGGCCTAACGATGATTTTAGTGGACTCAAATAGATCCACTAATTTAAAACGTACAAATCCACAACTATGATTTCGAGAGCTATTATATTTGACTATATTAATCCTAAGCAATCATATTTACATATTTACAATACTACCAACCAAATTAACAAACTAATTGAAAGCCTCTAATAATGTTTAACGTATTTAATTTATAAACGGGTCCAATATTCTCAAAGCCCATTCATTTAACGATAAATTATTCATTAAAATCCTCAAAGTGATTCACTTTTCTATCTAGGCCTAGCCACTTACTCAAAATGACAGCACTAGACTAGAAACAACATTCGCTAGTGCAATAAAACAATATTTTCCAAGCCAGTAAGCCCCACTCGCATATTTAATAATTCCCTCCGTTTTTCCTGGAATTTACCTGAGTCCCTGAGATAGAAATATTGATGTAACATTTAATTTTTGGGCAAAACATTTCCATCGGCTACGAAAACTCCGCCCACTTTCTGTGTTGATTGGCTAGACACGCCCACTTTTGGTAACCGCCTACTTTGCTACGTATGGCCTCGGTTCAAACACTAGCATCAATCCTTTTGTTTTTGTTTTCTCATAGTTCTTGTGTCCTTTTCTATCCCTCTTCTAACCTCTCGTTCTATCTTTTTCTCTCCCTTTCCCCCTTATAATTCTATCGTCGAAATTCTTCATTCTCCTGTGAGCTTTCTTCACGACGAGAACTTGTTGAGAAAAAAAAAATCTAGATCAGATTCTAAAATAAAAATAAACAAAGAAAGAAGAAGGACAGCAAAAATATCTAGCAGAAACCATTTTTAAATGTTTCTTCGAGTTAAAGGAGAGCTCAAAGTAAGAGACTTCATCTAAATTGCACCGAGAGAATAACATAGTTTAATTTGTTTTAGAGCCTCATATAAACACATATAGGTATATAATATATTATATATACATATATATGTAAAGATATATAAATACATACAATATAATATATAGGCTGTGTATATCTACATTGAAACGATATTTTTAAATTATATTTGTTTTTTGTCTGCTTGAGGAAACACTGAAAGGTTTTATTGATACTTTGTTTAGTCAAATATCAAACTTACCAATATACCCACCCTCAAAGTAATATTATATAAGTAAATATATAACACTATAATATCCAGAATCAAATAGCCAAATATGTTATTAACTTTAGAGTGGCTTTCACCATCTGGATATCATATTCTTAAAATTGAAAGATGACACCTGAACACGGGAATCGAACCCGGGAGCTTTGGCTTAGTACGCCAATGCTCTACCACTGAGCTATCCAGGAGTCGTCCGTGCCCAGGGTCATTCTTCATCATATTTTAAGGCGGAGTCTGTGATGGACGTGAGGAAATTGTCAGCTTTATTCACGAGCCATCAGATAACGCAGCCATCTTCGACTCGGTAGTTGGCTCTTTACTGCCACTCGTACAATTATTATTATATAACTGTACGGGTAATATAAAATCAAATAACCGAAGCTGTTATTAATTTAATTAACATTGCCTGAATTGAATTAGGTTTGGTTAGGCTAGGTTATTGGTTTACTTTTGAGTGCTGGCCAAAGCTAACAGTGGGGATCCTCTCTCCCACCTGTCTCTAGAGATGGTTACAACTCAAAATGTAAACATATTTAAGATATTTTGGACTTTTACTAACAGATATATTTGTAAATGCCGTTAATATACCATTAAATTCTAAGATTTACTAGTCTTCGGACTTTTATAGTAACATATAGGTATATAGGCCTATATATCAAGTATTATTTATATATATAGATATTACAATACAATATTATTTTTGGAGGGGGTTAATTGTTTAAACAAAATATTTATAAAACATTTAAGTGTTTCCTCAAGCGAACAAAATAATTAATAGAGAGTGTTTGAGAAAAAAGGGGTGAGAAAGCTAATTGGGCCTAAGAAGTATTAATAAATGGGAGAATGAAGAAAGTTACATATTAACAAGCTCACAGCTTGTATGCATTCCTACACATATTAAGGATAATCATATATCTCAGGCTGTGGTGGTGTGGTCATATAGCGCGTGTAGGTGATGACAGGCATTTGTTAAAGAGTTCTAGTTGATAGGCTTGACGATACAACGCCCATTGTTAGAAGTAGATTTAAATGGGAGGATAAAACTCAAATAAATTTGATGGGGGTTGTTTGTCAAGTAAGTGTTTATATGATGGAGTTCCAGGATAGGGTTGAATGGCGAGCTTATACTTTTTTGATTTCATGAACTTTTGAGAGCTAGTGCAAGACCTATGGAACTATTTCACCTTTATAATTATTTAAAAAAATTTAAACATAATTCTTATGGATAACATTTAAAATTTAGTAATAGTAATATTATATATTTTCAATATTAATCATAGTAATTTTGTTTATACATAGATACATAGCTCTCTATGAATATTAGTGTAGAATATTGGATTAGTATTGGCCTACCTCATTCTTTATTATATATATATATATTCACAATATATATATATTCACAGTAATATATATAATATTCACAAGTATATATAGAGGACCAGATATATATTTAGATAGTTCTATATTTATATATATATATATATATATTATAATATTATATATATATTAATACAGTAGAGTAGGCCTATTACTAGCATATATGTATAACAATAATATATAGGCTTTTATTAAGGATACAGGGAAACAATAGGGGGAAGGGCACATTACACACATTTTTCAAAACCACAACTTTTATATCTCTAACGCCATAAGAACCTCAGAAAAAAATATATTTAAAAATAATTAGAATATGATGGATGAATCACTTAACCATAGTCTAAAGTGTATTAGAAAGGTATCATGAATGTCTAATAGATAGCAGCTCTGTCTGAAATAAAGCTAAAATAGGACCTTCCTTTTTTACCCTGTACCCTTCATATATATATATATAGATAAATATATATAAATAAATAATATATATAAAAATATGTTTTTCTAATATATAAATATATATTTATTAATTTAAATTAGTTTAAAAATACACTTGGACATGGGAATCGAACCTGGGACTATTAACTTAGCGTGCCAATGCTATACCAGTGAGATATCTGGAATTCGTCCCGTGCTTAGCTGAATTTATTCTTCGCTCATAGCTTAAGGCAGAGTCTGTGATGGACGTTTGAAAATCGCCGACAATATATGAGTTATCGATAGTATCGCAAGCAATCAGATACCACAGCCACCCGCGACTCGGGATGGGTGTTATATACAATACAAGATGGTGATTAAAGTGAATTTCAATTAATATAAACACACGAGCTGCAAATCATTGTAATCCGGAATTTTGGTATGCAGGAGACCACATTCAATTAATTTAAATTAGTTGTAAGATGACACATAGACAGAGGAATCGAACAGGGGGCTTTTGTCATAGCAGGCCAATGCTCTACCACTGAGCTTACTAAGAATGAATACATAATATAATAAATAAATCTTTCATATTCAAGTTGAATGCCCAGTTAGTATTTTTTTAGACCACGTCTTAACTACCGGCTATATTGTACTATACACGCACGCCAACGTGCTGGGGACTAGGAATATTGAATTTAGAGAAAGGATGTACCGGCATTGGTATGGAGGGAGGTTGGAAAATCATTTAATAAAAACCATCCTCAGTACACCTGACCAGGACCAAACCTCAATCTCACTATCTTCTGTAGTCTAGTCTATTATGAGAGTAGCGCCCTAGACCATGCGGTCACCGAGTCGGGTGGTTAAATTACTGTCCCTTATTAAAGCTAAAATGTTTTGTATTAATTATTTCATGTATAAAACTGATATAGGTTAGTTAAACTTCAGCTAGACTCTCATTTAAGTGCAAGGTAGGCAGACTAATAAAGGTTTATCGCACGAAAAAAATATTTGCCATAAAATTGTTGTACAAGAAAATTATATTTGGCGTCCAGTATATGTTGTAATTATATTTACTACACAAACAAAACCGCCATGTTGGGTTTATATATTTTTTTAAACTAAACAAAACACCATCACATAGCCTAAAACATTTTAATTATTCCATACTGTTTTAGATCGTATAAACAAGATAAGTGGTTCATGGTGTAAGCTTTAGGTGACTGTTATAAATTACATTGGCGTGACGAGGAGTGGTATGAGGGAACACATAACTTTTTTGTATTAGTACGGCCAACATTAAGGTTATTAACAACTTATTCTATGGACACGGGATCAAAAGTTTAAAAGAAGAATTTATATGGACCTTCATTAGAGAAGATAGAGCATGGGAAAATATCAGTGATTGTATAACCTCATTAAAACTTTTTCTTTAATATGTTCTCTTCCTCAATTCCCATCCGACAAATAACTTATTTGTTCTTTATTAAGTTTCTGTAATCAACTATTTCTACCAGTAACTATTTATAACTACACTTTTATTGAATGATATTTTCTAAATACTACACATTCAGCTTGAGCATATTTACATTGACTCATTAGCTAGAAAGATGCAACAAATCACAAAATTTTTTGTTTTTTCATTTTCATTTAATTTATTTGAGGTATCTAATGTGCAATTTCTGAACCAACTGATTATAAGCGACACCGAAAATTTCTATGATCGAGAGCAAAGGGACCTACAATTAGCCAGGAAATGTTTTTTCACATTCTTTTCGAGGTCTTTGCATGCCACAATCGACATGGAACAGACGGCTTTACTTCCCCTCCAAAAAAAAAGTGTGCTCAATTGTATGTCAAGAAAATCCGTTGACCTTGGTTGGGTTTGAACACGTGGACATATGTTCTTAAGGTGACCACTTTACCTCAAGATCACCGAGACCAAATACAAACAATAATTATATTCGTCAACACCTTACAGAATCAAATTTAGGGCTCCTATGAACTGTAGTCGACCACTCCAACCACTCAATCAAATAAGTGTTTTCTTCACTCTAAAAAAATGTATGTGTTTTGTGTAGTTCAGGAAGAGGCTTATAGGCTTTAGGCCTACTTGATTGACAAGACAGTACTAATAAACTGTTCTCTCCCTCCTCTCTATCGATTATTTTTTACCAACAACATACAATATATTATTGAATTCTCGTTTTTGCATTGCCTGTGATGAGAGAATTTAATACTTAATGAGAAGTAAATCTACTAGTCGTCCCATTAAGTGGATATAGTACTGACATAAACCCAAGAGATCAATTCTCTTGGTAAAATATTGAGGAGTTCGATGATCTATCCTGTTGTTGATGGTTTTGGATTAAATTAGTTTGTAAGTAGAAACTACTATAGCGCTTTATTTTTAAAATGTCACCTTAAATCTCTTACTAGACTATTAATTGTGTGTACATCCATGGCAGAATTGAACAATTTCACCCAAATTACCGCTCAAAGAATTTAAATTAGGAAGGATACTAGCACACTTACCTTGGTGATACTGGAGTAGAAATTGTTTAGATAGAACAGTAATAAACACACAGGACAGTCAACCTTGCAGTTCAACCAAGAGCATCATCTACTCTCTTGACCTGATGAAGTTGTTTGTGACAGTGAAAGCTTGTCCTTAAAAATGTGTTTGTTTGTTTATTAGTTTTCTATCTAAATAATTTTTACTCCAGTATCACCAAGGTAGGTGGGCTGGCTATCCCTTCTAATTTAAACCAGCTCAAATAACTTGTATTTTTCGTGAACCCACTATGTATTTTTTGTTTGAGAGCTAGTGTTAGTAGATACTTTTTATAGTCTATTCCATTTAGGGCCAGTAAAAAAAACACATTTAGAATACAATTAAACTTATTGTTTAAGGGACCTAAATTAATTTAATTATGATATATTTTAACTTTAAATGGAATATAAATAGGGACATTTAGAAACATGGAATAGAAGTAATACCCCTAAGATAAGGTGCAATACCAACTTGTAAGGCTTATTTTGATAATTTAGAAGCTGATGAATTTTCTTAAATGTATTCTTATTTCAGATAATGTCAGGTTATGTCAATATTCACGGGTGTAGTGGAAATAATGATTTTTAGCCGACTAATAATTCTCAATTACTAGCGAACATAAATTACTAAGAAGTGTGCAGAAAGGTGTTTCAATAGGCTTAAAGAATCACCTCAGTGGGCGTATAACCTACGGAGTCACTTTCGCAGTAGAATGGAATGTCGAGGACGGGGATCTAGAGGTTTAAATATCTGTCAGGGGTACTGAGGGTACATTTTCCTAAAATGTTTTTGACTTTTCCTCCACGCAAATGCATGTAGACCTCCTCAAATAACAACATTACTCGTACCTAGCCCATTAGAGTAATTAGTAAAAATACGCGTATAGCCAGTACGGGTAGTAAATGCGTGTCTAATATTATTATTAAAAATAATAATAGTTTTGGAAATTTTTAGGAAATGGTAGGTGCTATCAAATTTGCCTGTAGACATTTTACTTTGTACACGCCGATCCATGTCATGCACAGTAGAGTTTTCGTAGGAAGAAACTTAGCTGACACCTAGAAAAGCTACTACTTTAAAGTATTCATAAGTCAAGTCATGTGATTTTAAGATATCAGTTTAAATATGTTTATTGAATACAAAAAAAAAAGCTAAGAATTTAATAAAATATTTCTTATTCATAGCCTCTATGGCTTGGCGGGTAGGCTAGTGCAAAGATTTAAGATAGGGAGGCTTAAAGTGACTGTTCCAAGAACTTACCGACGCCCTATTGATGATAGAACAACCCATGTACCGTGTAAAATGTTGCTCGGAAGTTCAAGAGGGTAGCCGTACAGATGACTGGCAAAGGCAAACAATATGTGCGTAAGGTGATTAATGGTTGGAAAAGAAGTCCGTGTTTAGAGTTGGAAGGACCACCACACGCATACAAACACTTCAACAGACTCTCCTGGCTCGTTAGTCAACACTGCCAACAACATAGCCACAATAGGAGGGAGGAATAGATCTCGGCTGAAAACTTTCAACTTTCAGTCTCGCCAACAATATCCCGACGATTACAAAAGGAATGAACATGGATCTTCTTCTGTGCTGGGGGTCCGGGGTTCAATCCTCGGTCCCGGCACGGATTTATCTGATTGCCAAACCCTTCCTTCACCTCTGACAAGACGTGTATTAATCACAGCTTGTGAATGTGAGGAATGCCAGGCCTCCACCGTGGTTCGGATTCCATGTTAAACTATAGGTGCTCCATTTCATCTCACAATCACCCTGCTATTACACATTAGCGTAAGTGCGTATAACCCGAACGGGTAGTAAGACGCGGTGCTAATAATAATAATAATAATAATAATAATAATAATAATAATAATAATAATAATAATAATAATAATAATAATAATAACAACTTAGATCTTGGCCTACCCGCTTATAAAAGTGTTGAATATGGATCTTGGCTGATATGTTTATAAAAATGTTAAACTGATATCTTCTTTATTTTTTTTCCCCCTTCTCCTTATTTGATATTATCTTAGTCTTCTATAACAATATGTTTCGGTGTTACCATAGAGGTAATACCATATTCAGGTCTGAGGAAAACCAATGTAAATGTAAAAATATAGTGAATAGAGATAATATGACAATAAAATTGTAAGATTAATAAAGTTAAACATTAAGAATAGAAATAGCATAGAGAGAATCGAAGAAATTATGCAAACTATTAAATAAATAATCACTTAAATTAACAAGCTTCTAGTTACCTTATTTATGGTAAATTTATTATTTATTTAATATTTCCTGTAATATCTTCCATTCTCTCTAGAATATTTCCATTTTTAATGTTTAACTTAATTAACCTTACAATTTTATTAACAAATCTCTATACATTATTTTACAATTACCATGGTTTTCCTCAGACCTGAAGATGGTGTAACCTCTATAGTAACATCGAGGCATGTCGTCATAGAAGAATAAGCTAATATAAAATAAAGAGAAGGGAGTAGAAGTAAAATAAAGAATATATAATTTTAACATGTAGGCCTATTACTACTTATCAAATAAGCTATGAAAATTACTAAAAATATTGAAGCTTATAAAAATTTTCGAATATTGATCTTGTCATCAACGCTTATAGAGAAAAGTGTTTGAAGAGGATCTAAAATAGGGGAATAAAAATGTAAAAAAAAAAAAAAAAACTTTTTTGTTGTTGTAAAAATTAAAATTGTGAAGGTAATTGTGGGGCCCAAATTTGTTTCTCTAACAACCTGTTATTTCATTTATTCTCTTTGTAATCTTAATTTTTTTCAGATAAGTTATATACATTCTTACAAAAACCTATTAGGCAAATAATTGCGTTTTCTATGGATTGCATTCGTTTGTGCACTCAGTTTATGGGCTGATTAAACTTTAGTTCTCAAAATTGCTTTTAAAATTTATTTCTATATATATTGATTTATAATTGTCATAGTTATATTGATAAATACGTTATTTATAGGGTGCATCTGAATGTAAAACAACTTCATTTGATATAGTTTTAATATTTGTTTGTCCATATGAGTTATTCGAGCACTTCTAAACATATTAGAAATATAAGATTTGGAATTCCAATAGGTATTAATATAAAGTTCTCTAGAAACGTCAAAAAAACTAAAATTTAATTTGGAGTAGCTGTTCAAAATAGCGGATTGAATTAGGCCGCAAACGTTGAAAATGAATAATTCCTTATATAAAATATAAACTGTTACTATACATCTTTAATTTATTTTAACTCCTTAGCTTACTATTTATTCTGTGTCACTCTTCTTTATTTTTACTAGCACCAACAGGAAATATGTCAAAATATTGTGTATAAAGAAGTTATAACTTAATCTTAAAGAGAAATGTCAGCTTTTAAAACCCGTTCAGATTAAATATCTATTTTGACTACCTTCGCGTTTTGTTATACAATTTAGGCCAATTAGCGATTAATATTTAAAGATAATTTAAGGTTGGGCTACTTTTTCTCGTAGTTAACATTATATACTAAAAAAAACTACTTTATATATTCCCCTCGCGAAGAAAGAGTACAACAGCTAGTTAAACATATTTGTGACATGTTTGTATAGTTATAGCTTACTAACGAAATTACAACTTGCACCATCAAGTATCAAGCTATTAAATGTAACAATAGTTTTAGTTAAATATATTTATTATTGACGGAAATGTAACAAGATATAATTGTGATGGTAGCAATTTTAAATAAATAAATGAGTTCACTTTATACAGGAGGAGTTCGTTTGACTAAAGAGTGGGCTTGGTTCATTTTAAAATGTATTCATATCGCCCGTACAGAACTGTTCGCCTAATGTAATATTGGCCTGCCGAGCTTTTCACCCTTGTCTTCAATATCATCAAGGTGCGTCGCGTTGGTGAGGGGGATGACGGACTAGTAGAGTACTCGATCGTATTTGTAGGGTCATCCTGTCAGGACAGAAAATGAGACAAACAGGGAGGGGTAGGAAATGAATGAATTGGAGGGGAACGAAGGGTGAGAAGTCAGCCTCAATAACTTGTTTCCTTCATCATCTATTTCATACCGAGGTCCGTGAGAGAAAGAAAGGAATTATTCAACTAAAGGTCGAAAGAAGGCCTCGAAATAAGGGGTGAAATTTGTATATATAGGTATATCAACGACCCTCTCTACCCCATTTTTTCCTTATTTCCCTTGTCCAAACACATGATGGCGATCTCCACGTGCATGAAATGGAAGAGGTAAAGTCTTGTGGTCACTTGACATATTTTAATTACATCAAAAAGCCACTTCCCCTCCCCCTTCAAGTCTCTCCCCCTTACCCAGATTCTACTCCTCGACTCAAGCACCAACCCTTTCACCATCCCTCGTGTACTACCTTCACTTGTAAGGGGAAGTTTATTTAAGGGAGGAAACCCAGGCAAGGGTATAGGAAGGGTTGCTTCTACACCGGCGAGAGGATCTTGACGTTAACAAATATTGTCATTCTAGAATATTCAGTAAGAGTATGTGTGTGTACCATGTGTGTGGATGTGATTATAGCAGTTACACACACGTGTGTGCACAGCACATGCATAAACATACACCTAGGCTTTATACTCAATGTAAACATATGTATTTATTTAACTGCATATTTTATCATATGGAGATAGCTTCTCTTATGTATATAAAACTTAGGTTAACTTGTACAAACACATTTTGTGTGGACAAGATTTGTGTTTTTGCTTAGTCCTTTTAAAAGATAACGTATTTGGAAATTATTTTCAAAAATAGTTTGTTTATTTGTAAGCCTATATTTTGAAATAAAATAACAATTCCAATGGAGAAATACCAAGTTTATTACTTATTTTTGATAATATTACGATACAAATGTCCCTCGTAAAGTTTCGTACAAATAATTACCTGAAGAAAATATTTAGATTTTAAATATATTCAAGTGTTAAACATTAAGTTCACATGCTGATCAAAACTACTTTCATAAGACTGCATCAAACCTCGTCTCATCAATTCCCTAAAACTTTATCCGTTCACCAAAATCCCGGCCACTCACGAACTTGGTGTTTAACTTTGGATTAACACGTCAAAACTTAGAGTTAAAAGTATGCTCCCGACAACTTCCTTCACCCCCTTAATTTTATTTTATTTAAAAAAAAAACAGCCAACAAAGTCTTAGCGAAATCTCATCTTAAACCACAACTTAAACTAAAACTTTTAGTTTGGCGAACTCAGATTCCAGTGTCTTCCAAAACAAAAACTCTCTCTCAGACATATTCTTGAGGCTTAAAACCACACCGACCCTTTCCCCAAAGTCTCCTTAAGGAAACCTTACATGCATTGAGCTTACTTGACCGCGTCTTTTGGCCTTTAGGCTCACGGCTCTATTCAAATTGCATAAAAACTCTTCACGATTATGGCCCTTACAACCACTTGTCCCTTCTCTTTCTTGCGCGCAGGTTAAGGAGATTGCAATAACTGCAATAATAGTTTAACCGGGCTGTTAAGAAGTAGAAAGGCGGTAGGGTTTTAGTGGCTATGAGGATTTTCGTGCAAGAGGTGAAAGGAGGTCGAGAGGGAGGTTTCTAGTTAAATGGGCCTTTGCAATAATAGGATCACCCCCAAAAGGCCATTGAAGAACATTTCCCCCGAGGTGTCGTTTTAAAAAGTCGTGCGGTATACGAAATAGTTCACTAGGCACTAAGGAATTATTTTATTTTTATGATTGATGAAGTTTGATAAGACTTTATTTTATTCAAACAGAAAAATAAGTTAGAAAACGATTATAGAGATGATAAAGGATTTTTAAATATTTTTGTTTTATTTATTTTTTATATAAAATAGTTGTTGCACTCGGTATTTTTGCGATATGTGCTCATGTGGATAATATGTCTTTATTAATTTTGGATCAATTGAAGGATTTTATCAAAAATTGGAACTAAAAAGGGCAGCCTGAAAACTGTCGGTAATCAAACACCATGTTACTTGTTGGCTTGTGTAATTTGTAAACTATATCGACGAACAGGCAATCTAAGCACATATTTCAATTAAAGGGTATGTATTTGAGAATAATATATTGTATAAATTTGTTTCTACCTTTTTTTTTTAATGTGGTTTTCGGGTCCAATCCATTACAAATCCTAGAACTACAATTCGGTGTTTAGTAGTAAACGTTGTTTTTCTTACGCTCGGTAACTTTATGTTGTGGAATGATAGAATCTTATATTTCAAAAATTTAAACTTTAACAGTTTAGTTTATAATATTATCCAGGACAATGTACGTATCTTGCAAAGATCAATTAAAATGTATATATTTATTAAATGATCGCATAGTCGTTTGAAAAACGTTTCCTTAGTAACCATGTGGTGTTCCATTTAGCAAGGCCCCAAAAGATTTACAAATTCCCCTTCCCCGCTTTCCCTCGTTCTTATCCCACAGCCCTTTCCCTTTTTCTCCATCCAACCATCCTTGCCCTTCCCCTTCCTTCTAAGGCGATTGCCTTTTGAGCCCTTTAAGCTGTGAAATTAATGAAGTTTCACAAATATGTCTTACGTCGGGCCATCTCGTAACCCCATCCCTTTCCCCCGCTCCAACCAACCATCCCTTCACTCTGGGATACAACGTTATCTCTAGTGTTCGCACGGAACTTTATTTAACGCCACATCACATCCTAGCAAATTAGATTTTCACAAAAGTAATCCCTCCCTCTATTTCTAGAGATGGTTTCTAAAGAACAGTTCGATAAAGGTTGTATTCAAAAGGACTAAATAAAAAAAAACAAGTTTTCCCAAAGGTTTGATCTTAACGTCTAGTCCAAAACCCAATTAAATTTACTCAGTAATATGTAATATTAATTTTGTTTTTAAATTACACTTTTAGGTTTAAAATTATCAATCTCTAAAGTAATTATGTTTACATTAGAGCTTATATAAACTTAAGTACACTGAGGTATAGAATATGTTTGTAGCCATTTAATCTAAACGAGTTTTTTTATTTTATCTTTACAAAAAATAAACACACTATGTAAAATCATGGATTTTTTAGCACTGCGTCTTACTCCCCGTTGAGACTATATGTATATATACTAATTATGCTAATGTGTTAAGCATTAGGCAGGTTGAATTTGTAGAGGAAGCGTAGCTGCATTTGCTTGAGGTGGAATGGAAAACCATTTAGGGTAAACCAGCCTCAATAAATCTGACTGGAATTCAAACTTGGATATCGCCATCATTGGAAATCTAGTCTATTGCAATAGTAATGTATTAGAACATGTGGCCACTGAAGGAGGAGTAGACTGCTAACTAGATAGACTCTTGAGGTATGGACGTAAAGGTAAGATAAGGGAAAATGCACCAGCGCTAGCTTGTAGAAGAGACAGTGATATATACATAACATGTTAGTAGCATACCACCACCCCAACTAATACGGATGATGTTCAGAACTCGATCGTCCCTCATCTGAGAATAAGTCAATTGAGTGCCTGATGCCTAAGACCGCTTAACCAGAGGTGTAGATCTACATTAATGAATGACATGTGAAGCATTACGGGACGTGTTTATATTAAGAATTTGTTTGTTTCTCTTCAATTAAATATACCAAATAATTAATAATGAAAATAAACAACGAATAACTTGAATGGTAGCCTAATATATACTTGTTTTCATCAGACCTTCATAATTAAATTTAAATATTAATCATAATTAGTGAGAACGCAGATAAAAGGGTCAATTTTGTATAGTCTGTTTTCTGTTAACTTGAAATCAGGGTTCGAATCCCAGCTGGGTGTATTGTCCTCGTTTTACCTAAGTCGCTTACAACTCTCCTCCCCACATATTCTGATGCACTTAGTCTCAATTATATCGTCTTTCTTCCTATTGCATTAATGTAAATACTTTGATAACACGTACGGATACAGGTGTACACTCCATTTACCCTGAAAGTAGCAGTATTACCTTGATGGGTTACACAATGATTCTATCTTATAGTCCATCCAGTAGGTCTTCAACATTTTATAGTCCAAAAGCCAAAGTTTTTCTGTTGGCTCGCGGGCCACAACACTGTACCGACCATATTCGGATAAAATACATAAAATATGAATATTAGAACATTCTTAAATTCACACTATGGATAAGGCCTGTCTCTGTCAGGTGACATTTCATATTTGTATTTAAATATGTTCTATTCTTGTTTTTCCTTTTTTTTAGATTTTTCATAGAAAAAGATAACGCGATATTTCTGGTCTACTAGAATTGTCATTTGCTTTTTCAAAGCACATTAGTATAGAAACCTTATATTTTTCTTAGCGTAAAAAACTAAAATCATTTTTAAAATAACGTAAATTACGTAAATTAAATACGTATTTATTTTATAAGTTGATTATATAATATATATATGTATTTGTCATTTTTTCTCTTGAAATAATTTCATAATTTTCATGAGCCAGTGGGCTACAGAAAATGTTATCGCGTGCCATGGGTTTAAGACCCCTGATTCATACCATAGTGGAATAATAGTCTAAAAGCTAGGCTTGTTAAATTTAAGTAAATAATGTATCAAATATTACATTATATTAAAAGAGAACAACTATTGTGTACGTATTTAAAGACGCAAGTCTTTCAATGTATGTCAACATTTAAAAGAGGTAGTCGTTCGATTGCTTAGAATTTTAAATTTAACCTTTTAAGATGATGTATTAAATGAAACACCTTTATATTGGCTGTAATCTTAAAACGTTTACCAGATCTAAAATCCATGTAGCTCCATACTTTGTCCGGCTTAGGTTCAAGGCATGTTCCTACCAGATAGCACTATAATTGATCAAAGAATTTGACAGTTAACGTCCGGATAGGCACAGATGAAATTCCAAATGGCCTAGTTAAAAAGGACCAATCAGTCAATTATTGGTCAAACTAGTGAAGGCTACGCATATCATCGATTTTAACTTTGTGTCTAGAATAGAGGTTCTTAGCCTGGGGTTCACGGATAGATTGCACGGAGGATGTGAACATGGATGGGGAAAATATTCAAGTCTTTACTAAAGGCCGATACACACAGAGTGCTAAGCTAAGCTAGGCTAGGCTGTGCTGTGCTGTGCTGTCCTCTGTTACGATTTTGTCAATTTATTTCACACTTATTGCTAAGCTAATCCATGGTCCCTCTTTTCACTCCAGAATTCAGTGATGTTTCTTTCTGGTCTGCTCCAGTGAAGTTTAGTTATGACGGCGTTCTCCAAATTGTCTTGTTTGAGTTCAGGTGATAGTACTGAGAAAGATAAGCTGCTGCTGCTGTTAGCAGCTGTTTGGAAGATTAAGAAAATGTAGGAGGTGAAGGTTTGACTTGTTCCATTAACGCTTCCATTTTAATATAAACACATTTATAAAATATAAAACCTAAATAGAATATTACTTAGATACACGTGAAACAAACTGGAAACCAAACTTCAAACACTTCTTTAGTTATTCTCACCAAACCAGCCCTGCGTCTGTTCAACATGGAGCCCAAGCTACGTTATGCGCATGCGCAACGTAAGATGGATCAAGATGGAAGAGGGAAAAATTGCCCGGCCGGCAATCGGAAAAAGCATAGCACGGCTTAGCAAGGCATAGCTTAGCTTTCTGTGTGAACCAATACATTTAAATACATGGTCTGCTATTTTCCTAAAAAGCTAGCAGTCCAAATCTTAGCTTAGCTTAGCGTTCTTTGTGAATCGACCTTTACACTTATATCTAACTGAAATTTATCATTTAATTTAATAATAAATATAGACAGAATACCATAATAGTGCTATAAGTTTAAATTTAACTTTAAATGAACTACATTTTAAATGTATTGTCTTGTTATTTTATGCGTTAAAATATTTTAAGTAAATATATTAGGCCTGCTGGATCACAGATTTTTTTTCTTTTAATAACCTTATTTGAATTTAATTGGTTTCTTTTGTAAGCTTAGGTATTTTATGAAACTAAAAACCTTATTTTGAGAAGGAGCCCATATACTTCACCAAACTGCCAAAGGGGCCCCAGGCACAATAAAAGGTTAAGAATCCATGCTACTGAAAGGGGGCTAGCGTAAATATTTATGGAACTACTCCATAACTCACCTGGGGAATGAATTATCTTCAAAATATGGGTTCATTACTCAAATTGTAGTATGAAAATATTATTTCTAACTTCGCATGTAACTAGGAAAATTTGTTTTAGCTAAAATATAACAGTCATATTTGCAAATTAGCATTTTCATCAAGATATTCACTAACATTAAAAAATAAAATTTGTGTCTGTGTAAAATCAATTGTATTTTTAATGGCTGTACGGATACAGATAATTTAGGCTTATATTTACTATGTATTTTTGTTATTTCAAAATTCTGCCATGGGATCTATTTTCCCATGCCAGTCCCAAGCCTGGATAAATCACGAGGGTATATCCATGAAAGGCTGATGGACGAAAATTAAACGCTCGAGAAACTTAAGGAACAAATTTATTTCAAAACTATTTGTCTTCTGTTTTCATACTTCACCCATGCCAATACTTAGTTATGAAAAATAATTTTATGTCTTAAATACTTAATTTTGAAATATATTTTCTTATAAAATATTTACTTCATCTGTATCTAAGTTCTTGTTCTTTAACTCATTATAATAGGTCTTATGAAACCAGATAATTATATAAATTTAAAAAATAACTTACATTGGCATCTCATTACCCAGATAATGACTGGTTGGACATTATTCATTAGGAGAATTCAGCTAGGTACTCACCTGAAATAAAAGAATAAGTATTAGTAAGCAATTATTTGTAATAAACAATACTAATAAATAATTGATTAATTTTGGAACAATAAATGGCTTTCTATTCTTATAGTAATTTATATATGAAAAACATAGTAATGGTTTAATTTGGCAAATATAATAGATTTTAAAACAAACGTGGGGATTAAATAATGTTAAAGGAAGTTTAAGCCTTTTTAATATATAAAAAGATACTTTAAATAATAAACAAATGAAAGAATTGCTCAAATAAAATAAATTGAATTAGCTTAAAGCTATATTTAAAATGTGGTCATGCGATATTTTGTATACTATTTTGAAAATCAGCCAAAAGTAATATGACCTTTTATTAATATTTCTAAACCTATGATGGTTACATTGATATTAATTTAATCTATTTCATTAATCACAGTCAACAAATTAGGTAACAGTGCGATTTTCGGAGAGATGCATCTCAATTATGTAACAGTCAATAACTTAAAAGCATTAAATGTGTGTTGTTACTCTAAACACCGTATAAAAATAGGATTCTGGTAGGAAGTACGGAATCTAACAATTACTACAGTTACTAAAAATAATTTAGTACATCCTTATTTTATGTAGTCACTTTTGATATTTATTTATTTATTATTTACACTTTATCCCGATTCCTAGCATGTAGCTTGGGACCTAAATCTACATCTTTAATTAACATCACATCTCTAAGCTATGCTATTTTTTAAAATACAATAGTAAGATTAGAATAAGCACCTAAATCTAAAAAACCTATTTTTCCTTTCCTATACCTATCCTAATAGTTTGTCCACCCCGGGTATATTACGCCTCCGGTACCCTGCCCCGCTGGGTGTCCCACCGCACTTTGGATCTAATAGTCCCCAGATTAGCGAGAGCCCCAGATAGATTTTATAGGTTTTGATAGATCTAAAAACCTATAAAACAATACTAATAATATAGTAAAATACTATCAAGTTTGACCTAAAATATTTCTAGATATTTCTCTCCGCATTATCCCACAGTACTATTTCAGTATATATTGTATTAATAGTTAAAACGCTCTCATTGATAATTTATTATTCCAATTATATTATCTTTATTAAAAGAGTCAAAGTATAATGTAATTAGTTCAAGTCACTACTGCGGTATTCTCGTTTATAATATACTGTAATTGTTCATACTAACGTAGGAAAGGTATACATTTTTGTTATAAGTAGTATTAACAGGCATAGTCGTTCATATGAACAATATTTTTAGTTCTACTCTTGAGCATTTAATGTGTTTTTATAAATCAAGGGTTGTGTCAGATCATAATAGTCAAATAAGCATTACTCAGAACAGAACATATTAATAACAAAGAAGATATTCAATATTTTAATAAGCTTTATAACAAAACTATTTTGATGCCACCTAGTAACACAGAAAATTCCCTCTGGACCTATAATCAATCCCCCTATTAATTGGGCCCACGGATAGGAAATAAATGTATAGATTAATTTTACTGTGCTGCATCGGTGGGCACATGGACTAAACGTTAATCTTCTCTATCCATGTTATCTGCTGTTGGAAAGCTCAAGGATCGAATCCCATCAAGCTTTACTGAGAGGTCTTCAACCTAACGTTTTCCTACTATACCTCTACGCAAATAAAAGAACATGTTATCTAAATTCTATCTTCTTTACCTCTACACCCTTAGCGAGTAACATTACTGATATATATACATATATATAGTATATACATATATATATAGTATATACATATATATAGTATATACATATATATAGTATATACATATATATAGTTTATACATATAAATATATACATATATATTCATACATATATACGTTCACATATACACATGTATATTACATAAGCCTATATATTACATATATAAGGCTATAAACATATTCAATATGCTCTATTTAATAATTTAACCAGGCTAAGGGAAATATTAAGAATACCGTAGAAGCTACTAATAAAATAATATCATTATTGATTGTAAAAAAAAACCTAGGATTAAGCTCTCAGTATTTTAAGCCATGGTTACGATAACTTTATTTCAAGTGTGACCATGTAAACCGTAATCAAAGCTAAACGTGACTAAGAGGAAATACCTACTTGCTTAACCAGAGCAAAGTAAAAGTTTCAAGACGTGGAAGTAAGCAAGTAGTGAGAGAATTTGGTGGAGAGTAGCTCCTAGACCTTCTTTTACACCCATCTAGTGCCACTCCCCTTCACCCACGACCTCCCACCCCCCATAGCTCCGCCCTTCATCGTCTTCCCCCTCTGTGGTTTGCTTGTTTCTTGTATGTGAAATTGATCATCTACGTCTTAGCGTTTACTTAAGCACGCGTGGTTACCAAACTTAGTGTAAGACGAGATTAGGTTCTCGCCACTAGTGCTCCTTTTCCACCTGCTTTTAGCCCTATGGACCACAGATAATATTAACAAAATCATTCGTGTTCTAGAACATTCCATCTGTTTTAGTTATTTGCCACCCCTTTAAAAACCATTTTGGAAAAAACACTTTCAGTTCACCCGACCAAGATTCGAACCTCGATTTCCCCGTCTTCGGCAGTCTAAGTCTATTGTAAGATTAGCGTGATAGACCCCGCGGCCACTAAAGGGGGTTTCGTTCAAGTTAAACGAAGAGTTCCGTCATTTTTAACAAATTGGCATAATATATGTGTAAGGTGAGAGATAATTCTATTATAAATATATTTGTAAAAACACAATCCACAACGTATTTATCGTTTAACAAAACATGTATTTAATGGTAAGAACATTTCCCACCCCTTGGAATACTTGAGCAAAATCATAACAGTCTATGAACATAAGCAAAATAAAATATGAGTATTATTTTATTTACGTACGGCTTTGAAATAGACATCAATATTAACACAATTTAATTGTACTTGTGAAACTGTCGGACTATTAAACTTATATGGAAACAAATTAGATCGTACGGACCTAAAACTAATTAACGTCAATTCATTTATGTATAAAAGTTCAATTTGTTCATGTGGCCTGCCCTCGCCGTCAAACAAACAAACATATACCAGCAGCGTATAAATTAAATTAGAGGATGTCTGCATCAGTCGAAATACCAAAGAGGAAAAGATGTAACCATGACAACTCATAATGTACCGCTATAGCTCGGCTGCATTCACTTGTTTGGTAAATGTACTAAACAAATGAGTTGGCGGTTCAAAATAACAAAACTTTGGCGAACACCAACAGTTATTCAGCCCCCCCGACCCCCCTCACTCCTCCCTTCAGCTCTGTCGTACAAAACATTTTTACTTTCAACCCCCCTACCCTCGACCAACCCTTCACCATCTCCCATTCCCCTCCAAAATTCCAAACACATACGCTTTCATGAGGAAGAATTCACTATACTGTAATTCTAATCGGATACAATCTACCAGAAATGTTTTCACGAAACAACGACCAACTACTTCAGCGACTTTCGTGAGAAGAAAATAAACTAAAAAGTTATCTATTATGCCGTGATGATGTAGGTTGTTTGCATGTATTTGAAAACGATATCACAGAATAGAATGATGAAAACCATGAATAATTAGGTACCAATTTTATCACAGCCATTATATAAACAACACACACTTTTACAATATAGAGATAAGTTGATTAGAATTAGATTGTGTATAAAATATAAAATTCATGATATATTGGTCTATCTTTTTGGAAGCATAAGCTGGCGAGTCTCAACTTTACATATTTGAACATTTTAATAAGTTTCATGTTGGTGTTTATAAACAGAGGCTTCTTTAAACATGGAATAAAAAATGATATCGTGCTAGATATATTATCATGGACAAATAGCTATATACGTCCATTTCACAATATTTCACTTCATCCAAAAAAAGACAGGATTCTTACAATATTAAATTTGATATTCCTGGTATATTTCTAAACTGTGGTAAAGCATAATTTATTTAACTTCTTTAAATATAAAGACAACAATACAAATAAGACGATCCTCAACTAAACTCAACCTAATTTGACAAAAGAGATTGAGTCAAAGACAAAGGTATTTGCCAAGCTAGGCGTACGTTGTTTAAATCGTAACTGTATTATTCTCTCTCTATTTAGTTTTATTTAAGACTAACCACAAGCTCAGCACTAGATAATCCCTTAAATGGTAATATTTGTTCATTAGCCTTAGGCAGGTTGGACTACAAGTTTTTACTAACGTTGAAGAACACATCACAAGTATGGTTTTAACGAGATCTGTATACCCTGGCAAATCCCGCACCTCACCACTGCTTCTAGACATCAAAGACAGGAGCTGTCATCCACGTTCCCTTTCCAAGAAAATTATTCTGTGATTACAAACGGTGCTTAAAAAATAAAGTTTGTGTTTATTGCTTCAAGCATTCTATACTGTAAGGGCATTGATGAGTGAATGTGTACCAAGAATTTTTTTTAAAATATGTCTTACAAAGTATGAAGCCTGGAGTAGACCCTGTGGACGCCGTAGTTGAAGAATATAAAGTGATGATTAGTAGCAAACTTAGGACTTAAACCTCACTTCACAGAGTGTTCAAAGTTGCCGGAATTATTTCAAGTACTTATTATTATTATTATTATTATTATTATTATTATTATTATCATTCTATATTAACTAAACAAATACTAAATTCATATCATTTACTAGGAAAACTAAATCTATATTTTTTACTTTTAAATTGGTCAATAGTAACAAATCTCTGTACCTTAATATTAATGATCTATTTGTTGTTCTGGAAAGAGAATTTTACTTTCACTGTAATGATGACCTTATAATATCTCACTCATTAAAACTACTTAGACTTAATAAATGTATTACATCCTCATTAAAGAAAGTCGACTTATCTAAACACTAATATGCTAGTTTTGCTTTGCATGCCATTACCTTAACTAATAAAAAAAAAGTGTGATTTCTTAATAATTCCTACAGGCTCAGCCCTCTTTACCGTTGTATCTTTAGTGCAATCTCAAGATTTGCTGAATGTGACTTTCATCACAAAATAAGAGCTAAAATCAGATAGTTATTTAAAGATTTAATATGCATAGTTTCATATTCTGTACAATTTTTCTTTGTTAAGTTTTATTTAAATATTGAAACTATTTATTAATTTTAATTACTGTTCTTCACTGTACTGTTTTTAACCTCCATTTAATTTTTTTCATTCATTATTTGGTTATTGTTTTATTAGGTATTTTTATTACATGCTATGCTATGTATTTTTCAATACTGCCTTTTATAGGTCTTGTGACTGTTGGTTATAACTATAGTAAGGTGGACCCGCCTCGGTGGCGTAGTTGGCTAACGCGCCAGTCGTGTTGAGCTCTACCGCCGAGGACGGGGAGATCGAGGTTCGAATCTCGGTCGGGTGAACTGGGGGTGGTTTTTCCTAAATGGTTTTCCACTCTCCTTCCACGCAAATGCGGGTTAACTTCCTCTAAATTCAACCTTCCCAATTCCTAATCCATTAGCGTAATTAGTACTTAGGCGTATAACCCGAACGGGTAGTAAGAGGCGGTGCTAAATATTATAAATTATAGTAAGGTGAAGGGAATGAATTCACTAAGTGTTAAGAGCCTAGGAAATAGGAAGGAAGCATTCTAGAGGTAATCCAGCCGAATTTGCTAGAAATAAGAGTGGTAAACAATTGGGGAAATAACCGCCCTCATTACCCAACCAGAATTAGATCCCCAACCACTCCGTCATCAGTATAACACGAAAGTGACGCCTTAGACTATTCAGCCACTGAAGAGGGTTCGAAGGTAATTGTGTATTTTCAATAAGTTTACCCACAGGAGACCATATTTTCACTCGCAGATTTTTTAAAAATAAATGTAATATAGGGTATTGTCGTGAGCTTATTAATATGTTGTATCAAAATTTTATTGATTTTATTTTCAAAATACAGCAAAATTTACTTAAATATTGATTTTTTAGCTATCATATCTTTTTCCCCATCCGGGATATTTACATAATATCCTAGCTAATGGAACAGAGATGAAGATAATTTAAATTATGCTTAGCCTAGTTTACGGGAAGCGTGAATATTTTAAGGATGAAATCTACGTATACCTGACCGGTATTAGAACCCCAGTAAGTTTGAGTCTACAAGACTGACAACTTTACCCAAATGGTGGGGTTCTATCTCTTCTTACTTACACCACTTTACTTTATAAAAGTATTTTATTTAACATCAATATTAACATTATATATAGATAGACACACCTCAAAATATACGGCACACACCAGCCCCGAAGGGCTCTCAAACGCTAACAGCGAGTTACAAATATGTTAGAAAAAATTATTAATTTTGCACCCTGACGGGCTTATCAACTAAACTCTAGGATAAGGATCGGACTGTTTTAAAAACCCGCCCCATCACACATAAAGACTTGTCTTGGCCTAAAAATAAAAAGTAGAAAGGGTGGGGGGGTTCAGAAACCGATAAACAAATAGAATTACAGGGAGGGAAATCTCATAGTATATATAATAAGGTATCCCAAAAAGTATTATGTTTAATTTTTTTTTCTTTTACTATTTTAGTAATTTAAATACACTTTGAAACTGTCAGAACCGACCAAACCAGACCAATAATGTGAAAAGTATTCACTTGACCAATGAAGAGTTAAAAAAAGATTATGAAAGTGGTTGAACATGAACGAAAAAAAAAAAGCCTCCTGCTACTGGCAACTCGACCTAGCGCTGTACACCTGAAACCACAAGTTCTCTCAAAACACGCTAGAGGCCTCTAGCGATCCTCGTCACAAGAGGGAGGCTCCCTTCTATTACGCAGTTCAGTAAAGTTTCATCCGACTGTTTTATCTTTGATGCTAATTAACATGATGGCCGCCGTAGGCACGGAGAGAGAGGTTCGGGGAACGGGCTACACGTGGTGCTCCAGGTAGTGTTGAGGTTACGTGAACTAATAGTTTATCTGCGTGGAAAATTTTTCTATTTTTTATTTACTTTTCCATTTCTCTGTTATGCTGAATTATATTTCAACCATTTTTTTAAACGTTTAGCAAAATATTATTATTTAGTTTGTATGATCATTCCAAGATACATTTTATATTGTATCTATTTAACCCTTAATTAGGGTATGAGATTACTTATTTCCTTTAAAATCGTAATAATTGTAGTTTAGCTGAAACTTTTGGTACGCCACTTTAATTCCACATCCTTAAAAAAGGATTTAAGTGAAATTCACGCAAGTTTAAGATACCCTTTTTTTTAAAAAAATAAAAGTAATGAACCCAAGTTTGAATTCGCACTATTATAATATATTTGTAAGAATGTAACACTTTAAAATTGGCCAAACACAATATTACTCTCCCAAAATTCCCATTTTGAATAAAATACCAGAGTAAATTATTTCATCCAATGTCTATGTTTGCTCTTTACAATAACAATATAAATTAAGAATATAATAAAAAAAAGACCACAATATTGTGTTATGGCACCAAAAGGAAGGAAAAAAAAAGTATTTTCAAATGAGAAAAATGAAAGAGACTCTAGTAGTTCTTGTTCAATAATATTTCTAGAAATTAATCAAGAACAAGCAAATAGGGGAAAAAAGAGGGTGCAGATTAATACAAATCAAGCAATGAACCAAAGGGATTGAACACGCTCTTATAAGAGCTCTCCCAGTGGAACTACAAGTTTCTATAGAAGAAACCCTACGCGCCCTCGCCACCTCCCTCCTTCCCCACTCCCCGAGAGAAATATAATGCAAGGTGAGATGAGAATAAAGAGGGGGGGGGGGGATGTATGCAGGCAGCGAAACAGAGTCGCTGCGGTCATAATAGAAACCTTGGTGGTACGCCGAGAAGCGACCAGCTTGACCAGTTCACACAGTCTCGTGGGGGAACAGTTGGGGGAGGGAGGAAGGATCAAACGGGGTACAGAGTGAGACTTAGGATGAGGGAGGTAGAAGTAGGTGGGGGGGTATGGGGTTTGGTCCTTGGATCAGAGAAACCTGTCACATACTCGGGGTCGTCTAGAACAAGTTGTAGCAAAGGGGAGCAGTTGTGGTACAGTCCAATATTCATTGAAAGGGCCTTTTAAAGAAATAAAAACATATTTTTTGGAGATCAAAATTCAAAATATTGTAATATACTACTAGTGGTATTTTATGGGCACTGAGATATCTATCAAAAGTGAAAGCTTGGGCTAATATTCCTTGACTTTTGACAAGGGGTCAAATAAGGCCCTTTATTTGAAAATTTGGCTCTGTATTATTACTTCTGAGTTTCAAAATAAATAACATACTAAGTACACATAGAAATGTATGATTAAATTATCGTGCCAAGCTATACGCTACGTTGAAATCTAGCCTAAGCCCGATCCCATGTTTATATGATTAAAAACAACCTATTTAAGGGAGGGACCCTGTTTATATTCCGTACATCAATGAGAAAGATATCTACTATTAATCCTGCGCATTACGAAGGTATAAGATAGTTTTTAAATAATTTGTGGAGTATGTAAATTTAAAAATTACATTTTAAGTCCCTCACATAAAATAACTAAATCCATACCAATCACAACTAAGCGAAAACTAATTCAGGCCCATGATAAGCCAGGGAGAATGTCCATGTGGGAATAGTCTTAAAATAATTCTTGGTTTGATTTCTGTAGCTGTATAATGGATTACAAATATTTGCTTATAAGTCTAAAAGTAAGTGCTAATAATTAACACTCAGGCCTTAATTTTTTTATTTAAGTCATTAAGTCCATTTATTTAATTTAAGTTCATAACTTTCAGAAAGTAAGCTCGCCGCCATTCAATTCTATACCGAAACACCTCCATCCAATCTTATAAATGGCACCCAGCCTCCTTCAAATCCATTTAAATCCTTTCACGACGTCTTGGCCTATAAAGAGTCCTTTATCTTTAGGTTTTAGGTTTACAAATAATAATATTTACAAAATAAGTTGTGTATGTATTTAAATTGTCCTATATTGAGTTAATTTTATGGTTAAAATTGTGAAAAATTATGTGCTCTAAAATATACTAGTTATTTTTCTAATATTTTAATTAAAATATAACAGAGTTATTAGTGTGAGGACTCTCTGATTAAAGTATGCACAGAAGTTATTAGTAAACTTCATATTAAATATCTACACTATTGTATATTGTAATCTGGGATTATCATATATACCGATACCCTGGAAAAGACAGATTAACGTTAGACCTGATAAGTTGTGAGGGCACATTAAAAATAATTAGTTTTTATTTCTAAGAAAGAAATTTCATTTTCCCTTTCCTTCGTTGTGGTGACACAAAGTCAATATAGCTCACACTTGGTTGGATACACGTGTTTTTTTTTTAGAGATATGCAATCGCACAATGTCTGTACGATGTGCTAAGGGAAAAACTGACATAAACGATATATAGAAATAGAAAAACCATTATAAATGATTAAAAGTCTCAGAAGTTTAAGTAATTCCGACAGCAACCTTCTTGGCCAAGAATCTGTAAAGGTTTTTCCTCTCTTAAAACTAATACTTTTTTTTAATCACCACGTCTTACTACTTTTTAAGGCTTTATACATATATATTATAATTACTCTAATAAGGTAAGGATGGAGAAGGAAGTATTTTAGAGGCAATATACCAGCACTTGCGTGGAAGGTGAGTAGAAACCATTTAGGAAAACCACCTCAGTAAACCCGACTGAGATTCGAAACACAATCTCCTCGTCAACAGCAGGCCAGTCCAGCACGAGGGTGATGCCTTAGACCATTTGGCCACTGAAGCGGGTCATTACACTATTACATAACTATTTAGTAAACTACAATTCAAATATTCTACAATACTAAAACTATTGGAAATGCATTATTAAATTTGTATTTTAGCTAATAAATATGTAAGTATGCGTTCTAATGGTGCTTATCTGTAAAATATAGATCATTTTTATAAACAATTACTCTATCTTTAAAACTAGATTGATATTAGCCGCACCAGTGGACTCGGGGACAAAGGTGTTGGTACTGTCTAGTCCAGTTTCCTGTAATGGTATAGTCGAGGCTAGAATTCCGGTCGGGTGTACTAAGGTGTTTGTTTCTAAACTATTTTTCACTCTTCCTTTACACGAATAGTTCCTCTAAATTATACCTTCCTTATTCCTACCCAACTAGTGGAAAATATATATTAGCGTTGGCAAAAGTAACTGAATAATCTGATGCTAAAATAGGTTATTAATGAATTAGCTTCCATATATAATATTTTAGTAAGTGTTCTATTTGTCTGTGGACAAGACTATAAACTAAGCCCAACAAGTGGTTGCTTAGCACTGGAAGTACAGAGCTCAGGGCTGTGCCTGCCTACTAATATTATCCTTGCTGTTTGAACATGCGCAGTTCGACAAAGATTCAACTCTCACAGTGACAGTTGGTCGCAGTATTATTTAAACAATAAATCATTCCTTTAAACTCTATTTTGTACCGTTCGTCAATTCACAAATTTTTCACTACGCAGACTCATATTTTAAAAACAATGCAGTTTCAATTATTTCAATATACATTTAGGATTGCAAGTCTTGAATATCGGTAGGATTGACAACAACTTAATTTTTTTTTTCTGCTTCCTAATATCCTTCCTTGATATAAGTAAACTTATAGTTAAAAGATACATAATAATAAGAGTCAGGTTTAAAGAAAATACTAGAATTCGCTTGGGAAAGCGGTGTAATACTCGTAATTGAATAAAATGTTACCCACTTCAGTGACCGCATGGTCTGTGGCATCACTTTCACAATAACCTAGACTGTCGATGGCGGAAAGCTCGGGATTCAAATCCCAGTCGGGTGTACTGAGGGTGGTTTTCCTTAATTGTTTTACACTCTCCCTTCCCACAAATTAGGGTATACTTCCTCCAAATTAAACATTAATCAACCCTAACCCAGTAGAGTAATCACTATTTAGGCGTATCACCAGAATAAATAATAAGAATAAAGAAAAAGTTGACATGGCTGAAATCTGAAACCTGAGTACATGACCGAGGATCTAGACCGCTAGTCTTTGGATAACTTTGATTTAAATTCAAGATTATTAAGTAGCTTGGTCTGTATTATAAACATGGATGCTTAGATTAGGTGTGTTTGTACTTGTTTAAGCCGTTTGCTTTGTTGTTGTATTTACAAGACTTAATAATAATACTCACTACCCGCTCAGATTATATGCTTAAGTACTAATTACGCTAATGGGTTAGGAATTGGGAAAGTTTAATATAGAGAAAGTGAGCCTGCATTTGCGTGGAGGAAGAGTGGAAAACTGTTTAGGAAATACCATCCCCAGTTCACCCGAGCAAGATTCAAACCTCTATCTCTCCCCGTCTTCAGCAGTCCAGCTCAACATGAAAATAGCGCGTTAGCTAACTACGCCACCGAGTTGGGTAAGCCTTAGGCTACTTAAACTTTTAAAATATTAGTTATAGCAAGTTTAATTTATTTAAACACTTTTTTTGTGTGTGTGTTCCCTACAAATACTTAAATATTTATGATAAATTATATTAGTGAAAATAAAGATAGTACTCTCGTAGATAGTTTCATTTAGTTGCGGCGTGGGTGTATTAGGGGGTGGGGGGCGTTTTTATTAGCCCCGTGTTGAAAGAATATTGCTGCTCCTGGAAATTTGTTAAGTCTTCCTCCTGGGTATTTTACACACCGGCCTTGCTGTGTACTGTTGCGCAAATTGCGGATAGTCCAGGCAGGTAGCAAAACCCGTGGCAAACACTAATGTAAAAATTAATTACTTGGTAGTGTTTGGGAGAAGTGTGCACTAAGCTCTAATCACGATTAAAAACAATTTCCAAATATGTCATTCACATGTATGACAAACCGATAAGTGATGATGATGGTCCACATAATCTGTCCCGATAACTGAATCAAATTCAATTGAGTGAAATATGATATCATGTAAACGGGAATCAAACCCAAAAATCCAAAAGTCCTGATTCTGAGAACTAAAAAATGATACCTGGACACGGGAATCAAGCTCGATATGCTATTGCGATTCCCCTGTCCAGGTGTCGTTTTTCAATTTTCGGAATATGATATGTAGATTCGAGTAATTCCTCACTAAAACAAATATAATAGCTTTGGCTATATGATTATCAAAAGTCCTGAGCTAAATTCCTGTGGCCTTGTTGTCATTTGTTAACGTAATTGAAACTACTAGTAGCTTTAGAGGTATCCAATCTTTTTAAAATCCGGAGTAAGGTACTTGAGATAGCTTATAGAAGCATTTAATTTCAAGAGTATTCCAAGCCAAGGCCATTACAAATAGTTTCAAGGGAAATATAACTTTAAAAAAAATGCTCATCCCTTTGTATTTGTAACTAACAATTTTTTTAAATGTTTAAAAAAATATTCTTCAAAAGATATTCCACCACCAATTGTTACTTTATTGTTAATTTCTGAACTGAAGACCCTGTTACTTTAATTACAGGAGATAAGTTAGTTGCGAATTAACCTATCACAATAAACATAAATTGCGACAGTAGAGTTCGGTCTATAATACATATTTTTACTTATCTTTTTACTTATTTTATACCCTTGGTTTGATTATCACTCTGCGAAATTGGTTCTGTTCTCTTTTGATAAATCTTAGTTAGCAGTATGGGTAGTGCTTTATTGTCACTATCTTTGTCTACTATCTTTATCAGCCATAAATTATTTCGTTAAGAATGATCATGAATTCTAATTCAATGAAGCATTTAATGACAATATTCCTAGATGAATAATATAGTGAAACTATGCTATATGCTACCTAAATCAAAGGTGCTAGTTTTTGTGTCTACAACTAAACCGAGTATATTATCTTTTAAATTTTGAATTTGTAACATTACTAGTGATTAAATTTAAGCCCATTACACAAGATAAACCCTAATGAAAACTTTACTTAATTAACCTATCTTGACTAAAATTCTAATTTGAATATTTGTATAGCAAATACTTACACATATTAATACTAATACAAACATATGCAATTTTAAATATGGGTTATTGATGAGTTTATATAAAATAATGTCCATATTAAATGTATTAGTACACAGGAAAACGCGTATTCGAATCCTGAAGCCAATGTTTAACTGAAGATGATCATATTTTAAGGAATTAAAAAACTTTTTTGCATTATAAAAACTTACCAACTTATAAGAATATATCTGGGTTAACAAGTGTCTATTATAATAATATGAATCCTTCTGAGTAGCAAAATTTTTTATCTTCAGTCCCAATTTTAGTTGTTTTTATTCACAGGGACTTAAGATCAGTTTTGGTTGTACCTTCACTTTTTTACTCCAATGGAATAGGAAGGTATCATCCAAGTGTAAATGTACCCACATTTATGTGTAGGAAGAGTACTAAACCACTTAGGAAAAAAAAAACCTCAGTACCCACGACTGGGATTTGAACCCTGCTCACCAATCACTCTCTCTCCAGCCCATCACGAATTTGTCGCGTTAGATCATGAGCCCACTGGTGAGGATAAAATTATATGTATGTTAATTTTACTTACTGTGGGGTGACGTAAGTTAAGGGTATTTTATTTTGAAGTTTCTTATAATACAATTATTTTTTTGTCAAAATAAAAATGTTTCGATGGAAGCATAGAGATTAATTTTGTTTACATAATGATATCAACAGTTCTAAACTATGTTTCATGAGCATAGCGGCAATAGTTGACAAACTTTTCTAATGAAAAGAAAGATCCGTCATTAAAATTCAACAACATGCTGCCGAGTTCGCCATAAGAAGCCAATTAAACTATGTTTCTACTAGAGAATTACTTCATTTATTTTTGTTAAAATATGTTTTGATATAAAAACTGTAAAAATTACCTAACTTGTGTTCCCTACACTTCCACCTTAAAGCATTCTGATTAGATTTCTGCTAAACATATTTAGAAATGGTTTATTTGATTGTAAAAAGCAACAACAGGTAGCTATCCAGTGTTTTGTTGGCATGTCTGTACCTTACACAACAAGTGGTCGTTGCGTGTGCTTGGAGAGCACACATTTCTATCCCCCTCCCCCCCAACCCCTTTTTTCCACTTTTCCTCTCTCTCTCTCTCTCTCTCTCTCCTTGTAATGGTTTGTTGCTAGTGGCGCGGTGCGCGGATTGGAATATGGATTTATTTCCCTCCTCCCTTCACTAGGTCGTTGCTAGGGTCGGTCCACACAGTGGAGATCACCATGGCAACCAGGCTACACCCTCCCCAGCGTTTGGGAGGAGGAGTGGGTAGAGGAGACATTGAGGGAGCATGCGCACTTTCCTACTGTAGAGATCACCGTGGATGCACCTAAAGGGGAATTTCCAAGGGAATAAATGATAGTCATTTATAACATGTCAAAGCAATAATTATTTATGCAAGAGGTTTAATGTGGAAACTAGAATATTTTAAGTGGAGTATGCGTATTTGTTTGGCTAAAATTCTTAACATTGGATTTTAGATCATTTCAATATTCAACTTGCGTTTTTGAAGAATTTTTCTCACTGTTCAGTAATTGTTGTATTTCCCTAAATTTAGATATGTATAATTTTTTTTAAATAACAAATAATATCTTGTAATAATAACCGAAAAAAGCAAACAGATGTTAAGATTTAATTTTGTTTCAACAAATGTTAATATATGATGTATATATGTTCCAATTCAAATCATTTCCAGCTAAAATTATGTTTGTAAATTAATTCTAAAAACATACGATGAATATTAACAATCCTTATATTAATTGGTAAGATAAGACTTGGGGCAAATATAGTAGCACCAAAATTATAGCTAAATGACCTACCTAACCAATAACCTTCAAGTTTAAATCGATTTAGTTATTAACTATATGAATATCCAAGAAAATATTTGCATGAGTTGACAGGTTTTTTAAATCTGTGTCCAAACTATCTTGATTAAATATATACCATTTCAAGACTAATCCATTATAACAGTACTATTTTATGTGTCGTCTTAAACCCCCGGACCTCTCATTGATGGCGTAGAGAATGTATTTTAAAATGGTTTGGTACGTAATTGAACAACTACACAACAATTTGAAATATTGAAAAATCTTCATTGCTTTAAATGAAGTAACCGGTTTATACATATTTATTTAACATATATTCAAAATTGTTTATTTAACTATTTTTTTAAACGGAAGGAAGTGTTGTCTAAATGAAATTTAAATAGTTTATTTAGGACTTATTTTCCAACATATTTACTTTAGTTTAAATAGTTTATTTATGCCTTATTTTCCATCATATTTACTTTAGTTTGAGTATACATTTAGAATTATATTGATAAACTACATTCCTAAAACTTATTGTTTATGTTTTTGTTAGTTTTCCTATTTTTGTAAGATAAAGTAAAATTAAATGTTTGTATACTTTTGATTTAAATGCATATTTTAATAATAGAATAGTAATATTTTAAACACACTGTCCTATTGGCGTTCAGACTATAAAATATGTACTAATCACGCTAAAGGTTTTAGGGCTTAGGAATGTTACATTTAGATTAAGTGTATCCGTATTTGCGTGGAGATATTAGAAAACTGTTTTGGAAAAACCTTCCTCATTACACTCAACTGAGAATTGAACATTGATCTCTCTGTAATCAGTGGGCATAGTGCACTGCGAGTGTAGTGCCTTTTAGACCATGTGGCCACCGAAGTGGGCAATAGTTGTAGTAATCTTAAAAAGGCCCGTTGGTTTTTTATACTATTTTTTGTGGCGTTATCAATTGTAAGCAATGGTTTGGTTCCATATGATTATCATAAATAGTACAGTGGACCGCACTAACTTTCTCTCACCTTTATCTTAAAATAGACATTTACTAAAAACTCTTAGGAAATTTTAAACAAAATAATAGGTCCATACATTGTTATAAAAAATATTACACCAAGATCATAAATTAAATAATATACACTAATACTTAGTTACTCTGTGACATTATAAACTAGGAACACTGAAAAGAAAAAATGAGAAAAAAGAAACATCTTTGTATACCAAGGAGCATAAGAATCAAATTCCTTTTCAAATACCTGAATTAAAAAGTATATTAATTTGCTTATAGCTCAGAAAAAATTGGTTTTATTAAAATATATCTCAAATAATAGATTTTTATCTTTAATGTGTGTCACAATTTTACAATGATAAGTTATTTTGTATCTAAATAGTTGCAGATAAATGATGAAAAATGGAAAACAGTCCTTAATATGTAAAGTACCCTCAAAACATTTTAATGAAAAAATGAGAATTTCCATCTTGTTTATAATGATATACAGTGGCTAGATATAAGATATAGTCAAACTCATTAAAACGAATTTCGAGAAAATAAATGTTTTCTCTTTTCTCCCTTCAGTAAACTACCCTAATTTAGGGTTGGATATCTAATTCCGAAAAGCCCTCGGGGGACCTAATGGAAACCCCAGATACCAAGTTTTAGCCCAATTGGTAAAATAGCATCGGCTCTAGCCGAGGTACAGACAGACAGCCTCACGAAAACAACTCTTTTGGTTTCAGGGGGGCATGAAAAGTCAACATTTATCAAAATCTCGAGTTCGATTTTTTTTTTTACGATCACAAAACTTTTCTCCGAGTGTCGAAGGAAGTGAAAATATATTAAGTCCCTCGTTTATAATTACCTTGTGTATGTTGTGGAAAAATTTCAGGCCATTTTCCTAATATTTTGGCATTATAAGCTTGGTATTTTATTTTTAGTGGCTTTTTTTGGTTATATATTTTGGCAATATAAGAGCTCATTTTAAAATACGTAAGGATTCCTCTCTTAAATTTTTTAACAGTCGCAGTTCGTGACTTAAGCCAACCATCCATTTCTACATTCATATATTTTTATTTTATCACCGAGTCTTACTACACTTCAGATTATACGCATACAGAATAAAAACGCGTTTAATAAAACGTTTATTTTATTGATGGATGATATTTTTTTTGTTCCAAAATTGATTTAAAGAGATTTACACCATAAATAATAAATTTAAAAGTAAAAAATTGACGTAACCATTACAAACACTAGAATATCATACGCATTTCAAATCCTTCAATATGTTGCAAGGCACTTTAGTGGCGTTAAAAGAGATACAATTATATACACATTACAGCATTCTATAACATTTAGCAGTTATACGTTAAGCCTCAGGATATCTACTTTACTTGAGGGTTAAATTTTTTTTTTCAGGAAAAATGTGAGATACATTGTCTTTAGATAGCCATGTGTTTATTCAGTTTTTATAACAAAAATTTTTTTTATCAAATTAAATTAAATATTGCTTCCATACAAATAAATATAATTTAATTTTCTTCACATGACCTAAACAGTTGTTGAATATTTATCACGGATGTCCTGGGATTTCATTAAAACTTTTCTCTTAATTTTAATAGTTCGATAAATAGTACCATTATGCCATGATGTATATTCAACAACGTGTTGATATCACCATGTGAAGAAAATTAAACTTTGTGTTTGTACAGAAGCAATGTTTAATTTATTTTTACCAATAATAATTTTTTTCATAAGAACGGCAAAAATACTAACCTATTCTCGCATTCCCTGAATCCTTACCTTAAGGCGATTGTAACTGGTCAATTCTTTATAACAAAAAAACACCTACGTGACAATAAAAGTAGCTAAATATTAATTCCTATCATAAGAGCTATAGCTTTATTTAATCTTAAAAGTTTACATAAACTACCCGCATGACTGATCTGCAGCATATATAGCATATACAACCTACATCAGGGCGACAACTAGTAAATGCTTCTTGAAAACGCATAATCACAAGTTTCATGACAACACGTGCAATTCATTTTAAACAACGAATCGATAGATATGACCTTGGAAAAGTCACAAATAATGTTTTCAAGTTAAAAATGTGCTGCATGTAGCCTCCAGAAAAAACATATATACTGCTACAATTCTTAAAATTAACTTTATCCATTGATTTTGTAAGCCAAAGCGTTATATTGCTTTGAATAACACCTACAAGTAATTGTAGCTAATGTTATATTAAGGGTTAGGTTTGTAGACAATTCCTACTGAAAACTCCTTTAAAATAACTTAGGTAGATACTATACCAATTTAAGAGCAGTTCCTTAGATCTCAGATCTGAAAAGAAATCACCACGAAATTCAAGGTAATGGCGCAGAAATGAAGAAAGGGAAAGCATTGAATCAATAAATATATTTCGATCTGATGCCTTTTTGTCTGTATGGCATGTTCGTTTTAATTTCACGGATACTTTCCTCTGGGTTTGCAACAAAAATAGAGGCAAAAGATAAAAACAAAAGAAATACGAGAAAAAGATTGAAAGGTAGCCAGAAAGAGAAGGATTAAAGAACACAAAGAGAATGAGATGTTCAGTAAACTTGATGTGACTGAGAGAAATGCTGATGGACGCCGTAAATTGAACCGATGTTGAATTAGATTTACTTCCGCCGTAGCAGGATTTTTTTTATTGAAAAATAACGAATACAGGCTAAATAAAATGTTCAATTCAACAAAAAAAATTTGATATGCTAGTTAAATAGTTGTACATAGTTACCTATATATGTAAAGTGAATTTCTCTGGAAAATAAGATTTTTTAAAATATGCCTAATATTTTATTTATATTTTCTAGAGAAACTTTTTAAATTTAAGGAAAAAATCTTACCTTGACAAATATTTAAAAGCGTTTAGAATCTTTAGTCATATAAATTTACATTTAAAAAATTAACTAGCCATTTATATCAATCAATACAAGTATTTTTATTTGTCCTAAAATCTTTGAGAATATCTGGAAGAGCTTACCTACCTAATTGTGTGCCTTAATTTGCTTGAAACTTGATGCTCACTCCTAACTCTCTGCAGTGAGCTAGATATTTTACACAAGTTTAATTTTATTTATTGTATAGTCAAATATCTGTTTCAATAATCCAATTAACTCTTAAATTAAATATTTATAGAACCTTGTGATAGAACAAGCAACCAAAATTAAATAAATATAATATATGAAAAAACAAAATAATATAATTTCACATTTATTTAATAAGGATAAAATTTAAATAGAGAAATATTCAGATGTTTGTAAGTTCAAATAAGATTAATCAACTATTCAAAGTGGTAGTGATGAGTAGGGTTGCACCCACATTTTATTGTAAATAGTATGTAGAAACCATAGATAAAATTATATGTTTTAAATCACCATAAGTCCACTCAGCTGAGATTCGAAACCTGAATACTTGATCAACAACGACCAGAGTGATACTAGTTAGTCAACCATTCGACTGAGAAAGTCTTTCAAAAGTTATTAGATTTGCCACGATTATTTTAAGTCTTGATCGAAATTTTCTAAGATATTTTTAAAGATTAAAATAAAACTTCCTTATAATACTCATTTTATTACAATAATATAGATAAAAATAAATTGTTTGTATTACCCTAATTCATTTATATATTTGTTTTATTTATGCAAAACAATTTATTTCCCACTAAGAATTAAGATATAAAAACACTTTCATCAGGGTGTAATATTTATCCACAAACGTATAAAAGAGGCTAACTGCAGCATTAAATTTAAAAAAAATAAACACACAAACAAATGCAAAGTACAAAAGAACAAAGACACACACTCCAAAATACTTTTGTCTTTTGCTATCTTACCCATTTTTCCTCGAATCTAAAAAGGTGTCTTTTTTCTACGAGATTTCCCCCCCTAACATTTTTTTTCATCACTAGAGATACGGCGGCGACTTTTTTAATTACGTGTTCTTCTAATGAGCGGAATTCCTCGTCTCAACCCCTTCTAGCCCAGTTACCCTCCTGAAACACTTTCTCTCTCTCTCTCTCTGGACGCCACCCTTTAGTCTATCTTACCCCAACCCGCTCCCTCCCCTCCCCCAAACCTCCTTTAACCTTCCAACCCTCTCTCAATCCTGAGTCGGGGGTGCTTGGCGTAAGATTACAAGCAGGCCTAAAACGCCACTGAAGCGAATCCGTTCTCTTGCCTTTAGGGCAAGGTAGGAAAATTGGGGGAGAAGTTCTAACCCACCCCCACACTTTTAACCCTTGCAATTTGTGCACGCTTTGGAGAGAGAAATAAAACAAGATGAAAATGTATACATTCTCTCCTTTTTCAGTTACAACAATTTTATAGAGAAGTGTTTGTCGTCACTTGTATTATGAATGGTAACTTACAAGATAATAAAAAGAAGGGATGATACGTTCGCCTTTGATAGTTGATTTACATATACAATTTCATTTTTTTTAAATAAAAAATATATTACAATCTGAAAGTCATGAAGACTTCTGACATTTTCTTTTTAAGGCAGAGATGATTATTTATATTTCATGTAAAAAACAGTTTTCTTACAAAAACAAACTCATAGAATATTGTTGACTAAAGTTGTAAAAATGCAAATGTCAGTTTCCATTTCAAGAAAATAAAATGAACGCACAAGCTATACAAATTAATGTTTTCTCATATATTTAAAATAGAAATATTCAAAGTAAATACATAAAAAAACATAATCATAGGAATCGTCTTAACTGGTTTTTAGCTGCATTACTATATTTTTAGATACATTTAAATAACTAAGTCCTACAAAATATTTAATGTATTTATTAAAGATATAATCAATATCATATGAATCTACTTTTTTAGATTTTAGGTTTTAAAAGGGTACGATAAAATCTCTTAATAATGTATCTTAGTAAAAATTTGTGTGTTCGTTGAGGAAAAAAAATCAAGTAAGGATACGACTTTCAAACTGACTTTAGCTATCCTGCACAACATACATAGAATTAGAAAGTGTGTCTAGGTATTATGAAGGACAACCCATACACATGAATTCAAAACTATTATAAATACCCTAGTCAAAGAACGAACTAAGATTCTAAAAGATATTGTAATTAATGTCTATATCTTCTGAAGAACGATTTTAAAGTGGGCTTTAACACATTTGTTCATAATGTTAGATTGTGTTTGTAAAATTTAACGAGCTATGAATTTGTTCCACACATCACTAAAAGAAGAAAGTGTAGGCTATGATACTATACCGAAACTCATCCATAGGCTGCATATGTTTTTAAGTATGATTTTATAGCACGCGTAAAAAGACAATCCTATGTTGACGTAGCTATACCATTCAAAAATACATTCAAACCAAACAACATTGACATAAAATCAATAATTGAATCCTTGACCTATCAAAGTTGTCCTTTCATACATGAATATGCCTATATTAAACCGGCCCTAGTGTTTATTCGCCAGTCCCATTCATCGAATTGTCACAAAACCAGCGCATGGAACCAAGGCTCTGTGTTAGTATTGGTCTAGAAGCACTTATTGTGCGGTAACACTTGCGCAATAGCAAATAGAGGACGTCTTCTTGCATAATGCTGAAGTAGTTCAGACAGACCTATACACACAATAAATATTTCCTCACAATGTATGTCAAAATAAAAATACAGTTTGGGAATAAAACTATATAATATGATATATTATTTGATGTTTTAAGTGTATACAAGGTTTTTATAGTCAAGAACACACTCTTGGGAATGTATGAAAATAATCTTTTTAACAATAATGTTGAATTTATATCATTAGATATTTCTAATCTCTACACTAATGTACCTGTAACAGAAACCATAAGCATCATCAAAGAATATATAATTTCTCAGGATTATACCAAAGCAATGATTGACCAAATTTCCAGTTTAGTTCAAACAATCACCGAACAAAACTATTTTCAATTTAATAATAAATTTTATTCACAAAATGATGGACTTGCAATGGGATCTCTTATATCATGCCTCATGTCAGAAATTTTCCTACAAAAATATGACCCTATTATTTACATTATCTTGAATAATTTGTTCAACATCAAATTTTATTGCAGATATGTCGACCACATCCTAATTATATATGATAACGATTTCAATTTGTCTAATGTATCCACACTAATCAACAATATTCATCCTAAGTTATCTTTCACTCTGGAGAATGAAACTAATGGCAGTATCAATTACTTAGATCTTAATATTTCCAAAAATTTGCATAACAAACTCAGCTATAAAATTTATAGGAAACCCACTCATACTGATGCAATTATTCCCAAGGATTCAAATCACCCTTCCTCTCATAAACTTGCTACCTTCAATAGCCTAATTCGTCGATTACTAAATATCCCACTCAGCAAATCCAACTATAGAACTGAATTTAATATAATCAAATTATTAGCCACAAATAATGGTTATTCTCATTAAATTATTTACAAAATCCTCGATAAAAAAAACAGATCCAATAACTTCTCTACCGCCCTCAATAATGGTAACCCAAATGATTCTAATCGGAAAGCAAAATGGATGAAATTCAACTATACTGGTCCTGAAACTCATCGTATCACCAATATTGTCAAAAAGTACAACCCCAACATTGTTTGTTCTACCAATAACACAAACAAGAAAAATCTTAGTAACAGTAATTTAAATAAAATTGATAAATATAATAAAATTGGAATTTATAAACTGACTTGATCATCAACCCAAACCATTTGACCACTGTACGAAACCCCTTCAATTATTTCATAAAGGTACCAAACTAAACACAGCTGAAATTTTGTTTCATTCAAGCAGCTTTATTAAATAATAAATCAATTCTCAACGAACAATTACAAAGTTCAAATCAAATTCTCGTCAACTCATTAAAGCATCTACCTAAAATCATTAAAATCCTGTAACCTTATTTTTTCCTGCTCTACCTTCCATCGTAGAAAATGACCCGTGTAAGTCGGAGTCGAGAAGATTAGTTCCATTTTATTCCTCTTTTCTTCAAGTACCATATTTTCTATCTATCCTTGATGCCATAGATCATTCAACACTCCAACTGATTTCAATAGCAGTTTCTCAACTTAACACTATTCCTTCATGGTCTTCTAAACTTTACCTTGTATAGCTCGCTTATCACTAGTCTTTTGTGTTTTCACACACATTTTCTTCTCTCGGACCACACCTCAAATCAGTTAAAAATCTCGCCGTCGTATCAACACATCGTGTTTTTCACAACAACTTTTGTAAATTTGTTTGTTTAGTTATTCTTATTCTTTTTATGATTTCATGATTACATAGCAATATTTCTAATTCACTAATTATAACTCTCTATATCCTATTATGTCTAATGTTTCTTTAATTTCGTTTTTCAATTTCCATGATTATGACAACATAAGTGTCGAAACATGTCGGAATAAGTATTCCAGCATCTTTCCAATGCTGGAAATGCACAAGGAGTAATGGGAGAAGGAAACAGATAAGACTTAGAATATTATACCACATTCTCTACTTCATTCAAACGCGTTTCACATTTGTTAACCTATAAATTAAATTTTATGCTTGTCAAATTTAATTCAAACTTTATTCAAACTTTAAACATTGTTTCATTATAAAAGGTATATTCTCAAGTCGTTATATGACAATACACAATTATGTCATTATAAACTATTTCGCAGATGTTAACCTCTTAACTTAATTTTATAACTTGATTTCTTAACTTACTTAAACTTAAACATTGTTTTGTCCAACATACTTTGTTATCTGTAAGTTATACAACAATTTTTAAGGTGTTTTCATGTATTTTAGACGTATCGTTACCATATATATATATATATAACTAAATTGATGATGAATTATTCATTATGTATTTAATGTTCATAATTTGATAATATTTTTTTACCATAACTAAACCTAATTATACATTTTGATTTATAATTTCAATTGATTACATCAGCTAACTTAACTAATTTATTTATCAACGCTTTCAATATATTTTTTGAACAATATTTCTAAGTCTTAACTTATAGAATAATTTATTAAGTGTAAATAGCCGAAGCTATATTAATGGTAGTTGGTTCAGTTAGATATCATTCTGAAAATTGAAAAATGACACCTGGACACGGGAATCGAACCCGGGACCTTTGGCTTAGTACGCCAATGCTCTAACCACTGAGCTATCCAGGATTCGTCCCGTGCCCATGGTCATTCTTCACTCATATTTTAAGGCAGAGTCTATGATGGACAAAGCAGAAATCGTCAGCTACAATTATGTGATTTTTAATATCACAAGCCATCGGATAACGCAGCCATCGGCGACTCGGTAGTGGCTATTGCCAAGTTGTACAATTATTATTATAATTGTCAGGGAATGCGTATATTTATTAAGTGTAAATAGCCGAAGCTATATTAATGGTAGTTGGTTCAGTTAGATATCATTCTGAAAATTTCTGCTTTGTCCATCATAGACTCTGCCTTAAAATATGAGTGAAGAATGACCGGGACGAATCCTGGATAGCTCAGTGGTTAGAGCATTGGCGTACTAAGCCAAAGGTCCCGGGTTCGATTCCCGTGTCCAGGTGTCATTTTTCAATTTTCAGAATTATAGAATAATGTTGAAGGTATCAATAAAATAAATAATTCACGCAGCAATAAAATATATAATTGATATACATTTGAAACAAGTTTTTTCGAAATTTAACCGGAAAAATACGTATATCTGGCTTAATTCAAACATCTCAATATTTGGATCGTCCTCAATTCAAATGTAACCTTTTAGATTTTAAAGTATAGAGTAAATACTCGCGAAAACATCTTCTTCGGAGAGTTGAAGATGAGGTGAGGAGACGCGTGCTTCCCCTAAATTAATCTCAAATGGAACAGGCTTAGTACCGCATAAGAAGCAGTGAATTGTTTTTATTTAGTAAATTAAGAATACAATTTGGAACAATGCATAAACGACCAAGGTGACATTTTTATATATGACTCATGGAATAGTTTCCGTTATAAAATAATTCCTGTTATTATTATTTTAGTACGAAATAATGTTCATTTTATAATTTTAAGGGAAGAATGTTTGGTTGTTTATTCTCCTTTAATAGGCCTACTGTACGTTACTAGACAGTTACGTCTATGAATCGAGGTTCTCGTCTAGTTACTAAAGTATTTAAACATTTAAATATTAAAGACGACGGAAAATCATTTTATTATGGTTCTAATAATCTTAGTTTCTGAAATATTTGTTCATAAAAATAAAATTATGGACTATCTATACATCCTGTCTATATAAAATACTATGTGTGGACAAAGTTTGCTTGAAATGAGTTTTTTGCCAGCTTCGAACACCATATTTAATACATTTAGGAATATATTCTTTAAATTTATATTTTTATTTTGAGTTGGTGAGATACCTTTTTTTTAACAGGTGGTATAGAATCGTCTGATAAATTCACGGAATTAAAAATTAGGACGTAGGCTATTAAGTTTACCATATTATTCATCCGGTAGGAGAGACGTTCCCCAATCTCGGAACCTCCAGGTGCATATAAGATTAACCGGAGCAGTGATGGATAACTCAATTTTCTTTTTTTTTATGAATTTGATTTCCACAGATAATGGTGAGTATCGTGGAATGGGTTAGTATATTTTACTAAATCGAATTGGATGACATTAATACAATTGACTGTGTTATTACAAATATAAACAACATATGAAAGACACACGCTGAACATAGAATTAAGTACCCTCCTATTAAAATTGGTAAATTATCTTTAATGATCATTAATATAATCAAATATTCCATGAAAGACAGTTTTTTAATTATCAATAGAAATATTCAGCCTAATAAAATTAAAGTCTGGTTGATGTTCAGTATACGACATGTATGCTTACTCCGTAATAATATAGGCCTAAATGATAAGTCAATATTCCTTCCAATTATAGTAATTAGTTTTATCAAAGTTATGGCGCTAGACAATTAAATCATAACATGCCAAACAAATACATATTATGGCTTACCAATATTAGCATCTACTAGTATAGTATATATTATGTAAATGGGTTTCTATTAATCGACAAACGCTCCTCTTGATTCTTGTCTTCCGAATTTATTTCAACAGTCTAAAAAAAACCTTTAAACTTAAAGTTAAACTTTTAATCTTCACGTCAACCAAAATATTTTCACTTTTATTCCAGCCAAGTTTTTTTTTTCTGATCAATCCCCATAATTATTTTATTTATTTTTCCAGCGAAAAGACCACTTCCGTTCAATTGTTCTGTTGTTCTGTCTCAGCCCCATAGCAACATCAATTTTTTTTAATCAAGGATACAATTGTTTTAAACTATAAAAAAAGTCTTAAATTACGGCTACAATTTCTTTTAAAGCATAGAGAGCGAGAAACATTGGCACGGACCTAAGATGATATCTCACTTCTTGTACAAAGTGATTATTTATCTTGCATAGTTTTAATAACATAAAATAAACTATGGAAGTGATAGGGACCTAGTTTTCGTACCAGCTATTTGATATTGATACAAACAAATAAAAACATTTCAAGCCCACTTTAAAGTGTAAAAAATATTAAATAGACCCCCCAGCAAGACGAAAACGCCATCTAACTACTGAAATATTCCATCAAATAATGATAAAAAGGTGCCAATCTTCAAGGTTTGTTATAGGCCCCTAAGTAAATAATGTAGTATTCTTTCAATAATATTCCTAGTAACTGTGGTAAGGAGATATAATATCTTATATTTACAAGGAAAGAAACTGATTTCCTAATTTGAAATTAATTCCTTGGCAAAGGCTTAGTTTCACAAATAATTCCAAATTAGAAAATTAGTTAATTTCCTTGTATATGTAATTTAGTATACGTTGCAGAGCTATGATAACAATGGTAAGTAATGTTTATTAAATGATTTTACATTTTATTACCAACAGTTTCGACATAAATGCCCATTTTCGCGATGGTGAGTGGCTCTATTGAATTAATCTTGAAGATAAGATGTTCCCTTCAAATTATATGAATGTACAAAATTTAGATTAAATCTATTACTAGTATACATATATCCTTCGGACGACCACCTCTGTGGTCTAGCGGTCAGAGCTCCTGGCCACAGATCCAGACGTCCAAGGTTTTATCCCCGGCTCTTTTAGATATTTCTGTGAAGCAGTGGGTCTCTAACGGAGTCAACTTAGCTTCTTGAGTATAACTGAGGAGCTACTCAAATAAAGAAGTATCCGCTCCGGTTGTAGTTGCCAGCCAAATGACACCCTCTTTCCGTAAATGTTGAAATTATCTTCCCCAACCAATGGTAGCTGCTCGGTTGAAATAAATTGCTTGTGGGCTGGCACAATTGAGCTTTTTTTTTATGTATCCTTCGTCTACCCTATAAGCTAGCAATCTAGCCTCATATGGACTGGAATAACTATGTAATAGTTTATAAGATAGGGCCATAGTGTAATCCGTCAAGGTAAGAATATTCTCTTTCAGGGCAAACAGAATGTAAATTCTCAAACCAAATAATCTTTCAACCCCAAACTCTGAGAACTTGGATATACAATAATAATCATGAATAATCAAAGATTTTATGTTAGTTGCAAGACCCACGCCAATAAGAACGTGGACTAAAATCTATCAAGTTCATCTGATCTGGTTTGTCGGTGATGTTGAGCCATATCGAACCCCATTCAGGTGTACTGGAGGTGTATCTCTCCCCTCTAAAGTAGAGGTGCATTTATATCTAAACCCTAAATAAACACTAAAGTATACCTTTAAGATTCCTACGCCATAGTGTTAATAAATTGTGTACACTGTACAGCCCGGACAGGTAGTAGCCTTAAACGTAGAGCCAAAAATATATTTTTTCTTACTCATTAAAACAGTAGAGCCAATTTAAGGAATGGTTTAAGCTTTTACGTAATGTATTTTAATTCTATGGTACGTACACATATATTTTTTTAAATAGATTAAATATAAAACATCTTAGATGATAAAAAAGTAGTTAAACTAATTATTTAAATTAATACAATTTACCAAACATATAATTATTTATGATAACTGTTGAGGTGGATAAAGTATTTGAGAGAGAAAGCATTCATTCAGTAAATACATCCATTAACATACTATCCATCGGACATGTTTGAAAACAAATGTTCCTAAGATACTAGAGTTGTAGAGGGTGTGGCATGAAAAAGAGAATGAGCTGTCACACAACTACAAGATCCCTTCTTACTTAGAAAGCCATTCCTTTGGGGTTCACCTTATGTATCCGCCCAAAAAAACCACCCCTTCAATTTTCTATACATATTTTTATAAGAAATTTTCAGGACTTCAGGGGCGAAAGCAAGGTAGCCTACTCAAGGGCTATATGGACTTAGTAGTTTCGGTTCCGCGTGCAGCCTCAAGAGTCCATAACCTTAATGGAGTTGACGCTCGCTGTAGGATCAACGGAAAACCTCCCACCCCCTTGGAGTTACCCACGCTGCCGTTCCCCACGAGGTCCCTCTTACAGCAACATCCTTTCGCCAACATGGCGGCGACGCGTCCTTCTTGCATGTCCTTACTTCCCTTTCACATCCGTGCTGAGCTGATGAATATTATAAGCTAACCCCCTGTTCCCCTTCACTCATCCCCACCCCTTTATCCTCAAGTTGAGATGAAAAAATATAACACTACCCTTTTGCCTACCATCCCTATAGGACCTCGCGGATTATATAGGAACGGAGGAGTGAATTTTCTCGCCATCTACTTCAGATTTCCCTTCTTACGTAGACTTTCGTGACGCACTGTAAGCCAGTCCCTCCCTACACCCCTCCATATCCCCTCACCATGTCCCTTCTCGTTTTTATTTGACTTACGATTGAGAATGTTGACAATCGATTTCTAGGAAATCGATTTGGAGCCTCGTGACCTTATTTGGTACGTTGACTGAGGAGTGGGTTGGATTTTATTCTGGGGAAGGGGAGAGGAGAGGAGAGGAGAGGCAGACTAGTGCCGCGCCAATACATAATTAGCCTGCATTGTTTGCGCATAAAAAAATATTATGAACTCAGTAGTTCAAGGTTCCACCACAGACCAGTCTTATCTTATTTTTATATACACTGTGGTTTATCTCCATCTCTCCAAGTTAAGAAGACCGTCTACCGAAACGCTTAGAAGCGTTGCAAGCGTTCAGAAATCTCATGTTTTTTTAGCATCGCGTTAAGAAAGGTTATACACCTTTTTACTAAATAGACTAATAAGATAGTGATGAAGAATTGTTGAATTTAGAGAAAGTGTACACGCATTTGTTTGGAGGGAGAGTGGAAAACCATTCAGTAAAAACCTACATCAGTACACCTGACTGGGATTTGAACCCAGATCTCCCTACCACGGGCAGTCTAGTCTATTTCTAAAGTGACGCCTTAGATCATGCGGCTAACGAAGTTGGTAATTTAAAGTTGTTTTATAAATTGTTTATTATTTAAAAATGTTGTTCACACCAAAATAGAGACTAATGTTATCAAAAATAACCATATATTATTAAAAACTCTTAATTTCAATCTTTATAATTTAAAAATAATAATAGATATAATAAAATAACTCCTTTTTTGTTATGTTTTGCGAGAAGTTTCACCATTTTAAACTCAAAGTATATGTTATAAACCATTATCTAATCTTCCTGAAACAAAGTCAGTTTTAAATAAAGTCATTAGATAGAAAGTTAAGATAATTGAGAATTGTTTTAGTTGTTTTAAAGATTCACAACCACTATTTAAAAAATAACGCAAAATAGGTCCCTTTTAAGTAGGCGGAACATTTATTCGTGTAAAGTTTTCTTTAAATTCACCTTCTAACATATATTTGTTTATTTTAAGTGGTTTGATAAGGTTCTGCTTAACTTTATTGGCATTTCCTTCTTCATAATATGTATGGAGAGAACGTTTGAAAAATAGGAGAGAATTTAGTTTTATATAAGCGTGAACAGAGCCTCTGAGATAAATTTATATGGGGGTAAAAAATTAGTTTGTAATATCTGAAAAAAATGAAGATAAGAAAAAATATTACACATAATCTGTACCTGTATATCTAAAAAAAAAAAAGAAAAAAATTATAGTTAAACTATATTATTAGTAGTGGAAATATGAATGCTAGCCTTCAATACATGCAAATATTTTCTGAGATCCCAGTAAATTCTCAGGCCCTTTTAAGAACCCCGGATCCGGGTACGATGTAACCCCTGCACCCCTCTCTCATTGGGCCTGAGCGTGAACATCATTTTGTAAACTAATTTTCCTCATACCTTATCCGTATTTTCCACTAGTGTAGTAATGTGTGTACGTCTTAACCAAGACATGAATGCGTATGTTAGTTTAGCTAAGGGTCTCAGGTTGTAATTCCTGTATGGTTGATATATTCGTTATTTGTGAAAATGGGTACTTATCTTTCACAGTGATGAACTAAGGATATTATACCGAGCATTGTGTATAGTTTAAAATTAATCAGTGCTTAATCCATGTAAGGATATGAATTATTGGTTCAAAATCTATCTCAAATGCTATATATTGATCTAATTTTGAAGAAGTTCATATGTTATTGATCAACCACATAAAATAGCTTCCTTATATAACCATTCATAACCCTTAATACAGAATTCAAATTAAACTTTACTTTCACTTCAATAAGTTTTTACATGGGAGGAAAAGTTATTCCATGCATGAAATATAATTTTAAGAGTAGTTTAAGTAACATGTCCAATTGATGTATTTCAAAAGATGCGATGAATAGTTGGAGTGAAAGTGTAGCATATTTTCAAAATGTTAAAACAGTAAAATATGCTAAAAAATCAATTATATATAGTATAAAACCACAAAGAGGTGAAAATCTCGCCCGTCAAAAGATGGACCTTGCTGACGATGGAACGAAAAATAATTATGATATTCATCTACATCGTAGATACTTGCTTGAAAAATGATAGACTGACGAACCAGACATTTATGTCAGGTTTTATTGTCAGATAAAAAAGGGAATATGTCAAATCGGTACATCTAAGACCACGGCTGGCTCCATACTACCATATTCTTAAAATTCAAAAACCCATGTATGGGCCTAATTAATTTCACTATGTTAATTCAGTAGCATTAAACCAATTTTTTTTTTATAAATGTCAGTGAAGGCCAAGCTGTAGACACTTAACTTACATTTTAAGACTCGCTAAAAGGTACTTTATTCTAAAGGAGTTGAGTTCTACTCGATTTACTTTAAAACATTATCTATTCTATTTATTTTAAAACATTAAGTATTATTAAAATGACTAAATATTCTTTGGTATATATATCTATGACAATAGGTGTGATATTTAAATGTTTCTTTAGATATAAAGTGCTGATTTTGATAGTTTTATTAAACAAAAGGTCAATATGATATTGTTTGATATTTGAAATTTACGATGTATTTATTTTCTAATAGCAGAAGTGCTTGCCGTTGCCCGAGGTAACCACGCATTGCATTGTGTGGTTCTCAAGCCAGTGTTTTTCTTTGCTTCAAATATACAAACACAAATCTCTCTAATTTGTTTCTTCAGACCCAGTTTTTAATATATTTAATAACATTTAATCCTAAATTTAAAATTCCAGTATCAAGATGCATATTTTTTTGATCAGGAGACTAGTAATTATCAATTGCAGCCCTCTGCTTGAGGTAAATACAGTTTCACAATCAACTCCTCCAAAAAGATTTGTCGGTCATTGTGAGATGGCGTTCTTCCAAACCATATTGATAGCACTTCTTGTGGGCCTAGTTTATTAAGTTTACACATCCACCAGTTTAATTATATATTGGCGTATAACCCAAAGATCAATACTAAAAAAATAGTTAGGCCTTTACCTTAATTTTATTAATGGGATTATTTTAACCTAAGAGACATATCTAATCCAAACTGACGCCTAATTTTTGTAATGAAAATGTCCCTTTCCCGACATGGCTTCATCTGAGAGAATTTTAAACTATCTCGAGTGTATTTTAGTTTCACATAACACCACCAAAACACAATCTGAAGTACTGCTCAGCAAACATGATATTCTTGAGATGTTTTAAATTAGTGAGTTGTACTATTCAAAACAATGTATCTTAGAATATTAGAATTAGATTTTTAGGTAAAGTCTAGCAGTTAACTGATACCAGATGAGAAGATTATTTATTATTAAGGAGAAAAATATTTTAAAGATAAATTTCCAAACATTACTGATATATGCTTATACAAAAATATTGTGCTCTAATTTAAAGATACATAATTATTTTTCTCTAAAAGTTTTGAAAATGTCAAATGGAGTATGCCAATCAATGGATCCATTCCACTTCAAATAAATACATTTATTTGAACTCATTTTGGTACTACAACATAATATGCCATTTCAATTATATATAGACTAATTTAATATTAATTGTAGTAAGAAATTATGGGCATTTAGCTTTCATAATTGTCTTACGTTATGTTGAGATATTATCTTTTGAGCTGTGGCTATATGTGTGGTCACATTCGGAACCTTTCCTAACTATGATAAGAAAGGTAATGGTCAATTTATTGATAGTAGATACAAGTTTTGTTCCGTACCATTTTGACGAATTAATTTATTAAAATTATGGTTTTAAAAGTTGTTTCAGATATTAAGTTAGAACTATATTGAGAATAATGATCATCGATCAATGATTATTTTGATTGTGGGCAATAGAAGATCATTAGTTTTTGTTTCCTGAAAATGTTTTTTAAACCTAATACAGTTATAATAAAACCACTAAGGATACTTAATATGTGGGTGAAAAATATATCACACTAAAAATTTCCCTAATATACATTTGTGAAATACTGGGACCATCTTCATTAAAATTAGGATGACAAAATGATTGGACTTTATCAGTAGTTAAATTTTCATAAATAAGTTTGATATATATACTAATTACATTTGTTCAGTGACATGTTTTAACACAAGGTGTGGTAAGGATGAGGAAGGCAACTAAGAACTTCACTAGCAACCACATGAGAGGAGGATGGAAAATCCTAAATGGGGAAAAAATATCTTTAATGTAGCCTACTACAATCAATCACTAGTCCCCCAAGTACATGGACAGACTCAATATATGCATGAGCTACACTACATTAAATTAAAATAATTCTGTAAATCTATACTATATTCATAAATAATTTGTTTCCAAACGGATTCAAATAATGCAAAGGTTTTAAAATTATATTTTAATTTATTTACTGTACTAGGAAACTCTGAGAAATGTAAACTACTCTACCAAATTATCTGACCAAACTGGACAGTATCCAACTACTTTTATTACGTCACAATTTCAATCCATAAAGGAAAATCGGTATTTATATATTTCATCAAATAGAAGAGATTTTCGTTATAGAAGAAATGCTACTCTTGCACTTCATCCCTCAAACTCCACTTGCATCACCACCCTTTCATTATCCAGCGGCAACAATGGAACTACCCCCACCACCGAAATCATCTTCTCCACTAGCAGGACTACCAACCCACAGAATTTCATATCCCATCTCTGTAGCGTGCAAGCAAGCGAGCCTCCTCTGTAGTAATTGGACGTGATTACTGGAGAAGAATGGGAAGACCAGGGGGAACTCATCCACCAACTTCTAGGACGTCCGGGAAACGACATTTCAGGGCGTGGGAGGAACTACCGTCTGACTCTCCCACTCTCAATCATATTCCTGAAGACGAACATAGCCGATGAAAGTATTAAAGGTTTTACTATAGAAAAAATTTTGTTAGGTTTTTAAATGTAAAGATAAATTAAGTAACATTTAATATACGTGTATTATTTTAAAGGCCTATGAAAAGATTTATGAGGCTAAGGAGGTATGTATTATTTTCTTAGCACGCGTCTTACACCCGCTCGGCTATTTACTAATTTCACGAATGGCTTATGGATTATGAGGGTTTAATTGAGAGGAATTACACCCGCATTTTGGAAGGAGAGTGGAAAATCATTTAGGGAAAACCACCTTCAGTGCACCCAACGGGATCGAACCTCAATCTCTCCATCTTCAGCAGTCTAGTCCAACACGAGAATAGCGAGTAAGACCACGTGGCTACCAAAGTGGGTGAGGTATAATTACAACACAGTTTTTTTATTAAGTTAAAATGAAGTCGATCTAACAGAAAATATATCATAGCTAAGACCATGTTAAATTCAAACAGGTCCCTATTTGACTATACGAAGATATTTATTAAATATTACAAATAATATTTGTACTGTTATATACTTTGTGAACATAATAGGTGCTTATGAATTATCTACCATATAATATGACAACCAACATACATAATATAGCTAACAACACAAATCATGTGACCAATTAAATATAAATGTATGTGCATTTGATTATGTATATATAAATATATACACTTTGCTACTATGTATTGATCCAATTTCTTGAGTAATGTAGTTTGATATTAAATATAAACTATTTACGCTTTGTGGCCAGTAGCAAAGCTAAAAGAGAGAGCTTGTAAGGTTGTGTGTTATGTTTTGAGTTAATCCCCCGTATGGACGATGTCAAGCGCATGGGTAGTCTGGATATGAGATTTATTGGTTGGTTGATTCGTCGATGGGAAGATCATGCTAAAATTAATTAATTAATTAGGTGGGATGTCAGGCTATGGAATAGATGGAAGTGTCTCAGGATAGGGTTGGATAGTGAGCTTACGCTGTCGGCCATGTACTTTTGAGTTCCTTAAAGAAAAGGTCAGCTTTAATTTGAATATTTATGGTAATTTTGTTAAATAGCGGATCAGATAAACTTACTACTTAATTACTTAATCTATGTCATTTAAAACGGAAAGTTTATTGCAGCACTTACAAAAATACGCCACCTATAAGAATTAGCTATATCCAATGCACCTTATTATGCCCTATTTCTTTAAGGTCTGCGTACAGCCCGAATGGGTAGTAAGACGCGGTGCTAATAGTAATAGTAGTAATAATAATAATAAGTTTTAAGGTCCTTCTAATGTTATCCTCCCATCTGCATCTAGGTCTTCCCAATGGATTCTTCCCATTGGGTTTATCAGTCAATACTCTGAACATGGTTCTATATGCTCCCATTTGTGCTGCATGCCCAACAAACCGTAATCTTCAACATTTGATTATTCCAAAAGTATCATGAGATGAGCACAGGGTATGTAACTCATCAGTATATAACCTTCTCCACTAACCAGTAGCCTCATCACTCTTTGGAACAAATATCTCCCTAAACAGCTTGTTTTCAAACACACGAAATTCTTTGACCTCACCTAAGGTAAGAGAGAACGTTTCACAACCTGAGAGAACAACCGGTAAAATTATTGTTTTGTTTACTCTAAGTTTTACATTCCTTGAAACCAGGCGAGAAATAAACCACTTACTGAAATAGTAATAGCATGCATTTCCCACCTGTATTCTTTTCGCAATTAGATACACCAATTTAATAATTATATTTTTTTTAAAAGAAAACACTCCTTGGAGCGGTATCCCAAAGAGTTAAAGCTAGTTATAGCTGAACATTCAATCTGTAATAATAATCATTCCATCACTATAAGAACATTTTAGTTCTATTAGGAGTGTGCAGTAAAATAAGCAAATCTCTTAGTTGGAGCCCTCATATTGTCCATAATAGCGTAGCACACATATATTGGGGTAGGGATGTAGGAAACGGAAGTTAATGGCAGTGTTATTGCAGGTTTTTTAGTGGCGATTTTTTATTTATTTTTGCCAAATTAAACAAGATATTACTTAAATTAGAAGCATAAGAGTTTAATTTTCTCTACACGGTTATGTCAAAAGTTCTTGACTTTCTATCATGATCATAGCGGCATTTGGTGAGAAACTTTTTAAATGAATATAAAAAGTTGTCGTTACATTCCAGAACACCCTTGAAAGATATTCAACAATAATTGTTGATATCACTATGCGAAGATAATTAAACTAAACTGGAGCCATATTTTTTTTTATTTTGGACCAAAAAATTGTTTTGATACAAAAACTGCAAAAACACTGGCCATTAACTCAAGTTACCTACATACATCCCCATCTTAATATAATATGAAACACACTTTCTTCACCCACGCGAATCCTGACATACATGTCAGAACCTTTTGTCCCTATATACTGCACCTACACTCTTGCCTTCAAAGGAAAGGACTAAGAAAGAATAGCATAAAGGATGAGTTAATACATGAGAAAGAAGGAGATGGTCTAGATAGAAAGATCACAGCAGAGTGAAGTTGTAAAAGGGGGGCAAAAAAAAAAGAGGAAAAACGGGTGAAGAAAATGCTTTCATTCGTTTGGTCATTCACATCAAACTTTTTTTTTTTCCTTACACACGCCATTACCTCCTTTTCCTCTTTAACATCCGAACCCGCACCTCCTTCATTAAAAGATGTCAAAAGGAAATGGTGGGGCATTGAATCGGTTAAGGTCGTAAAGGTTTCTCGTTAGTGAGTATGTGTTTCTTCCGCGAGGTGTCTCCCTTGTCCATGGCACAGTCTAAAATCTACGGTTAACAAAGTTGCACGTGCACCATGGAAAATATTGTTGTTCATTATAACTTTTTTTCAGTCATTAGCAAGAATGTTGAAGAAAAGTCCTCTAGATTCGCCTAATATATACCTCTGATATACCTTGGTTCAAGTCCCAGTGGATTCCAAATCTAGTTTCAACGAGGTGATGTTAGTCTATCTTTTATCATCTTACTAACCCATAGCATAAATTATAATACAGGGCAGTTATAAATATTGTTACTATTTATTCTTATATCCCCTACAATTTAATGGTCCACTTAACCACGGGAATTCCTCAAAGCTATGGCTAGGATTATAAACATATTATTGAATGTTGCTGTACAATGCATAAATTGTGATTTCAACAAAGTAAAATTACTTACAAATAAAAATAGGTCAATTTACTTTACAAGCCATGTACTGATTAGTTATTGTTTTCTGTGTTAATACGGTAACTCTATTCATCCTGAAAGATGACAGTTTTACCTTGAAGTATTACACTATGGTCCTATCGTATAAGATACACCACAATGTAATCCGTCAACAAAATCTTGCTACCTTTAAGTGGTGTGTATGTTACACTAAATTTCTCGCTCAAAAATAAAAGCGCTGACTTTGAATAATGGTTAGTTTATAGAACGTAAGAAGTAGTCTACAGATAAAATTAACATTATTTCTGGTATGTGTCAAATATAAATTTATTTTAAACCCTTAAGTCAGTTTTTTTTGCCTTGAATTTTATAATTTATTTTATGTCAAAATAAATATTTTCAATATAACATATATAAATACACAAATACTCATGCATTAAAAATAGAAATGGGTGACCTGGTGGTCTAGGGGTAAGGTGTCAGACTTCTGTGTTGAGGGTCCGGGGTTCAATCCTCGGTCCCGGCACAGATTTATCTGATTGCCAAACCCTTCCTTCACCTCTGACAAGATGTGTATTAATCACAACTTGTGAATGTGAGGAATGCCAGGCCTCCACCGTGGTTCGGATTCCACGTTAAACTGTAGGTCCTCCATTTCATCTCACATTCACCCTACCATTGCACATTAGCGTAGGTGCGTATAACCCGAACGGGTAGTAAGAGCTGTGCTAATAATAATAATAATAATAATAATAATAATAATAATAGAAATAAGAAAATACATACAGTTCACATAGATCAATAGATTAAGCCTACTTGTATATGAAACGAGGAAATACTTTCTTAATAGAAGCTAATTTGATAACGAACTCTCATTATAAATTAATTTGAAATGATATATTTAATTTATTGGCCATCGCCCTGAATCTAAATTAAATGTCAGCCTGAATCAAGGGAACAATCAACTACGATTGAAACTAGTCGTCGACGCGACATTGCTTATAGTGAGTGATCTCTGTGTGCTCTCTTATGTATGGTTGTGCCCATGCATGTCTATCGCTGATTGGTCGGTGGGATTTGTCGCGATCCACCAGAGATTTAAAGCCCTCCGCCAGTCCCAATGTTCAGAAAGCTTTTGAAGCTTTTGCCTCGAGACAAAAGGGATCTTTTCCCTAGGACCATCCCAAAGCCCTTTCATGTCCGATCTGTTCTTCCAATCCGCTTACACAACTATTTTTTTTTCGTTCTCATTTTTTTTTAGAGAGAAATGGGTATAGTATAGTTGTGAGGGAGAGAGGAAGGAGGGATTTTGGTTGGTTCCCATTTTAGGAGAGGAGAAGGTTGTGGAGGGATGAGGTTTGAGAGCGGGTATTTTTGGAAATCAGAAAAAATGAGGGAGGGGTTAGTTTACAGGGGAGAAAAAAGGAATGAGTTGATTGGTTCGTTATTGAATTGCAAGTCTTTTCCTACCCCCTACCTACCCTCTTGTCACCCTTTCCATGCCACAAGCCAAGCGCCATCCCTAAACACCCCCAACTTTCCCTGCGATTTTCTATTCGCTATATTCAGAAGAACTTCTACCGCATCCAATTATAAGGTATGGTGGTCTTTGTAGGGCCAAATTCATGATAAAAAATAATAAAACCTCTCTTGTATCAGAGGTAGTAAGCAAAAAAAATGGTCATATATCAACGATACGTTCATTTAAAATGTATCATATATAGCAAATTAATGTTCTTTTTTTAAAAAAACTGTATCTAAAAGATAAGGTATATTTAAATATATATATATATATATATATAGTTGTATCAGTTGGAATGAGAATATTTTTATGTGAGCCTAAATTATTGAGTATATCCTTGCAAAATAAAAAGTTGCAAATTCAATTCATAAATTGTTTTAATATTAAATTGAAACCAACTAAAATAAGCTATAATTTTTTTTTTCCCCCACTTCGTTTTAGTACCGGTTAAGTGCAAAACTATTACTTCAATTATGAAAACAAATCTAGAACTTACGTAAATCACTTAAATATAACTTTTAGGTTATACATGACAGTGCTTCAATAAATAAGGTAACAAGACATGTAACCCTAATTATTTAAATACCCTTATTTCTTATAAGGCGTTGGGAACTCGAAAGTTCATTCCTGCACTTACAAAAGTACGCCACCAATCCTCATCTTGAGCCAGATTTATCCCGTCCACCTCAATACACCCTATATCTTTCAGGCCATTCTCACGTTATCCTTCCTTCTTTTTCTAAGTATTCCCAACGGTCTCTTCCCATTGGGTCTGCCAATCAATACCCTGAACACGATTATATTTTCTTCCATTAGAGTTGCATGTCCTGCCCACTGTAATCTGCAAGACTTGATTATCCTAAAAATATCTTGTAATTAGCACAGGGTATGTAATTCTTAGATATGTAACCTCCACCACTCGCCAGTATCTTCATTCATGTTTGAACACAATACCATCTTAAGCATCTTGTTTACAAACACCCTTAAACTTTTTCCGGCATCTAAGATAAAATATCACACTCATAGAAAACCACCGGTAATGTTATGGTTTTGTATATTCTGAGTTACATTCCTTGAAAGCAGGTGAGGTGTCAAAAAAATTACTGTCCGAGTAATAGCATACATTTTCAGGCTTTATTCTCTTCTTCTTCCACTCTAATATCTTTATTGCTAGTTAAAATTTTAAAACACTATCTTTTATTTAAAATATATACTTCTTGTTTATTACATTAAAATATGTAATTGCAGACTATGAAACATCATATTGAAGTTAATAGAAAAATGTAAGTATTTTGTGTACAATTTATAGACAACATTCAAATATTAAATTAAAACTGTATACACCATATATGTGGTGATAAGGACTATGGAAACTAATTCAATATATATCAATTACTAAAGGCCTATTAAAATCTATAAAAAAATATTGTATTCCTCATCTGACAGTTACTAATCAGAACAGAACTGTTTAAAGTACCTTTAAAAAGTTATTAGTAATACTTAGAAAAAAATCTGTGCTTAAGAAAACGTGTATCAAATGTGAATGATGTCAAAGTACTCAAATTAATGGGTCTAGTTAGATATATCAATTAAAAGTTATTTAAGCTTAAATATTGTATTAATAGCTTTGTAGTATTGAACCATCAAAAATGTTATTTTTTCTAAATAATATTTGTAGCAGTTACACAATTTGTTTGAAAAAGTATAAAAAAAATCAAATACTAATTTATAAATGGACACGTTATAGCCTACTTCTAAGCTAAAACAGTTGCTTTCTAAAATGTTCTTATTTTCAGAAGTCAACAAGAAAATAAGCTAAATTGTATGCTCTCTACATTTTCCTCGTATCGGTAAAATAGAATATAGTATATAAAATGGACACGAGGATCGCCAGTGAAGGCAGCATCACTTATCCCATCTATCGGAGCGTCGCTGAAACTCTTTAACGACGCTTTAGTTCTTAGCGTCGCTGCTAGATGGCAGTAACTAGCAGCGCCAACTGGGTAATCGATGTTTACGACCCAAATGTTTAAGAATACGTTGTTAGCAAGAGCTTTAAATTTTATGATATCTAAACACATGAGTTTTAATTAGGGAAACAATAAGTTGTTAAGGGATCTAAATAATTATGTTTTAAAATTAAAAAAAAATTATGCAATATATTGTTTTCATATTAATGATACTGTTCTAGATATGAAGAATTTGATTTATGATTTTGTCGGTAGATGGCTCTGGATGCCTTCACGAATATGTCCATGTGTAGCCCTAGTATTGGCCAAACTTACACTCCGCTTTGAAACTATTTGTACTCATTGACAATTATAAATAAACAAATGTACTATAAATATATTATAATAACTAAAGTCCATGTGCCCACATACGTTATTGAAAAAGAATTAATTTAATCCGCTCTATAAATAATCATGTGTTATAACGAAGAGGTAACAGCAAGTTAATACATATTTTTAATTGGTTCGCTTGATACCAACATATCTGTTGTGGAAATTAAATGCTAAGATCAAATGGTGTTAAATTTAAACACACAAATAGATTGAAATTTATTACAGACTATAAAAACGAATACACTAACGAAACTAGTCTTTAGTATATTCTCAAAGCTGTAATAATATGTACATTATTTTGGAACCTTAATCACGTAAGTAGTTATCATGCAGTTGATTTCTAATAATTTTCTGCACCACTTGATTCAGAAATGTCTCATGTTTCAAAAATAAACTAACTTAATATGTCATCGTGATATTCTTAGTAGGTAAAGGAAGGGATTAATCAAGCTAGTTTAGCATTAATTATTATGAAGAATCAGAGTGCAATTTTTTATATTTAAATGTAATGTCGTACTCGATTAGATAGTGAAATTTAAGAGTTAATGCCAAAGACAGTCGTAGCTTTATAATGATTTTTATCATTTAAGTATTAGCGCAATTTCTTGCCCGTTAATTACCATTTAATGTATAATTCTATTACACCTAAAGGACAAGGGAATTAAAGGGTTTAATTTAATTGATTGCAGCATAATTCACTTAAAGAGAAATAATATATGGCATTGACAGATAAACCCCCCAATAAATCTGGTAAGGAATTAATTTAATTCAATCAAAAGGGAAACTTGGTCGGTGTTTTACAAATACCAAAATTTTAGTTTTAGGTTATATTGTTAGTTTTTATAAATATAGGATGAACTAATAATTAAACAATACTATGATGTGAGACGAACTGATAACGGTGTTGTTTCCACAAAGGGGCATGGTCTTTTTACATTTATTTTTAAAAATATAATTTATTCGACGCTGGCTGCAGGGTTTACGTTGCAACGTTGAATAAACCACCCGTGTGACCGAGTAATTAGAGAAATCGAGTAAGGTTCTAAGGATATTGACTTCAACTTTAAGTGATGCTGAAGAAAAAGATTTATGGTTGAAGAATGATCAAAATACAATGAAATTTTCATAATGATTTATATAGCTTTATCATTTTCTAAAAATAAATGAAAAATCAAATTAGATTGGAAAGATAACTATATTAACAAAAATTATTATTTCTTATGCACCGCGTCCTACTACCCATCCGGACAGTCAGCATATTTTCACAAGTGGGTCAGGGATGAGGAAGATAGAATTTAAAATCTCTAGTTGCCTGTTTCATGAACCCCTGAACATGAACAAGCGTTTAGCAATATAATCTGTGTGTTGAACTAGAGATGAAAAAATTCTGATGATCAGGCTGAAACGAAGTATCTAGGGTATTTTATAAGGTTCCCGAAAGGTGCTTTAAAAATTATGGATCCACCTATAAAATTAAGAGTACATAAGTTTATTGTGAAAAGATTAAAAAGACAAATGTGTTCTAAGATTTTGACAAAAATGTATATAACTTATGTACATAACTTATGCTACTGGCAATGTGTAAGCTCCGGAAAATGTGTGTATTGTGCCTAGGTAATATATACATTGCCGAGCTGTTTTATGCATTGTTTAAAGTGTGACAATTTAAAAACATTTTTCCATACATTGCTTAGGTAATGTGTACTTGGCCAAACAGCTTCAGGCAAAGTATTAAATGACATTATATTCTATTCTTTCTTTTAATATTTATTTCTATGCTTGAAAATGAAATAAAAATTCAAAACCATAAAAATCAATAAAAAAAGATACAAACAAATTAAAAAAGAAAGCTCTATTTTCAAAGTTCATATAAATTGGCAACATTATTGAAAGCTATAAGATTTTTTCTGTCTCTTGATTTCATTATTTCTAGACATTAAACACAGATAACATAGAAGATAAACTCATTAGATGAATAATACAGAATTCAACCTCACAAAATTACTTTAGGAAAAAATTAATATTAAGAAAAAATATCTAAAAAGTTATGTTTTCAAAATCTGTCATTTGTTGTAAAATGTGAATTGCTGTAGCATTTCGAATTACAAAGGATGTTCTTTTTCACATATAAACATTTTTGATTCTGTCACTTTACTTTGCACATGCATTTCACTAACCCCTGACCATTTTCAGTTGACTGCAATGCTGCCGTTTTTCCGAGAGTCATATTTTGGAATATCTGCTACGCTCAGACATGTTTTCTGACACACAGTAAATTGTGATCTCACATAAAGTTGTCTTAGAAACCATCTTTCAGTTCCTAATAATTGGTCAAATCCATCCTCTGTTAATTTTGTGAGCACCACTAAAATATTTCGTGCGTCACCACGTTGCTTATTAACAACTAAGACCCTAACAGTAAATTCTACACAGGTGGCCTGGTGGTCTAGGGGTAAGATGTCTGACTTCTGTGCTGGAGTCCGGGGATCAATCCTCGGTCCCGGCACAGATTCATCCGATTGCCAAACCCTTCTTTCACCTCTGACAAGACGTGTATTAATCACAACTTGAGAATGTGAGGAATGCCAGGCCTCCACCGTGGTTCGGATTCCACGTTAAATTGTATGTCCTCCATTTTATCTCACAATCGCCCTACCATTACACATTGGCGTAAGTGAGTATAACCCGAACGGGTAGTAAAACGCGGTGTTAATAATAATAATAATAATAATAATAATAATAATAATAATAATAATAATAATAATAATAATAATAACTTCTACAGAGGTTGGCAGAAATTTTTGTCTGAATCTTTTTTCCATTATCTTCGTTTGCTGCTCCAAACTTTCTTTAGCTTCTTTTATCTCAGAAATAGGCTCTTTTAACTATAGCAGCGGTTCCCAACCCTTTTTTGCTTACGTACCCCTTGGCAACCCATTTACATAAATTGTGCTCTTAACTTTTTAACTAAATGCTTGATTACTGCTGAAATAGTCATTTCTGATATATTTGTTTGCAACTGAAATTATTGATGGGATCAAAAAGCAATGTGATGATAAGCTGAATAACGAGAGCATATATTTTAACATTCAAAAATCAAAAGCTACAAAAAAAAACTAACACATCTAATTAATTTTTTAATTTATTGGTAGTTAAAAAAACTATTTTATGTTTGAAATTTAAAACATTTTCTTAAGGTCAAATATAGAAGAAAACCCGAACCCCCTGCCTAGTCATATCGTTGAATTAATCTCATAACTTTTGACTGATCTTTTGTCTTACATTGCTGGTATATATAGCTCTTTCCGCCATTATTCACATATTTCCGCGTACCCCCAAACATCCTAGCACGTACCTTTGTAGGTACGCGTACCCCACATTGGGAACCGCTGAACTATAGCATAAGTGGCAAAGACTGCAGATGAGCTACTATATTAAGTATCTGCCCAACATTTTCTGTTCTTTGAACCACAAATCAAATGTATATCTCGGATATAATCCTGACACTTGTTTTCTCCAGATGTTTCTTCTGAACAAACGTAGCTTGTAGCTTTAGGCCTATTTTAGGCTATTGCATTTTCATTCTGCCTTGCATCATCTTCTTCTGCATTGTCATAAACAATTAAAATTTGATCTTCCCTAGCACAAGCATTATTTTCTATACTCCTTAAAACATTATCTAGCTCCTCCTGAGTTTAAATATCTTGGATCAACTCTTGATGTAGAGAAGAAGTACCAAGACCTACTTTTATTTTACAACCAAATAGGTCTTCATGTGGCGTTCTCTCTTAGTTATGTAATGATACTCGCTTGCTCGTTGGATGCTCCGTCCCTAAGCTCCCAGTAAGTTTTCTTTGCAAGTGGATGCGAGCTAATGTAATTCCAGCGTGTTTTGAACGTAACAATTTAACGTTACCGGTATTGTATTGTATATACTGCACTGACTTTAAAGTTGCTCCACCATTTTGAGTTTTTTTCGGGGTTAGAAACTAATTTTTTTAACTTTTTGGAATGTTCCCGCTGGTTAGAGGCTAGAAACTATAAGTTTGCCAAATTTCAAGTTTCTAGCTCATCTGCAAGTGGGTAAACATTAATGTCAGTGATTGAGTGAGTGAGTGAATGAGTCAGCCATGTGGCTTTATAATATAATTCTTGGTTCTTCATCAACTGTACAAACTTTAGACCTTTACTCCACTTGTTTGTATTTTCATCCTGCATCCACGTTGACAGTATATTCTCTATATTCCGATTAGCTCCTTTGACACTACCTTGACTGAGATTGTCTTGGCTTCCCGTGTACTATTTTTAAGGTACAATACTTTGTCAGATTGTCATCCACTTTGTTGGCCGATTTACTGCCATTATCAGACTTCAAAACTGATGGGGCTCCAAACAAAGTAGATACATCTATTAAGTTGTAGGCAACCTTATCAGCCCTTTTACTTTTGAGAGTGTTAAGAACAACAAATTTTGCAAGATGGTCTTGGTACACCATGATGAATTTATATTCCTTATCAGGGTGGGACTTAAAATCAATTAAATCAACCTGACATCATTATATAAACTTAGACCAAATCAAAGATTTCACAATAAGGTCTTTCCTCAAACCTTTCTCTTTTTTCTGGCATGGTTTTCACAGATGAAAGTAGAGTTCCATGTCATGACATGTTTTTTGTTTGTAATAATTGGAAAGTTCCGTAATCATGTGGTCTCGTCCACTATCCTCAATAGAAAAGTGAGCTTTATTAAGAATATCAAATAATTCACCATCGGGTATATACAATTTTACTACACAGTTGCCTTCTTTAACAGGAAATATTAACTTACTTTTCTGTTGAACAAACATTAGGTCATACCTTTTTAAAAGTCAATAATGAAGGTTTTTTTCTCTTCCCTGCACTGTTCATATCATTCATCCCACTCAAAATGAAAGAAAAAACCTTATTTTTATCATAACGATCATGAACTGACTTGCCTTGGTTAAAAAGTGAAATAATTTATTTTCTCAAATCTTCTTTGACTATTTTATTAAAATTCGTATCTAGACACTGTTTAACACTACAAACTAAATGGTGCATCTCATTTTTCCTGGAAGATGACCTAGAGGGTACCTTACATAAGCGGATATCTCAAATTTTGAGCAAAATACGTAACAACTCGAAATACTAAATAGCTATCAGTATAAAGTTATAGGCAAAGAAGCAAAAAAGTCAGTTTGGTGCACAGTTTTATTTAATTTTTTGTTTAGATATGTTTCTGTAACAAGTTATATTATATCATTTATAGCCTTCGATGAAAAGTGATTTTTCCCCCCGTTTCTGAAGTATTGCATGTTATTTAGTTTCACTTATCTTACCTTATATCTAAGCTAGAAATTGCTTTGTACGGGAATTCCGACCATTTGTGCATCCAATTTGTTTCTATACACTTGGGTTGGGTACTGTTTTATTTAAAACATTTAGTTTATTTTAATTTATTGATTGCCATAGTTGGTTTTAGATTTTTTTCTTTTTCCATATTTTGCAAATCTTTTTACAATATGGGGCATGGGAGGTACCTCTAAGTTTCCGAGTTATACGCAAATGTCCTAATTTTTAGGTAAAGGTTCGAAAAAGTTTGTGTGAGATACCATTTATTTTTGGTGAATTTTTGAGTTATTAATAGTAGATCTACAGAATATAAATAATAAGATCGGTGTGGTATGTATTCACCCGCATAATTGTCAAGGGGGGGGGTAAACCACACTGGTTTATACAAGTTAATTCCAAGGGTTGGGCTAAAATCTAAGTATCGTAGAACTCAGTGAGAAATAACTCTCGAATAGAAATCCACGCTCCGAATTCATCCTAAGTCAGGCGAGGCCATCGAATGTGGTATCGAATAAGCATGCATTTATCAATTCCCACACGTTGAAAGAAAAGTGTGTTGGTGCTCTTTCTTACTGCACCTACATTGGCTAACGCGCAATAAGTGGCACATCATGTAACAGATCCAACACATTTTTTTCCAGAAATATTCTGTAAATGTGTACAGTCATACGTGATGGCAGGAGGTAGGATTCGATAACATTATCGCCGATGATACACGCCCATACATTAACCGAATACTTCTCTTTATGGCTGTGAGCAATGGTAGCATCAGGGCAATGGCTCAGCCCAAACATGGTTGTTACAGCAATTGAAAAAAACATCGCTGGTGAATTAACAGAGCTCTGCTCAAAAAATGGGTCTCGTCAGACAATGCCGCCAAATCCACTCATGGCTTCTGCGCTAGGGGTGATTCAAAATTAAGCTAGTAGAAGAATATCAAAGTATGCTTAATTCGGCGGAATGGTATCAAAACTTCTCACCTTCAATAGCATCGCCTGACTTAGGATAATTTTGGAGAACATGAACTCCAATTCGAGCGTTGTTAAACTTGAGAACCTCTATAAACTCCTAAAGTCTTGGCCAAAACTTTTGAATCATCCTGTATATTAATTTTGTTCCTGCAACATATTATCCGTTCAGGATATATGCATACATTAATTACGTTAGAGTACTATATATGAGTATAGTAGAATTACAGAAGAATTGCACCCGCATTCACGTGTAGGCGGAGTGGTAAACCATTGAGGAAAAAATACACATGGTAAACCAAATGGGGATTTTAAACTGGACCTCCCCGTTGATGACTACCCATTCTAATGCAAGAGTGACGCGTCATTAGACCATGCTGACACCAATGTGGGTCACATAGGTATAAATTATCCCTAATAAATCCGGATGTGAGTCAAATATCAACTTTACTGCCATCGGCAATCAGTCTATAATGATCCTGACGTTTCTGACCGCGTGATAATTGTTGTGATCTTTGTTCATCATCCTAGACCCAAGATCTCTACAATCTTGACGATGCGGTTGAGGCTGATGATACAGTTGTATCAAGAGTATCCGCGAAACCAGAGCTTGTTGTGGATTATGACGTCGGAAAAAAAATGTATATTAGGACATTGTGCTGAGTTACCATGGCAACCACACACAGTAACGAGCCAAGGAAAACCTGTTGCTGCACACACACCCTTACTGCAACAATAGCATATGATCATGTGGAATAGGAAAATGTATTTATATTATTAATATTAGTGGGGCCGTTGGAACCTGTGCCATAAATAAGTATGAGCTTCAAATCACACGAAATCTTGCTTCCTCACCAGCTACTAAAACACTAAAAGCTGAATTCAACATATTTGTTGCTAGAACGCGTAAGCCCATTCCCCTCGGACAACACCAAACTAAAGTAAAAGTTACACAACTTAGTCAGAAGTGACAATGTAGTGCAGCCTTTTATATTATATTGAAAAAACAGTGGAATTGAAATCAGTGTTAACAGTTTCACCATAATTATTTTTAAAAATACAACAAAATATTAACAAATACATTAATTTAAAAAACACTAAACTTATCCAAATACGATACTATCAAATAAAAAATGCAAAAACTCATAATTTAATGCTATATCTGATCCAGCCGTAATTTTGTATTTAATATCTGGGTTGATCAGGTGCAAGATGGTCTCTTAAATTGCTTTTTTTTCTTTTTTTTTTTTACATGGCCTCTTACTATTGTTTTGGTCCATCCGCATTTAACCACACAAGTGGGGTAAGGATAAGAAAAGTAGAGTGAAGAGGTCATGTACACCCTTTTGCATAGAGAGAGAGAGAGAGAGAGAGAGAGAGAGAGAGAGAGAGAGAGGTGTATTATTTAGGAAAAACAAACCTTAGCCCACCCGACCAGTTTTAAAACCCTTGCTTACCAACGTGTTCTTTTTAGCACAACTCTTGGATTATACGCATATACATTAATTACGAAAGCATGTTAGGGATGAGGAAGGTTGAATTTAGTAGAAGTGTAGCCTAATTTAACCGGTGGGAGAGTGTAAAACCATTCACGAAAAAACCCTCCGTATACCATATCGGGATTTGAACCCTAATCTTCCCATCATCAGCAGTCTGGTATTTTATGGAAGTGGTGCCTAAGGGTGGCTTTACACTGAGGCAAATAGTGGCAATCTAGTTGCCTGCAGCAATTAAATGTTGGTTAAAAATCTGGTTCGCCTGGAGCAAGCTGCTAGCAGTAATCGTTGCAGTGTGATGACAGCCCATTTACACCTAGTGCGACAGGTTGCTTAAATTTTTGAGTCAGATTGTGCAGAGATGTCAGTACGGATTAAAGCACAGTGGTATTTAGTGCACCCACTCATTCCTCACAGCTGATCATGACTTATTCTTTCTGTCTCTATGGAAGGCTGTTCTCAAATTTTTCACTTTGTCTTTGACTCCCTTAGTCGGGCAATCAAATTTAAATCCAGTTCTAGTCCCCATATATTAACCTTTTTCCGATTGTTTTTGTAGTTCGGGTTCTGCAAATTCCACAAAATACGTTCTACGCACTATTATTATTATTTTAGTAGGTTTATTTTCCCTGTGTTCCAACTCATCGTAGCGCATGTGACTATACAACTGAACCCATTTATGATGGGAAGGCCTGTGGCTTAGATCAACTACCAGATTAGCGCTGCAAGCCACATGCAATGGTGATGGCCCCTTCAGAAAGTGAGCAACTTGTAGCATGCAATCACATCCCAATCCAGGAAGGAACACGTCTTTAAGCAACCATTCTTATAAAGGTCTGCTAATGACAATGATTTGGCACAAAATATTAGCAAGTATTGACAACAAGAACGTTCTCATATAAAGTAAAGGAATATCCCTAGATGTTTAGATCGCACTTATAAGAGACCTAGTGAAGGAAATGCAGCATTTACGTGACTCATGGGAAAGTGTTGTTCAAGAGGCAAAGGTAGTTGCTGAAGCAGTAGGATTGCAACCTCTCTTTCCCGAAAATCAAAAAACCTCTAAAGGACCTGAACAAGATTTCAGAATTTCCTAAGTTTACACAGTATTGACTTTTTATATCAATGATTTAAAGACATGATTTTAAGCAGCAGATACTATATATAGGTTATTCTTATCCATTTTGAACTTCCAGAACTTAGACGATGGTTCAAAAAGCAGTAAAACTTGTACATACATATGTGAAAGATCTGTCATAAGACTTACTGCGCGAAATCCTTCAACGTAAAATTATTCACAAGATAGACTTCGGCACTTAAATAGATCCAATTAGACTTCTGAACGCAATTTACGACCAAAACTGCATGACATATTTGCAAATATCCGACTCACCATTAAACTTTTATGTACGGTACCAGCTACTGTTTCTTCATCTGAAAGATCGTTCAGCAGACTGGCCAATTGATTGAAAACATGGCAAAGAAGCAAGGGTACTTTCAAATAAAAAAAGGGGCCAAAAGAAGGGACCTCATAAAAACAATGAGAACAATAAGAATGTTATTCAACATAATGTTTTTTTAACCCCTACCCTAAGCCGGTTAAGCTCAAACCAAAAAAATTCTGTTAGCACTTAAAGTTCTATTTTTAACTTATACTTTATCTTTAACTTTAATTTTAACTTTATTTACTGTTTTATCCACCTTAAATTACAAAAATAAGTTTTTTTATTTGACCCTGGATGGCTAATGGCTAATGTTTTTATAGTCAAAATACATAAATATACTGAGTATTCTTATATCCCTAATCGCTATTTATTTTTAATATGTATTTCTTAAAATTATACAATCACATTTAAATATTGGCTATCGTTTACATATCACATTTAACTTAGGCTAACAGTTAATTAAATTAGAAAGAAGAAGAAAAGTAAAGTAATAAGAATACAAATTTTGAATTTTTACTATTTAACTTTTCTTTCTTGGCAGACCTCTCAAAAAATGAAGTTTTTAAAGAAGATGCTGTTATTTATAATGTTTTTGCTTGTATATAATATATTTATTTATTGGCATTGTACCTTCAATTTTTTAAACTTTATATCACTCCAATAGCCCATGAGTTACCTGCACTTCTTCAAAGCTTTTTATTTTCAGCACAGATATAAAACATGATGATGATTGCTCAAGAAGTTTGTCAGCTGCACTCTTTTTCTGAACTTCTTTTCTTAACAAAATTTTTCTTTATATCATTAAAAGGCTTCTTATTTTTTTCACTTTCTACTCTTAAGAATTCTTCTTTTGACCTTTTCTTTCTCTTTCCTCGTCTTCTTTAAGTATCTTTTCTCCCATCTTGGTTTCCTCTAAGTACTGATGATACTTACTTCTTGCATTACTTCCAGAGACAATGAGCTCCTTTGTGATTGGAACACAGGCAGGTTTATTGCCAGAGAACTTCAAGGCGTATATGACATTCAATTGTGCATTCAAAGTTATTTATTTAATAACAGCTGTCTTCTGTGTTATCATATGTCCAGATGTTGAAAAACCTCTCTCAACATTAGAATTATCATGTGGCAATGAAAGACAGGCTTCAACTACTTTTGTTACTTCCTTGTATGTTGTGGCATTCATTAAATTCTTTACTTAAAAATTTTTTTTCCAAAATGTTTCAAGGTAATCATTAATTCCTATGAGTGTTTCTGCTTATATAATATTCCATTTATCGATCAAGCAGTCTGTATGGACATCAAAAGGCATCATCCACGCAATCTTCAGAAGTTTTTCTTCACTGCTGGTAGCTTAGAGAGTTTTTGATTTAAAAAAAGTAGAAACATGAAGGATAGAGTCTCTTTTTATGTTGCATTTCTTCTGGAAGTATTTCCCAGATACAATAAAGTGTTTCTGAACTTTTGACTTGAAGTTAAGGGCTTCCAAGTCATTCAATTTTTTTAGATCACTCTATACTTCCTCAATTATATAAATGCTGCGAGGGCTTTTAAAAGAAAGGAACAGTCCTGATTTGTCTCAGGTTTGCAAACTCTGTTACTAATTTCCCTACAAATGCTTGTACAATACATGAATCATGGGAGTCTCTTTTTGAAAAATGAGAATATATTAGCACTTGATATGAAGAATTTCGCCTTTCATCGGAGGATTTTTAAGTACAAAACACTATTTTGTAGTCATCAGTTTGTAGTTGTCATTAATAACTTTTGCAATGATACAAATTCTAGAAAATATTTTGTTACGGAAGGCCATTGCTCAAGGAGTTGAACAGCTGCTGGTCCTAGTGTCAACCCTCTTGAGGATATATGTTTGATAAAAACTTTGGAAGGAAGCTGAAGATCATGTTGAATATTCATTCCTGAAGTATTCCAAACTTGTTGTGAAATCATGAAAAAAATTGTAAACCAATACAACAAGTGCAGACAAAGATTCCCCAAACTCATCCAGGCCCTTTAATTTTCAAATACATCAGACCAGAATTTCTTCAACTTGCCTAAATATTTATACTGAAAATCATAAAAATGTATATTAATTATTCATAAACATTTCGTATACTCATTTTTAGGGACTTAGGGGACTTAGAGTTAAAAAAGGGGTCTTTGAGGGACTTTAGTGACCGAGTATGGGCCCTGCATTCCTATCCAGTTAAAGGAATTAATGCGTGCGTATAAGCTTACTAATAATAAGATGCAGTGGAAAAAACAACCTAACCTGACCTCTCTGATAACGACAATCCATTGTAAATACAGCCATAATAAACTACTTGGCCACCACTGCGTGATTTGGTGCAGTTGCCATCATTTAGAAACTTGATAGTCTGTCTTGTTGACCAGGTGGACAGTTCTCATGAAGTGGTTGGACTTGACTGTTTTCTTGGAAGAATCAATAGCTTGCTTGGGTGCGGGGGAAGGGGAGGTGGTACTATATTTTTTGGTTTATTATTGGTTAGATTATTCCTTGGTTGGGGAAGGAATGAACACGGTCAAAACAAAGACTTAGTTATTGGGTGCAAAGGACTGAGCTTATGAATTTCTTACGGTGAACTTCCTGTCAAATAAAAGTGCGCTCTGCCAACGTTCACATTCTGTAATCGTATTGGGTACTTTAAAATGTCTTTTATATTGGTTTAAGTTCTAAGGTTTAGGGAATGGTAGGGTAATTAGATAAAATTTACTCTCATTGAGGGATGAGATGTTGGAAACTACGGCTAGCGCACCCATCTAGATTCGAACCCCAAACTTAAGTCAATGGTAACCTTGAGCTAATGCATCTGACACCTTTAGACCACGTTCCTATCGTCTGAGAATGATTTTTTTGCTAGAAAAACAATATAGTTCTATGATTTTTTGGAACATTTTTTATTATTAAAAATTGTTTTACGGTGTCTTAGAATAAAGAATGAAAATTTATTTTACTGTATGCTATGAATTCAGGGATTAGATTATTACATCCACGCATCAGGTGTCACGTGGTTAAGATGCAAATATTACAAAATATTGTAATGTTGGTGATGGAGAGATGGAGGCTCGAATCTCGGCTGGGTGAATGAGGATGACTTTCAACTTGGGATTTATAACTGATGTTTACATATTTCCTCCTCACGCTAATATGAGAGTACGTCAACTCAAAGAACTTCCTCATCCCCTATCCCAAACATTAAGCCACAAATAATTAATGGGTTAAATAAATCCCCCCACCACCCAAGAAGTGTAATATTATCTTCATGTAGTCTGTCAAAAAGTAGGTGAACTACTAGATATTAATATAGATAACTATCATAGTAAAAAACAACACAGAAGATACCCTAAATGGGGGAAGCATGGTCTCGACTGTCAACGCTTATGGTCTGGTTTGCACAGATGAGGAGGTCAAGGCTTAAATCCTTTGGTGGGTGTACTAACGATAGTTTCTTCTATAGTGTTTTTACACTTTACCACAATATAAATATGGGTCCTCTAATATGCATCTTCCTCATTCATCCCAGTAATTTAAATGTGCAGATAGCCCAGATGGATCAGGAAAACATAATCAAATTAAAAAATAGCAGACTTGTTACCTCTTTCGGTGAAACGTTGGACTAAGTCTGGGTCCATATTTTAATGTATAACTAATAGTAAATTGAGAATAGCGCATAGTGCACACTGTAAAATTCATAGTAAATGTACAAGATGTAATGATTAAAAAGTTTTGCTCAAATGTATTGATTTTTGTTCCTTAAAGCTGTTCTAACCGCCTTTACTCTAGTTAATAAGAGATTTTGAAATACTAATTTTAAGGAGTTTATCATAGGAAAACAAAGTTATTTAAATGTATATTTAATTTTTTAGAGATATAAAAATTAACTTGATATTGGAATGTACTATTAAATCAAAGTTTATTTGACTGATTTTATTACTATCATGAAATTTATGGTTGGCCTATTACTCAATAACTGAATTAAACATATAAAATGACCCTTTTATTAATTACACGCATATTTTTCGAATCTTTAACACAGAAAAACACTAATACTAATATTTAAAAAAAAATATTCTACAAGACAGTTCAAACATGACCAGATAATGATTTCCTTCTGCTGTATATTGGTGTCTAATGATCTAAAGCTTATTCTACATTCTAATTGGCTGATAGTATCAAGTCCAAAGGCTATCTATGCTCAAGTTCATTCACAACGCATATCGCATTCACAAAGGATTAAGTATAGAAATTTAAAAAAATAAAAACATTGTTCTTTGTGTGCTTTCACTAATCACTACCTATCTTTTATAAACGCTATAATGAAAATAATGTGTTTCAACTGTTTTTGCACTATTTGCTATTAGTTATTCATGCAAATATAACCCAGTATAATTATAGCTCTATAAGCGTATTCAGATGAATTGTTCACTCTATCCGTTCAGGTGGAAATGCAACCCCCAACGTGTAAGCGCCAGCAAAATTAATACAGCTACTGTTATTAGAACTACATCAAAACCAAGCTCAAACAATTCAGTTTCTCGAATAATATTTTAAAATTAATGAAGGCCTTATTCAGATACCCTAAGATATTTATTTAGTGTTTTGTTTTATATTTAAAAATCACTTTAATTTGCTTACATCCTATAGGGGATGCAATATCAGAATTAAATCATGCGATAATAGGCTGCTATCTCAAACTAAATCCCTCACAACTCTAACTCTTCATTTTAAACAAATGTATTGGAAAACCTTTAAATTCTCAGTAATGTTAAATCGTAGTAGAGACAGTGAATACTTGTGTGAAAAGTGCTAGTAATGGCAAACATTACTCAACAGTACCACGTCATATATTTTTCACACCCTACTTCATCATATAACAATTTTTTTTATATTTTTTTGTACGCCATTCCTATTCATACCCTGAAAGTTGAACAATGAAATTGATTGACCTATTTGCTAATCTGCTCACACCTCATTTACCACACAGAGCTTTGGCCTGCTTCGTTTACTGTCGAAACTCTACTGCAAGTTATTACCAACCACCATAAGGTCGAGAATCCTATGATGAAACGTCATCGATAGACCTCTATGAGTACACCCCGAGGGCATTGTGCTAAAAGTTCACTTGAATCTGAAAAAAAAAAATTAAAAAATCGGCTGAGTTGCATTTTAACCAATCATTCGTATGTGTTTAGAAAATTCGACCGTGTCCTGTTCATTGAAGAGTGTAAAACACAGTTTATCAGTATAGTGCTGTCACATTACCCAATGTACCATGCAGCGTTACGTTTCAAACGAATAATTAGTCACTGCTTTGAACTAATAGTACAGATTACTCTAGCCTGTATACTGAAATTATACAAAATAATTCAACTGTATCTCGTAATTATCGCAATGGAAACAATACACGTTAGGTCTTTCACAAACATTTGTAGAACCAGCATTCATTGTGGCACGAGTACTATTTTTACAAAACATATTTTTACTAATGCAAATTATAGTTTGATAAAAAAAAATGTTTTACATAGCCTCCTCCCTCTTCAAAATGTGTAGTTGATTCGTGCATTTATCTAAAAAAAAACAGCACATTTCAATGGTATAGCATTCCCTTAGTGAAGATTAGAAACAGATTAGTAAATATATAAACATAGACCCTACATTAGTGGAAATGGGGCCGGATAACTTGTAATTTAACCCATTTATCAACAATACTTTACAGTTAAGAGTTGAAAATTTTGCACAATTGCAGTTTGTGACCTGAAAGGTAGGTGAGATGGCTGGGTTGGGGTGGGTTGCACCTAGAACCCATTACATATTATATTTCATTTTCATTTGATCTATTTGAGATATTTAGCGTGAACTTTCTGATCCGACTTATTATATCAGCACATGACTTATAAACTAACTTAGATCTAAAACAGACAACACATAGCCCCTAGCCATTAATTCATTAATCTGAAAAGGTATAACCCAACTTTCACCAAATACACATCTTTGGCCATGCCAGGAATCGAAACCTGGGACCCTTGGCTCAATAGACAGACACGCTACGAACTGAACTAAGGTGTATGTCTAGAGCTATCAATGCTTGGGTAGGTTTAAGAATGTGGGTATGAGAACGGAAGGTAGAGTAAAATGTGTTAACAAATTACTTAAGCTCACATCAACATTATTTTTACTATCGTATTGATAATACTCGTATACTGAGAATAAAATCCAAACAAATAATGGAAGTTGAAGATGAAAATCATTCAATAAAATGTTCGGATGGATAAAAATCTCAGGCAAAGATGAAGTATTAGTAAAGGCTTGTATTATAATGAGAAGTATTAACTTATTAAAGTATTAACATATTTTCCTCACATCACACAGGACATTAGGTACATATTCAACCACCAAACGCAGAGGTCTATAAACCTACGTTATTGTGAGAAGAGATCTGGAATAGCTGTTATTTCTTTATAGTAAATTATTAGGTGTTATTTGCCCTCAGGATAAATTAATTCAAATGGAAACATTAAAAATTAGACTATCAAGATTGCTTTCGTTACATTTAAATAACTGGATTTTTTCTAGATATAAATAACCAAACATTTTTCAAAATTGAACATTTTCCAACTTTGTACAAGATATGTATTTCTAGGTGGCTGTCGTCAATACACACAGTTGACAAGCACCAATTTCACTACGGACAAATATCAAATCATCATTTAGTTATAAACAGAAACTGTATCACTGCTGTGGTGTATTTTACAGGACATAATTTAAATAGGATCTTTTAAGTTGATATTATTAGTGTATTGATTTTTATAAATTGTGTTCCTACTAACATGAAATTTGGCAAGATCGCATTTAGGGTGAGGTAGTTTATAGTGTATATAAAAATACCTTGATTTTCTTATGAATGAATATTTGGAGCACATTTATAAAGTACAAAATAAGTTATATCTGCAAAAGACACGACTAGACGTATGAATACAGGAAAGAGTAACGAGTGCATTTTTATAGCAATCATATTGTGTCCATTCGAAGGAAAATTGGCGTGTACTTTATTGTATGTCGAATGTGTACATTCTACCTACCCACCTGCCTCACCCCCTACCCACACCCCTACCTCTACCCCCACACACCCCCTACACGCCCCCACACAAGCACCCACACACGCCTCCCACTTGCCCCCAAACACACACCCACAATCCCCCATTTGATCATTATCTCTGATAATAAAACGGCCTTCAGGCCAGTGTCAATTTAATTTCATTTGTCATTCATTTACATAAAGCAAACCCTAACTTCCTTAACTTGAATAGTTGAATACTTTAATTTACTGATAGTTAACACTGATAGTTTTGGGTACTTGGGTTTTACTTATTTGGGTGTGGGCCAAATAAAGATCCCTAGTGATCTACTCTTCTATTCTTTGTCTTACAGTGCCTTCTCTATAAAGAAAGGTTGAACATAAACTTTTCTAACACTCTGTTCAATATCAAACCATTCTCTCAAAACTCCATCCACCCTAACCGCACGCTATACTTCCGTCATACACTACCATAACTGCATTTAATAACTATGCATCCATACAATAATCTCTCAGAACATTCAATAACAAACTTCTATCTACCCGATTGTCCGCTTTCTCCAAATCAATTATTGGACAGTAAACTCTCTTCATTCCTGTCAGATATTTCTAAATCAGTTGTTGCAATGCAAATAGCTGGTTCATTAAACTTCTACCTGCCATTTAACCACAATGCACACCCCAAAACTTGTCCACCGTTTTCATTTACGCACCCTCTCATTAAAAATATCCCAAAAACTTTGCATGGGAAACTCCACAAACTAAATACCCTATAATTCTTACATTCACTCTTACTGCCTTTGTCTTTTTACAAAGGGACAATGAGGGCATTCTTCCAGTCATTAGGAACCTTCAAAATCCTAGCACACTCCTTGAACAACTCATACAATCTGGAAAGTAGTACCACGCTCCCACACTTAGGCATTTCACTTGTGATTTTATCCACGCCCGCAGCTTTGCCGTTATTTGACACTTTCATAGCTTTTATCAGATTTGTACATTATTTCATCATAACATTTCCCCTATTTTCTTTTACTTTCTCGAGGTTTTCGCCATACAGTTGCTCTAATCACTCCCTTAATCGCTCTCTTATAGTGTTTACATCCCAGTTCATCTCACCACGTTCATTCTGAATGCCATAGTTCTCTCCTTGCACTCCTTGTTTCGTTCTATCTACCTACTTCCAGAACAGCTTCTTAGTCCCTTCAAAATGGTTCTGCATTCTTTCTTTTAATCTCATTCGCTCTTTACTCTCGTTTACTATTTTCTTTGCATTCATTTTTTTCTCTTTGTATATGTTCCAAAACATCTTACGCTACGTTTCGCTCTTCACAGCAATCATCGTTTGTATTCTTTTATCTTTTCTCTCACAGATTCTTTAGCCTGTTCATTCTACCACGCATCTCTGTCTAAGTTTTCCACCACAACAGTCCAAACACAACTTGCATGCATTCAACTAAAGCCGCTCTTATTCTTTTCTAATCACTTTTTAAATCATTAACAATTATTTCAACATTCCATTCATGCTTTGTAAATTTAACTTTTTGTCCAGAAACCTTTCATGATGTATTTTCAAAATAATATTTTATTATTTTATAAAAATTTAATAAGCATTGAGAACTCCCCTTAAATAATAAAGAAAAATTAAAACTAGTAGATCTTAATATTTAGATATGATATATATAACTAGTAAAAAATAAATTGCTTGACACAAAAATTATATGCATATAATTTTAGAGTCTAGCAAATATAAATATATATATATATACGTATATATATGTATTCTATATAAATGGAAAGAATATTTTAATTTTAATTTGGGTTTAATCTACAGTTAATTTAAAATTTATAAATTTTGTATCTGATAGTTTAAAAGAAATTACCAAATAAAAGTAACAGTCAAATGAAATGTATTCTTCCCATTACATTTGTATTCTAGTGATAGGGCCATCATTCGATATACAGTGAACGTTAACGTGAGAAAGAGCGAGAGAGAAATATTTATTGAAAAATATATTTTTGGTCCTCTTATTTTACTAATAACCTGCCTGGGGTGTACTAAGTCAAATGTCCCGGATTCGATTCCCATATTCAATTATCATTTTAATATTGAAAGAATATGTATATACATATATATACTTTCAATTGTATATATACATATTCTTTCAATTATATATATATATATTCTTTCAATTGTAAAATGACACTTAAACACGGGAATCGATTCCGGGAATTTGACTTAATACGCCCCAGGTTAAATTCAAGTCTCATTTTTCAACTTAAAAAGTATGATACCTGGATGCGGCCATAACCGTAATCAACAAATATAATAGCTTGGCTATTTAATCCATCATTTATATATTTAGTTTAATATAAATTGTCTTCCTATTTAATATAAAATGTTTCCAAAAAATCTAAGTTAAATCCCAACCTTATATAAAGAGAAAGAAGACGGTGAAGAAAGCGACCGACGAGAGAATGTTGGAGTAAATAAAACAACTAAAGAATCGTGTTAGAAGAGAGTATGTTATTACGAGGAGCGCCGGTAGCACTAATGGTTGCAGTTTGGTTACACCACCAGTGGACGGAATGCTTAGGAATGGTGGAGAAAGAGAGAGAGAGGTGATGAAATTAAATAGAGAGACGAGAGAGAACGGGAAACATGCGGGAGCTAGACGTGCAAACCGCCCTTGGGTATAGCCTAAATTGTTCGTAACAGGAGACTGTTAAATAGGTTCATAACCTGACGGAATGGTCGCACTTGGCGTCTATTAACGGCCCCAGAGCGAAGAAATGCAGTTATATTTTCTTCTTCATAGTAAGACACTAAATTTAATGGTACACTATTGAGCTAGAGATAAGGTTCTGGTGAATTCTAGTGGGAATATTGTTTTGAAATATATATCTTGAAATAGTCAACCCATGCACGATATGAAATTTCTATTATAACGGTTAACAAGCTGGATTTACTTTAATTAGATTATTTGAAAAGATTAAAATTTTAAGATAAGTTATTTAAGTACAATTTTTGTTTTATTGATTTTTAGAGATTTAGAAATATAAATAGCTAAGGTAAAACTATACACTATTTATATATATTTTAAATATGTGACATTTTAAGACTAGAATTATTGTAGGTCATAGTTTGGTCTTTGAAGCCAAAAAATATTGAAATTTGTTAAAGAAATATTATATATGATAATAAGAATATTAATAATAGTAATAATAATGAAATACCTGTTACATAATATATAATAATTTATACATGATTTGTTTAGGATCACGTCTTATTATTCATTCAGGCTATACGCTTTTGTTACAATTAAGCTAATGGGTAAAGGATTGGGATGGTTAAATTTAGATGAAGTGTACCCACATTTGCGTGGAGAAAGAGGGGGAAACCATTTTAGGGGAAAACCACCCTTGGTACACCCGACTAGGATCGAACCACGATCTCCCCGTCATCGCCAGTCAAGTCTATTGCGATATATTGACGCTTTAACCATGTGGCCACCAAAGCAGGTAGTAGGGCATTCCATTGGAGATAAATTGGATCACCACTACATTTCCCAGCCAGGAGAATTTACTCCTTAAGAGGTTTCAGCTAAAAAGTATATATTTACTAAATAAGTGGCTCAGTGATTATAACATTGACTAAATCTTATAAAAACATAAATATTGTCTAGAGAAACCAACCCCGGATAAAAGCCAGCTCAAGCAAAACATATGTTAGGTAGTCCGTTAACACAAAAGTTAAGCACATTGAGAACTTCTGACAAGCCCTAGTGGATTGCTAACCAAATTACGGTGTTGATTGAAAATGTGGAAAGTGGGGGTTGGGGCTCTCCCACCACACTCAATACAGCTCAAGAGGTTGGGTGATGGGGTGGGGTGGAAGTGGGGGAATCGAAATAGCTTTAACGATCTGCGTGGGGAGGGGGGGGGTTGGTAAGCTCGAAGGCTGCTGGCTGGGGAGGACTGTGGGGAGAGGGGAGTCTGGAGGACGCGGGGTTGGAGAGATGGTTGATTGAAAGTACTCACACTTTCAAAATCAAGAGGATACTTGGAAAACCACTAATTTCATGAGAAAAATACTGTGTAGAACATCATGATCGACTGATATTCTTAAGGGCATCCCACTATGTACGTAAATTAAAGACAAAACTAGGCAGGCCTTCAAACACATAAGTATAAAAAAAATACTATAAACATCTTGTGTATGAAAAAAAATCAAATATTTATTTCAGATAATTGTTTAAAAGAAATTAAGTATATTTATTTACTTTGATTTAAAATGTCAATGTTTATATGATAATAAAAGCCTATGTCAATATATAGATACAATATTTGATTCTAACCGCTTCATTGTTTGCATGGCCTAAGGCACTACTCCCGCGTTGTACTATACTGGCGATGACGAGAATATCGAGGTTTGATCTTGGTCGGGTGTACTGAGGGTAGTTTTAGCAAAATTGTTTTCCATTCTCTCTGTCCCCACGCAAATTTGTGTACACTTCCTCAAAATATAACCTTTCTAACCATTAGCGTAATTAGTAGGCCTACATAAGCGTATAACACAAACGGGTAGTAAGACGTGGTGATAAGGGAAAAAATCCTAAACTTGTCTGCGTCTATTTAGTTTCTTTCTACTTTCCACTCATATATTTGTAAATTTGTCATAACTACAAAAAAAACTTTAAATTTCTTACTAGCCCACGTATCTATATGTGTACGAGTTATTTTCTCAATATAATGGTTCTATGACTTTTCGACGTAGATTCCTTAACAGTCTGGATGCTTGCTCATAAATATGTAAATAAAAATGAATAGAAGAAATAAAAAATGCATCAAAATACTTGATATAACTGAACAAATAATTTTTAAGTTCATTTTGATAATTATAGGGCCTAATGTATAATTTACACTTTACTGAAAATGCATACTTTTCTTTTAAAACAAAAGTTGGAAGATATAACAAATATAAATAAATCCGTACAGTAATAAAGGTTTTTTAAATGTATATAAAAAAATTCTAAAATATTCAAAAATAAAAGTATGAATTGTTAAAGTATTTTCAAATTAAAATAAAATCCAATATAATTTCTTAGACTTAAAAAACATACTAAAAATATTAATCTACATAATAATATATTATTATATTTAAATAGAAAACTTCCCTCAATATATATTTACTTATGTCTTTAAGCTTATTTAGATAGATCACTCAAGAATACATTATTCATATTGAAAGTTTCACAAAAAGACAATTTAAACTGAGAAGTGGGCTACTTTTTGTTTTGGTAAGTGCAAGACTAGTGAGTTAGTTGAAACAAAAGGTATTTTTTTAAACTCTAGCCCAGACTGTACTGGTGGTAGTGTCGAATGAAGGCAAGGTACCATTGTAATGGGTAGATTGATTGAGCTTGATTTGAGTTGGTTGGGGGGAAAAAAACCTCACGGTTGAAAAGAGGAAAATGAAAGAAAAAAAAAGGAAACGAAAATAGTTTTCAGTGGATTAATGTGATGAGTGAAATTCTAAGCCATAAAATGGGCATCAAATCAACGTTTGATATATTAACCATGCGTGGTTTTTATCAACTTAAAATGATTGAAATAATAGATTTCACAAACATGAAAATATGTATTATTTTTGAACCGTTTAAAAAAAATATATTTTATACATAATTGTAAGCTTATTAACTGTTATTTACCGTTTCATGATATAAATAACCACCTTATTAATATCTTATTGAAAATACCTTACGTTTGTTATTGAGATAGTATATACAATATTAAATTAAGCAATAATTTATCCAAGCTTGTAAATTTTAAGGGCACGTTAATTTACATAGATAAAATATTAAAATTTAATTAATTAAGCTCGCTTTCAATGACATTTATCTGCTTCAAAAAGATTGGCTAGGCTATCACTATACACATTTAGGTACACTGTTAAACATGTTAATCAATAAATTATATATATATATATATTGTTTGATGAATAATTTTTTAGTAAATAATGTAACATTTTTTTAATTTAATCACATTATTTGACAGTGTATTAATGGACATGATATTTTTTAAATGTTTCAATACCAGATACATTTAATTGAAAGTGGGTTTACGTTTCTTACTATGTGTCCAATATTTTAGGTTGACGTAACCTTAATGTATGTAGTATGTATGTTGTATGTATGTATGTATGTATGTATGTATGTATGTATGTATGTATGTATGTATGTATGTATGTATGTATGTATGTATGTATGTAATATTGTTTATCAGTATTTAGTCATAATTTCTTGTAAACACATGAACCAAATTGTTTGCTTGGCACTAAAATTACTATATTAAAATAATCTGATTTAATGAAAATTAAATAATATAATAGATATTTTTTGTTGGTGTGTTTGTCACACGCTTAAGCGTAAAAGTATTTAACATAGATAAACATACATGTAGAAAAGAAGATAAATACAATGTCCACACTCAAAAATGCGTATTTCTTTATATTTTCTATAGCGGGTTAGTCAGAACTTCATGGACAACAGTATAGAAGTTGTATGTAGCAACAACACAAGTACTTCCACGTAACGAATTTGGGGACAGTGACGTTAGAAGGCGTTGCTACGAGTCGTAAAGGTTAGTGCTCTCTACACCTGGGTAGTATACAACACATGCAATGCACCATTAAAACCAACACAGGAATCGCCACCACTCTTTCCCTGACACACATGATGATAATCAGCCGAGTTTCCTCGACTATTTTATTTTTGAGTGCGTGCGCAGCACTGCTCTTTTGTTCCTCCCGCGCGGTTGGCTGCGCACGGTCTCGACAAGCTCAAATACTCGGACTTCGACCTTGTGGAGACATTCTGGTTTTGAACTCCGGTTAGTGTACGTCGGTTCGTCCCTATGTCAGGGTGGTAACGGGCGAGCATGAATATGCAGATAGTCTGTTTTCGTGTCGTTAGTTCTCGGGTGCATGAACTTATTGTAAGGAGGGAGATTTCTCGACCCCAGGAATGATTGTGTATGTGCGGGGCGGCGTTTATTGTTTGACGAATTCAACTGTACGCTTGCATGGGCGCAGAGAAGAGGTTCAGTTCGACGTTGATTGTATACCCAGACCAACCGTGGGATCATGTTAAGTTTTGAATAAATGTATAAACCACAATCTCTCGAGTGCTTTCTCCGCTCAAACCACAAATTAATGCTCTGACATACCACGCCCCGAGACTGGGTGCCGGTGTCAACGGGTGCAGATGCAGGCCGTGCTACGCTGTTAATGTGTGGGCACAATAACAGCGTAGCACTTCAAATTCCTCACTCAAGATGTATATGGATTCTCAATAGCTGCCCTTTTCAGGAACAACAACCATATATTTGAAAGAATCAATACCTTATGGTACCTTTTATCAGGCAATTCAATGCCCGTTACTAGTAATAATTTATAACACACTCCACTTGTTATATACTGAATATTGATGTGTTGCCTACACCTTGTATTAATTTCTTGTATTAATTTAATAGTATATATATATAATTCAGTATATAAGATGAAATAAATCAACACTGGCTGAAGTAAGCGTACCCTTTTTAAATGGCCCACTTACCTAACTTCTGTGGTAGGAGTGAAATGGGTGTGTTAGTAAAAAGTAATTATATATCAATTTAAAAAAATATTGGATCAGATAAAACATATCATATTCACTCCTCGGTATTTATTTCAAACATTAAAGCCACTCTGACCTTGACATATTAAAAGGTGCTCACAACCCTGTCGGGCATCTTGCAGTGTCGTTAAAATCTCTTTTAATAGAATCACAAAAGAGTAAGGCCAGGCCTTGACTTGATTAAACTACCAGGTGATCAGAAACATTCAGACGTCTCCCAGTAATATCACCGCTCATTAATAAATTAACTCAACCTTTCACACCAATCAACGCTCTCTAGTTCGATTCCCTAGTGATAACGAAAAGAATAAGGGAGGGCAAAGTCAACAGTTGAGAGGAATAATCTACGCTTTCTTCCAGAATATTCATCAGTTCATAAAATACGTATCAATAACTTCTATTACTTCACACCTGCACCCTCCATCGATCTCTCCCCCACCTCAGAAAACTACCTTCCAGCTGATACACATACCCACTCCTTTCCAGATCATACATCTCTATCAAATTCCACACTCCCCTCAGACAAGATCCTAGACGCCTTAACACATGTTTCCTCAACGACAAAATCTTCATCTTGCACTAGATTCAGCCCACTTGGGTACCTATCCCCCTTCTTACCCCTTTTCCATTGCTTAACATCATCCATCCCAAGCCACTGAACCTTCTCCCGGAACCAAAGTATGTCATGACAACTGCCCAACTCGTTTCAAGGAATCTATTCCTAAATACTATTTCTCTCCCCCTTAATTTCCATCAACACTAAGCTGGTACCTGGCTTATCGACTGACAGAAAGGACAACATGAAGAAGAATAAAGCCCAATACCAACACACACTTATGGTGGAGATATAGGTGATACGAGAAAAGATAAGTGTTTTGGCAGTTTTTATTGAAAAACCAATTTTTGTTCAAAATAAATCAAATATTTCATCTTCAGTAGAAACATTGATATCAATTAATTGGAATGTGAGTTGAAGGTGTCCTGGAATTTAATGAAAATCTTTTATTTTCATTTGAAAAGTTTGTCATCTAATGGCCCTATGGCTCAAATGTTCAACCACTGTTGTTATCACCATGTGAAGAAAATAAACCCACTCTTTGTCGTGAAGACATATTTTATTTTGGTATAAAAAAAGCAAGCGCACTCTGACCTTTTCTCGCACTCCCTACATCTCCACCTTAACGATCAGTCCTCAGAGACCAAAAACAAATATTATCCGACCGAGCGAGTTACACCTTTATCTTGGAGTTTTACGTCAGATAATATGATTTGCAGCTGCCACTCTTGATATTATCAATACCTACGAAATAACATCAATAATATAGAAAAATGTTACTACTGTTGACCACAGAACGTATGGTTGTATTTTTTAAAATTTTCTTCTTATACATCACCTTAGCTCTCAGTCAGTAGCGTATATTCCTTCTAAGCTAAGGGTCCCAGGTTCGATTCCCAGCATGTCCGAAAAATTTATCATTGGTGAAATGTGGTTTTACCCTTTCCCACTGATGAATTAACGGCCAGGGACTTGATGCTGTGCCTGTCCTAGTCTCAAGTTAGATTGTAAGGCCTACGGCAGGCCTAGCAAGCTGAGGAGAATATATGGTTTGATTACAAATCTGACCCAGGCCACAGGCTGGAAACAGTAATGGATGTAAAAAGGTTTCTTCTTACAACTAGCATACTAACAGATTGATTACCTATTAAAAATGACGTTTCTGTAATCAAACGCAGATGAAACACATATCTTTCAAAAAGCATCGATACAATACTTTATTAATTATTTGCCCATATCAGAAGATAAAAGCAAGGACGCGTACAGTATAATACTAAATAAGGGTTATTTTATTTACAATATAGGCACCTTTATATGGTAGAAAAAAAAGCCCACCCTTTTTTTTTTCTGGGCATTGTGCTCGGTAACGATGGTGCAGACCGCCGTTATGTTCGCAAGCTTCTAGCCTACTCTAGTATAAACAAAGCACCATTATAGCTGGGATGTCGAGGGGAGGAGGGGAAATAAGAGGTGGTATTGCGGTAACGCATTCCGTTTCCCAATGCCCTTGTTCTTTAAGGGTTCTCTGGGGTTATTCTAGAGAGACCTGCCCATTTACCGGATAGCCCACCGGTGTGCCATCGCATGAAGAAGGAGGAGAGGGGGAATGTGAAAGGGGGGGGGGTGCTTTGCTACCCATTTATTTGTTTGTTGCGAAATAAAAGTAAAAGAACAGGTGTGGACTCACCCGATTTTGTTTTGTTTAACGAGAGCAAAAGCCAGAGAAGCAAAGCAACGTTACTTTGAAGCGATACAAGTTTAATCAAATGTTTCTCCTACTCGTGTTAAGAATCATTGTAGGCGTAAAAATAAATTAGAGCAGACATCAAGAAGTATTGTGAGTGATAATAAAAGTTTTTGTGTTATGGTGTAGTCGTGGTATGAAGGTAAGTTTAGAGTAGGTCAAGTAAAAAGAAAGAGTTTTTATCCTTAACAAAACCTTGAGATACAATCATTATTATAAAATCGGTACCGATACTACTATCTGTTAAAGTGACAATTTCAGCTCTATTTATTTGACGTGTAGAAGTAGTTTTGAGTAGCTTTAGTAATATTGTTGGAAACTGATTTTTAAATATTAATATAACTTTAGATATATCAAGGGTTGGCAAACATTTTGGACCTAGAGTCTACTTACAGACCTATCATAGGTCCTGTGAGAACACTTTTGTTTTTTTACTATAAACTTGGTTTTTAAAAATTCTTCTATACTTCTTATATTCCTTAAATTAATTATTTCCTCAATACTTCTGTCCCCTCATATCTAAAAAGAGAATATATAATGAATAAATTGTGAGTTTTCAAATTCAACTACCAATATTTCTTATAAATATTTTAAAGTTACATAACAGCTCTATAACTATTACGAAACATAATAAATGTGAATATATCTGAACACTGGCTTCTTGCCAGAGGCAGAGTGTTTCCAGTTCAACATAATTTTGGATTGTGATGATTTTCATTTCTAATGGTGCAGAATCGAGATGATGAAAGACAGAATTTCCTGAGGTTTATATTCGACAGCGCAAGGAGAAAGTAATATTAAAATAAATCATTAAACTAGTTCTAGTTTTTAAAACTTTGCAAATCTTCATGTAAGCTCGGCAATCAGATGATTTATATTTGTATTTATGGCTTGAAATGTTTGTAATCAAAATTATTATCCACCCTTTCAAACGAAGGGCAGTGTTTTGAGTCACTTTTAATAGTAAAATAAAATAATAAAATCCGTTCCACAAAATGAATTTTTACGTAAAATGGTTAAATCGCAGAAATCATGTTTTTTTTGTTTATATATCTTAAATTTATATGTTAAAATTTAGTCCAATCAAACGATGGTATCAAGAAGAAATGCGAAGTATATTATCAATCACTAACCCTCCAGTTCTGGATAGTGGATCATATTCATTAATTTTATAAAATGTTTTATTTGAGGAGTCATCTCCTTAAATCGCCGAAGGACTTTTGTTATATTTAGTCGACGAGCACCCATGTGAAGAAGTAGCTCTCCAGACTCTCTTAACAATCTTCATTTTTATAAGTAGGTTATTGAAAAGATCCTTAAAACAGCCTTAATGACAGTCTCCATAATTAACGATCTAGTTTTCCTAAGCAATCGACTGAAAATTTTTGTGTAATCGATTCCTGGTCTAGATCTTTCAAATTCTAAAGGTAAACAATGTTATCTTAAGCTTACGAAAGATAGCTTGTTTTATAAACTATGAAAAAGATTTTTTGAAATTTTAAAAACACAATTTTAAATAGGTTGAAATATTTTATAAATTGTTTTGATATAAATTAAAAATTATATTTTATTCTTGACCAACACGGTGATTAAAATTGATACCCTGATATGGGCTTCTAAGAATATTTCTTAATTATCATAGTTCACTTTCATTTCCTTAGACAAATACAAATGCTGAATAAACATAAAACTTTATCATCCATATACCGTTCCCTTAGGCTAGACAGTCTTACATACTTACTACCCACCTAGGTAGTGTAGAGCACTAGTTTCGTGTTGAGCTAGACTGCCGAGGATGGGGAGCTCGAGGTTAGAATCTCGCTCGGGTGAACCTTTTCCACCTAAATGGTTTTCCTTTCTCCCTCCGCGAAAATGAGGGCTCACTTCTTCTATATTCAACCTCCACAATCCCTAACCCATTAGCTAATTAATACTTAAGCGTATAACCCTAACGGATAGTAAGATGCGGTGCCAAGTATTATTAGTATTAATACTTACTTAAAGTTAACACTTGAACGAAAGTGAATAAACTACTTGAATACTAATTTCATTGATTGTAAGGTGACCTGGTGGTATAGGGGTAAGGTGTCAGACTTCTGTGCTGAGGGTCCGGGGTTCAATCCTCGGTCCCAGCACGAATTTATCTAATTACCAAACCCTTCTTTCACCTCTGACAAAATGTTATTAATCACAACTTGTGAATGTGAGGAATGCCAGGCCTCCACCGTGGTTCGGATTCCATGTTAAACTGTAGGTCCTCCATTTCATCTCACAATCACTCTACCATTGCACATTAGCGTAAGTGCGTATAACCCGAATGGGTAGTAAGACGCGGTGATAATAATAATAATTCAATGATTCTAGTTTTTAAATTATTTTCAAATTGTCTTTACACTTTTTAAGTTAGGCTACACCCTAGCTTAGCCGGTAGCGGTTTCTCTGAAGAGCTTACAAAAATTGCAAAAATATGGCCTAGCTTATTTTTAATCATAAATAAAATATTGCTTCATTGAAGGCGTATAGTTTTATTTTATACATAGAAAAAACTCAATGGCTCTTGAATATTTATCATAGCATGGTGAAATTTGATCACTTTTTCTCTTCATTTAAAAGATTCTGGTCACATTTCAAGATAACGATGACAAATATTCAAGTACTGCTGAGAAAAATATAATTTAAATTTGTATACTTTTTTTATTTGAGGTATTCAACGTGCACTTTCTAAAACCAACTGATTATAACGGCACACGATTTTTAAACTAACTAAATCTAGAACCAACACAACATCGAGCCCCCAGCCGTTAATTCATCAGTGTGAAAAGGGAAACCCACATTTAACCAATTTTAAATTTTTCAGTTGTTCAGGAAATAAACCAGCGACCATTATCTAAGTAGGCAGACTCACTACCAACTGATCTAAGGTGTTTTATGTAATAACTATTAAATAAATATTTGATTTATTTTGGCGAAATAATTTTCTGCTATTAAAGCCGCAAAAGTACTAACTTTAAATTAAAATTCCTAGTCTTAAATAAATATAACAAACTAAATGATAGTTGTATTCCGCATCTCCTTTTAACCCACGTCCTTGTTCGATAAGTTTAAAGAACCTTTTATTTAACAAAACGGAAGGAAACTCCAACTCTCTTGGAACCGAGAACAATGAGTGACATGTTTTTTGGCGGTCACGATTGCGTCTCAAGGGAAGCGTTGTTGCTATTGTTCATGTTTGTTTCTTAACGACAGAGATCCCCATGCTCTCCTACAACGATAAGCCCCCTACCCTTAAATCCGTTAACTAACATTTGAATGAAAGAATGTCATAAAGTAAGATTCTTTTTACTTCCATACTCTAATACACACTAATGTGAATAGTTTACAATAGTTGATAAAGAATAACTGATTTTATTTAATAACTGTTTTAGTTTATATCAACTATTACAGCATTTTTCTAGTGAGATATTGCATAAAAAATAAATAAATATAAATATATATAAAAAAACTTATTTAAAAGGAAGCCCGTATAGCAGGCGTATCAAACTCGTTTGACCTTAAGGGGAACATTGAACGTTAAAAATAATGAGGGGGCTGCATTTCAGAACGTTCAATACTGCCACCATCTTCAATGGAAAAAGTCTCAATATAAATATTTTTATTATAAAAAAATAAAATTAAGATTGTAAAAAAAATAAAACTATATTTTTTTTACAAAATTGTGAAACTTTATTTTTGCATAAAATGTGTGATTGGCTTTACATCTCTTATTGAAGTCACGTTATAAATGGATAGCAAATGCGTATCGGTATATGTAATCGCTCATGTGTTTGTTAATTTTCATGAGCGAATACAGACTTGTGTGCTGACAAATATTGCACATATTTGGTACACAAATCTAACCATTCATGGGAATCGATCTTTGGGTATTAATGAGTAAGATTTGATTCTCCAACCTCACTTGATAGATATCATAAATTAATAACAAATCCACATATGTAATAATCTCAAATGTTGTATTCCCGCAACATTCATAAAAAGATGAATCGGACCAAATTGTTTGTTAGTTCATCTAAAGGTCCGCGAGCAACAAAGAACCATGAACCGGGCCACATGCGGCCTGAGGGATGCAGGTTTGACATGCCTGCCATAGAATAAGTTAGTAGCCATACGTCAGGTCATATTATCTGCAGCTGTCAATTATATATAATATATATATATATATATAATCAAAATCCATAAAATAGAACTAATTATATATTAAGATTTGATCAATGTTGGCAAAAAATATTGTGTTTTCTAAAAGGGGCTTTCTATGAAAATCAGGGTTATATTTCTGGTACAACTTAACCGAGTCAGATGAACTTTAACCAATCACTCTGAAAGTCCCAAGTTTAATTTCCTGTCAGAGACTAAAAATCACACTAAGAACAAATTTAACTGCACGAAATACGGTTGTTATTTTTGTTTTATATTTAAATTAAGGCTACGTACTATAATGCACATGAGACTAAGCCTCGGCCTAAACCTTTTTAAATATAAATGAAAGGGTTTTTTTCCCCGGAAAGTGAACGTTGAGTTACAACAATTTACGACTTTATATAAAATGTTTGTGGCAGATATCTTGCCTAGTATTATCTTCGCCAAAACATTGTAAGTGCTCTTATATGCAGAGACAATAAATAAGCTAATATTTAATAAATTAGGAAAGTTTAATTTAGAAGAAGTGTAACCACGTTTGTAAGAAGTAAGGGTGAGTCATCCTTTAGAAAAAAACTAACTGGAGTACACCCAACTAAGATTTCAACCCCAATCATCCCCTCATTAGAAGTCAATTCTATTGCAAGAGTGACCCCTAATTAAACCTTTATACCACCGAAGTGGATACTGTCATTCCTACAAGTTTCCATAGCACCGTGATTTCCGGCTAAGAGAATTCATTTTTCAAATATTGTATTATATTTACTCTAGCGACGTTTTCTAACAAATTGAATTAATTAAAATTGTGTGACAAGTTTAGACAATATAGATGTTATTTTCTTCAATTTCGCTTCCACTTGAATGGACGGAAATTAAATACAAGACATTTACAAAAATGGTATCATATAGTACATAATAAAATATAAAAAGTTTCCTTTTTAATCTAAGTTATATTCCATCACTCTCGAAACTTGTTTGGAAACAAAAACTATATCGTCCTACACATTAAACACAAATGTTTCATTGCAAACTCTGACCTCATTTTTTTCTTTCTTTTGTGTTCGTACAACCTGTCGCTTACAATATAAGCTTCACTAAACCTTTCCAGAAATATGTGCTTACTCAAGTAAGATAATTATAAATAATCTGATTCAATAGTAGAACTAGAATATTGTAAAAAATATATTTTAATATATAATTGGTGTATTATTAAATTATTTTTAAAATGTTTGACCGATTACAAAAAAAAAGTTATAAAAATTTCACTAATTAAAACTGGGTAATTTGGTTAAGGCAACTAAAAGCTACTAGAATTCGACAAGTTATGTCTACATGATTATTTAAAAATCAATCGTATTGTTTTGGTTTGCATAAGGCCTACCTCGTTAAGAATTTTTTAAATATATTAATAAATCGATCTGCTAATAATTTTGAAGGTTTTATAATACAATTTCTACTTTTGGCAACTATATCATTCTCATGGATGATAATTGATTTATTAATTTGCTATGCATCATGTTTAATTTTTCCATTCGTATTATTTCTCAAATTATTTACTTTAAGGAAGGCCATATCAAGAAATGAATTTAGGGTAATTTTTTTTTCCCGAATGTAAATACATTTTTTAACATTAAATTGATTTTTAAGATTTATTTTTAACTTATGATTAGGGTTGTAGGTGCTATTATTTTATTAACTAATTCCACGAAGTAATAACTTAACCAATGAGGAAGAATACAAAATTACATTATTATTAATGATTTCGGAGGGGTTTAAGCACTTAAAAATGTCCCAAACCCTTGAGTGCAGCCCTGGATTTAATAGTTTAGTAGTTTATTTAAAAATAATAGCATAAGGTATTACGTGTATCATTTATTTTTTTAAATAAATAAAAATATACTTATCAATTGTCTAGAAAAAATTTACATAGTTTGTAAAAATAAAATTAGCACTTTACTTTAGCCTGAATATCGCTATTATATACTACAATGTAAGCTAAGATTTTTTTTAAAGGTATATCATGTAGTACAACGTATTTCACTCATTAATTCTTCAAGCATTACGTTTCCATTATCGTTACCAAATAGATTCATGTATCAACAATAGCCTTCCTTTCTGAACGTTGGAAACAGTGACGCGTCACGCAGAGAAGAACAACAATGGGAAACTCCCAGGAGTAACGATGGTTGCGTGCGGCTGGTTACGATTACCACAACAATACCTCCAACCGTGGAGGGAAAAGGGGTTGGGGAGGGGAGAGAGAGAGAGGAAGAAAGTGAGAGTTCTCCCTGTCTCCCTCCAAGACGTTGTGGAAACTGAAAGTAAATGGCACTCCTACTGTACGTACAGTTCCATTCATAGGATAGCTTCACGGCTCACCCGTAAGGGTCCTTTGCTGTGTCGGTCACTTTAGATGTTTAAGACTGTACCGTATATAAACACATATATACGCCACTGCTGCTACAAGAACAAACAATTGGCTGAGCTTATCTTTGGAAACATATCGGCTTTCCCTACAGAGTTCTGCAATGGCTGTCTCGCACAATGGAAACAACTTTCAAGGTTTAGAACGAATCAACAAAGTAGATACGTGTTCTTGCCTTTTGCCTCGGGATCATTATAGCGAGGGTTTTGGTAAAGTGGGTCTGCTGGTCCACGCCCCTCCCCAAGAGTTAGTTGTATGGCTAGGATACCCCAAATAGACCTCGTGATGTGTCTAAAAGAGCCAGGTATAGAGAGTATGGAGTATTTCTTGTGGTCAGAAATCATGGCTACAGATCCAAAGGTCCCAGGTTCGATCCACGGCACTTATAGATTTTTCTGTGATGGAGTGGGTCTGGAACGGGATCAAATTCAAGTCTCTGGAGGAAAAATGAACTGATACTTGAATAAAGAAGTGGCTGCTTCGGTCAAGAAAGCTGAGATTAAAGGCCGGAGGGTTCGTTGTGCTGACCACTTGAGACCCTTTATCTGCAAATGTTGGAACTCTCTTCAGCGACATAAGATGGCCGCTTGATAGGTATAGATCGCTTGCGGGTTAACGCCATGATGTATAATAGAGTATGAGATGAGAAAGATATAAACTATAGGAAATGTACAAACATTTGCGTGGAGGAAGAGTGAGCAGCCATTTTGGAAAAAAACTCACAATATGCCCAACCGTCCAGATACTCTTAAATCAAGCTAAACGTGCTTTACGTTTAGTCCAAGTAGGCCTACTCGCCGGTGCAGGAATGTTACAATTAGTTCCCCCAATACATAGAACGTATTCTTGAAATTCATATTAACCACGTTCTTTCTCACTGGTTAAATAGTTTAAGTCAGTAGAGGCTTTAAATGACATATAAGAGTACTAATAAAATAATCACCCGCACAGATGGGGGGCGGGCACGTGGTCTAAATCCCGATCTGTTTAGGTCTGGTTTTCTGGTGACTGAGAAATCAAGGCTCAAATTCCGGGTGGGTGTCTCAAGGGTGGTTTTTCATAAGTAGTTTGACATTCTCTCTTTCTCCATACAACATTTTTTTGGGTACATTTCCTCCAAATACTACTTTTCCTATATCTACAAAATTTGTGGATTTAAATAATATATGCATATCGCCCGATCGGGTGCTGAGACACGGTGGAAATTAAAACCACTGATATACTCGTATATTGAACTAGCTTCGTGTGTGTAGGGCTGTGTGTGCTTTTCTTTGTTAGTTACTGAGTGAATCGTGAGATGGCGTAACTTTCTAATAGGAACTGTTGATTAAGTACTCAAATATAAATGGTACGGTGACCTAAAAGACTTTCTCTCTCTTATATTTTTAATATATAGATTATTACTTAAAACTCATAAGATTTGTGAAAAAAATAATAAACATGATTGCAGACACACTCCACCCGAGAATATAAATGAAATAGTATATATTGTTACAAACAGTTTGAGAAAAGAGGAACAACTCTGTCCACCTAAGACCACAACAATCAATTTCAAATATCTCAATAAATAGATAAAGGCGATCTATTTGCTAATAGTTCAGAATCACTTGGCCTAGCAAATATATATTTAAAATAAAATATTTTTATTATTTTATTAGTACTTCAACTTTAGAATGATAAAATATTTCGTATTTCAAATAGTTGCAGAGATATTATTGAAATTGGAAATTTTGTTTTAGCTAAAGTACCCTCAATATAATTTTCATGGGAAAATTATAGATGGAATTTTGTTTGTAATGCTAAACAATGCCTGGATACAAAATTTATTCAAAATTGTTAGCGCGTATTTCAAGAAAATCGATTTTCGTTTCTTTCGATTGTTTCCTTCACATAAACTTCCCTTAATTTTAGGGTTAGACATTTAACTCCAAAATTACTCTGGGGAACCTTATAAAAGCCCTGGATACCAAGTTTTACCCCAATCGGTACAAAGGTTTCGGCTCTAAGCCAAGATACAAACCCATAGACATACAAATGGCATCACGAAAACCACTTCTTTTTGTTTCAAGATGTCATGAAATGTCGAATTATATTCTAAATCTGGAGTTAATTTTTTTTTTTACAGTCGGAAAGAATACTTCTCACTCCTAGGGGCTAAGAGAATGTAAAATAATATTCCAGAATTGAAAAAAAAAGATCATAACAATATTTTGTCCTCGTCCCAAACGAATTTAAAGGTTTATCCAGATAAAGTCAGTCTCAGAAATGATTTAGGTACCTACTCAACAAAAGCTTATAGCTAATAGTTAAACGTAATTTTCTATCAATCACCTAATATGTCGACACATTTGAAAGATTTCCCTTTAATAATGGTATAAAACTCTCAGATTTGTTTAAATCATCCAACTACTTAACCCGCTCTTGTTCCCGTGCTGACCACCATATGGAGGAGGCAATAGGGGAAGACAGAAGGAGTGGACCAGATGTGTTATCATTTTTCGGGTCGCCGTCTCCGCTACTCCACGCGTTATATAAAGAAGACACATGGGATTTCGACGCCATTAGCTTTGGGCGTCGTCCACGAAGCGTCGCTAGAATCACTCTTATATATAAATTCATGCCATACCATGTTTCTCTGTCCCTTCCCTTCTACAACCCAACTGAAACATATGAAGGAAGAAATGGTACATGCTTGGAAACACTAAAAACACATTGTCACATGAAGAACAACAACAAAGTATTTTTGTTTATACTTTTCCAGGATTTTAGAGCTGCTATATTTTGTTACTGTACACATGAAAAATAAATATAGCTTTGTTCCATATATCTCTGACCCATTTATATATATATATATATATGAAAAATATATATTAAAATATGTATATAGAAAAAATATATATAAAAGTATATATAAATGCTTATATAAATAATATGATTAAAATTAGTTCTGTTATAAGACTCGGTTATATTGGCATTTAAAAGATACACATATTCATGAAAGTACGTAAGATTGAATGGTAATTTTAGAATATTTATATTTTACTATTTTCATGGAAATTATTCTAATAACTTTTTAAGTATTGTTTAACGTTTCTAAAAACCCACCTTTGTGGCGTAGTTAGTTAACGTGCTGGTCTCGTATTGAGCTATACTGCCGAGGACGGGGAGATCAAGGTTCGAATCTTGGTCAGTGAATTGGAGGTGGTTTTCCTAAAGATTCTTCTACTCTCCCTCAACACAAATGTGGGTTCACTTCTTCTAAATTAAACCTTCCTAATTCCTAGCCCATTGGCGTAATTAGTACTTAAGCGTATAGCCTGAACAGTTAGTGAGACGCGGTGGTGTAATTTAATTTAATTTTTTCTAAATATGCCCATGTAATAAACATTCCTAAATAATGAATCATATATATTATTACTAACAATCATATAAAGATTACAATAACATAAGACTATTTTATCAAAACTTTCACAAAAACAACTTTTTACATTTCTTTGGTTGTTGAACTCTAGTGCTACGGATAATAATGAGTTTTAATCGAATTTAAAAGCATTTTATTTAAATAGTTGCTGCATTAAACGCCCTTTTGAAGAAGAAACATAGGAAAGGGGGGATAAATCTGTCTGTGTTTGGACCAGACCACATAATTGATTCTGCTATTACAAACAAATTTTGTTTGTGTTTTTTTTATCAAAATATTTTTATTTTTATTTATTTATCTAAGAAATACTGATGGTCAATTAAAGTCTGTCACTTAGTTAGGCTATACTTTTTTCCCAAAAAAATATATATTTAGATTTAATTTAAATACGATGTCAAAAGTAAAATAGCATAAAGTTCCAGTTAAAACCTTCAATTAACTTTTAAATGATTACAGTTTATTACAAATATTATTCTAATGTTTAAATTTTTAGAGTAGGTAAAACTGCTTTTTTTTAAAGAATAAATGACATAATATGTATTACAACTTATCCTATGGGGGATCGCTCATTTTATCGAGGAGGATGTTTCAGTCAATAAAATAAAAGCCTAGCAAGAAAGGAATCTCTCCAAATCATTAACTTGCAGTGAAGAGAAGGGTTGAAAGTATCCAGTAAATGGCTCTGGGACGGTTTAAAATGCACCCTAACGCTCCAACCATCCCCACCGTCCACCCCCTCCGTGACCTCTCAAACAAACGCTGATGACCTCTTCAGGACACTAAAAGAGAAACGACCGTCCTTTGTTTTCACAAAGTTCGAGATTGACCTTTTCTCTTTTGGAGTCATATAAACTTCAGGAAACGAAGGAGATAAGAACAGGATGAAGGAAATATCAGCCATTAGAGAGAGATAAATTGTTATCGGTGCGTGCCTTAACCATTTCAAATAAGCTATTTATCTATTTATTAATTTTTTGTTTTCAAAAAGTAATATGAGCTTCAATAATCACTCTCAATTAATATTAATGGTAATTTTGTTGTTAAGGCTTTGATTTCATGTTTTTTTTTAAATATGTTTTACTTCAATACGTGACTTAGCCTAATAAATGTATTCCTTCCTATTTTTAATTTTCCCTCAAATTACCATAGTAGACAAAAATTCATAATATTTAAGTTAGGGCTAAACTGGCTTAGAATCACTAATGATTAATTATTAATAATTTTTATACTTGCACAAACTAACCATCAACCATTTAATAACAATATGACCAATACTTATGGACACACAGACAAAAGGGCACAAGTCTCATCTAGTTTCATGATGGCACAAAGGCTGGTGTTTCAACTCTGGAGAATTAGGGGAAGTTTTATCTTTAACGACAATTTTAATGTAGGATATTCAGGATGAGTAGTAAGATTCGGGATACGACAAACGACAAACAAGAAAATAAGAAAATATACTATTTTAATTCAAAGTTTTCTTCATTTAAACTAAATTAAGTGTGTTATTTCCCGAAAAATATTAATATATAGCGTAAGGTTTATTATATTTAACAAAAGTTGACAGTATGTAATTTAAATAATCCAGAGAGAAGAAAAACATGGTTTAAAATTAGTTCAGGTATTTCTATTAATTTCAAATTACTTTTTCGATTCTTGAAATTGGTCCATGTTTTTAAGTGATTTATAAATGCTCAATTCATGTTTACCAGCCCCTATCAGAATCATTGAGGATGTATTTTTCGTTTAAGTTTTTCCAAACACGCTTATTTTAAATCCACTCTGGTTAAAATGCAATCTCAAATTGGTTAGTGCTCGCTATGGCTACCGTATATTTCTAAATATAATAAGATGCTTAGCCATTTTAAAAGGTTCAATAGCAAGCATAATATTATTTTACTAATTAAAATAGCTCAAAGAGATGTGATCCGAAAGAACTCTTTACTTTAAAATAGAGTTTAAGTTCTTTAAATCCTAAATTTCATCGATCCAATTTAGGAGACATTAACTTATTCCCTTTGAACAAACGGTTAAGTAGTTCTGTCATTGTTTTAACGACATTAGCTGAATGGTGGGAATAAATCACTTTCAGTCTATCCAATATATCGGCTGAGAAGTCTATTAGTGAAAGAGGTGTGGGGGAAAAGAGCCATTCAAAAAACTGCTTGGGGGGAGCAGAAGTAAAGAGGAAGGGAGAAATGAATTGATGCTCTCTAATAGATCGAAGCCCCATTATAAGTCAGTTCTCAAAGGTAAAAAATTAGATAGATAAAATAAAATAGAATGAGAGGATAGCATCTCTATGTTTAAAGCTTCTTGTTTATATACCAGATAATTATCCTTTGAAATAGACTAGGCCTTTGGATAAATTAATAATAACAATAATATTGTATTTGCGATTTATTCACTCAAATTTAGATTTAGTAATTATATGTGTGGGGTAAAATGTTTTGGAGATTATATATAACCATTACTATTACTTAAAAATATCTATTTTATATGTAGAACTCGAGTTTTAGATCAACTGTAGAGCGTGCAAATACAGTGAAACTTCGTTTATTTGGCCCTCATTGATTCTGATTTCTGGTCTATCCAAAACTAAATTTTTCATTAAGTGTTGTCATTGTGAAAATAAATGGCGGATTGTAGTAATATTGTTTTAATGCATTATATCCTATAATTTCAGGATTGTTAGGATTTTCACTAACCCGGATAATATCCGGTCCCAGTTAGGCCAGATATGCGAGGTTCTACTGTACTTATTTTCTTGAAAAACAGAATATAATATATTGAAATATAATAAAGGCTTGGATCTAGTACTAAGCTTTACTATTGAATTTTATATTTATTATTTATTAGTGTCAAACAGTATCAGCTCGTATTATTTATATCTTAAATAATGCAGGTCGTTTACCATTTTATGATTGTTGATAGCTAAATCTTAGGTGATTTCAACTTCCCAGAAGAATGCAAACCTCTCGACCTCTATTAGGACCACACGGATATAACTAACATCTTAGTGTGGTTGAACCATGCAAAAAATGCAATTTCATTCGAGTTAAATTAGCGTAAAAACCAAATATGTGCACGGAAAATCTCAAGCATTACCCTTTTGGATAAAATATGAAATAGCACTAAATGTTAAGATCACACTTCCTTGCACCTATTGTAATTTTTACTTTACATTAATTGTAGAAAGGGCTTAGGGGGGTGAAAGTATAAATCAACCCCAGCATTCTAGAGTGTGATAAGCATGCCAAAATCTAGCCTACACTCTCTTAAAACATTTTAGTTAGATCAAGAAAGAGTACTAAAGCTATAGCATGTTTGAAATGTGAAATACTACTTTATATATATTATTATAATAACTTATACTATAATAATCAAATCCCCCACCAACGTCAAAGTATGTTAGCTTATTCAACTAATTGATCTCTCGGGACAGGGAACGTACCGTGCTTGTATTATAAATACTTTATACCAGTGGTACAGGGGGTGCATTTCCAATCGCAAGCTTACCCAAAATATTTATGAAACCTATCTGTAGGAATCGATTAGCACTATATGGAAGTTATTCCGGGCGATAATTACAGCCCCATCCCCCATTCCCCTCTTCACCCTCGTGATCTCTCATCAGATGACTGGCGTATATAGAATGCTTGCAAGAGGGGGTTAAAACCAGCGTGCAAGAGACCAATATCGAAATTCCGATACCTCCCCCCTTACCCCATGCCAACCGAGCTTGTTTTATGGTCCTGAGGCTCATTATGAATTTGGTGGCAGCAGTGGTGGTGACTCTGGAATATATGATGGTCAGTATAGGCTTCTCTGTGATTAATCTACTCTCGGCGGAGGATTGCGTGCTATGCGCAACACTTAACGACTACACTGCATTACATACGTGTGAGGAAAATAATAATTTCATTTTAAATTAAAGATTAACTATTTTGTTCTTTTAGTATATGGTGTGAAATTCCTTGTAAAATATAATGGTAGACCTATGTTAGAGCGAGATTTTAGCTAAGAGGAGAAACAAAACTATATATTTGTTTATCAAATAAGTTTACTTTACACAGAGTTTCAAAGTTATATTTTAATATTTTTTTCTCAGCACGTCTCACTACCCATTTGGGCTGTACGCTAACGAATATCCCACTTCAGTGGTCGTTTGATCTAAGGCGTCACTCCCATGTAAAACTTGCCTGCTGATGACGGAGAGCCTGGTGCTCGAATTCCGGTTGGGTCAACTGAGGGGGCTTTTTCATTCTCCTTCCGTGCAAATGCGGGTATATTACTTCTAAAATACTTCTTTCCTCCTCCCTAACCCTTTAGATTAATTATATATAAGTATAACTTAAAAGTACAGTAAAAAATTGTGAAAAAACAAACAAAACAATAATTTCTCGAATGTGTTAGGGATAAGGAAGGGCGTATTAAGATAAAATGGACCAACATTTGTATGTAGGGAAAGATAAAACTTTATAAAAAACATCCTCAGTACAACTGAACCTATATTCGAAAGCTGATCTCCCAGTCATCTTCATTCCAAACTATTGCGAGATTGATGCCTCAGACCATTCGATCAATGAAGCGGATAAGATTTATTAAATTGTGCAGTGTATTTTAATTAATTTTCTTTCTTCATAGGGTGTAATTTTTAACGAATGCCTACTATTTTGGTCTTGATAATATCAACTTAACAGGTATCTTAAACCGTCAAATCAACTAGAACGATACTAATATCAAAATGTAGTGACAATTTTCTCTGTTATAAAATAAAAAATATATCATTATAGTTAACCTTTTTAGAGTTTACACCCGATGTTATATGTATTTGTCAGTATGAATATACTATTTGAAGTTTGTGCGCAATAAATTTAGATTCTTAGCTTTTACAAATATAGGATTAGTGTCAATTAATGAGGAGTTAAGGTTTTATTGTTTGCAAGTTATCTCTAAATAATTATTTATGAAACTAAATACAAATATAAAAATAAAATGATTTTTTTCACCTAAATGGTAAAACAAATTCTCTTTATCCAAGGAGATTTAACAATCGACAGAAAAAATAAGCTTAAAGTAAATAAATGGTACGGCGCACCGCACAGACTTTCTCTCACTTTCTATAAACTCGTAAGATTTCTGAACGGAATAATGTACATTATATCATCACCACTCCATATAAGAACACGCATAAAATATTATACAATGATATATAATCAATGAGAAAAGAGGCGCATCTTTGTCCACCTAAGAGCATTTCAAACAGTTTAATGTCTTCCACAAGGGTCAGCACTTCATATTAAAATTTCAATTTTTGGTTAAAATTTTAACATTTTATAAGGTGGTGCAGATCTTCAAGTCATCGCATTGATATTTAATTATTCATTTATACATTTTGACCAATAAAAAATGTAAATATTGACTATTGAGTCTAAAATGGAGATAGATAATTGCTGTGCAAATATTTCTCCTAAGAGCTTTAAGGAAAAATAACATAATTTTTTTAGATACTTATATTTAATTACTCTATGGCATTGAAGAATTATTGCGTTAAGACTTAGGTAGTATATGTTTACAACTAAAGCTCACAAAATTGTATTAATATATTTGCAAATATCTCAGAAACTGCTGCTTTTATAAAAATATATGTCAAATAAAAGTTTTTTATTTCTAATAGTCCTACAATTTTGCAATGATAAGTTGTTTAGTTTCTCAAATAGTTGTGGAGATACGGAAATTAACGCTTCTGTAAGGTACCCTAAAAATCATTTTCATAGGAAAATGAAAAGAGCCAGTTTATTTATAATCTTAATCAACGCCTAGATACGAATTTTAATCAAAATCGTTTGAGCAGATTTTGAGAAAACCAAATTTTTCTCTTTTCGCCCTACAGTAAACTACCCTTAATTTTAAGTTTTTATAGACACACAGACAGACGGCATTGCAAAGACTATTTTTTAGGGTTCGGGGGGGGGGTCATGAGACGTCGACATCCATCAACATTTCAGGTTATTTTTTTTTACGGTCGCAATACTTAAACTTTAATGTCCAAAAAGTTAAAAAAAGTTCATATAATTGCGTATAGATTGAAAGTTATTGATTTTACAAAAATATGTTTCGGATAAAATATTTGTATTATAAATATATATACATATTTATAATGGTAAATAATTTCATATCTCAAATAGTTTCGGAGCTATTATAAAAAAATGTTAATTGGCGCATCAGACCGTAGCCCTTAAAAGCATTTTGCCGAAATATTTAGGGTAGCCATTTTGTTTGGAATATTTATTAATGTTTATAAATGAAATTTAATCAAAATCGTTAGAGCCGATTTTGAGAAAATTGACTTTTTCTCTTTTTGCCCTTCAGTAAACTACCCTTAATTTTAGTGGTAGATATCCAATTCCAAAAACCCCTCGGGGCAACCCTATGAAAACTCTAGATATCAAGTTTCAGCTCAATCGGTAAAATAGTTTAGGCTCTAGTTGGAGGTACAGACAGACAGATAGACAGACAGACGGAAATCCAAAAACCACTTTTTCGGATTCAGGGAGTCATGAAACGTCAAAATTCATCAAAATCTCGAGTTCGATTTTTTTAACGATCACCATACTTTCTCTACCTGTAAGATAGAGAGAAAGTAAAAATGAGATCGTTAGAAATTATTTAGAATTTCTTTTATACGAAATATAAAGGCGTATAGTTTCTGACATGCAATAAATAAAGTATTCAGCATTCGTAATTTATAGTTTATATATCACTCAAAGCTTAAAGATTTACTCACGTTTTTTAAAGACCATTCAGTAATGCTATCACTTCGACTTTATTAGGGAAATCCATTTTATTTTCTCCGAAACTGATGTAAAATTCTAGGATTATTTATTTTATACTTATATTTTATACTTAGGTTTCAAAAGTAAACTCAGGTAAATGATCAGATTTAAGTATGATTACGTCCTGCATGACCACAATAGAAACGATATTATGTAAAATCTACCCAAACAAATGTCTTAATGACGTTATTTATCCAAAAGTTTTTACAGTAGGCAAATATCTATCTACCATCATCACCTCTGTGTGGAAAAAACTGATAAAGTTTCATTATTCTTAGATAAGAAGGTTTCTAAGCTATATTAAATGACATAGTATAATTCCCAAAGTTGTTTGCTATTCTCCATTACATGAATCAACAAAGATAATTTTCTCAAACTTGGACATACTTATTTAATTGAATACAACAAACACTAACACGCATCGGTGGGCACGTGGTCTAAATGTCTTTCTCGTCTAGCCAGGTTTGCCTGTGACGGAGATGTCTGGGCTAGAATCCCGACCTAATGTACTGAAGGGGGTTATTTCTAAATTGTTTCTCACTCTCCCTTAACGCAAATGCGGACACATTTAATCCTAAGTCTACCTTTGATCCTTCCAATAACATAATTAAATACGTACAAGCCGGATGGTTGGTAATACGGGGAAAAGTAGAGAACCATCAGGGGGAAAAACACCTACAGAATATCCGGCCGGAATTAAAACATTAAAACAGATCAGATAAAGAAGATGCCCCAGATTGATGCGGGTGGGACTACATTACAATACAATGTAAATATATTTTACTCAACCAAAATTAAATCTAAACCGATATTTTATTTACTCATCCACAGATTCCGACCCCCCCATGATCCAAAAATATGCTAACTAGTTCAAAACCAAGTAGAAAGTCAATTGTGAATTAATAATAATAATTATTATTATTATTATTAAGATAAATGTTCTTTAGCAACCTCAAAATCCTCTTTAAGGACGTGATGAAAAATACTTAGTAATGTCACGTTCTTCTAATTCATGAATACTTCATCCTTTTGTTTCCCAAGATTACTTAACTGCCACCCTATACCCTTTTGTTGCACGCAAGAGTGCAACTCACCGTACTTTCTAATCCTTCTCATAATGGCCTTTTATGAGGCATTGGTGAAGTTTTAGACCCAAGTTTTAATAGTTCAAGCTACCTTGCAGATATACGGAAATAGTACGCGGCTAAAATTAGCTATATTTTCAAAGGGAGAGAGGCAAGCGATTTCTTTGTGTTTAATGTATTTAATAAACGCTACTGGATTATTGTTAAAATCATTTTCATCAGGGGGGGTTATCGCATTTGAGCTTTGGCACGGCCATTAAGCCAGCTGTTGGTTCCAATTCTGTTCCTCTATTTAATTGGTAGTTCGTATTTCAAAAATAATTGTTTCACCACAAAGATTATTTATAATTCGTGAAACCAAGAATAGCCATTACGTAATTAATGTTAACATTTTCAAATTTGCGTTTTTTATTACAGTTTTTTTTATTTGCCATCACCTCTTTGGGTTACATGTTTATGTGTAAGTTTGTCTAATGCAGGGGTCAGCCACCTTTTGGGGCCCTGATCGACTTTTACATTTATCAATAGTCCCGCGATCACCCTTCCTTCTTCCACTCTACTTCATAATTCTTTTTTCCCTTATATTTTGAATGTATTCTTTAAATTCAATATTTCCTACAGTACTTATGACCCTGCCTTTTCAGAAAATAAATAAAATGTACACTTCGTTTAACCTGAAGGGTAAAAGACCTTGACGGATTACACTATGACCCTATCTTATAAACGGTGCCATAGTGGAATAGTACAGGGCAAGCTTGTCTTTTCATGACGATGTAGTTTTCTTGCGTGGTCGACTAAAATTTGCAGCATGATCGACCTATTGGGTGACCCTTGGTCTATTGAGTTTCAGAGGAGGAAGGTTGAATTCATGATAAGTGTATCAATTTTTGCGTGGGGACATAGCTAATTTTATTTTTTATGAAAAATCTCTCAGTATACCCGAAAGGGTTTAAAACCTTGATATCCTCGTAATTGGAAGTCCAGTTTATTGCAAAAATATGCCTTAGACCAATAGACCATCAAAAAAGTTTCGTTGAATGTCAAACTAATAAAATAATATCTTTACATTAAAATAATTGTGTTAAGTTTTTCCTAGAGTTGTAATACTAATACAGTTATTACATTTTAGTATATTACTAATAACACGATACATTTTGAGACTTTTGATTATAGTTTATGTTAATAGTACAACTTTAACATAATACATTCATTACACTGAAATTTTTAAAATCCAGGGAACACCAAAATTGTAATATATATTATAAGAAAATGTAAAAGGTTCCCAGCATAATTTCTAAGTGTTATTTTAGATATATGAATTTGAACCAAGCTAGCACGTATTCATAAGCACAAGGGGACTTTTCTCATGATATTTGACTTTATTTTTAATATATAAATACGTTTTTAATATATTATATTTTTCAGCATTCCAATACTCTCTATGGAAACTAAATGTAATTATGTTTAAGTGATGGATTAAATAGCTTAGTTATTAAAGCTTGGTTATAACCGAATCTCGAACCATGTCCAGTATCAATTTTCAATTTAAAAGAATATATATGTGTATTTTATTCTTCCATTTTTTTGAATTTATTTAAGTGTAATTTTAATGGCTATTAACATACACTAAATTATTTAAATACATATTATGGAGAGCATCCATTTTAAGATAATGTAGGTAATGTAGTTTGGCTTAAGAGAGAGTGAAAACATATAAGGAAAAACAACGTGTTTGGTTGGGTCTGAACTGTGGTCAATCATATCACATTCAGTACTGTAAAGAAATATGTCCATCCTATCAATATTCCTTTATACGTTTTGTTCCCAGAAATTATGTTATATAATGCGTTTATTTCTATCTTGCTCTAATCCAAGTGGAAAAATATAATTTAACTATTATCTTAGGGTGTCCTGTTGTACGATTATTATATTTTAAGGTGGTAGGCTTACATTTCATGTAATGAGTGTTGTCTTTCGTATAACTTGTGTTTGGTTTAAGTTATGTTTTAAAAATAAGGCATAAAAGAAAAATAAGTATTGCCATTTATATAGCTTGTCTTTCACGTCCATTAGGCCCTTGTATGACATTTCTTCTAGTTTTCATTGTGTTTCCATAAAACATACATCAAGTAGATCTGAAGGGGCTGAAGGGATTGAATGAGACCAGGGGAAAGGGCAACAAGAGATAGCGTGGGGTAAGCTAGGACAAAGCCGGGCCGGGTTAATTAACCAAGACTGTCTTATCACACAGCGCACAGAGCGAGCCACCAAACGTACTCGCTCCCACTCCTCTTACTTCTTCCTCTCTGGGGGAAGATATACAGTAGAGGGCCGGTCGGAATAGGGGGGTAATGTTGCTTGCTCGTCACCATCCCATGTCCGCAGTGGCGTGTGGTGAGGCATCTTGTGTGTATGTGTGTGGACTTGAGAACTTACGTGTATAAAAATAATACGTGAGATGATTGTCTGAATTCATGGCCTAGAGCTATGATCACGTTTTTCTTACAGATTTTTTTTTCAAATTCGTTTAAGAAAATATTGTGCTATTGTAAAGTGTAAAGCTGCATGCTGTCCAAAAAGATAGACACAATATTTTACCTAGCTTAATTTATCAACTATATAAACATTCAAGGCCAGTTTCATAGTCAGATCTAGTACACCTCAAGTGCGGTGCTACACTAAATACAAGATGACACTCACCTAAACTCGAATGGAATGGGCCAGGTTCACATATGAAACTGCCTCATTCCATTCGAGCCTAGGCAGGCGTTGTCCTGTATTTAGTATAGCGCCGCACTTGAGCGTACTTAATATGACTATGAAACTGGCCCTATGATAAAGAAACAGTTTTAGTTACACCTCTAAATAGCATTTCCCTATTGTTATTTTCCTAACAATTACACATATTCTTGAGAATTTTTTTAATGGTGACTACTTTAAATTAGAAAATAATTATTTTTTATACGATGATAAAATTTGGCTATTTTCCTAACTATTGCAAAGTGTATTGAAATTAATATTTTGGAACAGATTATATGACATTAATTCACACATCTATTTATATATTACTTCTGGACATAGGCATATATTGTGTAACTTTAGGTCTAGATATCCAGACTTGTTCAGTAATTCAAGTCATAGTTTACTTAATATTTTAAGGTGATATCGTGTGAACATCCGCTACTTTATAATGGTAGGAAACACAACTGCAGTGAATCGTTTTAAGTTTCCACCATTAATGGATAAACTAGTAAATTTTGAAATTTAAAAAAGCATTAGTCGGAACTGTAATCAAAACTCGCTGAAATTAAGTGATGGCTCTAAAATTAAGACGAGTAGATATAATATTTCAATCCTATAAAATGTATTTTTAAAACATTAAATATCCTATATAATGACGTTGACATGTCAGATAATTAGTAATATCTCCTAGCCGCCTTTATCCGTTTGATAAGCTCCGTGTATTTAAATTGGCTCCACTTTCCAGGAGAAACATCAGTTGGCTCGCACGAGACTCAGATGAAGAATGGAGTATATTTGAGGCAATTAAGACCATTCATTACAGCACGGTATTAAATGAAGCTCACAGGGAGGTTATACGCTAGTTAAGGGGGAGTTACCCAAAGAGTACGAGGGTAAACACTAAAACGAAACATTATCTATTTAAAAGCTTCTGTATAATATACTAAATAAGAGTCAAATACTACATTTTCTAATCATAATCTAAGATCCAAATAATCCAAATTAGAATAATTAAGTCATTAAAATCTACAATCATTCTAGTCAACATTTTTAAAATTGGATTTTAAAATAGTGTTTTTCTTGGCACTGTGTCTTACTACTTATTCGGTCTATATGCCTATGTGCTATTTACGGTAATGGGTTTAGGATGAAGCAGGTTAAATTTATAGGTAGGGTACCCACATTTGGTTATATCGGGAAACCATTTAAGAAAAACCACCCTCAGTTGATCCAACTGGGATAGAACCACGATTTCCCTATCGTCTTTGGTCTCGTATATTGCGAGAGTAGCCATGCGGCCACTGAAGAGGCTCCCAGACAAACATTATTTCATTTATCATATCTGTTACGTCATAAATAAATGGTACGGCACACCGCACAGACTTTCTCTCTCTTTCTATAAACTCGTAAGATTTCTGAACGGAATAATGTACATTGTATCATCACCACTCCACATAAGAACACGCATAAAATAATATACAATGATATAGAATCAATGAGAAAAGAGGCACATCTTTGTCCACCTAAGAACATTTCAAACAGTTTAATGTCTTCCACAAGGGTCAACACTTCGTATTAAAATTTCGATTTCTGGTTAAAATTTTAACATTTTAAAAGATGTTGCAGATCTTCAAGTCATCGCATTGATATTTAATTATTCATTTATACATTTTGACCAATAAAAAATGTAAATATTGACTATTGAGTCTAAAATGGAGATAGATCATTGCTATGCAAACATTTCTCCTAAGAGATTTAAGGAAAAATAACATACTTTTTTTAGATACTTATTTATATTTAATTACTCTATGGCATTGGAGTATTATTGCGTTAAGACTTAAGTAGTATATGTTTACAACTAAAGCTCACAAAATTGTATTAATATATTTGCAAATATCTCAGAAACTGCTGTTTTTATAAAAATATATGTCAAATAATAGTTTTTTTTATTTCTAATAGTCCTACAATTTTGCAATGATAAGTTGTTTAGTTTCTCCAATAGTTGTGGAGATACGGAAATTAACGCTTCTATAATGTACCCTAAAAATCATTTTCATAGGAAAATGAAAATAGCCAGTTTATTTATAATCTTAATCAACGCCTAGATACGAATTTTAATCAAAATCGTTTAAGCAGATTTTGAGAAAACCAAATTTTTCTCTTTTCGTCCTTCAGTAAACTACCCTTAATTTTAAGTTTTTATAGACACACAGAGAAACGGCATTGCAAAGACTATTTTTTAGGGTTCGGGGGGTCATGAGACGTCGACATCCATCAACATTTCAGGTTAGTTTTTTTTTTTACGGTCGCAATACTTAAACTTTAATGTCCAAAAAGTTAAAAAAAATTCATATAATTGCGTATATATTGAAAGTTATTGATTTTATAAAAATATGTTTTGAATAAAATATCTGTATTATAAATATATATACATATTTGTAATGCTAAGTAATTTCATATCTCAAATAGTTTCGGAGCTATTTAAAAAAATGTTAATTTACGCATCAGACCGGAGCCCTTAAAGCCATTTTGCCGAAATATTGAGGGTAGCCATTTTGTTTGGAATATTTATTAATGTTTATAAATGAAATTTAATCAAAATCGTTGGAGCCGATTTTGAGAAAATCGACTTTTTCTCTTTTTGCCATTCAGTAAACTACCCTTAATTTTAAGTTTTAATAGACACACAGACAGACGGCATTGCAAAGACTATTTTTAAGGGTTCGGGGGGTCATGAGACGTCGACATCCATCAACATTTCAGCTTAGTTTTTCTTACGATCGCAATACTTAAGCTTTAATGCCCAAAAAGTTAAAAATATATATATAATTGCGTATATATTGAAAGTTATTGATTTTATAAAAATATGTTTCGAATAAAATATTTGTATTATAAATATATATACATATTTGTAATGCTAAGTAATTTCATATCTCAAATAGTTTCGGAGCTATTATAAAAAATGTTAATTTACGCATCAGACCGGAGCCCTTAAAACGATTTTGCCGAAATATTGAGAGTAGCCATTTTGTTTGTAATATTTATTAATGTTCATAAATGAAATTTAATCAAAATCGTTAGAGTCGATTTTGAAAAAATCGACTTTTTCTCTTTTTGCCCTTCAGTAATCTACCCTTAATTTTAAGTTTTAATAGACACACAGACAGACGGCATTGCAAAGACTATTTTTAAGGGTTCGGGGGGTCATGAGACGTCGACATCCATCAACATTTCAGGTTAGTTTTTCTTACGATCGCAATACTTTAGCTTTAATGCCCAAAAAGTTAAAAATATATATATAATTGCGTATATATTGAAAGTTATTGATTTTATAAAAATATGTTTCGAATAAAATATTTGTATTATAAATATATATACATATTTGTAATGCTAAGTAATTTCATATCTCAAATAGTTTCGGAGCTATTATAAAAAATGTTAATTTACGCATCAGACCGGAGCCCTTAAAACGATTTTGCCGAAATATTGAGAGTAGCCATTTTGTTTGGAATATTTATTTATGTTCATAAATGAAATTTAATCAAAATCGTTAGAGCCGATTTTGAGAAAATCGACTTTTTCTCTATTTCCCTTCAGTAAACTACCCTTAATTTTAGGGGTAGATATCCAATTCCAAAAACCCCTCGGGGCAACCCTATGAAAACCCTAGATATCAAGTTTCAGCTCAATCGGTAAAATAGTTTAGGCTCTAGTTGGAGGTACAGACAGACAGACAGACAGACAGACAGACGGAAATTCAAAAACCACTTTTTCGGATTCAGGAAGTCATGAAACGTCAAAATTCATCAAAATCTCAAGTTCGATTTTTTTGACGATCACAATACTTTCTCTACCTGTAAGATAGAGAGAAAGTAAAAACAAAGAATAATTTTTGACTAAATTAATTATTATATTAATATATTTTTACTTTCTCTCTATCTTACAGGAAGAGAAAGTATGGTGATCGTCAAAAAATTCGAACTCGAGATTTTGATGAATTTTGACGTTTCATGACTTCCTGAATCCGAAAAAGTGGTTTTTGAATTTCCGTCTGTCTGTCTGTCTGTCTGTACCTTCAACTAGAGCCTAAACTATTTTACCGATTGAGCTGAAACTTGATATCTAGGGTTTTCATAGGGTTGCCCCGAGGGGTTTTTGGAATTGGATATCTACCCCTAAAATTAAGGGTAGTTTACTGAAGGGAAAAAAGAGAAAAAGTCGATTTTTTCAAAATCGGCTCTAAGGATTTGGATTAAATTTCATTTATAAAGATTAATAAATATTAAAAACAAAATGGCTACTCTCAATATTTCGGCAAAATCGTTTTAAGGGCTCCGGTTTGATGCGTAAATTAACATTTTTTATAATAGCTCCGAAACTATTTGAGATATGAAATTACTTAGCATTACAAATATGTATATATATTTATAATACAAATATTTTATTCGAAACATATTTTTATAAAATCAATAACTTTCAATATATACGCAATTATATATATATTTTTAACTTTTTGGGCATTAAAGCTTAAGTATTGCGATCGTAAGAAAAACTAAGCTGAAATGTTGATGGATGTCGACGTCTCATGACCCCCCGAACCCTTAAAAATAGTCTTTGCAATGCCGTCTGTCTGTGTGTCTATTAAAACTTAAAATTAAGGGTAGTTTACTGAATGGCAAAAAGAGAAAAAGTCGATTTTCTCAAAATCGGCTCCAACGATTTTGATTAAATTTCATTTATAAACATTAATAAATATTCCAAACAAAATGGCTACCCTCAATATTTCGGCAAAATGGCTTTAAGGGCTCCGGTCTGATGCGTAAATTAACATTTTTTTAAATAGCTCCGAAACTATTTGAGATATGAAATTACTTAGCATTACAAATATGTATATATATTTATAATACAGATATTTTATTCGAAACATATTTTTATAAAATCAATAACTTTCAATATATACGCAATTATATGAATTTTTTTAACTTTTTGGACATTAAAGTTTAAGTATTGCGACCGTAAAAAAAAAAACTAACCTGAAATGTTGATGGATGTCGACGTCTCATGACCCCCCGAACCCTAAAAAATAGTCTTTGCAATGCCGTCTCTCTGTGTGTCTATAAAAACTTAAAATTAAGGGTAGTTTACTGAAGGACGAAAAGAGAAAAATTTGGTTTTCTCAAAATCTGCTCAAACGATTTTGATTAAATTTCGTATCTAGGCGTTGATTAAGATTATAAATAAACTGGCTATTTTCCTTTTCCTATGAAAATGATTTTTAGGGTACATTACAGAAGCATTAATTTCCGTATCTCCACAACTATTGGAGAAACTAAACAACTTATCATTGCAAAATTGTAGGCCTATTAGAAATAAAAAACTTTTATTTGACCTATATTTTTATAAAAGAAGCTGTTTCTGAGATATTTGCAAATACATTAATACAATTTTGTGAGCTTTAGTTGTAAACATATACTACTTAAGTCTTAACGCAATAATTCTCCAATGCCATAGAGTAATTAAATATAAGTATCTAAAATAGTATGTTATTTTTCCTTAAATCTCTTAGGAGAAATGTTTACATAGCAATGATCTATCTCCATTTTAGACTCAATAGTCAATATTTACATTTTTTATTGGTCAAAATGTATAAATGAATAATTAAATATCAATGCGATGACTTGAAGATCTGCAACACCATGTAAAATGTTAAAATTTTAACCAGAAATCGAAAATTTAATACGAAGTGTTGACCCTTGTGGAAGACATTAAACTGTTTGAAATGTTCTTAGGTGGACAAAGATGCGCCTCTTTTCTCATTGATTCTATATCATTGTATATTATTTAATGCGTGTTCTTATGTGGAGTGGTGATGATACAATGTACATTATTCCGTTCAGAAATCTTACGAGTTTATAGAAAGAGAGAGAAAGTCTGTGCGGTGCGCCGTACCATTTATTTTCCTTTCTTAGTGATGTTTTTATTTTTCTAACTTTACAAGTGTATAAATTACTTTAAACAAGTACTTAAAATAATTGTGATTCAAGTCAAGGCTTTCATTATTAGATTCAAGTTATATTTTGAGATTTTTATGGACCTTGAATCTCTTTAATGCCATAAATTTAAGGGATTCGATAAATTGAGGATTATATTGTTCTGTATCTATACCTCAGTTTTAGCTTATGTGGTGCTGACTGACAGCCCACAGCTGACTTCTGACGGCTTTAAAAAAGCTACCAGACCAAATTATGTATCCCTATGCCGAACCATATGATCTGCAAAAAACATGTCTTTAGCAGTTGTCACTTCTGACAGTCAAAATTTAAGTATATACCTAAATGTTGACTGTCAGAAGTCAGCTGTGAACTGTCAGTCAGCACCACATAAGCTAAAACTGAGGTATAGTATATAACATAGGGATGTGACAGAATTGGTGCCACGTTGGGAACATTTTATATTGTTGACAAACACACTCTTACCATATAAATAAAATATAATGTATATTTGTCTGGTTGTGTGTATGTGTGTTAACACTAGAACCTAAAATGATTATGAAGATGAGGCTGAATGATGGAGAGACCAAAAGCGCAGAGATAGGAAAAGGAGTGAGGCAGGGATGCTGTTTGTCCTCCAGTATTTTCAACTTGTTAACTTGTATGTAGAAAGGCTGGTCAGGGAAGCCCTGGAATGACCTGGCAATTCCAAGATAGGAGGACGCGTCATCAACACAATAAAATATGCAGATGCCAAAAATAAATAAGAGCTGCAATTAATAATAGTCCAGATAGGGAGAAGATATGGCATAGAGATCAACATTGAGAAGTCAAAAGTGATGGTGATTTCAAAAAAAGATTAGCTCAAATTCAAAACTGGAAACCAGGAGCTGGAAAACATAGAGCAGTTCAAGTACCTGGGAGGTCTGCTGACAAAGGAAGTCTACTGCTCCAAGATTATTAGGTCAAGGATCGTCATGGCCAAGGAAGCTTTCAACAAGAAGAGCTTACTGCCAACCACCAAGTTGTGCTTGTGACTGAGGAATAAGCTGTTGAATTGCTACATTTGGAGCATCGCACTGTATGGAGCAGAAACTTTGGCTACTCTAGGAAGATGGTAGATAAATACTTGGAAAGCTTTGAAAATGGTGTTGGAGAAGACTTAAGAAAATCAGATGGACAAACAGGGTGACAAATGAAGATGTTCTAAGAATGGTGGGTGAGAAGAGAATCATTTGAATGTGATTCTTCGGTGCAAATAAAACACATCACACATCTTTAGGAGTAACTATCTTCTGCACAACGTCATAGAAGGAAAGTTTGAGCCAAATAGGAGCTTAGAAGAAAGGAAGATTCAAATATTGGATGACTTGAAGGAAATGGGAAAATTCTGGAAGATGAAAGAGGAGGCAGAGGACAGGGTATATTGGGGGGTCTAAGTTCACTAACAAAAGGAATTGACTTGTCGTAAGACAAAACACATAATAATTGTAATAATTACAAAAATAAAGATAAGTATGAAAACCTAGATGGTTGCTAACTGGGCCTTTGTTTTTAAATCTTTAACTTGAACATATTTATTTTTATCGTTTGCATATATCGAGAGCCCAAAACATCAAATCACGGGATGGCATATCCGAGAAATCCAAAACCAAGAAAAGTAGAAAGCCTAAATTTGGCTTTGATCCACATACTTAGGCTAGCCAAAGGTTGGGCAATTTGTGTTTTTTTATTATTTTAATTTTATAGGTATATATCTAAACCAAGTCACATTAGACCACCTGTCTGCCAGTGCGGGTAGTTCCAAAAACCAAATACCTAGAACGATAACACTTTGAATAATTATTTTGGGAACTTGAGTGTGTGATCAGTAGTATTGGTTTATCCTACTGTAGATCTTGTGGTCTGACGCCTTAGATTGTTTGACCACCAGTTTTTAGTAGTCTCAAAACTAAGAGAAACAAAAGCTCAAATTATTATGGACATACACCTTAAGAAAAATCTTAGGCTGTGCTCCTCAGGCGTATTATATTTACTTTTATATGTAAATATCTTAAATTGGAGCTCAATAACAAATTACCGATTGTGTTGATAGCTCAAAAATTATAGTACATAGAAAGTGAAATCTTGTGAATATGCCACGTCGTTTTAGTTAAGACTGTGCTTGCCAATGACAAAATATCTAGGATAGAAATAAAGTCTCTGTCAGTTATATTGATGGTTTTTCAAAATGTTTTCTTCCAATATCTCTTTAAGTAAACTTAAGATTACTCCTATAAATTCATTTGTTAATCATCCCTAGAAAAAACTGTGTGATTAGGTCACAATTTTATAAGTCGGACAGAATATAGTGACAAAAACAAGTTTTCTACTGATTTTATTAATTATTAAAGAATCACGGACTTCCACCCAGGCAACACAAGGGAATTGCGGCTTAGTTTAAAAAGAAAAAACTTACAAATCGTAAATATAAGATTTGAGAAAATCGTTTATTACTATGGACAGAACCATCATGCTTAAATAAACTTACGAGTCGAGCAAACTATATTCACAATACAAGATCTTAGCCTTGAATCTCAAGAGAGTAATACAAATTGATTAGAGCAGGATAATTGTAGACTGTGATGTATATTTTGGGAGATCATTAATATAATCAATTTGCTTTCTTTAAAAATGTTGATACAAAGCCATACGAGTGGATAATTATTATGTGTCGTTGATTTTAAACTTGAAATAATGTACGGCTTTAGGAATAAAATCAGTTAGACCACACAGACTGTCTTACTATATCTAATTGTTTCGTACCACCCTTTCAGGCTTTATACAAACCATAGCCCCCAGTGAGTTTTCTTTGCAAGTGGATGTAAACTAATGTAATTCCAGCTTTGTTTTGAACGTAACAACTTAAATTTACCGGTATTGTATTGTATATACCGCACTGACTTTAAAGTTGCTCCACCATTTTGAATATTTTTCAGGGGTTAGAAATTATTTTTTTTTAACTTTTTGGAATTTTTGGAATTTTCCCGTTGGTTACAGGATAGAAGCTATAAGTTTGCCAAATTTCATGTTACTAGCTCATCTGGAAGTGGGTAAACATTAATGTCAGTAAGTGAGTGAGCGAGTGAATCAGCCACGTGGCTTTATAGTAGTATACTAACACTAATGGTGGGAGGGGGAAAGAAAGTTAAAGGCAGAGAAAGTGTATTCATATTAGAGTAGTAGGGACAGAGGAAATCATCTAGAAAACATCACTTTCAGTACACCTTTGTGGGATTTGAACCAAAATCCCCCAGTCATCAGTCAAACAGACTAGCTGAGCCTGATGGTACACTTTCTCCTCAATGTGGCTTTCAGACAATATTACTACAAGTGTTTTTACTTGAGGATGTGATATTTTACGTCCAATTTTTAAATACAAAGAGTCTCTAGTACATTTTGTCACTAAACATTCAGCTCCTAAATCCAATATAACATTCATTAATTTGACAACAGAAGATAATTGGATCTGAATCTTAGATTTCTTATCAGCCCAACCCGTGATAGATTCAGAGCCATCAAGGCTTGGGGTCAAATAATCTAACCACATGGCCACGGGTGTGGGCAGATATTAGCTCGCGTCCTCACAGTGATGTAAATATTTGTTCCCTCTCCCTTTTGTTCACTGGATTATTAACGCATTTAAAAAAACGCCTCGTCGCATATACCGGGGAACGCCACTCCTTAATCCCCGTTCATTATCGGTGGAAGCCAGACCAGGGTCGTAAATGAAGCGCAGTGGAAAGGTTCTCTAGTGCAATTAAGGTGGGTCTTGTCTTACTCCCGGGGATCAGGGCAGGAAACCACCGCACTTCGTCAGAGGAGGATATATCCCTAGCGAGGCCATCAAGGAGTCAACTCTGGAAGATATGCGATGCGGTTATAAAGGAGTACCCACATCCAAGACTCCCTCCCTTGGCGATGGATTCAGTGGTGGCTCACGAGAATATTTCAAACAAGGGAAATAAACCTTACATTGTACTATACTTCGAGAAGGATGAGCTCACTTTACTATTAAAGTGTATTTTAAGGTCAAAGGTGCTTTGATAAACGTTAATGTCAGTCGTTCATCCTAAGGACTTAGGAATTATACTGTGTCAGCTGATCCTGTCGGCAATACATCTAAAATAAGCTATTTGCCAACCACACATGACATTTCCACTCAAGAGATTTATGTTTTATTTGGAAATAGGTCACAGATCATCCCCACTAAATACAATTTTAAGTTTATATTTTTTAGACACATTACTATAGCTAGGTTCGGCTCACAATCATCAGATATAATGCTCGAAACAAGCTAGGTCTTATTTGATCCCTCCCTCATGTAACTCGTATATTTTGTTCACAAGTTTTTAGGCAACATACATTTTTAAAAAAACACTTGATTTACTGTTATTCTCAGATAGTAAAAACAATAAATATAATTAAAAAAGATCGAATTTAATAAAAAAAATTATGGGGGAAACAATTTGATGATCAATCGTCACCGAAGCAACATATTTTGCACGATCTCTATATGTGGCTATCTCTCTTTTACCATCCATCCTACCAAACATCCTGAGCATAAATTATGTCCATAATAAACGGTCGTCTGAAACCTTTTCTCAATGAGAAGGTAGGACATTATTCCCTTAATGAGCCTAGGTCTTGTCTGTGCCCTAGACCACAGACAAATAAGATACCCAGACACTCAACCTCCAGGTTAAATTGGTTGCGCTCATTTTGGCAGTTTGAGTCCTTCAACACTAGGATCGCTGTGGTTAGTTCTATCATCACCCAGCAGTGACACTAACGAAACCCAGTGTTGAAGGACTCAAGCTGGAAAAAGGAGAACAGTGAAAACTCCCTTAAGATTGAAGTCTGTTTCTTACTTGTCTGTGCACTAGGCTAAAAAAAATACTAGTGAAAAAATTGGGGCATTAGCTTTCTTGGTTAAAATTATAGATACGTATGTATGTTCCGAAGTTAAATTAGTCTGTAGGCCATATGTTGATATAATCAGTTGGTTCAGTAGACTATGTTTACCTTAAATAGCCCAAATATAAAAGTATTAATTGTCCACTTATCAGCATGTTGGAATAAATATTCAAGGGTTAATACCATAACAAAACTTGATACCTTCTTCGGTGGCCGCATAGTCTAAGGCATCACTCACTCTCGCAATAGACTAGACTGCCGATGATTTGTTAGATAGAGGTTCGAATCGCAGTTGGGTGTACTGAGGGTGGTTTTTCTTAAAGGGTTTTCAACTCCTCCTCCACGTAAATAAGAGTACATCTCCTCTAAAATTAAACCTTACTCATCCCTAACAAATTAGCGTAAATTATTAGATAGGCGTATAACCTAAACAGGTCATGGTGCTAAAACATAAATGGGCTTGGTAATTAGAGTTAACGGAAAAAAAAAACTTTATAATTTTAATTTCTCTCTAACCCGCCTCGGTGGCGTAGTTGGCTAACGCGCCAGTCGTGTTGAGCCAGACCACCGAGGACGGGGAGATCGAGGTTCGAATCTCGGTCGGGTGAACTGAGGGTGGTTTTTCCTAAATAGTTTTCCACTCTCCCTCCACGCAAATGCGGGTTCACTTCCTCTTAATTCAACCTTCCCAATTCCTCATCCATTAGTGTAATTAGTACTTAAGCGTATAACCCGAACGGGTAGTAAGACGCGGTGCTAAATAATAATAATAATAACAATAATAATAATAATAATAATAATAATAATAATAATAATAATAAATATTTCTCTCTAACTCTTGGAGAGAGAAATATTGTGATGGTCAAAAAACATTAAATCAAAATTTTGATAAATATTGACGTTTCATGGCAGCCTGAAACCGAAAAGGTTGTTTTCACGATGACGTCGGTCTTTATGTATTTATCTTGACCTAGAGCCGAAATTATTTTACCGATGTCTAAAACTTGGTATTTAGGTCTTTCATAAGATCTCTCTGAGGAGATTTTTAAATTAAATAGCTAACCTTAATATAAAGGAGTTTTTACCAAATATTTCTATATTCACATAAAAGAGAAAGTTTGAGCGGTACTTATTAACTTTTTAAATATGTTAAAAAATATAAATGATTACCAGAGCATTAATGATCCCACTGACAAATTTAATTCACCCCTGTCCCTCCTGAATAAACAGCAATTACGCCTGCCTGGGGATAGGATGCATCAATTGTATTATTCACGAAAGCTACTAATGGTTTCTCCATACACTCCCAATCCACTTCCGATACGGATCCCCTATCACTCCCTATCCACCCTTAGAATACTCACATACACAAGTAGAAAATAAAACCGACTAAGACGCACTGCGTTGTTTGATTTATAGAGGGATAAGGGGGGGCTGTGGGAGGGGCAATAAGCTGTGTTTTTTTGTTGTTGTTGCAGAATAGCAAGTCCCCCATGTAAAACAGATCGGGCAAGAAAAACTTAGGAATAAAAGCACAGAGGATGTAACAGGAAATAAATGCGAACTCTACGAGAAGAAAAATTGTGTAGCTTAGTTTTGTGTAGGCCATGATTGTACGCTTGTTGGCTAACTCAAAATGGAGCCTTTACTTTAATAATTTAGGTCCGAGCGTCCTTCATCCTTGACATGTGGCATGCATGATCAGTCTAAATATAACTCTGCGATGTAAAAACAGTCCTGCACTCATTCGTGTATGGCACATGTGCTCTTTTTTTTTTTTTAAATGATTTTATTTTCAAAATACAGCTAACGGTTTAAAACGGCTCTCTCGTGCTAGACTTGCCTACTAACGACGATGAAATCAGGGTTCAAATCTCGGTTGGGTCTACAGAGGGCGGTTTTTCCTGGATGGTTTCCCACTCTGCTTCCACGAAAATGGTGCTAGTTAAAATTCTTCCGTTCTCATCCCTACCCTACTAGAGTAATTATCATATATACTTAAAATATGCTGAAAAATATTAACTATAGAGCTAAATGCGTGATTTAATATTCATGTAAATTACGTTGTTTGGTGAACGTATAAGCGCCATTTTGACAGCGAAACCGATTTCACGAAAAAAAAAAATTATCGCGGTATCTTAAGAAAGTTCTTGAATTGTAAATTTGCACAGAACATATTCAAAACTGTGTGACTTGGATCAACAAGAAACTTACTTGACTTAAGTAAGACATTTTTCTCCTGTATACTAGTTGTATTAAAGAACTTGTTTGGATAAATTCTCGACCCTTTAACGCGTTCAATTGTCGTGATTTATTGCCACATATCCTATCAAGTGGGTATGAGGCCAAATGCGTCAGTCTCGTCTTGTCTAATTTGCCTGTGATGGGGAGGTAATGTTTCTAATTTCAACCGAATGTTCAGGAGCTAATTTCCCAAATAGTTGCCCACTCTTCTTACAAACAAATGTGACTGTACTTGCTTTAAATTATCCCTTCCTCATTACACCTTATTAGTGGGAATAAGCGTTTGTCTTAAAATGAAGCAAAACATCTGAGAGTTATTTGTATTTACCATAAAATTGAATCAAGACTCTAAGGAAAGATAGTTATGTTGGTCCCAAAATTGAAAATGTAAAAGTAGGAAGTATGCATATACAATTTAATTTGAATTTAATTTTTTATGTAGACACGTCTGGAAATAATATTTACGACTATGTGGTACTGAAATAATAATGAATGTATTGATGCAGATTCGAACAATTGCTATAAATGTAGGCCTAATGTTAATCCGTAAGAATTATTTCATATATGATCTCAAACTGTAAGCATTCTGTCTCCTTACGAACATGTTCCTAGCTCGTATTAATATTTCAAATTTAAATTTTTTGCCAAGATAACTCATTTTGACATTTTCTTTGTTTCGAGCTTCCATATTCAGTACAATAATAAATTGCTGGTTTTCACTTTCACATCCTGTGATTATTTTATTTCTTGGTGGAAAATGGAAAATTGCTTCATCACTTGGTATGTTGGTTTTTTGTGGGTTTCTTTGTCATTAATTTTGTCATATTCCTTTGTTCTCGGGGAAGAGTATTACAAAAATGAAATATTCTTCATACAAACAATGTAAGTTATATATGTATATTATATTAATGAAGCGCACAATGCAATCGTATAAATAGAGGAGAGGGAGAAAGGTTTATTTTGAAATATGTCATGCTTGAATGCTAAACAAAGTACAATTCTGATTTAAAATACGTTTTGTTAATTTTTAAATCCACTGACTAATACATTTAAATTCATATTTTGATGCACAGATGAAACCTCTTAAATCTTTGGCTGTAGTATCTAGTATCAGTGGTACGGCATGGCCTGTTGTTTAGCTGTTCCTGTGAATAGGTTCTCATCCATTAGTTAACAGTGGTTCTTAATATTTTTTGGGTCACGATTCACTTAGAGAATTTCACAAACGCCATAGACCCCCTCCCCATAAAAATGCACGTAAATACACTCGCAGACAATTTCACATAATATTAACTTTATTGCCGGTAAAATCTATTATTTTCGCATGGGCGCAATAAATACACATTATATAGATACATACACATATTAAATTACAGTTTTTCCTATATCTTCAACAGCTAGGACTTTCAGTACTTGTTGCCATCAAAATAAACAAGAAATAGATATAAAGCTTTTTAATATATATAAAAGCTTTACATTGAACGTTGTCACTCCCTTTCCATGTTAATGCAAATACCATGGTCTCTTCTTAAAGAAAGTGAGATAAATCAAAATTGTGTAACTAAATGTCAATCTTTAATTATTTTCAAAAGTAAAAGTAAATGAGAAGCATGCTTTTTTTGCTTTAGTAAGAAGTTGAAATTGTGGAGTAATTTTAACCAAGCAACGCGCATACCATATTTGACAACAAATCTATTTTTTGTTTATTTTAATGGCAACAAGTACTGAAAATCTTAAATGTTAAGGACACAGTAAAAACTGTAATTTAATACAGGGTTTGGGGTATGATTTGTTATTTTTAAACTCGATTAACAGATTCCCTGAAACCCATGCATGGATCCCAGTTTAAGAACCCTTAAATAGTAGAAGACTCAATTGCCATCTATAGATGAAACTACATTCCCCAGTAAGCTATGTAGAGCAGAAACTATGTATGATTGGTTAAAAGGGATCGAATTAGATAGAACATCAATGATACAGTTTTAACAAGATCGGAATATCCTGGCAACTAGTGCACGACATGATCCTGGTTTTATAGTATATTCGCAGTAATATATCAATTAAAATAATAGTCTTGCCCATTTGCAAACGCAGTCGTATGATATTAAGATTATTTCCACCATATAAGGTTCTATAAATTGACTCTGTCTTATATATTTCTTTCTTTCTATTTTTCCATGAAAACTTCAACATTTTGGACATATTGTTGATTGTACTCCTGGAAGCAGAAAATAAACCATCAGAGCCCCAAAAAAAGTAGATGTGATTGAGTGAAGATGAACCATAAGTTAAGCCCTTCATAATAAAGCCAATAAATTGATTATAGTACTAGTAATAATGACGTATTAATTCCTTGCCCTAATGACTTCATTGTGTCGATGGGCCTATAAACACCAATAATAATGTTCATTTCATCTTTAAGGAAAATAGTATATATATATATATATATATACTATTTTCCTATATATATATATTCATTAATTAGTGTCTGGCATCACATAATGGGGATAAGAGGATGATTTCATATTTTCGGTCGATCTAATTTCTTTTAAAGATGTCAAAAGAATTTTAAATTAATCGTGATATGAAATAAAAGCTATACTTTTGTAAACAATTATGAAAACGTTGATTGGGGTGGTTTTAATTTGATTAGCGTCTTAATACCTTTTCTGGCTCTTATATACCTCTATTAAAGACAATTAATGAGAAAAATTATGTTAAGCAAATGTTCAAGCAATTCTTAGAGAGACAATAGGGAGATTACATATAAATTAATCATATTCATTACCTTAAGCTTTAATTCGAACCCAAAACTATATAAAAATTCATGCATGCTAGCCTCATGCTATTCCACTTAAAGAAGCATTAATAAAAGTTTGTCTTTTAAAGGGAAATACTAATTTGTTTTTAACTACTCTCCGTTTTTTAAGCTGTATGAAAAAATTATTCATCGACGAAATAATTTATAGTTTTCTAGACGCATTTATTCTTAAAATAGCTCTAAAGTTTGGATTCAATCGATATCCCCTGGAAGTAAATTTAAAATTTAGAATAAAATATTTTGATGAAGTTGAGTATCAAATATGTATTGTTTTCATTTTTAAGTTAACGAATATTTTTAAATTTTAATGGTACAGTGCTGCTTAGTTTTCTATAAGGAATGTGGGTAAATCAAACTTGAAATCAAACTGATTTTCATCATAATTAAAACGATTTGTTCACAGGCAAAAATCAATGTTTATTTTTCAGTGATAAGAATGTTTTACTATTTTAATAGAAACAGTTTGAATTTACAGAAGGAAAAGTTTGAATTTAAAGACGATCTATATTATCATATTAATTATTTGTTCTCAATAATTATTTATTTTTCCAAGGGGTTCAAATATGAAAAGAAGAAAATATATAATAGCTTCATATCTAATAGCTGTATTATTTCTATACTGTCATTTTGAAACCAGACCTAAAAAAAATTCTCTTAAATAATGTTTTATTTCATTCTGGCTACTGTAAAAATCTAGTATATTTTTATATAATCTTTCTCGCCCTGAAAAATATTACGTCTACTACATGCATAGTATTATAAATCACTGACACTGAAAATACGCACCCTTGTACTCCCTCTAATACGCAAAGAACCCCTCACCCACCCTTCCTCGGTCTTTACCGTAATTCATTAATCTTGATTCTGTCTCAGACATAACCTGCCTGCAACAAAATACTTTGTTACACTTTAGTATGAAAAAGTTGGAGCAACGTCTTAAGATGGGAGTGTGGAGAAAGCAAGTTAAGGGCAGTGTTTTTGTAGTTTCTATAGCAAAACATTGATTTGGACAAAATAAATATAATATTGATCCAGTATAAACATTGAGTTAAATTTTCTTCACGTGGTGTTAAAAATTTGTAATGAGCAAAGCGCCACTACATGAGAACATTTTAAAATGAACATAAACAGATGTAATTAAATTCCAGGACATCCTTAACAGAATCATATCACCATGTGAAGTAAATTAAACTATGTGCCCTTTATCCGTATCCCTTACACTCCCACCTTAATAATATGATAAACAGTTTTCCTCCCCAAAATTGAGTGCGTGCAATTTGCGTTGACGCAATTCGACTGATAACAATTCATTCTAATGATATTATTCACTCTTAGTACGTCACATTCACGCATTAGTGAGAACTTTGTGCTGCGTGTCTGCATCCACTAACGCGTATCGCGATGAATGTCGAAGTTGGACGATAAAAGGCGTGAGGTGACCTGCTGGTCTAGGGGTAATGTGCTGAGGGTCCGGGGTTCAATCCTCGGTCCCGGCACAGATTTATCTGATTGCCAAACCCTTCCTTCACCTCTGACAAGACGTGTATTAATCACAGCTTGTGAATGTGAGGAATGCCAGGCCTCCACCGTGGTTCGGATTCCACGTTAAACTGTAGGTCCTCCATTTCATCTCACAATCACCCTACCATTGCACATTAGCGTGTGTATAATCCGAACAGGTAGTAAGACGCGGTGCTGCTAATAATAATAATAATAATAATAATAATAATAATAATAATAATAATAATAATAATAATAATAATAATAATAATAATAATAATAATGATAGAAGGCGTGAGTGTTAATATGAACATAATATTTGTTCTACTTTTAAACTATTTTAACCCTTTGAATAAGTATTTTATAGTTTTACACCCACAATTATTAATGTTGGGGATAGTTCACAATATTTTTATTACTCTATAAAGATAGTTTTGGGTATATTTACTCTACAATTATATCTTCAGCACCGCTTACCCATTAGTAGGGTTAATATGGGGATAGCATGGTTCGTGGTCGTAGGAGGTTTGGTGCATCCCCCCCTCCCCCTGACAAGCAACCCATGTGGACCAATCTATCAAGACGTTTGGCACATCTCCTCCCACTCCTCCCCACCACGAAAAGCAACCCATTTGGATCAATTTATCAGGACGTTTGGCCCATCTGCCCCTCTGAAAAGCAACCCGTTTGGCCCAATATTTCAGGACGTTTGGCGCAATATTATTAAGTAAATGGGAGGTCTTTTGGACCAACCGAGATAGAATGTAACGTATGTAACGTTTAAGAATAATCCATACTAACGTAACCACCAAACGAATTCCTTAGAATTTTGCAGCTATAATCTAGCATAACCTAACCAAATCAGCCCATCAATAATTATTGCCACTAATTTTATCCTTGTTAAGTTAACGGAAAACTAGAAAATAAGAGAAGCATATTTTGGGCGTAAATCTGCTTCAGTTTTATATTTGCTCCGGATCAGATTTGCAACCTTTAACCTTGCCGCACGCCTAATCGGATCGGAATGGAATGCAGGTCCTGGAGCTTTCACCGTCTTTTGCCCGAACAATTATATAAGTAACTGCCAGATCAGATTTTTAAAAAATTGGAAGGTTTTCTTATCATCGTGTCTTACTACCTATTCAGGTTATATGCCTATATGATTAGTTTGTGGGGCAGGGATAAAGGAAGGAAGTATTTTAAAAGTAGTCTACCCACATTTGCGAAGAAGGAGAGTGAGAAACCATTTCAGAAAAAAAAAAAATCATCAGACACAACCGGAATTCGAATCCAGAGCTCCCTGACATCATCATTACATTCGAACACGCTTCGCTTCTCTAGCAAGCCGCTAGTAAGACGTCAGTTTTAGCAGTTTAGGAGTTTCAAGATTAGGTCTTTGAGAGATTGCGTTCGAGATGCGAGCAATCCGCAAGTGACTAGCAACCAGCACGTTTCTAAACTAGGGGGGCGTAGGGTGGGTCAAAATCTACTATTTATGTGTCACAATACAAGGGTAAGCGATTTATTCGGAACACAATATTGGGCCCACACACAATGACAAAAGTGCGTCATATGTATTTTTTAAACTACCCGAATTGATGGACACGTGGATGCCAGGCTCATCTAGTTTGATATGCCAGTTACAGGTGTACTAGTGGCATTTTCCTTAAATAGTTTCTCATTTTTCCTTCAAAACGAATGCAGGTGCATTACCTATCCATTCTAGATTATTAGCGTAATTCAAATGAGATTGTGTATCGCTAAGACGGATAGAAATATAAGGTGGAATAAAATGGATTCAAGTTAAGTTCCAGCCAGCTATATTTCTTAACCAGTGAAACTTGCTTCTGACAACTAACGGGCAATTTCTCATACCTCCCTCTTATTCCATCCCCCACCGTGTTCCTTCTACGACGGTCCACTTGACAACAGATGACAGATACGTCCTGCAGTACTACCAACTGTCTCCCTCTTCCATTTCGGACAAGAAACTAGACATGAGTCAGAGGCTTGCCAGCCTTTACAAACAATAGCCACACACTCGGGCCTGCCATGAGCAACTTGACAAGTATAAATTGTCCTAATAGGTTTTGTTCAAACGCTCTCCGGGGTTCTTGACATGTAGAATCTTTGTGTGAGGGATCTATAAAAAAAAAAGGAAGTAAAGGATGACGTTAGATGGAGCGTATGTGACCGAATAGACCAGTTATTTAATAGTCAATGATCCAGAATATCTTGATAAGTGATTGAAATGTTAATTATGACAGAACACGTAAGTTTATTTGTAGCTATATTTATGAATATATCCCTCAATTTTATTAGTTTTTATTCCACAGCGTTTTACTACCCGTCAATCTGGGGGAACTAGGGGTGGTTTTATAATACCCTCTCCATTATTATTCGGATACACTCTTTCTAATTTGTCATCCTCATCCCTCTAATTTAAACTATTTTTAATTCGAAAATAGCTATAGTAATGTTCAGAGTTAATAACTTTATTTTATTTGTGGCTCACTCAGGTAATCCACATACTTTAACTGGTTAGTGATAGGAAAGGTGGAATTTAGAGGAAATCTGTGCACAATTGCGTAAATGAAGGGTGTGTAAACATCAAGGAAAACACCCTCAGTTCACTCATTTGGGATTCAAACCCCGATCCATTCCGTCAATGGTAATCCAGGCTATTTCGAGAGTGGCGACTTAGACTATGTGAGCACCGAGGTGTGATGTACTCGTATTAATTACGCTAGTGGGATGTAGATGAGAAAGGTTTTAATGCTTAGGAAATGTACCTACATATGCTTGTATTTTCATTTGATTTATTTGAGATGTTTACTGTTCACTTTCTGAATCAACTTATTATATAATAACAGGAACTTGTAGAATAACTTAAACCTAGAACAGACTACAACACCCAGACCCTGGCCGTTAATTCATCACTTTGAAAGGATAGACCCACATTTCACTAATCAAACATTTTTCGGCCGTATCATGAATTGAACCCAGGACCCTTAGCTCAGTAGACAAAATGATACCGTCTGAGCTAAGGTGTCGGGCCTATTTGATTGTAGAAAGTGGATAAACTATTTTGGAAAAAGCAACCTTAGAATCCTTTCTTCGTCATCACCAATAAATCAGATTATATGATTCTGAAATTTAGTCCACAAGCTATAAGGTACATTTATTAACTTTTACTAAAATAATTTTTAAATAACTAGACTCTTACAACTGTTTTTTTTAAGAGGAAGAATTACCACAAATGAGGATACAAGCGCTTGGAAACGCAATCATAGTGATCTAAAAACCACGTTCACTCCACCTGACCTAGCCGGGATACCAACTAAAGTCTCTCAGAGGTAACGGCATTGTTTGAACCACACCGCCAAGTTGGTCTTTCTCTAACCACGTCCAATATAAAAAGAACACAGTTAGTTAATACATCAACTTTCAAATTTGTACAGATATCATTACATTACTAAAAAAAGAATTATTTTATTTTAAACTGGGGAGTATATTCCCTATTTAAATGTGATGATGGAAATAGAATTGTTAAATACTATATATTTGCTTGGTTTTATATTAGCTCGGCTAATACGGATAAGGGGATAAAACTACCCTATTTTATCATGGGCCACGGAACATACATAATTATATATTTATATGTTCTAAGCTAGGGCCCATAGCTGTTATTAATATTAAGTATGGTAGCAATAGGATACAATCTATTTACAAATTTAACACCTATTGAACTAATAATGTGCCGAAGTAACAAATAATCAATAATAATTAGTGATGCTATAATAATGTACAAAGTTATAAGCCAGATGAGATAATTAAACTTTATTATTGTTACTTATCATATAAAGTAAAATTATTTAAGTCGGCTTTATCATTTTATATATGATCTGTGGTATATTAAATAAAGGTACGGGACTTTTGTAGACCTACCCAAACATTCCTTATTTCTTTTAAAGCAACGAACATGCTCAAGTCTATTCAAATTTTTTTTAAATCATAAATCTAGCATTGAACTGGGAGTAGACCTATATACTTATATATATAACGTAAAAGTTTCGAACTTAAACATAAATTAATTTAAAGGGGGGGGGGGGGACAGTAATCTTAAGTGATATGCTGGCTCTCTTTACCTTTTGTAAGCTGAGTTGAGGCGTACTACTTACCTGCAACAAAAGAAAATGAATAAACATTCATAAGTTTATACCTAAGCGGTGTGACAGTGTGACATTGAGTAAATAAAATGCAAATTAACATACATCTAAAATCATCAAATAAATCCTCCTAATTGTAGAGTGTTTAAAGTTGTTTAATTTAATTACATACTTTTAGGAGTAGGATCTACTTTTTAAATATATTAAAATAGTATTGTAATATTTATTTTAATCTTATAAGATTATGCCAATTATTATATCTAAATATACATATATAATTAAAATGCACATTCGTGAATTTCGTCAACTGTTTTCTTTAATTTAATCAAAATAATATCCATATTACGTGACGAAATACGCGCTTTAAGAAAGTTGAGTATATTAGAAAACATTGGAAAGAGATGTAAAAAAATACACCCACTTTATGGATAACACTAATCATAATACCAAACACAAAATGGAAAACTATGGTTAATGTTTCAGCCGGTAGAAAAATGTATTTCAAGAGCCTTAAAAGAATCATCGAAAACATTATTTGAAGACCCTGTTATATAACACTAAGCACATAAATCCATCATTTTTTACTGCAAGACAAAATTAGCACCCATGTATATAAGGTTTTCAGAGATAATAGGTTAGGTTTACATTGTCATTGGTCAGAGAGCTACTACACTGCATATCCATCTTCCGTGGGGCGTTCAATATCGGCCAACTAACAAACAAACACACATACGCCTTACAGACAGAGAGAGAGAGACATATACCATATCAATCTCTCCACGTCTTCATCTGTCTTTGTCCGTTCTCTTTGTTTCTCTCTTGTTCCTTCCTCTTGCCACACTTCACCAATGTTATAGCCGTCAACTCCCCCCAAACCTTTCCTGCACCGGCCTTGCACATCTCATGGTTCTGTAAGCTGGCGGTTTACAGGATACAAGGTTTCGTGCCTTCCGACGTCCAGATATACCCTCTAACCTTCCCTTCCAACCACTCATGGTCCATTTCGAGTGTTGCAGGGTCAAGTGGGGAGAAATGGGGATAACCCCTCCCTCAACACATATATTTATGGTAGGTGCAATGTCCTCCACATTTATATAAGTTACGGTTGTACCTTAACATATGGGAACTCATCTCAACGTTGGACGGGAGACACAAAATCAATTATAAAAGTTCATATTTGATCTTGTTTACTAGTTACAGCAAAGAGATTCCACTAAACTGTTTGTATATCATACTCTCTATTTCTTGACCTTTTAGCTATAGTCCATTTGCCATTAGAGTTATGGTAGCCGACAGCTAGCAGAAGATATAAAATCGGTTAAAATAAATACATATTAAAAATTAATTGTTTTGAAAGTCTTGACTGCTAAAAGTAACAACAAATCAACATAAAATGGTCTTTCAGATCATATGGTTTGGTGAAAGGAGACATGAGAGTAAATTTTGTAACTTTTACTAGCCCTCAATTACCACACTCTTATGGCGAATTGAATATAGGTATGTTCCATGGGTCTTCCTGGTTATTCCAAAAGCCGGATATTTTTTAAATAGTGTGGGTTTCTACGACACCACGACTAGAGGCTTGAATTCAGGCCAAAGGTGGCCATTTTGAGCACTTTCTTTAGTGTTCATTTCATGTATTTATTTGCACCACGTCTTACTACCCATTGGGCTATACGCTTCTATAATGTTAAGAAGTTTCAAATTACTGGAGTACAAATATAGCTAAAACTCGGACACATTTTTATATGAAACTATTTACTAATTTTGTGTCTCATATCCACCGCTGATGGGGGTCCAAACTTGTGATGGTACACCTGTATGTGGTGGATTTATGCTGCCAATATGGTCGTTGCAAGGAACAATAGTGTGATATGAAGGTGTCAGTACAGTGGTGAAAACAAAAGAGGGAAATTAGAGAATGTTACCCTAACAAGACCGCAAACAATTTCAATAAGATCCTAAATTATAATCAGTATAGCTAGAATATAAAGCACTGAGTTATTATTATTAGCAGCACCGCATCTTACTACCGTTGGTTATACGCACTTACGCTAATGTGTAATGGAAGGGTGATTGGGAGATGAAATGGAGGACCTACAGTTTAACGTGGAATCCGAACCACGGTGGAGGCCTGACATTCCACACATTCACAAGTTGTGATTAATAGTCTACACGTCTTGTCAGAGGTTAAGGAGGGTTTGGCAATCAGATAAATCTGTACCGGGACCGAGGATTGAACCCCGGACGGCCTGCAGCACAGAAGTCTGACACCTTATCCCTAGACCGCCAGGTCACCCTAGAGCACTGAAGATTTGTAGAATGTAAAAAATTAATATAAGGACCAATTTATATTAAAATAAATATACCAATAAACATATTTAAAAGGCCTCCAAAATCCCCAATTCTAAAATACAAAGATGAACAATAGTGTTGATACCGTGTATTTAAGGCACTTGCATTAATACAATCACTGCCCTCGGCTACCTTAAAAAAATAGTTTCCAAGGCAGTGGTTTGTAGCCTGAGGGTCGTGACACAATTCGGGGTCATGGCATGTTTTAGGTGGGGTTGCAATGCTTGTCGAGGCTATAGTTTTATGTTTAGATTTTAAATGATTATAATGGTTATAAGAAGGTGCAAAATTCAAATAGAAATGTTGGTGGTCAAAAATGATCAAACAAACTGTACAATTATTAATGTTTAGGTTCCGTTTGGTTTGTTGGTCTAATAGTCCACGGCCCTGTTGCAAGCAAATCAACGCCACATCACTTCTCACTCATAATTAACTTTTACTCATTCTCGTTCTTGCATACAGCCTTAGGTTTGCTGTTCGGCAGTCTCATGTTTTGTCAAGTGGTGTTGTCATAGCTTCCAAAATACCCGCTGGGCTCCTTGATTCTGTTTGGAGACATCTTAGTCTGAACAACAATAACTACTACTAACTACTACTACTATCTGAGACTACTTTGAAATTATGTTACATTTAATTGTAGTGTTATTTAAAATAAAGAAATACAAACTATTATAAAATGATGTGATATTGGTGATACCTAAGATTCGCCCACCTTTCAAATGTTGTTATAAGTTCCGCATACGAGTGTGAAATATAAATATCCCGATGATTCTACTATCCAGCTAAAAAAAAATACATTTCTACTATTATTAATTTTAATTCTCTCTAGAAAAATTAAGAAACAGTGTTTGGTAAATTATAGTTTAATTTGGTGCGCATAATATATTTTATATTTTTTGACAACATGAAATATTAGCTTAATTTTTATCTCAATAAATGTATTCAAATATTAAGGGTTTAGTATGCTATATCTGCACGTAAGAATAAGTATTTCAGATTACTTATTGTTTAAGAACCACTTCTTAGTTTCCCTTAGGGCTATACGCATCTGTACGAATTATTCTAATGTGATAGGGATTATTAAGGGTGTATCTTGACAAAGTACACCCGCATTTACGCAGAGGAAGATTGTAAAACCATTTAGGTAAAGCTACCTTCCAGTACAATATTAGAATTTGAGCCCCAATCTCCTCGTAAAAGGTAGTCAAATATATAGCGGGAATGATGCCTCAGACGACGCGGCCACCTAATCGTCTCAGTAGGTTGTTTCCACGTGTGATTATTCACACTAATGGGGTGTGATTCCTTTAAAACTACTCTCCCAAACCCTATGACAGATCACTTATATTAAGCCGTCAATGACCTTGGTGTTAGTCAAGATTTTTTTTTAACTACAAAAATAAATATTTCATTAACGGAAGGCTAAAGTCAAGCTTTAAAAGTAGTTAATTCCTTTCACTTAATTCACATTATGACTTATATAATCCCCAGCTTCAACCCAAACTTTCAAATACACGAGCACAGTTGAAATACACCCACGTGTGCATCTGAGAAGGAAAATCCATAAACACCCGTGCCAGATATTCTCCTTGCTATCTCTGTGTCTACATGAGCAGGTATGTGTTTGTGACATAGAGAAACAATGAAACCCTCTTCCCAAACCCCTCGCCTTCTACCACTCCTACTGAGGAGAAGCGAAGCATGATGGGACACGTAATGCCAAGGCTGACAACCTCTAAAACATAGTAGAGTGTGAGTTGGCAATCCTGTGCCATTTTGTAAAGATGATACCAATGTCTGAATAGACTCTTCACAACTAGATTCTCACAAGACGTTGAAAGGATGACTTGAAACGGCTTAAGACGTCGTTGTTTGAAAAATGGCTTTGTAAAAATTCCTAATTGTACTTTGAGATCTATTCTTTCTGATAGTTTACAGTTCAATTATTTTTTGGATCAATACTTAGAATGTGGAGGAGAATTAAAGATTTTAAGCTACCATAGTTATATACGAACCATATAAACACACATATTTAATGTACTCTTTGAGGAAAAAATGATATCAAGTTGGTATCTTGTGAAACAAGGATAAAAGATCATTGTGTGAGCTAGTGCTTTTACTTTTTCTTTAAAGAGAAATATAGTAATTGTAAACATTGTCTACCTTAATACTATCTCTAATTATCTAATTTACAAAACTGGGTTATTTGAAATTAAATTCTTAGGTATATCAATAGGAAATTTGAACTGGAGAACTTGAGTTTATTGGTGGAAACCAATTAAAAATATTTATCCATGTCCTTAGAGCATATTAAAATTTATTTCCTAAGTAAAATAGGAATGCCAAATTACTAACAATATGAAGATTTTCTTTGATGTTTATTTTCTCCCTAGTAGCACATTTTATTCGTATGTAAATAAAGTTGTAAAAGTCGACTTAAGCCTTTTGGCATTTGTTCAAATACTTGAAGGGAAAAAAATGGCGTTTAAGATCTATAGAATTAAATAAAGAATAACATTACATGACAAACATTAAATATTGCGTCAATTAATTTTTAGAGGAAACTTGTATTTGATACTTCTGTACTGTATACTTTATGGGGGTCAAACCTAGTCAACAATTAAACAATGCTAGCAGTTTTTATTGAGCCATGTTATAAAATTTTGTCTAGTTAAAAAATGTATAATGTAAGCGTCCCTAAATAAAGTTTTGATGTTAATTTAGATTAAGCTACTCACGACATGATTATTAAAGTTAAAAGTACGTCGAGAAATAATCACATATCAAATGGTTGGTTAACGATCCAATAACTTTAATTATAAAGCAAAAACAAATTTGAGTAAATATATAATTATGACAAATACATTTATTGGTTACATTAGCATAATATGTTAATTCACATTCTAATATTATTAAGAACTAACAACTTATGTTTCCATTTACAATTTTTGTTACTATTTTCAAAGAAAATTAATGTATGGATAGCATCAATTAATGTATTTCTGAAACAAAGTAAAACCACCAAAACTTTAATATTTCACTACCACTCTATGTCTTTCTTAGGAGATATATTATATAAGTAGCCTATTTTTTTCTAACCATCATACTATAGTTTTATAGGTTTATAGAATATTTTAACATTTATTGTATAAAAAATAGCACACCTTTTCTACCAACAATTTTATTGTAAATTATAGGTTTCAACTAACTCTTTTTATAAATAGTCATACTCGCACCACAAGGATAGTGTGGTTCTCTATCTGAACCAAATGTTTATCAGGATCCCTTTTGCTTATATTCTTACCTGGATGTTTTTTGTTTCTCTAATTTTATCCATATATTTACCAAGATGTATTTTGGTTCCACACTTTGGTTCGGATATCTACCAGGATGCCTTTTAACTCTATACTGTTAATAAAACGTTTATCTTCTAGTGATTATAGACTTTTTCAAATAAATTATTGAATAATAGTTTTCTGCAATGATATTAATTTATGTTATTTGGAAATATGTAAATGTATGAAAATTAAACTATCACTTTTTTAAATATGCTTGGTATAATCATTGCCCTGATATTTTTGATTTAGTCAAATAGGAAAACATGAAAACATTTCGTTTTATACAACTGCTTTTGTTTACTACAAACCGTACTTTATTGATTAAATACAACCAAAAGTAGGCCCTACAGCAAATTTCCTAAAAACAACTTTTACTCAAATAACAATCAACAGTATAATTTTATGATAATTAAAACTGTGTGTTTCAATAAAAGCCCATATTCTATCAAATGTAAATTATTCTTTGAGCCAATAATTGGTTAACAGAACGAATCCAACAGAAATAGTCCACAAATGCGTATTATTTCAGGTTACATTTGAAATATGAATGGGGTACCCTAGACATGTGGTCGGATTCTCTGACCTATCATCCACAGGGATGGTTGGACGTAATTAACTGAGAACAGTTCTGATTTGTGAAAATACTATTGTTTCTTATACAAAGATGCTTTAGCAGATTGGTAGGTACGATATTAAGGAGAATTTGTATCTCAAAACCCACAAAATATACACAAACACCCCCTTCCTTTGGAACTACAGTAAATAAGCGGACAAGAATATTAGAAATAAGATAGTAAATATTTATTCTAATCTTAGAGGAGCCCACAATGTACATAGAGACAACCCTCTTATTCGATATCGGCCAAAACCAATACTCCTCTCATTACCCCCTCTCAACAAACATCGTCCTACCAGCCTGGAGGATGGGGAATATATAAAATATTTACCCTTCATCCCGCATCCCCTTCACACTCCGAACCAGGGACCTCCCTGAATGACGTCATAGCCCCGTGGCCCAGCGCGACTATTTCACGTATGAAGGCGCACAGAAGCCATTATCAGTTGAGAGAGACTCATCCTCATCCTACCCCCCTCCTCAATCACCCACCATTCCTTCTTCAGGGACTGGGGCCTTGTGTCCCAGGGCTAACATCATTTACCACAGGTCAAGCTATCATCCCCTGATCAACGGGACGTGAATGATCGGATGACACAAGCATGACCAACTCAAAGGCTTGTTAACTTGCATCAGATTTTGAAATCACCCGTGCCGGTAAGCACGTGGCCAAAGCGTCCGTATAGTAATGTCTGGCTGGGCGATGGCGGAAAAGTTGGGAGGCTTGAATATCTGACAGATAAAGAGAGATATGTTTACTAAATAATTAACTCATCTACCTCAATGCCAATGCAGATACCTGTGGATTTCTACTTGAGTTATCTCACTATATTATTGTGTGTGCGCGCGCGTGTGTGTGTTTGGTCAAATGTAAAATGAGGGGGAAGGAAAATTATACTAGTACAAGCTCGGCAAAGCTGGTTTAACTTAATAACAACCCACAATGAGCACTGGCTGCTCATTTTCACATTTCTATATTTTAATCTCTTAGGGATTAAGTTTAGATTTTTTTTCCGTTTGATGTAACAGTGAAGTAGTTGCACTAAAACAGCTATTGATATTTAGTTGTTGGTGGATACAAGTACCTTCGTATCAGCACGCTACTTGTGTCCAGGAATGGAATGATAATAATCTAATAGGACATGTCAGTTATATATCAAGATTCATTATTATTGCAGTTAAATGTTATTTTGTCTTACCAAAGAGTATTTTGCTTAAGTGTGTAGTGTTTGAAAATAAATAGAAATGTAAACTCAGGACATAATCCAACTAAGTAATATATGTAAACCTTAAAACAAATTAAGTTTAGTCTAACGTTTGAATACAAATACGTCTAATCTGGCTAATTGTAATTAATTATATATATGTATATATTGTTAATGTTATCATGGTGGAAAAATATACCTAAACTGGATTTGAGCCCTGACTTCGAGGTCCACAGTTAAGGCCTCTTAAGCACCCCTAACCCTTTAACAACTTTCTCTAGGTTCTTATATTAGGATATATAATACACTATTACCGCCTGTCTCATAAAGTTGACAGTGTAGGATTAGTCAAAACCCTAAAAATGGAGTAGGTGATTTATGTTATATCCATATCAATAGCTTAGTGGTATAGGAGATCGACCAAATGAATAGAAATACTCGTTTAATCCCTTATAGTACCTCCACACTATTTCTTTCCACCCCTTAAAACTGCCCCCATTTAATTACCCTAATAGAGAGAGGTAAAGTTTGAAAGTAAATAAGCCCGCATTTTTGTGGAAAAAAAACACTCTCAACATACCCTTCAGAGATTCAAATTTCTAGCTTACCATCCCCGGGAAACCATAATATTGATTTTTATTACATGAGCCCATCTATGTGTTTCTAAAATAATTGTTTTTTATTTACAAATTTATGTATAAATTGGTACTAGTATCTAAACACACGTTGAAATCCTAATCCTAATGTTTGGGTATTCAGTCCTGAGTTAAGCTAAGGTCAAATTAGTTTGTTTTATTTATCACCGTTTCACTAAAATACATGCTTAATATGCTAAGTTTTTATTATATGAAAATATTATAGCTATACTATAATTGGTGTTTTGTTGCATAGTATTACAAAAAACTAAAATTTGTATGCGAATACCAACGTTAAGTTACGGTTTAAAATATAGAAGTTCTGTAGAAGGTGAAATAATATTTTATAATTAATTCAAATACAAATTCAATAAGCTTTCACCATAAAAAAAAAGGACATTAATAATACCAACATTTCAAGGAATAAAAGGCACTAATAATAAATTAAATAGGATTAACATCCCACCAGTAGATATGGTTGGTCCCATATATTTCGCTTTATGTTTCTGGTTCGGAATGCTTGCCAAAACGGAAACCCACTCTACCTCTTTGTCTCACTTGGGGGGCTTTAGGGAGGGGGGAGGAGGTAAAAAAAAGAAACATGAACTTATAATACAAGACAATGGAAGACGTAGCTGCGCAATTGTTGCGCAGGATGTAGCAACAGGCGATATTTTGGGAAGCGAGGTAGCGAAATTCATACTTCGTTAAATAAAATATCAGTGACCATCTAACGGCAAGTAGTAGCTTGGTGTAACTACTTACAGAAACTCATACATCTTATTTATTTCTAAGCTTATTTTAAGACTGTGTTGTTGTTTTTTTGCTGGGCCAATTAAAGTATCCAATGTCGTGCTCCAATGTGTTAATAGCACATTAACATTAGTATGAAGGAGTTTATTTATATTTTGAGCCAATTGAATGAGTGGGTTGAATCTCGGCTTAAGAAGAAATTTCTGCCATCCAGTTTTGACCTATCACCCCCTATCCCTTCCTTCTCCACGAAAAAATATCGCTCCTTGTTCTGTCGGTCAGAACTATAACCTCACTCAGAGCTCACCTACGGGATCTGACCTTGCTCATACTGTTAAGGAAGACCTCCCCCTATAGCAATGGTTCTCAATCTTATTTGGTTCATGGAATACTTATTCTTTGTCTTGAGCCTTCACAGCACACTGAATGTGTAAGTTGATAACACTGCAGGAGACTCAGACGTGCTCATGCTCAGAGATACTTCTCTAAGTTGAACAGGAAATATGTATTTGTTGGTCCTCTTTTCTACCACAAATTGAAACTTTTAGTAAGCTTTTGGAAGTACGGTGACGATATTTTGTGCAAACAAAATATATGTTGACATTTTTTTTTAATTGGGCGGGTGGGGGGTCAACAAGAATATTATAAGCCAGAGGTAACATCAGAACCAGACTTAAATATATATTGAACTATTTTACCACTTAAAAATTTCATGTATTTAATTGATTTCTCACGACTCTTAGAAAAGAAGTATTGGGGTCTTCGAAAAATAGAAAATAAGAATTTGATAGATGTCGAAATTTCTGAATCAGAATCATTACATAAAGCCATAATCCTTTCACAAATCGGGATGAAATTTGTTATAAAGTGTTTTCATGGGGCTCCCAGACTTTTTTTTAAATATCGGTTAACCCCCAATATTAAAGGCACTTAACTTAGGGTAGTAAAATAAGAAACATATTTTCTCTAAATCACCTCTACTGGATTTGATTAAAATTTGTATCCATGCACATATTAACATCAAGACAAAATGGTATATTCCATTATTCCAGTACCATGACTCAGAGGGGACTTACCACAAGCTGATATCTCAAATTTTAATATATTATATATGCATGAATCAGAAAATCTTTTAGACAAGAAAAATTTTATTATTGAAAACATTTAGGACTACTAAAAGATACAAATATTTTAGCTGAAAGAATGTGTTTTGAAATCAATATTTTCCAAGCTAAAAGAAAATTTATTTATAAAATGGAGATCTAAGAAAGGGGTGGGGGCAACAAATTAACATAGTTAATACACCCCGGATATCCGAAAAAGTTTTTAAGCTAGAAACTCCAAAATAGGGTGCAAGAAAATAAAATAAATAGAACAATCTGTATGTGATAGTAACTATTACTTAATTTATTCACTTTGATGACGTGTGATGCTATATTTTTTCTATTCTTTCTATTATGTTTTATAACACGTCTTGTTGCCGTTTCTATAAATATATATAAACAACAACAAACTAAGTGTACAAATGCAAGCATTACAAAGATATCCCAATATTTGCCTAAGATCGATAATGAGTGAAATTAAATATATATATGATACAAAATAAATTGACAAAATTAATTAAAAAAATAGCATGATAAATAAATAAATATATGCGTGTATATGTATATATAATAAAAATATATGTATATATTTAATATATATTTAATTAAATATTTCAAAATATCAACCATAATCAGCACACACTATATATATATGTATATATATAGTGTGTGCTGATTATATATATTATATATATGTATATATATATATATAAGTGTGTGCTGGGTACGGTTCCAATATTTAATATATATATACATATATATATGTAGTGTGTGCTGGGTATGGTTTAAATATTTAATATATATATAGTATATATATATTATCTATACATATATAGTATATAATATATATAATATAATATATACATGTATAAAATATAGTGTGTGCTGGGTAAGGTTTTAAAATATTTAATTTATTTATTGCCATAAATTGTTTTGTAATTCCTTTTTCTTTTGATATTTTGTAAATAGTATTTTCTTACATAAAGACATGGAAGTTACCATCAAGTTTCCAAGCTATTATCAAATTACTATATTTTTATAATTTAATATTTTATATCTGATATTATGTCTACGGGTGTACCTTCTCATTGTTTCTCAACTGGTGCAACCACAGCTGTGACTAAGCTCGTATCGCACCAAATCTACATGACTCTCACGTCTCGACGACTTTATTCAATACCAGCTCAATACTGTTTACTAATTCACAACATTAAACATTCATACCCCGTTTGCCAGAAAAAAAAATAGCTCAGTCCCGAAACACAACGTAAAAACAGAACAAGAATATATTATTTTCTCTTCTCTTATAATTTTCACATTGAAAAGGGTAAAAGGAAACACCAACTTAGATCGAAACAAAAAAAATACTGCTTATACTCGTAGAGAAGAAGCAAACGGTAGTATAAATGATTTCATACGAGGATACTTATACCTCAATATCGCTTCATATGATTGCTTAGAGCCTTGTATAATAGAAGAAACATCCTTGGAAAGAGAGTAAGAAGAAAATGAAAAATTCACTGCAGTAACATTATATCCCAATTTCCCCCCCCCCCCCCTTTTTTTTAAAGAGGGGGTTGAGAAGAAAGAGAAGTTTCTTCCATCTCTCTCCCATACATAAGCTAAAAACGCTTTACGCGATGTTCATGTTTTTCAAAATGGTCGATGTCTTCGTCTGTTCTTCTTTCATCTTCATTTCCATTCATGAGGACGCAATTCTGGATCCTTTGTAAAAGGTTTGAGAGGAGATATTGCTAGGGCTCCCGTTGAGCTACCATCTGACTATTCAACGTCTCGTCTTTGCTCACTACTTTCAAAACATTGCGCACTCGTGCTGTGGGTATCTTTATCTGTTCTACACAGTCTTAGGACTCAGCTGTTTCTCAAAGTGTTTCCCTTCTCTTTAGCTTTGGAAGGAAGGGAGGAGTAAGTTTGTCGAGCATTTGTCTTAGAATTGTTTCAATGAATGACACTTACTAGTCTAAGCCTTACTGTTGTAGCCTATTTGCGATTTGGTTGATTTTAAATAGGGCATCTAATTGAAACCTTCCTGCTTTATTTTTACTCTTCAAAGTTGAAATTCCTTCAGTCTGAGGTGTCACTCTCGCAATAGAACGATCTGTCGTTGACGTGAATATCAGGGATAGAATCTTGGTCTGATGTACTTAGAGTTCTTTTTACTAAATGGTTGTCCATTCTCCTTCCACTAAATTAAGGGTTCACTTCCTCTAAATGGAACCTTATTCTTCCCTAAAACATTAGCGTAGTTAATACATATGCATATAACACAATCGGTAGTAGCACTTAGGATCTACTAATTTTTTTAAATAAAGCCTTGCATAGACTCTTACATTAATCTGTAATGAGATAGTTGATATTTTATTTATCATTATTATAAGCTAATTAAAGGTGTTTTACTGTATTTGACTTGATTTAGATCTTAGGCTCTAAAATATATTGTTAAAATTTTGTAAAATAAAACCTCTCAAAACACTATAGGCCTAAATATGTCATTCAGAACATCATTAAAAACCTATATAAATAACTTTAATTAGGCCTACACAACCGTTTTAGAATAAAATTATAGAAAATATATAGTACGACACTACCGAATACAAAATTTCTCGTATAGTGTTTTAAAACTTGAACAAATAATTTTAAAAAATATTATTTCTAAACTAACCTTAAATAATTTAAATTTGTAAAAACTAAAACTAAATTATTATTTATAATAATTTTTTTTTACCCTATACCCATCTTGAAATCAATCTTAAAGACTATCTTCGAAATATTAAAAATTTTAATTTTCCCGAGTAAGCTAACTTAAAATTTACTTATTTTAGAAAAATCAATAAGCACTATTTATTATCATGCAAGATAAACTCCAAATACAAAAGGTTAACAAAACTGCTAAAGCTACTTTCAAATACTCATTAAGAAAATCAGTAACATAATAAACTACTCTTAAAGATTTTTTTAAAAAACATATAGTTATTTATAATTTATAAAATCCAAATACAAAAGGTTAACAAAACTGCTAAAGCTACTTTCAAATACTCATTAAGAAAATCAGTAACATAATAAACTACTCTTAAAGATTTTTTAAAAAACATATAGTTATTTATAATTTATAAAATTTAACAAATATCCATTTTTTAACCAAATCGCTAGAACTATTTCTTAAAATTTCCAAGTTTTTAAATATCAGTTATCAATAAACTACTTTTAAACGATCCTTCCCCCAAAGAATAACTATACAGTTTTGTTTGTTATGAAAAACATTCCCCACATTAAAGTTTTAAACAAAATCGTTAAAACTATTTTCAAAATAATATACATTTTTGAAAATCACTCATGAGTATACTACCCATTGAATATTTTTGAGTAAAAAATGAGTATATAGTGTTGTTTATCAAGTAAAGTACTACCTAGATATAAATTTTAAACAAAATCATCTAAGACATTTTCAAAAAATGTTGAATTCAATAAAATCACTACTCAGTAAACTACTATTTATTTTTGGGTTGCCTCAAAATAAAATAAAATAAACGTCTTTGAGTATTTCCCAATAAAATCTATACTCGTTTGCAGGTTAAATTGATAAGCTGGGATTAATGAAAACTGTCATTGGTACTAACCTGATCAAAAAATTAACCATCCACGCGGTTCCACATCGCAAGAACATTTGTCTCATCACATTAATAATAATATAATAATAATAATAATAATAATAATAATAATAATAATAATAATAATATAATAATAATAATAATAATAATAATAATATACCTATTCAGGCTAATAACTTTATATGCCAATAGCCATAACAGCTTTATATTAAACAGAAATATTTAATTCGAAATACTCAAAATGTATATTGGATAGCTATATTTATTTATTATAAAAGAGGAAGCTATAATGTACTCATTGTTTTTATTAATATTTGGAAGAAAGTTCTAATTAGTATTTTCAAAATATAGAGTATTTTATTTATAACAATATTAGTTCCAAAGAATTATTAAAATAAATAAGAATTCTTATTAAAAAATATATAAAACAATAACAAATAAATATAAATCCAGGAAAAATAAAATATATTTTTAATTAAAGTAATTTATGGCAATCTAAATGAGAGCGGATAAAAGCAAGTGTTTTTAGGATAGCTAGTAGCAGTGAATCCCATAAGAACTATATTGTTCTATGCTTCACCAACTTATCAACTGAACCTACAAATGATTACAGATATAAGATTTGAACAAAATCCATAAAAACGTTTCGGATATGTTGCCGTATAGCCACAGACAGACAGAATTGTAAAATTCACTTTGAGTTTGGATGCACATAGAACATAAAGATTAATCATAATATCGAAGTAAAAAATTGTCAAGATTGCAGTACTTTCTCATGATATGAGAAAATTAAAGTATGAAAAGACAAGAACACAGCTAAATATTTATAAATTTATTTTTTATGTCTTATCATCATCTGGTACTGTTTTCAGAAGAGTGGGCCATTATTTAAGCCATAGGTTGCAAGAAATATCATTTAGAGTAAAATAAAATAGTTTAGTTTATATTTTGGATTATAGTTCTACCATTTAATGTGACCCCACTCCTAAACCTTATAATATAACATACAACTTGATAGTATCGTGAATAGTCTTATCTGATCGTTGAGAGCTTTAAATAATTTATAGATTGTTTAAAAAATAGCAAGTATCTATCTGGCAATTTCTAAACACAGGCATCGTTAGCGTGAGGAAAGGGGGAGGGGGTTAACTACCTCTCTCAGCCCCCGTTATAATCTACTCTAATGGGGACACTAAAAGAAAGAGATGTTTTAATAAAAACAAACATTTAAAATCCAAGTTTGCAGAAATGCACAAATGATAAAGGTAACTTTTAATATGATTTATATAATTAATTCCGGTATAATATTAGTCGAATTTATCATTTGGTAGAAGATAATTAATAATTCTCTAACTTAGAGTGAAAATAGATATGTCCTGTTTCCTAAAATCTGAACATATTTTATAAACTAAATAAACCTAGATCACTAACATACAATAACAACAAATAGCAGTACATCTAAAATACTAAAAGAGAAAACCTGGCACTGATCAAGTTTCCCCAAAAATACTTGTCCACAGAAATGTTGTTAACGTCGATCATGTCATAATGGTTTTCTACGGGATAATTTTTTTATGGCTCACATGACAGTGTTTTGTTTGCAAGCGTTCAAAGTTAGCTACTGATATTTTGTACTATTAATAAATCTTACTAAATACTAAAAGAAAATTGGTGCTAGAAATGTAAACTTTGTTTACTTTTAGGGGTAGAGAGCTTACTTTGATGCACTACACCAAAGTGTTTATGTATATACAAAATACATCTACATACGTGTTTTTTTTAAGCAAGTACCGTTTTGAAATTTGGCCACTGCAGTGCAGCGGCTGCCGTTCCCCGCATGCGCGTTGGGTACCTACATCTGTTGGCTAGCCACAGATGCCATTACGGAAGTATTCGACCGTGTTTACGTCTGTTTGTGAGGATTTAAAATGGCTCAGTCAATTGAAAATCCCGCCGACTGTGAAATACGCTCTGTTATTCGCTTTCTTCATGCAAAATATGTGAAAGCGGCTGAAATTCATCAGCAGATTAGTGAAGTGTGTGGAGAAAACATTATGAGTGAAGGAATGGTATGGAAATGGGTTAGAGCATTTAAAGATGGCCGCACGAATGTGCATGATGAGGAAAGAAGTGGGTGACCTTCTGTCATTACTGAAGACTTGGTGCAGAAAGTTAATGGAAAAGTTCGAGAGAGCAGACGCTTAACGATTTCATCTTTATCTAATGAGTTTCCTCAAGTTTCAAGAAGTGTTATTTATGGAATTGTGTGGAACACTTAAATTATCGTAAGTTGTGCTCTCACTGGGTACAGAAAATGTTGATTTAGGTGCACAAAACCAAACTTTTAGCCAGTGCGTTGACTTTCCTTGAGCAATAGAGTGATTTTAGTGAGGTTTTTTAAGCCAAAATGTCACAGGCGACGAAACAAGGGTGGCTCATGTTACGCCGGAATCTAAACAATCCATGGAATGGTGGCATTCAACATCACCCAAGAAAGTCAAGTTCAAGCAAACAATTTCAGCCCGAAAATCATGTGTACTGTGTTTTGGGATAGTAAGGGGGTTCTGCTTGTTGATTTTTTGCCTCGTGGTGACACACTAAATTCTAAGACCTATTGTGAGACCTTAACTAAACTGCGCCGTGCAATCCAAAACAAATGGCGTGGCATGCTGAGTAAGGGGGTTGTTCTGCTTCAAGACCATGCCCGTCCTCATGTGGCTAATCGTACAAGATCTCATCGCATCATTTGGCTGGAAACAACTTGATCACCCTTCATACAGTCCCCATCTAGCGCCTAGTGACTACCACTTGTTCCTGCATTTTTAAAAGCATATTGGTGGTCAGCGCCACGACAATGACGATGACCTCAAAACGGTTGTGGTGCAGTGGTTATCAAGTCAGGTGGCAGATTTATATGAAGATGGAATTCAAAAGCTGGTTGTACGATATAAGTAATGCCTTAATATTGGTGGAAATTATGTTGAAAAGTAGATTAAAGTACAGACTTTCATTTAAAAATAGAATTGATAAAAAAAAGATACACTTGTGTGTTTTTAATTTCAAAACGGCACTTACTTAAAAAAAACACGCCTATAAAAGGGCCGTAGTGCAATCCGCTAAGTCAAAACTGTCACCTTGTAAAGGAAGTGTACGTAATATTTGGGTTACTATGTCACGATAAATAGGCTCTGGATGGTAAATAATACTTACTATATTAACTCAACCCTCTAAGTACTTATGGTCATCACACCGGTAACCTGATTGTTAATTGTGATTTCATATCAGAATAGAAAGGGGAGAGGGTTCCTGTAGGAGACCCAGGTGTGATTCAAGCCATCCCCGCAATGCGAGCCAGCGACGGCCATTACGGCTTGTAAACAACCCGCAGTGTTATGCTAATTGTCCCCGGGCGACAGTAAACAATCCGCGCATGCGCCCATCCGCCCCACACAAGCATCCAGCACAAACCACCCTCAATCCTGTGTTCGCACCCCAGGTGACCCCAATTTAGGAAACAATAGCAGGGAATCACCTAACTCTATCTGATAGAATACGAGTGGCTAGGACTCAACAGTAATATGAGCCCAACCATTAGTTATTTTAGCCTCTTTTTTCTGTGTGAATGTGTCGTGGAAATATATAATTTTAGATCTAGATCATCAATCAGCAATCAATGGTAGTCTCAAATAATTATTTTACTTCCCTTTGCATAGAATCGAGTCCGATATCCCACAGACAATTTGGTTGAGTTAATAAATCTATAAAATATTTTATATTATAGGTTTTTTGAAACTTATCGTGCCAAGTTTGTACAATTAAAGAGTGGCAATTCAGAATGCTTTACTATTACAATAGAATAGTATATATCTACAAAGTATTGCGGACTTTTCTTATTGTTTGAAAATATACGAATTTTGGTGCATTCCCTTTACCAAAAAAGGTAGAAGTTTTACTTTGGCAAACTACTCTATGGCCCTATCTTATAAGCTGCACCATAGTACAACTAAGAAAAGGTTAGCTTGCTACCTTACAAAGTAAACTGAGGGATTATTCGGAGAAATTACAAGCTCACCATATGGGCCATACTATATTTGGTCAAGGTCGGACAGTATGGGAGATGTAAAAATTTCAAAAATATCATCTTATGACAGAACAACTTTTTTTTTTTACAAAACATTCTAAACAAATATTTGTTAAATATATTTGTTTAATTTACTACACGTGGTTATCTCAAGAGTTTTTGGACATTTGTCGAGTGCATTGTTACTTACAATTAATACAAACGTTATATATTAAGACAAAATTTCCTGTTAAAATTTCACAATGACCATGACAAATATTTAAGAAGTTTCTTTAGATAACTAAACATAGAAAATTGAATTTCATTTATCTAATGAAGCCGCATTTTTTCATTCTAGTCGAAAAAGTTTTTTTGTCAAAAAGAACCTGTAAAATTTATTGACCTTTACTTGCTTTCCCTTTCAAATCACCTTTAAAAAATCAAATCCTTAAATCGGTGAGTTGGTTCTTTTTAAAACGATGATATGGCACGAGTTTTCAAGAATTACCTCTATTTCTCTTTCAAAATTTCAGTTTGTCTAGAAAACAAGGTAGATAAATCCAGTCCCATTTTCATATTGACTAATGAGGAGAAGTAAAAGACCTGCGTCTCAATTTGAATAGAGGAAGAGAGAGACAAATGAAAAGAGAGAGAGATAAATAGTAGGTGATGCACGAAGCAAGAATTGATGTGAGGGTATCACTAGAGATTGATCATGTGGCACACTGGAACAGTCGACAAGACAAATCTCAGGAGAAAATAAGGGGGTAATGAGCACGGTGGGAAAAAGATAGAAGGATGAGAGAAAGAGGGAGATTGGAATAAGAGAAAGATATAGTACAAAGGAAGGATAGAGAGTTTTTGGTGGGGAGGTGATTGATTGAAAGGATTCCCTGGGAAGTCAGGGAAAATGAGGAACACAGTGGCATGAGACTCGTAGTGGGGAGAGACGTAAAGGTTTTACTAGTGGCGGTCGTAGAATATATTTCAAGGGGAGATTTAGTCCGAAATGTATAAATAAAGCCGACATACTTAAATAGTAGTAGGTAGTGGTAGTAAGACGTGGTGATACATATATCACGTCTTACTACCACTATCACTACCACTAATAGTATTGATAGTCAATAATGCTATCATGGTTTTCAAGAAACTTAAATATGGTCTATGTATTAGTGGAAATATGTTACAGTGAATTTACTACTTTTATCACGAATGTAAATTCCTCAAACACTATCAAACATATTTCAAATAGTTACATTCCAACTTACACACTTTGTGCAACATATTATTGGTAGTATAGCTACGAGAATGTGACTATCCTGAACTAAGCAAGTAATTCATGAGAGGTATTTCTACCATCCATTCCATATTAAAGCTAAGTGAGTACCAGACATGCCATCATGTTTGAAATGGTTTGAAGCATTGGATTAGTTAGCTAGATGGTTTAGTAAAAAAACAAAACTAACGTCAATCAACCTGTTCATCAATTTGTAAAAAAAAAATAATAATGACCCAATTTAAGTTGGGATGAAGGAGAAGGGGACTGGAGTTAAGGTTATTATTTTTACAGTTGTAGTAAAATAATTTGTTTAAACAAACTTAACATAATATTTATATTAATTTGCTAAACATAGTCATTTAATGAGTTTTTGAATATTTTTCACGAGTATAGCTGTATTTGATAGTAACCACATGAATAAAAATAATCAGTTCGAGTCAAATTACACGATGCCAATGATACAATCAAGACCTGTTAAGATTATTATGTGTAGCAAATAAAACCAAATATATCCACCACAAAAACTCACTACAGCAACATTTTATTTTGAAATAAGCCATTTTATTTGCTATAAAAACCACAAACATACTGAACTATCAATACGCTCAAGTTCTATGATACCTTAAACCTCAAAGAGATGGTCACTTCCTTAAGGTTAGTATGTATGGTATGCGAGAAAAGATTGGTGTTATTGTAGTTCTTATAGAAAAACTCTTTTTTTGCCAAAATAAGTAAAATATTTCTTCAGCACAAAAATTGAGTTTAATTTCTTCATGCCCACTTCGGTGGCAGCATGGTCTAATGCGTTACTATCGCAGTAAACTAGACTGCCAATGACGAGGAAATTGAGGTTCAAATATCGGTTGGTAGAACTGAGGGTGGTTTTCCAAAATGGTTTTCTACTCTCCCTCCAAGCAATTCTGGTACACTTCATATAAAGGTAACCTTCCTAATACCTAGAACCATTAGCATAGTTAGTACATAAGCGTACAACTCGAATGAGTAGTTAAACACGGTGCTGAAAAAAATTTAAGTTTTTAAATTAAGAAAAACAATTGTCATTAGATTCCAGGACACCCTCGACAGATATTCAAGAACTTTTGATGACACTATGCGAAGAAAATTAAACTATGTTTCTACCGGAGTAATATTTTTTTTATTTTGCCCAACCAAATGTTTTGATATGAAAACTTTAAAAACACTTACCTTTCCTCATATTCACTATACTTCATTCACGGTAGGAATTACTCTCTGAAAGGTCTTTTTTCCTACCAATATCCTACTATATAATAGGTTTCTAGTAGGAAAAAAGGCCTTTCAGAAGACAATTCCTATGCTGAACATACTTTACATCCCTATCTTAAAGTTCAAATACATACTCGTTAAAAAAAGATTCCATCCAAACCGTTTCAAAAAGCGAATGAATGGAAAGAAGGGGGATAGGTGGAGGGAGTATAGGAGGGCTGGACTTAAAGTTATAAAGTCCTAAAAGACAAAAGATTGTACGTTGACAAATTGTATGGCATAATCGAGTGATTTGGTGCAAAAAAAACAAGATTTAGCATTACTGATGTCAAGTAAAACATTAACCTATTCTGCATATCAATGATTTGGTTAACAAGTAGTAAAAACTGTGGACCAAATTTATGGGACTTTCCTTTATCTTCAAACAGGCACTAAATTTTCAACTCTAGTATGATAAATTAATAAATGTACCGTGGTTCTGAAGCTGCTAATAAAAAAAAAGTCGTCAATCAAATGTAGACTTTATTATTTTAGTGGAAAAATATTTATTAAATACAAAAAAATAGCTTAACAAGAAAATAAAATTATTTAGTTTCATTTTATTTTTGTTTGTTAAAAAACATATCTATATTATGTAATGTTGAGGCAATTTAAAATAATGCAGTACTTTGATTTAAAAATAATCAAGAGATAGATAGATCCGAAAGTATAAATGGAAATAACTAAGTAAATGGCTATGCTGAAACAATGTATTCCAAAGGAATGGATTTATAGAAATTACCATCGTGAGTTTTAAAGAAGTTCACAAAATTAAATACTTAAGAACAGCTATCCTAGCAGATATGAATGAAATTAAAGTCGAGTTTAAAAAAGCATATAATAATTCATATTATTTAGTTTGTAAAATGTAGTCGTTCTTACGTATATGAATAACAAAGCAATAACAAAGCTAAAATCAAAGAATAAACTAGCGCCTTACTAGCAGCTAAATAACAATTAAAAATATATCAAATTCTGGTGGCACGGTGAGCCATGATGCTATTTAGAAAACGTGGATGTTTACTATTCAATACGTTTCTGTATTAGACGATATTTTTTATTTAAGCTCGTTGGTGAATATTGTGATGCTATTCTATACAAAATATTTCTGTAACAAAGACTATTAGATTGTTTATCTTATTTTATGATCGTGTTTAGGTAAATATTGCGTTGTTGATAAATTGCGTTTGTTTGTGCACCCAATTTGTGAACAAGGTAATATTTTGTCTCAAATATTTTAATTTATAATTATCATGATTGGTTTATGATTGCCATAGTTATATCAGGATTGTACATCGAGGAAATATTAAAAAGTGGGCAGCTAGATTTTGAACTTTTTAATTTGAAATAGTTTTGATGCTGTTAAACCATTCTAATACACTTGTCTAAAACCTAGAATGTTTATGTAAACAATCAATGTATTAATTTTATCCATCCCGGCACATGTCATTGGAAAGGAATTATTATGTTTAAGTGTGTGTAAGCGTAGGCCCCAATTATTATAATTAAAAGTATATTCAATTACATGAAGTTATAGTAAGAACAAGGGAATCGAACCGGGGACTTTTATCTTTGTGTGGCAGTTCTTTATGCTATAGTCAAATGAATCCAGGTGACAGATATACAAAGGGTGTGTTTTTTTTTCTTTAAATCGCTTCTCACTCATCCTCCATACGTATATGGGTAACTATCCTTTAAAATCTACATTCCTCACTCCTACTCCATGAAGGTAATTCTTATAAACAACCTGAACGATATTGTGAAATGTCGTGATAAAAACTAATATTAATATTTTAAAACGTTGTAACACTGACTAACACATTATATTCTTGTATTTACCAAACCATTCTTCCTACCAGAATCCCACAATAGAAATTGTGTGGGTCTTTATGTACACTTATTTCGTTTGCCCTGAAAGGTAACAGACTTACCCTTCACGTTTCCAATAATAAGTAGCTTATGAGAAATGTCTGTATCTTAGTCAAGAAAAGACTGCTAGATTTCAGCGTAAAAGATTATACACTCCACCTACTCTTAAAGATAGCAGCTGACCATCACAGATTACAATATCTTCCAAGATACACCTCCGTGGAATAAAGCAAATTAAGTTTGCTCTCTTTCATGAAAAATGGGGAGAATGATATGCCATTCGTTTTTTTACAACTTTATTATTTTAGTAATCTGCACAGAAACGACAGATCTTTCTACAATAATATCATATTTAGTCTATTTATTGGAAACCATCACATATTTTAATTACTTAAACTTTCAAAAGTTTTTTTACACAAGCCACCTATTATTTAATTGTTTTAAATAATAATTCTTACATATAGGCCTAATATATATTTCTTTTAAAAGCATATAAATTAAATTGGGATCGTATGAAATTGTTTGTTGTTAAATTTTACTGAATAAATAAATATAATATTGTATTGAATAGGTATAAAAGCAAATAGATTCAAATAAGAAACCAAGTTTTCAATTTACAATCCTACTTCTGAATATATATATATATATATCCTACTTCTGAATATATTATATATATTATATATATATATATATATATATATTCAGAAGTAGGATTGTAAATTGAAAACTTGGTTTCTTATTTGAATCTATTTGCTTTTATACCTATTCAATACAATATTATATTTATTTATTCAGTAAAATTTAACAACAAACAATTTCATACGATCCCAATTTAATTTATATGCTTTTAAAAGAAATATATATTAGGCCTATATGTAAGAATTATTATTTAAAACAATTAAATAATAGGTGGCTTGTGTAAAAAAACTTTTGAAAGTTTAAGTAATTAAAATATGTGATGGTTTCCAATAAATAGACTAAATATGATATTATTGTAGAAAGATCTGTCGTTTCTGTGCAGATTACTAAAATAATAAAGTTGTAAAAAAACGAATGGCATATCATTCTCCCCATTTTTCATGAAAGAGAGCAAACTTAAATTTAATTGTATATATATATATATATATATATATATATATATATATATATATATATACACTATGTTTTACATTGTATTGCTACCATTGAACAAACAGGAAGACGTATTTCACATTTCATACAACTTCCCCCGAACGAAGAAAAATAGCATAATCATTTCAAGCTGTTGTCACTAGAAGGAGATGAAAACAGATAGTATTTTGAACAACTTCTACCGGACAGAGAAAAACACGTTAACATTTTATGCAACTGCCATTGGACCGAGGATACATTTAATTTTTTACACAACTGCCACTGTATAAATAATAACACATTTCGGATTTTAAATTCACGTGGAGGAAAAGCTTGCCTTTAAAGAAAACCTATCATTAAACGATTCACCTCATATCCTAATATTTTTTCCATCAAAACTCTTTATAAGTGAATCATAAATATACAGTACAACGTAACTTCTTAAAAGAGGAGAGAATATGATAAAAGAGTAAAATTATCAAGAATACTAGGGCAGACACAGAGAATATATGATACCAAGTACGGAGGATAATAACATAGCTAATGATTTACGAGAAAATATAAAAAATTAAGTCAAGACATTCAGTATGAAAAAAAAGTTCAAGGTTAAGTGTATCCCCACAAGTTTGGTTGTAGATAAAATATATATAGCACTGCATCTTACTACCCGTTCAGGTTATACGCCTGTGTATTAATTAAACTAATAAGCTAGGGGATTAGAAAGGTTTAATTTTGAGGAAGTGCACACGCAGTTGCGTGAATGTAGAGTGGAAAACAATTTAGGACAAGCCACCATAAGTGCACCCGACCGGGATCCAAACCCGATCTCCCAATCTTCAGCATTCTATTCCATTGCGAGAGTAGAGCCTTAGACCATGTGGCTGCTGAGGCGGGTTGTAGATAGTTTGATATTGTAGTGTCATTCACTATTGCTGTTCCAGGCATATTACCGAGCCTTTCACTGCCTCCCTGACAAGAGTTTGGTGAGATGCCCGCTTCATAAAACACAGCTGACGTTGGTAGCCCCAAGCTGAATACTGTGCGACCTGCACCCCCTTCAAGCTCCCCCCACCATCTACACTTCCCTCTAAACAAGCCACCACCGAAAAACTACGGGTAAACACCCTGCCAAATTCATAACGTCAACTTTTCTCCCGCCCCCTAGGTCATTTTTACAACAGCTTCATTTTTATGTTGTCACAGGAGATAAAAACAAAATGGTGGAGAGGGAGGAAAGAGTCGAGCTCGTAAACAAAAAACAATCTTATGGGATAATTTTTATATTAAAAAAGTTTTCCTCTCCATATACGTATGCTATTTCTAAGTATACATTTCTTTATAGAGTTTGTTTATTAAAAATAGTGAGAGCCACTATTATATTAAAACATTTATTGATAAAGTTAGTGAAAATTAATTGCTAAAAATAACCGAAAATACTTTCGGTCTTTTTTCTTTAATTTGATTTTTTCAAATAGAATTTTTGATTAGCTGATCCCTATGCTAAGATAGCTGAGCGTGTTCTTAAGCAAACCTAAATTTTTCAACAATAATGAACTTTTTTTTTCAGTAAGTAATTCAAAAATAATCGTTGTTTGAGTGGATTAGGTACACAAATATATGTATGACTTTCGCACAGTCTTAAAATATAGTTTTGTGGAGTGAGACTAAATAAAACTAAATCTTTTCATTGTAACTCCTAAATTAGAGTTAGAGGAAATATTTTTTTTAATGAAATATTAAATGATACATTTCTAGACCAATCGATAAAACAAATGTAAATGATACATTTCTAGACCAGTTTTTTCAAAACAATGAGCTATATATTCTTACATGACTTACACACTAAGTTAATCTAGGATGACGCCTCCAAAACCTTGCAGTTAACGCTAGTATAGGCCTAATAAATGTATGAATACAATGTGCTTGTACTAACTAATTAACAAATAGCCTGTATTATTTTAAGAACGAAAATCCTTGAAATCTGTACTCAGGCTCCCACCTAGCTATTTTATTGTTGGGACAAGACTGCTACAGTAACCCCATGGCTTCTTTGGTGCTGACTGACAGCTGACGGCTTTGAAAAGTTACCAGACCAAATTATGTATCCTATGCCGAACCAACTTATCTGAAAAAACATGTGTTTAGCAGCTCTCACTTCTGACAGTCAAAATTTAGGTATATACCTAAATGTTGACTGTCAGAAGTCAGCTGTGAGCTGTCAGTCAGCACCAAAGAAGCCATGGGGCTACTGTACATATCCTCCAGAAGCCTTTAGATGACCTACAAACTGAAACTCTGCCCACTTAGAATATAGTCCACGAGATAACATAAAGTAGTCAAATTTTCGATTTTTTATTTAATAGGATATTATTAATTTAGATTACTCTTACTTGTCCACTATTACGTAACTACTAACAAAATATATTTTTTTACGAACAAAGCCAGACCTTGCATGCGTTTGTCAAATGAAGGCTAAGTTCTGTTAGGTTGGTTAGTATTATAACTAACCTATCATAGACAGGCGTTAAAATTATGTAGTCCCATGGGCCTATATAAACTGGTATCAACGTCAACACAACCAATACCTATGGTGACATGGACAAAACCGCTCATCCAGATAGGGACGTTTGGGTTCGAATTACAATCGGTTTAAGTAAGATTATTTTTGTTTTTATTTTAAATTGTTTCCCGCAAAAATTCGGGTTCACTTCTTCAGAATTGTACCTTTTTAGTCACTAATACATTAGTGTACCTGGATGGTTAGTATGATGCTATATAGAGTATATATGCTATATATAGTATATAGCATATATAGAGTATATATAATATATAGTATATACATGCGATATATAGTATATATGCTATATGTATATAATGCGATATATATATATATGCATATGTAATCGTTTAGTATATTATATATGTACATAACACACACCGGCGCGCGTACACAAACTAAACAGTCAAACATGTGAATGTCAAGGAACTAATTTTCAAAATTCCTTTCCTTGTTTTAGGCTATTTACTCAACCTCCAAGTCTCATACAATCTCCCTATAGTAGAGAACAGAAGCAAAAGAAGAAAACAAGAAGATTAGGGGTCTAAGAAAGAAGAAAGAATGAAGTGAGCAAGGAAACCGACTCTGGCGATGCGACAAGGCACAGTATGGCGGAGTTTTTGAGGTCCCAGGAGAAATTTCAACTTGCATAATATGAAAACCAGGACTTCCACCCCTCATTCCTTTTCTTACTCCCCCTCCCCTTAGAAAGCAGGCAACCGCCGTAAGGCTATACGGAAGAGGGTGAGCGAAGAGTTCCATGAGTTGGGGGATGGATGGGAGAGAGTAGTAGTAAAATAGTTTGGTAGAATTTTTGAGATGTGGTTTCGACAACAAATCTGACAGTATTTAGGAAAGACTACATACAAGGAAAGAACAACGTAGCAAGAAAGAAAAATGTATTTTTAATGGGAAGAGAGATGGTAAAACACCAATTATATTTCGTTTGATAAAATAATCATCCTTTGGAGTCAAATTTAAATAGGATGCATTAAAAAATTGCCTCGTTGTTTAAAGGTACTCGTAAATTAAAATACGTTTAGTTTTGTTCACTATAATTTTGTTCTTTTACAGCCATCGATAGCTATGTAAACATAAATTTTAGTGAGTATTTAAGTAAAAATATTAATTTCCCTTGCCATATCTAACCGGTTTATCAAATCACATATTAAAAAAGACACCATGCATCAATGTTCACATGGTTTAAAAAGTAGTTTCGTGGTAGACTGGATTATAGGTGATGGAGAGATTTGGGTTCGAATGCAGGCTGTGTGTACTGAGGGTGGCTTTACTAGAGGTTCTTTAACCTCTACCTCCACGAAAATTCCTCCAAATCATGCGAATAGAGTAAATTATAATACGTAAAAAGTTCAGAGCACACAAATAGAGTCCTGACTGGCAAAAGTCAATTTAAACTAATCTAAATAGTTGGAATATATTTAATGCTAATTAAACGAAATCTATTTTTTGTAAAATGATACTTTTAGTAAGTAGCTAATAATATTTTTACAAATAGGTTCTTAAGGCTGTGTTTATAGATGGTAGTGAGTGTTTGTGGTAAATTCTAGCCACATCTCTGGTAGTAGTAAATACAAGGAGACCGTTTTTCAGGAAATTGTGCCACCAACAGACTCGTGCTCGCAACATGAAATATTGAAAGTGGTGTTCTCACAGCTAGACCATGTCTAGGAGTCCTGTTGGTACCCCTTCCACCTTTCTCCTTTCTCAAAAATTAAATGTTGGTTGTGATATTTTCCAGGAAAAATCTCTTACTCCAGTTACCATAAATTTATTGGCAATAAAATAGATGGTTTAGTGCATCATAACAAACATTAAATATTATTTATTATTTGTCTCAAGTGTGCACGCAGACATTTTCATACGTGCCAGGAAAATTATGCACTTGAAATTTTTTTTGTGTTTTCTAGGTTTGTATAAATATTTATTTTTCAGATGACCACCGATAAAAAAAAAAGACTCGCTTCTTTTAGTATTTTAAAAATTGTAGTGTGCTAAAGTTATCACAGTTTAATTAAAGGTTTATACTAGACTATGTAATTATAAAGTTGTACAAAATTGAAAAATTGAGCGCTTTATACTTTACAAAAAAAAGATACCTTAAACAAACATATTTAGATCAAGGATCCGTACAAACTGAGTATATAATATATATATAAGAATATTAGGTTCTTGATTTATCGTATTTACAATAAAGTATGTCTAATAGCACCAGACATATATTATAATCTAAGCTTACAAGCTTTAATTTCTATAAACTTAATTAAATCCTCAATTATCACCATCTATAATTTGTACCCTCTTAAATAAATAATTATTCTTATAAAATGTATAAAATAACTATTTATGGACTATAAAATCAATCCGGGGATGGAAATGAAAAATATCTCATATATTTGGGTATGTAAAAGAACAATTTTCTTATTTAAAATATAAAAAATTAAAGGTATTATACATTGCAACATCTCCATGTGGAAGCAAAATAAAGTGTTTATTTTCCTTATTTTACTATAAATATTCCCTCAAATGAAATATTGTTATTTATAAATACTCTTAGATTGTATGTATATAGGAAAAGGTGGGGGAAAGAGGGTGAACGTGGTTTTTCTCTCATAAATATTCTTGTGGAGCAATTCATAATATTTAAAATAGATTTCCATTTATGAATTTGAACTAACAGTCAAAATACAATGAAAACTACTGGTTGAACATTACTTCCGGAGGAATAATAAATATCAGTTTCAATGTTTTCAAAAATGCAATAAAACATTTTGCCCTATTTTGAAGTAATATTTATTTAGGAAAAAAGAGGCCAAATATCATAGCTCAAAAGTATTTAATGTATAAACTGTATTATTTAATTGCTGTTACTTACATAAGTGATCTCAAAATATATACTCACTTTTGTGCGACGGGGATAACGAGGTTTGAATCTCAGCAAGGTGCACTGGGAGTAATTTACCATATGGTAGTTATCAAATCTCCAGACAAATTTGGGTGACTTTTCTCCAATGTACTTTCCAATAATTTCCCCTTAGAAATAATTAGCAATCTTACGCTCGAAAAGAATAAAATAAATTTTTCTTTTTGATAATTTTAAAAATATATATACCACCAACAAACACTACATTCGGTTTCAGAAATGATAAATTATAAATAGGACATACCTCTTGTGTATATCGGCACATAATAAATCAGTAATAGCTAATTGCTATAAATATTTAAAGAAAACTATCCAGACATATAATACTAAATGAAACTCAAAATAATTATTTTAGATAAAGTAGAATAAAACTAACTAAATTCTGAAAGCAAGACATTCCAACCAGATTTTGCATAGTTTGTGAGTCAAAATATGCATAAAATTAATACAAACTGCATTGCAGACGCAGTTAAAGTGGCGTACTTGCACACATTTGGCGAGGGAACGGAAGCGGAATATCCATTCAAAACTTGCAAGTAGTACAAACCTAACATTAACCAAATATACGCTGTATAATGGTTTACCATATTGTAGAATTAGATTTTTTTACTTTATTCTTACTTTTACTGCATTTTTCATTTGTTTTTTACTTAAAAACTCATATTTAGAAAACATACGCCACACACACCACACACACACACACAAACACATACACACATACACCACAAAAAATGCTGGTTATGTAATGCATTATCACCATTGATATTAATGGGACTATTTATTTTAAAGCTAAAATTAAATGATTGTATTGAATATAAATTACACTCCATTATACATAAAGTAGCAATTAGATTAAATATAAATGGGCAAAGAATAGTAATTTAATTTTTTCAAGCTTGCTAAAAAGATTAGTAAAATTATCTATATAAAAAAAAGAGTTTTTTGGTCAAGACGAGCATTGCACAGTGTCTAAAGCAAGCAGAAGACTCAAATTTTAATATTAGAAGCCCCTGTGCATAAATATGTACACCTTGAAACTGAAACATTTAATTTTTTTATAGTTTTTAATATTCTAAAAACTGTGTCGGAAGAAATAAAACTAAGATATTTTTTCAATCTGATTTAAAAAAAAGCGTGGCCAATTAATTTTGTGGTGACCCCGAGTCAAAGCCGGGTAATTCTGCTAGTTGTAAATAAATGTACACTTGGAAAGAATAGAGAAAATTACGCTGACTTTGACATTTTAACAAAGAGATTGTTAATTACACAGTTTTGGATTAGTAAACACTTCAATAAGAAGGTCTTAGCGTATTAGTGTACGTATTTCACCTATGGAAATCATCTAAAGAAAATAACGTAAGGAATTACCTCACTCTCTTTGTCCTATAGTGCCAACATCACAAAACCAAAAGTTAACCAATATCAACCTCCCCCTCCAACCGTTTAATCTTTTTTTTTTATTCTCCCCAATCTCCCCAAAGTTGTCCCCACATCCTTCACCAGAAACTCCATCCAAGCTATTGAATGCTATACATACATTTCGCTGACCGATTGACCACACGTAGACAAACGTCCGCTCACTGGTCCATCCGTCCGTCTGTCTGTTCACGCACACACGCACACACACACACACACACACACAAATGACTCAAGGCTACGCCCTAGCGAGCACAGCACCGCATTCAGGTCACGTAATCAGGTGGTTACCCACATCGCATTGAGTGAGCAGCTCAACACATCTCTCACTCCACACCCCCAAAATCTCCACCAAAACCTTTCCCCCCCCCACCCCCACCATAACCCCACCTCCGTACATCTCTTTTCAAATCATCACCCGTCCTTCAATCTAAAAAAAAAAAACACCTTTTCAAAACTCATCCCTGAGACTTGCACACACATGCGCTCACCCTTTTTTTTCTTGGACCTGAATGGTGGCGCCTCATTAAAATGAGAGTCAGGCGCTTGATATGACTGAGGCTCTGAATCCCACAGTATTGGTCTATGATTGTGAAGCGTGACTGACGCTCTGAATCTATAGTGTGAGTCTATGACGGCGGAGCGTGTCAGTCATTATGTATGAGAGATGAAGGGTCTCGTTCGTTCTTATATTGATTGCTCGTTTCTTTTCGGAGTTTGGGCTTTCCTTTCTGTTTACTTTATGTATTATTCCTTACCCATTTGGTCTGCCCCTGGTATTGGTACGGTATTCTAGAACAGAACTAGTACGGATAGCGTTGCTGGCAAACAGAAACTTGAATCAAAACAATATAGTTTCAATTCTGACCAGACTTGGATCAATTATTCATGAAGGACAACCCTGTTTATATTACATAATGTAAACTGATTGAGGAGAAGTATCAAAGGTGTCTGTAAGTATATCGTCAGAGTACAAAAGGTAGTGAGTGTCTCATTAATTAAAGTATTTATTCTTACAATTATTTTAATATTATAAGAAAATTGAACTAATTTAATTGCAATTATAAGGAAATCTGAAATCAAACCCATTATTATACTTTTATATTATTTTGAAGTTTTAAGCAAATGCTATAAATGAATACGTATGGAATACATTCTTTTTAGTCGATATGTTTAACACCAAGGCTTACAGACTAAATCAAGGGGAAAGAAGAAAAGTCCAATTTAGCCTGAGAGGAGATTTAAAACCCTTTGTGATTATAAGATAATAGGAGTAGCTCACCTCACGGAAAGAGGATAGCTTGAACAGGGTTTTCCACTATTTTATTAATGCAAAATTCCCTGTGTTTTCCAGATTTTATAGACATTAAGAGAAAAATATCAATTATGGAATTTATTTAATTTTTCATAAATGTGACTCAGTGTAGAACAGGAATATTTAGCTTCGTGGGGGAAAATTTATTCATGTGTTTTGCAAATTGATATTTCAGGAAGGAATGAAAAATAAATGGCACGGCGCATCACACAGACTTTTGCTGCTTTTATCTTAAAATAGACAACTACTAAAAACTTGTAAGATTTGTGAAACAAAATAATACTCGTAGGTCTATAAATGTTGTAGAAACATTGCACAAAATTAAATGAATGAAATAATATACACGTTTACTTACTTAGTCTATAGTACTATGAATTAGAAACACTGTTGAATAAAAAATGAGAAAAGGGAAATATCTTGGTCTACTTAAATATCATAAGAATCAAATTCAATTTCAAATACCTGAATTAAAAAAGTTTATATTTTTGCTTATTGTTCAGAAACTATTGCTTTAAAAAATATATATGTATCAAATAAAATTTTTTATCTTTAATAGTATTACAACCTTACAATGATAAGATATTTCGTATCTAAAATATTTGCGGAAAAATTATGAAAATATCCCTTTTGTAAAATACCCTCAAAGTAATTTTAATGAGAAAATGAGTTTCCATTGTGTTTATTATGATACACAGTGTCTAGTTTATAAAATTTAAGCAAAATCACTAGAGCAAATTTTGAGAAAATCTTTTTTTTCTTTTTGCCCTTCAGTAAACTCCCTTAATTTGAGGGTTAGGCATCTAATTCCATAAATTCCTTGGGGGGATCTTATGGAAACCCCAGATATCAAGCTTAGCCAATCGGTAAAATAGTTTTGGCTCTAGCCTGAGGTATAACAGACTGACATACAGACAGATGGCGTTGCGAAACTTTTTTTTTGTTTCAAGGGTCTTTAAACTTGACATTTATCAAAATTTCGAGTTCAAATATTTTGACGAACACAATATTTTCTCTCCAAGGTGTCGAGAAAAAGTAAAAAGGGGCAAACATGTAAATTATTACTATCGATTCATCTTGTATGGGTCATTTTACTTGTTCTTCAATGCAAAGATCTACTATCATTTAAAGTTTGCAGTTCAATGCTACGATTTAACAAATGTCCTAGTTTGTATTAATCTTTGCATTGATATTTCCTCTTTTAACAGCTCCTTTTAGTTTTCCGGGAGCGTGGCAAATCTTGTTAGATAAGATATTCAACGATACCCCGGTCTCACATTTTAATTTATTGTATATTTTTAGTATTAGGCTTTCTACAGTGTTGGTGTATAAAAAGGGAGACTAAGGGGGTAGTTTGGACGAAATTAATCCTCATTAACGTGGAGGGAGGAAGGAAATATATCTGTGAGAATCACACGTAGATAACTTTCTATGATACATCTGGCTGGGCTTTGTACCACAACCGCCCCTTTAACGGTGACCAAGTTCAATGTTAGTCTAATTCCTGAGCCTGATGGGCCACCACTACAAATTAATGGAAACATTTGAAATAAATAGGAATATACTCATTTTATATTATAAAAATAATCTGCCTCGGTGGCGCAGTTAGTTTCATGTTGAGCTAGATTGCCGCAGATGGGGAGATCGATGTTAGAATCTCACTCAGGTAATGGGGGTAGTTTTCCCTAAATGGTTTTCCACTCTCCCTACAAACTAATGCATGTTCACTTCCTCAATATTCAACCTTTCCGTTTCTATCCCATTTGCGTAATTAGTACTAAAGTGTATAGCCCGAAACGGGTAGTAAGACGCAGCACTAAGTATTATTATAAAAAATAGGAGTATACTATGAAATTAAATGAAAAAAAAGACGCGATACATAAATTTAACTAAAACATTAAGAATTTTTAGTTAGAATAATTATTATCGCTACGTTGAATATTTTTTTAACCACGTGAAAGTAAGTACTCACTCATTCTGAAAGTTCCCCGACAATTTTTCATAGTTGTAGATCCCCAGCACATCTAAAAGCTTTGGAAAAGGATTATTGTGTCTCGTGAGACTATATAGCACCTCGTGTTAAAAGTAGATAGGAAGGAAACTCGTTCATCCTTCCCTTCCCCCCTTCGTGAAGCTAGAAACCAAATCTTATTACGTCACGACAATCTGGTTAGAACAGATAAGAGACCGGGGGGGGGGGGGAGTGGGAGGGTTGGTAGTTTGGGTAGAGTGGTATTTCTCCCGTTGTGGGGATGGAAACGATGATTTGTGGCCTCTTCACAAGATGACGAAACCGGTCCAGTCCGTATCCACTGCGCTCCAATTTCCTTATCCCCACTCACCCCTTAAAGCCAACGCTGTTATCAGCTTCCATGCCTAACACTTGCGTCCATATTCAAACCCAAAATTACCGACTCTTGACATCACTTCTAGAGCCCGGTTTCATATCTTATCACTCCCGTGAGCCGCTTTAATAAAATAAGAAAAGGAGAAGAAGAAAAAATATTCCAATACCCTTTATCCCAATTTCAAAACTTTTTTCTTTTCATAAAATGTGGATCAACTATATTTTTTTTTTCGTGATGAATAGAGCGAGTTTTCTACGACATAGTGGCTAGCTAGTCCAATGAAAGATGTGAGGCAGTATGAAAAAAGAGGTATATTTAAAAAAAAAAGGAATGAAGGGGTGAGTAGTTTAAAAAAATCCATGAAGGAAGCCCTTAATTAAGAAAACCTCTGAGGGTGGAAAGAGAAAGATTAAAGAAATGAAAAGAACTCTAAGGAAAGATGATGCAGCAAAAGGAAAACGTAGGCGAATGCAAAAGAAGAGATTAAGCAATGAGGGTGATGAATGAGATTTTATCATTAGACAAAAAGGAGAAGGAAAGAAGAAGTACTAAGGAAGAAAAATGTAAAAAAGAAGGAAAAAAGTATTTTTTTAACAAATGTAAAAAAGGAAAGGAAAAAGTTTAAAAAGTGTGTCAACTTTTATAGAAAAACAAAATTACTTTGGACTCTCTCCAATCTTTAATTAAAATAAGGGAAACTTTATATCAAGATCATCTAATGATGGGACACGCAGCTGGTCTAGAAATTACCACTTGTAACTCTACCGATTGGCCCAGGAGTTGAGTTTCCTGTACAAGTAGCTATTGATATTAACACCGCGGGGTTAGAGAGGGTGGTTCGAATGGGGGGGGGGGGGGGGGGTGGAGTGCACAAGTTTACACGCACAAGAAAAGTTTTAAAAACTACACGAACGAAAATACGTGTAAACAGCATTTCCTGCGTCACACGACGACCGAGATAGCTTTATAAATTTATATATTTAAATCAAAAGTTACAACTATACCATATTTATGGTAAATTTTACAAAATATCACTTGCATTTAGGTTAAGATGCAACATTATATTCACTATTGTTTATTAGAAGTAAAACGATTTAACAATAATACATTTCAATCTTTATTTTTGATAGCTTAACTTTGCTTTAAATTGAGCTTTAATTTCAGTCACTTGTGATTGTTTAGTGTTTAATTTGTTTTATCGATTTTAAATGATCCAAGTCTAACTTCGTGAAGTTGTATTAGCTTAGCTACTTGTTAGATAAAATATCAAAAGTTCATTTTATTATTAATTTTATTTTAATAGTAAATATTTAATTTTATAGAAAGTTGGCAATCAAACAAAATATCTATTTATAACAGGGTATGAGGAATGATAACTTAATAAAACTGGTTTATACTTTGTGGGATGAAAATATAAATTAGTGGGGAGAATGACCGGTTTTATTTTGTCCTTCCTGCTTTCTTTTCTTGGTAAGAGTAGAGCGCTGCTTTTACACAGTACATCCATGCCATACTATTATCCTCTTCCGTGGAAATTGAGAATCTCATAAGACCACACAAAGTCGTTACGGGTATAAAAAAAAAAAGAGACGGGGATTAGAAAAATATATCTTGACCAAATGACTACAGCTTTCTTCTCTAGCTTGCACACAATGCCATTCTATTAGCAGAGAAGATAGCCTGTAGCCAGTAGAATAAAGTCATTTGGGAGATATTAATGTAGGGGTTGAAACAGAGATTATAATAACTACAATCACGACAATATTAAAAAAATAAGCTACTTAAGTCTTTTTTTTTAACATAAAAGCATCTCTGGATTTCAAATAGGGGAATTTATCAGTAAAACTGGAACTAATAATGGAGAAATTGGTTTTTTCTTTACCCTAATGTCAGTCTGTTATGTCAATGAATGGACTTACTAATAAAAATGAACCAAACTACTAAGGTGAATTTATAAAAGAGAGCACCAAAATTCGCATTTAGACATCATTTTTATTTATAAATAATTAAAATAGTCATCTTCAATGAAATCGGTTTCTTGGGTCAAAGCTAGATATGCTGGCCGCTTGACATATCCAGCTGGTTGTATATAAAATCAAGAGTTATTTTGTTGTTTACCATGAAATAAATAGATATGTGTGGAGAAGTAACATACTTACTTCTCATTTACTTTTTTTTTTTTTGCAAATTAATGATAAACTGCTTACAAAGATGTCAGTAATAAAATACTATTTTTCCACAAATAACCCATACAGAGAATTATTTTTATTTATAATAGCATCTCATGAAATATATATGATATCCGATCAAATACATATTATTTTGAAGTTGTAGATAAACATTTAAATAATAGTATATATATATTAAAATGCTACACAAACTGATAGACAAATCTTTAACGATAAAATACACTTGTCCTCACATACACAAAATTTAAAGCTAAATATGTATGGCCTCTGATACACAAAGTTAAACAATTTTACCTGCTTTTTGAGCTCTTTAAACTGGCGAGATGTAATTATACTTCAAACTGTTCTTTTTTTTTCGAACACTCATGTGTGCCTCTTTATAGCTTAGTATAAATTTGCAAACCTTGTTTATACACTGAGAAAAACACTTATAACATATTATCTTTCTTTTCAATACCAAGGTTTCGAATTATTTAAGAGAAATTCGTTTGATATTTCTGTTAATGACTCTGCAGATTAATCACAAGACAAAATGAAATAAAAGCTTTATTAGATTGAAAAATACTCTCAGTGAAAAAAAAAAAATCTCTACAACATTTTCAATTTAAGTTTCATTTATTGTACTGATGTAGCTGTTTTAAAAGATAAGCTTAGAAGGAAGTGAGAGAGAATAGTAGAGAAAATAAAAAAACTAGAAGAGATGGAGAAAGGAGAGAAATGAAAGGTTTGACAGAGAAATATAAGTAGTGTTTCTTCATGTGCATTTGGACAATTTCCAGAAAGGCAGCTGCACAACTGTGTGAGAACTACCCTTGCTCTCTCCCCTTACCACCACCACCAACCCCCCCTCCCCCCCCCACTCCGGACGTTATGAAATACAACTAAACTGACATTTAAGAGCCTCACAGTGAGGACAAATGAACCATCACTTCTCAAACTAGCGTAGATTTGTTGCAGCTCTCTCTCTCTCTCTCTTTGTTCTCTCTACGCTGTACTGGACCAGATTTTTGAAAATAAAATAAAACAACCACCAGGCATTTCTTTGTGTTACAGGGCAAAGCAAAATAAACAAGATTCAAGATTTAGTAAAAAGATAAAATATTCTTAAGTTATAATGTCCATTAGAGTATAGCTTGTAAAATGTGGGTCCGGAACAATTAGACGATTAGTTACTTAAAAATTAACACCTTAATTGAAAATTAAAATAGTCACTTTCTAAATGAATGAAAACTATATTTTACACTATTTTTTAAAAATTTATAGATAATGTCAGTCAGGTGAGCTACACCGGACGTCAGGCAATCCTCAACACGTTGTCCATCACAACGTCCATCACAACATAATTATATCGTTTAATAGTTTCCGCTCGGTGACTTGGTGGTCTAGGGATAATCTTATCGTATACACCAATTTTTTCAGTCAAATTTTCTACTAATTGAGTTTGATAGAGGCTCAAACTATTATTTTGTGTTATTAAATTCGATTTACTCTTGGAAGTTTTCTAGCTGCTATTACGTTCACTACCAAAGCCCCGTATTTATTATGCAATTTATTAGCTTAGTTGTAATACATTTTGCATAACGTGTAAGAGTCAGGCGCTCACTAAAAATCAAAACTTAGATAGAGATAGATTTATTAACTACAATAGGATATAATGATATAATACATGTGTATCGTGGTTGGTATCATCCTATCATCTGGGGGTAGTGGAATTCACCTTAATGGTGTCCCCAACTTACAAATTAATTCCTCCATACGCCAGGAGAGCAGAGGTAAGATAAGGTCGAATGACAAAGATTTAGAGCACTAGCCCCACCAAATTATATATATATTCTTTTAATATATATAATTCTTCTGTACGTGTGTATGTCACTGAACTCCTTCTAAACGGCTAGACCGATTTTGATGAAAATTTTTGTGTATGTTTGAGTGGGTCCGTGGATGGTTTAAATTCACAATTGGGCCCGGTAGGTGGCACTGCAACTGGGTTCTGTGATTTTTTTTTATTTTTTTTTGGATTTTTTGAGGGGGTTGGCTGGACCGATTTTGATGAAATTTTTTGTATGTGTTTGAGTGGGTCCGTGGATGGTTTAGATTCACAGTTGGACCCGGTAGGTGACACTGCAATCGGGTTCTATAATTTTTTAATTTTTTAGGTTTTTTTGGGGGGGGTTAGCTGGTCTGATTTTGATGAAATTTTTTGTGTGTGTTTGAATGGGTCCGTGGATGGTTTATATTCACAATTGGACCCGGTAGGTGGCACTGCAATCGGGTTCTATGATTTTTTTTATTTTTTAGGGATTTTGGGGGGGATTTGGGGGATCAATAAAATAAAATTAACTGTACCCGGCATAAAAATTTGTAAGCAAGATTCGCAACTTTTTTCGATACAGCTGATATTTGTGGAGTTGTGGGCAAAATTCCAAAATTGAATAGAGGTTTTATTTTTATGTTGTCTTGACAAACACTGAATTTGTAATATTTGTGTAACTCACTAATTGGAGTTCATTGTGAATTTGTAATTGTGATGACATAGTATTTGTTTTATTATCGAAATCAACTATTCCACCCAAACGAAAAGCCAAAATTCGGGCAGGACAACGTCTGTCGGGTCCGCTAGTATATATATAAAAATATAAATATATATTTATATTTATAATTTTCACCACGTATTATTAATCGTTAGGGTAATACGCATGATTTAATAAGACAAGTATAGTAGGAATGAATTAGGTAGAAACCCACTTCGGTGGTCACATGGTCTAGGGAGCTACTCTTGTAATAGGTTATATTTCCAATGATGGGGGAGATCGTAGTTCGATCCCGGTCAAGTTTACTGAGAGTGGTTTTACTTAAATGGTTTTACACTTTATCTCTCCACAAAAATGCTGGTACATTTTCTCTACATTCAACCTTCTTCATCCTAAACCATTAGCGTGATTAGTAGATAAGCATATAACCCTAATGAATAATTAGACGCAGTGCTAAAATAATAATAAGGTAGAATTTAAAGTAATGGGAAATCTTCTGCTTCTTTTTTTTTTTAGCACCACGTCTTACTACCCGTTTGGGTTTTACGCTTCTGTACTAATCACGCTATTGGTTTAAAGGACTGGGAAGGTTATATTTAAAGGAAGTGTACTTGAATTTGCGTGGAGGGAAAGTGGAAAGCCATTTTGGAAAAACCACCCTCAGTACACCGACCGAGATTTGTATCACCAGGAGTCTAGTCTACTGCGAGAGTAGCGCGTTAGACTAAGCGGCCACCGAGGCTGGTGATGTAATATTGAATGTTTTGCTAAAATATACATAACATAGTCATGATTATTAAGCCGTGTAGTCATATTGTAAAAATTGGCACTGAGAATGTTAGCTATGCGTGGATGATCATAGATATACACACATTTATATGTAGGATAGTATAAAATAGGGAATAAAGTAACAAATAATACATTTGTATTTAGGATATTATAAAATAGGGGATAATGTAATAACTAACACTTTTATACCTAGGATATTATAAAATAGAGAAAGAAGAAACCATTAACACACCTAAAGTCTGTTCACCGTAGGAATTGTTTTCTGAAAGGTCTTTTTCCTTACCAGAAATCTATTATATAGTAGGATATTGGTAGGAAAAAAGACCTTTCAGAGAGTAATTCCAACTGTGAATGGAATATATATGTAGTAAAATATAAAATAGGGAAGGAATTAAAAGCTAATACATTTATATGCAGTATATTGTAAGATAGGAAACGAAGTAGCAACTATAGAAATTAATATATACTTAAGACACTAACAAAAATATATATCATTCTAAGGAACCAGTTTTGATTTGGGTCAGCTATATTAAATTTTAACTTATCATAGCATATTTTGTATAGTGGAGGAATAGTGTATTACGTGAATAATATTAACCACCATTCTAAAATTCCAAGGCTGACATGAATATGTTTTTGAACACTGTGATTTGTGTTTACCACACGAAAAATAAATATCAAAGCTTACAAAAAATTAAATGCCCAATTACGTCTGCGATATCTTTAATGTTATAAAACTTTTGTAGATATAGTAAACTAAATAACGAATTTATCTTGTAAATAAGACTAAATTAAAAATCTCACCTGATTTTTATTAGGAGAGCAACACGTTCTGGAAGGTTTAAATAATTAAATTAAAAAATAGTAAAAGTATGTTGACTATAGCATGATATGTTTATAAATCAATACTACATTGAATATGATGGGCGGTCGGGGAAGGGGGATGATAGAAATCCTTATCCTGGTTGTTGACACATCTTACTTTGGAACAAAAGTTCGTGGCTATATTTAAAACTGCTACACTCTTTTTATTCATTTTCCAAACTTTCTATTGGTTTTCTTAGATTAATTTTAAATTCTACCTCCTTCCCATGTTTATTTAAGTTTTAAAAGGGAACCAGAATAAAACTCAAAAGTTGACATATGTTTTATATTAAACAATTTTGAGGATATTTACAAGCTGTGCTACTATATCTTAGAAGGTTACTTATTGAATTAAATCCAAGCATATTCAAATCATTTAGAAATAGACATATTTCAATGTAACTTTCTAAAAAATATAATCTAAATTAAACATGTTATATATCTTGTTTCCGTGACCATGGGCTTATAATTTACAACTAAGTACAATTTACGATGACTAAGTCCTAGGAGGTCTCTATAAATGATGTTCATGTATAGACTGTTCCTATTACTTGGAAAATACAATTTATGACGCAAGAGCTTATTGTGCTAGTACGTTGTTAATTTATAATTCCTGTGTAAATATAACCTTGCACCGTATATTCCAAAGTAAAATAATTATTTTTTATAAAAAGTAGAGCAGGATATCTTCCCCAAAGTCAAAGGACATATCTCCTGTAATTTATATATAGTTTGTAAATACGTAGTGCGCTTAAACTACATCGTTGATCATAAATCGTATTAGTTATTTGCCCTGTGTCCCCCCTGGGACTAGCATTCTAATTATACACATAGGAACAACTAAATCTGGTCGGATACTATTTTTAATACCTTATGGACATGGACAATGGAAGCCGATTCCAGTTTTAATCTTCTATTAATTATAGATTAATTTTGTGGCATTTGGCGAGACACAAATTATATTTATTAAATGTTTTGAAGATGTAATTATTCAGCGCCCTTGTAGCTATATCAATTAATAACATAATTAATCAGTTATTATCGATTAATTTTTAATTTTTATTTTTAACGAATAATGATGTGAAGAAATCAAATAGTTGTTAGTAGAGTAAATTGCATTGTTATTGTCATGATAGTACGTATTTCAAATAATTAATTATTTAAGCTATAAATTAATGATATTTATTTGAGAATATTGTTTAAGTAAAACTACATTTCAGATACTAAAACCAAAAAAGTATATTTCCATAGTTAATTCCCTTGTAAATTTCCAATTTCTTAAAATCAAGATCCCTCCAAATGTAAGCTGGATACACACTATTAATATACTGGTTTATTTTTATATTGACAAATTGTTGAATGCATATTTTCATTTTAAAGTGACATGTAGAACTAAATAATAATTATATCTATCTTAAATATACCTAATTTCAAAAATTTGTATTAAATTTTTAAATAGCAGTTATATAATTGGTGATAGATTTTATTACCGACACTATATAAAGTTTCAAAGCACATTAACAACTTGAATGCAAAATAGAATATATGAGATAATTTCTATAAAATTAAAAAATACCTATTATTTATTTAAGCTCTATTTAAGATAATTAGCACCCGAAAAAACCCTCAGCGATATGCGGTGTTAAACTCACGTTGAACTTGGTCACCCTTTATGGTTAGTTTAGGGTTTAGCCTCTATTTTGTTAATTGAGGATTGGGTTTCTATGTGAGGCTTACCATGTATATTTTCCAACTTATTCTCATGAGAATGTCGCTGCAGTTCTTTAGCGAAACATTGTCAAGTCTTCATACGTGAACACAAAAGAGTGGATTTGGGTTTCATACCCACAAAAAATAAATGGATATACAGGCATGGCTATGTTAGCTGGTCTCAATGTCTAATTGATTTTCCTACACTACTTAGAAACAAATGAACCACATTTGTAGTTGAACAGTAGTTTAAGACGTCACTATTGCTATAGACTGGACTGTAAAAGACAGGGATAACGGGATTCGAATCCTGATCAAGTGTAATGAGGGTGACTTTTCTCAAATAGCTTAACACTTCCCCCCCACGTGCAAATGTGGGTATATTCCTATAAATTCAACCTTCCTAAATCCCTTAGCTTTTAGCGTGAATAGTATATACTGGCATTAGTAAAACATGGTATAAAAAAAATACAACCTAAGTACTGGAGGCCTGAACATTTCCAATCATAACTACTCACAAATAAATCTTCCTAATCAAATTAATTCCCATTGGAATGTAGTTGTAACGTTTTTATTACTAAGCGTAGAATACTACTCTCTTTCTTGATACTAGGTTTTTACCATCACACAATCTAACGTATCTCACCTAGCATATCACATCGACATCTATATTCAAAATATTTTGTATTTTACTGATAGAATGATTCCATAAACTACAAATAGATTAATTTAGGAATAATCTAAGAATATACTCAAATCTCTTAGAGCTCCAAATCGATCATGTCTTATTGATATAAAGAAATGATTTGTTCGATCCAGAAACATTTTGAGCACGTGATCTAAAAATAAGTACACTATCTTATCTTACAATTTGTTCTTGATACGAGGTATTAACTTACACTTTATGAGTTGACTGATAATATCAACACATGACTTATCAATCAACCTAAATACATGACATACACACGACCTAGCCCTCAGCCAACCCCCTTTCACCAATGGTACATTTTTCGACCATGCCAGGGATCGAACCCGGGAGCCTTACCTAAGTATTCAGCAACATTACCGATCAAGCTAAGGGGTTGGACTTCAAAAGAACTAGCACTTTTCAAACTAGGCCAAGAATATCTGCATCAGTGGGCGTGTGGACAAAGTGATCAAGCTTGTTTAGTCTGGTTTACCAATATCAGAATGATAAAGATTTGGAATTCCGTTCAGATTCAATGAAGCTGATATTTCATAAATGTTCTCACTCTCCCTACGTTGATAATTTTCTCTAAAACAACGGTTCTCAAAATGTTGGTCCCCACAGCATTTTACCCTCCTAAAAATGATTTATTAGCCCCCAAAAAGGCTTTGTGTACGTGGGTCCTACTTCTCAATGCTTTCCGCACTAGAATTTAAGGCTTTGAGGAATTTTATAACCATATATTTATTAATTTGTTTAATTTTAATCATAAATATCTTCCTAAATAAATGTTAGTGAGAAAAATGGCACTGTTTGATTTTTAAATAAAATCTTTTTTAAACCTGATTTAGTAGAAATCTGCTTGCGTAATAAAATATTGCAAATTATATTTAGGTGGAAGTGTGTATTTAAGTCCTAACATGACAATTAATCTAAATTCTCTGGGAGCCCAAGTAGGGTTTTCGGGGAGTCCCAGAGCTTTTATGTGCTTCCTTATCATACCCTTAGTAATTAACACAAGCGGATACTCCGCATGGATAGGAAAACGAGTCGCAGAGAACCCTATGTCGTGTCACACACTAAACACGTGTTGATTTGACTCCAGCGCGAGGAAAGTAGTTGTGCCGCTATAGTATTCTTCATAAGATACACGTGTCCGTTTCTTTGTAGTGGCCGATGAAAGCCAAGAATCATCTCTGTGCCATACGAGAGAGTCTCTTGTCCCCAGACGCCAGGATGACGGAAACCGCAGAGTCAGCAACAAAGTATGTCTGCAGAACCCCAGACGAGCCATAAAACCGAAGGAGGACACTGCTCGTAAAAACCAACGCACCCCTACCACCCACATACCATACATACACACACACACACACACACGCACGCTAAAACCTTGCGAGCCCTACATCATTGCCACGTTTGCGTAGTGGCGCACGTTGTTGCCACTCACCTCATGGTTTGTGTTCAGGACTTGCTATTTCTTACAACTGCTGAGATAAGTGAGAAAAGATTGAGAAGAGACTATCTTCTGACCAGTAATTACATCTTGGATTATGATTTTTATTAAGCTTTTAACTCATAACTTTGAGCCATGGGATTTTTTTTAAGGGAGAGCCATCGCAGATTTAAGTCCATAACAGTGTTTAATCATAGTGTATGTAAATTCAATGTTGATATGAATAAAATTATTCAATGTGTCAATGATACTTTAAATAAAAAAGAAATATGCGTGCCTCAAATTTGGTGTGAAAAATTAGTGAAAAAAAACCAATATTATAGATCTTAAACTGACAGCATTTTCAATTTTTTCTGAACTTGCACTTTACGTGGGAGGGAGCACATGGATACCAAATTTTAATGGAGTTAGCTAATTTTTCAATTGCTTGTCTGCTGTGACCAAAGTTTTTCTTACATTTTATTCCAAGACTCAAACTTTGTTTAATTACTAAAGTAAATATGATACAAACTCTAAAAACTGCCCCATGTACCAATCTTAAGAACTCTTACTTAAAGTAGCATGTTAATATTCAGTGTCAAAAGTTGCAATTATTATAGTAAAGAAATACCTCTACGAATTAAAAAAGGTCACGTGGATGAAATACCTAACCTATATGTAAATTATCTACTCATAAAATCAGTACGTATTTTAGTATTCAGTTGTAAGTTGTAGGACTTTGGAAAGTAACATAATGTTGGGAAAGTGCTCACTTTAAAAATCTCAAGCTCAGGAATGAGTGTAAGATAAAATTGTTTCTCTTTCTTGCACTCAATTTCCTGAATAACACTCTAAATTCAAACTTTTAGTAAAAATAGCAACGTCATGGCCACACATCTATGCCTCGAACCCTAGCAACAAACTGTAGAACCCCCCACCCCAACCCCGTTGCTACCTTTCCCATAATTCCAGCCGGGAACTGCGTGAGTAGGGACATTGTGGACAAACTGTGTCCAAACAAAATTTCAAATCAATTTTAGCGAGATAACTTGCAGCAAAAGCTTCACAAATCCACTAGTATTTTAAAAATGGCTGTTTATCAAGTATGTTGAGTAGTATTAATATTTTTCTTTTAATTTTGTTTTGATAGTTTATCACCTGCAATAGACATGGGCCAACTTTGATAAAAGTGTATATTATGATAGTTTTAGAAATCCAAACATACTTGTCCTAGTGATAACATTTCTGGCATTTTCAGAGCTAATATTAAAATTATAGATAATATAATAAGTTTGATTAAGTCCTCATTTGAGGTTGTCCATTTTAAAGAAACAAGGTTAGTCAAAAACTGGTGAACCATTACTTGGTTCACACAAACAGCCGTGCATGGGAAAGTTGAGGAATTTCATGCATTTTTTTATTGTAAAAAGTGTAATAAAATATATATTTTAGCCAGATTATATCCCATTATATATTAAGTTCCTAAAATGTATCCAACATAATTGTTCCTTTCTCTTCGAGAAAGTTATTAAAAAAATAAGTGATTCATTTAATTTTTATAACTCCTAGATTAATTAAATTTTTGATTTATAAATGTTTCCCTTTCTTATTGTCTTTTAATATCACACCCTTGCATCAAATATACCCCTTTTCTCTCACCATTTCTTTCTTCTACAACCCTCCAAGCACAAAGTTTCATTCTGGTTGCTTCCGGGAGCTTAATGTCTTTAAGATGACCAGCAACCGCATTGCCGTATAATTCGAGAACTTCCGTACGCGCGTGGACGTTCTCATTCTTTTGTTTTCATATTTCAAATCATAGAAGAGGAGGAGCTGTAGTGAAGGAGATAGGGTGGGGGGAGAGAAGCTATACATTTCTTCTTGGTTCAGATCTCTCAGCCTCACATTTCAGCCTACTGTTCGTCTCTTGGTACGGGGGATCCATCTGGTGGTGGAGTCGGAAATGCAAGCTGCAAACCCTCCCTTGTCCACACACACATTCCACCCTCAACTCTGTACGGTCCAAAACACAGTTTTACCCCCATCCCCTTCCACTATTCTCAGCCCTTCAACCGAACATCATCCCTTCCCTCGTCAGCGTGACAACTGAGGTTTCACGTGTCACAAGGGAGATATTATTTTGGTAAGGTTGGTAGTAGGTCGTCCCGCCACTCTTCCAAACCAATGATACAAATGTTGTTTATCAGCTGCATTCGTAATTCGAATCTTTACGAAATCTTCCCTTTTCTATCTTTCATTTTACGAATAATAATTTCAAATTTACGGTAAAGCTTTATCATATGATGGTTAGATGTAATGCTATTTACAATAATAGTACCCGCTTCAGTGTCCGCATGGTCTAAGGGCGTCACTCTCGCAATAGACTGGACTGTTAATTACTGGTATATCAGGCTTCTAATCACTGTTGGCTGTACTGAGGGTGGATTTTCCTAAATAGTTTTGCACTCTCTCTTCCCTATCCCTATTACATTAGCAATTAGTTCATAGGCATATAACCTAAACTGGTGGTAAGACGAAGTGTTAAAAAAAGAACATTCATTAGCAGATGTAAAATGAATTGAATATTTTATTTGGAATTTGCTATGGTCAACGTCTTAAAAGGCTTTTAACATGGTACAGTGAGTATCCATCTCTTTTGTATGTTTGTTTGAATCTGGATTAGTAACATCCGTGTCACGTGGTTGTGGATGAAAGTGTGGCGCTAGTGGTCTGGGGCTTACCACAGAAGATATAGAATACATTCTTGTTATTAATGTTTATGTAAAAACGCTAAAAAATAAAAAATAAATATACCTGGTTCTTACAAATAAATGTTGATTCAAATTATTTTGAAATTTTGACTAAGCTAAACCTTGTTTTTTTTTTTACTGCTGGGGATCCACTAAGAGTGTTTACAAACCATGTTATTTATAATGATTAACTATAGAGAAAGGTGTGTAGACATTAGTTTGTTTCAGATTAAAGGTAGTCTAATTTCATTATAAACTAGCGTGTAAATGAAATACTTTCTTCTGAGGACAGATACTGTGTCTAAAGAAAGCTATGAATGGAAAGAAATGAAAGCTATTTTATATGTTTATATTCTAAAAACTCTTTATCAGCCTTAATAACCTAAATTATGTGAGTCTACCACTATATAATAGTCGCTTTGATAATTAACAGATTAAATTTAATTATCTTTAACAATAAACTAATTATATATAAGTCCCCTTGATTACCAAAATTTATATCAATTCATTTGATAGCTAAAAATTGAAATATCAATCCCTTCGTCCCCTAACACAAAAAACAAGACTCCCTTTGGTAAAACAAAAGGAATACAACAGTACCTTTGATACTAATCTAGTAATATAACTATTTCTTCCACAGTAAACCGTTTTACCAAAATGTACCGTTCCAGAGAAAAATTTTTTTTAACACTTTTAATAAGCCACTTGGTATTTAAAATATTCAAATTCTATTAAAAGAGTAAAGTGGAATCTGGTTTTATCAAAATTTTAAACTCTCGGTATAGCATTGAACTTATTGTAAAACGAACGGTATTAAAACTAAAATTATTTTACAAACATTAATAATTTAAATACCGCTTTACCTGTGATTAAGTTTGTTTTTGTATTGTTAATTTATATTTGGTATTTATAGACTTTTACCTATGATAGGTGCATGATCAAAGATATTAATAAAATTAACCTAAATGTAATTTTAATACAATAGCTGGCTTTGTATAATCTCATTAGTGACGTGAAAATCTGCTCATCACAAACTCTCTGAAATCCAACCAACAAACATGGTCATTATAAATCTCAATATCCGTAGATTACGTGACTGATTCAATTACATGTGAATTAATTTTAATTTTTTTTACATTTGGTCATGTTCGTTACATGAATTAACAACATTATATTCTAGAGTCCCATTTTGATTTTGATTAATAACACAATATTCTGACAATAAATTTACTGTTCTCGCCAAAATATGATTTCTAATGATGTAGAATAACTGAAATAGATGATCAAATCCCTAATATATATATATATATATATATATATATATATATATATATATATATATATATATATATATATAATATAATAAATGAGAAAAAATACATAGGTATAGTAAAAATTTGTGTAACAACTTCAAAAGTAGACTAAACTAGTTTGAACTTGGAGCTCCCCAATTAAATTTGATGGGCTTATTTCAATCCCCATTCAATACCATTTTACAACCTCCCCCATCCTAGCAAATGCTGTAAATGTCTGCCTTTGTTAAACTGGTCTCACTTCCAACTAGTTTTTAGAATTTAAGGATTGACTCCAGAAATGACCAAGAAAGCTTTCATTGTGGATATTAGGGATTCCTATTTCATGCTAAGAGGCAGGATGTATTATCTGTTCTAGAATTAATAAGATTGTAAGTCATGACCTGGTGTAACTAACCGGTTAAGAAAGCTTACTTTAAATGCTCCAACATAGTAATACCATTAAATTTCTTAGTAACGGACGCCTTCAGGGATAAATAGTGTTCGTTATTAAGAGGTGTCCATTATTTAGAAATAATATTTTTCTAGACACAATTCTTTAACACAGTTTAATCTATCCAACCCTGTATACTTTTACTATTAACTACAATGATCTAATTTCTGCACTGTCCAGTATTTATCGTGTACAGGATAATTATGACTAATGAATAAATTTTGTACATGGCTTACTGTACGGATTGCATGATGTACAGAACAATATGCAAATGAAATTAAACATAAACAGTAGACCTTCTTTACTGTATATGTGCGCACAAGCACATAAAACAGCTAGAACATCCCCCCGCTGAAGGCTTGCAAGGGGTGGAAGGTATGACTTTAAATTACAGTACCTTAGTTAATACTACTTAGGCTATTTCAGGAAATTTTACTACGGGGGGGGAGGGGGGGGCGGAAGGCGGGACTTCTCACACACCTCAAAACAATGGCATCCCTGACAATGCTACAGTCGAATAATATGAATTGACTTTAAAAAAATATTATACAGCTTAGATATTCTTATGCATAAATATGTGTCTACAGAAGTCTCCATTTCAGTTATCAAGAAAGTCCGTTATTGGGAAGTTGTTTCACTTTAAGAGCCAATGTTATTTCGGCCCAGAAAATTTAAACTGTCCGTTATAAAGAATAATCCGTTATTCAGAAGAGTACGGTAAGCTATATTTAACTGTTTGTGTAAATTTATAAGCAAAAGCATAGTGGAACCAATGTAAGATAGTAAAATAAAAGTAGTAATAGTAAGACAAGGATTTGATTCTTTTTTTCCCCCACCTTTGAGAGATATTTCACCGAAATTCGGTCTCCCTTGTGGCTTTGACATTTTAAGACTCCACTCTGACAAGTCTCATCACAAGATGGGGTGGAAGGCGGGGAAACTTGTCAAAACAGCGGCAAATAATGAAAATTCTGCGGATGTACTCTTTTTCCCGGTAAGGAGAACGACTTTTCTCTCTTCTAGTTCAAACGAACGCATCGTCAACTTCTTTCCACTTCTTGAATTTTCAACATTGATGATATAAAAAAAAAGAGCGTAAGCCAGACAAAAAAAAAAAATCACGGTCCAACTCCTTCCTATAGATACCAACACCACCCCTCCAATCCCCTTGAAACTCTTTCATCTTATCGCACGCAAAGTCATTTTATTCTCCTTCCTGTTCTTATTCCACACGCAAAAAAAAACTTTTTTTAAAACAGAAAATTCTCATATTCTACGGTTTTCTTGTGTGTGTGTGTTTTTTTCCCAATCCCCTTGTTCTTTCATTTGTTTTATTCTTCACTTTCTTCCCCTTCTCATCTTTTCTCTCCACTATCTTCAACAAGCACACGCAAGTCTTCTGCCTCTGTCAATATCGACATCAGAAAAACAGGAAAGAACCTTCCTTTCTGGAAAGTTGGAGGGTAAAAATAAAGGGGGAACATCTCGGTAAGACGAGTGCTGAACAAAATAACCTGCTCACACCGCACATGTTGACAGCCCAGAGGGCAATGTGTTCTTGTTAAAGAATAAACTGACAGTTTCTTCATGATTATGTATTCAACCTTGAAAATTACCGCACTAAAAATATATTTCATCCTGTCTTATAGCATTTGATAACTAACGCACAAGTTCATTTTAAAATATAAGCTAATAGAGTTATGTTTTGATAAAAAAATAATCATAAGCAAAAGTGCAAACAATAAATTGTGTGGGCAGTTATTTAGGGATTAAAGGTCATGGGTCAAAAGTTTAATATATTCACACATTTTGAAATAGAAACAAGCATAAGAAAATTACAAATGTGACTATCTATTAACTTTTTAATGTTGGATTCAAAATCTAATATATTTTATTTGTTAGTAACGTTTAAAGCTACATATAAATATCCTACTCATTAAGTTGAAAAATGAAACCGTATATGGGAATCGAGCCCAGGGTCACTCATGTCTCCACTAAAATTTTCAGGCAGAGTCTGAGATGGACATGCGTAAACCACCGGCTACAAACCTGTGATCAATAAAGATTACAAGCTATCAATTAACGCAGAAACCACTGACTCGGTAGTTGGATTTTTGCTTCCAATAGTACAATTATAATTTGTACTAATGCGCATATCCTTTTGGATTGAAAATGCTACCTCCCCTTCTATATCTATCAATATCTATAGGGTGAGGAAGGCTAATATCAGGTAAAAGAATCACCTGATTGTACAAAATAAATTTTATTATTGAAATAACTTTACAATACTTGAGAAAACAAACATCGTGCGTGAAGCGCACCTCCATTAGTCATCAGACCATTAAGTACAAATACAATCAATCTCAAATTCTCCTAAGTATGATTATATAAACAACACTAAGCGTGTAGAACACAACATAATACGAGGTCTGGGATCTCTGATGCCAACTTATCTTATGGGCTTTAGCTGCTTGATACATTAACTTAGTATTTATAATAATGATTTTAATATAAGGCATAAGCCACAACTGCTTTATCTTACGTGACGTCACTCAGCAATAGAGTACAAAACAATAATTCCAAACGTCCATAAATAACTTGACGTCACGTCTAAACATCATTTCCCTAATGCAAGAGCGAGCTAAGTCTCGCTTTACTATCCTGTTTTAAACAATAAATTTGATTATAACATCTGCCATCGTAAAGTACAAAAGGAAGTTTACTAAGCGGGTCTTGAACCCGGAGCGCGCTGACACTCAGTGCGCTTTAAATAATAAGCAAGTATATACAATTATGACAAATAATAAGGTCTGGGTTTGAATCCCAGCTAAAATGGATGACGAAGGGCGACATCTTTCTATATGCCGCGGGAAGCGCATGGCATAGCAATTCAAATAAATAATTAATTACAAAATTGAAGTCCAGACGGTAATTTAGAATACAGTTCCCCCCATGACGCCGAAACAGAATTTATAACTTTGAATATTAATAATCCCCGAGACCTAGTCGCCGTTCTCACCTCTTATCCATGAGATTGTAGTGTAGTAAGTGATTTTACTTTATTGGCGTAGCTGTATATATACAAATGAAAATTCTCAGAGGGGGGGAAGGACCGAAGGAGAAGGAGGGTCGGAAAACAAAACAAACTAAGGAACTGGATGTTCGAGAACGTTGCCGAAGCGCCCAGGGCTATGCGTGGCCGGAAACGGAACTCTTCTTTCTGGCTGGCTGGACACGTGTTCGACTCTCGCAGTCTGTTGTCAGGGAACTCGTGGCTCAGTTGGACGGGCATTATTCTCGAGAGTGGAGGCCGGGTTTAGTGGTGTAGGTCGTGCGTAGGTCTTCCGAGAGCGGGCTGCTTGGTTGGTGAGTGTTTGTCCCATTCGATATTATTTGGTATTATTGACATTACATGTAAGTCGTTACATCCTCCCCCCCTGACGGGAGGTCAGAAGGCGTCCTCAGCAGTGGGTGTAACGGCAGGGCGGTACCTTCCCTGTCGTCAGTAGCTGGTATGTAGGGGACGGTTCTCCCGGACCCCAGCAAGTGGCCCATGGAAAGCTGCCCTCATATTCAGGTAGCAGGTCTTCTTGGCAGTCGCGTTCTGATATCCCCCAGAACTCCAACACCTTACGCACAGCACCGACACTCCAACTCTCTCCAACATCAAAACCCAATGACGTTGAGGCCCGATCCACGTTACTGTTGGTCCAGCCAGCATCCATCTTCAGTAGCCGGACTACTCCAACATCCGTAACTCGAACCAGAAGGAGAGGGGTAGGGGAAGGGCAGAACCTCTCTGAGAACAAAATAAATCCACAATTACAGCAACAACACAAGTCCAACGTTCACAAGGTGCTGACACGGCCGCTGCTAAGTGCAGTCCATCGTGGCCAGTCTGTTTAGAGCACATTCACACGAGATCATGTCTCCCAATAGACACGGAAAATTTGAGAGTGTTCTCTGAGGAGATGTACTGCATACAGTTCTCTCTTCTTTGAGTAGGCGTGCACACGCGCAATAGTTTGCTTATTATAAGTCTCCATCATCGCACATTCAGACACAAGTCATCGATAATCAAAGTTCTAATACATTTAAGAAATCTGGGTAGGCCTACCCTTCTATCAATTAAATTAATATTTACTATAATAAAGATGCACAATAAATCCCAAAAAAAAATTTACACTATATACATACTTGACCCTTAACAGGTAACATTACACGCCCCTCTTATAGGGCGCGGACTTACTACACCACCACCTTAAGGTGGCTAACGTGGGCACGACGGGTTACTGAGGGGTCAGCAACATCCATAAGACGCACAGAGACGGGCGTTAAGAACTTGTCGATGCGCCATGGCCCGCTCCACTTGCACAGCAGCTTAGCCGTCGTTATGTCCACCGCCGAGCTCAGGGGGAAGGACTTACAAACTACTTTACCTTCAAAAGCACTAAGAAGTTGGTTACTAACAAAGGAGTGGCTGGCTCCAGTATCAAATAACCCTAAGCATCCCAAAGGACCAATAGAAACAGTAATCATGGGATTAAGAACCCGCGGTTTAAAACTTCCAGACGCGGCCGCCCCACGGTCGCGGGCGCGCCTCAATAGTTTACCTGCCTGCACTCCCTCTGAACATGTCCCAGCCTATTACAGCGAAAACATCTAATACTAGACGTGCCACGAGGTGCGCGACCCCCACGGCTAGCACTCACAGGGTTACTATCCCTAACGTAGTTAGAACGGCTATCGAGTGGAGGAGCGCCGATAGGCGGCGCAGAAATAATTGCTCCGGGACTCGAACCCGTTCGCGCGCGGCTGACAGCCACGGGCGCTTGCGCGATAAGGTATTCGTCTTCAGAGAGAAGAGTTTCCTCTACGTGCGAAGCCAGGGCATAGAGATCAAGTATAGTTGAAGGCTTACCCGAGAAAACAAAATGGCGCCTGGTAAGGGGAGACACGTTTTCCAAAATAATGTTTACCAGTTCGGGCTCCTTAAGGTCGGTATTAAGCACGCGGGCCGCCTCCGTGATAGAAAGGACAAAGTTCCTAAATGACTCGTGTGGGGCCTGGAACCTGTGCACAACCTCTCTACATAACTTATGCCTAACTCTACTAGGCAACAGCGTATTTAAAATCTGATCAGTCACTGCCTTAACAGATAAATCCGCCTGTATGCCCCTGGAAAACAACTCGGTCAAGAACCCGGACGTCTTGGATAAACACAAAGTCAGAAACTCGGGCTCGCTAACGAGCTCGAGGCGGGAGGCCCGGTCAATTTCTACTAAAAAGTTAAACAATTCCGTGTAGTTCTGGCCACTGCACACCGGAACCCGGCCTAATATCTCCAATATGACTTTACTTTGACTCTTAGAATATCCCCCTGGCGCATGGGGAACGGGAGAACGGGAGGGCATCGTGGGTTGTTCACCACTCGCATCCGTGTCCATACCTAAATCTGCCTGAGACGCCCCGACATCACTCACAAGTTCACATAAAAGAGACCTCAACTCACCCACCGTTGCGTTGGGTGGAACAGGGGTGGACCAAACCTGGAGCTCGGCGAGGAGTTGTTCGCGGCTAAGTCGGTACACATCGGATCTCGTCATCCTGGACGACGCCTTGTCTGGTTTCAGTGGAGGAGCCATGGCCAATGACAGTATGAAACAAGATAACGACAGGAATTAGTACAGTGTATAAAACATAGAATATAACCTTCCGAAAATTATATATATATATTTTGTTTTCTCAACATCTCTCCAGGCGTGTACCAAGGACCTAAGACCATAAAAAAGGGCAAAACCACGCTCTGCTACCATTTGCTACCTCCCCTTCTATATCTATCAATATCTATAGGGTGAGGAAGGCTAATATCAGGTAAAAGAATCACCTGATTGTACAAAATAAATTTTATTATTGAAATAACTTTACAATACTTGAGAAAACAAACATCGTGCGTGAAGCGCACCTCCATTAGTCATCAGACCATTAAGTACAAATACAATCAATCTCAAATTCTCCTAAGTATGATTATATAAACAACACTAAGCGTGTAGAACACAACATAATACGAGGTCTGGGATCTCTGATGCCAACTTATCTTATGGGCTTTAGCTGCTTGATACATTAACTTAGTATTTATAATAATGATTTTAATATAAGGCATAAGCCACAACTGCTTTATCTTACGTGACGTCACTCAGCAATAGAGTACAAAACAATAATTCCAAACGTCCATAAATAACTTGACGTCACGTCTAAACATCATTTCCCTAATGCAAGAGCGAGCTAAGTCTCGCTTTACTATCCTGTTTTAAACAATAAATTTGATTATAACATCTGCCATCGTAAAGTACAAAAGGAAGTTTACTAAGCGGGTCTTGAACCCGGAGCGCGCTGACACTCAGTGCGCTTTAAATAATAAGCAAGTATATACAATTATGACAAATAATAAGGTCTGGGTTTGAATCCCAGCTAAAATGGATGACGAAGGGCGACATCTTTCTATATGCCGCGGGAAGCGCATGGCATAGCAATTCAAATAAATAATTAATTACAAAATTGAAGTCCAGACGGTAATTTAGAATACAGTTCCCCCCATGACGCCGAAACAGAATTTATTACTTTGAATATTAATAATCCCCGAGACCTAGTCGCCGTTCTCACCTCTTATCCATGAGATTGTAGTGTAGTAAGTGATTTTACTTTATTGGCGTAGCTGTATATATACAAATGAAAATTCTCAGAGGGGGGGAAGGACCGAAGGAGAAGGAGGGTCGGAAAACAAAACAAACTAAGGAACTGGATGTTCGAGAACGTTGCCGAAGCGCCCAGGGCTATGCGTGGCCGGAAACGGAACTCTTCTTTCTGGCTGGCTGGACACGTGTTCGACTCTCGCAGTCTGTTGTCAGGGAACTCGTGGCTCAGTTGGACGGGCATTATCCTCGAGAGTGGAGGCCGGGTTTAGTGGTGTAGGTCGTGCGTAGGTCTTCCGAGAGCGGGCTGCTTGGTTGGTGAGTGTTTGTCCCATTCGATATTATTTGGTATTATTGACATTACATGTAAGTCGTTACAAAAAGATAATCTATTATATCTGTAAGTTGCGGTTATAGTCGCAAATATGAGTGGAAAATGACCCTGGGCACGGTACAATTCATGGATAGCTGAGTGGTTAGAGCATTAGGGTACTAAGCCAAAGGGTTCGATTCCCATGTTCAGGTATCATGTTTAAATTTAAAGAATATATTGACTTTTTTTACAGTCATTTGTTTTCCTCCACGTCTTGCTACCCGTACAGGACACACACATTTCATGTATTTTGTGGGGGAGTGATATTGGAGATTTATCATTGAGAAATTTATCCATACAATTCATTGACCATTGCATCAAGCTTACGATAAATTTAGAAATTTTAGAAAATACCTAAGGTGCACATTTACAAGTTTTCCTAATCACATATGCCAAATTTCCAATGTCGATATTGTTTTTGGAGCTACCCATTTGGTGGTAAAGCAGTATAATGTGTTGGGTGTTTTTTTTTTTTTTTTTGTATTACTGTATTATATATTAATAAAGTACAACTGACCCTCAGATTTATATAGGTTTAGTTTGGTTTTACTTTAATGTTTAATTGTTTTACTATTTTATCAAGAATTAACACAAACAATACCAATTTCCTGTTCAAAATTTAAATCGTTAAGAGACAAAATATAGATTTTATTTTCACCGTTATTATATTAGTTTATATTTTAGAGACATCGATGACTATAAACGAGAAAAGTCATCTCACTATCTTAATATTTATTTAATTGTAAAATGTAATCAAATAAAGATGTAAAAAGGTTACCAGTGAAGTTTTTATCTTACAAATAAACACCTGTTTTCATATATTATCACGAATACAAAAAATACTTTTAAAGTATGATGACTGTATCTTGTAATAATCTTTTTCTTTGGATTTCAAGTTGGAATATGTCCTAATTTCTCATTGGATTTGAAGTTGATAAAATTATTTTCTTGGTAGTCAAATTATACCAAGAACAATAATTAATTAACAATTTATATTCATAGAGAATAATCGCTATTCATATCGTTTAAAACGTATAACAGTAGATATCAAACTTAATTAAAAACACTTTAGGTGCAAATAATTCTCTAAATACGTATTCCAAATTTTAAGCATTTTAGATTTCTTTATTTTGAGCTCTATACCACACACACACACACACACACACACACACACACACACACACACACAAAACCAAAATAGTATTTTATTTGAGGCAAATATAATCACGATCAAAAAAGTTAAGATAGTTAAATAATTTTGATTATGCTGAGCTGATGCCGCAGGAAAAGGATATGTTTACTTGAACATTTGAATATGTGTGCACTGTGGGAAAAAAATTTAAAACACATACAACATTTTTAATATCATAACTACTTTAATATCATAAACGTTTGACATCTTAGACAAATCATTATCACGTCTACTTACTGAGCAAGATTCCCAAGTTCATTTCATGACAAAGCAGAAAAACTTATTTTTGGTGGAATTATAGGCTCTCTAATAACAGGACGACTGCAAGTTATGTACGCACTTAATCTGACTAAGAAATAACACGACAAATATGCTCACCAGGACGGAAAAATTCAAATTACATTTTGTAACAGGTTTATCACTGGTAAAATAAATTGCAAAGTAATATTCATACAATAAAATAAACTATGTTTTCCAGCCCACACCAATAATTCATTGTTCCGTGGCTTTAATAGAATAGGGTGAATATACATTAAATGTGATAATGAGTTAATGAATGTCTTAAGTATTAAAAATAATAAAACAACGTAAACATAATTAGCTAACACTACTAATTTCTGTTTTTGTATAGACTTACTCTTGCTTAGGATAGCGGTAGAATTAGCTCAGTACTATCGTGCTTGACTCAGAACTGAAGTATCAAAGTTAAAGGGCTTTATGCCGGGATCACGATCAACTTAAACTTAACTTAACGTAACTTAACGTAACTTAACGTAAATAACCTCCTTGTGTGTTTAAATGGAAGCGATCACGATGCACTTAACTTAACGTTGACTTGCATTAACTTAACGTAAGAGATGTCCTGGGAGGTCTTTTACTTTACTTTACGTTACTTGAAGGGTATCACGTGATCTAGCCAGCCAATCATTATGCGAGTGACGTCATCAGCTATATTTATAACTCATTTTTGGTATTATGACTAATGTTTACTCTTTAGCGTAAGTTCTAGTGATCAGACATTGAAACAAAATAATTACACTTAAATAGGAAAGCTAAATTTATCAAAAAAAAATGTGTAAAGATATTTATTATATCGATTGAAAACTATAAACATTCACAGATCACACTGTAAAACTAGTACTCATACTCGAGAATGAAGATGTTTGGCTCGAGTTGTTACGTTAAATTACGTGAATCGTGATCACACATACGTTAAGTTAACTTTAAGTTAACGTTACGTTAAGTTACATTAAGTTAACGCTAAGTTGATCGTGATCCCGGATTAAACTCGACTTGTGTAATGAAATAATTCATATAATGTGATTTTCTATTTTCACTCTAGTTGAATGCTAGTACAACTTCTTTTAATTGCCTACTTCATCTACTCCCCCTTTATAAAATTGTTGATTAATCTTGAGTTAAATGCGTCAAATAAAAATGTTAATTTATAACCATTATGAATCAATTAAAATTTACAGCTATTTAAGCTAAGGCAGCAGGATTTTTAGTATAAGTTAAGAATAAATGGATTCCAAACTAAGGGCTGGAGTAGACAGGAAACACTAAACTGCCCTCCCCACTACCCCACTCAATAATATTATCCTCGTAGAGCCACAAATAGTATTATATTGGATCAATTTGATCATCTAAAATATGTACGAATAAAATATTTCCAGAATAGTAATATCATCAGTGTTTCAATTTATCAAACATTTCAATGCCCAACCAGAACCAAGATTAATAATATTAACGAAGTGAGGTAACTACATTTCGAATAGGTCAGACAGAACACATCCTACCAATAATGAACGAACTGCCAAAAAGATAGGTCGTAAACGAGAATAGGGGAGGTCTAAACCTGATGACATAAATGGGGTGGTCACTGCTTCTGCTATGAAATCAATCGCAACTGTGTTTTAATTAAACCTACCCCACAAACGCTCAGCCTACATACAACATATATATATAAAATTATATATAAATATATATATATCTGTGGACCCAGGTAAGTCTACAATACTTGAGTACGTTGGAAATATTAACCTGGGGCGCGTACTAAGTTTAAATAATCTAGTCTGGTTTTCCATAGTGGGAGGTTGGGGTTCAAATCCTACACTGGCATAGTAAAGAGAGTTTTTCCCAACATGTTTTTCACTATCCCTCCACACAAATTCTGGTACATGTCATCTCTAGTTTACCTCCCTCATTCCTATACTTGTAGTCTAGTGTAACGCGGATATCCCAGACAAGAAATACCACTCAATGCAAAAATGTATCGTCACCTTGGTGGAAAAAAAAAATTTCAAATTATATTTTGACGTTTTGTTTACCAAAGCGATGTTAACACTTAATTTTACTATTGATGGTATATAATTACTTAGAATTTTACTAATATACTGCGTTATATAAACATTTAGGGGCCCATATGTCCCCGGATTTGGGGTGTAATGTTCCTAAAGGTTTCAAAGAAGGTTCTGTTGGGATAAGTAAGATTAAAATATCTTAATTGGGTATTAATATAAAGTAAATATAATATATTTATTTTTTAAAGAAGGAATACTAGATTTTTCAAACTTATTCCTTCTATAGCGTTCACAAACCAAATTCTTATTGTATCTGCTGATTACAAAGTATTTATTGTTGGGGAGTAAAGTGACAAATAAATAGATGATTATATTTAAATGTGTTAAAATGTATCATTAAGTAATTAAAAATCTATTTACTTATAAATAGATGCGTAGTACGTCTTGGACATAAGTATTAAAATTCCAAAACCTGTAGTTTACATGACGAATTTTAAATTGAGATATCTTACAAGGGCCAATCCTTTGGCGATCCTCCACAAGGGAAAGGACATACCTTAGAGCTCCTAGCACTTAAGGACTCGTATATATATTTCAGATGCTACACTAAATCTTTCAAAGGATGGTATGATGGGGAAAGGAAAAAAAGAATTAGTGTGAACAAAGCTCCAGTGGAGTAGTACGGTGATTCCAGTTTCCATGAAGTGGGTAGAATGAATTTCTTAATCTAAGAAACTAAAAAAAAAAAAAAAGACCAAGAGGTTTTGAAGAAAGACGTTGGAGATGAGGTAAAGAGTAAGGGGGTGTAGTTCGAGCTAGAGCGGGAAGGACTAGATGACAATGACTAGTTCAATAGCGCGTCATGTCGGCCAACAATCAAACAAAAGGAGAGTCCGGTGGATGGAACTGCCAATAAAACACGATTAACGGCCTTTCTTGGTGAAGAACCTCGCAGACAAAAATTCACCTAAGGGGAGTGGAAGGGGAAAGAATCTTACTACATTTCTTCCTTTCATTCTACTTTCCTATACACATGGTACCTCATATTTAGCATAATTTTATCTAAAACTTTCAATTATTCTTAAATTATAAATACAAAGAAAAAAATACTATATTTAAATAAAATACACTTCATACTAGTTCAGAAAAGAAAACCCTTAATATTCCATTGTCATGTGATCAACGCGACATAAGATTAAGGTGGTAGTGTAGGTAAAACTAGCTAAGGGCTGTATGTTATAATTTTTATATCAACATTTTGTGATATAAAGAATAAAATGATGGTCCTATAGAAACATATAGCTTAATTTTATTCACATGATGATATCATAAGTTTTTGAATATCTGTTGATGGGGTTCTGAAATTTAAGAAGTTTCTCATCTAATGCCGATATACTAATGACAGATATTCAACAACTGTTGATGCCACCAGGTAAAGATAATTAAACTCTTTTTACCAAGCCAATATTTTATTAATTTTGGCAAAATAAGTTTTGTTATAAAAACTGCACAAATACTGACTTAAATCGTGTTCCTACAATTACTCAGATCTAATATTTAAGAGAACAAGTTTTATTGGTTTATTTAAATTTAAACCATGGTTTTGTTAAAAAAAATACTTAAATAATTATATGGTCATCACTATATAGAAAGAGTAACGTAAGCTATGATTTAAATCATCGGTAAGTTCTATGTTTTAGTGGGTCGATGTAGTGTATCCATATTTAGATAATCTATATCTTTAAACCCAATCATAATTCTATCAATTCACCATAAGAAGAAAAGTTGATTTTTCAAAATGATTTTGTGAAGTAAAATATTAAATTTACTGTGTTAAATTTAATGAATAATATTGAATAAAATGTTTACCTTTGAATTGTTTCGTGTATGTGCTGTATGCGTATAGCCCAAACGAATAGTACTAGGGTGAAGTGATAAAGTTAGTCAAGCACCAGTTTGGTGACAGTATTCCCAAAATATGGATAGAACCCAAGACTGATTTTGTTACCAATTATTTTTTGCCCATTTGTTAAAAAATATGTACTGTATGCAATTGGTTTTCATACAAATTAAATTAAATATTTATTTCTCGTGACCCTTTTAGAGAGAGAGGAAGTTTTGGGATCAACAAAATAAATCTAGTTCAAGATTTTGGTGATTGTAGAAGTATCATGAACCCGAAAAGGTTGTTTTCACGACCCCATCTTTCTATGTGTATATATGTATATATCTCGGCCTGGAGCTGAAATCATTTTTACGAGCTGGATAACATTTGGCCTAACGTTTACATAAGGTTCCCCGGAGGCATTTTTGAAATCAGATAAATAATCCTAAAATTAAAGGTAGTTTACGATTTTTCTCGAAATCCGCTGTAACGATTTTGATTCAAATTTGTATCTAGACACTTATTACAACAACAAAAAAAAAAAACTCATCTAATTCATCCATGAAAATGACTTTAATGTTGTTTAACACAAGCAGAAATTTCAATGAAATATCCACAGCTATTTCAGATACAAAATAGTTTATCACTACAAAATTGTGCTATTCTTAGAGTACAAATAACTTTTATTTGAAAGAATCTGTTAGAAAATTTTTAAGAATTTTATTAATAGAGATATTGGAAATGAGGAGTTGAAAGTTCACAGAAATAATATGTTTCTGTTAAAGTGTATATTATATCATCTATACTTTTTGGTGTTTCCATAACAATCTATATTAGTTCAGTTCCCATATCTTATAAGCCATAATAATTAATTGAGATAAAAGAATGGAAAAGTCTGTGTGGTGCCCCATTTCATTTATTGAATCAAGTTAAGTGCTTAAAGGTTTCATAAATCACAACATGATGGCCAGCGAGGAGTATTTCTCATCAATACGACTATATTTTAAAACTTTTCGTTTCTGACTATATTTGCAAAGAGTTTTTGCAAAGTGGTCGCTTTATACGCATAACCAAATCTATTTTAAACTACTCTAAAACACCAATATAAAATCAAAACATACTATAACGTGTCCTATTACCTACCATTTAAATGTAAACTACTTTCCCGGCTACTATAAGTGACTTTAGAATGGTTGTCCCCGAAAATGTCATGAAATAAAATGATTACTTTTTTCAAAAAGAACGGTCCACCTGACGGCTACGACCAAAGTTGATAATCTACGCGACCACAGTATATCTTTTGTCGCAAACGTAACTACTTTGTATCATACAAATAATCTAGCCTGACGTTTTGTCGTCCTGGCCGTGGAGATTTTGTAGCGGTGAGCCGTACCTTAAGAATATGTGACCTTCCATCATGATCCCGTGGTGGGGGCACGTCATATGAAGGGTCGATTAAATATATATGCTCCTGTCAATAATTGTACAGCGTTTGAAGACTTGTCAGTGAATGGGTAGTCCCCTTCATGTTAGGTCACGAAGTATGAACTCTGGGGGATCTCGGACATGTCGTGACTTCGATGTCCCAAAAGACACGGGGGAATACTTTTCTTTTTCCATCCTCTTCTTTTATGTTCTCGCCCACTTTCTCTATCGGATAAGGTAATCTTGTAATTTTTTATTGTTAAGTTTTTTATTATTTCTAGCACAACTCCTAATAACAGTTTGGGTTGAACTCTTGTGTACTAATTACGCTAATGTGTTAAGGATGAGGAGGGGGTCACTGCATGAAGTGGAAGTTTGAAAAACCACCCTCAATATACCCGACTGGGGTTAGAGCCCCTATCTAATCATCTGTGATCCAGTCAATTGTAAGAGTGACACCTCGACCATTCGACCACATAAGTGGGTCGAGTGTGAATCTAAACTAATGGAATTTGTCTCTTGCAAGGATTCCTACTCAAAGTTAAATGTGTTTTAAAGAATAGTTTTATTTTCCATTCGCTGATAATGTTTTAATGATAGGCCTACTTGCTGGTTGATTAATTCCATAGTTGAACTGTCTTAGACAGGCCTAAAAACTGCTAGTATGTATAACGGCTTAACATATGTGTTGAAATGAAATGATCTTTTTTCATGCCATTGGTTTTAAAAAATATAAGTTTATTTAGATATGATAATGCATACACAAAAGTTTACTCAAAGCTAAAACTTTTTAGACGAGACCGATTTGTTTTTGTAGGCATTATCAAGATTTAACTACAGAGATCTTTAAATATATATATATATATGTTTTTATTTAACATACTGTCTTACTACTTGTTCGAGTTGTACGCCAATGTACTAACTATACTAATGGGTTAGGATGAGGAAGGTTGAATTTAGAGGAAATGTACCCATATTTGCTTTGAGAGAAAGAAACCATTTAGGAAAAACCACTCCCAGAACACCCAACCCAGCTCGAACCCCGTCATCGGCAGTCTTATCTATTGCCAGAATGACACCTTAGACCATGCACCCACAGAAGCGTGTCTGCTCTAATATAATATTAGAGGTAAAAACGTAAACGGGAATTGATTTCTGACGGAAGCATAACAATATTTTTTTTCGCTGTTATTTTTTCTTGTTATGTCAAACACTCCCAAGATACCCATTCGGAACCAAATTGGTGGTTCCATTTGTAAAATATTTCAAGTTTTTGAAAAATTAGTCATCAGTAAGTTACTCTTCAATAAATTTTTGCCCCAAAACCAGAGATAGCAAATTTGCAATGCCAAACAAATCCTAGATATGCATTCTAAACAGCATCGTTAGTCATTTACAAAAAATTTGGAATTAAAAAAACTACTTATCAATAAACTACCCTTAATATAAGGGATAGGCTAAAAAAAATTGTGGTACAGCCCCATCTAAATATAAATATTAAATTTTAATGAAATCCCTCAAACTGTTTTGTATCCGTGGCCAGAGACAGACAGAGAGACAAACTTTCTTTTTTATTGATCTGTAGTTAATATAACAAATTAAAACATATACTATGACCAAAATACAATCTGTAATTAAGTCTAAACAAAAATTAAACTACGTAATGTAAATAAAATACATTTCTCTAATAATTTCCAACCAAATTCTCACCTGTTACTTTAGCCAAATTATTTCTATCTGTCCAAAAAGAAATATATTAATTCAAAATTCCCCTATTTTATTTTACAAATTCAGATTTTAATCGGTATTTCAGCCTTACACAGAAGAAATTTTTATGTTAATCAGTTGCTTGATGAAAAACCTTTAAGTAGTAGTTATGTCCTATTTTTAGTTGATTTTGCCAAATTTAATAAGAAAGTTTACCAACTGTCCTGCTCTATCAGATTTACTTGAGTTAATTAAATTACCATCGTCTACAAGAGCTATATTCAGAAATCTTCTTATTAAATTCATGAAAAACAACCCAAAAGTTGGTACATATTAAATAAATGACCCATGACTGATTGAAAGAGGTCAACACCACCATCTTTCTTGGTACACCGCGTTATTTTGCTGGTACCAGCGACATCACTGACGGTAGTATTTTGACGGGGCTCATTTGACCGCTTGGTGGCCGACACACCTTGTTTACAGTTCCTCGTCAGGTGTCAGGAAAGAGAGCATCTAAATAATACTTAGCATCATCAATGTACAAATATATTACCAATAGTATAGAATCCATTTAAAAAGGAAATTGTAAAGGAAGTGAGTCTTCCCTGATATGGATAATATAAACAATACCTCTAAACAAGTTAACATGGGAAAACTGGGTAATCTGGAGTCGATTCTAATTTCCCTCATCTGACATGTAATTTTCCCGTATTTTTACAAGTTCGTTGACAACCTATTATTTGTAATATTTGGTGAGGCATTGGAACACACTAGCTTAGTTGATGACACATAACATCTTCGAATGGGGACAGAAATATTGTCTATGGGCACTCCGCCGTCTTCCAACATCTTACTAACACTATCTTCATTTGCCATAAACAAACACACTCATCTACCACCTATGTTAGATGAAAAACGATTACGATGTGTTCCCACAACGCTAGCCACACTAGCCAAATGATCATCCGACACTTTTCCGGGAACAATAGTGTCCAAAACAACAGCCAAGTTTACGGTCCGGCCTGTTCGACGACATTCCATGCCATCCAGATTCTAAATCCGGCACACTTGAGTGAAGTCTACTCATGTGGAGGACATCACAACACATCAACGTTCACTAGAAAATGGATACACACAGAATATCCTCGAGGTTAATATTCATGGGGTAGCACATAACTTTAACACTTCTTTGTTCTACACACGTCCACTTGCTACGGCAGCAGCAGACATGGGGACCTACTGAACTGTAATTTTTTTTTTTTACTTTCTCTTGATCCCTCTAAGAGATAAGTATTATGATGGTCGGAAAAAAAAGGATCAAACTCTAATTTTTGATAAATGTTGACGACACTGAAAAAGTGGTTCTTGCAATGCCATTTGTCTGTCCGTCTGTATCTCGGAATAGAACCGAAACCATTTTACCAATCGAGCTAGAACTTCATATCTAGGGTTTTAATAAGGCTCCCCCCAGAAGCTTTTTGAATAAGATACTTAAGATACCTTCCAAACACTGTTTAAGGTTAAAAACAAAATAACAACTCTCATAATTCTATGAAAATTACTTTGGGGGTACTTTACATGTGCAGAAATTTCTTATTTTGATTGTATCTCCACAACTATTTGAGATGCGAAATAAGTTATTATTGTAAAGATGTAGTAGGCCTATTAGTGAATATAAACAATTTTTGTTTGAAATATATGTTTTATAAAATCAATAGTTTCTGAGCTACTAGCCAATTTTTGCTATTCAAATCTGAAAATGAAATTGATTGTTATTCTCAGTGGCGGACACAAATGTTCCATTTTTCTTAACCGTTTTGTAACAGTGTATGCTATTTGATTTATGTTCTTTGGTAGAATGTGATGCTCTTTTTATTTCGATTCAAACTCTCAGAGAGAGAAGTATTGTGATTGTCAAAATAACCGAACTCGAGATTTTTGATAAATATCGACGTTTCGTGATCCCCTGAAACCGATAATTTGTTTCCGCGATGACGTCTAATTGTTTCTCTATATCTTAGCCTAGAGCCGAAAACATTTTATCGATCGGGTTAAAATTTGGAATTTAGGATTTTCATAAGGTTCCCTCGAGGTGGTTTTTGAATTGGAAGGGTAGGTTTACCTATGGGCAAAAAGAGAAAAAATAATAGATTTTCTCAAGTCAGGGGTGAATTTGGGGGTTCAACCACCCTCCCCTCCCCAAAAATAATTTTATGAACGAAATATATAAGACTTTATTTAAGATTCAAACAAAATCAAAATTAAGGTACAAGTACAAATTAGGGGGCTGTATTACCATAAAAACACTTTAGATAGTTTCTAGAGTTGTTAAATATGTATATTTTTCCTAGCCTTCAGCAGTTAGAACTTCTAGAGGTGTTTAGTATTTAGACATTTGTCTAGCCCTTCGCATTAATGGTAATATGTTACCATAAAAACACTTTAGATAACTTCTAGAGATGTTTAATATTTTAAAAATGCCCTAGCCTTCGGCAGCTAGGGGGTTATTTTATCATAAAAAAATACTTTAGAGAGCTTCTATAGGTGTTTAAATGTATAGATTTTTCCTGGCCTCCAGCAGCTAATGAGCTATATTGCCATAAAAAAAGACTTTAGAAAGATTCTACAGGTGTTTAATATTTATAATTTTTCCTAGCCTTCGGCAGTTAGAAAGCTGTGTTGCCATAAAACACTTCAGATAGCTTCTAGAACAGTTTATCATTTAAAATTTTTTTCTATCCTCCGGCAATTGGGGAATGTGCCCACCAAACCCACCCATCTCCCTGAAATTATTGGCTGGCCTTGGATATTCTCAAAATCTGCTGTAACAATTTTGATTATTTTTTGTCGTATATACACACACTGTTTGACATTTCAAACCAAATGGAAATTTTAATATTTCCATGAAAATACATGTGCGTAAATTTCCAATTTTTATCATGACTCCACGACTATTTGAGATACGAAATAACTTATCATTGTAAAGATCTAGCACGTTTAAATTTAAAACTCCTTTGTTTAAAACATCTTTTTATAAAACTAATAGTTTCTGAGCTATGAGCAAACATATTTTGTTATGGAGTCATTTGAAATATGAAATTGATTGTAATGCTTTTTATTGGGCAGAGATGCTCCTCTTTACTCAAATGTTTTTTGTAGCTTATATTATTTCATTTATTCTCTTTAGTGGAGTGTTTGTGCGACAAGATATATTTTTTGTATCACAAATCTTACAAGTTTTGAGTAAATGTCTCTATTTTAATATTGAAGAGATAGAAAGTCTCTACGGTGCACACTATCATTTATTTAGTTTCGTGTTTACAGAAAAACCTAAAAAATGTGTTATTATCTCGAGATAGATTATTATGATAACAATACTTTCCTTTGATTTGAGAAAGTAATAAATAAACTTTTATATGACCACTCTAATTTAAGAATACCAAAGTTGAAATAAATTTGAATCTCTATACGTTGTGTAGCTGCCTCTTGAGGGACTACAACTCTTGGTACTTTACTCCAAACCCTTGATTTCTGTTGGCTGTTCCAGTAGAATATCTTGTAGGATACAACCCGGGTAGTGTGAGTCTATGGACCGTTGGATTAGGAAGTATGGGGTAGGGGAGAATGGGAGGGAAGGACGTTGGAGGATGTACAAATCCTTAGAGAGAATCCTGGCTGCTGCTTCAATCAAGAGTTTTGTCAGGAAGCCAAACTCGTGTGTATTCACCTTGCCAACTGAAGGCGCTGGCGTCGTGTATTCTTAGGGGTGGACTCAAGAGAAAGTAAGGGAGGGAGGGAGCGTCCAAATAAGCGCCGAGACGCGTCTTTGCCAAAATATCTTCCCTTACATTGGCATGTGTCGCAAACCTTCCCGTGGCCTTCCTTTAATGACGAGGTTCTCGTCGTCACTTTTATACGCTTTATCTCCCCACCTCAAACCCCCTACCCCCATCAGCTTGATGCGAATGAAACTTCCAACATCTGATCTTTTCAAAAGAATCTTATGTCTTAACTTTGCTTGGAAGCGTGTGTTAAAGATTATTCCTACTTGATTTGTTTTTGTAGAACATGAGTCTTGAAAAGGGTAAGCACGATATGCTGTCATAAAATCTCTTTAACGAGTATTTAGGACTGATTTAAATGCCTATTTAAAAAAGAAGTATTTGGTACAAGCATAATTTCCTATGTCATCAATTAAAGTTAACCATTTTACTATACCATATTAGTTCTAGAAATGCATGGATATTTTATTTGATGAAATCTCTTACAATATTGTAAATTAAAGTTCCACTAAAGGAACGGTATATGTATTTATGAAGTACAACTACGCTGAGGATTTACAATAAAACATATCACTACAGTTAATTAACCAATCTTTAGGAATTAATTTTATTTAAAACGATACATTGGTTCCACATACTTATAATATCTCAATTATTAATTCATGACTACAAGCAATTTGGGAACTCTCATTTCTAATTTATCTTTCAATTTTGCAGAGGAACTTTTAATCATTTGTAATACAACATAAATGAATTTCGAGTCTCTCTACTACTCATTTCATACACTTCACTAAACTGTGCTTCATGAATTATTTGTTTTCGTATAATTGTTGGACACCGTGTTTGCTGCAATGAGGGTTCGTGGTTCCGCTAATGAGCGGCCGGAATGACAACAAGCTTTTCGCCAACAAGATTCTCATTCAAGTCTAAAGGGCGGGGGGTAAAATAGCTAAATTGACACTAATAACATAATAGGAAATTACATTGTAAATTGTGTATGAATTCAAAAAGGAATTTCATAAATTATAAACAGTAAAATATTCATATTGTACTCACCACTGTAATTTTTATCAAACGGATCGTACGTTTTGACCGTGTCTAATTAGATATTTAACTAGGCTAAGCTACATAAAAATATAATGTAGTCCTAGACAAAGCTTGTGTGACAAATGATATAGTAAATGTGACGCGATTCTTATTTAATTTAATGAACAGTAAAATAAAAACCATACATATTTTAATTCATATTTTAATACATCCTAATGTGAGATTTTTATTGGTTCATAATGAGTTAATTTATATATATATTTATATAGCAAATATATTTTATTTTAAAATTGATAGTTTTAATTTATTTTAGAATTCTCAAACTTAAATGGGCGATGTAAGTGAAAATAAAATAGAATAAAATAAATAATAGCGTGTTTATGAATTGTTCAAAGTTTTAAACAAACTAGCTGAGAATCTTATACATATATTGATTGATGTGATTCTAACGATCTTTTAGGTAATCATTTGAAATCAATAAAAAACTAATATTTATTTTTACGCCAAAACATTACGATAACGAATATTCCATGTATAACATATATTATGAAAAATAGCACTAAACTGCACAAATATGGCTCAGTATAACTCTAGCTCAAACCTATGGTGTGATAAATTATTCATTTTCAAAGGGTTTACAATGTAAATGTAAAATTCAGATTAACCTGAAGGGTAACGGTCCTAATTTGACGGACTATACTGTGCCCTTATCTTATAATCCACACCATAGTAGAACAATGTAAGGTAAGCTTGCTATATTTTAGGGTAAGCTAAGGGCACATGAACCCCCAATAAAAAATAAAGAATGGACTATTAATTTCACATTTTTTCAAACGTTCTAAAAATAACTGTATATCGCCTAATACATCCACTATTTTGAAAGGTTACTGACACCACTAGATTTTATATCTATATTTGATATCCAAGTTCAAGGTAAATATATCTCCTTGGAACGATTGTCTTCCTATGAGGATTGCATCTTACTTCGATTTGACAATTTACAATAAATGCGAAAGCGCAACCATGTCCCTGCATTCTTATCACACTCCAGTGTAGCTCGGAAGAGCAGCAAAAGAAGGGCTTTACTCAATACTCCGCCATCGCTGCTGAGAAGGTGTTTTGAATAACGGGACAGAGATACAGATTTGTGAAAGCTAGCTTAAAGACTGGAGCCTTTATTTATAGAAGATAGGAAGTTTCACCTTTTTAATCAAAGATATATAAAAAAAATTGAAAAGATTAATTCCGAGCTTACAGATCTTGCACCTGAGTAACTTTATTTATTTTAAATATCAAATAAACCTCTAAACAGGCGTACACAGTTAAATAAAATTACGAGGTCACCATTAGTATTCCACAAGTAATGACCAAGAACTCTTCTAGCTCCAAATGCATGTCTACAACCATTAAATATCCCAAAGACATCTTCTAATCAGACCAGATAGTGCGATCCAATGTTACCTCTAATAAGGGGTCAGATAAATAAAGGCTAGAAAAATAAGAATCTACAGGACTCAAGCTTTAACTAGGCGGAACTTAATATAGTTCTTAATGATATTATTCTATTTTTTAATATATGTATATTAATAACTATAGTATAAGCAAAATAACTTGAAAATATAACAAAATGTAGGGCTTTGTTTAGTCAAAAATGAAAATAGCTGTGAAAATATGTTAACGGCATATATAAACCGTTGATTAGAACACACAAAACTATTTAATAGTGACATTGGTATATCATAAGGTTAAAAGTAACTATATCTAAAGTGGTGGTAACAAGAGTAATTGCAATGCCATTCTCCCGAAAAAAGACTTCCAGGGTTAAAATCATCTATACTACTTATTATGAAGCTAGCAGCACCACTGATTAGCACTGATTACACGAGCTAGAGGTTTCAAGTATATTCCTTCTCCTTGTCCTTTCATTTGGCAGGAGAATGGGAGGAGAAAGCTACCTGGACATCCATATCCTCATTCCTTATAAAGACCTTCCACGACACTGAGTCTTATTTGTCCTCCTGTTAGAAGTAACATTTATTCCTAGAAACACAAAAGTTACTTTTTCTACATTTTTATATCTGACCTTAAAGTTTTTTTATATACATTATGATTAAAATAGGACTCTTATTATTGTTCTTAGTTCGTATTTGACCACCCCTGTGGTCTAGTGGTCAGAGTTATTAACTTCAGATCAAAGTTCCCGGTTTCTAACCTTGGTGGTTCTATATTTTTCGTGAACCAGTGGGTGTGGTACGAGTTCAACTCGGCCTCCTGAGGACAAATGACAGAAATAGCAGCTTCAGTAGAGAAAACTGAAATTAACGGCTTGAGGGCTAGTTTTTCTGACCACATGACACCCTCTATCAGGAGAAGTTAACAATATCTTCACCAACGGACGATGGCTAATACCATGGAGACTTAATTCTTATTTATTTTTGCCTAGTATATTTAAATATCAAGCGGTAAATTCCTTCCACCAAGTAAAGCTAAAGGTGAATTAAAGGTCTAAGGTACCATAATTCGACTTTTATTCAGGACTAAAATAATTAAGAATATATATTTAAAGAATTAATTCATATAGTTATCATTTGGCTATAGTTTTATATTATTGTTAAACGTATGATTCTAGTTTTAGTTTTTAAATAATGTACAGATCCTGTGCTGAAACTGCCTTGAGTTTAGAAAGTGGTTTTAAATCCCCAAAGTAAAAAGGACAATACACTGATGTATTATCCCTGGTAAACTATTCATTAGGATTGGTGTTTTCATAAACCATTTCAAGAGACACAATTATGCATACGCATAATTGCCTATTATTGCGGAGGTAGTATATAATTATAAAACATGTAATATCTGTATACCACTAATTAACAGATGGGAATAACATTAATTAATGAGATGAAATAGTGTGTAGCACATATCCTGTTACAGTTTTCTGTATAAATACAAATAGGTACTCCACAAGTCATTCTTGTTGACTTATTACTTTATTCGTTCCAATGATGTATTTACAAAATTTAAAGACCCAAATTAATAAGTAAGAATAAATTAACATGCATTTACCCATAGGTAAGATTATTTACTATTTTCTTTGAAATAAATATTTTCAGTGCATCTGATTGTTATTAAACTTGAACCTCTCATTTCAGATGAACTAACCATAATTTTATAAATTGTATTTAGGGGCATCAAGTGTTATTGCTCGTTCAGGATATCATAGAACAACACTAATAATTATTGAAAAGGGGTAAATAAACGTTGATTATAGAGAAATCTACAAATATTCACCCACCTCGGTGTCGCAGTTGACTAACGCGCTAGTCGTGTTGAGCTCGACCGCCGAGGACGGGAGATCGAGGTTCGAATCTCGGTCGGGTGAACTGGGGGTGGTTTTTCCGAAATGGTTTTCCACTCTCCCTCCACGCAAATGCGGGTTCACTTCCTCTAAATTCAACCTTCCCAATTTCCAATCCATTAGCGTAATTAGTACTTAAGCGTATAACCCGAACGGGTAGTAAGACGCGGTGCTAAATATTATTATTATTATTATTATTATTATTACAAATATTCTGATGGAGAGAGGGTTAATTAACCAATGAGAAAGTCATGTTGATTAAGCACTATAGGATTATTCTCATCACAGTATTTCTGTGTGGCCATAACAGGTCACGAGTAATCTATCTTACATATATATAAAACTTTGAGCGATTACTTTTCGACAATTTTCTGGGATCTTATCAAACTGATTCCGATATTTATTTTAAGGAAATGAAACTTTTACCCATAGGATGTACCAAAAAAATATCAAATTTCATAGTTATTTAAAGGTAATCCACAATTTGATCAAACAGATATTTATTTCGTAAGCAATTTATTGAGTTATACCAAAAAGAACCGATTATTTTAAATAAGAGCCATTTACTTACAAGGGTATCATATAAAAGTTTTTTTCAATAACGAAGCAACATTTTAAGAAACCAATTCCCACAGTTAAATAGAACTAATATTTTTTTTATTTTTTAAATGAAAAACCATGCATCTAATGTGGTATTATGGGTGGAGGGCTAAATTTTTAAAATCTCTAGTTCATATTTATAGGATTTAAAGGCAACCGTTTTAATTCCAAAATTGACGCACAGTTCGTAAACTGGACACTTAGTCGTTTATAATTTATTGGTCTCATAAATAATGCACATATAAAAATATTAAACTATTTTTCTATTCTCCTTACTGTTCTCAAGGATTGCGCAACAGAAGTAAGTAAAAAATAACTGAGGCAACATAATGCACAATATTTATAGGAGTTACAAAAAAATTAAATTAATGTTCACGTGCTCTAAGGTATCAGTATTTAAATATTGGTGAAGTAAAGATTCGAATTCTGGCCAGATGCAAACTGAGTGCATACAACATATGATTTAAATCTATATCGTAACCAGCCACCCTCCACGTAGATTATGGTGCGCTTTCTCTAAATCAATCTTATCATCATCACCCCTGGTAATAAGATGTTAACTACAGAAATATATCCGCCGCTTCGGTGGCCGCATGGTCTTTAAGGCGTTACACTCGCAATAGACTAGCCTGCTGATGACGGAGAGGTCGTGGTTCGAGTCCCATTTGGGAGTAGTGAGGATATTTTTACTAAATGGTTTTCCACTCTTTCTCTCCACGCAAATTAGGGTACACTCTCTCAAGTCAACATCCCTCATATATATAGCACACGTACATATGAGTATAACCAGAACGGGTAGTAAGACTCCGTGCTGAAAGAATAATATATTTTGGCTTACAGATACATAACTCTATAGTAGCTAATCTTGTTTTAATAATAATAATAATAATAATAATAATAATACTAATAATAATAATAATAATAATAATAATAATAATAAACATAATGCGAGTGAGTATGCAGTATCTAACAGATAATATTATTTTATAAAATGACGAAACAAACCAATAAAACGTTTCGTGTATCTTTAACAGAAACTAGAGAGAATAAATGACATGACGGCTTGTCTTACATCACGTGATAGCAATGTCACTCCCAATTTATTTTTTTCATAATAAGTCTACTTTGCATGACCTTTCACTATAATGATAGTGGAGTGTGGTTGAGCCGGCTTGGAGAAATTCGTCTTCCTCGTTATCATAGGTCTGTAAGGGAACTTGATCACGTGACCAACATGATAATGATAAGGGGGTAGGTATGAATAGATCCCAAACGTAGAGGAGAATAATGGTTGAAAGAGATTAAACTCATGACCTTAGGATGACCGCGCACAAGTGGCCAGAAAATTACGCGACCAACCGAGAGTAGTCAGTTGCTGCCATTTAGTGTGTAGGCCCACAGCCAGTCTCGCAATGAACGCCTAGAGACTTTTAAGGGTCTGAAACGAGTAATTTTAATTTTAATTTTAATTTTTAGCGCCTAGCGACTTATAACTGGCGACTGGCGACTTTCCTTAATTTTCTTTAAAGTTCGTGTTCATGAATTTAAATTTTAATGCTGTAGAATTTTGATTTTTGAGCTACCGTAATGCAAGAACGCATAATGGATTGCTTTGGTCTATGGAAGAGCTCTAAAATAGCTATATGTCATTCACAAATCACAATGACATCGTTCCGGATACGGGGATTACTTCAGTCCACTGATGTATTTTATATTTGGTTCAGATTAAGGTTATAGCTCTACAGGCGTGAAATTACTGCTTAAAGGAGTGGGTTTTTTACAGCTAGAATGGCTTATATTTTGAGCTGGCAATATAAGCAGTAAAATTACTGCTTTTGGACAAGGGGTAAAATAACTGCTACACAGCCGTAGGATGGCTTCACGTGCAGCTTTTCACTGCGCAGTTCGTTAAAAGAACAGAACTGCAAACGAGGGCGTGCTTCTCATAATATGCGTATGGGTTTATTTTAGTATTGTTATTTTTTTTCAGCTTTAGAAATTAGTTTGCTGTCAAATTCCACTATGCATTTAGGTATATTTAAGGTTGATACTAAAAATATATTGTATCTATCTACCTGGCCTAAATATTAATACACATAAACTAAACTTAAACTATATAAATTATCAAATAAACGCCTTACAAAACTATGGAGACATTCAAAATTAAACTTAAACAAGCAAATTAACTACATAATCAATGCGGACAACCGCGGGCAGTAGTTTAACGCGTGTGGATCCAGAGAAAGCGTCGAGATACTGCTCGGAACCAGCCCAATTCTCGGGCAGTAAGACCTTGAAACTGCCACGTTTTTTTGGACTGATAGAAAAAATTACAGCGCATGTAGCCACCTCAATCATTTACCGTTGGGTCTATTTTCTAGCAGTAAAAACATGCTCTTTGAAGCAGTAATTCCTGCCTGAGGAGCCCGGCTTTATGTATGCATTTTTGGTTTGGCGACAAATCTGACGACTTTTAATTTTTCGTTTAGCAACAAATAGCGACTTTCTGGTACTAATCTAGCTACAACACTTATATGGTCGTTGGCAACACTGCCTCTTCAACAAGCGAGTGTTAATGAGTGACTGATTGGTGTTGTACTGGCCACTGTGTAGTTGACTGTTGGTTCGCATCCACCCACGGCATTTTGTGTAAACATCTGGCCACATGTGCACCGCTCGTATTCCCGCTGGCCGCCGCGGCCTAGTGCGCACCGAGGGAATCCTACCTTGCTGCCACAGCCTGCGTGACCCGGCCGCCTTGGCCTGGTGACCTGGCGCCGCGCTAGTGCCGCCGAGGGAATCCTACCTTACTGCCGCGGCCTGCGGACCTGGCCGCCGCGCTAGTGCGCGCCGAGGGGATTCTACCTTGCGCCGCGGCCTGCTGACCTGGCCGCGCGCCTAGTGCGCGCGAGGGAATCTTCCCTTGCTGCCGCGGCCTGCGTGACCTGGCCGCCGCGGCCTAGTGCGCGCCGAGGGGATTCTACCTTGCTACCGCGGCCTGCGTGACCCGGCCGCCTTGGCCTGCGTGACCTGGCCGCCGCGGCCTAGTGCGCGCCGAGGGAATCTACTTGTTGCCGCGGTCTGCGGGACTGCCGCCGCGCCTAGCGGCGAGGAATCTCCCTGTACCCGGCCGCTGGACCGGCCGCCTTGCTGCGGCTGCGCGTGCTAGTCGCGCGAGGGAATCTACTTGATCGCGGCCTGCGTACTGCTAGAGCATTATGCAGCGTTTTTACACACGACACGTCAGTTAACGGCCGTCACGTTTTGTAGGTTCAAAGCGCGGGCGGTCCAAGTCTTGTTTGATGGCCATTGAATGCATTTTTATTTGCCTTTAGTTTTATGTATCTTAGTATTTTCATATTTATTTTATTGACTGACATCGATGAACTTTCTATACATAGGCCTACATGTGTTTAGCACCCTGAAAATTACACTTATTTACAAAAAGCTCTTAATAATGAGAAATTAATGTGTTATCTTGAATATTTATTTTATAGACTAGGTATAAGTGAACTTCCTATACAGTAATATGTAATGAATGTAACCCCTTAAAAAAGCAAATATTACAAAATATATACATATATTAGTGTGTGAATATGCTCAACAAACATTAAAAATAAAATTGCATTGTGCATTTGAATATATTTAAAATTATTGATTTAATTTGGTCTTTGAGGTAGCCAAGTTATATTTCTAAAGAAAAATAAAGTACTCAAGATAAAAAAACAAATCTTGCATTTTATATTAAGCGTGAATCGAAACTTCATTTACTATTACGTCAACACCCATTAACCAACGTTTTTCTGTGTACAAAGATCGATAGAAGGGTTGAGGAAAAAAAGAAATAAATAAAAAATTTGATGGGAGGTTGGGCGATAGTAGAAAAAAAAAGGTTATAGAAAGTAATTCTTTATGCACCACGTCAGAGTATGATGTATCGCTGTTACTTGTGTTGAAGTCTTGGGAGAAGAGTGCAAGCAGCATCCAGCATCCAACAAGAGAAGACCGCCCATTCTACCCACGGTCGAGGAGGGTAAGGGGGAAAGTAGTTCGGATAAACGAATTTACGATGGATGACCTAAAACTTAGTTTTCTCCCTTTCTTCTTCTTGCTTCACCCTTCCCATCTTAGTACGTTCTTCTACTCGAGTCTTAAGAAGGGTGGTTGGTTGAGTTTTGAAGAAGGGGTGTAGGAGGGTTAGGAAGAGAAGAGGGGGCTTGGGAAAGTGCAAGTGTTGGCGTCAGTGTTGCCAAATCATTTTTTTTTTTCTTCTCCCCTCTCGGCATTTGGTGCCGAAATTGGCTGGATTTCTGAGAACAGCTCTTGAGAAAAGTAATGGAGGGGAATTACCAAGAAAATATGTACTGGACTAACATGAATTATTACCTAGGAAGGAGATTATGACTACACACAAACTAATGCATTTTTTTTCTTATTACATTTAAAATTTAAGGATAATTTTTGCAAATAAGGCCCATGTATATTTTTGGTTAGATCAATCTGAAAGAATTTGTTTATTAGATACTTAAATTAGTATATATACATTAATGTATATTTGTGCATATATAAAGTATATGTATGTATGGGATAATATACGCCAACAGCAATCTAGTTTTGAAAAATTGGTGTCATAAAAGCTAACCCTTAATTTGCCGTTGATTGGGATATCAATGTTAAGCTCAACTCACTGATGATTCCACACGCTCATCCTAGACCCGTGCCTTAAATTACGAGTGAGGAATGACCCTTATCACTGGACGAGTTCTGTTTAGCTCAGTGGTAAGACTTTGGCGTGCTACCCTAAGGGGCCCAGGTTTGGCTACCGTGTACAAGAGTCGTTTTTCAACTAATTCAAATTGATTAAATTATATTCATCTACCTACCGACACATCCATTAGAACTTGGATTTCTAGCTTTTTTTTGTATACACACACTAAACTAACATAGTAACACAATTACGGAACAATAGAGGTTTTGTCTTATATTGAAGTCACAATAAAATGTTCGACACAAATTTAAACCAATAGAAAATTACGCGCTTATATTATTTCAACATCAAAACTATAGTTTATTTAAAAAATAAAGTCTTAGTTCTTGTTTTATTGTAAGATTTTAACACACAACTGTTGTTTTTATCACCCAAATTTTATATTTATAATGAGCTCCAAACCAATTGCACCCCAAATCTTTTCAAACAACTTGAAGAGTAGAGTAACACAACTCCACAAGGAATCAGAATCAATGTCTTTCAGAAGAAGTTGATGTTCGTTTTATGTCTTAAGGTGGGGATGTAGGGGCCGAAAGAAAAGGTAGTGTCTATTTAGTTTCTATATTAAAACAGTTTTTTGGATATAATAAATAAATTATTGTTTTTATAAAGGCATATATAGTTTCATTTTCTTTAAATAGTGACCTCAACTGTTGAGTATCTGTTGAGGCTGTCCTAGAATTTAAAGACAACTCTTTCTCTCATTTCAAAAGTTTGTCATCTAATGCCCTATGTCATGACATATAATCACCATGTGAAGATCTTTTTTTCATTTGAACGTCTTACTACCCGTTCGGGCTTTACGCCTATGTACTAATTACACTAATGTATTAGGGATTAGGAAGGTTTAATTTAGAGTAAGTGTACCCTATTTGCAGTTGAAAATATAGTGGAAAACCATTTAGGAAAACCCACCTTCAGTTCATCCACCAGGATTGAACCTCGATCTCCATCTTCTGCAGTCTAGTTTATTACGAGAGTAGCGTATTATACCATGCGGCCACCAAAGTGGGTGTGAGAAAATTAAACTCTCTGTTTGTACTGAAGCAATTTTTATTTATTTTGGTCAAAAAATGTTTTCTATAAAAAAAAAGCAAAGCACTGACTGATCCTTTCTTGCGTTCCCTACACCCCCACTTTAAGCGATCCCGTTAATCGTCGAGGCCTTGTTTAAGGCCTTTGCTATAACTCGAATTATGGTGGTTGGAAAGAGAAGATAGCTGACCAACTGGTTAGCCGGAAGTGCTGTTCCCTCCGAACACCAGAAACATTTCTCCTGATCTTGTACACACTGCGCCGGTACCACGAATCACTTGGCACCACTGTGTTTAGGAAGGGGAAGAAGCTTTGCAGGAAGGGTTGCCAGCCCTGCCTCGTTGGTCTTGAAGGCGGAGAAGCGTTCTCGCGTAGACAGACAGCCATCACTCTAAAGTGCTAAGGGGGTTGGTATCCTCCTTACACTCTCTCGACTTTAGACCGAAGGTAAAACCGGGTTTTGGGAATCGTGGTTGGGGGTTAGAGGGGTTTAGAATGGTAATCGCGAGGAAGAGATGGTCTGTATTGAAGGCCATGTAAGCTACGGGATGAGATGTTTGGATATTCTAAAACATACCTTAGGTCCCCCCCCCCCATTGATTCATGTTATTGAAAACCCGTAATTAGCCAGCGATCGTTCTTTAGGTTGGACTTTAAAGGCCGCGATAAAAAATTAGTTTTTTTTTTCAGATTTCTTAGCAAAATATTTTTGGCCAAAATAAATCTAACATTCCGCCAGTAATATTCTTCTTCACATGGTGATGTCAACAATTTTTTTGATTTCTGTCAAAAGTGTCCTGGAATTTAATGACCACTTTTCTCTTCGTTTAAAAAGTATTTAGTCTAATTCCGCTAACCTCATGGCAGATATTCAACAACTGTTGATATAACCATATGAAGAAAATGGAATTCAATGTTTGTACTGAAGCAATATTCAATATTTATATATGCCACAAACATATTTTGCTACTAAACCTACTAAAATACTTAAGTTCTCTCGGGTCTCCTACACCTTAAAGGAGGTGCAATATATTTTGGCATGATTAAATAGGCCTAACTCAAAATATAATTACGATATATTTAAAATGGTGTGGTTTGAAAATAATGGACTAACTGCTAGTAAAAGAACAAAAACTGATAGTTTTACTAAACATATTTGTATATGGTGTATGGAAATAATCGTTTAGAGAGAAATATTATTGATCCGAGAAACTATCCTTATGTCAAACTAATACTTTCAGTCATGAATTTTCTTTATCAAAACATGCTTTCTTGAAATATAATTCTAGTATTGCCAATAATTATTTCTAGAACACAGAACTAGTCACTTCTACTATTTGTATGCCTAAAACGAATACAACATGACTTGTAAGGAGAAAAACCGTCCAAAATTATTGCTAGAAGACTGGGTAAAAGATTTTGGGTACAATTTGTAACACAGTGATCGAAAGGTAAGGTTTCTTCAATAAATAGTAAAAGTATTTTAGTGGCATTTATTGTATGTAATAAACTAAACTGACTGGCTTGCCATTTATTGTATAGCCACTAAAATAAAATTATAATTAATAAATTAAAAATTGTCCCGCCCTTAAACAACAGAAGAGTGTTTATTAGCACATAAGAGCATTATATTTATATTATTTTTAATATGATTACCGTAGCGTTTCAAACTCAATAGCACATCGGTGCTGGTTTTCTCTGATTTAGATGTCCGTTAGTGTGTCTACGTAGATTTAAACTGATGTTTTTATTTAATTATAAAATCTTAAAAAGAAATAACTAGTTAATATAGATTACTTACTTAATCTATGGTATTAGGAACTCGAAAGTTCACTTGGTGCACTCACAAGAGTAGTACCCCACCTATCCCTATATTGAGCTCATTTTATCCAGTCACACCTCATTAGACCCTATCTTTTTCAGGTCCAATTTAATGTTATCTTCCCATCTGCGTCTAGGTCTTACCAATGGTCTTTTCCCATTGGTCTACCAGTCAGTACCTAAACCTGGTCTATAATCTCATATTTTTATTGCATGTCCTGTCCACCGTGATCTACGAGATTTGATAAACCCAACAATGTCTTGATGATGAGTACAGGGTATGTATCTCATCATTATGTAACCTCCTCCCTCCCCAATATCCGCATCCCTTATTGAACCAAATATCTTATAAAGCACCCTGTTTTCGAGCACCCTAATTTTTCTTCGTCATTTGAAGTAAGAGACTACGATTTTACAACCTGAGTTATACATTCCTTGACAACAGGTAGATGTAACAACTTAATGAACAAGTTATAGCATGCATTTACCGACTGTAATTTCCTAATTTCCTAATCTTATATAGTTACTGCTAGTTAAATATTTCCTAAATATTTCAACTAATTAACCCTGCTAAATGATATGTTGTTCGTAGTAATCTCTAAATTTCGTCTCCAATTTCGTGTTCTCTTTGTGATCTTATATTAGTCTTTTTAGCATTTGATTCTAACCTATTTCCTTACTAGCCTCTAATAAAAGTTTTGCATTTCATAATATGTGGCTAATATGTAATAAATAATCAAAATAAATAGTATAACAAACATTAACATTTCTACAACAAGCAGTAATAGGTCTTTCAAGAAAGGCTTTGATTAAAATAATGATTTATTTTCTGCAGTTTGTGATGTATCTGGCTGGCATGTCCATAATAACAACTTTGTTTTAAATCAAATGAATCCTGTAATGTATAATTTTGAAAAAAAGTATTGAAAATGTTGTAATAAATATTTGTTGGATCAAATCAATCTAAAGCCTTCCTCGAAACCATAACATAAACTAGTGTTAACAATATAAATGAAATCATTATCATACCAAGATAGAAGCGGGATATTCATCATCCTCGTAGTCTACAGCTGGCATGCTTGTTGCCAAAAACCACATGTTACTCACCTGAAACAAATGAGGATAAAACACATGTTACTCACCTGAAGTTAGTTGAAAACAAATAAAAAAAAACACATGTTACTAATCTGAAAACTAACTAGGAAAGTTTTCTTGATGATTTGCCAAAATTACAGTGAATTTGTGTATCACCAGCATATGGTCTAAATGTCATGCTCATATAGCCTGGTTTCTCTGCTAGTATAGATACCGGGGTTTGAATCCTGGCAGGATATAAATAATATATTTATTCGTGAATAGCTTCCAACTCTCTTTACGGAAATACGGGCGCGTTTCCTCTAAAACATTTCCACTAGCGTTATGAATGTAAACTAAATGGGCACCAATATATGGTGAAAAAAGGGTGTGTGATATAATTTAAGATTTTAATCTGCTAATTTATAAAACATGAATAGAAATACAGTTTATAGAGTAGCAGAAGTAACCGGCTTTGTTCTGGGTAACGACGCAATGCATTACGTGGTTACCTAAGGCAATACTTTTCTTTGTTTCAAATAAAGAGTAAAAATCTCTTGTTTTTATTTCTTCAGACCCAGTTTTTAATAAATCTATAAAGTTAGACATGAATCTCAAAAAGTAAAACCAGAGAAGCGATTTGCATAGATTTCCAGAAGAATTTGAGTGTACCTAACATTTTCCACAAACGACGTTTACTATCGGCGATCAACTGTCGTTTTATCTAATTAATATACACTCTATTTCAATATAAAATCAAATTTTTACACATTACACTGAAACACAAGGGGGAAAAAAGGAGCTAGATGAGATTGCTTTTATGTTGTGGGTTTTTTTTTTCATCACTTGGATGATGAGATAAAAGAACTAGACATTTTCTGTGATTCTTGTTGAGGACCAAACAAGAACTTCACTATGTTCCGTGTTTTGCATCATATAGTCCACTATACTAAGCGTTTGAAATTAGTGAAAAATAACTTTTCCCGAACGTGAACACTCATATATGGAGTGCGATCGAAACATGTACTTGATAAATCAAAGAGCTATCATTGAGCTTCCATCAGAATGGAACGAATGAATTCTAAGATCTCGCCTAAAACCATAGCTGTTTGAAGTAGTTTATTGTGAAAATCATAAGAAAATTCCGGTCGTGGACCAATTTCTTGAAGCCAATGTATGTTAATAAATGCCCTTTTCTAATAAGACCTCTAAGGAAGTTTGATTATAAGTCAGGATCATCCTCGTCTAATCAGCTATCACAATGGTGCGGTAATGACTGCAATAGAAAGAGCATTCACGAAAAAAACCAAGGATTTCTTGACAATTTCCAGCCTGGGAGTTCTTGTCACCTCCTCGTTCATACGAAGGGCCAATACCTATCAGTGAAGCTAAATACAAGGACCTGATGGTCTTAAAAAAACTTTTGCTACGATGAAGCCGAACATTATTTTGAAATGTTACCTCACTGTCTTAGGGTTAATGATTACAATTAAAATATTTATTGTGAGTTCAGAAGACAATACTAAAGTTGATGTTGAAAGATAAAATGAAAAAATTTAAATTTATTCAAAATTATTCAAATAAAATTATTGATCATTGTTTAAATAACTCAGACATATAAATTAATATCCTAAGGCAAAATATATGCTTGGTAAAAAAAAGTGTTGTGCTATATTATATTAAGCTGAATATTCACTACTTTCTCTTATTTGGTTGGGCATTCAGTGTATATTTTACAGGAAAAGTAGATTCTCCAGTAAGAGTCGACTTTACCTAGGCCAAGTCGACTCTTACTGGTCTTTTTAGTAAAAGTTGATTAAAAGCGAAAAGTGATTAATTTCGATCAACATTTACTAGTCAGAGTTGACCGTACCTAGGGAAAGTATACTCTTACTACCTTGAGTTAGTAAAAGTTTACTTTTTGCAAGGAAATGGTCTACTAACTAATAAAAAACAAATAAAAAAGCAAAACCTTTATAATACAAAGAGAGATATAAATATTTAATATTTATTAGAGCAAGGTAAAGATTTGTGACACTTTGAGTTGTAGAGCTAACCTAACCTAACCTAACCTAACCTAGCCTAGAAACAACAGTAAACAAATAGAACTGGGATATTCAAAACAAAGATGTGCGCGCGAAGTCGCATGTGGAGAGCAACATCGCGGAATCAACTTTTACTAAACCACAACAGGCATAGTTAACTCTTCCTAGGAAAAGTTGATCTATTTATTCTCTATCAACTTTTACTGATACTTTTAGTAAGAGTCGACTTTACCTAGGCCGAGTCAACTCTCCCTAACAATCTACTTTTCCTGTGACATATATACCTTGTTTAGCAGAACAATAATTGTTTTTGATCTTTTTTATTGTAGTTAGCTAGGATTTTTTTTAAAGTTACAATTTTAATTAAAATAGAATTTTTAATATTATAATTTAGTAATTATTTTCCTTAGGTTGCTGAATAGATAATAATATTGTAGAATTTAAATATATTTTCTAGTGGTGTTTCAAACTTTTAAACTCAATTTACTCAAAATCATAAAAAATTACATTCATTGTTTTTCCCTGTACCCATCACGTCTTAGTGCCTGTTTGGGTTACACCCACTTAAATCAACTAGCGCTAGTGTGCTAGAGGTGTGGGAACTTGTATTTAGAGAAAGTCCACCCTCATTTGCGTAAAGGGAGAGTGGAAAACCATTTATAAAAAAACCACCCTCAGAATATCCAAACGGAATTCGAGCCCCAATCTTTCCATTCATCGGCAATCTATTCTATGAGAGAAATACACCTTAGCCTGATTGACCACCGTAACGGGCGTAGATATAATTAATGATTTTTCAAAACACCTTATTTTGGAGTTTACATACTATTTACATTATCAAATACTAAAACACTACAATAAACAACACTAAAAAAAGGCCACCAGTGGGCAAAGTTTTCTGTAATAACAATGAAAAACACTAAAGCACCGTATCATTATATGAAGACATTTCAAGGAAGTCTCGTATAACCGGGAGCCTTGCTTTTATCATGATCATAACAATATAAATAAAAAATATGACATTCAAGTCGTATTATGCAGAAGAAGTAAATGTCTTTGTTAGCGTAGGGGAATGGATGAGGGGGGGGGGAGGGGGTGAGTCGTAATAAAAAAAAATACTGGTCCGTGGTAACGTGGGTAATGTAGGGACGAAAGACATCAACATCTCCATTGTGTTGGACACAAAGAATACTCAAAACATAAAAAAAGAACTAAATGGAATTATTATTCTTTCACGCTTTTTTATATGATGACCTCTTCAGCTATGATAGCCATTGATGCTACCATCAAACAAATATAATCTTGCTTAATGGCAATGGTAGTTTCTTTCTATATTTACTAATGATAGTATTTTAAACATACATTTTTTTATAATCTCTTCTTATAACCTGTTCAGGTTATACGCTATTATGATAATTGCTCTAATGGTGTAGGGATGAGGAAGGAAGCATTTTAGAGGTTATCTACCCGCATTTGTGTGGAAGAAGAATAGGAAACCTTTTAAGGAAAACCACCCCTAGTAATACTGACCGGGATTCAAATCCTGATCTCCCCATTAATCAGCAGGCAAGTCTAGCACGAGAGAGAACCCTTATCCATTGAAACTGTTTACAAAGACTTTAATCCTCAACTATTTTGTTTAGGATGTATATTTTGATTGAAATTCGGAAAACTTTTAATTGCCATAACAGCACGATGTAATAATTTTGAGAGTAAATAAACCCATTTTGTTTTTACTAATTGCTACATGAAACAATCCCACAAAATAGTTTCAATTCGAATAGGTGTTTTAATTTTGTCACATTTGCCGAACAAGAGTATAGTTTTTTTTAATCAGCTAATTTGATTCGATTTGGAATGTCCCTTATTTTTGTTAAGTAATATAGTTGCTATATTTATAATGCTCCATATAGGCTTAATAATATTTACTTGGAATTATAAAAATCAGATATATATTTTTAAATTTCTACAAAGTTAATAAATATGAGGCCTGCTGAAAACGAGGAGATTGGTGTTTGAATTTCAGTCGGTTCTGCTGAAAGTGTTTTTTTTCTAAATGGTTTGACACTTTCCTTCCACGCAAATGCTGGTGGCTTACGTATAAAATCTTTCCTTTCTCATCCTTACCCTATTAAAGTAATTATCATACATGTCTGTAACCTGAACAGATAGTATGACTAGGGGATAAAACCAAAAACAAAACAAAAATCCTTGGTTTAAAATTAATTATTAGTCTAAAATATATGTGATTTTTAAATAAACTCTATGGAACGATCAACTATATTTACATAAAGAATAACTTTTAAGTTGTTTTCAAAAGGAAAAGAAAATTTAATGTTTGTTTAGATGGAGTCTATCTTTGGTCTCTTTAAGTCATATATTCTACCGTCCCTACATTTTTCGTTATTGAATTCACCACTTTACAAATATGATAATTGTATTATTCAAGAAGCGGAAATTTAAGATAATTGCAATTAAGAACATCATGAAAAAAAGAGATAGGGCTGAGAAAGATAACTTAGAGCCTACTAATGAGGGATTAATAGTACTATCTAACTATGGTTTTTCTAAAAGAAACTGTTTATTTATTTATTTTAAAGTGAAATAAAGTGATATTAATTCTAGACACAATTAATTAAGGTTAATTAAGATTTCCCTTTATTTTCCCATAAACCCTAAGCTTAGAAATATAGTTTTATGGAGCAAGGGCAGTTTACCATGTAGTCTCTTACCCTCTCTACCCCCATACCTCTCCTCCCCGTTCTCTTTCTTAACAAGCAGCTACGTACACTGACCCGGCCGTGGTCAGCCTCATAAAACATATAATAGTTATTATCTTCCAAGATTACCGGTGACACGTAGCACTTGTATAATAGAACTTGCCACAAATGGAAATACAAAACTCTAATTACGGACCTTATCTTTCTTTTCCTTTCTTGCGCGTTTTAAAATTTGCTTGGACCCTTGACAGTCGCATGCAGGTTAATAGTTTATATAGAGTTTAGAGGCTGAAATACTTAAAAGGTAATTTCTCCTTTGATATACTTTAATATCTACTCTTAAGTGTGGTTGTTTTCGTTTATATATATTAGAAAAAACAATTACTAGCTTTTATATTACACCAGCAAGATTGCAATGTAGTTAATATTTAATAGTTCTAAACTAATAAATAAATAATATTTGTTTTTTGTTTTTTCAAGACCCACTAACACCCTTTCCCTTGATTGAGGGCTTGGAAAAATCTACTATAAGTCGTAGTGGAACATGGTTTAGAGTTCTGAACAAGATATTCACAATTTCTATACTCGTTTGGTCAGTTATTCAATAAGTAAAATAATACCTAGGCACTAGACTGGGATCTTTCGTATTGAACTTAAGTTAGATTATCTTAGAGTCTTGCACCGATATAATCTTTGTTTAAAAAGTTCAGGTTAAATATATATACATCAATAAAAAAAATTGATACCCATAAAACATAAAGAGTTAAAGAAATTTATATAAATCAAACAATTACTTTTTATTTTGAAAAAATTAAATGCACCAAATTATGATAGGAATTTGAAAAGAATACGAAGACAAATTAATTAATTTATGCTTAGGAAATATTTTTATATCATTACTATAATATTATATAATCATATTCTAAAATTATAATTAAAATATTTAAAAGTCTTATATTGATGTTTCTCATATAAATACCAACCACAACGGATTTTCATCTAAATGTAGGTGAAAATATAGTGTGCCTACAAGCTCCTTTATACTAATTTTACAGAACAATTCCTTGTTACAATATAATCGTGTAGGTAGAGAGTCCTAACCTCATCCGCGGTCACGTGTTTTAAGGAGTTAGGCTCACCTGAAAGGGAATAGATCAGCGTTTTGCAAACGATGTGCCTTGACACACTGGTGTACCGCGGCGTCTAATTAGGTGTAACGTGCGGCAACAGTCAATAGAGCCAAGCTTCACTGTTCAATAAGAACATGACTTTGGTAAGAGCGGCTGCAGTAAGTCGTCCACATTTCGTACTCACTAATATTTTTAATACATCTGGCAATATTAACATCTTTAACGCGAAGTTTGAGTTATGGTTTACACTTTACACAAATTACTAATGGTTTGAAATACATTTTACCAAGTGTTAAAGAAGCGTCAAGCGAGCGGACAAAAATTACTTTTATCATTAATCTTGAAACATCTTAAGCTACCCCGGGAAAAATTAGTCTATACTTTCCTAACTCTAATCACATACTTGTAGCCGACGATTTCCGCACGTCCATCATAGGCTCTGCCTTAAATTATTATTAGCACCGCGTCTTACAACCCGTTCGGTTTATACGCACTTACGCTAATGTGTAATGGTAGGGTGATTGTGAGATGAAATGGAGGACCTACAGTTTAACGTGGAATCCGAACCACGGTGGAGGCCTGGTATTCCTCACATTCACAAGTTGTGATTAATACACGTCTTGTCAGAGGTGAAGGAAGGGTTTGGCATTCAGATAAATCTGTACCGGGACCGAGGATTGAACCCCGGACCCTCAGCACAGAAGTCTGACACCCTACCCCTAGACCGCCAGGTCACCCTCTGCCTTAAAATATGAGTGGAGTATCACCCTGGGCACGGGACGAATCCTGGATATCTCAGTGGTTAGAGTATTGGCGTACTAAGCCAAAGGTCACGGGTTTGATTCCCGTGTCCAGTTGTCATTTTTCAATTTTCAGAATTTCCTAACTTTGATTTACCATACAACCGTTGGAATTGGTGCGTAATACACTTTTTTTTACTGCCGTGGAGCTGACCGAAAATAAAACGGTGTGCCGCAAATATAAAAGGCTTGTTAAGTGTAACATGAACTTAAAATTTTTAAGGAAGACTAGACACCGTTTAAGAGAAGGACGAGGATTAAATCTCGGGCGGGTGCAATGGACACACAGTGCCTATATAATCTACTTCATACGTTGCTCCTTTAAAGATCAAACTCCTTTATTCCTGTCTCTATGATTAATTCGTTAGTAGCTCATGTGTTGAACGTAATAATTAAATAAGGGGTGTTTAATGGATAACTAACAGGACAATACCATTTTGTTGGGACTGTACTTAAAACTAATATTTTCCCTCATTAGCCATTTTACCAACTACACACAGTAAAATATATTGGGGTAATGTTAGTGCGTTGGATTTTGAGAGTAAATTTCATAATGAGCATTAATTCGCTGACTATTTTATTCTGCTTTTATTTGGTGAAATAGAGCTGTCTATTACAGACCCTTACAACTTAAGTTTCCTAAGTAGTGGCATGACCTGTTGCCTGGATAAGAACAGTTTGTTGAAACTGTAACCCGAATCGACTCTCATCAATCAGATGGGCCGTTATCAATGAAAATATATCCCAGTACTTGGTGTTCAGAGAAGAGTTTGTACGTGATTGGTTAAATGGAGACCGAATGGGGCAGACAGTATCACAGGTATAGTTTTACCGATCACTGGATACCCTGGTTTCACTCCACGCCACGATATTGCTGGATTTCTCAGACAACATCCTTCGTGCTGCAGTGCAACTAGTTGGGTGTTGCAAGCAGTACGCTATTGAGTCTATACTGGTTGCTAGTGTTTTAAATTACCTAATCTAACGGAACAGTATGAAGTAGGATAGTTTTAAATATGTAGTATAGCATTTTTTGAAGATAGAAATAAAACCATTATAAGCATAATATATATATATATATATATATATATAATATATATATATATATATACACACACACACATACATATATATACAGGCGGAAAATTTTGAAATGTTCACGGAAATACTATACGAAGAGTACAGGGAAGATTACTCCTGGTCTGCAAACTACTCGCACAGCAGAGGAGTAAATTGCGTAAACTTCCCAAGGGTGTGTGTGTGTATGTGTATGTGTTGTGTGTGTGTGTTTGTGTGTGTGTGTGTGAAAACCATCTCGTACCATTCCTCCTTTCACCCCTTTTTTCCTTACTGGCATATGGGTCACGTGATTAGGATAACGTCACTGGGGAGAAATGACGGTCATGCCGCTGTGAGACGGGAAACAGTTGCGCAACGTTTTAATTCGGCTAAGTGGCTAGCAGTGTATTACCATCATACGCTTGTAGGCAAGGGAAGATTAACGGGGTTGAGGGGAAGGGGTTTATGGGGTAAAAAAAAAACTATAAACACAAACAAGAGATTAGGCTATCGCAATGTACAGAACATTTCAGTGGAAACTTAATCCCAAGGGACTAAGAAAACCATCAAGGAAAGTAAAAGTTCATTATTTTGTATTATTATTATTATTATTATTATTATTATTATTCATTATTCATTATTGAAAACTCATCCAAAGCATGAGAGTGCGTGGTTAACAAAGTCTACTAATGATCTCGAGGACTTTTTTAAAATTACATCCTGCCACCAAAAGTGTGTTGGTGCTGTATGGAACATACGTGCATCCACAAAAAAAGATATTTAATACGTGGCTCAAAGTTTGAGTATTTGTATTAGCTACTTGATATTATATAACTAGTTTTTAAGTTGTGTATTGAAATAATATCAACTAGCGTTAAGGAATTCTACAAAAAAGTTCATAAAAAATAAAATGAACCACATTAAATTCCATTTTAAAAGTACTAATTAATAAAAATCGAAACAATATCAATATGTTACACCTATATTTAGTATATTAGACCAAAACTACCATCGAAATTATGTTGTTACATTTAAAAATATAGATTAACGATACGTTAGAAAGAACTAGCAATTTCACTAGAGAATTGCACATAATTTAAAATAAGTTCTAATAGGCGGAGAATATTTTAATACAACTTGATCCTGTAGTAAGATATAATACAGAGATATTAAAAATATATGTATAAAATATATAGAATTCAAAAATATAAATCTATACTGGTTTAACTAGATCAGTTAGTCACAAAACAATAAACAAATAATGCAAAAATAAATATAATATATTCCAAAATTAATGTTAACGGAGTTGGTTTATGTAGTATTTTATTGCAAAGCTGGAGATTATGTGTGAACCAATCATGAATACATATTTCACCTTAATGTATAAAAGGGCTTGTGTTTATTGCATAGGTAGAAATAAAATTGTTTTTAAGTTTCGCAAAAAGTAATTAAATGCAGTCAATAGCTCCCTATAACTATATCAATTATTTTCGTTTGTTTAATTACTAGGACCCCACATGTGATAGAAATATGGTCTTATAGACCTCTTACAACTTTATTTCCACTCAGTCAAGGTGATAAGAGTGCTATCTAATGGCTTTCCTGAAAAGTTTAAAATTAATTCAATAAAATAACCAAATTAAAAAACCGTCCTAATTCAGGTTTAATTGAATCCTAAAAGCCCCATCTTGGCAACCAACAAACCAAGGACCACACACAAACACACAAAACCGTTTTATAAACATGGGGCATCATTTTAATGGAGATGTGTCTAAGCTAAGAGAGAGGATAACAAAAGATTGGCCCTTTTGTTTCTCTCGGGACTAAGACTGGATAGCTTATCTCCCTTAATTAAGACTGATGACTGGCAAGCGACACAGGATCACCAGGGGTATCAAGACAACAAAAGTATCTGTCTAATGGCGGTTATTGTGCTAGGCCAGGGGAAGATTTAATAACAATCATAGTACCAAAAAAAAAACACTCCCCTTGTGCCGACGACCATCACTAGGGTTGAGGTAGGGAGAAGGGGGGTATTTGATGAGATGTGGGTTGATAGACAGGCTACTGTGAAAACGGGGAAAATTTTAATTACGAAGGCTTTGCACCGGGTGTTGGAAAAGGGGAAGAGGGGAAGAAGCCGTAGGCTAAAAATTAAGAACTTTGCTTGCTCTACAGATATTTTCAGATTAAACTGCTAATAGTGATATCCCCTCGTGAATTGTCGAAACTTACGAACGGTAATAGTCTTGACGAGTTAATTTGTATGTCAGTAAGTATTCAAACAAGACTATTAATTTCGTAAACTAGGTAAAAGGTGCTAGTAAGACGACCAATATAAATTCCGATGGAATTTTCTTGTGAAATAACTGAACAATTACTATAGAAATATAAAAATGTTCGTCTTCTGGTTTAAATTTAGACATACAATCCGCGCAATCAGTGATATTGATGATTGACTTTTTTATTTTTATAAGATCCCTAAAGGCAGTAAAAATGTACTTAATTTATTTGTAATATTTTTAATGAAATAAAAATATATAAAATATATATCAAAATATTATATTGATCGATTTTAATTTTAGATTTAAAAACTATATATTAAAGTGAATTAAGTAAACAAGTCATAAAGTCAAGTCTAAAAAATAATTCGTTAGTTTAAGTTAAAGAGTTTATATTAATTTTGATATAGTAGCTTTAATTGAAATAAACCTCACTTGTTTGAACCTGCAGCAAATTAATATTGCGTTGTAGAAAACACCTCAAATAATATCTTATTTCACTAACTCAAATGAAACCTCAACTCTTTTCTTGAAAACAAACCTGAAAACAAAATCACCATGATAATCAAACATCTTCCCTCACAGCTAAGCAGCGAATAAATTCACCACTATTCTCTCTGCAAACTTCAAAGAGAGCCACCGGAATTTTAAAGCCGCCTTTCCATCACCTTCCGGCAATTCATCATTTCAGGATTGTAGAGGGAATGACGTGGAAGTGTAAAAACACAAATACAACTATCAGAAAACACCTCTTGTACAAAGCTGGAAACAAAAAATCTTGGAAACCTTTTGGACTTTCAAATGAATTGGAATGAGATGATATGAATGATTCACTTCACAAGAATAATTGTTGAAATGTAATCATTTTAAATATCAAATTCAGATATCTTCATGTGGTCTTCATATTGTATTTGTTTGATATCGATATTTTCCTTTTTATTGTATGCTTTATTACCAGAAGTAACGATTAATGATCAAATAATTATTTTCATGGAATGCGAAGCTTTTTTTTACCACAGCATTTCACTTCTCGTTCGGGTCATACTATTATTTCTAATTAATTTAATGGATTTAAGGATTGGTAGGTTATATTTAGAGGATGTGTACCCACATTTGCATTGAGAGAAAACCATTTTGAAAAACCACTCTCAGTATATTCGACTGAGATTCGAACCTTCGATCTCTCCGTCGTCAGCAGTATAGTCTATTCTAAAAGTTGTACCTTAGGATTAGACCATGCGGTCAGCTAAGCGAGTAGCGTGAAGTTTAAAATGTGCTATATAACTGATGTTAAATTATAACAGCTGTGTTTCATCACATCTAACTGCCCATCTAGGCTATCTGGACTCTATTGTACTAATGGATAATGAGACAGGAAGGTGGAATTTATAATAATGTACCCGCATTTGCGTGGAGGAAGAGTGATAAACCTCTAAGTAAAATCACTCAACTATATTAGGTCGGGATTCAAGCACTAAGCTCCCCCATCAATTAATATATTGCGAGAGCGACGCTTCAAACCAAGCGACCATTAATGAGGGTGCTTAGCTGAATATATTAATCATTAAAGTACGTTTTGTTAAAGTTCAGCAAAGTACGATCAGATTCGACAAATTTCGTTTTATTTCGGTAAATGTCTATAAAACTAAGTAAAGTTTTGATCGATTAGTTTCACTTTAGTTTGTTAAAATCAAACAATACTCGGAGATATTGGTAAACTTCGGTAATATTTCATCGGGTGAGGTTTGATTTACGTCAATTCGGAAATAGTATATGTAATTGAGTAATAAATGTTTGTTTTTTGTTTGGGATTAAATATTAATACAATAAACTTGAAGGTTAAGATGGGGATTTAAGAAACGTGAGTTAAGGTAAGTGTGTTTGCAGTTTTTATAGCAAAACTTCTTTTTTTTTTTGCTAAATAAATAAAATATTACTCCAGTAGAAACATAGTTCAATTTTTTCACATAGTGATATCAACAGTTCTTGATTATCTACCATGAGCATAGCAGCATTAGAGGAGAAACTTTCTAAATTGAGAGAAAAAGTCTTTATTAAATTCCAGGACACTTAACAGATATTCAAGAACTGTTGAGGTCATCATATAAATAAAACGGTTCGGTTATGAAGATACTTGAACAAGAGCCATGAACCTTTCCATTGATGCTATTCTAAATTCCTAAATAGGCTGTGTTTACGTGCTAATGTGAGTTCATACGTTCGCCAAAAAACAAGGGCAGAACATAAACGGCTATACGTCATCATTATCATCATTATAACCATAATCATAATTATAATGATCAACTATTTCCAGCCTGTCACCAGGTAAGTTTATTAAAATGCTTCCATCTTCATCTATCCTTCCACCACGGCAATATGTGACGAGCTTTAAGGCAATCACAAGATTTCCACCTCATCGGCGCGATCTATTCTGCTTAGACTCAACTCGTCTCTACTTTGTCCGTTCTGCTTGAGATCTTCATTATGGAGGATCCAATAAAATCTCAAAACCAAACATTCCATATCATTGCGCATACGCTGTGGAGCCAGACGCAAGCAATCAGCTTCGTTGGCTGTTGTGTAGGAGATTTGAAATAACCCGTTAATGGAAAGCGTGTGTATCGATGTATTGGATTGTGCCACGTCACAGCGTTATGATTTGAAAACATCCATGGGTAGAATGATCTAAAATATATTTGTATCCACAAGAAAAAAACTGCTTAAGTTTGTGTTGCAATCCATCATGGGGTAAACAAACGTCGTGTAAATTGCTACAAACTGAAGCAAATTCTGCTCTATATTTTCGGTGAGCGTGTAAATCAAGCTTTATTATTTACTTTTTTAGCACCACGTCCTACTAAACGCCCGGGTTATTCATATATAGACTACTAATTTATCTAATATGATAAGGATGAAAAGGTTGAATTTAGAGGAAGTTTACCCACATTTGCACGGAATGATAATGGAAAAAAACCTCAGTACATACGACCGGGATTGAACCTCGATCCTCCAGAGTTGGCAATCCAGTCTAATGCGAGAGTGAAACCTTAGCTCATATGGCCACCGAAGTGGGTAATCTTGATTGTTGTTTTCACTAACATTTTCCTTATAAACCTTTTGATACCATTGTTGAAGGATTGGCTTATGACATTTATTATTAATCGTCACACTCTAGAGGTAGATATTTAATCATGTAATTAAGAAAATTCATCAACTAAAACACTATCAAAAGTAGAATATTATATGTTAATTCACTATTAAAATTACACTGCTAATAATTACAATGTTAGAACTGAATTATTCTTAAGTTACTCTTGAGTAGAGCTAAACAGGCACTACTTATTTTATAGTGGAGGAGGAAAAAAAAACCGTCTCCAGTTTTGACAATGTTTCTAATAATGCATGAAACAAAAAAAAAAAAACAGGAAGGGTGACAGAGTTAACTAAATATGTTTCAATACAAGCTAGTGATCAAATACCTAATACTTGACTAGATACGAACGTAGAGAAAAGTACATAAGTTTAGTTTCTAAAGACCAGGAATATATTTGCCTTTTAATGCCATGTGGTTCATTATAGTAACAAATTATTCTGATGTAACTATGAAAAATATTCTTAGTAAAAATATATTGCATTTATTAATTAGTTCTTTGTTAACACAATGTCAACAATGTTTTAGTGAAAGGACAGCAATATAACATGATTAATTTCAGTACTCTTACAACACTTTAACAAATAATCTGAGACTAGAACTAAAATAACAATTTTGGGTTTAACGTTTAACAAGTTTGTGATGATAAACACATGACCAGAAAAAAAAACCTTCTCAACTTCTTAAAACTTTTTGTTTTTTTCTAAAGCGACGCGGATTTCTAGTCGCCGGGCGTGGTGTATAGCCATGTCTATAAACAAAACTCAGTACGTTACAGAGTTTCGCACCAAATATACCTCCCTTTCCCCCACTTACCCTTTCCTTCCGCTCCCACCAACAATAAAGAGCAAGGTGGATGTTTTACAGAAGGCTAGAGGGGTTATAGGGGGTAGGGGAAGTAGAGATGGGATAAAGAAAAGGAGGTACAACTCTTGGAAACTCATTTGCATCCCAACAATTCCCACTAGACTAGAGAGAAAAGGAAGAAGAGGGTGTTACTTTACAGCGGCTTCCTTTCATCCAAAGTAACCCTCTTCGCCTCCCCCTTTTTTTTAAAAAAAAAAACCGACACTCAGCCCATCGTAGTTTACCCGCTACATACGCTAACAAGCCCATACACGCGCATACACACGGCCAAAACTTTACTGCTCAACTTCTTAGCTCAGTAATGAGAAAGGGTGAACCTTAAAATTACGACAGTATCCATACCAAGGCAGAGCACAAAGCCTTCTTTTAAGGGAGGAAGTACATTTTGAAAAGTGTCTTAGACAACACATTACTTGTCCTTCGTATGCAGGCATTCACATCATAGCTATAGTATAGAAAGAGTTTATATGGAGCGTCGCCAAAATGAATGGATTAAAAGTCCACACAAGCTATGCCCCTACAATACTAGTGATATTCAAAGGGATTATAACTTAAGGAGAACATTTCTCCCGATTTAATTTGTGCATATAAAATACATTTTATAATATAAACTAAGATTTCATTAAATTTACCTTGGTAATTTCATATTCTAGCATTTTATATATACATATATGAACTGGTACCAAATATCCACCGCACCGTAGTTGGCTAACGCGCTAGCTTTGTGTTAGAGCTAAACTGCCGAGGACGGGGAGATCGAGTTTCGAATCTTTCTCTGGTGAACTAGGAGTGGTTTTTCCAAAATGGCTTTCCACTCTCCCTCCATGCAAATGTGGGCTCACTTCCTATAAATTCAACCTTCCCAATTCCTAATTCATTAGCGTAATTAGTACTTAGGCGTATAACCCAAACGGGTGCTAAATAAATAATAAATAAAAATAATATAATATTTTGATCGCCAAAATTTTTTTATAGATGAGATGGTAAGCTGAAATTGGTCAGAAAGTTAAAGGGATTACTTCATATAACCATAAACATTTAAAAATGGGAAATTTCAAAATGGGATTTCAAGAAAGGTAAGGGGCGCTATAAGATGAAGTAGAAAATTAAAATTTGACAGACAGGGGGAGAGACGACTCTAGATCAGATAACCTAATAAATCTTGAAATATTAAATTTCTAAGAGTTAGTTTGAGAAAAACTTTTGGTGGGTGCTCAAAATATTAAAAACTAGTTGTAAACAGCCACTTCACAATGTGGTAGAAAACAAACTTAGAAAGCCACTCCAAATAAATATTAAAATTTGAAAATGTTACATTTTTAATCGGAACTTTGGAAAATAGGAAGAGGGAGGCCTAATGGGGGCCCTCAGTAAAAAAAAACACCTCAATATTATGTTGGTAGTGGATTTAAATTGGGCAGGTAAGTAGAAGGACAGCTCCAGATAGCCTAATTCATCTTAAAATTCGAAATTTCTAAGTAGTTATTTAAATGGAAGGGGCTAGGTTCTTACCGTTTCCAAAACCAAAAGGAATCCTTAATTTTCCTTGTGGTATAAAACTTAAATTCGGCGGGAAAGTATAAATAGCACTACAAATAACCATAAAACACTTAAGATTTTAAATGTAGACTATAAGTGAGAAGGGAAGAGGGGTTAGATGAAAATAAATTAGATAAAGCAGTAACATTTTAATTTTCCAGGGTGTAGAAGGATTACTCAATTAATAACAAAATTAATTTTAAATAAATGTCTATTTAGAAAGGGATGGAGGTTGAAATGGGGGTTTTCAAAATTCCTCAAATTAAAATAATTAGTTATTTTTCAGTGTGGTAGAAGATTGAAATTTGCCAGGTGAATATAAGAACCACTTCAAACAACCATTAAGATCTGATCCTTGGATTTAAAATGAAGTAGTACCTGAATAAGAGGGGAGGGTGGGGTGGGGTCCTTCAAGGTTCCCGAAACAAATACAGGAAACATATTTTGCTGTGATATAAAATAGTAGCTCTAATGATTAGTAAATTATAATAAGGAACGTAAATATTTATAGAGAGCCGAATGACCTCAGAACATATAGAATTTCAAAATTTAATCCCGGTTAATGGAAGCGATAGCAATTAATAAAACTATCATAGAACACTACATTTTTGAGTGGTTTTACCTTTCTCTTATAAACCCTTTTTATAATCCCCTACTATTTAACTTTTTTTTAAATATTAGATTTAATTTTTACTATCTTAAGATCTTTTTAACCTCTTCACCTAAAATATTTCTCCGGGCTAAGTCGGGTATCTCATATAAAAAGGTTAAAATAATGCAAGAACGTTAAGTAACAAAGGGTTAAAAGGGTAAAAATTACAAAAGCGTATAGGGAGGAAAAAAGATAAAATGTAAAAATGGTCGAAAGGGCAAAAGAGTAAAAAAATTTATAATGTGCCTAACGGATGAAAAGGGAAATAAGGTTAATGGGATGAGGTTAAAAAGGATAAAGTATAAAAAGGGGAAAACTACCAAAAGGGCAAAAGAGTTCAAAGATTAAACAGGCAAAATGGTTTCAAAGTATACAAAATAAACAGGGCAAATATTACAAAATGGTTCAAAGGTAAAACAGGAAAATAGTCCAAAAAAAGTGACATGCTAAATGAGATAAATAAGATAAACTTAATAATTGTAAAACATGAAAATAATTGACCAATTGCCCTCTTATCCTTTACTCTTTTTTCCCTCTTTGACTTGCTTATCTTTTTAGAATCTTAATCCTTTTTTTACATTTTCTAACCCGTTCTACATACCTTACTTTATTTGACCCTAAGCCATTTATCCCTGGAAAGCCAAGGTATTGATGCATATATATATATATATATAATACGTGCACAAAAAAAAAAGAAGAAAATAATAGTGGACCCTCCCATTTATTATTATTTTATTTGGGAAGCAAAAGAAACCTCTTTGGAATCTTTTGAATATGTATATTTTTCTTCTTACACCCCAACTAGATTACCCTACCTCTTTTTTTCTTGACGAAGGTAGTAGGAGAAGTGGATGAACACGATGTTTCTAATATATTTTTTGCATGAAAGATAACTTTGAAATTGTTTTATTATTCTCTTGTTTTTAATAATATTTTTTTATGTTTCTCTATGTCTCCATTCAGACTTATTTCTTCATATCACATATTATATATGATTTAAAGAAAGGTTCATCGTGATAATATATCTCTCTTGAATAGTTTTTCTCTGCTTTCTACTTAATGCTTTCAGTTTATTTTTTTAACAAGAGAATTTCTTTTATCTCAAGTTGAATAATACGAAGAGGAAACAGCTTTATTTAGCGTGAGAGAAAAATTAAAAAGATTAAAATTTATGAGAAAGATTGCACTTTTAAGAGGTAACAAATGTTTGGTGTAGAACATTAAAGATCTTTGTAACAAACCTAAAACAGTTTGGAGAAAATAAATTTCTAAGGAGTGTAGGCAGATAAAGATTGATAAAAATAATAATATTTGAACACTATTTTATAAGTAGGCTTACAAGCGCTCCGAGACCTTTTGTACTTTTAATAAAAATACGTATCAGTCGTACCTAATCTTCTTTCGGAAATTTTTGGATACAATATTGGAAATTGATGAGGCTCATAAAATTAATACAATTAAAACAATGCTCAATAACTTTAAGATTTTATACTAAAAATGTAGATTTACAAATAACAGTACTAAAGGGAAGTTTAAATAAGTTCCAAATATAGTGCATGTCAGGGTTTTCCTCCGATCAAATTACGGCTTAATTAATTTTATTTCCACCAATTAGTAGTTAATGTTTTCTTTTAATAGAGATAATTAAAAATATAGTGTTCAAATTAAAACCATCCAAAAGCAACTAACGAAGCAAATTAGATATTATTTACCAAACTTCTGCCTCCAAGTTGTCTAAATGATCGAATTTAATTTGAATTCCTAAAATGATGCCATATCGTTATGATTAATGATCTCTAAAGAAGATATAAATCTTCTTACCCCTCTATTCACCTCCCCCTTTTCCAAACCCCCAACCCTAACTCAACTTCAGAAGCACACTTTTGTTGTCTGTGAGTGAGAGGGACAGAAACTTCCATTCAAATAAATTAATTAATTATATCTAATCTTACGCTCAATCTCATTAATCAAAGTGATATCTAACGCACATTGCACATGAGCTTTGTGGTGTTACAGTTTTCTCAGTAATAAATCAACCACTCAGATTACAATTAAAAAAATTATGGTTTGCCTTCTAGTTTGTTGTTTGTGTGTCAAAATAAAAAAATATATATATTGCAATATTGCACAACATTTATACCTTTCGTATGTTGGAAAAAGAAGAAGATTAGTGATCATGAATTCATGATTGTTTCGTAATTATTCGACACGAGATGTCATGAAGAGTATTGTAATAATGACCACACACATGCATATTATCTACCTCATCATAATCTATTCTTTTTGTATCTAGTCATCTGAAGTGGGGTCTAATCACCTTTCACGTATACTAAAGATGTATTCAAAGAATTAGCGTTTCTTATAATTTCCATTGATAAATTAGGGTAAATATGATTCAAATTGTCCCACCCTTCTGAGTATACTTAGATGATATAGTAAACTATAGCCTGGATTAATCCTAATTGAAGCGATATTATTCACGCATTAACAGGATATAAATAAATAAAATTAAAATGACAATAAAACACTAAATTGGAATGCTTTAGTGTGAGGCTGATGTCTACACCAATTTTAATCATATGCAGTATTTTAACTAAATATTATTTTAAAAAACGCATGGATAATCAGATAAAACTTGTGAACACTCATTGGAAAGAAACGAAACTGAAATAAATAAGCGATGCAAAACATTATCTAAACAAATTTTTCAAAAACAGCTATTATTAAACTACCCTCTGATGAATTTTTTTGTGAAAAACCAGTAGCCCAGATGGTATTATTTTTTCACATAACACACACCTCAGATATCAATTTTGAACAAATTCAATGGGTCCATGTTTTTAAACTATTTCAAATAAAAAAATCTGTCTTTAGTAAACTACGCTTAAATGTATTTTTCTTAGAAAAACAATCATACCGTGCTAGTTATTATGTAAAACAATCCACAGATATCAATTATGATCAAAATCCAATAAAAAAAATATTATCAGTAAACTACCCTTAATTCAAGAGCTAGAATAAAATCACATTTACTTTTATTTGGAGCGCATCTTACAATATTGAGGAAGTAAATTTTCTCAGTTACATTACTTAACATATATAAGAAAGTAAAACGATTAAACAGTAATTTTTTGACTTCAATATTTCTGAGTAGAAAAATATATTTCCAATTATAATATATAGAGAGTTTCTATAAGCGAGGGTGAAAGAGTCAACATATTTTACCGGAAATGGTACATTCAAATGATTTCCACGGTTCTTTAATATGCCACAATCGACATGGGACTGAAGGCTCCAATTCCATTCCGAAGGAAATTGTGCTACGGATTTGTATCGCTCAAGAAAAACCTGTCAATCTCAGCTGGGTTTGAAATCACGAGCATCGGGCTATGAGGCGAGCACTTTGCCCCAAGACCACCAAGGTCAACGATGTCTTACAAAACAGATGGTAGTACACATAAATCCCATGTACTAGGGAGTTCAGAAAGTGTGGTAGTTTCCCGTTGCCTTTCACACAATTTCTATGAGTGAACGTGAAGGGGCCTACCAATTTTGCCGGGAACAGTATTTTCACACAACTTCAAGGGTTCTTATACACACCACAATCGACATGGGACCGATGGCTATACTTTCCCTCCGAAAGAAGTTTTGCTACGAAATTTCTCAGGAAAAATCCTTTGACACCAGCTGGGTTTGGACCCACGAATATCTTATATTTAGTTGAGCACTTTACCCCAGGACCACTAAGATCAAGATATTCTGGCGTATCACATAAAAAATGCATCGCAGGTGAAATATTTTCTTGGTTTAAAGTCAAATACTTATAAATTGAAAGTTACATTTTTCCAGGGAGAAGTCAACCACACGGTTTGTCTTCTTTTGTGTCCCTATTTTGTATAGGTGCCTGTTAGGTATACAAAACTAGGTCTTACTCTTAATTAAAACTATTATTTATTTTATTAGAATAAAATTACAAAAAAACGTAAACATAGATTTTAATGAGCAGAGTGTATATTTTTTTTAAAGATTATTCTTACATACGGCTTAAGTTTTACAACTGCATTCGCATATCTGGAGCCGTATCAAGCAAGTTTCGATACTTAATTCTGGTTACAAGGTATTGCGAGAATCCAGTATGTAGTTAAAGCAACTTGACCCAAATATTTTCTCGTCCACCAGATAAAAATATGCCAGTAATATTTTTAATTTTTACGGGGCAGCATTTTTTAAACTATTCTATTTGTTCACAGCACCCTTAATTTTACTTCACGGAACCCCATTTATAAAACGCTGGATAGAGGAAGTGTACCTATATTTTCATATAGTTAAAGTTTAAAACTATTCAGTATTTAAGAAATGGAATAAACTCGTCTGGTATACAAACCCAAACCTCTTTGTCCCTTTGGAAAACTAGACAAGACGAGACTGACGCGTTTTTTCCCGTGTCTTTCCTGTCATGGAAATTTGTTGGGTTAGTTCAAACGTGTTTGATGGGGCTGACTAGACATAATATGTTACCGAATAATGCCGGTACATAAAAGTGCAAGTGAAAAATGGGTACAAAACAGCGCAAACGATCGGGGTACAAAAGAACACAGGTACATAAGAGCGTAATTCTTAATTGACATAAAAAGTCGAGTGTTGGTTTCCTTACTTTTGTTTGGCAGCAGGAATGCGTAGGCTACTGGAATTAACAGCTGTCCAACTCCACCCTTTGAAACCTGATTGTCCTCTAAGATAAGCTAACCTAACCTAACATAACCTAACCTAACCTAAAAGATCAATTCCAGAAACTTGAAAGCCACTTTAAGGCTGCTTGCGCTATATGTACAATTGCTACTCAGTTAAACACAGACCCCCTTGTGTTGTTCTGGAGACGAAAGAGGGCAAAAATTACGAAAAATTTGCGCAATCTATACAACTGTACAATTGCACTATTATGTACCTGCTCTATTTTGGGACCACGAGGTTGCACTGTTATGTACCTGCTCTATTTTGGGACCACTAGGTTGCACTGTTATATACCTGTTCTATTTTGGGACCACTAGGTTGCACTGTTATGTACCTGCTCTATTTTGGGACCACTATGTTGCACTGTTATGTACCTGCTCTATTTTGGGACCACTAGGTTGCACTGTTATGTACCTGTTCTATTTTGGGACCACTAGGTTGCACTGTTATGTACCTGCTCTATTTTGGGACCACTAGGTTTCACTGTTATGTATCTGCTCTATTTTGGGACCATGAGGTTGCGCTGTTATGCACCTGCGCCGATCTGTAACCATGCTCTTCAGGTCTGCAACTTACTAGACATGGCTGCTTGATCTAGTATTAGTTAGAACCAACTTTGGTGTGGATCTGTTGTGGTACCTGTAGGGCAGACAAGTTCGTGCTTCTAAAACTACTCTCTCTTATTCAATCTGATAATCTTCGAATGAGTGGACCAATCAAACACGCGCTGGTTTTAATCAACACACACTATCACCTTCAAGTGGATACCTTCCCGTCCACTTAGGATCCAATCACTTTATTAAGGCGGAAAAGTAACTTACAAATGGAATCAATTGAATACGCTCCCTTCCTTAAGGTGGTAATGTCTGGAATGCGAGTTAAGGGTAATGTTTTTGCAGGGTTTTTTTATAGAAAAACATTTTTTGGTCAAGATAAATAATATATTGCTCCAGTAGAAATATAAGAGTTTAAAGGTCTTCACATAGTTATATCTAATTGTTGAATATCTGTCATGATCACATCGGTATTAGGCCTAGTTGAGAAAACGTTTCAAATGAAGATGAAAAGTTGTCATTAAGTTCCATAACACCCTTGAAAGATATTCGCCAACTGTGGATATCACCATGTGAAGACTATTAAACTAAATTCTTCTAACAGAGCAATACTTTATTTATCTTAGCCAAAAAAGGTTTTGCTATAAAAACACTTCAAAAATACTGGCCTTAACTTGCAACACTTCCTTAAACGTGGTTAAGATCGCTGTCATGTTGTACTTAGATGAAACTATTGTTAATATCGGGGTATTGCATGCGTTTCTTTTACACACAGAGAATACATCAACACATGATTCACAGACAACTTAAGATAGGATAATACATATTATATAAGCTGCGTACGGACAGTGAGAGGCGGTGCGTTTCACACACCTCGCGACGCATGCCTCGGCTCGATGCATGCGTCACAAAATATTTTTGATCAACACATATTCACTGTGAGCCATGAAACCGCCACGTACAACGCACGTCAGTAGACGATATGGCTTCTTTATTTTATTTTATTTATTTAGCACCGCGTCTTACTACCCGTTCGGGTTATACGCTTAAGTACTAATTACGCTAATGGATTAGGAATTGGGAGGGTTGAATTTAGAGGAAGTGAACCCGCATTTGCGTGGAGGGGGAGTGGAAAACCATTTAGGAAAAACCACCCCCAGTTCACCCGACCGAGATTCGAGATATGGCTTCGTCACAGCGAAAGGTATAAATTGCTGCCGCTACTGCGTTACATTGTGCTGCACTCAATTATAAAAGAAAATAAACAAAAGCGACGGCCACGTTGGTGGATTAAAAAATTATTTCAGGAAAGGCTGGAATATGGGAGTAGACTCTTAGAAGATACAAGATTTATAGAAGATGTCACAAATTTTGTAAATATGTCCACCGAGGATTTTGAACATCTATTGGAGTTGATAGATCCTGCAGTGAAAAACAGTGATACGTACATGCGAGTGGCTATCGGTATTAAGGAAAGACTAACTGTTACTCTGAGGTTCTTAGCTACTGGTGATTCATTTACCAGCTTACAATACCTGGTCAGCATATCCAAACAAACAATATCAGAGATTGTTCCAGAAGTTAAAAGAATTAAAAGTAAGTACATACTAGATTCTAATTCAATAATTTTAATCTCTGAAAATACCTTAAACATATTGTTAACAATTTATATTCAATGTTTGAAATAATATAGTATTGTTGTTTCTTCACAGTTGGATTGGGTAAAGGGGTTGTGGTTGTGCCTACGGTCATTGTACTAGTGTTCGAATTATCTTGAGTCTCTTCAAGAAGATTTTGTACATTCTGAAACAATGATGAATTTTATAAAAAAAAATATTTTATTCGGGCAACTTCTTCAGAAGAACAATGGTTAGAAATTCCTGAAGATTTTTAAAATATGTGGAATTTCCCTCGCGCATCGGGCGCTATGGATGGAAAGCACGTTATGATAAAAGCTCCATGGCACAGTGGAACTGAATTTCACAAATGCAAGAACTTTTTCAATGTAGTATTGTTAGCTTTAGTCGATTCAAATTATATATTTTTATATGTCGACGTTGGGTGCCCTGGTAGAATATCAGATGGGGGTGTCTTCATAAACACACAATTATATTGTAAGTTAGAAAAAAAAGGACTGAATGTACCAAAACAAAAAATATTAAAATTTCCGCAAGCTATAAAAGTTCCTTATATAATATTAGCAGATCAAGCATTTGAATTAAATAACTACACCATTAAATCTTTCAGAGGATCTCCACCGAGTGGTTCAATTGAAAGAATATTTAATCATCGCTTGTCTAGGGCCCACTGAGCTGTATAGAATGCCTTCGTTATAGGTAGTTCAGTATTTCGAGTTCTTAGGAAACCAATATTACTAAGACCATAGAAAGCTAAGAAGTTTGTTTAAACAGTGATGTATCTACATAATTTTCTACGTGAATGATCTGCCTCAAGGAATCTTTACACACCAAATGGGACATATGACAGATAATAAAATGGAAGGCTCATTCCAGGTAGAGGAAGGAATAACTTAGAATAAAATACACCTCACCATATTGGTAACACACCTAGAAGAGCAGGCAACACAGCCACAAAGATACGACAACATCTAGCTGAACATTTTGCAACAAATAGTGCAATTCCGTGGAAAAATAACTATTAAAATTAGTTACGATATATTTAGGGCAAGGAATTCAAATAATATTTTGTACACAGTATAATGTACACAGTAGGTAAGTAAGTAAGTTTTTTTTTTTTTACATTATGCCTTGTGTTCTTCGATAGCAAAGTAAATTGTAGTTATAAATACTATTACATCGGACATGCTATCTATAGTGTTACTTGGTATGTTTTTGTCCACAAGAAATTTAAACCATGTATACGCAAACCATTTTGATGTGTAGATATCATCTGAACCTGAAAAATAATGATGCATTTGTGATTTAAATTAAGGTAGCAATTGAAATGAACACCCAATTTAATAAATGCTTACCAAAATATCTGAGCAAAATTGTGAAGGTACTTCGTATATTAACTATATGTACAGTACAAATACACTTTTATAATTTATAATAAATACATACCTGATCCAGTAACTCTACTTTTTTTCTCTCTTTATTTCTCCCATCTGTAAGATCCCAAGAGTGAATTGACCTTTTTTTTTCAATTCTTTAACTGGAATATTTATTTCGATGGAAACTTCACGCCATGCATCCTCTCTCTTATTTTTATTATAATATTCCAAACTCTTCGCATCCCCTAATAAACAATTACTCTCATAAGTTGAATTACTTGACGTAGAGCTTCGTTGTCGTCCATGGTGCGTGCGAAGTGCAGAGCGACGCAATAACAGACCCGTCCACACGATACGTTCCGCTCGCAGTGAGGCGCCTTTGAACACGACTAGTTTACCGACAAGCATACGGCACGCAACACATGTGAGCCACGCATGCCTCAGGGCGAGCATATCAGGTACGGACAAATACACATAACAAAACTCTAAATATGTCTGTTCCTTTGATTGTCTATGTTTGTTTGATGCCAGTAGATTCAAGTACACATTGAATCGAGACGGGACTATTTCTGTTTTACTTCCTAATTTCAGAATACAGGGTAAGCTATATACCACCACGCTATCTCATAAGCGAGCGAAAACCGACTGATAGTGTGGTTAAATTTGCGTCTTAAAATGGTAAAAATTCAAATATATATTTACTTTTAAAGTATAAATCTTCTTTGTAAGTCTCTTTGGCAACAAGGGGTTCGGAAAGATCAACAAACCCACTTTTAGTCTCCTTGGCAACGAGGGCTTGGAAAGATTGACCAACCAGTTTAAATCTCTTTGTAAAGGAATGTTTCGGGATGTAAACAAACATGAAACTTTGTGCGTTTTGACAATATTATTGTCAGCCAAAAGTTCCAGGCCAGAAAGTATGTTTTCAGTAATTTTATGCTGTTGCATGTGAATTAGGTTTATTTAGTTTTGTTTCTTGGAACTAAATCAACGGTACAATTTTGTTTGGTAAGTTAAGCCGCTTGATATAGATTATTTCTGTCAATTTACTTCATTTTTGTTTTTCCAATAATAATGTTTGTATATTTTTCTATTGTTTGACGAATATTATTAATCCTATACTTCATTTTCATTCCTCTATGTTATATCTTTGAATAGTGCTCTTTTTATCTAGATTCTCTATGCCTCGAAATTGAACTGTTTGTTGTTTTGTTTTGTGATTTTGATTGTTATTGTTGAGGTTTAGTTCTGTTTGTTTGGTTTTTTCATATATTACCTTAACCTTCCCCATTCTTGGAGGCAACAAGACCATACCTGGACCACTATATTTCTATTATTTTCCCGCCAAGTGTCGCTGGCGTGGTGTTTTTAGCTTTGTTGATTTAATTGTGCCGTGCACGGAGACTCGATCGAGACAGAAGTGATAAGGTTCCGTGAACCTTCACCCGGAAGTGGTCTAGCTTTTTATTCGTGTGTGTTGTTGAAGAGGACTGCGCCAAGACACTGCCAGTCATACCACATAAAGTGAAGGTGAGTTGCCTCTATCCATTTCCTTTCCACCATACAGTCCATTTGTCCGTGTTCGTAACACTGGTCCTCCAGAGGCTTCTTTCGTTTTCATTTAATTGTAAATTATACTACACAGATACATTTAAATAATATATTTTTGTATTAATTGCAACAATACCTTAACGGAAGAGAGACACTATATGCGTGCTTACATTTTCTTTTGTTAAATTTAGTTATGTTTTCAGTCATGTTATGCTGTATGCATTCACATTAGAAAGTAAATACGTAGCGTTTCTTTCACAAATAAAAGGTACACATAATTAACCTGTCACCAGTCATTTGCTATTTAATTTACATAGATAAAGCTAGGTTTATATTCATATATTCCTCTTAACTAATAGTAAATAATGAACAGCGTAAAGTTTTCAATTCATAATTTAAATACAACAATTTACAATTAAATGTAGTCATTAAAGTCTAAGATTAAATAATGCATATGTCTTATTGTTCAATGTAACAGCGCCTTCAAGTAATAGAACTACTTTTAGTGTTCTTGACTTACATCTTATATTTAGGCATTTTGGGGGGTTATTTTATGGTTTAGGGTGTAGGTTTACGTATTTAGTTTGTTTTCTTTGATAATAAATTTAAATTATAAATTTTGGTGTTCGATACATCAGTGCCTCCAAGTAAGATATCCATTTTTAATGGGCTTACATTTTATTCTTAAATTTAAGTAATTTTTCAGTTATTTTATGGTTTTACCTGCAAATTAAGCTTATTTAGTTTTGTTTATTTGATAGTAATTCTAAATGTTAACAAACACTATATAAATGGGAAACTTTTGTCCCTATTGTTTATTTCAGAATACGTTTGGTTTTTTGTTTTTATTTTACATCTCGTCTTTCTTATACGTTGGAGTTAACTGCACTTTTTAATAGTTTTCACGTATGTGGTAGGGATAGTATGAAATGTATAGTTTATAGGAAATGTACAGTACTTTAATTTTAGTGGTGGAAGAAAGGAAAACCATTTATCAACAACCACGCTCAGTACATCCAATCGGTATTTCAACTCTGACCTCCCTGTTCCCAGCAAACCAAACTAGAGGGACTTGACGTTTAGTCCACTGGACCACCGACGCAGGATTTGTGTTAATTATTATCATATGTTTAGCAATATATGTATTCACGTATTCACACACCTGATTTAAGTATAATCTGTTCAAATTTGAAAAGTAAAAGTTTTTTTGACACCGCGTCTTACTATCTGTTTTGGTTATACACCTATGTAAGGTTTTTATTGTTTATAAAGGGTAAATTTAGAAAAAAAATTACCCGCATTTGCTTGAATGTAGATTGGAAAGCCACCTTAAGTACACCCTAATGAGATCGATCCCCGATCTCCACGTCATCGGCAGACTAGTATATTGCTAGTGTGACGCCTTATACCATGCGGCCACCGAGGTGAATGAAAATCAAATTGAGTGACGATAACGATATCTAGAGATCCATGATATTTATTTGGAGCTAGATGGGATCGTAACTTCATCGTAACAAAGTTTACTCCAGATAATATCTTCTTCCATCACACACTTCCCACCCCCCTCTTCCCCTCTCCAACTGGTAAGTGTAGCTAAGGTGTTGCGTGTTGAAAGGATCGCAAAATCCTCGCACCGGAAGTTTGCCTACATATCGCAGGCCTGCCAACCTCCTACCGACCCATAAATCACTGACACTTGTCTAGCACGGATCTGCAAGAGTATCAGGAAATCTCACGTCTTATAACGTGCTATAGTGCTGCTACTGGCGGTGGCCAGCGTATGCAAAGCGAGTTCCGATCACCGTCTTCTAAATTGCTCTTGATAGCCGGTTGAAATAAGGCGAAATTTTATTTTAATTTTTGCACGTGTTGTTCCTCGAGTGTGAAGGGGTTATTAAGGTCGGTTGTATGTGTAGAAGATTCAAATATATAGGGGAACAGAAATGATGTGTTCCGCTTTTCAGGATCTTGGCAATTCATTTCTATTCAAATGGTTGACCTCAACATTGCGAGGTCATTGTGAAAATACCACTATCTTGAACATCCCTTTCATAGAGTTGAAAGCTTCATTTTTGTTTAAATGGTATCTTACCCATCTACTATACTCAGTGTGTCACATTGATGAGCAGGCGGACTAAATGTGAGTTTCATCTTATCCTGTATGCCAGTCACTTGGTGATCGGGTTTATAATCTCAGCCTGATCTACGGTGGGTGATATTTTATAAATGGTTTCTCCCTCTACTTCTCTCAAAATGCAGTTATATATACTTTAATAATCATACCGTTATATATATATATATAACACACACACACACACAAATATTATACTTTCCTTATTCCTTTACCATCAATGTAATTAAATGCTTAAACCCAGAAAATATTAAGGTGAACTAATATAGTATACATATATTACCGCTCCTTACTATTTACTATCCATGATAATATAAGCCTATATATATAAGATAGAGGAAGTGTGTGAAAATCATAAATTTTACTAAACTAGGCCTAAACAGCCTGACCACTTTAGTTTCACTAAACTAACATAAGTGTAATAATTTTTATAGCAACTAAATATTTATTCTATGTATCAGTGTGGTAATATAGACTATTTTGACCTCAACCCTAATGATATCATATCAAATTCAACCCAGTAAACTTGAATTAGTAAATTTAATATTTTTTTAGCTCCAGCCATCGTACCAGTACAGCTTTGTCAGTTTAATGGGGAAATTAAGATTATTCGGTATTGAAGAAAACTCTGTGTGTGGTGACAACTACTCTATGGGGAGCAGAAATCTTTCATTCTAGTCATTAAAAATACCAAATTATACATAACAAATTTAACCCTATAAAGAACATAGTGGCTTCATTGAGAAGCACTTCCGGCACCTTGCTCATGCGATTCGTTATGTTCCTCCCATATTGCACAGGAAATTAAGCGTAGCAATTATTATTGTCTTAGAGCTTCCCTTCGTACTGCCTTTCGATCTATATTAAAATTAATACTAATTAAATAAACAAAGTGCGAAAGGTGAATTATAAGAGCTTAATTATTATTTTACTGAGGAGTGATAGAAATCTATCCTTAGTGCCCCCAGGCCTAGTATTGAACCCTGGCCATCTGGGTGAGAGTAAATAGCACCCTCACTGAACTAACTTCACTGGTACCGAACCCTGTTTACCAATTGTTTCTGATCTGACGGGCAAACACCCTCTATTGTATCGTGTAGCGGCTACACGTTCAATGAACATCGACGGTCATATTATGGTAGACTACTGATAATTCTAGCCGCCCTATCTATTACTCACAGCCTCATTTTGTAGCCATGAAATGACGCTTGCCCTTTATTGAAGACCTTAGCCATTCTGCTCCCCCATTATAAACCTCCCTTCTCTTTTCTAATGGACTCCCGCGCACCCACGATTTACAATAGTGACCAGAAACTCTTCCACCGCAAGGGAATAATTACTAGTGCATCGTGAGTGAATGTTCGGACAAAGGTTGTCTAACTTTAGAGAGCAGAATCGTCGAGCTACTAGTTATGGGGGTGGTAAAGGAGATAATGGATATTAGTTTCAATTTGCTTCGGGTGTTAAACTGTTCATTATCAACTTAGTAGATTTGTGATATACTGTGAAACTTGTGTTACAACAGCGTGACTACTCTTCTGCGATAAGAGTAGTCACACTTTATTTAGACGCTCATTCTGGTCTAGGAATAGACCATTTTGGGATGATTCCCAAAGAAAATATTTCACTATTGATTTTATTTAATTCGAGTAGTATACATGCACACGCACATGTTTTAACTACCAGTCCCACACAACTTAAACATATTCAAACTCACAAAAAAAAAGACGCTAAGCTCACACCTGTAATTTAAGGCTAGCTTATCAGAACACCATATGTGACTGCACGCAACGAAGTAAATCTCGATCAAGAACTTACATGCAAATGTAGAGCTCAATATTCAAATTGGTGTAGACTACGAAAGATCAAACAACGTGATTAAAGCCAACATTTTCGTAATAAACCTTTAAGCAAGGGACTATGAAATTATATGGAAGTGTTTTTATTTTTATTATATTTATTGAACTTTCCTGTCCCTTTTTCCATGAGAAATAGCAACATGAATATTCATCAGACAATCTGTATCTTCTACCTTCTATGTAACATTGGAACAAAAGTGTAGCAGGCCAAAAGTATTGAGGAAAACCAAAGAAGATTTTTAAACGTATACTTTATACATCTTATATACGTTAAGAAATATGTACATATGATATATAAAAAGGGGTATATAAATTATTAAGAATTACAAAATACCTTAATTTAATAAACATGTAACTCAATATACAAACTTCAAGTATTTGAGTAAAATAGCCAGCCGTTTCTAAGATACACGTTTCAGACGATAATAAACAAAAGACATTATACATTCTAAATCATTTGCCCAAGAAAATTATCAATACAATTTTTACTTTCTCTCTATCTTACAGGTAGAGAAAGTATTGTGATCGTCAAAAAATTCGAACTCGAGATTTTGATGAATTTTGACGTTTCATGACTTCCTGAATCCGAAAAAGTGGTTTTTGAATTTCCGTCTGTCTGTCTGTCTGTCTGTCTGTCTGTCTGTACCTCCAACTAGAGCCTAAACTATTTTACCTATTGAGCTGAAACTTGATATCTAGGGTTTTCATAGGGTTGCCCCGAGGGGTTTTTGGAATTGGATATCTACCCCTAAAATTAAGGGTAGTTTACTGAAGGGCAAAAAGAGAAAAAGTCGATTTTCTCAAAATCGGCTCTAACGATTTTGAATAAATTTCATTTATGAACATTAATAAATATTCCAAACAAAATGGCTACTCTCAATATTTCGGCAAAATCGTTTTAAGGGCTCCGGTCTGATGCGTAAATTAACATTTTTTATAATAGCTCCGAAACTATTTGAGATATGAAATTACTTAGCATTACAAATATGTATATATATTTATAATACAAATATTTTATTCGAAACAATTTTTATAAAATCAATAACTTTCAATATATACGCAATTATATATATATATTTAACTTTTTGGGCATTAAAGCTTAAGTATTGCGACCGTAAGAAAAACTAACCTGAAATGTTGATGGATGTCGGCGTCTCATGACCCCCCGAACCCTTAAAAATAGTTTTTGCAATGCCGTCTGTCTGTGTGTCTATTAAAACTTAAAATTAAGGGTAGTTTACTGAAGGGCAAAAAGAGAAAAAGTCGATTTTCTCAAAATCGGCTCTAACGATTTTGATTAAATTTCATTTATGAACATAAATAAATATTCCAAACAAAATGGCTACTCTCAATATTTCGGCAAAATCGTTTTAAGGGCTCCGGTCTGATGCGTAAATTAACATTTTTATAATAGCTCCGAAACTATTTGAGATATGAAATTACTTAGCATTACAAATATGTATATATATTTATAATACAAATATTTTATTCAAAACATATTTTTATAAAATCAATAACTTTCAATATATACGCAATTATATATATATTTTTAACTTTTTGGGCATTAAAGCTTAAGTATTGCGACCGTAAGAAAAACTAACCTGAAATGTTGATGGATGTCGACGTCTCATGACCCCCCGAACCCTTAAAAATAGTCTTTGCAATGCCGTCTGTCTGTGTGTCTATTAAAACTTAAAATTAAGGGTAGTTTACTGAATGGCAAAAAGAGAAAAAGTCGATTTTCTCAAAATCGGCTCCAACGATTTTGATTAAATTTCATTTATAAACATTAATAAATATTCCAAACAAAATGGCCACCCTCAATTTTTCGGCAAAATGGCTTTAAGGGCTCCGGTCTGATGCGTAAATTAACATTTTTTTAAATAGCTCCGAAACTATTTGAGATATGAAATTACTTAGCATTACAAATATGTATATATATTTATAATACAGATATTTTATCCGAAACATATTTTTATAAAATCAATAACTTTCAATCTATACGCAATTATATGAATTTTTGAACTTTTTGTACATTTAAAGTTTAAGTATTGTGACCGTAAAAAAAACTAACCTGAAATGTTGATGGATGTCGACGTCTCATGACCCCCCCCCCCCGGACCTTAAAAAATAGTCTTTGCAATGCCGTCTGTCTGTGTGTGTATAAAAACTTAAAATTAAGGGTAGTTTACTGAAGGACGAAAAGAGAAAAATTTGGTTTTCTCAAAATCTGCTTAAACGATTTTGATTAAAATTCGTATCTAGGCGTTGATTAAGATTATAAATAAACTGGCTATTTTCATTTTCCTATGAAAATGATATTTAGGGTACATTACAGAAGCGTTAATTTCCGTATCTCCACAACTATTGGAGAAACTAAACAACTTATCATTGCGAAATTGTAGGACTATTAGAAATAAAAAACTTTTATTTGACATATATTTTTATAAAAACAGCAGTTTCTGAGATATTTGCAAATATATTAATACAATTTTGTGAGCTTTAGTTGTAAACATATACTACTTAAGTCTTAACGCAATAATACTCCAATGCCATAGAGTAATTAAATATAAGTAAGTATCTAAAAAAAGTATGTTATTTTTCCTTAAATCTCTTAGGAGAAATGTTTGCATAGCAATGATCTATCTCCATTTTAGACTCAATAGTCAATATTTACATTTTTTATTGGTCAAAATGTATAAATGAATAATTAAATATCAATGCGATGACTTGAAGATCTGCAACATCTTTTAAAATGTTAAAATTTTAACCAGAAATCGAAATTTTAATACGAAGTGTTGACCCTTGTGGAAGACATTAAACTGTTTGAAATGTTCTTAGGTGGACAAAGATGCGCCTCTTTTCTCATTGATTCTATATCATTGTATATTATTTTAAGCGTGTTCTTATGTGGAGTGGTGATGATACAATGTACATTATTCCGTTCAGAAATCTTACGAGTTTATAGAAAGAGAGATAAAGTCTGTGCGGTGTGCCGTACCATTTATTTTATAGATATAAGAAAAATTAATATGATTCTACAATTATTTCTGACGATTAACTATATAAAACCAATTAAAAAGTGAAGAGCATGGGTAAACACGTGAACAAATATAACAATATTGTCCTAACTTGTTTGCTTGAATTGAGGATGGAATTCAGATCATGAAAGGCTCTCTTTAAATGTTGTTTTCTCAATTGTTTCTCATTATACCTCCATGACAAATAAGTTACACTTCTTCTCAAGCCTCCATTCCTAAAACCCAACATATTAGTGTAAAAAAATAGATATATTGGACGGTTAATAAGAAGTGAAATATGAACACAAAAATAATTTTTTAGTATTTATACAGACAGTTTTTTTTTATTAATTTGCGTGTCTTACTGAACACTTATTTAATTTTCACATATTCTCGACTCCAGGCTGACAGATTCATATTACTTTCAGACGTAGATAACTGTTTGCCTGGATGTAATGGGCTGGGATTTCCTTACGGCAAAAATATAATTTAATCATATAATTTAATACTACAACCTGATACTCATGCAAGTTCTCCCTTGTTTGGACGAGTAATCAACGTAATTGCCTCAACTAAGCTCACATCTTTAAGAGTCCATCTAAACACATGGATAACACTATCTGAATAAGTAGGCATAATAAAGCTATAACTAGCCGTCCTTACATAGTGTGGTATTCTGTAGTTTACTTAATAAAACGTTGAAATTTTTTTTTTTATTATTTTGAAATTCAAAGAATGCAGAAAACTGCACTTCAATAATTTTTTCAGTTTGAGCGAAATTTTATACATAATTCGTGTAAATCGGTTGTGAGATTGGTTCTAATAAATAGGCCCGCACCTATGTTCACGTGGTCTATGTTGCTAGTCTCAATAAATTCTGGATTGACGGGTAGGTCTATTAACGAATCATCTCATCCATGTGCGCTAGAGGTGATATTTTGCTTACTCCTTTCAAACTAATGTGGATGTGTTCCCATTAAAAGAAACTTCCTAATCCTTAAACGTCCTAATCCTTAAATTAATATAATTCTGGAAGCAACAAGATTTCACAATTTTAACTCGTGTATAATTATAAGCTATAAATAGTGATTCAATGATTTCAAATTATTATAGTTCAAGAGTCATAAGGGGTTATTAAGATATAGTAATTAATATAATTTATTGGGCTGAAATTTCGTATAAATAAAGATGTGCAAACAATTAAATACTTATAATTTAAAAAGTTTTGTTGTTATTAACTATTAATCACCCTAAAGTTGAATTTAATAGTTAAAATATCCAACCCTTGGTAAAGAGTTCAGCGCACCTGGCTTTCTGCCTAGCAGTCCTGGATTTGATTCCCTGCTGGTAACATGGGATTTTTATCGAGAGAGGAACCATCCCAACCATCAACAGTTTCTGCTTGGTTAGGATTTAAGGTAGGTTTAGATCATCTACCATTTCCACACCCTTATATTCACTATAATCATCACCTCATCTCATCGGGATATGGAAAGAGTCTCCACGGAAATGATGCAAGTTTCGTGCTTTAGGGCCTCCCCTTGTGTATCCTAAAGTCAAAGCTATCATTTGAATATGGCAGTGAATTTATTACTGTATAATGTTTTACGTAAAAAATAAGTTGAAGAGCTACAAACAGGGTTCCATAAAATTAAGAGCCTTACTTTTTAGTGGCATAAATTAAGAACTATATATGTAGAGGTAGAATGATCTCGTTTACAAATACTTTTACAAAAATGTTCATAGTTGTGATATTTGGGTGTATTTATACATATATGTATACATAGGTAATTATATTGTCATATTAATAGTAAATTAAGTATAATGAAGATTCTCCCCTTCATGTTGGTGGTCCCCTTAAAATATGCCAATCATGGGCTATTTCTTCTTTTCACAATGGTCGTATCTCACAGATAAAGAGAGAAGGCAGAAGCATAAAGGTTGTATTTCAGTTGCACGAATAGAAGTTGTTGTCGATCGATTTTATTGTTCTCTGAAATGAATACATTTCGAAGCGGTGACGTAATTTGCGCTTCTTGCAGCTCAGAAAAGTTGGCTGTGTGATAGCATGATATATTCTAACTCAAGAGACTAGGTTTCAAACAAAGTTTAATGCATTAGGGTGATTTTGTACACAAATTTGTGTACCGTATGCTCCTGGAGCAGAGATAGAGATAATACTGACATTAAATCATAACAATGGCAATATATAACATATTATGAATCAGCAGATTTGTTTTTGGTGAAATCAGCAAACATGCTCAGGTCTGACTAACAAGGTTGGTCTAATCAGATGCATTGAAAATTGTTTATATGACATGGCTTGTCATTGTAATTATTGTTATTATTATTATTAATAATAATAATATAAATGTGACTTCCTTTTCAAGGTGAGTATTAATGCATTCCCTTAAAATTACCATTTCAATTAATGCAAAATATGTCACAAATATCACGAATGACTCATAAATAGCCACCATGCTTTAAACGTAGTCTTTTTTTAGTTGGTTTTGTTTTACTAAAATGGATATTTATATAAATTAATGTAGTGAAAAGTTGCGTAAAGTATTTTTTTTCCATATATTTGACGGTTCGTGAGAATAACATTTCAAAATTATTTTACAAATGTTGTAGGGTTTGAAAAAGCAAAAATCTATAGTTTTAAAAGTTCGGGGTGAATTTTTGATTTTTTTTGTGACACTTGGTTTTTACTTTTATCCAGGAAAAATAATTTTAAGAAACTAGCTCTTTCATCATTTAATATTTATGATATATTTAAATAGACATATCAAAGTAGTGATAAATTATGAAAGACCTGAACTCTAATTTAGGTTTAAATCCTAACCAAACATCAACTAAGATTAACGTGAAATTAGGACAAACTATGAAACAAGATTAGATATAGCACATAAAGGAAGGAACAGTTCATTGATGAACGTTTATTTCCCAAAAACTTACAGATAAAGCAGAAATTGTTCAGCTGTGCTAAGAGATTATAAGTTAACCCTAGTATTTGACAGAAAGTTTGTAAGTTACCCATGAACAAATTAGCCCATAGAGGGAACGAGTGCTTAATGATGTCACTAATTAGATAATATTCAAACAAATATAAAGTCCATTTTGGTACCCAAATAAGTAGGCCATCTTGGGTCTAAGATACCTAAGTTTGATTCCAGGCATGTATTATATGTTATTATTTATGTTTAGGCTTGGTCTGCATTTTTAATTTTCAAGTCTAGGTCTTGATGTTTATTTAGAACTTCTTATTAACTTTTATCAAATAAAAATTTACTACCGTAATTTAACTAAACGCAAAATATTAGAAAAGTGAAGTTAAATTTCGAGCAAAAACTAAAATACCAATTATTTAGGATCGAACAACGTCTGGTAAACCAATTAACCTATTAAAATCAAGTTGTTAGCTCTAATAGAACGCTAAATTGAAGAGTTATTTAGTTTGTTTTGATAAATAAACGAATTCATTTTTACTAAAACTACGTGTCCATTCATAGATCTTAGTAATGTTTGTCTATTAAATCTTGTAAAAATCATGTCTAAAGTTAGATTTTGATAGAAAGAAACATTTTGAAAATAAAACCATATTTTCGGAAGTCAACATTTAAATTATTTTACTAAACTTTTAGAATAATTTCATAGGTATTTATAGGCCTATTATATATTTAAACCAACAGTTGAATATCGCATACATTGACATATAATTATATGAAATTTGTTTTAAAACACCCGATATTAGTCAAAAATGTGTCTTCGTATCTGAATCTAACTGATTTTTTGGTCATTAAGGTTGGTTACTTCTTATAAATCCTCTAATAAATTAACTTTGACATAGAATGAGTAAAAATATAATTTGGTTTGTATGCTATGTGCTGAAAAACCTGTTTTTATAAATTGCAATTTAAATAAACCAAACAAAAAAATTCAACAGATAATTTAAAAACAAATATTATTTGTAAAACATATAATTTAAAATTTTCTTACAAAATAAGTATTTTTAAAGGAACTAAAATATAATTAAAATAAAATGCATCTACCATTTCATCGTGAAACAAAAACCACTAAGAGATTTGAGACTTCAGAATTAACAATAAAACAGCTTACAGATACTTAAAAAGTTTGTAAAGGTCATCCAGAGAGAGAGAAAGATACTTTCTAATTAGTGACATAAACACCCTTACGCGGCAAGGAATTAGCTCGATAGTGGCTTGGTTTGTTCTAATTTATCTCATTTCAAAGGAAACATTTATTCAAATATATTAACTTGATTTATTTGAAAATCGACTTTTTAAGCAAGAAAATATCTGGAGGTTGATCAAAAAAGCATTTATAAAATTTTAAAAATTATATATATTTAATGTTTTTAGTATAACACAAAAAAAACCAATAAAATTTAGACATAATGTATGAGATTATTCCAAATATTTTTTTAAATTAGAATAATTAAAAGGTTTTAGTAGAAATTTCTCACATGTTAATTATAGAAATGTTTAAATTCAATCATAAACAATATATTTAACATATTACTTCACATTATATGCATATATTGTTTTAAACTTAATTTATAATTTTAAACAGGTAAATTCAGTGTTATCAAATCAAAAACATCTAAGAACAATGTGGTGGTTTATTTTAATGGCATGAAGACTACTATTTTGTGTAATAAGAAGGCATAGAGCATCAATAAATTTCTTCAAATGTAATGCTAAATTATACAATGGTTTAAGGTTATCCGTTTTTACAATAAAAATAAAGTTTTTTAAGTAATAGTATCTGATTGAATGCCGTGTTGTATAATTTTTTACCGGTACCTTATCTTATTACCAGTCCTCGCCATCCGCATTCAATTGATTAAATGGGTATATAAGAGTAAGGTAGTATTTTGAAGAAATATACTAACGTTTACGTGGAGGTAAAGTGGGAAACCAATGAGGAAAGAGCGCCCTTAGAATACCTATTCTTGATCCAAGATGGCGTGAAGTCTCCATCACCGGAAAATCAGACTAAACGAGCTTGACACTTAGCATAACCAAATATAGTCGAACTCTGTGGATTTGGGGTAAAGTGTTCGCTTCAGGACCCCATGTTTGTGGGTTCAAATACAACTGGGGTCAACGGATCTTTCCTGAGGTATACAAAATTCATAGCACAACCTTCTTCGGAGAGGAAGTAAAGCCATCAGTCACACGTCAATTGTGTTATGTAAAACATCCCTGGAAGGTATGTAAAAATAGATTTCCTGGCGAGATTGGTGGGCTCTGTCGTGCTCGCTCATAGAAATTCAGTGCAGAAGGAGAACCACCATACTTCCTTAAATCCCCTAGTACATGGGATTCAAACCAGATGGTTCAGGCAGCACTAACCATCTGAAGGACATAGTGTTTGCCCAGCGCCGGATGGATAGAAATTACATCAATCCAACCCTCGGGTTGTTGACTTAAGAATAAGAAACAAACTAAGTCGATTAAAGGAAATGCATTACAATATTTATAAATCGCATTTAAAGAGTACCGTATTTTATATTTATCTAATCATATTTAAAACCAAACAATATGAATTACCTTTAGAGGTGTTAATAAGTATTTGAACCAAAGAACACATGGTTATCACCACGCAGATACATGTTAATAAAATGAACAACAAAACTTTACTTAATTGGTTTAATAATCCTTAGAGTAAAGCTGATGGCCCAACTCTCATCACGGTCACCGTGACCAGACTGAGGCACAATAAAACTGTTATAGTTTCATGTACGAGGGTTGCCATACCATGCCTCTACTGCCTAGAAAGAAAGGCCTATTTGAAAAGTAAGTGAATTTAAATAAATATTATCCTGTATAAATAACGTAGCTTATCAAAGATATTTCATGTAGGCCTATTTGTTAAAAATATTGACAGAACACAATTCTAGTTATTGAAAGATGATGATGGTAGGGTAGATTTTGAAGATACATTTACTTGGCCCTTTTTTTAAAATTAAAGATATTCCTCTCAAAAATTAAAACATTGTGTTCAGAATTTTTCATTAGGAATCTACGGAATATTAATTTTGATTTATTAAACTACACTTTTAACATCCAAAGACTGCTTTGTACCTGCTAGTGATTACATACAAATTGAATCTAAGGTTTCATGCAATCCATCTTAAGCTACTTCTGTACCTACTATTATCGTGCCAAAGAGTTCCCAAGCCCATTTGTTTGTATTATGAAAGATATACTGTATACGATACCATAGTAAGGTGTACAGGAAGATAATTATCATTGAGAATATAATGTTCTAATAAACATATTCAAGTACAGCCCTTCAAATTTAAAACTTTACTCGAGTTCATCCGAATAAACTTTCGAATTCAGAAATATATCGTCTCACAATCTAAAAACCATCAACACTGCACTTCACTTAACTTAGTGAAAACAGTTTTTAGATTTTTTTTTTCTTTTCAAACTAAAACTTATCGTTTTCTATTCCCTTATCAAAACCACCCTACCCGATTAAATGACCTCCCCTAAGTATCCCCTCTATAGTCGACCCTTCTCCAACCCCAACTCTTCCTTTTCCACTATCGCGCAAAGTTTCCTGCATGCTGCATGCAAAAGCAGCGAATTTGCAAGTCACACATATAAGAGAAGAGAGGGGAGATGATTAGAGGAGGGGGGACTTTACATGTGTGTTCAAACTCCCTCACCTACTCATAAAGTATATACCATCTAAAACTCTGCTACATACAGTAATTGTATAGAAAATATGTATATATAAAAAACCTATATACCTTGGCATGCATATTATACTGCACATAATGATAAAATAGTATGTAGTTTCCAAACAGTGACCACTTCTGTAGACGAATCCTATCCCTATCATTATCATTATCATTTTGATACTCGTAGATTTATAGGAGGTAGCTTATCTTACATTATAGCTTGGAAACAAATCTGTTAAATATGTATAATTTATTATTAATCTCAAGTCTATACATTTAACAGCATAAACTGTTGGAGAAATGACCAAACTGGTAAATTATATATATTCTTAAATATAAAAGAACGTCTTAAACATGCTTGGTTCTTAATTCACATTTGTTAAATTATTAGATATAATAGATTTGACTATTATGTAGGATTATAAATAATTGTAGCTTTCTTTATATTTAAATTTTTAAAATAAATAAATATAATCAGAGTAATAACTTCCTTAAAATTCTCCCTCTTCTTACATTAGTTCCTAAATTATCATTTGTTCCCAATCATAACATTAATTTTATATCGAATTTTGTAGAAATAGCTGCGTCTTACTGCATTTCTGGGCTTCAACTATTAATTATACTGATGGGGAAGAGATGGGCAAATTAACTATAAAAAATGTACCTGTATTTGCGTGTTGGAAGAGAGGGGAAATATCTATGTAAAATCCACTGCCTGGATCTAAACTCTAACCTGTAAGTCAGTAACACTCACTGCTAGTGATCTTGACGTTTATTCCACGTGCTCAACAAATGTCTCGTTTTTTTTAAAGAGTGTAGTGGGAAAATTAAATAAATCCCTACTGTGAGAAATTTTATGAAAAGCGGAACGTTGTCAACACATAGTTTTTGAAATCTTTGTACACCCTGCATAGTAGTTAGACTCACATAATATCGTAAAATTTCACCTTTCTTAACACTAATAAATATTCTACCCTTTGTCTACCGTCTTAGTTTGACCAATTGATACTAATTTATATTCTTACTTGGGATTGAGCCATGTTCCACATAATCTATATCACAGAAATACCCTTCGATGTGTCCTAAATTAACTACAGTAAAATGTCTGAATGGAATTTTGTAATTGAGGGAGGGGTGCTATTGAGGGTTGGAGGGCAAATCTCAACCATTGAGCTCGCAGGATCTGTTTCCAGTATGTGCATACATATCTCCTATCTTATACATACTTACTACCTCGAGTATGGGAAGAGAGGATTCTTTATTAAGCAATAAAACGGTAGAAAGGGAGAATATAACAGAATCCTGCATTATCGACCCCCTCCCTTCCACCTCCTTATTTTATATCATCCCACCGACCCCTCATATACACTTTCACCCACACAAGTGCACACAAACCATTTGGAAAAAGAGTTTGAGGTTCTCTACTTGAAAATGTCATACATAGTTTATAGCTCCAGCTTACCAATCGAAACACGTGTGTGCTGTGGCCTTAAGGATCGATCAAAGAGAGGTATAGTTTTCAGAGGAACAACTGACTCGTTGAAATGGTTAACTCGTACTTACCTGGAACAAAAAAAGACAACTTCTAATATGTTTCAATTTGTATAATCATATTCATTCTATAAAAATTTGAAAGTAATCGATTATTAAAACTAACAAACAATGCTAGATATATTTACAAACCGAATGCTAAATATAGATATTTTACAATACAGTGAATAGTCATTTAGTTAGGTTTATGGCCATTCTCTTGTAATTTATTTAATAAAGTTGAAGAATTACACCTACACACGGGTTCGAGTTTGTGTCAGGTGTCATTTTTAATCCGATTCAAACTGGCAAGAGTAATTTCTTTGATTGAAAAAAATACTGATAGCTCTAACATTAGTTCTTGTTAGCGTAGAAAATTAAAAAGTTTAGTTAAATCTCCAAAAGAAGAACCCTTACCTGACAATTCAAATACATACCAATTACACTTTACTGAATTAATTTACAAAATCATGAATTTTTCAATAGATATCAAAATATATTTTTTGGTAACATACAAAGACTGTTTGGTGAATTCTTAAAAAATGTTGCTCTAAAAATGTACTACTCTCTTCACATTACATTATATTGTCAAATCTATATTTATTTATGTGCGGATAATATAAACGTGGTGCACAAACCTACATAATAATGTTTATAGCTTAACACTCAGCTTTTGTATAAAAAAATATTTGTATTATAAAGATTAAATTGTTTGACTATAAGACTCCAACACGTATGTTCATCAGAACCATTTTAAAGATATAAAATTTACAAAAAATACAAGTAATCCCTCCGCACAAATATAAAAATATGTACATGTATTTCAGCGCATAGTAACTTATATAATGATCTTATATTTACAATAGGTTGTATCCTAAATTTTCAAAAGAAAGAATTAAATAATTTTAACCAAGCTTTTTAAAATATATATACATTGTATGGGTTTTGTTTTAATCAAAAAGAATACATAATTTATACTTGCTTATCATTTTTTATCTCAGGAATTATTGATAGTACTAAAAAGTGTTTCAAATTAATTAAACCACCTCAAATATTTGAGATATTTTCAGCGCGTTTCATTGACCGCTCAGTTAATACGCACTATATTTATTTAACAAGCTTATTAGCAAAATACATTTTGCTGAGAATGTAAGCAATAAGTTGTGAAACTTAACATTCATCTACTGTATGACTTGCGTTAGTTAAGACGTAAAATGTGATTTTTTTTTTCAAAAACAATTCTCATCCGAATATTTCATTTTTTCTAAGGTGTTCTTTAAGATGAGAGCGATATAAATTATTTCATACCTCTACGAGTTACGACCAAGTGATTTAAAAGCGTAATAAAAATAAAAGGTATGTTGGTGAATATTTGAGGTGGCCACATAAACACATCATAGAACATGGATGGTCGTTTTAAGGTGAATGTTAAAGGGATGAACGGGACCAGGGAGGGAGGGAGTGAAGTTTATAAATCAACCGATGTAACAGGTTCGTGCAAGACGCGTTATGTTTTCTCCTTACCTGGAAGTAAATCAACTTTTACTCAGCCTGAATTACACGTAATACATCTCACACACATAAAAACACAATATTACTTTAATGTTGAATATTTTTCATCTGTCTGACTGAAGAAAAACATGACGTATATTCCTTTTCCACCGAAACAAATGTTAGTACTATCATGTTTATCTTTGTCTGGGGGCTGATAAGCAACTTGGAAGATATACCAAATACGTGACTGAAAGGCTAAAGAGGTAATTTATATATTGACGAAACTGCTTTGTCCTTAGCTACTAATATTTTATGCTTGGTTTCCTTTATACGTCAGATTTTTTTCTAAGGCTTATGCTATTATAGAGCATGTTAAATTCATAAGTTATCAGTTATATGACTTGAAATGGTGGCCACATAGTCTAAGGTATTAGAGACTCAATGTATGAGATTGGTTGCCACTGAAAGAAGCTCCGAGTTCAGACCAGAAGAGTACCCGAGTTGTGCTTTTCTGCATATAACTTAACATACTATTGACAGATTCTCTCTCCACGCTAATTGTTTCAATAAAACTAATAAAACTTCAATAATTAATTAGCATCTTCTCCTTCTTGTTGAAAGGTTAGGGGTAGGAGGAGAGGTAGCAATGGCTGCAATATCCCAAATAACATCATGGTTTCTATATTTTAGTGGAATATAATTATAATAATGATCATGGTCACGCATCTCACGCTTGGAATGTATGTGTCATGACTATATACAGGTTAATTTAGTGTGTAAGTATTACGCTTAGATACAACCTTTTTACTTTCTCTCTATCTTACAGGTAGAGAAAGTATTGTGATCATCAAAAAAATCGAACTCGAGATTTTGATGAATTTTGACGTTTCATGACTTCCTGAATCCGAAAAAGTGGTTTTTGAATTTCCGTCTGTCTGTCTGTCTGTCTGTCTGTCTGTACCTCCAACTAGAGCCTAAACTATTTTACCGATTGAGCTGAAACTTGATATCTAGGGTTTTCATAGGGTTGCCTCGAGGGGTTTTTGGAATTGGATATCTACCCCTAAAATTAAGGGTAGTTTACTGAAGGGCAAAAAGAGAAAAAGTCGATTTTCTCAAAATCGGCTCTAACGATTTTGATTAAATTTCATTTATGAACATAAATAAATATTCCAAACAAAATGGCTACTCTCAATATTTCGGCAAAATCGTTTTAAGGGCTCCGGTCTGATGCGTAAATTAACATTTTTTATAATAGCTCCGAAACTATTTGAGATATGAAATTACTTAGCATTTCAAATATGTATATATATTTATAATAAAAATATTTTATTCGAAACATATTTTTATAAAATCAATAACTTTCAATATATACGCAATTATATATATATTTTTAACTTTTTGGGCATTAAAGCTTAAGTATTGCGACCGTAAGAAGAACTAACCTGAAATGTTGATGGATGTCGACGTCTCATGACCCCCCGAACCCTTAAAAATAGTCTTTGCAATGCCGTCTGTCTGTGTGTCTATTAAAACTTAAAATTAAGGGTAGTTTACTGAAGGGCAAAAAGAGAAAAAGTCGATTTTCTCAAAATCGGCTCTAACGATTTTGATTAAATTTCATTTATAAACATTAATAAATATTCCAAACAAAATGGCTACTCTCAATATTTCGGCAAAATCGTTTTAAGGGCTCCGGTCTGATGCGTAAATTAACATTTTTTATAATAGCTCCGAAACTATTTGAGATATGAAATTACTTAGCATTACAAATATGTATATATATTTATAATACAAATATTTTATTCGAAATATACTTTTATAAAATCAATAACTTTCAATATATACGCAATTATATATATATTTTTAACTTTTTGGGCATTAAAGCTAAGTATTGCGACCGTAAGAAAAACTAACCTGAAATGTTGATGGATGTCGACGTCTCATGACCCCCCGAACCCTTAAAAATAGTCTTTGCAATGCCGTCTGTCTGTGTGTCTATTAAAACTTAAAATTAAGGGTAGTTTACTGAATGGCAAAAAGAGAAAAAGTCGATTTTCTCAAAATCGGCTCCAACGATTTTGATTAAATTTCATTTATAAACATTAATAAATATTCCAAACAAAATGGCTACCCTCAATATTTCGGCAAAATGGCTTTAAGGGCTCCGGTCTGATGCGTAAATTAACATTTTTTTTAAATAGCTCCGAAACTATTTGAGATATGAAATTACTTAGCATTACAAATATGTATATATATTTATAATACAGATATTTTATCCGAAACATATTTTTATAAAATCAATAACTTTCAATATATACGCAATTATATGAATTTTTTTAACTTTTTGGACATTAAAGTTTAAGTATTGCGACCGTAAAAAATAAAACTAACCTGAAATGTTGATGGATGTCGACGTCTCATGACCTCCCGAACCCTAAAAAATAGTCTTTGCAATGCCGTCTGTCTGTGTGTCTATAAAAACTTAAAATTAAGGGTAGTTTACTGAAGGACGAAAAGAGAAAAATTTGGTTTTCTCAAAATCTGCTTAAACGATTTTGATTAAAATTCGTATCTAGGCGTTGATTAAGATTATAAATAAACTGGCTATTTTCATTTTCCTATGAAAATGATTTTTAGGGTACATTACAGAAGCGTTAATTTCCGTATCTCCACAACTATTGGAGAAACTAAACAACTTATCATTGCAAAATTGTAGGACTATTAGAAATAAAAAACTTTTATTTGACATATATTTTTATAAAAGCAGCAGTTTCTGAGATATTTGCAAATATATTAATACAATTTTGTGAGCTTTAGTTGTAAACATATACTACTAAAGTCTTAACGCAATAATTCTCCAATGCCATAGAGTAATTAAATATAAGTATCTAAAAAAGTATGTTATTTTTCTTTAAATCTCTTAGGAGAAATGTTTGCACAGCAATGATCTATCTCCATTTTAGACTCAATAGTCAATATTTACATTTTTTATTGGTCAAAATGTATAAATGAATAATTAAATATCAATGCGATGACTTGAAGATCTGCAACACCTTTTAAAATGTTAAAATTTTAACCAGAAATCGAAATTTTAATACGAAGTGTTGACCCTTGTGGAAGACATTAAACTGTTTGAAATGCTCTTAGGTGGAAAAAGATGCGCCTCTTTTCTCATTGATTATATATCATTGTATATTATTTTATGCGTGTTCTTATGTGGAGTGGTGATGATACAATGTACATTATTCCGTTCAGAAATCTTACGAGTTTATAGAAAGAGAGAGAAAGTCTGTGCGGTCTGCCGTACCATTTATTTTTAAAAGTCCACGTTTACTCTAAAATATATACCCATAACAGTTGAACCGTATCAAAGAAGCGTATTAATCATTATTGTTTGAAAATATATACAACATTCTTGAAATTTTTTTAAACTGTTTTTTGTAGCTAATCTAGATTGTACTTTATATGTTTCCCATTGAGTTTAGGTTCGTATATATATCCGTATAGTGAAGCTTTACCAAAACCTTTTCATTTTATTAACACAGATTTTTTCTGTACCAATGACTCAATTATTAATTTACTCCAACCACAATATATAATGCATCACAAACTCTTCAAATGAATTCCAATTTTTTTTAAAATATTCAATAAAACATACCTCTACTGAAATTTATTTAATCTAAAATCACTGTAGATTTTTTTTTCTGTTGTGGCTGCATGAGCACATTTAGCCAGAAAATGTGCTTCTATCAAACCAAAAATGTATTATTTACCGATACATTTGCATTATAATAGCCCCCTATAAAACATTATTTTTACCGTAGAAAGAGGAAGAGGTATTTTTTTAATGGATGAGGTTTGTCTATTTTATACGTGTTTTCAATATTACAGTAATCTTTCCATTAATTATTTTATCTGTGAGCGGTTGGTTATCACACCACTTCATCCTCCTCTCCTCAACCCCCTCCCCCTTGGAGCCCATAAAAGCATACATTATCAGGGAAGTGCTACATCCCAATATGCAAATGTATGGAGGAGGAAAATATTTGGAGAGGGAGTGAATCTGCTAAATTACAAAAATATTTTTAAAAAAAATAGAAAATACCGATGATAATCAAATTATAAACCTATCTGTTGTGGGTTGAAAAGCGGATGCAATGAAACGTGGTCATTGGAAAAAAAATATTGAAAAAACGTGGTAAGGGGAAGGGATCAATTCAGTGACCGCTAACAGTTACCATTCCCGGTAATACTTAACAGAATGTAACACTCAAATATGTCAGGACATATTACAAAAGCAGTGAACGTTAAACGGGAAACTTGATTTCTCTAACTCACAAAAGAAAAATACTATTCGTTTATTAAGTTTGTAAGGACTCACTTTATTAATGACGATCATTAAATCACAATATTATTTATAATCCGCTTTTGAGTCTTACTAATAATTTATTTTATAGTTATTTTTCAGAATGTCACAAAACAGGTAACAAAAAGTATTTCTAATATATTTAGTAATTATTAATAATGTGCTGATCCCATGACAGTAAACGTACTCTGGCACTAAAAACTCGATTTTAACTACAAAATATGTATATCAAACTAACATATTGGCTACAGCCGCCAAATAGAAACTGTAAGTGTCTGCAGAGTGAAGACAGTAAACCGAGCATTTTGTAAAAAAAAACTAGTTTAAAGAAATTTCTGTAGCTCATGTTTAAACTATCCACACGGTGACCAAAGTTTTTGTCTCTCCAGACTTTAGGCCTAAACTCTATCCAAACTCTCTCGATAGGTCGGACTAACTTTAAAAGCAGCCTCCGGAACGTTCATTCATCCCCTGATCAAATATTCACAAGGAGGGCTTTGGGGTACGCGGGACCCCTTATCCTCCCCACTCCAACTAAACCCCCTTCTATACTCTTAAGTTGGCCGCCACGGTACGTACATCCTGCCGGCCCCTATGTCTCAAGTATGTACGTGTGCCGAGTCTAGAGATGGACTGGAAGGGGGGAGGGGGGGGGAGAGTGAGAAGCCGAGGGAAAAAAAAACTGCTAGTGGCAAAAACACAAGGAACTAGCCTCCCTTCCTCCCCCTTCCAAACCACTCCACCCCCGCTAGCCCTGACACGCTAGCTCCATCGATAACATTTTCAGGTTCGTTTCACTCACTCACCATTCCTTTTACAGATGGAAAAGAGGGTGAAAAAGAAGAGAAAAAAGGGAAACTTTGGTGAAAAAAAAAACCAAAAAAACTGGACGTGAGATATGTCGGATAAGTTTTGCACAAATGTTTGATCTAAAAATAGAAATTAGTTTGTAAATGGGGTTAGGGTAGAAAGTTTTAGTTACTAATTTTCATTCAAAAATTATAAGCTTTATTATGTACAAAATAGCTACTACTTAGCATCTTTATCTATAATTTATTTTTAAAGATTAATTTATTTTCAGAATATTTGTTTCTCATTATTACCAAGCTTTTCGGTTGAACGTACAGTTAATAAGGATGGCTTGGTAATGAAAATAACTTAATTATAGCAAATTATATTTTTACTATCTTTTATTTAATCACCTCTTGTTACTTAATACCTGTCTAGTCTATTCGCATAGTTTATAATTACATTAGTGAAGTAGGGATAAGGAAGGAATCATTTTCAAGGTGGAGGGTAAAGATAAAACATGTGCATACGAATCAACGTGCATATTAATTCAGCTCACTTATTGCCCATTAGTTAAAATTTGCAGTTTATGGTCACAACATTATAAATATTACTATATATTTATAAATTTTTTTAGTTTTTTATTTACTGTATTTTATAAATACAAAATATTCCCGGTCAATCCACCTTTTCCTGTTTTCCAGTTTTGTGGAAGCTCTTTTTATTTATAATACAAGCCTACATATAATAATAAATAATCCAAAAAACTGGAAACAGATTTTCACACTAGTATATATTACAATATTGTTATGAGATTTTCAAAACACTTTTATTAAGAAAAATATTTGTTTAATGTACAAAAGAAAGGAACGTTTAAGGAATTAATTATTTACGTGTGAGCTTTCATTTGTTTTCCAAGTAATTCCCAATTAGCTATGTTCTAGTTGAATTTCTGTGGAGCCACGGTGTATTAAAACTCTCTTTTGATGCACCCAAAGCACAACCAAAATAAAGATAACCATCCTTACAAGGTAAAACACTTTAATTCCCATAACGTTTTCATGTAAACCCAAATAATTGCTAGAATTACTTCTAAAAATAAACTACTAGAAAATGTTGTGACACAGTATTATAGAGCTCTAAGTTTTGTTCTAAGAATGCATATAATAATGATTTATTACTAACCAAGAACATTTAAGTAGAGCTTATTTACTTTCTCATGTCAAGAGAAAGTAGTTTAATCGTAAAATTTTTCTACCTCGAAATTATGATAAATCTGTACGTTATGTGTGTGTTCTAAACCCAAAAAATTGATTTTACAATTATATTTGTCCTCATGTATGTCTGTTTATTCCTGAACACAGATCTGATATGGTTTGATGAATTTTGCTTAAACTTAATAATTAGATGTGATAAGGTAATACCTTGTGCTAATTTATTTATAATGACCCTATCCTTTAAATTAACATTAGTTTATTGATGAGTAATTAATTTAAATTCTAAATTTTTCTAAATTGACTTTAAATATTTTGCTTAAAATGAGTACCTAGGGAGTGTTAGACCTTTAAAATAATAATGTATATTTGGTTTTTGGGTAAAAAGCTATACAGTAGTTTACAAATGAGTGTTTTTCGAAAATTAAAATATTTTGAAAATTGCCTTAATTATTGTTTTAAAAATGTATATTTGTGATATTAAAATTAAAACTGTATACTTATTTTTTTGTGGGGACATTAGTTTAAGGGTAGTTTACTGATTTTTTTTTAAATGAATATTTAAAAAAATTGTTCTAGCGATTTTGCTCAAAATTAGTGTTAAGTTTTTCTACATAATACATAATGCGTCTTTATTTCTAAAATTGATAACTTTACTGTAGTTTAATGATTAAAAATTTTTGTGAAATTTGATATTTTTTAAATAGCTTTAACTAATTTATTCAAAAGTAAAAACTTTACATTGCCAATAAAAATTTAAGTTTATTTTTGTATAATAAATTAGTTTACTTTTGACAATTTTTTTTTAAAAAAAAATTTTTTTTAAATTGGCTTAAAGATTGAGTTCAATTACGTTTTAATTTTTAGATTAAAAATAATTTGAGGGTAATATACATAGAAATTGTTTCTGAAAATTTGAAATGTTTGTTGAAAATGTCTGCACAATAATTTTATTTAAAACTTTAATATTAAGAATTTATACTTTGATTAGCAAATCGATGTGCTTGTTTTCATGAGGAAAACTTACTTAAGGGTAGTTTACGGAAAAATAATTTTCAAACATTTTCTTCCAAGCTATAATTCAATATATTATAAGAAAATGTGTGCGATTGTGTAATCAATTTACTATAAATCCTTTCAATTCCATTTTTATATTGACTTAATTTAAGAGTGAAAAATTTAGAGTTATGGAGCCTTTTTGCTTTCTCATATGAAGAGAAATTATTGTAATCATGAAAAAATCGAGAGTATGATGAATCTTCAGGTTTAATGTGCCACCCAAATAAATTATTTTTTTAACTATGCCCGTCCACGTGTTGCCTGTTTGTTTGTCTGCCTCTGATCACGAAACCGAAACGGTTGAATGAATTTGGTTAAACTTGATATTTAGATTCTATTTGGCTACGTATCAGAAATCAAAGAAATTGGGAGGGAATGAAAACAAAGGTGCTGAAACAATGGGGATAGAAAACCCAAAAGGTCAGATGGTGACGGATCATAAAGAGTTTCTCACGATTTGGGAAATATGTATAAAAGAACTATACAACAAGGATAATTAAATAGGAAAACAAGAGATTGAAGCAGAAGAGGTAGAGGAAGACGAAAAATGGCCCAGCATTATAAAGAGTGAAGTGGAGACAGCCATAAAGGACATGCGAAAACAAAAGGCTGCTGGATATGACGACATACCAGGTGGCCTTCTGAAGGAACTGAGAAACAACAGATTAATGGCTATGAAAACACTTATAAGAGATCTAAGAAATAGGAAAATGGCCAAAGGACATTCTAGATGTAACCATGGTGGTTCTAAATAAGAACAATAAAAGAATACAAGAAAGGCAGTGCCCACAGGACAATCAGCATCATCTCTCATGTGGTTAAGATCATAGCAAGAATACTTATACTGGAATACTGGAACAAAAAGAAAGTGTAATGGAAGAAGGCCTATTTGGATTCAGAAAAGGAAAGGAAGTCAAGGTAGAATAGAGGTCTACATTGGTTTCAGTGACTGGCAAAAGGTGTTTGATAGAAGTAATTGGAATAAACTGATGGAAATACTCAAGAAAATCGGCATCAACCGAAGTGAACGAAATCTGATTGCAAACATGTACCTGGGACAGTCAGTGAAGGTAGGACTGAAGGATGGAGAGACCAACAGCGTGGTGATGGGAGGGGCGTGAGGCAGGGACATCTTTCAGTTCAAATGGAGCAAAAGTATGATTAATTCTAAACTTGTATGATTAACACTTAATTTGTTAATTAATACACCTTAATTTAACTATGACATTCTTGGATGGTGGTACTATCTCGGATCTTCCCACCACACTATATTCATTTGTGATATTATTTTAAGATCAAAGTCATTGTGGAAATATGGTGTTTCTTTCTGCCCTTTAGTAATTGATTAGGTTATTTTAAAATCATTCGAACAGTGGCAACACAGTGCTTCTTTCCACAATTTAATTATTGGAGAGGCTATTTTAAAGTCATAGTAGCAGTGGCAACATGGCGTTTCCTTACACACTTCACTTATTGGTATTAGTGAAATCTCCTTATAAAAAACACTCACAGCTTCCTAAAGAAATATAATGTAATATTAGCTCGAACTATGAAAAAGAAATGTGGGATATAGGGCAAATTGGGGGGCCGTGGGATGGGGGGTTAAAATCAACATATTTCTCAGTTATATGAAACTCTCACAATTTCCAAACTACTGGGTGTTTGTATGTTAAGAACAACCTCACTGAGCTTCCCTGGTATTATAGAAACTTAGAAACTATGACGTCAACTGATAGTTGGACAGAAACAATACTTTGGGGAAACAAATAAATTACACTTAAATTAACACATCAATATTATTGCGGTAAGTGTATAAGAATAAACATGAAATAACTAAAAAGAAAATTTTATATAATTTGTTGGATCATTCTTTTAATCCTAGGTTAAACAACATCACCTGCCTGTGGAGCTCCAATAACTACAATTTTAAGGTAATATAAATAAACATGAAATGTAAGAATATAAATGTATGGCAAATCTGTAATATTAAATTTAAATATTTTATGAGAACAAAGCCTACCTATCATTGTAAAGTGAAAATTATTTAAGAGATATATTAAATACAAATAAATAAAAATATATTTGGTATTCAAGTAAACAGAAATGTATTATGCTTCTAATTATTTAAATTAATTAATTAAAATTGAAAAAGTTATATTATAAAAACTTTAAGAACACAATACTGTGAGTTTATAAACGGTTGAAATCGTGACAGTGAAAGTTGACAAAATTGAAATAATTAAAAATATTAACGGTTAATATCATTAGGTAGAATTAATAACTTTTATGATGGTAGTTCATTTCTTGTATAATATTTAATATTAATAGATGATCTTGGATGGCTTGAAATGTGGAGTGGTACAATCTTTGATTAAAATAGCAACATCTAACCCATTGAGTTGGTCTTTTGTTAAAAAAAATTGATTTTTTTTTAATTGGAAAATGAATATCTTCATAACAAAGACAATATTTAAGAACTTGCCTCCAAAATATTTTCAGTCCTAGTTGGGATCCATGGCTAACTGTTGACATATTGAACTTCAACTTTAATAGGCCCTACCATTTTAATAGTATTTACTCTTGTAGTAAAATTTGCAACTGTGAATCTATGAAACATTTAAAATAAAGCGAAAAAAATCTATCAAAATTTTAACTGGGCCAGTTCACTTTCATTGAGGATAGTTCCAAAATGTCTCATACTGGAATTGAAGAGGTGAGCCTCTACCAAAAAAATACCACTACTGAAATTATATATTTAAACTGAAGATATTAAAATGGAGAGGTAAGAAATAATAATGGAAAAGCGAAAATATTCTAAAAATATAATAGAATCGATATAAGATGTTAACTTTTCTTTTTAAATTAGTAGATAAAGAAATTCGAAAATCGCAGCTTTTAGATGTCAACAAGATTTAATCTCTTTTGTTTTATCAATATCTTCTCTCTCACACGCTAGTTCTCCTGATTGCTACTAAGGGCGCCAGCTTGAATACAACAAAGACAATGGCCTACGTACGTGTAAAACTGTTTGTAAATAATATTGTACATCTAGACGAACGTTGAAAAGATTAATTAACCCGCATGTGTCAAATATAATTATTACCTCTCATATTGTGTTTAGATACTTTCACGTACTCTTATGTTCATAAAACGTTCAGATGCCATGTTTGTTTATATAAAATAAAAGTTATAGAAATAAAGCATTATTGCCTAAGTTTTCAAGCTCCATGTGCTAGTATTTGTATAATATGAACACTTGAAATTTAAGAGAAAGTTATTAAAATAGCCAAGGGAATGGTCTATTATGTCACAATATTGTTAAATCACATGAGAAGTGTCAACGCTGTATTTATTTCTGTACTATACTTATAGAGAAGCTATTTTAAAACCATAGGGGCAGTGGCAATATGGTGCTTCTTTCTGCATACTAATTATAATTTAGTTATTTAAAATTTTAAAAAAACAAATGGAGTCAATATTTTATTCTCTTCCTTCTGGCAAAAATGATTGAAAGCTGAGATTTACATTATAAAATAAACACCAATACAATAACAAACTACATTGGTTAATACTTTTCTAAGCGTATTACCTGAACGAGTATACATACATAGATACATGTCCCCCAGAATAAAGATGTAATAATTTCAGTATTATTCGATCTGCTTTATCTGACAATTTTAACGCCATTAGTAACGTATTGGGTGAGCCATTTCCCGAAATTATAACATTCCTTCAGTAAATAAATAAAATTTAAATAGTGGAAATTAACTTAGATATATATTTTAAATACTATGCTTAGCATGCACATGTTTGTATTCAAATCAGTTTATCTATATTTTATTTTTTTACTTTAAGGAAAAAACATATAATTATGTCCTATTTTTTAAGTTATTAATTAATTAGTATGTAACATTATTTGGCTATTATTGTTTTTCTTATAATTTTATTATATGTGATTGTATGGTACTTGTGTACTTTTAAGTTCTGGCTTGTCATAGGTCTCATGACTGTTGGTCAGCACAATAATGAATTAAATTAAAATGGAATCATTATTATTATCATTATTATATTATTATTATTATTATTATTATTATTATTAGTATTTTTATATTATTGATGTTCGGTCTTGGGGCAGGTCCATTTCGTTTGTCAGTGAAATTAGGCCTCCAATCCGCCCTGTCCTCTGCCTCCTTTAGTTCCCAAAATTTTCTTCTGCTCTTCAAATCATCCAATATTTCAATCCTCCTCCTTTCTAAGCTCCTATTTCCCTCTAATTGCCTTCAATGACGTCGTGCACAAGACAATTCCTCCTAAGGATGTGCCCGATCCAGTTTGCTTTCTATCGATGAATCAGGTCCAAAATGGTTCTCTTCTCACCCACTCTTCCTAGGAGTATTTCAATTGTCCCTTTATCTATCCACCTGTTCTTGTCAAGTCTTCTCCAGCATCACATTTAAGATTTTCCCAAGTATTTATCTTCCATCTTCCTTTGTGTCCAGTTATACATATATTGTTAAGATTACAGGTCGCTAAGGCTTAAGTTAATATTAATAAATTAAGATACTCATGAATAATATAAAACCATTCCAGAATAATCTTTTAGGGAAATAGTATTTTATACAGGATCATAATATTAGAGACCGCTGTACGGGAACGTTGGCGAACTACAGCATAGAAGAGGGTTATTATACCCCCACGTTATGCAACCCTCCATGCGCATGGTTGAGTGACTTCTTCAGTTCGTGGTAATCTAACAAGAGGAGAAACGCATCTCTCTTCAATACTGCTCGCTCGGCGGATAGTCAGACTTTGTGATTTCGAGGTAGGGAAGAGAGAGAGAGATGTATCAGTAGAGGATGAGGGGGGGTGAGGGAGGGATATAAAAAGGGGTCTTGATGATGAGCTCAGTGGAATGCTGACAGATCATAACAGCAAATTCAGAAATGTGCTGATGATACAATATGCTCCAGTAAGCGTTGTTTGAACAAAGGAAATAGAGGCTTTAAATTAAAATTCGTACAAAATGTTTTGTATTAAAAATGTGGTTTTGTGTGGTGTGTTTGCACAAATATAGTAAGATTTGGGTAGGAAGAAAGGTTTAAACATTATAAACAAATTTTTTGGGAACAAACTGATAACATCTTACTATATAATAATTAATATTTTATTGGTGTTGATAATATATCAACAGTAACTAACAGCTGAAGATTAAAATTAAAATAAATAAATGAAAGCAGAACTAGTGAATTTTCCAGCTTTCAGGTAAGTCTCTTCCAATGAAATTTGGACCTGTATTTAACGTGCATTTGTATGTATATAAAGGCAGAAACATACTTACTCGTCCATATATAGAAACAAATATATATCCCCACACAAAAAATACAAATCGGTGGTTCTTTTATTGAGAGGCAAAGACTTTGATGAGTTTATCTATAATGAAGTTTAATATTCATTATTTTTTCGCCAATAGTAGCCAATGGGAGCTGTGTGCTGATACAGATTAATGCTTAAAAATTGCATCTAAATCTTTTTTAATAATTTATATTTAAGAGAAGAGGTGTAACATTTTAAAATTAGTAGCCCTTGTGCACAAATATTTGCACTTCAAAGCTGGAATTTTAATTTTTTGACTATTTTTTTTAATTTACCAAAAACTGGGTCAGAAGAAATAAAAAGATTTTTTTTCCTTCTGTTTGAAGAAATGAAATGCGTTGCCCGGGTAAGAACGCTATTTATTGCGTGGTTATCCCGGGTAAAGCCAGGTACTTCCTCTCGTACATAAATAAAACAGATTAGTAAATTCTTCCCTATAATTATTACTGAAATAAAGGAAATAATAAATTTGACTGTAAATCTCCCAGTGTCCTTCTCGTGGATATAGAATATTATTGTGTTTTTTAAAAATAGTTGTACGATCATAATATAAAACCAATATTTTCTTACTAAATACTAATAATTAATTTAGTATAAAACTATCTCAGGATTATTTTATTTATCTATTATTAATTCTGTGAGGTTCTCAACTTAGGGATTTATTCTAAACATGTTTGATATCTATTGTAAGTTCAACTATCACCGGTCAACTAGTAAGTGTAGAGTCAAGTATCTTAATTTTTGTTAGATATTTCCTCTGCAATCCAGACGTAGGCCGCAACTGCTGATTCCAGCGGGAGAGCATTTAATCTGTGAGAAGCGATGTTAAAGCATCGCGTGGTTTTGGTGACATGGATCTAGGCCATTGATTGGTGCTTAATGCCATCATTGGAATCTCCTAGTAGCAGATTCTAGCTAATATGTGTCCCAGAGCAGAGTTCTGGACAGTTAGTTTCCCGGCAGTTGGTTCTAGACAGTTTGTCAAGTGTGTATTAAGATGAGTCCGTTTAGCGACGGCGTGCTTAACACACCATGAGTGTAGACCACGATTAAGGCATTGTGAGACCTTGGTTAGACATTGGATTAAGACAGTGGTTAGAGAGTTGTGTTTCCACTGCTGCCAACGTAAGTGATCAAGTGATATATTGACGGGGATTGGTGAACGAATGAATCATTCGACAGAAGGTGTCATGAGTTCGATGGCAATGTATGATAGCAGATTGCTTTGAGAAATAAACCAAGAGTGATGTATGTGATTGGTTGTGTTTTCTTGAGTCTGTCGCTTAGACCCTTCACTTACAAAGGATAGCCAGCAGCAGTCACGAATATTTTGGTCTGGAAGTGTAATAGTGAGCTCGTAACCTTTACATATTTGTGTCAGATAGTTCAATAATGTCTGCCAGACCTTATAATTCACAACTAAATTTGCAAATTTATTTGTGTAACCATATGCTATCCAAGTACGTTAGTAAAAAGATACAATCAATTCACTTCCGAAATCAAAATCTCGTTGAAAGAATAAGTTTCATAATTATTTATCGTTAACATTGTTTATAATTTATTTTTTGCTACACGCCTACTAAAAATGATAAATTATTTCATCATTTAAAGACTAATTTATTCTTAAAACTTTATGACTACGGTTATGCTTAAATATTAAGTAGTATTTACATTTCACAATAAATTGATGAAGTATGGTACTTCTACCATAAGATAAAATTGTTAATTTTGTATTATTATTATAAATATTTTTTTCTAGGGAAAGGATTCCCTATGTAATATTTGTAAAATATTATACAAATAGATGCTAGCTAGCTTACTAATTTATTAATATTAAGTATCATTCTAGATTTTAAAGTATATCAGAAATACTACAAGATTAGTGATTAAAAGGTTTATCATTTAACAAATAGTTACTAAATTATCATTTTAAATTAATTCAATGAAATATATAGATGACTCATTAAATTTCCTGAAAACACATCACAGTCAATTCAAAATTCAATTTATCTCCAAACTGAAGGAATATCATATTACCAACAGTCTTGAGTAAAAAAAAAACCCTTTCTTCGTCAAAATTCTAGCATACGAACAAAAACTTTGTTACAATAAGAAGATGAAAGAAATGAAATAGAAACTTACCTAATAATAAAAGTTATTATTACGGCCGAATAAGAATATGAAATCTTGCTTCATTTTCTTCCCTTGGTAGAGAAGAACTTCTACATTCCACGACTGTCGCTTTATCCCCCCCCCCTCCCTTCTTCCTCCCACACCGTGCTCGTGGAAAACTCTCTCGTTGTCTACAGCAATCCCACTCTTTTGAGTCGAGTTTTAATTAGGGCTGAAAACTGGCAACGTCGCTTGGAACCGGGAAACCGATACGAGGCGAACTTGCGATGAAACCAAGGTAAGAGAAATGATTGGATGTGCAGAGGAATAAGAGCTTATCTACTTTGACACCATATGGCTACTACACACCTTTATAGAAGTAGGCTTCCATTCCAAATAGTGAGTACGTGGGCAGAGGTGTCAGTCTTGTCTTGTATTATATTAAGATGATGGAGAAGTAGGGGTTCGAGTTCCAGTGGGCTGTACTAAAATAGATTTCCCTTAAACATTCCCCCGCTCTACCTCCACGCAAATGTGAACACATTTACCCTAATTTCTGCTTATATTAGACCCTAAAAACTCGTATTTATATATTTTTTTAATTTTTAATTTCGCTAAGAGACAAAATTATTCATAATAATTTTCCAACCTCACGTTGTATTAAAATAAAAAGAATATATACACACACACCTATATATATATATATACATAAGATTTTCTCCGAATGAGTGAATTGATATTACCAACACACCCGCACCGTATTCAGAGAGCGAGCGTGGAAAGAATAAAGGAACCGTGGAGTGAATGGTTCAAGGGGGTTGGGATGGTGAAAGGAGGGGAGCGTCAGGGCGAAGAGAGAAACGCTAAGGCTGAGTGGTTTATCTTTCCACTTGACTTCTATGCGGCTGCTGTGTCTGACGTCATCATTACATGTTAAAGGATGAGATGGGTGAAAGGGGTGGCGTGGGGGTATTGGGGAGGGAGGTACGAGGGTAAGAGGATGAAGGGTGATGTGGGAGAGAGCTGATGGTTGAATGAAAGTGTTTCAGCAGATAAATATGCAGAGAGTTCATCCCTCTACCACCTCATTCTTCTCCCATCCCCTACGACACAAGAGTTTAAAGGGTTGATGGACAGCTAAAAATAGACAAGTTGATAAGATTCTTTTTTATATATTTATTAAATGTGTAGACAAGAACTATCTACTCTTTAATACATAATACACCCCCTCACTTAAGTCTTATCTTACTAGGCCCCATCCCCTTCACCGCGAATATAATATATTTCGGATTTACTCCTACCTACCCTTTTATTTTTGTGGTGGAAATTTGTTTTTTCTTGCGATGCATAAAGCCATGCACGCGTTGGGGGCAGATAAAAACTCCGTTAAAGTCTTATGCCAATGCAACCAAGCTTGTAGCAAGCATATTCTGATTTTAATATGAAGCCATGGTATGACTACCAAATATTAATTTCTTTTATTTTCTGGGAAAGATATTTTCTATGGCAGAATTACATTGTAGGGAATGGGATATCGATTAGTCCATAGAATTCAGAGAGAAAAATTAGTGACTAAAAATTGCATGATTTAACTTAAAGTCTCATTCTTGATGGAAAGCAAAGTATGAGAGTCGTATTTAAATTTAGGTTCGAAAGAGAGTTGTTGAGATGCGTAATCTAACTGTAGTCACATCAGTGAACTCGTCGTTGGAGGAGTCGGGCCCGCAAAGCGTAATGTTCCCGTCGACCAGGAGGCTCAAATTCCCACTGGGCTATCTGAGAAGTATTTTTACTATCCTTTAGCAATAACGTTGGTGCATTTATTTAAAAAAATATCCTTCTCTTTTCTACTCTTTAAATGAAACCATTTATACTATCGGATTATAAAATTTTAAAATAACAGCCCTATCACTTTCTAGCACATGTTTATAGACACATTATTTTCTCATTTCAAGATAAAAGGTTACATGGGGTTATAATGGTGAAAGAATCCGCTAAATTATGATAAATCCTACGTTTTATACGAACCTGAACCCAGAAAAAGTAAACTTTACAATTATCTCTGTTCCAATGAATGTATATTTGTCTGTCTGTCCCTACTCATTGATCCAAAATGCTTTAATGGATTTTGTTAAAACTTGCTATAAGATTTTATTTGCCTATACTTCAGGATTATTTTTTATTTTGACCCTAGCACACAGATAAGGTATACAACAGACCACTCAGCCTTACAGGAGTTTTTTTTTGCTCCTTGAACCAGATTGAGTCCTTAGGTACAGGAGAGTGCTAGTTGTAGTTTACAGTGATAACAGCACTACCAAGTGAAATAATTCACTTGGAAATTGTCTGTTGTAAAAGGGTGACGGACCGAACACAATACTTGAGTTACCAGCAATCCCCCACTTAAATTCCCTTTGCACCCTTTCAATAAACAAACCAATTTAGACAAGTATCTAGTCAGTGGTATTTGATGATTGATTAGAGCTTGACAATTTGCAAACATTCGCTCGAACAATAAAGGACCGTTGTATTCTAAGTTTTCCTTGTAATTTGCAGTATGAGTAGGCTCGTTTTGTGAGTTTGGTAAATGGGAAGGGGTAGGGCTGCTACCTGAATCTAGCTTTGTGAAAGCCAGTTTATTTACACTAAAAGATAATTTTTATCATTTCTCTAGTAACATTTTCTTTAGAGGGAAATTGTTTTTAAATATGTCTGCTTGATAGCAATGTTGTCACTTCGGACTACACGTAATGATCCCCTTGCTTAAAGGCTCAAGCTCTCCTAGTGAGCTCAACCATTTTAATCTGGAGTGGATCTGGTAGATACCTTGTTTGCGCACTAGTCTCCAAATTAAGGGTAGCTTAATGATGAGTGAACTTTGTAATATATTTTTTTTAACACATCTATATTCACATGATTTAAAATTTATATTTAAGAAGTGTTTAAACTGAAAAATAATACTGTTTACTTACTTAACTTTGCGGTTAAAATCCTTTAAAAGTTTGTTTAGTTAAGAGTGATTCTCAAAAATTCTAAATATTTGGAAAATAAATGTAAGGATTTTGTTTAAAATTGATATCTGGGGAGTTTTTGATATGATAAACAAAAGCATATACTTTTTTTTCGGAAAAAATTTGTTTAAGGGTGTATTATTGATGATTGATTTTTTGAAATTGGAATAGTTTAAGAATTGCTATAACTATCTAGTTGAAAATATGTACCTGTTAATTTTTTAACATTATTAATAAATGTATTTATTTATTTTATTTACAAAAGTAATTTTATAGTAGGGCCTACTTCAGTAAAGACAGATTTTTGAAAAGTTTTAGATTTTTGAAAATTGCTCAGCCGATTTTTTAAAAAGAGAAGTTTACTGATTAAATATTTTAGAGAATTTGAAATTTTTCAAAAATAGATTTTATGATTTATTACAAAATGTGTATCTGGGATATGAAATAATGATATAAAATAATATGTTATTATTTAAAATTAAAATAATTTGAGGCTTGTCTACAAAGAATTGATATTTTTAATTTGAATTTTTCTTAATGGTTTTAAAAGTTCATTAAAATTTATATCTGTTGCGTGTAATAAATAAACATTCTCTTAACTAGGCCTATAATAACAAACACGAGTTTAGTAACTGTTCCACTTTTAGATTTGTGAAGCCACTTCTGTGATGACGTCACCAAAGCGTCTCACGCAACATTTAGTTAGTTCCCAGTTCCGGTGTATATCTCGAGTGGCGAGCATGTGCTCTTTGTTCTTTAACTGTTTATTGTTCTTTAATAAATAAAACTAACAGGTTATGGGCTCAGGATGCTGTATTAACGTTTTGGAAGAAGATAAACATTAACTATTTGTTTTTGTTAACGTGATAGGGCAGTGGGAACGCGGTAACATAAACATAAGTATCGTTAGTGACGCCTGAAATCATATCCATTCATTCAAGATGTCCGGATTCTCAACGCATATAGAAAAGCTGGGAAAGGACAACTATGATACATGGAGACAACAAATGGAAGCAATTTTAATTAAGAACGACCACTGGGAATACGTTGATGGAACCAATCCTAGGCCTACAGCGGCAGTAGGTGCTGACGCGGAAGCAATTGCTGATAACGCTAGACACGCGGCCATGTGGGACAAAGCCGATCGTAAAGCTAAAGCTGATATTATTTTAGCTGTGAGTCCTACAGAACTTTGTCACATAAGACATTGTGAAACATCGCAAGACGTTTGGCAAAAACTAGAACTAGTTTACCAGTCTAGAGGGCCTGCAAGAAAAGCTACCCTTTTGAAAAAGCTCTTGTTCACAAAAATGCAAGAGGGAGAAAACATGGCGGATCATCTCACGAATTTTCTCAACACAGTTGATAAACTCAATGAAATGGATATTCGCATTTCCGAAGAATTATTAACCATCGTGTTATTATACAGTGTGCCAGATAGCTACGATAATTTTCGTTGTGCAATCGAAGCTAGAGATGAACTACCGGACACAGAGTCTTTGAAAGTAAAACTTCTAGAAGAATTCAGTGCAAGACAGGACAAGAAAGCAGACTTAAATGGTGAGGGCGCTTTCTATGTAAAATCTTCCATAGGGCGAAGTCTAAATAAAAACAAACCTTCAGATAAAAACTGTGTAGGCCTACCTACAAACCAAAATAATAAAGTTTTTCAAATCCAAGGTCAAAGTGGTGTGCAAAATCAAAACAGGAATTTTAAAGCATCGAAGCGGTTATATAAGTGTAACTATTGTAAAGAATCGGGACACAAGGCAGCCGATTGCTGGACAAAAATGGCGAATGAAAAGCAAGTTTCGATGGCATCAGAGCAAACCCATGCGGTAGCAGAAGAGATCGTGACATTGACATCATCTTCAGTGAGCGCTCTCTGTGCGAAGTTGACGAGAAGTGGTGACGTGTGGTGTGTTGACAGTGGAGCAACAACACACATGTGCCGCGACAAGAATAGTTTTTTGGAACTCACGCCAACCGTAAGTCAGAAGGTTAGGTTAGCGGATGACAGAACAACTGACATTGAAGGCATTGGAACTGCAGTAATGAATGTTTCAAATAAAAAGGGCCAATTTGTAAAAGTGAGGTTAGAAAACACTCTTTTTGTACCCACACTTAAGACAAATTTATTTTCAATTTCAAAAACTGTTGAAAAAGGGCGAAGCGTGTGTTTTAATTCAAATGATGCTGAAATTGTCGAAAATGGTGAAGTGTTGTTAACTGCTCGTAAACGTGGAAATTTGTATTTTATCGAACCTTACATGCAAAGTGAGAGTTCGACATATGTAGCTAACGTAAATGAGGCAGGCAATCTTAGTGAACTTGAAAAGTGGCACAGAAGATACGGGCATTTAAATGCATATGACTTGCGGAAACTCGTTCAGAAAGACATGGTTAGCGGCATGGATTTTAAGAAATCAGAAACATTTTCAACATGTGAAACCTGTATCTTAGGAAAGCAAGTTGCTACGCCTTTTCCAAAAAGGTCTGAGTCTGAAAGTGAAAAATTACTCGAATTAGTGCACTCAGATGTTTGTGGCCCAATGAGAGTGAAATCTCATGGTAATGCTTCTTATTTTGCAACGTTTATCGATGATAAATCTAACTGGGTAGAAGTTCATTTTCTAAAACACAAAAGTGACGTGAAAAAGGCTTTTGAAACATTCAAAGCATTAGCGGAAAACCGTCACGAAAGGAAAATCAAAACTTTGCGGACAGACAATGGCCTGGAGTACTGCGGAAAAGAGTTCACAGAAGAAATGCGCATTGCAGGAATAAGAAGAGAACATACAGTAGCAGAAACTCCAGAACAGAACGGCAAAGCTGAACGCATGAATCTCACGCTGGTGGGGATGGCAAGATGTATGCTGTTGGAGTCTGGCTTACCAACAAGTTTTTGGGCCGAAGCGATTGCCACAGCTGCTTACATCAGAAACAGATGTCCATCAAAACAGCTGGAAGAACGAACCCCTTATGAAATTTGGTTCGGGCTAAAACCAAAAATAGGACATTTCAAGACGTTTGGTTGCAAGGCATATATGCTGAATAAGGCCCCAAATAAAGGAAAATTTGACCCAAGATCCAAGGCAGGTATTTTTGTGGGTTACTCTACTGAATCGAAAGCGTATCGAATTTGGGACCCAGAAAGAAAAAAAATATTGAGAAGCCGAGATGTAAAATTTTTGGAAAATTTTGAAACTGTCAAAGTTTCGAATGAACAAAAGGAGTGTGCGAACTTTGAACCTTCTTACTTATATGTTGATAACAGTGTGAAAGACCCTATTTCTGATGCTGATGGACATGTAGATGAAGTTCAAGAAAGTGATCCCATTGATCCTGATAGGCATATTGAAGTCCATGAGAATGACCTCAAATCAGAAAAGTTAAGCAAAGACTGCACAGTGATTGAGAATAAGAGGGGGCCTGGTCGACCAAAATTGATTAAAACAGGAAAGCCGGGACGACCAGCAAAATATTTTAATTTGGTTACGCCAAAACTTGAAAGTGCGAGCTTGACGTATGAAGAGACAGCAAATCCATCAGTACAAGAAGCCTTAGGAGGACCTTATGCAGCTGAGTGGCAGAAATCGATGGAAGCTGAGTTCAACGCTCTGACACACAGCAAGGCCTGGACATTGAAACCACGCCCAAAAGATAAAGCTGTCATTGGTTGTCGGTGGGTACTTAGAACAAAGTATGGGCCAGACGGTAATGTCGAACGCCGGAAAGCTCGGTTGGTAGCGAAGGGCTACAACCAACGCCCAGGGATTGATTTCCATGAAACATTTTCACCTGTTGCGAGACTTAGCTCAATAAGACTAGTTGCTGCCCTAGCAGCTGAGTTAGACCTTACCTTGTATCAGCTTGATGTTGTAATGGCCTACATAAATGGAGATCTTGATGAACAAATCTATATGGAACAGGCGGACGGTTTCATCATCCCTGGAATGGAGCATCTAGTTTGTTCACTCGAAAAGTCCATATATGGCCTGAAGCAGTCGGGCCGACAGTGGTTCAAAAAGTTGCACGAGAGACTAGAAATTTTTGGACTCAAACAATTAGATTGTGACAAGTGTGTGTACTACATGAATGATGTTGGTGTGACTCTTATCGTGGTTGTTTATGTAGATGATTTGATCATAGCTACAAACAGTGAAGAAGCCTACACAAGATTGAGAGACGATTTGTCTCAAAACTTCCAAATGAAAGACTTAGGAAAGCTGCACTACTGTCTTGGAATTGAATTCAAACAAGATAAAAATTCAAAGTTGGTCACTATGTCACAGAAATCGTACATAGAAGATGTTCTCAAAAAATTCGGAATGCAAGACTGCAAACCGGTAAATACTCCATTAGATGGAAACAGCAAATTATCCAAGGCCATGGAGCCATCTACGGAAGAGGAGGCAGAGGAAATGAGCGAAGTTCCATACCAACAACTCATCGGCTCTCTGATGTACCTCGCAGTATCTACACGACCAGACATTGCGTATGCAGTGAGCTCTTTGAGCCAGTACAACCTAAACCCCGGAAAAGGACACTGGGTTGCGGCGAAGCGCGTCTTGCGATACCTGAAAGGTACGAGCAACCATGGACTAGTCTACAAGAGATCTGGTGCTGAACTGATTGGATACGTGGATGCAGATTGGGGAGGAGCCCTTGATGACAGAAGATCATACACAGGCTACGCTTTTCAAGTGGCAGGCTCTGCCGTGACATGGGAGGCGAGAAAACAATCCACCGTGGCTCTTTCAAGCACTGAAGCAGAGTACATGGCTCTTACAGATGCAGCAAAAGAGACAGTTTACTTACGAAACCTGTTAAAAGAAATCGGGTTCTTGAGTGTCAATGCAATACCAACTCTTGTTTATTGTGACAATCAAGGAGCTGAAAAGCTCATGCATAATCCTGTGTATCATTCTCGTACCAAACACATTGACATTCGGCATCACTATGTGCATGAAGTTTTTGAACGAGGCGAAATCAATGTGAAATACATTCCAACAAACAAGATGGTAGCTGATGTGCTCACGAAAGGACTGTTCGGACCAAGCCATCATCAGTGCATACAAGGACTTGGCGTGATAGACATTAATAAAGTTAACACGTGTTTGAGAGGGGGTGTTGCGTGTAATAAATAAACATTCTCTTAACTAGGCCTATAATAACAAACACGAGTTTAGTAACTGTTCCACTTTTAGATTTGTGAAGCCACTTCTGTGATGACGTCACCAAAGCGTCTCACGCAACATTTAGTTAGTTCCCAGTTCCGGTGTATATCTCGAGTGGCGAGCATGTGCTCTTTGTTCTTTAACTGTTTATTGTTCTTTAATAAATAAAACTAACAATATCTAAGGAATGTTTATTGTGATCCACAAGATGTCATTTTTGTTTTTCTAAGAAAATCTTACTTAATAGCAGCTGACTGAAAATGTATTTTTTAAATTTTGTTCCAAGCTACATGAGAAATTTGGTAAAATTTGTGTCGTACAATTTATTTTTATCGCTGCCCGTCCAAGAATACCTTCTTTAGCATAATAAATACCTAACAACCATTCTGTACAACAACAAATTTGAGATATAAATTTATTCAACAATTAATTTATAAGTTCTTATAGACACATGAAATGTTGTTGAAAACATTTTTTTCTCTCTCTTATTAAGGGGAAGTACTTACTTCCTCAAACATATAAAGTCTTTTTATTGATACGGATTATAACAAAGTGTAAAGATAGCTAATACTTATGGTTCTAGTGGTTTTGGAGCCTCAGAATCACCATTCGCTTAAGAAATATTGCATTATAAGGATACGTCCCTTCAAGTAGGCTGTACCCTTAAAGCCTGGTAATATTACAGTAGCATTCTCATGCTAACTCATTTTAAATTTCAAACAATAGAATAATAGATCCTACTTTTCCTGAATATACGAGAGAATTCACAGAGAAGGGAAGCACAAGAAAATTTCCCTAGAGTTTGACTGAAGATGACAAGAAGTTACAAAATTCAATTCAAAATTCATTCTATATAATCCTTGAAACTCGTTCTGCATTCATAATCAGCCAAGTGAGTCACTTCAATTCGAATAATATAAAGAGAAGGTGAACCAATTATGATCTCTAGAGAAAATCTTAAGTTATGTCAGAGTAACATTATATTAACACTGCAGTCAAACTGTGCACTACCAAAGAAAAAAGTTTTACAAATGTAAATAAAAACCTACTGTTTCATCAAATCAAATAAAACCCTAAAGCACTTGTCTTTAATTAGGCTTTGGAAACTTATCAATAAATATACATTGCATTATGATTCCCTAAAAATTATCATGGTGGGTTTCAAATTAGTAAGATATTATATTTTTGCTTTCTTTAGTGGGATTGTGATCAATACGTATTTTTTTTAAACAATTTTGAAACTTAAAAAAAAAGCTCATGTTGTCTTATATTTTATAAAAAAAAACTAGCTATCAGAATGTAATTCTGTTTGTGATTATAAATAACATATTGTACGTTCCAATAAATCTCCAGGAATATACTTTTAATCATTCAAGAAAATTGTCCTTCAAAACAATTCCAGGGCTGCCACTATTTTCTTAATACAAAATTTCCTGTGTTTCTCAGATCATCAACGAGGAATTCATCTTTATTTGGTCTAAGGCATCACTATCGTGTCAGACTATACTGCTGATGATCAGGATATTGGGGTTAAAATCTAGGTTGGGTGTACTGAGGGGGGTTTTTACAAAATAGTTTTTACACTCTCCCTTTACGCAGAGGCGGGTACACCTCTGAACTCAACCTTTCTCATCCCTCACTAGCGTAATTATTACATATGCGTCTCACCTGAAAAAGTAGTAAGACGCGGTGCTAAAAAAAGGGAAGGGGAAATTTTAATTTATACAGAAACCTTACCGATAGAGAGTAGCTATAAAGCAAATAAATTTTATTTTTTAATACAATTAGCTATTGTGAAGTCTTATTCTGGTGGTCCGGGGTTCAATATTAGGTCCTGGTACAGATTTATCTGATTGCCAAACCCTTCCTTAACCTCTGACAAGACGTGTATTAATCACAGCTTGTGAATGTGTGGAATGCCAGGCCTCCACCGTGGTTCGGATTCCACGTTAAGCTGTAGGTCCTCCATTTCATCTCACAATTAACATTAACATTACATATTAGCGTAAGTGTGTATAATGCGAACGGGTAGTAAGAAGCGGTGCTAGTAATAGTAGTAATAATGATAACAATAATATTGTGAAGTCATGCCATGTGTGTTTAGAACAAGGAGATTAGAACCTGATACAGACATTTATGGAATTGTTTCTAAGCCAAATATTACAAGGAGTAAAAATAAGGGGCAGAGATAAGACATGTGCTCGATTCAGCTTGCTTATCTCTTCAATAAACTTTTTTCTTTTATGTGAAGACCTACTACGTAAACTTGCAATTTAATGTCCCAAATTCATAAATATTCCAGTTTTTTTAAATTCCCTATGTTTTTCCGGTTCTCCCAGTTTTCCTGCCTTGTGACAACCATGCTTTCATTTATCAGAAATAAAAAGGTTTTTAATTTATTTAAAATATATATATATATATATATTATGTTATTTATCTGTATTTGTCCTACTAATTCAGAACCAAACTATTATATACAAATGAGAAGTTTCATTTATTTATGGAACAATTAGAGGTTTAGTTGAGAAGAGAATGAAAAATGAATAGGCCTATATCAGTTTTAATTTACGAAAAGATATTTGGAGAATCTTTTAGAAAAAATCCAGAAAAAAAGACTTTTAATGTAAACATTAATAGCATTTTATTAACTATTACGTTTTATAGGTTTTAATATTATTTATAAAAAGTGACGGCCGCATATCACATCACCTGCTGTATGCATTCATACATGAAGATAGATCCAATAACTTTTTCTACCTGTTAGATATATCTGTATGTATGAAAAGATGGGTATATTAGAGTTGTATAGAAAAAACAACAATGTGATGGAGTTGGGTATATACATGTGTGCACGCTCATGTGTGTGTGTGTGTGTGTGTGTGTGTGTGTTGCGCGCGCGCGCCCCTTCTTAGGCTATAATTTGAGCTACAGAAAAAAAAAAGATTCAACTACATATACAAAAATATTGAAACAACATGGGTTTCTATAATTTGATGTAATTATTTATAATTAAATATTTGTTTAGAATGCTTAGTTTGCTTTGCATTTTTGTACACCGGCCATAAATATTCTGACCGGATATGACTTTTGAAGTCTGATTTAATTATTTTGACTTTGGTATGTGCGTTAAATGTGCATAATAAAAATTTCACGCGTTACGAATCTAGACTTTGTTATATTTAATATTTGAACTTTAACTAATGAATGATATTTTAACTATTTAATAGAATCTGGGTCATATTGCATTAAATTTTTCAATGATATACAAACAAGCTTCAGTTAACTTAGGTCTACTAGAAGCAAAGAATGTGTCAATTTATGGATAGGTTCCTAATAGTGCCAGATTAGAGTATTTCAGAAATATATTTATTATTTACTTTTACAAAAGTCTACACATTTAAATTTCTTGTTTCAAATAAAGAAACAGAATTTCATATATGTATATATAATTAAAATAATTTTCTGTAAAAAAAATAACCAAAATTTTAAAGAACATTAATTTACTAAAAGCGATTTTTTTCACTATCTGAATAAGATAACAACTTTTGGCCAGTAAAAAGTATAAAACTTCATTAGATTATATAATAGTTTTTTAAATTAAAAAAAGTCATCACCTATTACTAAAGCAATGTGACTTTTAACATAACAGGCAGAAAATTAGTCTTGACATAATAATTGAAACCCCTTAATAAAATTACGTAAATTTCATTCAAAAGGTTCTGATGAAAAATTCACATCTAAATTTGTGATATTTTTTTTAAAATATAGAATGTTGGGGAAGGAGTGAAATGAGATTTTAAAGTGCGTATGGCGAAAATAATAGGCGCAGAGAAAAGAGGCGGAGAGAGCTCTGGATTATGGGTAGCAATTAGAAATAATTACCACGTAATTACGGGTCCAGTCTGCCAGGTATTGCACGGAAGCTGTGGGTTCAGAATGGGGGTTAAGGGGTACACGGGCAGCAACCAGAAAGAGGGAGAAAACCAACGCCACGGAGAAAAAAATGTTTCGATATATTTAGCAAGATTTTTTTTTTTTTCCTTTTAATTTTATTTCATGAAAACTCAATCCTTTGTTAATCGAGGTTGACCATACAAACGGCTCAAATGCGTATTTATTTTTTATTTTTAGAAACAGTGTCGTATAGGCCTAATGTATAAAAGCTTTGCGCATTACAAATGTTACGCAAGCGAACAGAATGTTTTGAATCGTTTGCCATGTTTTATCGTTAGGTTCTCTCCGTAAATAGTTCCTATTCCCATGATGAATTTACCCCCTCAATAAAGTTATAATAACATACATTTTCATTTTTTTATTTTTGTTTGTTTATTGTTCAAAGTTCTGTATTGAAAACCTTTTTTTAACAAACCAATATTTCCTTTCACAAAATCCAAAATATGCTGCTAATGTGTTCAAGTCATTTAAATATGTATAGCAAAAATTGTAGGTGTTTTATGTTTATGTAGCTTGAATGTTATAGACATTGTCATAATGTTTAAATTTTAATAAGTTGGAAACAACTAATAGGCTATTTAAATTCAGACTGTTTAAGAACACCAAATTCGCACTCATATCTACTTATATGTCAGTATCAACTAGCCTGGTTTATCTTCACATGGAGGTCAGAAGCACTCATGGTTTTCCACTCTCACTCTGAACAAATTCGGATAAATTTACTCTACATTACATTTTTCTCATCCACACGATATCTCCGTAAATATGAGCATAAAAATAACAATATAGATTATATAAACCTATCATTTGACATTTTAATTTTTAAGATGTGGTATTAAGAAAATACACTGTAGTGTATTATTATTAAAATTATTATTCCCGGCACAGATTTATCTGATTGCCAAACCCTTCCTTCACCTTTGACAAGATGTGTATTAATCACAACTTGTGAATGTGAGGAATGCCAGGCCTCCACCGTGGTTCGGATTCCACGTTAAACTGTAGGTCCTCCATTTCATCTCACAATCACCCTACCATTACACATTAGCGTAAGTGCGTATAACCCGAACGGGTAGTAAGACGCGGTGCTGCTAATAATAATAATAATAATAATAATAATAATAATAATAATAATAAAATTATTATTATTATTAATATTAATATTACTACTTTATAATAGCTGACTTCGAAACAATGACATTAACTATCTTCAAGCAATATTAATTAGTTAGCAAATAATTTAAAATACTTAAAATACTCTACAATTTAAAATAATAATAATAATAATAATTCTTAGCACCGCGTCTTACTACCCGTTCGGGTTATACGCTTAAGTACTAATTACACTAATGGATTAGGAATTGGAGGGTTGAATTTAGAGGAAGCGAACCCGCATTTGCGTGGAGGGAGAGTGGAAAACCATTTAGGAAAAACCACCCCCAGTTCACCCGACCGAGATTCGAACCTCGATCTCCCCGTCCTCGCGGTCGAGCTCAACACGACTAGCGCGTTAGCCAACTACGCCACCGAGGCGGGTTACAATTTAAAAGAATACAAATTTAACAAGACCTACTCCTAAAACATTTAAACTTCGCTTGGAACTATCTTCTCCCCTTTGATTAAATGTGTTCTTTTTTTTAAAAAATCTTAAATTTTCCTTAATAAATGTGATTAAATCAAAAAACTTCCAAAAGTTCCTCCATATACATAACATAAATATAAAGTAGATAGTAAGCTTTCTCATAAGTTTCATCCCCACCTTAAAAGTAGTAATTTATAAATGCTATGCACAATTTTTTTTCATGCAAAAGCTTTATTATTTTTCTACTACTCCCTTTTCACTAGTTCCACAAGGAAATAATTCGGAGCACTAATTACAAAGTTTTTTTAGAAATGGAAACCCGCACACAATAGAAAATGAAATTAAATATGTACGAGTGTGTGTGTGTGTGTGTGTGTGTTGTTTCGTATTAATTACGACGCAGCTATGGTGGGGTTCCCTCATTTCAGAATTAGTTTTTGTCGCTTGTCGTACGCTCCAACGCACCTAATATACATGCTACACACGAATACATGTCGTGCACATGCGTAAATAGTGTGTGTACGTGCGCGCGCGTGTGTGTGTGTGGTGTGTGTGTGTGTGTGAGTATAATTATGTGTAATGTGGGAAGCCAACCAGTATGCTACGGAAATTTTAGTTTTGTGGGGAAACGCAAAATCAGAGGCAGCCATTTGAAACAGGGAAAATCGTCCCCTCCCCCCAAACCCTCACCTCTAATAACCACCTAGCCTAAGCACCCCTTTACCCCGCACCAACAAATAAATTCACTTTTCCTCCAATAGAAAGGCTGTTAGCACATTGTGTACTGTGGGCTTACCAAAGTTAATTAAATGGTGGGACCCACTTCAGTGGTGGACGGGACACGCAACAACAATGACAACGGTCCATATAAATATGTGTCCCATTTGACCTTATTTCCAAGCTATAGTCATACTTGTACTCCAGCAATGTGGAGCTGCTTAAAATATAGGGAGGCTTAAAATTGCCACCTTGAATGCAAGCCTACAGTTGCTGTGTCGTCACTATCAAGGGTACGTGAACAAGACGTGCCTCAGTCTCATCTTGTCTGGTTTTTCAGTGACATATATATATAGTATATATATATATATGTTATGGGTTTAAAATCTCTTACGAGTGCACTGAGGTATTTACTTTTTCCAATCACCCTATATGTCAATGCGGGTACACTTCTTAACTATATCTTCCTCGTAACTATCCTTGTGCAGTAAATATATGGATAGCCTGGACAGGTTAGTTAAACGTGAAACACGAGTTGAATAAAACATTATTTATTTTATAAAAGAAATATTACTCAAAAAGTCGAGATTACAACTAGACAGGGAAATCAGATTCGGTATGTTTGGTCTTTAACTCAAATGATTTCAACTACTTATCCAAAAAATAAATGTCTAGCATAGTAAAAATTAATCTAATAATACATTTAAAGATAAAACTCAATCAATATACACAATACTAAAATGACTCAACGTTTTTAAATATACACCAATGATACCATAAAACAATATTATTCTTTAGCTAAGTAATAGCCATAAATATAGAAAATCACACTTTAGCTGTATTGATTAATTATAATTAAAATTAATAGCTTATGTTTCAAGATTAATCTCCTAAGAAATAAACGTAAAAAATTAGGCATAACGCTGACTGTATTAAAAAATAAATATATTCCTTCATGCTACATTTGAAATTAAAATGTCTAGCGGTGACCTGGTGGTCTAGAAGTAAGGTGTCTGACTTCTGTTCTGAGGGTCCGGGCTTCAATCCTCAGTCCCGGCACAGATTTATCTGATTGACAAACCCTTCTTTCCCCTCTGCCAAGACGTGTATTAATCACAACTTGTGAGTGTGTAGAATACCAGGCCTCCACCATGGTTCGGATTCCACGTTAAACTATAGGTCCGCCATTTAATCTCACAATAACCCCACCATTACACATTAGCGTAAGTGCGTATAGCCCGGACGGTTAGTAAGGCGCGCTGCTAATAATAATAATAATAATAATAATAATAATAATAATAATAATAATAATAATAATAAAATGTCTAGCTCCTATCGCACAGCAAAAAATACTAAATTAAACGTTTTGAAAATTAAAAAAATAATAAACGTCATAATAAAAAATATATATGCTATTTATATTTATGTTGTCTCTTCTCTTTCTTTATTACATCTATGGACCAAATATTCAACACGATATTTATCGCTGCTACGCACAAATATCAAGCTTAATTTTTACCTAAAACTTAAAATACTTATTTTTTTCCTTGAAATTTAGCGCGTGTAAAGGGTTCGGAGTTTCTTTTCGTCATAAGAAATACAAATTCCCTTTTGACAGTTAAATTATATTCCAGATATATCATATTTTAAAGAGCTGAATAAGTAACCAAAGTAATCACCCACATCGTTGAGCGGTCTGATTAAACGTCAAGTTTATTTAGTCTGGTCTGTCAGTGACTGAGAGGTCAGGATTCTTATTCCATCAGGTGTGCTGAGGGTTTTGTTAACTGAATGGTTTTCTACTCTCCCTCCTTTCCAATTCAAATCCATTTCCTTTAAATTCTAAGCTTTCTCAACATTACCCGAATTATGTTATTAAATGAAGGTTTCCTGGATGGGTAGTTCAACGTGGTGTGAATATATCATAGAGTACATATTTATCTTTTGTGTTTTATGAATAATTAAGTGGACAAATACTCGCATTGTAAGTCACGTGGTCTAAAGAGGGGGTCTGTAACCTTTGTCATATATATATATTACAAAGGACATCAGTCAATAGTGACAGCCACATAGCACACCTTCAGACTGCGAATACATGAAAGTACCCGCGACAGAACTACTATCTAGTAGAATAAACTTATATGACAAATCAAAAATCAACTAAATATTTTGTCTTGTATTTGTATGGAAAGTCATAGGTTCTGTGGCTTTCCCATTTCAATGATGGTGTCACTTTTAATATATTTTATATAAACACTCTTATATTGACCTAGTATCAATGTTGATCATCTTGCATTAGGTTATTATTTAGTATAAAAACATCTTAATATTACTATCCTATATCAGTAGCTCTTATAACTTTTATTTATGTGTCACGAATGGGTGGGCCGATTCTAGTTGGAAACTCCAAGTATACTAACCATCCACCACTCCAAATAGTTCGTCCTAACACATTTCACCGGATGTTCATCGCACTTGTCTCTTAGTTTCAGTATTTCCCTGTTGGGGCGCGCATGTCACGCCCGTTAGGAACCGTGTATAGCAAAACAAGATGTCACAACTCGAACTCGTACCACAAGGTCAAAACTTTTGGGTAGGAGCCCCCAAAGGGAGTTGGAGAGGTCACGAGAGGTCAACTTATCACTTTTAGCACCATACTACTTTCTTTTTTTTTTCGTTTTATATTTATGTCTCTACTTTTTAAATTCTTCTAGCTCTTTTTAAATTTGTTCTAAGATAGTTTCCTCTTATAAATATGTTGATCAGCTATTTTATTTATAGCTTCCCCTCTTCTCATTTTACACCCCCATCCCACTTTGCTACGCGCCCAGGCTATACACATTCTAAGGGAGAAAATATATAGTATAATTCAGAGAAAATGTACTCATAGCTGCGTGAAGAAAGAGGAAGAAACCCTTTATAAACAAACCACCCTCAGTTCACTCAGCTTAGCCCTAAGATATTAAAGAATCAATAAATCACAAAAAGCCTGTAGTTATTTCGATAAAATGATATCCATTTATAAATTCATAGGGTATATGTTATCATTTAAAGAGAATGTACCTGCATTTTCGTAGAGAGAGTGGAAAAAAACTAGAAATTTATGCTCTAGTTACACCCATCCTAGATTCAAATCCCAGCAATTAAGTAAATTTGAAATAATGACGCCAAATACTAAATGACCACCGAAAAGATTGAGGATTTGTATTTAATAGCCATTAAATTTTTTTATGTAATATATGGTGACACATTGGCGGTTCACTTTAAAGCGCTCATCTGCCTGACCTGAAGGTGTTTCAACCTGACATTGTGCTTTACGTGGGAAGAGATGCCCTATAATCTCATAAAGTGGATACACCTCTCTCTAAAAACCGGGTCCATAAACTCACCTGTTGGCGAACTCCAATAATTCCAACGTGCCGAACATACCACACGTTCCCAATAAATAATTAATGGAAATGCAAAGAGAAATACCCTTTTTCCCCTGTTGAAATTTTAAGAAATGCTGAATAATTTATCCTTGTCTCAAATTGAATAAAAAAACTAGCAAACTGCATAAACCTTTGGAGAGTTGTGAGAATAAATGTTTAAAAACAGGTTAGATAAATATGGTTTCCAAAGAGAGTGATGTGCATAACCCATTCACGATAAGCTACACTTTCATTTTGACATATCTGAGAGGAGCTAAATCAAACAATACTCATGAGAATCACATTATATTTGGTGATCATCATTTTAAAATATCAATCATATTCAAAAATCTATATGAAGATAGAAGTAAGAATGTGTAATATAAATATTTTTCAAAGATTAAACCTCTAGTAAATATACTATTCACTATAAACAGCTAGAGTTGAGATAAACAAGCAAAGGGTCTCTTTTATTAATCAATGGGTTTTAAATATTTTATAATTTTAATACATATTTAATTCTATTTACGTACTTGTGATCCACTTTTTAAACCTTTTATCGTAGCACTTTTAGGCTAACTTAAATTGGGAAAGCCCATGACACAAAAAATGCCAAACCATGGCACCATAAATAATATTTATATTTCTAGATACAAGGGCGAGTCCAGAAATAATATTTCCAAGCATTAACCAAGGTTTAACGAGGGTCCGATGAATCACTTTTAAATCTTTCTAAACACTTAACAATATATAAAATATATCTCTAAAATCTATAACGGCCTTTGAACCAACAGATTCTAGTTGAAAACCAGATTTAATTTTTCATACTATTTGTATTATATATTAGTAACATCCGTTCGGCTTGTACGCATTATACTAATTAATTACACTAATGAGTTATGGATGAGGAAGGTTGCATTTAAAGAAACTGTACTAATGTTTGCATTGAGAGAGAGTGGAAAACCACTCAATACACCTGACAGGGATTTGAACCCCTATTTATTTATCATCGGCAGTCTAGTATATTGTGAGAATAACGCCTTAGACCCTGCAGCCACCGAAGCAGGTCTCACTGTATTGATTATAAAGTCAAATTATCTTGTTAAAATATGGCAACACACAATGTCTACCATTAAGTCGTCGAGGCTCTGTGTCTTTTAGTTTGAAATGATTGGCAATCCCTACAAATACATATACATCATGAACTCTACCTTAAGTTAATAAGTAGTGTACGACCCTGATTACGGGATGTATATCTAAGTGGTAAGAGTATACTTGTGATAAGTCAAAGGTCCTGGTCTCATTTCCAGTGTATATCTATCATTTATCAACATATATTTGAAATTTGCTATTTTTCATTTTAAAAATAATGTAATTTTCTTTAATTTATAATAATGCAAATATTACGGAGTTTCTGTATCATTTAGGATATTAACTAGGAGCATAATAATTCCCTCCTTTAATTTGACTGCTAGTCATAATATAAATAAAATTATTTTTTAGTATTTTTAAAATATATTAAGTTTAATAAGCAGATACCTATCCAAGTGATGATTGGTTTAATTTGTTTTAATTGAGTTCAGCTGTCATTTAAAACTTGAGTTACTTTTTCCCTAATAGTTATGGAGTGCATAGCGTTTTGCAGTCTTGCCTATCATAAAGTTAATTTAAGATAAGCCACCTTAGCTCAGTCAGTAGCCTGTCTGCCTATCTAGCTAGGGGTCTGGGTTCGATTCTTGGCATGGCCGAAATATTTATCATTAGTGAGATATGAGTTTACCTTTTCACATTGATAAATTAACGGCTGGAACTGGATGGTGTGCCTCTCCTAGTCTTAAGTTAGATAATAAGAGATATGTAGCTAAGACAGGCCTAGAAAACCAGTAGTGGAAAATATAGCTCCAGTAGAAAAGTAGAGTTTAACTTTCTTCACATCGTGATATAAATTGTTTTTAAATATCTGTTATTAGCATAGTGGCATTAGATGAGAGGCTTTTAAATTAAGAGAAAAAATTGTTATTAAATTCCAGGACACCCTTGACAGATACTCAATAACTGTTGAGGTTACTGTGTGAATAAAATTAAACTCTGTGTTTGTTCTGAAGAATATTTTATTTATTTGATAAAAAAAAGTTTTGAGTAAATAACTGCAAAAACCCTCCTTAGGTCGAGTACCCCTCCATCGCACCTTAATCCATATGTTTGGCAAATGCCACCTTTAGCCAATAGCTTATTTTATATTATTTTAGATTATTAAAAGTGGTGTTTTGTAAACATATTGGGTACTATACAACTATTTTGTCTATTATCTTAAAGGTTATTAATGTGATCCAATTATAAATATTTTTTGTCAGTTAAACTCTTTGTAAAATTAATTAGATCTTGTTCTTCACAGTTTTAGAACACTCATTTATTTAATGGTGTCTTCCTTCGATTTTTTGCGTGTTGCTCTAACAAATATCACAGCATCGGTAGCTTCTTGAAATAAATGTTTATATTGCCTAGTTTGTGTTTCTGATGACAAAGTTTGGGGCTTAAATCCCAGTAAAGCGTACTTCAGATATTTTTCTTAGTGTTTACAAACACTCTCTCTACGCAAATTCAAGTGGAATTAATCTAATTGAGGTCTTATTCATTCTTACCAGATTAGAATAGCTAGGTTCGGATAGCTCAGATAGGTAAAAAGAAATGATACAAATACTTGCGTAACAAACAAGATATTGAAGAAGAGTTTTCAATAAATAAGTCTTTTAGAGATAGGATTAACCCACTGTAGTGGTAGCGTGGTCTAAGGAGTAAATATGGGGAGAACGGGATTTGAGCCCTTGTTGGGTGTACTGAGGGTGTTTTATTATAAATGGTTTTAATCTCTTCCTCCAATAAAATAGGGATACGTTTATTCTTTTTTATAAATGGTTTTACTCTCTACCTCCAGGCAAATGGGGGTACGTTTACTCATTCCTACCCAATAGGTGTAAATATGAGAATAGTCTGAACTTGTAGTAGTGTGGTGTAGAGTAAAAATAAGCAGGTAAAAAAATCCGCTAATGAGAAAAAAAAATCTCCAGCGCAGTCGGTAAAAACACTCTTCTAGACCACGGAGCTAAGTATTTGGTAAAGAATCATCAACTTGGAAATAAAACTTGAAACCACACTGGTCTTATCAGTGCCATTTAACATCTGCTAACCCTAGCATGCGAGAAAATGTTCGTCTCTTTGTGTGATATACACCGCTATAAAGTTACATTCCTTCTTACGTAACCCAGGCTAACACGCAATCGCTAAGCGGGCGCAAGGTAAATTTATGATACAATAAATTGTGAGATGACTCATTAGTGATATGAAAACCCTACCCTGAACATTTATTCTTCTTTGCGTCAGTGATATAAATTAATTAATCACTTTCTTGCGCAGAGAAGCTGCTGTTAAATTTTATAGCCGTAAGAATATTTTAATTGGACATTGCACCCGTTCGGGTTGTATGCATAAAATAGTTATGCAAATGGGATAGGGATTAGAGAGGTTATATTTTAGACTAAATGTACCCTCATTTGTTTTGTAGGGAGAGTGGGAAGCCATTTTGTGAATAAAGTTCATCGGTACACTCAACGGGATTTGAACTCCTATCTCCATATTTGTAGCAATCCAGTCTGAAAGGAGAGTGACATGTTTATACTAGACTACCACCGATGTGGGTTTCACTAGCCTCATAACTAGAAAGTTCGTTAGAAATATGCAAATAGCTCAGTAATAGTTAGGACTTTATCGGTGACGTACTCAATTAATCAACCTTCCTGTCAGTGCTTAAATCCCCATAAGTAATAAAATAAATGGTACGGCGCACCGCACAGACTTTCTCTCTCTTTCTATAAACTCGTAAGATTTCTGAACGGAATAATGTACATTGTATCATCACCACTCCACATAAGAACACGCATAAAATAATATACAATGATATATATCAATGAGAAAATAGGCGCATCTTTGTCACTTAAGAGCATTTCAAACAGTTTAATGTATTCCACAAGGGTCAACACTTCGTATTAAAATTTCGATTTCTGGTTAAAATTTTAACATTTTATAAGGTGTTGCAGATTTCAAGTCATCGCATTGATATTTAATTATCATTTATACATTTTGACCAATAAAAAATGTAAATATTGACTATTGAGTCTAAAATGGAGATAGATCATTGCTGTGCAAACATTTCTCCTAAGAGCTTTAAGGAAAAATAACATACTTTTTTTAGATACTTATATTTAATTACTCTATGGCATTGGAGAATTATTGCGTTAAGACTTAAGTAGTATATGTTTACAACTAAAGCTCACAAAATTGTATTAATATATTTGCAAATATTACAGAAACTGTTCATTTATAAAAATATATGTCAAATAAAAGTTTTTTATTTCTAATAGTCCTACAATTTTGCAATGATAAGTTGTTTAATTTCTCAAATAGTTGTGGAGATACGGAAATTAATGCTTCTGTAAAGTACCCTAAAAATCATTTTCATAGGAAAATGAAAATAGCCAGTTTATTTATAATCTTAATCAACGCCTAGATACGAATTTTAATCAAAATCGTTTGAGCAGATTTTGAGAAAACAAAATTTTTCTCTTTTCGCCCTTCAGTAAACTACCATTAATTTTAAGTTTTTATACACACACAGACAGACGGCATTGCAAAGACTATTTTTTAAGGTTCGGGGGGGGTCATGAGACGTCGACATCCATCAACATTTCAGGTTAGTTTTTTTTTTACGGTCGCAATACTTAAACTTTAAATGTCCAAAAAGTTAAAAAATTCATATAATTGCGTTAAAAGATTGAAAGTTATTGATTTATAAAAATAGGTTTCGGATAAAATATTTGTATTATAAATATATATACATTTTGTAATGCTAAGTAATTTCATTCTCAAATAGTTTCGGAGCTATTTTAAAAAATGTTAATAACGCGTCAGACGACCCCTTAAAGCCATTTTGCCGAAATATGAAAGGTAGCCATTTTGTTTGGAATATTTATAATGTTTATAATGAAATTTAATCAAAATCGTTTAGAGCTGATTTTGAGAAAACTAAATTTTTCTCTTTTTGCCCTTCAGTAAACTACCCTTAATTTTAAGTTTTAATAGACACACAGACAGACGGCATTGCAAAGACTATTTTTTAGGGTTCAGGGGGTCATGAGACGTCAACATCAATCAACATTTCAGGTTAGTTTTTTTTTACGATCGCAATACTTAAGCTTTAATGTCCAAAAAGTTAAAAATATATATATAATTGCGTATTGATTGAAAATTATTGATTTTATAAAAATGTGTTTCGAATAAAATATTTGTATTATAAATATATATACATATTTGTAATGCTAAGTAATTTCATATCTCAAATAGTTTCGGAGCTATTATAAAAAATGTTAATTTACGCATCAGACCGGAGCCCTTAAAGCCATTTTGCCGAAATATTGAGAGTAGCCATTTTGTTTGGAATATTTATTAATGTTTATAAATAAAATTTAATCAAAATCGTTAGAGCCGATTTTGAGAAAATCGACTTTTTCTCTTTTTGCCCTTCAGTAAACTACCCTTAATTTTAAGTTTTAATAGACACACAGACAGATGGCATTGCAAAGACTATTTTTTAGGGTTCAGGGGGTCATGAGACGTCGACATCAATCAACATTTAAGATTAGTTTTTTTTTACGATCACAATACTTAAGCTTTAATGTCCAAAAAGTTAAAAATATATATATATAATTGCTATATTGATTGAAAATTATTGATTTTATAAAAATGTGTTTCGAATAAAATATTTGTATTATAAATATATATACATATTTTAATGCTAAGTAATTTCATTTCTCAAATAGTTTCGGAGCTAATATAAAAAATGTTAATTTACGCATCAGACCGGAGCCCTTAAAGCCATTTTGCCGAAATATTGAGAGTAGCAATTTTGTTTGGAATATTTATTAATGTTCATTAATGAAATTAATCAAAATCGTTTGAGCCGATTTTGAGAAAATCGACTTTTTCTCTTTTATCCCTTCAGTAAACTACCCTTAATTTTAGGGGTTGATATCCTATTCCAAAAATCCCTCCGGGCAACCCTATGAAAACCCTAGATATCAAGTTTCAGCTCAATCGGTAAAATAGTTTAGGCTCTAGTTGGAGGTACAGACAGACAGACAGACAGACAGACAGAAGGAAATTCAAAAACCACTTTTTCGGATTCCGGAGTCATGAAACGTCAAGATTCATCAAAATCTCGAGTTTGATTTTTTTGACGATCACCATACTTTCTCTACCTGTAAGATAGAAAGAAAGTAAAAAGAAAGATTTTTTTGTATAGCCAGACCAGGTATAGTGCATGTAGTATTTTATACAATTCTAATTCCTCATTTTCAAACCTTTAGCACGTCCTTACACCCAAAATAATTTTAAAAATACCAGAAAGGGAACCAAAACAAAAATCCAACCTCACTATAATCAATTGCTAATAACCCTTATACTAAAAGAATAAATAAACAAGTGTTTATAAAATTATATTTAATGTAATCCAACATGGTTGTTCTAGAAATAAGCAACTAACAGAATTTTTTGCTATATTAGCACTGCACAATGATATAATGTAATAATATAAAATGAGGAGGCAAATACGTCAGAATATGACTGGAGATATCATGAAAAATTAATAATGATACAAAGTAACCTCAATTCGCCTGTGAAGCGTTTAGCTAATCGTTCCAGAGCCTTAGTAAAATTTTATATAACTACACTAATAATAATAACAACTCCCATAATTTTCACAGAATATCATTGAGAATCATCATCTACAATCATTCCGAAAGAATGTGGATTTCTATTTATAAAATAGAAAATACTTAAATTTGTATCTAAGTAGTAGTGGTACTAATTGATTGTAGTACAATCCGAATCACTAATTCTAGCTAATGCAAGATTTTCTTGACAATTTTTAACCCAACAACTGTTCAGATTAAATATCACTTAAATAAAAGTGTGTTCTAAGTTTGGTAATTTAAAAAATATATATAGTAAGTATTGTTTAAATAATAAGACCCTTTTAGAAAATGATTTTAGAGGCCTACTTGAAAAATCAATAGAGATAACTGGCCAAAACATATTTGAAATTAAATAGTGCCAGTTAAATTATGAAATTAATATGACACCGATTTTTTATTTAAAAAGTTGCGAAACGTGAAACCCTATAAATGTATACTACAAAAACCTAAGTTAAAGATTTTGATTGCTATTAAAAACATATTATTCTGAAAAAATGTACGATTTAATGTTGAATTTAATGTTAAAATAAAATACTAAATACCCTAATAAGCATGATACATCGTGATTTAATTAAAAAATATTATTTGATTTAGATGGATAAAAACATTTTTTAATTTAAATATAGTTTGGATCTTAAATTAATTTTAATTATTCAATATTCTATAAAAACATATTTTTGGGTAATTTTTTATTTTATTTTCAACTCTTCCATCAATATAAAAACATACTTTCTCCCACAAATAATAGTATGTTTTTAAATATTTAACAGAAGCACAAGCAATTCTGATTAACATTAATTAGTTTTATTAAACTTAAAGTTAATTATAAAATTTTAAATTTATTATTTAGTTATTGATGGATATAAAACCATTTAAGTACAATTCAAGCGGTGTATAACCATCAAATTATATACCCAATTCTCTTAAATTTCTTTATATTCTATAAATACATTTTCTTGGATCAAGTGATACAAACGTATTTTTTTACAAACCTTCACAACTACTGTGCAATTCTATTGAAGACACGAACACACGCACTGACAAACAGGACAGACAATAAGTACACCCCTAGAACAGTAAGGTGCCATACACAGCCTCAACATGGTGTTCCAACAACCCAGCTGACAAAGTTAAACAAAGGCAACACAGTAAGCCAATCAGATTAGAATTCTTGGCAGCTCAGATCATACAGAATGCTTCATTTTCAAATGTGGGAGAATGTCTCGCTCAGCAAAACAAATATCTCGGCAACCAAAGATTAAATATATGTGAGGTGGTGTGCTTCATATATCATAACGAACAAACTTTGAGATAAATTGAGTTATAGCTACGTTGAGATACAAATTTAGTTTTTACATAGGGCAAGCGTGTATATAAAATAGAAGTAGTTTGGTTCACCCCTTAGTTAAATCGCAAGATTTTACAGATGCATTTATGTAAAAACAATATTTTTTTAATTTGCATTAACTTTTATTTTTTATTGTAAGAGCTAGACTGAAGTGTCCCGTCTTTTATCGACACACCCCAAAGTTGGGAAAGTAGGTAAGCGCTAAACTTAAAAATAAAATAATAGTTGACCTGATAATTATTTACTCGGATAAAAACTCTTCCAATTCTGGAATTAAATGTGCTAGAACTAAGTTGGCGGTTTTGGGTTACAAAATAGAGTCGTTGAAAAATTAGTTTAAAAGAAACATTACCCACTTGTCCACTTGACCACCGTAAAAAATAAGCTGGAGGGCGTAAGTGGTCCAAGACGTTGGATTCACATTTGTCACCATCTAAAGGAGAGTTTGGGTTTTGAATCTCGCCTGGGTTCTCTGGGGATGGTTTCCCTCCAGAACTTTCCTCTGTGGTTTCAACTTTCTCCCTTTCTACATTAAGGTGGAGAGGGAAGGTAAGTTTATAATAAGTGAATAAGAATGTAAAAAAACAGATTTAAATTAATTTAACTAATAAAACTGGCCAAGAGTCCAACCCCGACCTTCCTGGTAACTGGAACTACATTGTGAGCCTGACGTCATCACATGACCATCAATTCGTGTATTTTTTAATCTTGTTTTATCACCGCGTCTTACTACCTGTTCGGGTTATACGCATTTACGCTAATGCGTAGTGGTAGGGTGGATTGTGAGGTGAAATGGAAGACCTACAGTTTAACGTGGAATCCGAACCACGGTGGGGGCCTGGCATTCCTCACATTCACAAGTTGTGATTAATACACGTCTTGTCAGAGGTGAAGGAAGGGTTTGGCAATCAGATAAATCTGTTCCGGGACCGAGGATTAAACCCCGGACCCCAGCACAGACCCCTAGACCACCAGGTCACCTTCGAGCCCTAATCTTCCCCTCATTGTCAGTTAGGTATGTTGTTCGACCACCAAAGCAAGTAAATATAATAATGATTAAATCTTATATGCATTTATATTTATTTTAAATATGCCGTTTATGTTAACATGTTATTGTGTGTGTATGTAAAACATTAGCTTCTTAAATGAGTTTATTGAATATGTTGGTACGCATTGTTCCACATTGAAATGAAGCAACCTGTCGATCAAAAGAACACGAATGAAACGTCTGTATCCCAACAACAATATGAACACGTGTGAGACAAACAACACCAAACAGCAAAGTGGGTGAGACACAAAAGTTGCTGACAACATCAAAAAAACGCTAATCCCAAATTTGAAAAGAGTGAAAATAACTCAATGAGCCTTATAATGGTGTTTCAAGATACTGATTAATATTTTACTAAAAATGTTATTTAAATTATAGGAAAATAAATAGGAATTTGTAAAAATACTAAACTTTACAGAGAGGCTTTCAGATTTATTACATTATTTTTTTAAATAGTTACTATTGTTGGTGATAGAATTTTAAATGTTAATAGAATTAGTTAGATTCAAATTTAAATGAAGCAAAATGATTTTAATTTTTTTCTATGAATAAATAACGCAAGGGGATAGTAATAGTAAACAGAAATGAAATATAAATATTTAATTTAATAACATGCGAATAACTTTAAAGTAAAGCTAATAAATTTAAATAAAAGTACATAATTGGTAGGTTAAAACATTTCTCTTCGTAATTATTTAATACAATTTATTAATTGATTCACTCGATTCAAATTTGCGCACTTCAGTAGACTATCAAAACTTAGGAAAATAAAAGTGATGACTCTAACATTCCTAAAATGTACAAATAAAATTAATAAACTCAACAAAACTCTTTTATTTAATAAAATATAAAACCAAATCAACAGATTTACGGCACAAATAGTGGGAACCTCCATCTATAACAGAGATAAGAATAAAAGTAAAGACACGTAAAACGAAAGGGAAAAAAAAAGTTTAACCAACAAACGAACGTCCAAACAAAACAAAAAAAAATTGTAAAAATTAAAAAAACCTACCACAAAATCATTTGTGAAGTTTGTATGATATTTTTAGGTTGAAAAAGGTTTAGAAGCAGCTGACGCAGATTCACCGCCTCGAGTGATGAAAGTAGTAGAAGTAGAAGTAGTAGTGCAAGAAGGGGGAGGAGCCTATTTTGCGAGGCGAGTGAAGTTCACACACCCTGCAACATAGACAAAACAATACATTCACTGATTTTTTCTCTCTCTCTCTCTCTTTGAAAAGATGACACGAAGTGGAAAACTGTTGGATTCCTCCAAGCCCAAAAATAGATCTATAAACCCCTTCTCTCGTTCCCCGACGTACCCTAGTGAACGGTAAAGAGACCACGCTCGTCAGGCACTAAGTTTATCATAGTTATAGAAACTTATCTGACAGTGATTAAAATGCAGCAAGATAAAATAGAATATGTTAACTAACTGGGTCATCTGAATCTTTACCATAAGTGTAAGTTTTGAGAGTTGTAGCAGAAATTTCAAACTCATTCATGGGACGTGTTCATTTAGGTCTTCGGGCCCTGTGGTTAGCTGCAACAACACTCCAGATTTGAGGTGATTGTAATACAATAAAATAAGTATAATCATAATAGGCTTAGCCGTGTGAGTAATGTAGTGTATTATTATCCAAAAAGTCGGGCTCAAATTCCAGTGGGGTGCAATTAAGGGAGTTATTTTCATACACGCTTAGTTACAATGCATAGCTATAGTCTATTACTGTATATTAAATTGTTATACCCTTTTACTGCCAATAATTTTCCAATTTAATTCTTCTTCTTCTTATTATTATTATTGCTACACATATTTACATGAACCTTTTGAGCTATCCGCATACTCACATTAATTTGGTATGGATGAAGAATATGTAATTAAGAGGAAATATGCCAGCATTTGCGTGAAGAGAGACGACAAAATAATTTATTAAAAAACACCTTTACCTTCTCATCACCAGCTGTACTGTATAATTTTAGTAATAGTTAGTTGAATATTTCATTAACAATTTAAAATGTATACTTTTATTTTAGATACTTTAGATAAAGTAGTCTTATATTTAATGAACCTCTGTCAAACTTAAGTGTTTCATTAAATAGGATACAAAAATTTAAAAAACCAAAATTATAAAAATAGTGTAAAATCATCCAAGCACTAGGAGAGTGAACATTTTAGTAAAAATAATTTAAATATGGACATAACTTTGCTTATTTAATATATTTAAACTATTACTTTGTATAATTTTATGTAAATGAATAAAATATAATAATAAATATATGTTAATAATTGCAAACAAACATAGTTTTTGTACTTGATCCTCCATTTAAAATAAATTTAAATCGTTTGTTTCTTGGTTCATATTTAAAATTAGTCCATATTTAATGGTGTGAATAAAAAATAAACCAGTTGAAGAAAATCTGCAGTATAGTTAAAGCACCATACCCATTAATGGCTCCCTAGTGTAGTGTACAGTGCTACAGTGCAGCTAGATAAGAGCCAAGGTTCCTTTCCCAGCTGGTACCTTTGGTATTTTTCCCGAATGGAGAATTATCCTGACGGTCACCAGTGTTTGGTTAGATAGGTTTAAGTTAAGTTTAAGTGTTACCAGTGGTTCCACACCCTCATATTCACCATCACATCTCATTGGGACATGGAAAGAGCCTCCACGTAAAAGATGTACGATTAGTACATTTGAGCATCCCCTGGGCAAAGGTTCATTAATATTGGCTAATTTTTGCACAAATTGATGTAACCCAGACGCGCAATATTATTATTATTATTATTATTATTATTATTATTATTATTATTATTATTATTATTATTATTATTATTCCAATGATTGTGTTGTTAGAAATTATATAATATATGAATTTAAGATTGCTTATGTATATATAAATATATATATATTAAGATTGCTTATGTATATATAAATATATATACATAAGCAATCTTAAATTCAGTATCAATAAAAATATGTTAGCTATGTTTACAATAAGTTCATCATAAAAATTATAATTTAACCAATTACGCTGAACTATACTAAATTCTTCCCAACATTTTAGCTAAAGTAGCTGTGAATACTTTTTCTGATTTGAAAATCAGGTTGAAAATTAAATTTGTCGGAATATAAACATCAGTTGTCAAAACGTGCAGAGATATTTTGAAGACCTTTCAACAACAATTTAGTATTTGTTTATAAGCAAACACACAAAAACACTGTATTGGCTGAATACATTAATACAGTAACATACTCCAATCTAGACTATAAAACTCAATCAAACAATTCAACACGGAACAATACGTATTGATAAACTAGAGCTATGTACTAACGGGGAAGGGGGACATGTATATATGTGTGTGTGTATATATATGACCTTGCAATGCAAACACGTGACACCTCATCTCCACCCTAATAGGGCAGATTTAGACATCATTCGACTAAGCGACATCAATGTCTTTTTTTTTAAATAATGTACTAACAAATTTTTTCATGAATTCTCGTCAGTAAGAAGAATTTAATGGTGCCACTTATATAGCGGTATTCCTTACAGTAAAGGAAAGGCATTTTTTAAGATCTAAAACCACTAAAACTATAGTCAATTATAATAGAATTTAAACTAGGGAGTCTTTTAAAATTATCTTTGTCTGTTTGAGGACAGAGCTACGATATTAATTGTCGGCCTCCCGCACCCCCGACCCATATTTTAATGAACTTATAAGTTCTAATCTACCATCTAAAGTGAAGTGGTAATATTAAGATTTAGAAAAATCTATCTGTGGAGATAATTAAGTCAGTTTAATGGGGCCTATTTAATTACTGTACAGTAGTATCCTAACGGAAGCATCACATTTATAAACGATCTTGAGAAGTATGTTACTGTAGTCAGAATCAAATTCTAATTCTTGAGATTTCGAAGCAGACGGCCTCTTGACTCGTTTCACTTTAGCAGACACAAATGGTTCTATGACCTCACTAAAGTTAACTTTCGACTCACACACACAACATAAACACAGACAGACGACTAATTGAAACACTGTGCTACCAACGTTCCATGTAGCCGGTGAAAGATTTCCCTCATGAACAACATAATTTCACTACGAAGAAGAAAAACCTTTTCGCCTCCATTTTGGCTTAACCAATTTTTTTTAAAGTAGTATCAGATTACTTTTTAAATAAAAATATTGTCTATTAATGTTTGCGAGGTGACTCAGTAATTCGGTAGGAAATCACCCCTTTATTAGCTACACCTTATTTTACAATAAGTGGGTGAATAGGATTCAAGGGAAAATTCCTACAATTTTAATGGTAGTTTGTGTTGAGCTATGTTTTTTTATATATGTAGACACCTTTTTAACCATATTAGAGATTGTTGGGCTCTTAAAGTTCATCATGACTTTTAAATGTGTTTTATTTATTTGAGGTATTTTAGGTGCACTTTCAAAAATGACTGATAATATAAGCACACAATTTATAAACTAACTTAAATCTAGAACAGACACAACACCCAGCCCTGGCCGTCAGCTCATCATCGTAAAAGGGGAAATACACATTACCCCTATGATATTTTTTTGAACATGCCGGAAAACGAACCCGGGTCCTTCAGCTCGGTGGAAAATACACGTTGCTGAATGAGCTAAGTGTCAGACTAAGTGCTATTATTTTGATAAAACTACTTTTTAATAATTTGTGAATCTTCTTTTAATTGACGTATATTTTATGTTATACCGTAATTATTAATAATGAAGCCGCATTGGTGGCTGCATCGTCCAAAGCGTCATTCTCGCAAAAATAATGGACTGCCGATGATTGGGTGGATTGAGGTTTTAATCCCGGTCGGGTGTACTGAGGGTGTTTTTTCCAAAATTATTTTTCTACTCTCCCCGAGCAAATCTGCATATAATATATCCTTTCTCATCCTTTCCTTAACACATTCACGTAATTAGTACATAGGCGTATAACCCAAATGAGTAGTAAAATGCTATGCTGGAAAAATGAACACATTATAAGTATTTGTGAAGATATTGTTATGATTTATTTAATAATAATAATAATAATAATAATTATTATTATTATTATTATTATTATAACATCATCATTATTTGGGACACTGCATTGTGTGGTTATTAAAAACATTTTAGTTCACCTTCTCATCCACTCCCACAGGAGAGTTCCAGTAAGTTTCCTTTAACTTAATCCCCATCATCCCATTCCCTTAGATTAACTGGTTTCAGAGGTTGGTATCCATCAGTGGTACCAAGGCGCTCACCACCCAATGCTAGCCGTGGTGCTTGGTCAAGTTTTGCACTTTACCTGGTGTACGAAACCCTACAGACTGATTTATACACCGAGACACAGTTAATTGATTTAATACCTGCATTCGTCCGGTCGAGTTAATGTCCAATGGGGCCTACTTCATTTTCATTCTGCGTGCCGACTACACCTGCATAGGGTAAAGGGTCGTGTAGGAGATGGGGGTGGCAAAGGCTTCTGAACCACCAACCCTCCCCCCTCTCTCTTTCACCCACTCTAACACCCTTTGAAAAATGTATGTGAGTTTTCATTAGGGTGTGTTCAATTAGTAACGAATGGGAAAGAGAGAGATGGGGGAAAATGTGGTACACGTGAGGGATTGTCCCACCAGGGACAAAGTTTAGAGTATATGGAGGTAACAAAAAAGATCAAATATACATTTTGTTTACAGGGATAAGTGTAAGCCCGTCTAGGTAACTGAATGGTGAGAAAAGTTGACTGCAGGTGTAGATGACCATGACTTAATTCCATATGGCTTGCCAAGATATTGTATCATTCAATATTGTGTTAGTGAATTTAGGGTTTCGAATGCTGCGCTAGGTTATATAAATTTATAAGCTGTGTTCAGACTTAGTATCATGATGTTATTTAATATGCTCACCTGCTTGTATTATAATTTATTTAAAAAAATAGTATCTTAGACGTTTTTCAAGAGACCCTGGGGGATTTGGGTTTTATTAGTGTCTCTGTTTATGCCTGTAGCCACTAACAGTGTTTTTGTTTTTATTAGAGACAAGGATGTTTTATTAAGGACATTTTAATCACTTACCGGTTTTGAGAGCAATACTCTGTCGCAATATTTATTTGAAGGTCATGAACGCATTAATTATTTTTGAAGTGATTCCAATTTGGTTTCTCATACCGTTCGTGGCACTTCTTATTTTCGAGTGCTTATTTTTGGAAAGGTTTAGTGGGTATAAAATGATTATTTTTCATGTTAGCTTTGCAACGATATCCAGGCCATACAAGATTGACTAGCTACCAGCTGAGATCTTGAAATTTAAATTTAAATTTTAAAATTAGTTACCTCTAAATACTATAATCTTTCTGGGAGGATATTTTATCTTCCCGAGTTTTAATTCATGGGTTGTACATCGTTTCTACTTTGATATTAACATTGCTATGCATTGGGAGTTTTTATAAAGATATTTTCTTTTATGCCTATGCTCGAAAAGAACAGTTTTGAGTTGCTAATTTAGAATAATTTAAAAAAATAAACTTAGGTCCCTTTTTTAATCGGAAAAAAAAAGCTAGGAAATGCCAAGTATTTTAAAACCAGGAACTATAGAGTGAATTACTGTTTAGAGAATATAGTGTTTCCAAAAGGAGGCCAAGTCCTCAATTGACAGTTGATATATAATTTGTTGAAATTTCTGCTGTATAGTGGTGAGAATTGGTAAACATATCTGAAACCTATATTTTTAATCTGAGAGCTGAAATTTTTAACATTGGTGATACCTGAACATTTTATCTCTCACTAGTAAATGTTGTCATCTGAATGCACTAGTTTTGACATAGGATCTTAAAGGAGGGATCCTAAGACAAATCTAGGAGATATTTTAGTTTAATAAACTATATACATTGTATTACTACTAAAGACTTAAGTCCGTCAACCAATGAGATGGTAGATCATGCATCCTTATGAGAACCATCTTTTCTGTGTAATTCCTCTTATTACTTTGAGACTTCAGTTAAAACTTTTTTTTAATTCAAATATTTAATTTTTTAGTACCGTATTAAATATAAATTGGTAAATTTTAATATTTAATTCTATTCAAATATTTTTAATTTTTTTAAATACAAGTCTAGATTAGATAATAGAAAGTTATGACATATATAGGGAAGGCGATTTATTTTTTCATGATACTAGAATAATTTTAACCCATCTTTAAATTGATTTATGCCATTGTTATTTTCGTGTTGTACCTTAATGCCTATGCCATTTGTGTGGTCTGTAATAGCTACTGTTGTATCAATGAAGTAAGTATTAAACTATCACTTCAAGAGAGAGATGCAAGAGTTCTTGGTATAATATTTAATCTACGTATTCACCAAGAAATGAAGTTGGAAGGCCAGAGGTCCTAGAAAAGGGAGCTTAGTGCAAATCGCTAAATGTATGGCGGATGAAATCTTTTCGCGTTTTTTTTCTGTCAATATGGTATGTGACAGTGGGACCCACAACATACTCACATATCCATTACATTTATTTAATATATTCAACACCTAATGACGTAATGCAATTCAAATTTTTTATTTGTATGTATGTATATATGTATTATGTATTATGTATATATGTATATATGTATATATGTATA